>OY720398.1:6391108-8891108 GCA_963082905.1 Oligia fasciuncula | reverse complement strand
GCAGACTGATTGTAGCCAACATCGGTGTTCACTGACTGTCTCGGTGGTGTCTAAAATTAGAAGTGATAGTGTTAAAATGTAGGTATTTATTTAAATTATTTTATGGACATAAAGGTTGAGAGGACTGATAAATACATAGGGAAGTTAGAAACAAACAGAATTAACAACTTTGGAAATGACTATGAATCTAATACAAATAACCAGTTGTATTAGGAATGAGTGCAGTGACTACATACCTTGATAGTTGGCTTTGGAGGTAGGGCCGGTTTGGGAGATTTGTCTGTACCGCTAACATCGGGCGTTGAGAGCGGCGTACTGGCACTCTGTGGCGGTGACAACAGGATACTCTGTGACGACGCATTCTGCCCGGCGAACGAACCGCCCGTACTTGACAGTCCTGATGCCGTGTTCCTAACGATCTGGGGTTGGGAGGTCACCACATTACTAGCTACATGATTTGATGATGAAACAGTGATGCTTTGGGTCTGAACGGTCTGTGGCTGGACCGGTTGGATCTTTGTGGAGGATGTCTGGTATATGGGTGACGGTTTTCCACTCGAGACCTGAACTGATGTGGGTGCTACACTCGATACAGGCTTCTGGAATGAATGAATGATGATGATATTTACAGGTGATGTGTGGATGATGTGCAGCAATTGATATAAGCTTTGTGTGATAACATAATTGGTAGTTGGTGATCAGAATCAGAATATTTATTTGTGAAACTAAAACCAAGTGTGTGTAGGTGTAAAATATGCTTGAACATTAAAAAAAAAGCATTGTTGGCAACTTATTGGCTCCATGGCAAACTATACAGGGTGAATTTTTCAAGTGGGCGTGGATTGCCAAATCCGAAACTATGAGGAATAGCGAAAAGTACTCAAAATAGCCGCGGGCTCGATTTTGATGAAAACTAAAACTGCATCATTGGATTTTTGAAAAATCAACATCTCTAGCCAGGAATCGAACCAGTTGATTTTGAAAAAAAAAACTGTATTATTACACAATTCGATAGTGTCGCTGATAAAAATCGAATTCTGGGAAGTAATGACATTCGGAAAACTAAAGAAAAGAGCTCATTTTTAACAAAATACTTTTTTTATTTTTCTTATGTTACCTACATAATAAACCTTAAACTGATTAATTGTTCAAAATGATGACCATTGTTTTCAATACATAGCTGGATTTGACGTCTCAAGGATTGTACTGCATTCAAAATTTGAATTTAGAACATAATGTAGTGAAGGAGCCCGCGACTTCTTTGAGTACTTTTCGCTATTCCTCATAGTTTCAGATTTGGCCATCCACACCCACTTGGAAAATTCACCCTGTATAATAATAACACAAATTATTTTATAACTACATATAAATTCAGTTTTAAAAAAAATGGACTTTTAACCATATTGTGTAGTTTTAGCAACACAAAAATTCATAATATTTTTAAGGTATTCTTGTCACACTATAATTTTATAAAGGCGAAAATTTGTGTGTGTTTGAACTGCTTCATGCACAAATGGCTGGACCAATTTACATAAAATTTGGTATGGAGGTAGCTGACATCCTGGATTAACACATAGGCTACTTTTTATCCCAATATTACCACAGGATGGGGGGCGCAGCTAGTTCAACAATATCACATTGTACATTTTTCATTTCAATAATCCGCCTGCACCCGCAGAATGTACTTTGTGTTTCATATTGAGAAGATCTCTCTGTTAGTGGTTCTTAAAATTAGACAAAAAAGTTGTTATTGTATGTATGGAAACTCACCCCAAATCCAATAGAACTGCTAGCAGATGTTGTACCGGAACCCAAATTTGGTGAGCTGCCTTTTAACACCTGCTGGCCTTTCCCGCTGCCTTTCGAAGCTTCATTGCTCTGACTATTACTCTGACTTAGCCTATTCTGTGGATATGCATGGTTCTCCTTCCCTTCTTGATTACATCTACTTGAAGAGTCTGATTTTTGCAACTGATATGTATTTTCTTGCTGATATGTAGTTTCCGTTTGACTTAGAGGTGTCGCTAGACTTTTATTCACAACCGATAGTGGTGTAGAATGTACAGTCATGTGATTTACGTTGATCCCATTTTTTAAGTCTAGGCTTTCGATGTTCTTACCATTGACTTCAGGTTTTAATTTCCCGTTCATACTCTGAGGGAACTTAGTGTTGTAAGGCAACGTTTGATACTTAGGATCTGACTTGCTAGCAGCAAATTCTGGGAGGAATTCTTGTTCGTTTATTTTCAGATCTTTGTTAGTTTGATTGCTGTTAGAACTGCTTGTGCTGTTTGGACTGTATTGCGGTTGTTTTAGGTAGTCCATATATTTGTTCTGATCAAGCATAGGCTTCTGATCGTACGCGTTCCCAATACCTTGCTGGACGTGACTAAAGTTCTCATGTTTGTTTGGGTATTGCCCCGGATATTGATTCTCTTGTTGCCCCTGCGAATGAGTGTAGCCGTTGAATAAGGGATTGATCATTTGTTTCTGTTGCAAATAATGCGCTTCCTGCGTTATATGACTCTGAATGTTGTCGCTTTGTGTGTGTTGTTTTAATGGCACGTTATTTTGTATTACATTCTGCTTCATTGCCTGAAAGTTATTATTCAAATTTACATTATACACCAAAACATTAAGACTTTTAACAATGAAATTGAATAAACTTTTTTCCCGCCGGGTTATTTTGAGATATTTTGGTTTGGTTTTGACATTGACAATTTAATTTTTTGTGCTCTTTCTGTCATTGGCAATGTCCTAAGAAGAAACAGAGTCAAAATAAAAAAATGTTAACAGCTGTAAAAAACTGAAACTGTTTTTATGAGATATTTGATTTATGACATATTTGTACAGAAAGTGATAAAATTACCTGGAAATTGGCATTATGGCTAACGCTCTGAGCATGGGGTACATGATTGTAAGGTTCGACAGCAGCAACATTTCCTCGGGCTTGTTGGTTCTTTGGTTGACTGTTTACCCCAGTGTTACCAGCAGAATAGCTGGGCAACTGTTGCAAGGGCGTGGGATTCGTCGTTCTGAAAATTAAAAATCATAAAATGTAATACTTATATTTTTTTTATTTATTCACTGTCCTGAACTCCTGACTTACGTAATGAAAGGCAACTTTCATAATTTATTAAAATTTGACTGTTCTCAGGGTCTATTGTGCTTCCAGACTCTATTGTTCCGCAAATCCACACCGACCGACAGCGACGGAACCACATTCACCGAGGATCGACGGTTTTATGAACTTGTGACGACGTTATTGAAGTAGGTAGTTATCTCGCCAGCACAATAAAATTATTTTAATTTTTAATGTCAAGTTAATAATGTCACGTATGTACAAACCTCTGCTGCTGCGGCTGTCGATGCGCGGCCGCCAGCTGCCTGTTTAAGGCCCTCTTCCTGAGAAGTCGCGCCTGCAGTTCGGAGACGCGTCGGTCAATGCTACGCATCTCCTCCTGCCGCGCCCCGAGAGCTGCCCGCTGCGCCGACAGCCTGCCGTTCTGTTGCTCGTTCAGCTTGTTGCGGTACTGGAAAAAAGAAGTTGGTAATAAAGTATAAGATTTATAGTGCTAACTTCAATCTGAATTACAGTGACAGGGGGCGTTGTTGGTAAGCATTATTTTGAAATCGTCACAGAAATTGTATTGAAAAATGAACATGGCGGCGTTAGTTCCGATTTTGGCCACGTGCCAAAAGATCCTAGTACCGTTGTAGTTTCAACACAATAATGCGAGCACAAAAGATAATATACAACGTGTTACAAAATACCCCGTAAAAAATATACTTAATTAAACAACAAAGTCAAAAATTTTGTCAACCCTGGTAAGCTGTAATGTCAGGGAACCAGATTATTTAACAGAAAGGCCAACGTAGGTACCTACTTTACCTAATAATTATCTGCTTTAATAGTTTTTCTATTTTTCATTCATAAATGTTTGCTACCTCCAAGGTATTTTGTTGTAGCATTTAACACAGTACCCCATAAAAGATGTATGTAGGTACTTTAGATAATCTGAAAAAAGGTTGATCTAATTTATCTTTCACCTAAAATAAAATTACTATACCACAATAGATAAAAGAATTGAAAATGAAACCATGACTTATAAATGAATTATCTGATAGATACTAAACTTATATGAATTATCTGATAGATACCTATGGTGCTCACAAAGGGTGCTCACATATTTATAAACATGGCAAAAGTAAACGATGAAAAAAAAGTTATAATAACAAGTAATAAGTCAGGGTGTGAGTTGAAGTAAGAATAAATTTTACAATAAGATTAACAACCAGCTTGGTTTTGTCTAGACTCTAGATTGTCCTATGGAGCAGGACCAGCAATTCAACTAAAGTAGATCCTATGTCCTAAGAAATTTGGAGACATTCCTATGATAAAGCTCCTGAAAAGTTCGTTGTAAACCCAAACTCAAAGAATTTATTTTAAACTAGCTTCTGCCCGCGACTTCGTCCGCGTGAAATTTCACCCTCTCCCCCTTAGGGGTTGAATTTCGAAAAATCCTTCCTTATTCCTTGTCTACATTATAAAGGGAACCTCTGTGCAAAATTTCAGCTTTCTAGGGTTTGGGCTGGGCGTTGATGAGTCAGTCAATCAGTCAGTCAGGACTTTCTTTTTATATAAATATATATAGATAGATAAACTTTTGAATTGTCAAGGGATCGCCGGTCAGTCAGAAAGATATAGCTAGTAGCTGTAAGTAAGTAGGTAAAGTTGTGCCAAAAACTTATTTTTCACCCACATCCGTTGAGATCTTAACATCACGAATGGTGATTAAATCATTCATAAAGAAAATTAATTATATAAAAACGTACTAGCTGCATAAAATTACCCGCTATAATTCAAAGAAATCTACGCTGGCTCATTTTAAATGCGGATAAATTGTACTGCAGTCAACAGTCTAGGGAAAACTGACATAAGGCGTGATATACCTAGCCACAAATAGAATACAGAAAGCAGATTCTACTTCATTGATTACCCTTATTTATGGTATAAACACGCTAGTAGTTTATACTAAATCTATGGTATAAACTACTTCGGACTGCAATGGGCATGGTGACCTAATTCCCGATGCTGTTTCCGATAATTATAAAATAAATTGCGACATTTTACGACTCACTCAATTAAAGGCCAGTGCCGGCTATAGAGCAAAGCTCCCGATTTCTGTAATGTACTTTCTCCATAAATGTAAGGTAAGTAACATATTAAGGTAATGTCATAATTACCTCTAGGAACCTACTCGTATATGACAGATAGGCGGCGTAATTGCGTATCACACTAACAGTAGAATGGCTTTAATTTTGACAGTGCAACATTCATTGCGTTATTTACGTTGTTGAGCAGACACATTTTTCGAACTTATGAAGCAATAGATTAGCAATATCCTTCAAAATTATTCAGTTTGTGATTGTTAGTTTGCTTGCAATTAGGGTGCAGATGGAGTATTCAGAAAATTACATTTATTTTGAATTGGAACCGATTTCAGCTAAGAAAAGCTATGGAGATAATGATGAAGATAAGCATTGTTCAAATAGAACTAGGTACCTACTTCTACGCGATATTTTACTTGACCCAAAAAAAAACCAGTGTAGGTAACAAAAACTCCTTTAATAGTCACTCTAATCTTTTTCACACTGATTCCATATCATTATATACCTACTCCTGATTTATCTAACCACGAATCCATTCTTGAGCTGAATCAGTTCCATGTGAATGACTTTTTCCATGTCAACGGATTTTCTGGTCAACATTAAGAGCAATTTGTATTTTTCATTTCACATAGAGTTAAACGAACAGAAAAAAGCGGCCAAGTGCGAGACGGACTCGCACACGAAGGGTTTCGTGCTACCTACCATACAATAATTAACACTAAATATCTTTTTAAATGCCTACCCTAGTAAAAACAATTTTCTTGTATTCCCTATAATTTTTAACTATAAGTATTTTATTTTATTATTTGTTGCCATAGCGGTCATAGTAGGTACATACATAGTTCACACTCTGTGAAAATTTCAAGTGTCTCTAACTATTTCTGTGTAGAAGATACAGCTTTGTGACAGACGGACAGCGGAGCCTTAGTAATAGGATCCCGTTGGCACCATTTGGGTACGAAACCCTAAAAAGTAAACCACTGGAAGAGTAAAAACTATCGCAGTTTATTAATTTCCATTTGTTATATCTTTGCCCATTGCGTTTATGCGGTTGGGTTATTGCGTAAGCACCAAATCACTGATTTGCTCAGTTAATCTGGGCTTTAGCGTTTGTGCACATGAGCTGAAATCAAACATCAAGTCTGTGGTTTGAATTCACAAAGTTACGATTAGGTATGTTACAAATTAGGTACTACTTAGAATGTAGCTGTTCTCAAAACTACACTGGTTGTTTTATTTTCTGTTTTCATAGGTCAAGCTATTCAAACAGCACCCTAATTATGTAACACACTATTTGAATCATTTTGAAGCTTATTGCTAATCCATTGCTCCTTATGTTCGAAAAATGTGTCTGCTCAATAACGTAAATAACGCAATGAATGTTGTTGAACTGTCAAAATGAAACCCTTTGCTACTGATAGTGTTACGCAATTAGGTACCCTGCAGTTCATTTTGAGTTGATGGTTTGTATGTACAGAAAGCGTCACTATGTCCTAACCCCTCAAGTTTTAAAATGTTACACTGCTACAACATTGAATTCCTTACGAATAATCTAAAGAATACTTCAAAAAGAGCCCATTGTGTTGACTCGGATTCGAACCATCACATCACCGAACGTCGTCATACTCATACCGGCAGTTTGACGAACTAGCCAGCGAGCCCATATGAATTGCGATGAAATTGTTATCTACTATCGGCTGAGTCATTATATCTTTAGGTCCCTGTCTAATCGAAAGATGTTATAATTTGAGGGTATCCATTAATTTTACTTACTTACGTTGTCTTTATAAAATTAATCCATACCTTCAAGTTAGAACTTTGTATACGTTCACTTAAAACGGCGAAGAGTAAACGACTACTAATTTTATCAATTTTTTTTTTTAATGATTTCTGATTTTATGAGAACTAAAATAGTTGTTCTGTTTGTTGTAAAATAAGATCATAGTTTTGTTAAATAATAGCAATAATAAATATTATTAAATGATTAATAAAGTATTTTATTTTTCTTGATTTTTTAATTCTTTATAAATAATTACTACTTACTTAAAACAAAATAGAAATATAGGTATATCAAAATAATATAATGAACAAAAAGCACATTTCGTGCCTATATAGGATTTGAACTTCCAATCTTATGCACGGTAAGCGGTCTTGAAACCTCCAGTCTATTTAGACGATGAATAAGTTGTCGTAAATGTTAACCCTATTATTGTTGCTTGTCGTCGCAAAAGTATTGTTTTATTGAAAAAAACAATAATAAAAACAGAATAAAAAAAAAATACTTACTTAAACTTCTTTATTGACTAAAACAATACATTATTTAAAATAAAATGTTTTTGCAAAATACAAAAACCAACTTGGGCCTATCACGGATTTGAACGCACATGTCTTTTGGTGGGGTAACTACTTAAAGGAACTGTGTGTACATCGAGTCAAAAATCAGAGGTAAGCACCTAGGAAACATTGTCACCAAAAAAATATTGGAGAACAATTAGTGCATAGGGACCATAGGGTACCTAAGCCATGATTATCTTCTGTTACGTGTCAGTGTGTATTTTCCACGTCACGTCGCTAGGTCATCCATACATGCAAAGTAAATAATTGAACGATATCGATCAACAATTAAAGCTGCGTGGGAAAATAAACAGCTGATTCACAATGCTTTACTTTTTATTAGTTCGCCGTACTCTACCCATTGTTAGGATTATGGGTAATTTTTTGTACCATGAAATGTAGATATGTACAATGCCTGCATAATGAAAAGATGCAACCCAAAAGCGAAGATGCATTTTTTTTTAAAGCAGGTGTTTTATGTATGTTGAAATGAGTTTGTTGTTGTGTATCAAAGCTGATTCAAAGTTTTTTCTTTTGAAAATCTACATTTCGTAAGCCTTGACAAATTATTAAGGTACCTACCTAGTTGACTGATTCCAGTCGACTACCTAAATAATTTGTCATTGGATACCTAAAGCATTTGCTTTAGATTTTAATACTAAAAGCAAGTATAAAATCTGTCACTATGATTACGAAAGAGCTTTCCAGTTCCAAAAATAGAATGACTTATGAAAATTAAGGTCACAGGCTCTCAGTTGGGACTCCTTGGGGACTTAATACTAGATCCTACATTTCCTTGGAGACACACTTAGACGAGACTGACTGTAATTCTACAGAATTTAAAGTCAGTAGGTAATATATTTTTAAGTTAGCGTAAAACCACTGTGTGTAGGTAAGTAAGAACCTTCATTAAAACTTTTTACTTTTTAGTTCAAGCTCTAATGTTTTGTAAATTCACGTAAAAGTATGTTTATTGGAACTAAAATAGCCTATCTAAAAACACTTTAAAATATCTAGTTTAAAGTCATAGGAACAAGAAAGAACGTTCGTGATTTTACTTGATTTCAATTATTCAATTATTTGAATTTCCTGTTTAATTTAAACGACGCGACGCCTTTTGTTTTGCATTTCTTTTTGTACAGTTAGTTCGTTAGTCATTTGATTTAGTATGTACCTTGTAAATAGTTGTGTTATATATTGTACTAGCTTCCGTCCGCGTAAAATTTTTTATACCTACGCATCGTCTGCCGTTGTTTCGGTCTGCGTTCTTTCCGATTTTCATTTGGGTTTTGCTCGGCTCCTAAGGGGTCCCAGCGTGATGTAAAGATCAAGAATTTGAAATCCGAATAAGAAGATTTAAATCCGACTGGTAGTTCTAGAGATAGCGCGTTCAAACAAACTCTTCAGCTTTATTATTTAGTATCATCATCATCATCATTTCAGCCGAAAGACGTCCACTGCTGGACATAGGCCTCCCCCAAGCACCTCCACTTCGACCGGTTCTGTGCTTCTCGCATTCAATTATTAGTATAGATTTAGGTAAGCATTTTAAATATTTTGAACGATTGCAGAACATTAAACTAAAACCTACATATTAGAAAAAGACCGTTTACGTATCTCTTAAGTTTCACGTCGCGAGCTCTATTGACTCAACTAAGAAAATGTGGACTCGATTTTCCTTTTCAATTCCACTTTTTTGAGTAAGCAAGTTAAATTCCTTCCTTACCTATCCATTTAATTTAAAGCTTACCTATAGGTAGGTATATATAGGTATATGTATAGGTACTGTAGTACTGTGGTCTCCTATAAGTTAGGGAGTGCACCGAATTAATACCTGATGTTGCTCTTTATTTACGTGACATGCATTGTGTACATCTTTTGTTGGAGATCCTAAATCAATAAATAAATAAATCAAGTCTCATTTGCTAGGTAATTCTGTAGATTGAAAACGTAAACTCAGACAACGGGCGAAAAACTAGGAAAGATCCTAGAGCGGATATTAATCCGAATATCCAACGTAAGGACATCGCCAAGAGGGAGTCCGCTGTAATTAGGTACTGTAAAGGGATATTGGGAATTGTACGTTTCTACATATAATTATTTTAGTTTTATGAGTATTTGAATTATTATTTCTTAGTTTTATTGACCATAAACTAGGTATCGTAAAGCTTTGTAAAGCAAGTGAAATTAATAATTAAGTACAATAGGTAATTACCTATGATTATTTCTAATGTTTAGTCTGTAATAATGTTGAAACTACACATTAAAATTCTACTCAAACACATTCTTGTAAATAAACTGAACAGTTTTATTGGTGGTTTAAGACACAAGTAGAACATAATCTAAGTAGGTACCGACTTGATTCTTACATATAAATCATTAGAGTAAGTCAAAGATTACGTATTTATCACAACAAACGTCTCATTGAAATCCGATCCACCTTGCATAAATAACAGAACTCGAAAAAGGACAGAAAAGGGTCCAGTTTACGAAATACGACACAAATTGAAACGGGTACTGGCAGACTAACTTGATCTACTCTAATACCGACCTTTCGCCCTCGCCCTTGTTGTATTAAAGATATTTCAGTCACTTCACAGCACTTAATTTTAAGTCCATAATTTCACTACACTGTAGATAAGTTTTTTTTCTAAGGTCAACGGATGAACACTGGGCCGGTTGAATGCCGCGTCGGTAACTAAATTGTCAAATTGGACTGAATCAAAATGTTGGCATTAGACTCACTAGCGAAATTAGTCCGGTGACGTGGGAATAGTTTGTACTCGTAGTTACCTGTAGGGTTGGTGAGTTTATCTAACGGAGTTATGTAATAAAAATGTTCCCGAAAAGAGTTGTGGAAACTTCTTTTAAAGGGTAGGTAGGTACCTATCTAATTCTGCAAGTAGCTAGTCACGTGATCCTTTAATCACAATTACAATAACATTGCTAGAATTAACGATAATATTAACAGTTAAACACCATAATAGTCCAGTCACTTCACAGTCACCTTAGCGTTTCCTTCAGAAACTTACTCAAGGTACTTAGGGAGTGAACATTCCCATTAGACAATTCACCGTTTTTGAGATATATGCAAAAAACCCAAAAGTGGGAACAATGTCCCCCCCCCACTCTGGCTCACCTCCTAGGCTTCAGGACTTTTGTATGTTCAATTCATAAGCACCCTGAACAAGTTTCCGAAGGTATAGATTAGTTCCCTGCTTACGTACTCTACAACTCCTTTATCGACTGGACTTTATGTAAGCACTCACAAAGGTGAGTACCTCCAAAAAAAAAAAAATAAGCTGTTCAGTTATTTTTACGCAAACATTTTCTGGTCAAATCCGTTTATGCCGCTGCAATATTTAAGTTAAAAATAGACTACTCTTGGAAAATGCTGGAACCATATTACAAAGTTCAGTAATTGAAAAACTTCCAGTCGCTTGATCCGACGCGAGACACCTTGGTCCGGCCATGTTTCTTGTCGGATCACCTTGCAGTTACGTGCAGCTCACGGGGACAATATATCATCACAATTAACTGGCACTACAGATTATGCTGCGTGGAATATATTTAAACGTTCCTTGAAGAATGTACTAATTACGGTGAGAAATTAGGAGCAACTCATTATAATTTAGAAACTATCAAAATGGAAAACTCACAATTCGGAACTAAATCTACAGATTTAAATTCTCGGTGGAACTGTGAATTTCTTGACACTACCTACCTTCATCTGAAATGGGTTGTCCAGTTTACTTGTCCGACTATTCCGAATTCCGGGGCTTTTAGTAAAAGGAAAACTCGCCTTGTTTTTAATTCTGCGCGAATTTCCCGAACCCCTTTTATCCTTCCTAACATCGTTAACTAATGCAACCCTGAGTCCAACACGTAGATATCGCCTACCTAATTACGTGTTGTATAAACGTTCACACTCTATTACTATCATAGATTAGCATCACGGTCAAAATATTATCGCTCGTTATTTAGATGTCCACTAAATTAATTTACAACTAATTTATCGTCTAAGTGTTGATAGACTGCGTATGCTATGCATCTGTAATTGCAGCTATAGTTCAATGAGTTCGCTTAGCACAAAATTTATAGTTGCATGTTTCTCTAACTCGCAATAATTTGAATTAATTGTCGTTTCTATTAGTATCAATTATTGCATAGTTTAATCCATAAATTATCAGGCTTGTGTTGACTGAACGTCGTGGTACGCAGTGTCCCGTTCAATGAAATCCTTTCATTTTCTACCTCTTGGTTTGTTTACCCTATTTATACAGCTGTCACGGCGTACCGGCTGTCAATTCAACCCGTTTACGAGATTATCAAGCGGGACAAGGAGATATTTTCACCAATATAACCTTTCATTTTTCCTGGTATACTGACAGAAAATACTTTCTCTAGCTCTCAGTAATATAGTAGGCTTCGGATGTTTGTATACATCGTCATCTTCAGAAAATATACGGAGACCAAGAGTCTTGTTAGACGCATGTCTCATTATTCCAGTTCGACGAGTTCAATATTGTTTCTTTGGCAATACATCCGAGCCAGTCGCGCGAGTTTTATGTCGTCTCGTATACAGGGACTATTCTCGAATCTCGGTGTCATATAGTATGGTTGTATTAGTGTTCTCATTTTTTTATTGGTTCAGAACAATACATACGTGTTCCTTTGTAGAATATCAATTCCAAGAGAAATTTGTTTGCGTTGGACAAGTCTCAGATACGAGAAGTGTGATTGTTCTTATAACAGGAAAAGAGTCTAAAATAATACTTTTCAGTTTTATTCTCAGAGAAACCATTTCGAATCTTAACATTTCTGTTATAGATTTGTCATGTAGGGAAAATTAACAGGAAACCTGCTGATCACCGACCGTTTTGTTGATTTTTCCGTAGAAAATTATTTTAATTTTCCTTCTTGTTCGTGTCGCTGGCACGACCGTATTTTCCTTAAGTCTAGGTACTATTTTTTTTAATATCAGGTATATTTTAACATAGGTATGTGTTGCAAAGGAAAGTTTTTCTAAAGCATTGTCATCTTTATCAGCGACATAACTCAATACTCAATTCTTTATTGCATTCCTTAGACACATAACAAAAAGAAAAGACGATCAGAATACCCCCCAACTATCAAGTCCAAGATGCGGGTTCAAGCGGCCGAATGCCCGCAACCTATGTAGTTGCTAGTTGGCTGGTCACTCTCTCTACAAATGTTACTGTGTCCCGTCAACCGTGTGTTAGCCATCACCTATAGCATTGTATTGTAGGGACAAGCATGACTGGCCATAACCAAAGTGAACAAAAAATTATACTTATAAACAAATGACGATCAGAATAGCCCGCCAACTATCAAGTCCAAGATGCGGCTTCAAGAGGCCGAATGCCCGCAACCTAGTTGGCTGGTCACTCTCTCTACAAATATTACAGTGTGTCCCGTCACCCGCGTGTTAGCGGTCTCGTTAGCTATCCGAGGCATCTCCCAGGTGAATGGGATCATCGCCTTTATTATATTGTTAGGACAGCCGCTATGGCGCTATTGACCATCAAAGCGTTTGTTGTTTGACACGTAAATGAGAAAATAAAAAAAAATAGGTAATGTCTAGGTGTGAAATAGTTTCGGAAGTTGATGCCTTAGATTTGGGTTGGAAAAAAAAATTGCTCAGAATTCCGAAACGTTTTTACGCATATTTTTATTATTATCGTGTCCCACTGCAGGGTAAATAAAGGCCTCTCTTCTTTCTTTTGTTTTTTGATTAGGTATATTTATGGCGTAAACAATGCACGACGAAACAATTTCATCGCGAAAATTTAGGTGAGCTCGAAGTGAGTTGTCAATCCCCTCGTATCAGCTAGAATGATAGCTCACTTCAAGCTGATTTCACCTAGGTAACAAATATTATCGAATTTATCACGCGTTATCGAATTTAGTTTATAAAATCACTCAAAAAAGGAACAATAAATCAATCACCATAACCTTTTTGAAAAAGTCGGCCTCTATTCTATTCTTGTGCTCGATTGATTGATTCGTATTGTAACGTCCACCAAGATAGCAATCTATCAATGTAAGACGAAAATGCTTTATCACTTGCCATTGTATACAAGGGCCAAGGGCTTAATAAGGCAAGATATAGGTATCTCTTGAAAGTAATTGGAGTTTAGGTAACGGGTTTAGAGTCTTCTTAAATCATCATCTGCCTGGCCTTTTCCCGACTATGGTGGGGTCGGGTTCCAGTCTAACCGGATGCAGCTGAATACCAGTATTTTACATGGAGCGACTGCCTATCTGACCTCCACAATCCAGTTACTGGGTAATACGATACCCCTTGGTAAGACTGGTTGTCAGACTTTCGGGCTTCTGACTATCCGTAACGACTGTCAAAGATCCACGAATGACAGCCGGGACCATTCCGAGGCACGGAGGGGTCACAGTATGTAAAGATGGTCACCCATCCACAGACCAACCGTGGCAAGCGTAACTTAATCTGATCGATCGACCTGTGCGGCTGTTATTATTTAGCCACGGGCCCCTCGAGTCTTCTTAAATATAACCCTAAAACTTAAACGTTTAGCTTTAAGTCTTCGTTGTCTATACAAATAAACAATATTGAAGTGTCTGTTTTTTATAATGCCAAAAGTTTTTACTATATTCAAATTTAGAATTAGGGTTCCGCGCAAAAAACATATACCCATGAAATCCAATTTGTTTTCCGACATCCACGCGAGCGAAGTCGCGGGCACAGCTAGTTCTAAATAAATAAATTTGTGAGTTTAGTTTTTGTGGCTAGATAGATTTTCGATATATTATGATGAAAAATATTCATAATATGTCGTCTTTACCTACTTAGGTATCTAGATAAGCACACTCGCGATGAAATAAAAGTTACATTACTCATAACCAATTCACAATTTCACATTAGATCTACTGAAGGCCACAATGATTTCAAATTGTCCACCTGTTCGAAACCAGATACTCACAGGTGAGCCACAAAAAACCGTGGCCTCATTGATTTTGACAGGCCTTGTTACAATTATCGTCTATCAGGTACAGTGACTGACAAGGGACGGAAATGTGACGAGGGACCTTCTGAAAGTTTATCAACTAGCTGCTTCAGTCAGGATAGTATTTTACCTAAACAGGGATATTATGCCTGAACAAAGTACAATGTAAAAGGAGGACTTTTCTTTCTAGCCACCTATTCTAAACGCGCACATAAGTACAGGGCATAAAGATCATATTTTCAGTCTCGTATTTACTTAACAATTTCAAAAATGTGAGGAACATTTTGTACTTATATTTATTTCTACCACGGAAAGGCTTTCAAAAAAGACATTGATATTTTTAATTTTGATTGTGAGCTTTATTCAGCATGACCAACGCTGATCCATTTTCTAAACAAACGCAAATTGTTTATTCGTGGGTATTTTTGTGAATTTACTTCAATAATAACAGGACAACCAAGAGAACATTTTAAAAGTCTGCTTATTTTCTTCCCAAGGGCGTCTTATCCAGAACTCAGACATGCGGTTATTGTCTTCATTTTTATTAATTAAGATAAAATAAACCGCTTTCGGAACTAAGCGTCCTTCGCCCTCAAAGAAAAGGAAGCAATAAGTCAAGTTTATAAAGCGCTTTTAAATACATCATTGTACTCAATAATTCAAGACTAAAATTGTTTGGGAGTTGTTACTAAGTTTAATGAACTGGTAAAGTTTAGCAGACGTGCACATTAAACCTATTTAATATTATATTTTATGGTAAATGCAGGGAGGCAGCTAATTTAATATTATCAGGGAACACGCAAGAGTCGCCCCCTGATGGTTAAGATCTTGTTCTGAAAGCTTGTTCTTTGAGAGTATTATTAAAATTTAAGTGGATAGATTGATGCAGTTGTTATATGGATATGGCAAATAATTTAATTTAATGTCTTGTTTGTCTTTGCGTTTGTGTGTGTGTTGTAATGTTAGGTAGGTACTTTGCATACCTAGTATTTTATACAATCAAGTATTGTAAGTGAAGTGAAGTATTCTAACTGAACAGACAGCTGTGCTGCTGGGGAGTTTGCAGCGGAAGCGCTAGGAAGTGGTGAAGGACGGGCTTTTGGAGGACTGTTTTTTTTTTTTTAACTTTGCCTCACACTAGGAATTTCTCCTGTATTGTGGGTGCGTTTACAAACATTTAAACTCATATACACAAACAGCCAGACCCGGAACAACTACTTGTAGGTCATACAAATATTTGTTCCGTGCGGGAATCGTACCAGCGACACGCAGCGCAGCAGTCAATCGCTTAACCACTGCCAACCGTGCCGTCGTTTTGTAATTTTGACGTTCGCAAAGTGATAATATATTCTCAGCCTAATTTGAATAAATTACTTGATTTTGATTGATTTTGCTGCGTAATTTGCATCAGCGTTACTACGGCTTGGAAGTCCGATTCCCGTATGGTATAAAATATTTGCATGATCTACGGGTGTGTGTACAGACAAAAATCTCACATGGACGATACAAGAGAAATCCTAGAGAAAGAACAACATTGTATTACCTAAAAGGGAAGCGGCGGGTAGCCCGTTCAATTCTCTGTTGTATGTTCTTCAATGTTGAATGTTCATTAAAATATGATTCGCGACCGTAACAAATATGACTACATAATTATAATCATCAAAATGATCAATACTACCCTCTAAGTTCATAATGCTATTGAATGAAATATCAATCAATAGGATTGTATGAACTATTTTGCGCGAATCATATTTTCTTCAACTTACAACCTGACAATGCAATAAGTATCTGCAAATTGAATTTTACGGGCTACCTAGCGCAACCCCTCAATGTAAGAAACGATGCTCTGGAGATACCTAGAGAGTATATACCTATAGATAAGACCCCCAACAACCGTGTTACCGTGTTTTCGGCTACATACGAGAATATCACATCAACCCTTCTCACGGATGTCGTAAAAGCTGTCTGGATAATAATAATAACCCAATACAAATGTAAAGATAGTCACGATGATCCATATTTGCCTGTCAACCGTGGCAGCCATCTTTTTATGACATTATTATTATCAAGGACTGTGTTGGGGATATTTACTAGATACACCTTAAGCTGCGCCTGGCAATCTAAAGTTTGTAAACGTATGTTGACGAAGCCTTATTAAAATTGCCTAGTTGATTTAAACAATTAATCAAATACTAATGAAAAATTATAGGTTCACTACCACGGCATTCGCAAGTTTATCATTTTAGTAGTACCTAAATATCACATTCATTAATCCCTGGATTAATGACGATAAGAGCGACGATAATTCCCGTATTTTTATGAACGTTCGCATTCTATTTTCCGTCTCTCTCTGTCAAAAATACCTCTAATCTCCTTAAATTTTTATCAAGTTTTTGACATTGAGTGACGCTCATGAGATTGATACCAGATTTGGAACGTTTTTAATTTGGTACGGGTATTGGTATTCACCTCAAACGGAAAAGCGGTTTAACAAAAAACGCAAAAAATAAAAATAGTATCCAGCTTACTTCAGAACTCACCATTAACTCGCGGCGCAGCTTGTCCAGCTCGTGCGCAGATGGGGGCGCGGGCTGGACTCTGCCTCTCCTCAACTCCTCAAGCTGCCTCGTCAGCTCCTCCACTTTGGCCACCGCCACTGACAACTCCTTCTCCTTTTCATTGAAAAGCGCTCGTATTGACTCTAGGTCGCTCGCTGCGGACAAAAGAAAAAATTATTAGGTCCTATCTAAGGTTAAAGAGATAAAAAATATGGTGATTGATATTGAAAAGATCCATTTATTGAGTTCCATTAAAAACTAGATCACATCGCGGCAGACCAAGACAAAGATGGAGAAGCGAAGTGACTCCTGGCGAAAGAACTGGCTTACAATAGAAGAGAGAGGACAGAAGTGTGTGGAAAGAGCTTATTTCATAGAATCATCCAATTCCAAACCATGCGATAAAAGCCCCTTGTTTTAAAAATAGGTACTCGATGTTTTTTTGGGTTACACGTGTACAGAAATTTTTATCTCAAGATTATTTTTAACTCAAATAAAGTTTCCACACAAAAAAAATTAACAATTGCCTTGTTAATTTTTTTTTGTGTGGTAATCTACATATAGGGATACCCTCCGACTGGAAAGAACGCAAGGTTATGTCGAGGTTATGTGTTTAAAAAAATATATAAACTAAACTAATTGATTTGATTTAGTCTATGTAAATTATTAATTTTAAATTAATTTTGATTGTGATATTGATTTTAATTTTAACTTTGTTTTTAGTTTAATTTTAATTCTAACACTAACATAGTTTATAAGTTCTAATACTAACTAATACATGGATGATTTCCGAATTAAATTAATTGAATTGAAAACCCCACTGCTCTTTCTAGTACCATGAGTCGGGGGCCCGGGAGATACTTGTACATTCGCCGCACCCCCGACTGGAAGCAATTGTTCCTAAAAAGCAGGAGAAAAATAGAAATCCTAGGAAACAAAAGGATAATCGGGATGAGATGAAAAGAAAATGACTGTACTTCGGTACAGCTTTAGGGCGGATTTTACTAAAGTCAGATCTTTTATCCGTGGAATAAAATTGAAGTCTCACAGTTTTTGAGAGGAGAAACTGTCAAAAATTTACACCGTACGGCATTCCATACAAACTTTCAAGCCCTTATTTTTCGAAATGAATGAACCGATTTTAATGAAACTTCATACGCATAAGCAGGATACAAAGGGCTAAAAAGTTACTTAAGAACATTTTCGAAAAATAGTGTTACAGCCAAATTAGACGAATTTAAATTTTCCATTGAAACAAAGATTTCCAGTTATCTTTTAAATAAGATATTTCCCTTATTATCTCATCATCTTTAACCCTTATTATATCAAAACGGGGACGTATACTATTGTGTGATACAATCACAATATTATTATGACATACACTAACGCATTCGAAAATAAATTAATTAATGCAAAAAAAAATCTATTTGATTTTTAAGGCAAAGTTGCCAGGTTTTACGGTATTGTTATTATCACTAACAACCCTCACAGCTGATTACGAATAATTATGTTCTTCCCGTTATTAACAATAATTATTCCTGTTTTCAAGTTTTGCTTGATGAAACACTTCTTTTACCTTATTCATTACATGTCATAGCGTTGTAAATTGTAGTAAAATTAACAACTTTGTTAATGGGTCATATTCAAAATAATTGTAAGTTACGGATAGGAAACAGATATGAATATTATTTGATTGTAACAGAAAAATAACAGAAAGGAATTATTAGGGCAAGTTTAAATAGCACACGTTTATAACAGGCTACGAGTGCGAAGTCGGTGTGGGTCGCTAGGTGGACACATAATGAAATAACATTTTGGTGATCGTATTTTAGTTGGTATAATTGCCATAAATTCATCATCATCATTGCCATAATGCCTTATCTCCGAAACTACCGAGCCTAAAATTTTGATATTAATATTAAGGCAAAAGGATTCTAATGATTAGAATTATGTAAAGCCATATTTGTTACGGTCGTGAATCATATTTTAATCAACATACAACTTTACACTGACCTGTAAATTGCAAAAAACCTGAGTCAATTTGAATTTCGCGGGCTACCTTGGCGCATCCCCCTTAACTGATACTGAGACGGCCGACGAGAGGCTGGGTACGCCTCGGCGAGGCTGCGCGGTTAGTATAAAAGGCTCAAGCAGTGAGGACTGAGGATACGCAGTAAAACATGCACACACAGACAATACATGGCACAGCAATGCAATACATGGCACAATATACGCAAACTTTACATACTTCAAATAAATTTAAGTAAGTAAAAAAAATGTTTTGGCTAACCTGCGGTGCACTAAGTACCTATTAATACTTTATTTTCATTAATTCATACATGAGACAATGTGAATAACGCCTAATCATTCATATCTGTTACGTAACGGAAAAAAGTGACAGATAAAATAACGTATATGAATTAATTGCACGTGTCTATCCTACAAATCTATTTATTTCCACACCAATTCACATGATTATACGAATATTTTATAGTTATAACAAATATCACAATACAGCCCTTTCCTAGTATGAGTAATAAAACAGTAAGTACTTACCGCTACTGTAAACGACTCACATTGAATATTTTACTTTTAAAAGTCTAATTTTCTTCGACAACGAAACGAGCTGAAAAACTATATTGAACAAAATGGCAAAGCGTTTATTCTTACGCGTCGTGTAGTAACAGCTAGTGAACTAATTTTGCCAGTATTTCAAATTTCTTTATTGCCATGGAAATAATGTTTAAATAGCATAACAGAGAAGAATAACAGATATGTGCAAAATCAGGACACTCATTAATAAATTAAATTTGGAGTACACTAAATAGTATTTTATATTTTGTTTAGTAAAGTGTTGAAAGTTTAAACAATATTCTCTGAATATATTTTTTTTTTTTACTTTTGTGCAATGGTTCATAATTAAATTATTTTTTTTAGTTTACCGTTAAAGACGTGGACATAGAATACTTGTATGAAACGGATCCTACTCAATGTCTGGTTTAATTTTTTGAAATGAATTGTTTAGGTTTACCAAATGTTTCGTTGTTTTTTATTAAGCTCAAATAAATATTTTATCTGTTTGTTTATGAAATTCTAGTCAGTTGCATCTCGTTATGAAAATAATTGGGTTGGACATTAAGACAGTAGTAAATATACAATTATTTTGAATATGACCCTAATATGTCACGAAATAACGATTCTATTGGTTGATTTTCATTCTTTAGAAATACAGAAAAGCGATACCTACCAAGAAAATATCAGTTACGTTTCCAAAGAAGCGACTTGGAAAAAAGGTTGGAATTTATTTCAAGTTGTCAAGTAAACGAAGTGATGATTAGCATCATTTGATGAACAACTGAATCTGTCTACAAGTGCCTTTTCAGACCAAGAAAAAGTATTTTCACCGTCTATAAAAAATATGCTCGAAAAAGAGAAAATTTTGAGGCATTCGAGGCATGAATAAAAACGGCTAAAGGTCGAAAATTTGATTATCACCTGTCACGTTAAAACAATAAAAAATGCTTTAACGCGGGTACGGATGTTAAAACGTTTGACGTAACCCACTGTTGACATTTTCAGGTAGCCAAATCTACTTTTGTGAAAAATGTTTTGAAATATTGTCCGGAATATGAGACGGCGAGACTGCGAAGAATTCTGAATGAACGTTATGAAAAATCCTTTGATAATGGTATGACGTTTAGCACATACATATGCGTGGGAGTCAAACGGTGATCACGAAGATTTATGTTCCGAATATATATTTTTAGAGGTATAATTTGGAGAAGATCTGGCATTCCCATAACTACACCAGTAAAAAACAGAATTATGATATCACAACTCAGGCGCCCAATATACAGGCACCGCCTAGTTTGGGGCCCACCCCGCATACAATGTCACCAACAGTTACAGACATAATTATTATGTTAGACTTATCGTAAGGCAATACCTAATAGTAACAATGTGTAATTTTTTTTTTTTCATGTAAGGTAAGCAGTTGCAGGTATAATGGAAGAAGAAATTAAAAGCCAACCTGCTGACGAGAACACTAACAACTCTTTCAAGTACAGTCACGAGCAAAAGTATGTATACACTTGGCTTTATTCAAAGACCATTTTCTCCTTTAGTTTTGAATGAAATTTTATGTTATTACGAACAAAGTATTTTCAAACCCATAGGTCTGTGTAAAGTGTCGTATTTCAACGTTGCATTCGTTATTTCACGAAAAAATTGCAATTGTAAGTTGCCAAGTGTTGACATATTAGTGCTCGTGACTGTACAGTGTAAGTACTTGGCAACAAGCCAGAAACTTTTCACAACAAACTAAAAGAAACGAACCAAGTAATACTGAAGCCTTAACTCTCGATTTTAGTGCTCAACTTTACGAATTGTTCACTTCAATTTATAGGCAAATAAACATTGATTTCGCTTAATAGTTGCCATTAGAACAACAATAAAACTAATTTGGACCGAAATAAACGAAATACAGTTAACAATTGCGAAATTCTAACGTATTGAGGGGCAAAAATGCTATTTTACGCAGCGCGGACCCAGCTGAGACACATTTAGGAGCTCCGAGAGGGAAATACCTCCGACCTTTCAATAATTACAGAAGAATAAAGAGGCTTTAATCTATATGAGAGTCCCCTCCGTTGGTTCACGAACGATGGAGACCTAGACATAATTAGTCACCTATAAGTTTTAAATAGCCTAAAATCTTAATATTTGTAGATAATTATGCTTATTTGGAGACACTCTTAGCTCTTGCTTTGGCCCGTATAGTTTTGTCTAGAAACTTCATCCGTCCTAAAAAGGTGATCTATGCCATTCCAAAGCCGACACGAGAGGGAAAAAAAATGTTGCAGTTTTCTCCAACAACCCATCTCAAAAAAATATGACAAGTATGTCTATTTCTATTTTATTAAAGTACCTGGTACTTGTTGACAGGCCTCACACCTTCCCTCCTCATTACCTACCTATTAACAGAAAACCTTTAAAAATAATTGGCTTTTACAATACAGCCAATTATTTTAAAAAAAGTTACCGTGGGGTTTCTTGCCGGCTCTTCTCCATAGGAAGCGACCAATTAGAAAGAAAAGAATGAAAAAAAGTAACAAAAAGAAAAATGAATCAGAAAGTTCTAGACGAGGCTATTTAGAACCATCCATCTAGCTTCTGACGTTTCATAAGTAGGTTAGGTTTCCATGTAGGTTAAAATATTTTTATTTAATGCTTTTGACCAATGTAACCATTTCCCCATTGACCCTTGATTTAGACTACTCTAACTAATCTACTCTAATACGTGGCAATATAACCCAATTGCATATAGAAAAGCAAATTAAACCCTGCAGCTGAATATACGCTAATTAATTTCACACTGAATTGAAGCTAAGTACCTAATGCATTCAAAGGTCTAGCTTTGAGTTACCATATTAAGACTAAACGTACCTCACCATCACCTATATAGCTTGCTAACATAGATTAGATACGATGATATAGCTTATATTAGTAAGCCAAGATTTAACGAGAAACGTAATTAAGATCATTATCATTATACCAGTTAAGTCCAAGTAAGTTGGAGTCGGTTTTCAATCTATCTTGAATCGTCTGAATATTATTACAATCTGGGGGCCTAAAAAGGCCACTTTGGCAGAATCATAAAAGGATACCTATCATAATGGATAGTTAACTGTTAATCGTATCAAATATATCATTTTCAGTTATTTTTTTTTGTCTTTGCTAAAATACCAATCAATCCAATCCAAAGCCAATCCCAATCTCTTTGAAAGAAAAACATGGACTGTTTTGCTTGTCTTCCTTTTATGATTCTCCAAAGTGGCCTTTTTAGGCCCCCAGATCTCTACAATGATTATAGATAACGATATCTTAGGACACTTGCTCTAACATGATAAGTTGATTAGTACCTATACTAGGTATTTTAACATAGCATAACATCACGCCTTGTTTACCCGAGGGATAAAGCAGAGGTGTACCTACCTATATTACACCTTCATTTCGCTAGTTATGTTTAAGTCCCATGTAATAGGGGACGACCTTATTGCCATCAGCTGGACACAAACTCAGACTGCGGGCTGCTACTGAGAAATTCCAGATGGAAAAACCTAACAACACTTTGTCCAAACTAGGAAATCCAGGACCTCATCAACAAGGAAGTCATAGGTATTGCATTTATTTTAAACTCAACAGAAGGTAGCTGTTTAGAAAAACGTTTGACGGTTTTTCAATACCCAACCGTTCTTTTTTCAAAACGTTTTCAAACACGATCCATTCCTTTTACAACCCAACTGGGAGCAAAATGGGATCTTATAATGGTCAGTAGGTATGACTGATTTGCTTACCACGTCACTACACATCAATGGTTGATTTGGCCCGTCAAAGGGCCGTATCGAACCGTGAAACAAAGAGTGCAAATAATATTATCAGTGCCCACACACAAGCTTTTTCGAAATACAATACTTAGGACGTTCCTGGATTTTAATGAAGCTCCGAGGAAATTGATTTTTGTATTCGAAATATTGTTCTAGTCTTCTTGAGCTAGGCTACTCGTTGTTTTCTAGATGGAAATAGAAAATATATTATAAATAGTTTCTCTTAAACACAGGTTATTTTGTAACCTATCTAGGAGAGCAGTACGTCACCCACTAACTTGATTAAGAAAGTTTATGCTTGTGCTTTATGTTATACTAGCAGCGCCCCGCGGTTTTACCCCTATAAGTGTCCCTATTTCATCTAAATCAGTTCAGCGGTTTAAGCGTGAAGAGGTAACAGACAGACAGACTTTCGCATTTATAATATTAGTGCGGATGTAACAGCAATTTATAAAACAATCGCACTTATATGTAATTATGTAAAGCTTGCTACAATATCAGGAAGCCCCACGAGATCAGTCAGTAACATGATAACTTTGCATTTTACATAGCTAGTAACAGACAGACACACTTTCGCATTTATAATATTAGTATGGATTGACATGGTTCATTTATGTTACAGTAACAGCTTCTGCAAAAAGTTCATTCATCTCATTTTTTAAATAATCAAATTGTTTGGTTTCAAGAAACACTACTAGGTAAAATCGGAGAAGGACGTGTATTTTATTTTATTTCATAAGGGAAAACAATCAGAAGTGCAAAAAAAATCTCAATCTTATTTATCAAACAATACCTATTAGGGGCTCGAGGCTAAGTAACTCGTATTAAAAATAAAAGGTAATAGCCATTTAACCCAAAAAACCCACTACATTTTTTACAAATTACACCTTAGATATTTACAAACTCGAAGATACTTAGAATTCATACATCTAAAGGTAAGCTGGAATCCACATATTAATTAAAAATCACGTACTTAAACACGATCTAAGAAGTCACCCACAGCCCTGGAAGAAAACCGATCGAAAACAAAAACTCTGAAGGTCAGGCGTCGAATAAACGAATATTTTGTCCGGAGCGAATGTATCGCGACCCGCCCAAATTGATTTAACTACGCCCCTCTAAGAACGTATTCTGCTTTTAGTATCTAATGTAGGAAAGAACCTTTTTTCCCCTTTTTTTCTTGAGTAACAATTTACGCGCAAAAGGCTGTTTCACTCGTTATCTCGCATCAAATATAATGTGCTCAGCTTTTCGAAACATTTGCTTCGCTATTCGTGAGTGTAGGACTTCCGTATAAGTTTATGGAAAAAGAATTACCTATTCACACTGCATTTACATTTATTTTATTGCTATGACTTTTCCCGTTTAGCTTTTGTAGGTTTTGCTAGAACTCCTTTTATGCGAGTGTGCGCTAGCTGACTCAACAGTAAAGATGTTATCTTGTTGTTAGAAAAGTTTTATAGTTTATAGAAACTTTTAAAAGCAATTATGAAAGAAATATTTCAGTAGTTTTGTTCAGAGCTAGAAAGAAAATGTTTCGTTCGACTGTGATTTAAAATCGATTTCGCAAAGGTCATATTCGAGTAGCTCGAACTCGATTGCCTACATAGAAAACTATGAACTAGAGCGGGTCACAATCAGCTTAATGAGGCGAAACTTGTAAAGTGATTAGCCGCAACAGAGTGTTGAACCGCTCCACTAAAACCCACATTTGTAGGCGGGGAGCTAATGTAGGTGTGACCACAAAAACCTCCTTGCTGACGCAGAGTGATGTCTAGGGACGAGAACAAATGGAACTTTCAACTTTAACAACGATTAGGTTGGATGAAAAATAGCAACATGTAAATATGGGGTACGTTTTTGCTCGCATTTATTCGCCGTCCGAGTTTTTACGTTTGGCAATGGGATAAAACAAGTATGTGCGTGTATTAAACATTGGTAATTGCGTAGTATTATAATCTTACTACTCAGTCTGAGAAATAAACAAAAGATTTGTTTGGTGTCAAAAAATACGTCATTAAAAATTACTAAATGAATATCAGTGTTTTTCCAACGATTGACCAAAAGTCTGTGTCAAAAAGATTAGTTAATAATTTTTACACATACAAATTATTTGGTTTGGACATTTGGTTAATTTTTTTTAAACTGTTTTAAAAAGTTGTAACCTGTCATATTATTTGACATGTCAATTGCAACAAAACATATCAAATTTTGTTCAGTTTTATTATGTGATTTAACCTAATTTTATGATTGTATGACATGTGTAATTACTAATATTGACTTATAACTTGTATGTGTGGATTGTGTGGTGCAAACTGTTAATATAAGTTGGTTATAAATAAATAAATATCCTACTTTCCACCGTAGGTACCCATGTTTAGTATTGATTTTCCTAAGTTCAGTTGATGCGTCATCCCCTGTCTCATTTGAAGACTGGTACTATACGCCATATTATAACATCAAAGGCATAGTTACGTAATCAAACGATATTTCATTTTTATAGACATCGTAAGACCGATAACATGAAAAATGATTGTCGGTAAATAAAAACCGGAAAAACTGTTTTTCTTGAACATCGCTTTATGAATTTTTAATGTGTACCTGTACCTGAAAGTTTTCGTTTGTGATTTTATCGGAGAATTTCTTTAGCAATCGAGAAATGGAAGCAAAAAATTGTTTTCGCTGTGCAAGTTTCAGGAAAGTTTTTACAGTTTTCTTAGTTTGTTTTCCTAGATCTTCTGCTTGATTACAATATTTGATTAATACAGTAAAGTTTTGCTAGATTGAGATTAATTTAATAAATCTTCTTATCGCAGGATTCTAGGTTTATTTAAAACTTGATTTTGTGTCACATCGAAAGTACATCGTAGATACAAATGTCAATTTATAGGCAGAAATATTTTATTGCGCAAGAATTATCAAATAGAGTTGGGAAAGTAACACATTCATTAGTTTCCTACTTTTCCCAAATAAGTAGGGGAAGACTAATAAAACGATGGATGTGTGAATATGATGTGGCTAGAAAGGGAGTGACTACCGAGATGACTACTAATAGAAAAGTATGGAAGAAAAAGACATGTTGTGCTGACGACGCCAAATAAGTTGGCATAATGGCGGGACAATGATGAGGAATTTTTCCAAATATTTTTTTCGATGAAAATTCTAGGCGATGTGATAAAAAACCCGCGCACCGAGAGTTCCTTACTTGGTAGGTATGTACAGTCACGAGCATAACTATGTATACACTTGGCTTTATTCAACGGCGATTTTCTCCTTTATTTTTGAATAAAATTTTATATTATCAGGAACATAGTATTTTCGAACCCATAGGTTTATGTAAACTGTCGTATTTCAATGTTGCATTCGTTATTTCGTGGAAAAATCGCAATTAAAATTTGCCAACTGTTGACATATTAGTGCTCATGACTGTAAGTAGTTTATCATGGGATTTTTTTTAATGTATAAATTTACGGTTTTCGGTTTTTTTTTCTTTACTTGTGCTACATGATCTTCATCATCATCATCATCAGCCTTTAATGTTCCCACTGCTGGGACACTGGCCTCCTCTCAATGAGAGGGAGTGGGCCGTAATCCACCACGCGGGCCCAGTGCGGGTTGGTGGATGTCACAGGTCTTCGAATTTTTGGTTCTAGGACATGCCGGTTTCCTCACGATGTTTTCCTTCACCGTTTTGAGAGCAGTGGTGATGAAATAACTTACACAAAGTAAAGCGCCTGTCTGGGTTCGAACCTACGACCTACAACTCGTAAGTCGTGTCCGTGACCACTGGGCCACCACATGATCTTGCTTCTTGCCAAATTTCATGATTCTAGGTCAACGGGAAGTACCTACCATATAAATTTTGATTCCCATAAGAGTGACGAAATATACGTTTTTGCGGCATAAACGGCCCTATCTTTTTTTTACGTTAACTTAAGTGTTTGATTTTTCACAGCTTCAAGATACTGTAGACTCAAGTATATGGTTTTAATTTCAATTCGATACCTCCACGTGTTCCCGAGATAAAGGGTCTTAACAGACAGACGGACAAGAAAGTGATCCTATAAGGGTTCCGTTTTTTCCTTTTGAGGGTTAGGTTAGGTTAGGGTTAGGGTTCCGTAAACCCTAAAAATAACGATTGGAGCAACATGACCAAACAGAAAACTCTTTTTTATGTAAGCCCATATTGTATCCCACTGTTGGGCAAAGTCCTCCTCTTTTTCCTTCCAAACCTCCCTGTAATGTGCGATCTCAGGCCATGTTGGCCCTGCAAATGTTATCTCATCGTCACAAGCTCTTATTCAAATCAAAATATCCATCTCAAAACTAAAACAGACTAATCAAAACAGTCTACCTCTACAGAGCAGGCGTAATGGCGGCGGTACTTATGTTTAATTATATTTTGGTTTAGCCTACCTTGATAGTTTAACAGTCTCCGGTTACTTTGAACCCGTTGCTAGACTACCTTTGTGATAATTACGGATATTAGGTAAGGTTTTCAAGTGTGTTATTCATTACGAACCTTTTGTATTAAGAACTTCTCTTACCTGCTCTAGTTTTGTATGCGAAAAATTCTTTTTTATTCGGAAGTATGAAAAACCTGTGTGTGCTTTTTATCAAGAATGAATTCTGGAAACAGGAAAAAAAATCTTAAAAATATCTATTCTAATCTGATTTAAACATAAATTAGATCATAAAACAAAAAGTGACTTGATTAAAATTTGTTTTAACTTAGAAATTATTTTATGAAATCTACTATTTAGTACCTACATTGAACTCGAGAAAATAGTACTGATCAATCTAAGAACGAATCATTCTCGTTGGATACAAAACTTCGCTTTACGGAAAATAAACACTTTCCTAATAAATAGTATTCACCGACGGATAGGATTATTATCATCCTAACAACATTCATCTTCTTAGAAAAAGCTTGCCTCTAAGTAATTGGATATTTGCTTGAATGTGAGATAAAATCGAATAGACACTCTAAATCGAACAATCTGTGCGAATAGCAACGTTATCTAGCAATCGTGAGTGAATAGCCCAATACTCGATACCGATTCGTTTTTATCGATAAGTGGGTCCGAGATAATTATTGTGTTTATTGTTCGTATGTATCTTCTGCTTCATCAGTTTGGATAGAGTACCTAATCGGTAGCCGTCGATCATAATATTTTATCGCGATTGCGTCAATACGATATTTGGTTTTGAATTCGAAATGAGTTCTGGAACGCTATTCAAAAAGTTCTGTTTGTGAAGTCAATCTATATTTGGTACAACAACATTCTAAGTTTGAAGACTGTTATAGCAGCTGGGTCTATGGCGTGTGGGCTAGGTACCTAAAATTGCTAGTTTATTGTCTCTGGCATAGTGCTAACCTATTTTCCTGAGTTAAGGGGACCAGAGGACCTAAACGCAAAAAACGCAAGTTTTAGAAGCAATAAAAGTATATGATCGACTACAGTAAACAAAATCAGAAAAATATAGGATATTCTTCAGGTTAGATGCTAGGTAGATAGTGTGTTGAAAACATAATAAAACTAATTTGATACGATAGAAAAAAAATCGTGAAGATACCTCTAAAAACTTTCTTTTTACAATAAAAACCATACTAATATACATAATCATTCTGATTTTTTGTCAGATTATTCTACAAGCAAAATACTAAAGCACTAGTGTTTTATTTTTTTAATCCAAACAATAGATTTTTTGTAAATAGATAATTGCTTCATATTTTGCAATAAATTTCCAGCGTTGTGTCATCGCGCTTCTCTTTCTTTTCTATGCAGTCCGACAATAACCGCGCTTTAGGTCACGTAGTCCCCTTATCCTTCGTAACCTGTGCAAGCAATGTGCAGTGAGAGTATGTTTGCATTACAGTGCCAATACTATCTCAACTCGAAGCTTTTTGTCCCCACCAAGATGAGTTCAGAGTTCACAAGATATATGGTTACTATAACCATAAATAAAATAAACCAAACTAACACTAAAGAAAACCGCGCACTCAATCACTTGAGTTTCGTTCGTAAAACACAATCTATCTCTATCATGTCGGTAAAGGTACGCAAGAGTGAAGAAAATTGCCTCAACGGACATTTATAACCCGGCAAAATTCAGACGCTCCCCATTTTATCCTCGCAAGTAATCTTAATATGAACTTTATCTATTTTGAGGACAACACAAATTGTGGTTACAACACAAATTTTACGCTCCATCGGCGAATCAATGGCCCATAAAATGTTGACGTTATTTATTTAGGAGCTCGCACTTTCAATCCTATTTTATTTTATAGCTCTAGACTGGGAGGGAACTTGTTTGCCTTAAAAGGTTGATGAAATTGATTTAACAAATTAATTTAAGAGTAAGCGATACGTCTCGAAATAAGACCTTGTGTTACAAAGGAAGAAATTTTCTTAAAAAGCCGATTCTTTTTTTTTTTTTGTAATTTTTAATGAGGTGGTTGAATAGAATTCGAAGTATTTTTTTAATCAATATGTTGTGTTAGGGTTCTGTAGTTCTGACAAGGAACCCTTATAGTTTTCTCATGTCCGTCTGTATGTCTTTCTGTCCGAGGTTTTGTTAAGAGACCGTTAGTACTAGAAAGCTGTAATTTTGTAGGAGTGTGTATATTAATTACGCCGACAAAGTGGTAAAATAAAATTTTGAAAAATATTTTTTTTAGGGTAGCTCCCCTACATGTGAAGTGGGGATGAATATTTTTCTCGTCATCTACCCCATTGTGTGGAATATCGTTGAATAGGTCTTCTAAAATGACTTGGGGGTTGCTAAAATTATTTTTCGATCGAATGCTCCATTTACGAAATATTAAACTGTAAAGTGCAAATTTTTTTCCAGTAGGGCGTCCTTCCGTCCCTTCTAAAAGCTAAACTGCTGGCTTGAAAAATGTGGAAAAATTCTCGATGATAGTTTCATAGATTTCATGAACTTTAAAGGAAAACTATACCTAGCGGTTAAGATAACTTTATTAGTTTAGCAGTAATAGTCGTTGAACTTGGGTGTTGGATAATTTTGTACCCAATACAAAATCCTTAGCATTAATCCTTTAAAGTGACTAAGATGAAGTAGTTGCTTGTTTATAACGGGTAAAGACTTGCATGGAAAAACAAAATATGAAATAAAACACTAAAAAAACCATAATAAATGAACATAACTTTCACAATACTGCCGCTAGATGGCGCTGTACCAACGGGTTACATTTTCATTCGAGTATATTCGAGTGATCGACACGTCTTAAAAATGATAATTCAAATTTAAAGTCGATTTTTGTTATTATCTTTACCATTACTCATATTCAGAATAAAGAACAACAGAATCGTAGTATATTGTGATAACGGGCTACTACGGAACCCTACACTGTGCGTGGCCTGACATGCACTTGGCCGGGTTTTTTTTTGTTGTACATATTGACTAAATACGGCAACAAAGTAATTATATTTCCATCTTGGATTCGGTTTTCTTGGAATCCAATACAAATCATCTGGATTTTACTACTTTCATAATATAGTCGTTAAACGTTTAAGAATGGGACACATTGATAAATGAAGAGACGATGAAATAAAAACGTCACGATAAATTCCCCCGGCAAACGAGTTGTTTAATTTCAACTCCATTTTCGGCTCGAGTCTATACTTACTCGTATTTTACTATTCTAAAAATTACTGTCCAACAAGATATTAATATCAGATTTTTAATTAAGCAATAAAACATTAAACTTTACAACGTCGCGAAAGGTTCCCGAATTTGAGAGTAATAAAAGATTTATGACCTATAAAAAAATCGGAATGAACTTTTTTATTGTATATGTTGCCATTATTGATATATTTTGAGGCTGAATGCGACCTTAAATTATTCACAAAATTTGCAAATTTCATAATACCGAAATTGGGTGAATAGATTTAAAAATTCAAAGGGTGATTTAGACCCGGGCGGGTATAAAACACACCTGGGCCGCAGTAGTGCGCCCTGGCCCTGACAAATCAGGATGAACATTAAGCCGTCTTATTTACGCAATGGGCGCGGCTGACTGAACCGTACGAATAAAACAAGAAACTTAATTGAACTTCGTCGTGATGAAATACTTTTGACAGAAAACCAATTTCATGAGGTTATTCTTAACAATTAGGAAATGTAAATTGAATTTTATCAAGGAGTCATTGATTGAGCTCAGATAAAAAACAAAATAAAAACGAAATGTTTGTCCTTTTTTATTTCAGAGAAAGAATAAGAATATACAGTTTTATTGCTATATCGATCTACAAAACTATTACAGGGACGGGCTCGTTTATAGGGCACTTACATAATCTTATTAAATTTACTTATATAATAAACGCGAAATCAGGAAGACATTAAATTTATTTTCTGCTTACGACGTAATTTATTATTAAAGGAAAATAGAGCAAGATCACCATTTTCCATCAAAAACAAAGTCATAAAGACGATGATATGAAAAATACTTTAAACAAGAAACAGACCTCATCAAAAATTCCACCGGAAATTAAAAAACCTGCTTCCTATAAACCAAACATTTGATCCCAATTATTGAAACATTAATTGGCATACAAATGCAAGCCGCATTGCGGTGCGGTTATGACTACCTACTTAGCGAACCAAACTGGATTTAACCGGAATGCTTTTAATTAACGGCGATCGAAATTCGAATCTAGGATGCTTCTAGAACATTCTAAGTACGATTGGCAGACGTTACTCGAGTTGACTCGAGTTAACCGGAATGCTTTTAATTAACGGCGATCGAAATTCGAATCTAGGATGCTTCTAGAACATTCTAAGTACGATTGGCAGACGTTACTCGAGTTGACTCGAGTACCAAGTATCTGGATTATCCGTGTTATGTGGGGGGGGGGGGGGAAGATTCGGGAGCACTGGGCATATTTCGGAAGATAGGACGAATAGTTTGTCTTGGTAAGCACGGAGCTACAATGTATTAGAGGTGTGCTAGACTCATGCTAGACTTCTGGAGTGAAATGTTTCTTTTTGTTGATATTTAAGGCTTGGTAAATTTTTGTCTTACTTTGGTATTCTTTTCGTTTTCAATTCTAAGCATTAGTTTAACAACTTTTTTTTAGTAGCTATATGTACAAAAAACTTGTTGCTTGTAACTAATAATTTAATCGGTCCGTAAAGCAAAGCAAAACAAACAAAAAGAAAAAAAATGCTTGTTGTATTTGACTTCTTAATTAGAACTAAAATATTGTGGAACGTTTTTGCAAACAGCTGTTCAAAATACTGGAAATGTTTAGTAAATAAAACTCCATTTAGTATTTCTAAAAAAAAAATATAACCTCTGCCAACATTGTACAGTTACGAGCATACAGAACCGTTTCTCTCGTGAAATAAAAATGCAACTTTCAGAAAATCCTATTTCATAATAATAATTAACACCACTTCGTAACACCATACAATTTCTGTCAATACTTTGGGAGAAAATCGAGGGGCTTGTGGCTAAGTAATAACAGCTGCACGGGTCGATTGATCAGTTTAAGCTACGCTTGCCGCGGTTGGTCCATAGATGGGTGACCATCTGTACATCTGATCAACGGCTTTACGTGCATTCAAGGCACGGTGCCTTGAATGCACGTAAAGCCGTTGATCTCAGCTGTCATTCGTGGATCTTTGACAGTTATATCGGGCAGTCAGAAACCCGAAAGTTTGACAACTAGTCTTACCAAGGGGTATCGTGTTACCCAGTAATTGGGTTGTAGAGGTCAGTTAGGCAGTCGCTCCATGTAAAATACTGGTATTCAGCTGCACCCGGTTAGACTGAAAACCGACCCCAACACAGTTGGGGAAATGCTAGGCAGAAGATGATGACTTTAGGAGAAAATCGTATTAGAATCATCCGTAAATGTAATGTACCTATTTATGCTCGTGACTACACCACAAAACGTTTTATATTCTTCGTTCGCCATTTTTATTCGAACATCTTTGCATAGGGTCGTTCGACTGGCATTACAAATGTACTTCCCCTAACAAACAGTATTAGGGAGGCAAAGGAAATCCATTTAGACCTTATAAACGGCGACCCAATAAGTACCTACATGTGTATTGATATTTATCGGGTCGTGGCATTTACCGGAGTGCCGCGCTTATGAAATACCCTTAGATAATATCTAAGTTTATGAGCATAGGAACTAGATTCGAGCATTCTTTGTTGCTGTGAATTATTTAGACACTGTTTTACATGAAACAGTGTAGGTATACAACAACTACATTTCATGTAACACAGTGTCAAATATATTAGGTAATCCTAACTATAGTAGGTAGTATTATAAATGCGAAAGTAAGTTTGTTTGTTACCTTTTCACGCCTAATCCACTGAACCGATCATCCTGAAATTTTGCATAAACGTTGTCAGGTGTACAGAAACGGACATAGGGGACGTTTCACCCCGAAAAAAACGTGCTGTTCCCGAGGAAAACAACAATAACGTTATTACGGTAATAGATGGCGCCACGTGTCTTTCGAACGGGATCGACACTTATGCGGGTGAAACCGCGGGGCGCTGCTAGTAATCTAATATATTTGATTTAACGTGGAAAAAATGTTTGGGTAAACACCGTCTGTTAGGTTGGGGTAGCATAGGGGAGGTCAAAAATCTACAATTAAACAAGGGTACTCGTACCTGAATAAATAAGATTTCCTTTGCCCAGCATCATGCCTTAGCGCACGGCGATCACCTGAGGTTTTACAACCATGTCTGATAAATAGGTATCTAGAAACATTTCGTTAGTCTATTGTTTTTGCACACTCTCTAAAGGTGCTTGCATAAAGAAGCGGTTTCCCGGTAAAGACAAGTCGGTACCGATCGGTGCGGGTGAAATAGTCCCATATTAATGTATGCGCTCACACATAAAGAAACAGTTAGAACATTTAACCGTTTCCTTCCGAAGATCAACCTGCAGACATCTGTACCAGGAGTCGGGCCCAAAAAACCGTTTCTTTATATCACTCTTCTAGGAGACCCTAGCTTTAGAGCTAGGGTCTCCTAGAAGAGTGACGGCCGCCATATAACGGCTGCAGGCAGGCAGTCATGAAAATGATGGCGGGGTTTGTCTTGACGGTGTCGAAAAACGCTCTCTACGAAATCATACCAACTTACTTTCGTAAATACAGGGTTATTGGTAAAACATTAACAACCTCTTAAGAGGTCATTGTACTCATCATTATGAACAACTTTTGCTATGGGGCGAAATAGGAAATCGCGAAAAAAAAATCTGCTGTGCCCTACATTTTGACGAGTTATACGAACATAAACGTAGGGAACAGCTGATTTTTTTTCTCGATTTCAGGTTTCTTCCCATAGTAAAAGTTGTTCATAATGATGAGTACAATGACCTCTTAAGAGGTTGTTAATGTTTTACCAACAACCCTGTATAACGTTTCAGTGACGTTATTCGCCGACGCTATGTGGTGGGCACCGTTCTACTAGAAAACCATAGCTTACTCGTAACAGTAAATACCCACCCCCAACGATATATTTCCGAAAACTAAAACACCACAAACATTTCAACTGAACCCAGAACTTAAAGGGTTGAATACATTCATCTTTACTTCCAACTCCCAAGTCCCAACAGATAAGCGTTCAAAGATCGCATTACGTAATACAAAGCTGTTGAGTTAACCCTGTTGATTCAGACGGGACAATCGGCCCATCGCCTGGTCACTAAGCGATACGACTAGTCCCACTTCGACTGTGAAGCCGCGATACGAACGGATTGACATTTCTATTAACGGTTATGATTTTTGAAAAGGGAATATTGTGCTGTGACGCCATATTGTTATGGTTAATTGGGTCTGTGTTTATGTTTGTAATAAATTGAGTTTTTGTAATGTTATTACAGTATTTTGTTTATTATAGCTGGATTTAATTGTTTTTTGTTTACTATCCCTAACACAATCTTCTGTTGTTCTATCAGTTGGGAATATTATACAAATGGTAGATATGCGTAATTTAATATGTTCGTGTTTGTTTTATATATTTTCAGATTAAAATCGAGTTAGTTTTTTTTTTCAGGATTATTTTTATTACACGTAAGCATTTGTGAAAACATTTAGAAATCATGCAGACCACCAAAATAAGGACGGTGGCAAAAAAAAATATAAGAAAAACGCATTAGATACTTACAAGAAAAATAATCAGGTAACGAAAATACACTAATGTCCGGCAATTTATCAGAACGCACTGAGCGCTGTATTAAAATGTGTCCATCTATTTTAATGGGTCCCTGTATATCTAGTAAAGTAAATTATCTATAGTTTACTTTTAGTTTAACTACTACTAAACTATCTTCTTAAACTACAAAACACGTATTTTAAAAACTGCTTTCAGTACAAATTCGATCCTTCCATGTGCTTTCAGGAAGCTAAACAATCAAATTACTGTTTTCTCATTAGGTACACTCCCAATGAACCGCGTGTAGACAATTAGGCCGCACCTAGACGGATACTTTTACTAATTCTAGGCGTGGCTTCATTTGTTCAGTAATGTTTTTCAACGAAAATTCTTTTTCTCGCTATATTCAGTGTTAGGGAATGAGATTTAGCTAGTTTTTTTTATGATAAAACAGTGATCTTTTAAACAATAATGTGATGGTAGGTATTATTTTTAAAGTTACAGAAAGAAATACGGAAAATAGAACTGTATTGAGACCAGTGAAACCATTCATGAATTAAATACATCCAGTTTTGTTTACCGGAAAATGATCAATAAAATATACCATTCATTCGATGATCCTCTTTGTAGCGGGATTAAATGATTCGAGTTCTTCATCGCATGACGAGATTAATAATGCAATATTCGTGAATCCGATTTTTTCGAGTGTGTTTAATTTACATTTGATTAATCAATCAATAATTTTGCATGCTTTTTTTGGTAGCGTTTGGTTTGTCCTTTCCCTTAAAAAAGTGTTAATAAAAATCTTGTTAATAACAGGATTTTTGTATGCCAAACCAATTTTATTTCTCTGATTTTTTAAACCAATATAATGAAGAGTTATAATGAAGGATCAGGTTCGATCCACATTTTTTATCAGCCTTTTCGATTCAACGATCAAAACAAACAACACTAGTCTATATTTTGCCATAATAATAATAATTTGCATCATTTGAAATAGCGCATGGTATCATTTCATTCAATGCTACAAGTCCAATGTCAGAGTGCCCGTCTGCACTCCAAATAGACTGCTCTTGATCCAATAATGTGACCCATTTACACCGGTCTGCTGACGTGAATTTGTAATTACTCTAAATATACTTCTATTTTTGGTATGGTAATGTTTTACTTACGATCTTTCTTTTTTTGCAGACCGTATAGATTTTGACCATAGAGAATGCATTTGAAGATGTTCTTTACACATTAACATTTTACACCTCAGCGGGAGGAGGTCAAGCCTATCGGATTTACGTTCGAATACCCTCCGAATACCTATCATCAGAGTAAATAGCTCGAAGTCTAAAAACTGAAAGCTGGACTATTCATTACTAAGCTATCTACATACATATCACATAGTATCATTAATATCTGTATTTTTTATGGTGTACTTAATAAAGAGTATTTTTACTCTATCTTAGCTATAATATGGAGGAAGTCAGTCGGTCGATACCTACCTGTAAAATATTGACATACAAAAAACTGTGGCTAAGCTACAGTAGGAATCATAGATATCCGGTAGGAATCAAAGATATGGAATCGACTATAGAAGCAGTTTTTAATAAGATAATACTACAAAAAAAATCACTGAAGACAAATGAAAATATCTAGGTACCCAGGTAAATAAAAGTGTAAAAAGTCAATCCATTCCCGGCAACTGGCAAGCGAATTACAATGTAAATTGCAATGCAGACATGCATGTTTAATGTGAATCGGAACATGGTTCATTTAACTTCTTTTTGTTTCAAGAGCTGCATGAAACTCATTCCGATGTTCAATGAAATTGTAGAAAACAACTATGAAAACAATGCAATTTTGTTTAAATGTACGAGAGAGCAGTGGTAACCCCAGGTAGCCCAGCAGTGGCAACGGCCCAACCCGCACTGGGCCCACGTGGCCTAATGTCCCAGCAGTGGGAATTTTATAGGCTGAGCATACTCTTGACAAGTCCGTGGCCGACTGCACGCAGCAGCAGCAGGCGATACTACTGGTTTCTGGTTTCTATGTATTTCTATGAATTACATGGCAGACGACGTGTCGCTAGCTACGGAAGGTATTTCATAGAAATACATAGAAACCAGTAGTTTGTCTGCAGTCGGCTACGGAGCTGTACCTTAAAATTGAGTTTATTCTGTAAGTACCTACATAATCAATTAATACACAAAATGTTTCGTTTTAAGTAATCTGAATGGTAAAAAAGACAAAACAAAAACTCCCCTCAACGTTCGACTTACAAAAAACAAAAGAATTCAAAACCTCTCGAGAGGAAACCCCTGAAAAAACTTATTTAACTAATCCAAATTCAATTTTCTCTTCATTTAAACTCGGTCTAGTGACTCCTTCGTAAATCACGTTGCTTTTAATTCCTTTCTTATTATTTCATCAAGCAACAGTCTACCCTGTAAAGGAACATTGTTGAACAGTTTGTATGGAAGTTTTCTATTTAACCCTAACAAACAAGTCTTTGGCTGAACATCGATTGTAGTCCGTCTCATAATGAATTAACGGTTATCGATTATGTTCCACGGACGTGGTTTGTACTTTGTATTCATGTTTTGCATCGGTACCTTTGACCTCGTCGCAGTGGGTGTTAAGTTTTCAGTGGAATTTGCAGAATTGAAAATGTCGGAATGTTTGAATAAATCACACATTACATTACACTTAATTTGGGAGGTTCCGAACTGAGCGTTTAACCATTTTCATTTGTTGTTTTGTTTGTTTAATAGCTTCGAACTACCCAACCTAATGATAAAAGTCATGTTAATCCCGATAAAGAAACTTTGCAAACCACAAGTTCTTCATTAAACTTTTCAATTCATATGTACTTTCTTAGTTTTTCTTGGACATCATAGACATCGGTGAAGGAAAACATCGTGAGGAACCGTGGACTTAATAATTAATATAAGCCGCCTCTCGAAGAGCTTGTGTCCCAGCAGTGGGAACATTATAGGCTGATTATGCTTTGAGCAAGCGTGGTGATCAATGCTCATCCCTTCTCTGCATGAGGAGTTGATTTTGCCTTGCATTGGGACTGGCAGGCTGGTATTATTAAATCAACTGAACTGCATATAGCCACTGTCAGTTGTCACCATCACCTCTTCCACACCACAATATTGAAGAGTTTCGAACAACATAAACAAAGAGTTTATAACCTTTTTCGATGAAAAGCTATTGTGCCCGTAAAACAAAGTGGCCACGCGAATTGTCCATACGTTTTGCGGAACATATAAAACGTTTTACGGTTATTGTTTAACGGTTATTGAAACGGCTCTGGGAACTGCAAATAGATGTGTAACATTCGAATAGAAAAAACAATTTAAAAATATTTTGACATTGATTGAAGCGTTTTCGTTTTAAGAACATAATTATTATATTATTATTATTTTTTATTTGGTGTACATAATAAAGAGTATTTCTATTCTATTCTATAATTAAATAAGTTAATTTCATTAAAAGTTATTATTTATTTAATTATTTTTAATTTTCTAAATTAGCATCTTGGAGGTAACTGAACTAAAAGAACAGGAGCGCAGGGGTCATTTGCTGGAGATCATAACATCGCATCAATGAAATTGAAACTAATAACGTTCACAGAGTAGGCGAATTGAAGGAAAGAGAAAAAGCTCTATGTCGGCGAGCGGCGCAGGCGGTAGTTTTCAAATTACGAATTATTTTATGTTGTTACAATTTTTGTGACAACTGGCCGTACACGTGTGTGTGTAGTAAACGTATATTAAATTAATGTCGCCATTGTAGCGGCACGTTGCATATTATTTTCAACAGGTAATAAAATTGTATTAGGCAGTTGCTCCGTGTTAATACTGGTATTCAGCTGCATCCGGTTAGACTGGAAGCCGACCCCAACATAGTTGGGAAAAGGCTAGGCAGATGATGTGTTAATAAAATTGGTGCCTGAATCTCACAAATAAGTAAATGTTCTATTCTGCCCTAAATTACGTCAATAATCGTAGTAATGAGCGAGCGTATTGCCAATTTACCACTAAGCGGCCTCATTTCTGACCGACAGTAATCGATATTTTTCGACAGGATACTGACTACTTGCCCGACCTTGAAATAAAAATACGTAGATACTATGTCTAGACAGCGAGCAGTTAAATATCGGTCTATAAACAATATTGGTAAAAATATACCTGGAGCGTTACAAAACACAGCATTCGGCGTATTGTCTACTAATCCTAGTATACAGGGTGTAAAAAAAACCATCACATCGCCGTCAACTACGCATTCTGTACATCAAACAAAGTAACATTGCACAAAAATAATTGCTGGGAAACGACTTTTATTTTTGGTGCGATAATTTGTTGTTTGCGGTAGTGCGCAAAACATTGTGTTTATGGGTGCATGCAACGGGTACAGGGTATTTAAAGTTGTGTTTATAACATTAAAAACTTGTTTTCGTAAAAAAACCTCAGTAAATGTTGGAATTTTGACCTTCAATATCTCCGTAACCAGAAGGTTCCCAGTTATGGACCAGTACACACAGTACAGTGATTACAATGACGGGACTTTCGGCTTCGTTAAGTGTCTTTTTACACCCGTTATTTTTACTAGCACTTAGAAGGATAGAGCTCAGAACGGTATAGCGAGCTCCTCTTCGCCGATGGTACGGTTCGCCGAAATAACTCTTAGTCGACTGTTGGTTCCACGAATAAATCCATCGCCGGTAGAACTATTCACCGAAAACACCGTCCATCGAACTTCCTACCTAATCCTTTGTCAAAGTTTGACTTGCCATGTTCTATGTGACTGGAAGTTAAAACGATGATGACGAAGATGTACCTACCTAATGATTGCTTTGGAAGTAAAACAGTTAATTGATAATCAAACTTCGAACTCAAATCAAAATTAAGTACCATTAATTGGGTTTAAAGGCCCATTAACACATCAATACTATTCAATGACTCCGTTCAAATGGCTGATAAGTGGAGTATCGCGCGGTTGTTGACACTATCTCCTCGAATTAATCCTCAATGAGATATATTAGCATACATTTAGGGTATCAGGGTAAAACCATATTATTCGCAGTATATTTTAATACCGTAAAATATGGTATAGAATATTAGGTACTGTATAAATACAACAAATGTTGCCTTCGCAAAAGGCAACCCTATTTCGCGTATGCCTCATTTGTAAGGATTGTGAGCCGCAATTCGTAGAAAAAGGGACTTAAGTATGAGGAAAATCAGAACAGTTTTCTGCAACCAATAATATAGCATAAGAATTATTTGTGAAGGAAATCTGTATATAATAACGGCTGTTAAGACGATTTGTAGCATATTTACGACTGTAGGTAAAGTTACTTCTACGTAAGAATCAACAGAAACATCGATTCAAAATAACAGAAGGAGCGTGTAAGGCAAAATGGACTATAATGGTACTTACTAAGTGCGATATTCGCTTGTTTGTTTCTGTCGAGCTGCCCCCGTAGCGCTCGTAGCCGGCGTAGCTTTAACTCTTGCGCCTCTACGCGCTCTCGTAGCCGCCGTAGTCGCTCGCCTTCGACCGCCACCTATCAACAAATTCATGAAATTACAACTTTGAAAAAGTTATTCCAACTACGCTTTTGAATAAAAACACATTCATGAAGTGCGGTTCCGACATTCACTGTTTTTTTTACGCTTTTTTTCAGACTTTATAATAACTTAGTTTAGCTCATTGTTCAAAACGAGGGCTGTTGAGAGCGTGTGGAAAAGTTCTGAAATTTATTTAAATATCGCAGTTGATTTATATTAACCGCCAGTTGGTTCCCTATTAAAAATAATGCTCCATTAATTAAGCTATAATAATAAAATATATATATCTGTAAAGTAAATCGATGAAGACGAGGGCTTATTAAATTCAAAGGGAGTATTATAATGAATATAAAATTAGATCCGTATAAAGGCTCGGCGTCGAGCAATTTTGTTTATTTTATAGGCGTGCTTATTGCGTGAGAAGAGTTTATTTTTAAGGCGGGCGATAAATATCGCATTAGCCTAACGCGCGTCCGGCCCGCCCCGGAGAGATTTATTAAGAACGGGGAAAATTTAATTTTTCCTCTCTTATCTGCTCACAATTTCTCCAAAATATTCCGGGACGTCTTTATCCGTGATAACTCAGTTGGTCTTTTTTAATGTCACAATAAATGTGATAAAGAAAGGGGATTATTTGCCAAAATATTAACTGAAGCTAATGGCTAAGCAGAATGAATAACGGTTGCGATAAAGGCATCCAATTTTATGTTTTAAATACCTACTGATATATTCCGTGTGTTAGGGCGCGTTCCCACTATGTCATGACGATTAATTTATTGTTGGACGACTGTCGTCTCTAGCTGTTCCCATTATATCGACGGTTTATCGTCACTGTGTCGTCGAAATATTTTATCGTTGAACGACTGTCGTATCTAGCTGTTCCCATTGGACCGTGACGACATTTTTACTGTTCACAGCAGTCGCCTTGTCGTTGGCACATTAGTCGCCCGTACGTTCTTTAAAAGGTCACTAGTGGTATGAACGTGTGTACGTATGTGTGATATGTGGCTACGATAGATAGTCACTATAACGACACATGATTTGTCGTCACGATAAGTCGTGACGTTTTTTATCGTTTTACGACTGTCTTGCTAGCCATTCCCATTGACTTGACAATATGTCGTCACTACTGCAAAAAAAGTCGTGGACGACAGTTAATCTTGTAGTCCTGTATGCGAACACCTCCATTTAAATACACAGGCCATGACGCTTTAAACGACACGATAATCTGTCGTCACGACATAGTGAGAACGGGGCCTTACTTAAAAATAAATGAGTTTTTTTAAGACTTAAGAATTTTATTGTCATACAATTACCGTAAACTATGAGCTTATGCCACCTCTCATACAGGTTTATACTAATAGAGGCATCTAACATTATACTTAATACCTTTGTAAATTATTTCTAAGACTCTAAGTTAATATTTTACACATTTTAATACTGAATAAAATATTTATTTATTAATTGAAAATTACTGTCTGCTAAAAGTAGGTCTTCATCTACTTACCAAATGTAGGCAGGTACCTACCTAACGTGCTCCAAAAGCAGAATACCTTTTTTATTTTACCGATAAAAAACTTCCACGTTAACGTCCTTTATACTTATTTATTTACTATCACATTGAATCATTTTTCTGTTGTAATGAATGCTTCCTTTCATTTTATCAATATCATACTTCATTAATAAAATACTCCCTGAAACTCTGAAACTAACAGAATATCAGTTTAACTCTACGTACGTTTATTACAAATAGATACGGTACAAGTATTTCTTGTAATAGATTTTCCCACGATGCTCCGTAAATCACCCCATTTTATCGTGGGAATTCACTTAAATGTTTCGACAAGATTGTTAATCTTCGCAGTTAAATAAACAATAGTACCTCGAACTTAGTGATATTCAATTCTAACGTCTTCAATGTTAAACTGTTAGAGCCAATTACGCAACGAAAACAAGACGGACTTGAATTAAGCAACACAATTATGATTATACAAAAGCAATCTAAAAACTTTGACGTGCAAACTCGTAACTGAGAACAAAGAATTTTCGTTCCATTTACTTTTCGTGTTTCTCTTACTTCATTAAAAAACCTTTGTTTTATATCACGGATTTCTGAAACCCTTTTTAAAAATTCACACCTTCCCTTTTCATACGTGTCACCCTTTGTCGAGTCCAATTATAAATAAAATCTAAGCCAATTTTATCCTTATTCATAAAGAATAACAATGAGAACAATTAACATATAAATGCAGTATATATAAAACTATTGACTTATTTAAAAATAAAATAGGAGCAGGGGAACAAAACTTCAAAGAATTTTGATAGAAATTTTCCAACGGCCCTGGAATTTTTATTACTTACTGCATTAAGATTACGTCTAGAATATAAAAAAAATCCTAAAATACATAAGTATCCCTCTAAAAGTAGCTAACTACATGCTACATGGCAAAAATTTGTGAAGGCGTTTACAAGTCAAGTTTGAGTGCTTCGCCAGACTGGCAGTGCGGGTGCGGGGCAGGCGCGGCGCGGCGTACTCAAACATAAGAACTTCACTTGAGTGTCCATAGTGGGCACGCGGGCGCGTTGAGCGGCGCGGGGAGCACGCGGGCAACTCATGCCATAGCTCGTTCATACAAGTGGCCCCGCACTGGATGCACGGGCGGCCGACCGGGCGGCGTTCTCAAACTAGTTCGAGCCCAGTCTGGACAAGCACAAACACTAAAATAAAATATAACGAAACTTTGCCTAACACACCATATAAAGTGTGTGATGCTAATACTTAATTCTCTTCGAATTTCGTTTAGCCAAAACATTTGGTAAATTTACTGGGTAATACTGGGTATTTAAGGCATATATTTCTGAAGCAAATAATAGATGTACTTATCAGATGCCCCGCAGATGTCGCTAGTGGGTCGAGGACCCTGAACTGAGTGGATAATTTGCAAACCCTGTCGATACGCAGCTGTGCCTTGTTGAATTAAGGATCCTATATCTGGCGTAGTTATCTACGAATCATGATTTGTTGTAAAGCATAACAAATAACGTGAAGTCGCGACATATCAGTCTATTTTTAACAGAATTATAAATCTCTACCTGAGAGGCTTTTTTTTTTTCGCGATTTTTTTTTACTCTCGATGACAGACTAACATAATGTGGTGAATAATTAAAAATGTACATAAAGCAGAGATTTTAGTATGCCCAGTTCTTAACCGGTAAAGTTCTGCGCGTGACCGATGGGTCACGAAACAATAGAAAATCTATTGTGTCTCATTAGCAGAGCTTTCTTAGGAATTAATAGACTTTTTCACACATTAATGAAAGTAAGCTACCACAATAATGTCGGCGACTATTTTGATAGCAAGTAAACTGCGTAAATTTGACCATATAAACCGAAAAAAAACACAACACAAAATAAATCATACGCACAATGTTTAATAATAATTGTCCCACAAGAAAAATGAATTCCCGATGTCATGTCGCGAACGAAACAAAACGCAAAATAAAAAGACAATAAGCGATTTATGATTTTCAAAGTCAGCGTTTGCCTTAATGACACCAAAAAGAAAATGAAAGTATGAAAGGTAGAGTAAACTAGACACATATGTATATCTCTGGGAATTCACAAAGAAAAGAAAAAATCTTTTGATCCTCCGGGGTTGATTAATCACACCGAGTATTCATTCATATTCTAAAATACTTTTGATACTTTTTGGGCTTCAGAAAATCTGGAAAGCGGAGTGAAAAAAAGAAATCTAATTGAATGGACGTTTGGAGAGCTATTGGTGAAACAATAAGGAGTTCATTGCGTTGTTCGGAGCCTAAAGTTCTTTCTGTAAGGAATAAGGTATCAAACGAAGAATATAACGGTATATCAGTTGCGTTTAAACATCTTGAAACGGTGTTGTGTGGAATGTTCCGTTGTTTCTTTTTTAGGGTTCCGTACCGCTTCGCTGTCTGTCTATCCGTCTGTCTGTCACCAGGCTGTATCTCAAGAACCGCGATAGCTAGACAGTTGCAATTTTCACAAATTATGTATTTCTGTTTTTGCCCTGTGGTACGGAACCCTTCGTGTGCGAGTCCGACTCGCACTTGGCCAGTTTTTTTTTTAATGTCGGTTTTTTGCAATAGGGCCTTTCGTGTCACAGAATTTGAAGAGTTTGGTTTTCGGCGTTTAAAAAGGCAATACTGATTTTTAGAATCAAGTGTTAGACACTTTTCATTCATGATCCCCAAACTGCGAGACACATTCGAATATCTTTTGTTTTTTTTTTTGTCTAAATATGCGTGTTACTTTTTTACATACTAATAACTAAAGCAATAGACAAAAAGTACCAAAAAGTATTCCAGTGACACTATTTCGTAATTTATTCAATAAACTACCGACCTCGATGTCATCTCAGCGATCTAGTAACGATTCCCGTTGAGACTGGAGACTATTAAGTTTCTCTAGAACTGAGTCTTGCTTACAAATTGAATCTGTCAAGTGTGTCCCAAAAGAAATAGATATTCTTTTTAGAAGGAAATTAAGTTGGTTGCCAGAAATATACGTAAAAGTTCTGTTTTCATGTGAAGTGGTGAACTGTTCATTTGGGAACTAGTAAACAATAGTTTTTTTCGAGAGAGACAAGATTACCTATGCCTTTCCTTTTCTGGATAACTTTAATCCACTTCTATGAACCTATTAGTGATCAAATTGACGTAACATTTGATTACATAGCATAATCAGTCTATAATGTTCCCACTACTGGGACTCAGGCCTCCTCTCTGTGAGAAGGAGTGGGCCGTAATCCACCACGCGGGCCCAGTGCGGGTTGGTAGATGTCACATGTCTTCGCATTTTTTGGCTACTTCTAGGACATGCCGGTTTCCTCACGACGTTTTTCTTCACCGTTTTGAGAACAGGTGATGAAATAAAGCGCCTGTCTGGGTTCGAATCCGCGACCCACAACTCTTAGTGAAGTTCGGCATAATTACACCTTCAATGCTATTTGAATTACTGACGACACATTATGCCGAAATTACGTTGCGTTATAGCGCTGATATAAAATCAGCCGCGGAACTTTGGTCGCGTACCTTCGGCATAGTGTTTAGACACTTAAGTCGTGGCCGTTACCACTGGGCAACCACTGCTCCTCCTTGCTCGCATATCGGTACATTAATGTAATAATGAAAATCTCAGTCTACATTGACGTGAAGCCCTTCTTGGGCATATTATACAACCTTCTAACATAATTTAATAAAGTACCAACTTACCTTCTAATATGACCTTGCATAGCTTAATCAATATCCTCTCCCATTAGTCCCATTAGGTACTACTTCTACAATCGTCATTAATGTAAGTACCGTGATATTTACGTCTACGTACTGGTTCAGAATTAACAGCACTTTCAGTGGAAATTTCATTAGCGTGTATTTGCAAGGTGCACCATAATTTTAACGGTCATAGGTACAGACAACCAAATAGATAAGTATGTAGTGGTAGGCGGGTGACTACTTTTTACTCACGTTTTGTTTGTGCTGAGTACTTGAGTCTGACGAGTGGTGGTCCAGTGGTAACGATCGTGGACTTACGAGTTGTAGGTCGCAGGTTCGAACCCAGACAGGCGCTTTTCTTTGTGTCAATTATTTTATCACCACTGCTCTCGCAATGGTTAAGAAAAACGTGAGGAAACCAGCATGTCATAGAACCAAAAATTCGAAGACATATCACATCTACCTACTCGCACTAGGCCCGCGTGGTAGATTACGGATTATGCTATTTAAGTCTTTGGTACCTAATCCCTCTTTTCAGTGTGACTTAAGTTTTAAAAGTTATTATTGACGAAATTATAACTTGGATAGGATTAGTGCAAGGATATCTTGTCTATATTTTACCTGTATTCATATTTCGTTTGTTGGCTGTACTTCTGTGTACATGTGGTATCGTAGGTTTATGTACAGTCAACTAAAGAGATAAGTATGCAGGACCGTCGGATATAATTGAAGTTTAGTAAGAAACCGATGGATGTTGTCGACTGAAATTTAATTTGATAAATGAGCTCTTTGTTTTCTATTAAAAAAATAAAATTTTATTGCCAGTGTAGCCTCCACCCGTTCGATTCCCACCTAATAATTGGTGACTGAATAAAAAAACGGGTGTGTACCTTTAAAAATATATTTAAAACAATACTAAGCCGGTAAAGCCGGAGGCACACAAAGATTTGTGGGTCGTGGGTTACGGACGTCTGTTGTCTGTCACTCTTGCAGGGATAGGTACATACTCCCCTGTAGTTGCGGGCGAAATCCCGCTGGCCGGAGATGGAAGTTTGACGACCGACGTTTAGAGCTGAACTGTACGGTGACGTCACAGGTAGATGAAACAAGGGCGGCTGTCCGACCTGCTCAGCACACCGGTGGTGCAGAGTAAACATCGGTTTCTTACTAAACTTCAACTATATCCGACGATCCTGCATACTTATCTCTTATAATGACTGTACATATGTGCCCGTAGCGACATCATTGCTATAGGGAATCGCGTCGTAAAAGGCAAAAAGGCTTGCTAGTAAATACTAAGTACACGTGTCCCGTGGGAGGTCAACTTAGTTACTGCTCCACCTTATGTTTTAGATGTATTATTACTGAACTCAGAGACTTTATTGAAGAAGAAAAGCATAAAATTGTGACTTCGGGACATTTTAAATGACTTTGTCTGCAAAGTTCCTTAAGTATTATTTAATGTTGTTGGTCACGTAGCCATGATAAACTTTAAAGTCTTACCCCCTTACTAATAAACGTTATATAGCGTCGTTATAGTTACACAACGCTTTGTCTTCTTCTTTCGAAAGTCAAATTTCTGGCGACAGAAAGAGAGAAATCGACGTGTAACTATTCATCTGATATAATAAGTTTATTTAGTAAGGGGGTTATGGTGCAAAGGAGAATTACGTTTGGTGGATTTTGTACTCTCAAAGAGTATTTTTATCTGGTTGAGACATCACCAAATTGAGAAGCCCTGACTAGAAACCGACAGTATAGTATCAAAGGTTTGAATAGTCTGACTGTGGGAACCAAAGTACTATAACTAGATTAAGATCTTTTTTCAGTAATCTGCGAGTAACAGAAACTATTTGGTACTTTAGTTCGATCTGATCTGGTTTTGATTAGCGCCTAACATAATTTATTTTTAATTTTATTTGCATTTAAAGTCAATCGGAAATGGCGACGTAATTTTTGAAGCTGTTGCTTTTGTACTGAGAGGATGAGGTTGTGGGTTTCAAATCCGGGGAAGTATCAATTTAACTTTTTCAATTCATATGTACTTTCGGAGTTAATCTTGGACCCTACTGACGTCGGTATAGGAAAACATCACGAAGAAACCATTTAGGCATTAAGTCCGCCTCTGTACATATACTGGGTGATATATTTTAACCGTCTCGAAATATTTACAGGGTGTTCTACCCATGAATATGAACAACTTTCACGATGGGACCAACTCGGAAATCACGAAAAAAATCAGCTGTTTAATACAAAAGTTCAATACCTAGTAGACCAAAATGTATGAAACAGCAGATTTTTTTTCGTGATTTCAGAGTTGGTCCCATCGTGAAAGTTGTTCATATTCATGGGTAGAACACCCTGTAAATATTTCGAGACGGTGAAAAAAATCATCCAGTAATGTGCTTGAAGTATTAAATAAATAAATAAACCTGAACTCATATAAGATAACCTTACGCCTGCCATGTATTACCCCAAGGGTAATGCAGAGGTGGACATATAGTACCTGGACTTACCTATAGTTAATATAAGTCAAATCACCAATACTTCTTGAGCAAGCGTGGTGATCAATGCTCGTGCTTTCTCTATACGAGAAGACGCGTTTACCCTGCAGTGGGACAATAATAGGCTGACATTTTCTTTTATTTTTGTACTAACCTGATGTTGCCTAGCCTCCTGCTGCTTGAGGTACCGCAGTCGCTGCTCCTTCGCACAGAGCAGCTGATGCTGCGTGTCGATCTGCTGCTGTTGGCGCAGCGCCATCGCGCGCAGCTCGCCCAAAGTCAGCTCCACCCCTTCCCCCAACTGAGGACAACATAGAAATATACTATTAATATCGTCATCATCACTATTCAGCAGAAGGACCACTGTTGGACATAGTTCTCTCCCAAGCGCCGCTACAACGCACGGTCCTGTGTTTCCCGATGCCGACGGATTCCCGCAACCTTCACCGGGTCGGTTTTTTGGGGGGCTTTTGCGCAGCGCTCTTTATTATGAGCATTATATTTGAAATTAATTTATTAGTAGATATCAACCTTCTTTAAAGGTAAAATGGCACAAACATTTATGCTATCGATTACGAAAAGAAAACTGTTTTGCTAGAGTAGTTCAAAAGCATCAAAACTAAAAAAAAACGGGGCGCTACTGAAAATTTCTCGAAAATAAACTGAAGAGTTGAGTGCAAATGAAAAATCATTTTAAAAGATTCATCTTCATTCATCATCATCGTCAAGATCATCGTAATCTAGGCTACGTGTCGCAATGTCACGTACCATTTAATTACATCCCAGTCTAATGAAGCTGAAGATAGAAGACAATACCTCACATCCTGTCTACGGAGCTTCCGACAGTTCTTTGTACTATTTGCACTAGCGGAAACCGAAATGAAAAACTCTCGATCACTTTTCAAAAGAGGTCTTAATTATAGCAACTCGGATGGCAGTGCGACATTTCCAGGAAGAAAAAAAAAAACTGTCCTGTGTTTTGTGGTTGCGACGGATTGCATTTCGTGGCTTTTAGCAGCTTTTAGATAGTGGATCTCATCGGGGTCAAAGTTTCGTTACAAGGGATTTTATTTGAAGTTGTTTTCACGATGCATTTGGGATACTAGGATAGTGCGGTTTATTGCCCCGCGGTTTCGCCCGCATAAGTTTCGATCCCGTGGGAATATTGGGATAAAAAGTAGTAGTAGCCTATATGTTAATCCAGGGTGTCAGCTACCTCTATACCAAGTTTTATCAAAATTGGTCCAGCCGCCTGAGCGTGAAGAAGTAACAAACATATAAACACACACACATTCTCACACACTCACAAACTTTCGCCTTTATAATATTAGTGTGATAGCTATAGGTACAGGTTGGACGACTCCAACACTAATTATTAATTGGCTCGGCTTGAGGTGTGCTGATTTAGTGCTTTCTTGTCGAGTGTGTGATACAGATAGAAAAATGTAAATTCTAAGCGAGGTCTGCTTAGAATTTACATTTTTCCAAACGATCTATCACGGTTGTACACATACATCATAAACACACGCCTTCTTCCCATAGGGCTTGGCAGAAACGCCACCCGCTACGATCCTTGCAAACTCCTTTCGTTTTGTTTACGTTCATACATTTGGCGTACGTCCGCATCGGTTGCGACCTGACCTGACCTATCACGGTTGTGATTGAACTATTTTATGTATTCTCACCGCTAAGCACAAGGACATAATGTTCATGATTCTCGTGATAAGTGTGACCCTGGGTAACCCGGGTTTAGAGCTCACGAATAATACGATACGACGTTGTATGAATTATTAAGGAATAGCTGTGCCCGCAACTCCGTTCGCGTGTATGTCGGTAAATAAATTGGATTTCATCGGTTTTTTTTTTTTTTGCGCGCAACTCTTATTCGTTCGTTTTCTAAAATACAAGTAGCTTAAGTTACTCCTTATAACATCAGCTGTCTGCCAGTGAGTCTCGTCCAAATTCGTCCAGCCGTTTTGGAGATTAGCCGGAACAAACAGACAGAAAAATATTTCAAAAATAATTGTTATAAGTACCGTATACACTTTTACATGCATTTAGTAAAAAACTGTTATTTTAACATTAGGTACAAACAGATTATTCAATTTTATTTATTTCTATAGTGTATTTGTATATGTGTTTTTACTAGTATTCAACCACGATGGATATTTTTTTACATTTACATATAATTCGCTCAGTAGGATATTAAAAAGTCTGTACAAAGACCCAAGGACCCGTAGTTACCTACCAAGAACATTATAATAAAGCTGATCTTCTTAATACCAATTTAATGACACAGGATTGTAAGAGAAAAATCTCTCGCGAAAGTTCATTCGTACTTTATTATCATGAAAGAGACATTGTGAGTTCAGCTCGATATTGTTAAAAGAGAAACTTTAACAATTTTTCTTTAGAACGTGTACAATTGGAAGTTTTTCTTGGCTTATATAAGTAAGGAAGACCTCATATTATAAGTAAGGAGAATTGTCATGATAATAGGTAGGTACCTACTATTCCCGGGGTGCTATTTTTCGTGTGAAGTTTATTTTGCAATAACTCTGAGATTGCTCTATTCTTTTTCTATTAAAAGCCCTGTTTTTATTAAGGCATTGTTATTTCTAGTAATTGAAGGTTCCATTTCAGGAGAGGCGTAGGTAGATAAAAACAGAAATAACTTACGTCGTCGCGTCGACGCTTTTGGCCGAAATATGAAGCGGATATTATTGACAAATTAATTATGTACTGTATTTTACGAATATGTATCTTGCGTTTAATTTAGAATAAAAAAAAAAGAAATGAAAAAGTGTTTATTCACAGAAATAATGTTTTAACAAAATATAATTATTTCCTCTGCCAAACTGCAAAGCCGTTTGTTGGCAGACGTGGCTCCAGTTTTTTTTTAAACATTTATACATAACTTACACTTTTTCACCTATAGGTACGCTAAATAATTTATACATTCCTTAAGGGATCACGTTTTCCTCTTATGGCCACGTCGTAACCAAAATGATCGTTCGCGCGAATACTCGATTGCCTCGTATGTCACTTTTTGTACGGAAAACCGGAAGGCGCCCTCCGTCGGTGCGACCACGAGTTCCGGTTCCCGGAGTTTGGGTGTAGTAATTGTTGACTTAGAAATCATTTTAAGAGCATGTCCTTAAGAGCCTATACTACCTCAAATGGCTTAGCATGATCCTCCGTTATGTCGAAAATTCTGCAGCATTAATTTTGAAATAAATATATGCTAAAGTTGAGGATTAATGTAAGGTCTTATGTTAGACGAAAACACGATTCCATAACATTTTCTCGATAGAAAAAAAATCCAAAGTTACCTCCAAACCGAACAATAAACCGCTGGTATTCAAAAAATACTTCAAATTAGATCATGAAACTTTGCATACTAACTTAACTAACTATAAAGCAGGTCTTATGTTAGATAGTTTTTTTGAATTACCTTTATTTTCATCGTAAAAAGCAAATACCTAAACTATTGGCGCTGCCTCCCGCCCAGCACCGCACTCTGTCTCGCTTTCACACAGTCCGCGAGCAGTATCGTGCGAGCGAGATAAAGAGTGAATTTTAGCTGAGGTAGTATAGGCTCTTAATAATGTCATTGGATGCGAGCAGTTCAACAGTTGAAGGTGGTGGATATTCTGCTGTTATGGTAAAATATAGTCAATGTGTCACAGCAATATCTTGCTGGTGAAACGGAGTTAACACAGGATTATCATGACATTTAAGAGCTCCTAAAATACATCAAATTAAGTAGTACCATACGCAGAACAGTGAGAGTGAGAGCAGTGGTGGCCCAGTGGTAACGGACTTACGAGTTGTAGGTCGTAGGTTCGAACCCAGACTAGCGCTTTACTTTGTGTAAATTATTTCATCGCCACTGCTCTCAAAACGGTGAAGGAAAACATCGTGAGGAAACCGGCATGTCCTAGAACCAAAAATTCGAAAACATGTGACATCTACCAACCCGCACTGGGCCCGCGTGGTGGATTACCGCCCACTTCCTCTCACAGAGAGGAGGCCTATGTCCCAGCAGTGGGAACATTCTAGGCTGATTATGTATACGCAGAACAAATTATGTAGATGGCACAACATAATACTGCATAGCTCATCTTAGCAGGGAGCTATACTTTTCATTATCCTCTGTTTGGTTGCTCCCAATTAATGTTTCATCTATATATCTGGACACAAAACCTATCAAGCTACCGTCCACCGCAGTGTGGTTATAACAGGTTAATCAACCACACTATCCCGTTGTCCATCGTGGATAAAGCCCGCTGCTCACTGCGTCGAAGCGATAGTTAATGTCCAGTGACATACGACCCTAGCTAACGCCATCACACACATTAACTCTGAATTATTAGCATACGGGCTTCCTTTAGTATTTTCCTGGCTGCCAATAGGTGGGTTTATTTAGTGTGTGCTTTGATTTATGCTTTGTTCCTGTTGGTTATTGGCAGAACTGAACGATGCATTACGTAGGTACATACCTACATAAACTTACGCCTTTTCGCCAGGCAGAAACTTCAGAACGCTACTTCCCAAGATCCTTACCATACACTTTTTGGTACGTTTACGTAAGTACATATCATACACGTACGCCGGTCGCAAGGTACTACGCAACGCATTAAGGCCTCCCTTTTCCATTGGGCACTCTGGACAAGTGCCCAGGGCCCCGCGATCTTCGGGAGCCCCGGCCTGCTCTCATAAAAAAACATTATTTGCAGCCACCGTTCCATTCTACGCATTATTAGGACCCGATTCAATGACAAAATAAGTGATTTGCAGTGCGATTTACAATAAGTTTCTAGCCTCCCAGTTATGAAAGATTAGTATGTTTCTCTTATTGTCTCATAAACAGGGGCCCCGTGATCGTTATGTGCCCAGGGCCTCTAACAGGTTAAAGACGGCCCTGCATTATAGCTACTAAAATATGAAAGAAAGTATATACATACATTAAAACTTTTAAAAGAGGTTAAGGTAAAACTTACGCTAAGTTAAGAAAAGAGAATCTAAAAGATAACCCTCTAAAACACGTTGAAACGAGTATTGTAGCTAAACAGGTCTTCTTGTCTCTTAGGCGTGCTAAAACTTCTTTGGGTCGACTTGGTTGCGCACAGCCGGGCGGCAAAATGTAAAATCGATTTTGCGTGTGCCGGATCAGGCCGACCCCAACATGTGTGTAGCACCCCTTAGGGAAAGATAACAATATTTCCAGTTAAGTTTTAGATATTGAAAAACATTTCATGAAACGGATTATTGTGGAAGAAACAAAAGATAGGGAAGGATTTTCTACGAAACACCACGGGGTTTCCGTGAAACATTCAAGTACGACGTGACATCACGGACACCGTTGTTTTCATATATTATTAACTAGCTTCTGCCAGCGACTTCGTCCACGTGAAATTTGTGGTTCCCCCGACCCACCCCGTCGCATCGCATCGCGTGTCCGCGCTTTATTTTGTTTTCGAAGCGTTCTTTCTGACTGTTTTCTTTTTGCTCCTCAGGAATTGGGCTATCAAATGCAAAAAGTTTTTTTTAGATGAGATTAGAATGTTTAAAGAATAAATTCTTCAGTTTTATTATTATTATGAATGAAACGTAAAGGATGGCGGCCATATTTTGTTCTACCTTCTTGCTAATAACTCAGACTATAGGATTATTATGTACAACTTATGGCAGCATTGCTCTTTGAGGCCATATCTTAGAGGACAGACGTGCTACTAATTTATTTATTTTACCATTGCAAATGAAAATTACTGAAATCCTTGTAAACTCTATTTAATTGAAGCATTACAACTACAAATGGAAACACGTACGAAACGTTAAAACAGCTTGTAAGAGAAAAGCTTCCGAGCTACGCAGTAAGATTGGTGCAGGTGCAGGAACGGAGAGAAGTGGCATTAGATATACACTAGCTACTCGCTCACGAGACGGAAAATAATGCACTTACGGGGCTTACATGTTCCGAGTGACACAAATAAAACGTACGTGACGTAATAAGGAGAGTAATATAGCTATACGAACATAGAAACCTACATGCAGTGTTACTCACGTTTATATTTCAGGTTTGCCTGATTAGTTTTGAACTCGGCCGGCCGGAGCCCTCATTCCTTCCCTCATTCTTTTGATATATCGCTCTTACATTAAAAATGCACATAATTAGGTACTTATCATAAACTCAAACGTGTATGTAACACGACATTTCATTTCATTTACACTACACACAACAAATTTACAGAATCTTAATAACATCTATACCGTTAATTTGTTGTATTAAATCATGTTTAAATAATTATTTTGGCCGAACACTGTCCCGGAACATAAAAAAAAGTAAAAAAGTAAGTGTCTGACACTCCCTTCCGCTCCACCCAGAGCGGGAGGGGTCATTTGATGATTTCCAATCCGAAAAAAAAAGGCTGTCCTAGTCTAAGGGACAGGGTTATATACAGGGGTACATGTTGTACAGATTTTGAAACCTGCAATGAATTTTAATGTACATTGTAAATGTGTTACTGTATTTTTTTGTGAATAAACCTTATTATTATTATAATTATCGCATTGTCGCGTATTACTCACACGCAAGTATTACAGGTGGGATTATAAAACGTAAAAGGTAACAAGAAGGTTAGGTATTAACACTTATACTCGTAGCACTAAGACGGAGAAATAGGCGATAACAATACATTTACCATATATTGCATAGTGCAATTTTATTAACTTTAAACCATAGTGCTTTTATGCATCGCCATAACTGTTATTTTACAGTGTATCTTAAAAAGTAGCAAGGTTCAGTCGTGGGAGGTAACCAACTTATTTACTTTTTATAAAATTAAATATGACTAAGTTTAGAATACAAATAGGTACTTAGTAGAATCAATTCCAGTTGAAGTCTTTGTAAGACATCGATGTAGATATTTTAATGTTTTCGTATAGCCGGAGTCATACGTAAAGGCTTTAAATATATAACATAATAATGAAGTTCAACTTCGACTGTACGAAAACATAAAAAAAAACGACATCGATGTCTTGACCTTTTCAGTTGTCATTTTTGTCGTAGTTTAGTTTTATTAAACTACATTTATGATTGTCTATGCTACCTACTTCAAATAAATCTACAACAGGCATTAAACAGAACAAAGATAGTTCACAACACAAGTAAGTATATTCATGTATTTATGTATATTTGTTTGTGCTTATATTTATATGTAATTAGGCATATTTTATATTCATAGTTTTAATAAGTTTATGCGTATCTTTATATTTGATATATTTATTCCTCAATGTTCTTGATTGCACCTACCACTGTTTGTCTCTGCATCACCCAAAGGTTGACTGGTAGAAAATGCCTATGGCATTAAGTCCGCCTCTGTACATTTATATGCTTGAAGTATTAAATAAATAAATAAATAAACACAAGACTTCACTCGCGTCCAGTAATTGCACTTTTGTGTACACCAGGAACACCGACCGACCCACAGTCCGCCCAGGATTAGAGAGTGCTCAACTAGGAGTGTCTCTCAGAGATAACTGTAGGTCAACCGATGAAGAGGTTCCCAGTGGGCTTTTAATACCACATTAGAGGTCCATGATTGTTAAGAATTGTCTTCATAATTCATTTGGGTCGCCCTTTTCCATAACTCAGGAGTAATGTATCGCGGTGGCGGCCGCGCCTCGGATATCTGGCATTTATTATTTTTATCACGGGCTGTTACGGCTGTTAAAGTTATAATAACTCTTCTAGTTCGTAAATAGCTTTGTTGTTTATGTCACTATATCTGTGCGTATGTGCAATATTATGGGGCATGATTATTATGAAAGGGTAAGTATACAATGTATCGATCGTATCAGGTGGAGTTCCGTAGTTTCTGTCTACCCCCATGGGGAGAAGGCGTGAGTTTATGTATGCATGTAATCTGCATTCGCGATTTATTTGCCAAAAATGTAAACAAATATGAGTTTATGGAAAAATAACTTTAAATCCTACTCAATAAAGGTCAGTTTGCGCTAAAACTTCAAATTTTTTTGTAACTTTTTCATTAGTGCTAGTCGCTGTCAAATCAACTTAATGACCATTAAAATAAAGTTCATATTTGTTTAACTTGAAATAATATTAATTTCACACCTAAGTTTGAATAGACTTTATGTATGTGATTATTAAGAAAATAAAGCACTTATAATGACCGCTCCACCGTAAAAGATCAAAGAGGATTTAATTAAATCATCATGCTTATAATAAGGTAGATAGAATGATATTAATTTAATTAATAGTAGATCTAATCACAATTAGATTACTTTGACAATATTAGTGATTATTGAAACTAATTTAAACCGTTTGTCAATTTAAATTCAGTCAGAGATAATCAGCATATTTACTATAAATTTATTAGCCACATTCCTAAACGATCCAGTTTTGACAATTAGTTACTATTAGTCTAGATTACATGTTGATTGTATAGTATTGTCCTACGTACTAGTAACTAATATGTACATTTTAATTTGTCTAACAAATACAAATTAAACTTTACCTAGGTAATTGGAACCTTAACAAAGGTAGGTCCTATATAGGATAATGTTTTAACGTACGCAAACTGTTACCATGAATTCAGCACATGGTTCTAGTCCCCCTAGAGTAGAAATGTTTGTGAAAAAAAAATCGGCTGTTTTATAGAAAAGTGTACCTAATACCTCCGCGGTCAAAATGTATCGAACAGCATTTTTTTTTTTTATATCTACCGACGAATTTCTATGCAGGGGGTTTAGAATCATGTACCGTCAACAAAGGAGTTAAGTATACAGGAGCGTCGGATATTGTTGAAGTTTACTAAGAAACCGATGGATATTCTCGAATAAAATTTTAGTTTATTAATAGAAAACAAACAGCTCATTTATTAAATTAAATTTCAGTCCAGAACATCCATCGGTTTCTTAGTAAACTTCAACTATATCCGACGCTCCTGTATACTTTACTCCTTTGTTGACTGTACCTACTGCATCCATGGCAACTGGTTGAGCGTCAATGTCCCTAACAGCTTGTATTATTTACTTAATAATAATAATACAGTTTATTTCTCTCATAAAGGTACATTGTTACAGCAGTATGTATATACAATTTTGCCTTAGGTATGCTAGGACCTTTGAGAGCTGGAGTCTGAACTAGGTTAGGGACCTGTATGACAGATCTCCAGGTTCACACCCCTTTTAACATTTATCATGCATAACGGCAACTTGCATTGTCTACGCAGCAGGTTCTTTACTTACTGTCATTTATCAAACAGATACTACGTTATTAGGGACCGAAAAATACCCGTATCAGTGGGTCAAACTATTTTCCCTCTGGGGCAGCTTGCAATAAACTATCAAGCAACCGGCAGAAGATAACACAACAAAATCCTATTGCGAGTTTTCATACTCGTATCTTGCGGTCAAACGAAATTCTTCGATTTGGTCCCTTTCGGCGTATCGTCGGAATTAAGGGCGTCTGTGGGCACGATTTTTATTTATATCTTGACACTTGTTGATAGCCGGCCCTGTCTGGGGTCTGAAGTATTGGCAGGAAGATAAATTGTATTACTGTCGACCATGAAAGCGTATAATGACGCCACTGACCTCCGCTTGTATTCAAATTCGGAATGAATGGAGAAGGATAGCGCGATAAAAAATGAAACATAAAGCCACGCGTATTTATCATTCATTCATTTTCAGACGTGAATGAGTGAAAAGGTTGACGTGATAATATTGATTTGAAATATTTTCATTTCCATTTTCAACGTTTTTAACATTTGTGTCTCGGAAGGCACGTTAAGCCCCTGGTCCCGGCTGTCATTTATGGACCTCAGTCAGAGGGGCCCGTGGCTAAATAATCTACGCTTGCCGCGGTTGGTCTGTGGATGGAAGGCCACCTTTACATACCGAGACCCGTGCTTCGGAAAGCACTTTATGCTGTTGGTCCCGGCTGTCATTCGTGGATCTTTGACAGTTATTTCGGGTAGTCAGGCTGACAACCAAGGCGTATCGTATTACCCAGTAACTGGGTGGTGGAGGTCAGACAGGCAGTTGCTCCATGTAAAATACTGGTATTCAGCTGCATCCGGTTCGACTGCAAGCCGACCCCAACATAGTTGGGAAAAGGTAAGGCAGATGATGATTCAACATTTTTAACATAAAATAAAAGGAGATAACTTCCTGGGAACGACAGTAATTACGTCGGCAGATTATACTTTCAGTCATTACAACAAAGTTTGCTATTTGTAATTAATCGCATTACATAATATAACTAAATGGAATGCTCATATTAAACAGAACAGCGCAAATAGGCGTAAATATAAGCCGATGTAATAAAAACACAGTCTCTGCCTTTGAATTTAATTGCTCTGTGCGACAGTATTTTTCTCTCCCGTATTAGTTTACACAAGAAGACACAATTGAAAAAAAGCGCCTGTTGCGTTGTTTTAAAAGGAAAATTAAGTGAAATTCTGTCTCTTGCAGACGCATCAATTTAATCTATCAATTTACGAAAGCGTATTATACAGGCCGTCATGAACATCTGTAATTTTCACCAGTATTTGACAGTAAGGTGTCAAAAACGTTCCGTATTTGGACAGGAGATAATGCGTGTCCGTTCAACGATTTTTTTGAAAACCGAAGCTTAACGGAAATCGGACGTTGATCATTGTACTGAGAGTTTCCAATTCGAAAAAAAAAACAACGGAAAATAAACCATACTAATATTATAAATTTGAAAGTAACTCTGTCTGTCTGTATGTTACCTTTTCACGCTTAAACCACTAAACGGATTTCGTTCAAATTTGGCAGTGAGATAGATTGCATCCCGGGGAAGGACAAAGGATAGTTTCTATCGACATACCTTGCGGGCGAAGCCATATAAAAGTTTTCATAAGCCATAAGTTAAAAAACACAGCTCTCAAAAATAAACCGAGAGAAAAAACATCTGAAGGCTTATTCCCGTAATTAAAAACGTTTAAAATCTAGTCGCAATCTCATCTCAGCGACAATCAATGTCAAAAACTTGCTAAAAATGTAGGGAAGTTAGAGGTAGGTATTTTTGACAGATTGAGACTTAGATTAGACTGTGAACGTTCTAAAAATCACGAGAATTGCTCCTCTGATGTTTTGCAGACTCCAAAAAACGGCTCTTTTACTCCCAAAGTATATTTTATTTTCCATTGTCCTCTCGTTACGGTATAGAGGTTACACAAATATTAGGTCTCGTAGCATAGAGAACTCCGCGTAGGTATAATAACGGGTGAATAGTTTAGTAGCATATAAACGTAAGTGAATTTCTGTGTCGGTCCATTGTAAAAATGTGGATGGCAAGCCCAGCTCCCATACCCATGAATAATGTATTAACTGACGGGATCTGTAATGGTTGCCACCAATCGGTTTGTTTTTTACAGCCCGACACTTGTATTTTTGAATGACGGATTGAAACTTAATTTTTGTAAAGAATACTTTGAAGAAAGTTCAACTTAGTGTGCATAGACACGAGCGACACTCGTCGACGGTTGCTGCGGTGCTACTCTGTAAAAATCTCACCGTGAAAACTTAAGTGAAGTGAGCGTGGAGAGAGCTGTCAATAGTGTCAATTCCTAGCAAAAACCAACTCACTTCCCCTAGTTTTAACGGTGAGATTTTAACAGAATCGACCGGCAGTTGCCACTGTCGTTGACGCGTGTCGCTATGTGTATGTATGCACACTACATTTGAATTTAATCATTTGGTAACTACAATCATAAATATACACTAACACACATCATATGAGATAACATCATGCCTGTATTCAACACTACCTTTTGCTCGCAGCTTCGCTCACGTGTATGTCGGCTAATATACCACGGGAAATTTCTACCGAGATTAAAATATGTGTTAATATGTGTGTATGTGTATTAAAGTATGTGTGCCAAATTTCATCGAAATCCAATTAGCAGTTTTTGCGCCAATCCGATACATGCATAAAACAAACAAACAAACAAACCGACAAAAATTCTAAAAACTAAGTTTTGGCAACAGACTTGTTCCCACATACCTCGCAGCAATTACTTAATAAAAAAAAAACAATTTTCGGTTGTGACTTCGTTATTATATGTATAGATAACAGGCGAAATGTGGGTGTACTGCCTAACCCAGCTTCTAGGGGGCCCAGATCTTACACAGATATTCTCAACAGGCCAGGAGACCTAAGTAAAGGTGGGCTGGTTAAAATGACCACCAACGGCCACCATGGCCCACGCACAATGGTCCACTTGAAAACCAAACCCATTACATAGAACATAGAACCATGCTTCTACAAATCGTAACCCCATAAATATGTAATTTTAAATCCCCGTCTTCCTCTTCCCTGGTTCTACTTCACTCGGCTGTCATAACGAGCAATCCTTAGGGGATTACGCTATAATCAACACGCTTGGCTTGTGGATTTCCTTCTGCTTTTTTTACATCCAACAAAAAAAACCGACGAAGTCTATTTTACCGACATTTTCAGCAAATAACGTGGGTAAGTAAATGCTAAGCTAATATTAAATATTATGCCTTAGTATGAATGAATGATGATGAATGATGAATGATTTTTATTTCTGTAAGTAGGTTTGTACAAACACTTTTACACGTCAATCATATTTTTTTTTAAACTAGATGAGGTCGGCGTTTCCTAACTGACTATTCTGAGAAGAAAGGCCGAAACAAACTCAGAAGTCACAGTCTCTTTTAAAGTCCAGACAAAATCTTGGTCAGATCGTGTGAAGACCATGTAGATTGGTGTCTGAAATTGTCTTTTGAGGAAAGAACCACACAGATTGAGCGGACCTGTCCAGTCCTTATTTTAAACCTTATTATATTGTATCACTTAAAATATAATAAGGTTTAAAAAACTGTTTCTATTGGATAGAACTAATTTAATTATTCATTCTTCCCTTTATTAACTAATAAGATTTTTTGTTTTGTTTCTCTTGTAAGTGAATATTGTAAAATTCTTTGTCAAAAATCGTGCAGCTCAACTCAGAACTTGAGGAGCTCAACGATTCGGCGAACAATACCAAAGACAGGACATTTGGTAAAACATCCATCTAGAATATTTAACATAACCAACTTTTCCTATATCGTGAGCTCGTTGTTACCGTCTGTTTATTTTAAAGAACGTTGATATATCCAAGATGTTCTCAGCTTCATAAGATCTGGTATGCAAGCGTATACTAGACGATTTAAAGCTCTCTCAAATCCGCACCATCTTTCTCGACGACAGAATTATCTTGGACACGGATTAAGACGAAATAAATCCTTCCATAAAATCCAAGTAAGTGCAATCTTTCGTAGAAACTTTTCACTTTGCGCAATGTTAGAACCGGTAGAGATTTCTCAAATGGTCATTTATCGCAGTTACTGTAAATCGATTCTTTCTGTGGGTCGGAGAATCGAGTGAAAAGTCACGAGGTATGCCTTTGAATCGGAACGTACGCATTGTACCGTATTAATATCTTCACGTGCATGAAATAACAATCAACTTCAAACAATTTGAATTCCATTTTTATCAAGTCACGGAGCGTTTTTATCTTTGCGAGATAAAAGTTCCGCTGTTTATATGATTTGACAGCGCTGATTTTATGTTGTGTCAGAGTGAAAGCCCTTTTTATTTTCAGACAAAATACATAATAATGTTTTTGTGAGATGAAACTGGCAACTATTTTAACGTAGAAATTGGGTCTTAAGGTAGAAATAAGGGGTTGTGGGTGTTCTCTTTATTGGTGTTATTTTACAACTTTGACACACACACACGTGTAGATAAAGCTCAGATTCCAAAGAGAAATCGTTTATTCAGTACGTTTTCTCTACGACTTCATTAGCGACACTGAAACTTAATTTGTTAAACTTTGCCTGTTAATTCTAAGCTTCTGGCTTTTAAGTTGAAATTAAACATGGGAATAAGCATAAAGTCGCAGACGTAATTCGACTTCGGACTGCGAGAGATAATCCAGCGTCGCGTGGGACACTGAGCGACAGTGTATGTAAACAAACTGACATATTAGGTACATGAACATAAATGAACTGTATTTTGAAAACCGGGGGCCTAAAAAGGCTACTTTTTGCAGAATCATAAAAGGATAACATTATGAATCATAATAATTATGGCGAAAGCAGTCCGTGTTTTTCTTTTTTTCGCTGCACTACGTAAGTATAATCAAAGAGATTGGGATTGGATTTGGATTAGATTGATTGGTATTTTAGCACAGACAAAAAAAATAACTGAGAAATCCTTTACCAATGGGATTTGATTCGATTAACTTAACAGTTAACTGACCATTTCATAATGTTGTCCTTTTATGATTCTGCCAAAGTGGCTTTTTTAGGCCCCCTGCCGGTCGATTCTGTAAAAATCTCACCGTGAAAGCTTAGGTGAAGTGAGTTTGTTTTTGCTAGGAATTGACACTTTGACAGCTCACCCCACGCTCACTTCACCTAAGTTTTTACGGTGAGATTTTTACAGAATCGCACCGCTGTACTCCGAAATCCTTGTTTGTAAATATTTAAAGTGTAAGTACCAAGATTTTGAAGAGGGTTTGTTCTGTTGTTGAGGTTTATTTTAACTACTTTGATCATATTGAGAGAAAGCAATATTAATTAAAGGATCAATTTTCCCTTAATAAGTGCAATGTCACAGTCTATTTCTTATTTCTCAATAACTCTACGATGTATGGGTCGGGGTAAGTAAATTGCCATTATTTTTCTACGGCACATTTCATTCACTGCATCACGAAGCTTCGTCTAAGTTGACTTGTGTATAAGTTATGTTAAAGCTATTACCAAGTAACAATTTACATGCAAATACGCCACTCACTCAATACACCTCTGTTATTTCTCTAGCCATTAAATTATTGCATGAACATTCAACATGTTAACAGGGAAACTGGCAAATGCAGCTGTTGCGAAAACTAACGTCAAAGCTAATGATGGTGATAAAACATAGAACGGTTACAAAGTTCCTATTTCTAACAGCAGATAGAACAAGGGTCATAATAATAATTCTGAGAGCATTCTAAATGGGTTTTGCGTTATAGTTCAGCAATGGTTAACAGCTTTCCTAGTGTCATGAGAGTCGTTTCAAAGGCAGGGCTAGTCACACAAATTAATTACCTACTCGCTTAGAGCAAAACTACTGCTTCACACAGTCTAATTCAGTTGGGAATGGCCCTTGTGGGTGGTTTTCCCACAAGCTCACAAGCTCGACCACAACTCAATTGATGGTTTACACGTGTTTTAATTCCGGAACGTAATTAAAAATGAAAAGGAATGTTTATTTGACATCATCCTGGATTAATGTCAACATGATTTTCCCTAGTGCTTTTAATACCTTTTAATACGGTACGGATTTTTTACTGTATTTTGACGTAAACTCTAATAGATTGTGAAGTTTCTTCATGCGGAAGTGTCCCGTTCGGACTATTTCCGCAACGGATTTTGGTGAAGATATAGTAGAGAAAGGTATAAAAAGTTTCAAGCCGATGGATATGATAATATTAACCTCTTTGCACTTTCCTATCGGATATATGACAATGTGCAGATATTTTTTCATCTTTATAAAATACTAGAAGCGCCCCGCGGTTTCACCCGCGTAAGTTTCGATCCCGTGGGAATATCGGGATAAAAAGTATTCTATGTGTTAATCCAGGAAATGGTCTATCTATGTGAAAATTTTCATGCAAATCTGTTCAACGGTTTACGCGTGGTTGAGTAACAAACATCCAAACATATTAACAAACTTTCACATTTACAATATTTTAGTAGGATTAACAAGTAATAATGGACTCAAATATGTTAGTAACAATCCTATTTATTAACAACTAGGTATGTTAGTTAGAGCTGGAAGTCATGGGAAGAGGCCTTTGCCCAGCAGTGGGATGATGCAGGCTAACAGTAACAGTACATATGTCAGTAAACTTAACCATGTTAAGGGGCTTACAGGACCTAAACGCAAAAACGCAAGTTTTAGAAACAATAAAAGTATATGATCGACTACAGTAAACAAAATCAGAAAAATACATGATATTCTTCAGGATATAAGCCAGGTAGATACTGTGTTGAAAAAACATAATACAAATAATTTGATATGATAGAAAAAAATCATGATGATACCTCTAAAAACATTCCTATTACAATAAAAACCATACTAATATACATACAACCATTCTGATTTTTACCCGACTGCGTCAGAAGGAGGGTTATGTTTTTTTGTCAGATTATTCTACAAGCAACATACTAAAATACTACTGTTTTAAGTTTTTTAGTACAAACAATAGATTTTTTGTAATTAAATACCTAATTGCTTCATCTTTTGCAATAAATTACCAGTGTTGTGTCATCGCGCTTCTCTTTCTTATCTATGCAGTCCGACAGTGACAGCGCTTTAGGTCATGTAAGCCCCTTATGATATACCTATTGAAAAAAATGTGGTTTTTCTATTTCGTGTAACTTGATAAGTATGTGGAATAGGGATTTAACATTTTGGCATTTTTTGTTTTTTTGATTCTCTAGTATCATGTAAAAGGAATACACGATTCAATGATTTTTACTCGATACAAAAAAAAATGCAAAGTTATATCTATTTATTTTTTCACTTTTTTCGACATCACGGCGTATAAGGGTTCCTTGTAGGAACAACGGAACCCTGAGAAGGAGTAAATTCGTTTTGGCACATACGTCACGCACATTATAACCATCACTCTTCTTTTGCGTTTCAAAAGTAATTTCATCACTTTCGCTCGCTTAGTAGGTTTCGAGGATTTTAGATTTTCGAGGTAGCGCCTTAATTTAATATACCCTACTTTAGCAGATCGTGAAGTTTTTTCATGCGGAAATGGGCCATTCGGATTATTTCAGCAACGGATTTCGGTGTAGATACTAGATATATTAGAGGAAGGTATAAAAAGGTTCAATCCGATGGATATGATAATATTAACCTATTTGCGATTTCCTATCGCATACGTTACAAGTTACAATGTGCAGATATTGTTTTATCTTTATACAGGGTGTTTCGAAACTGAGTGCAAAGCTTTAAAGGAGTGATAGTTGACACCATTTACAGCATTTTGGGCCATACATGTCTTAGACGAAGTATGTTTTTGTTTAACTGCAAACTTTTAGTCAAAAATAACATACCTACCAACTTAAACTGCGAAAAAATAAAAAAACATACTTCGTCTAAGACATGTATGGCTCAAGATGCTCTAAATGGTGTCAACTATCACCCTCATAGGGCTTTGTATCCAGCTTTCAAACACCCTATTTAAAATCCCTAAGATATAAAATCGCAGGTTGCGTAGCCTACAGATAGAATTAAAGATTGTAATGAGTACAAAGGCGGTTTTGTACGGCCCTAAATCTTTATTTAATGACTAAACATAAAACTACCTAATGAAAACGGTTTCCTGTTTATAAGTATCAAATAATTTTAATTAAATGGAATTGATTCCGGATAATCATAACGTGGTTTTCATGTTTATTTTAATTACTTGATACTTTAATGACTGAAATATAATAAAATTAAAGAAAATGCACTGTTCTGACACTTCCGTCTCTACCATATACATATTTCGTTTACTGAAGGCGCTTTTTTGATACAAGTCAAACAAAAAAAAGTCATTTTGTCAAGTGTCCTACAGTTACATCTTTTTATTACTATACAGAATATATGGTCATTTTTTCAATAGGTATATCAAAAGTAATTTCTGATGCGTGAATATACCGAAGCGGTCAATGTTTTTGGTACGACTGCTTACGGTAGGTGTACTAGGAGTTGACTGGTAGAAATTGTCACGAGAACAAGCCACCTTTTTTTTTTTCGTATGGGAAATCATCAAATGCTCCTCCCGCTCTGGGTGGAGCGGAAGGGAGTGTCAGACTCTTACTGACTAAAACCCACCCGTGTTCCTTCTTTAGCCTAGCCCTTTATGTCCCGGGCCAGCGGTAACCCTTTCGGACAAGCCCCCTCCATGCGAATTTCGCACGCTCTCTGACTCTTTCTATTATATACGAGTACGTGTGTGCGTTCCAGTATCACGTAAGGCACTTTGTTCCTGACGGGAGTCCGCCGACCGCACACTTTTTACCCGACTGCGCGACGCAAAGGAGTGGTAATGTGTTCATCAGCCTATGTATGTATGTAAGTTTTTTTCACTTGAGTCCGTAATCTTAAAAGTTATAAGTTAGTCCATACACGTCCCTACTCGTTTCTCAACGATAACTATACAAAAACTGAAAATGTAAAATGGCCCATCACACCCCAGATTACTTGCTCTTAAATAACACATAGGTACTTAATTTATGTTAAACATATTCCTGTTGACTAAATAAAGCAGAGTTTAATAAAGTTAAAATCAACGAACAAAAACCTCTATTCAATCTATTCAGAAGGTAATTAAACCTATGGAGTGGACGTGTAAGTGAGGAGGTAAAGAACCTCCTATCATCCGATGAATAAAACATAGAACCATGTGAGGACCCCTTAGGCGGGCCTTAAACGATCAATTATATTTTACAATATCACGAATTGCATATTTTTGACAGTTTGGGATTAATACTCCTATTGAAGATTGCACAATTATTGTACAAAAGTTTGAGCGAACTTAATGGCAACACCATTTTTTTATTGCACCGTCTAGGATAAGTATTACGCAGGACTTGATCACGCAAAAGCATTGAAGCTTATGGGCTGTCAATGATATTGCGTGAAAATAATGGATCGTTTAAAAGCAAGGGCTGGTTCAATCATATTGCAATTATCAAGTTCTTCTAACTGAATAGACAGCTGTGTGATGTTTAGGTTTGTTGCGCCACTTATCCTCAGCTAAAGTACTAGGAAATGGGAAGAGCGGGCGTTTTGGGTGACTGTCTTATGTCATTTTGACGTTCGAAAAGTGGTGATTCTCAGTCTTTTATAAATAAAAGACTTATGATTTTCACAATATAAATATTGCCCTTTATTGTAGTTACATAATCTCAGATAATTTACATTCCATCGCCACATAGCCAGTTACTTATCTACTTTAGTGAAATGTATAGGTACTAAGTTCATTTTTGAGCGACCATTTGTAACAAAAAGGTCATATTAAGTGTTTGATCGCAATGGAATTTGAACTTTGTTACGTATGACATTCAGTTTGTTGTTCCATAAGTTGAAAATTATCTTAAATTCCTGGCTCCAATAAAGGTGTAGGGCCCGCCTAAGACGGGAAAAAGTATGGCGCAATCCATAAACTTTAATTGATCTAATAAATATTAGCGTGAAGTGTTATTAAACGACGATGTAGTGTCGCATAAAATATCGAGAATATTAAATAACAAGAATTATTAGAGACATCTTTCTTGAAATGTGCTAAAGAATTTATAACTGTTTATTTTAGGCTTAACTTAATAGGCTGTTGTCGATCATAATAAAATTAAATGAAACACCTGGGACACGATTAAACTTTATATTTATTAATAACTAATATTTATAATCGTTCTTCATACAAATACAGGGTGGCAGGACATTGACGCGAAAACTAAAACCATCAATTCAGCACATGGTTCTAGACGACACGAATGTCAAGCATTTGTGTTTGGTTATCAAAAAAAAAGCATGCTGTTTCATAGAAAAGTGTACATAAGCGGTCAAAATGTATGGAACAGCAAATTTTTTTTTACTAACCGACGCGGTTTAACTCTGTGGGGTTCAGAATCATGTACTAAATGCATGGTAACAGGTTGTGCGTCTGTGAACCTGTCACTCTGTATTCTGTATAGTAATAAAAAGATGTAACTGTAGGACACTTTTTTTTTGGGTGGGATATTATGCATTAGCTTCTTTCTCCCTCTCTGAGCGGAACGGGAGGCCGTTTCAGACTTTTGGTGACTAAAACCCGCCCGTGTTCCTTCAATTGCCTGTGCCAGGGGCCACGGTAACTTTTTCGATCAACCCGCGACCCTGGCAGACTTTGGGACACTTGTTGTGGCCTCAGCTGTAAGCTTAATTTTATTCTCTTAACACGCTTTAGCTCAAAACTTGGACCACCTTACAACGAATGAATCACAATATGGACTCGGCAAGGATCATTGGCTTCATGAATTTATTTGTTATTCGACCCTTAGCGTGAAAAAATGCACAAACATTCAACTGTAACATTTTTTACGATGAAAAAACCCGAGTTGAGCTCTGAAATCATACGTAAAAAGCGGCTAAGTGCGAGTCGGACTCGCACACGAAGAGTCCCGTAACACAGTATAAAATTTTTTTTTTTTTTTTTTAATACTTTATTAATAAACCTTTTAATTTTTACCTTTATTATTTATTCTTTTAGCGGCAATAGTATTACACCCTCAAAATTTTAATTGTCTACCCACTATGGTTCAAAAGAAACAGCACTGTGACAGACGGACGGACGGACAGCGGAAGGGTAGATTTTCAAAATAGCATTTTTTGCTGTTCTTCCACAATAAGGCTTAAATATCCATTAAGCATTGCGTAAAATTTACTTCAGTTTATAATTTGTATTTTTTTTTGTAACTAGTAATAAATAAAATCATAATATAAGTATGATAAAATATTTAAACTTACAAAAAACTATCCTGGAAATCATTTACCTCTCCGTTATTTTCTACACTACATTTATTGATCTCATGAATACTCAAAGTTCTTGCCTAAATTTTGTTTAATTTCACCCCATATGTAAAAATTATAGTGTATACTGAACAATTACTATATTAGTTACATCGGAATTTACCCCTTATGTTATTATTTAACCATTTAAAATTTTGTCACAAAGATTTCATCATTAACTTCGGCGATTTTTGTTTGATAAATTTTGTCGATCAAAAGAACTAAATTCAAGTATCCGAACGCATTCCGGGGGCCTTACCCCGCGCGGCCCCTCAGTCGTCGTTGATTTGTCCACCAAGCTAATAAAAAATAATAAAATTTCTCACAAAAATTGTCAAAATAAATCATAAAATGAAAATCTTCCCGGAACCTAGTAATAGAGTTCCATTTCCTTTGGGTACGAAACCCTAAAAAGTGGTAAAAAGAAGTAAAAAGTTGTTATCGATCTCCATGACAACCACGTAGGCTACTCGCGCGTGAAAAGTTATTCCGTGAGTGACGTTCGCATTTTTTCCGCTTTACGTGACCATTCATGTGAGAATTTCATTTATGTGGTTTAATAACGAAATGTGTGTAGAATATAGGTTGTTTTGTGATGTTGCTATGTGAATATTGAATTGAGCGATGAATATAGACTGACTACTTATGGGTCCCACCGGTGCGGTGACATAAACGCGATACTTTTATGACATCGACGCGCAACCTGCGGGGTGCGTAACACACTATCAGTAGCAATGGGTTTCATTTTGACAGTTCAACAACATTCACTGTGTTATTTACGCTGTTGAGCAGACAAATGGAGCAATGGATTAGCAATATCCTTCAAAATGATTCAGATTGAAATTCATAGCGTGTTACGTAATTAGGGTGCTGTCACCATAGATTCAGCACCTATGACTGACATGATTCTGAACCTGGGTTGAAATTTTGCGTAAGTTATTAAAACAAAATCAGCTGTTCCATACATTTTGGTCAAGTAGGTATTGAACTTTTGTATGAAACATCTGATTCAGAGTTGGTTCCATAGTGAAAGTTGTTCATATTCATTGGTAGAACAACCTGTAAAAATTGGAACCGGTAAAAAAATCAACCTGTATAAAACAATTACGCGGGTAAAGCAGCTTGCGGAATTAAACCGTACAGAAACTTACACGGCACAAAATGGCTTTATGTTTCAATGGCTTTATGTACAGTAGGTGCGTACATTAAATTCTGATTAATATTTATGGCGCGGCTCTACGTGTGGACGGGAACTTTGTCAATTAATTTTCTCACCACCCCTTACAAATATGCAAAAACTCTTGTGTGTGTTTTAATTACACACTTTGGTAGTTGTGTGTGGCACACCACAGGGCTTTCAGGAGTTTGTGCAGTTTCTCTGTATAGTATGGTGAACTTAACAAAGCAGTCAACCTCAAAATCAACTTTATTGTTTAAACAATCATTTAGCCATAGCTCTAAGTACTATTATTTATTCTATATAGCTAAGTACTATTAGACTTATGCTATCTACCAACTACTGGGCCAGTGTGGTGGATTACGGCCCATTCCCTCTCACTAAGAGCCTGTGTCCCAGCAGTGGGAACGTTATAGGCTGATAATTATGAGTGATTCTGTATTTAACCATTTATTAACACCCTGAAAGGGTACGAAGATAGAACAGAGGCCCTAGCATAAACGATTTTTGAATCGAAAATACAAAAACCGGCCAAGTGCGAGTCGGACTGGCACATGAAGGGTTCCGTACCACAAGGCATAAAACGCCGAAAAAAACGTTTCTTTTATACCCCTTTAAATTTTAACTTTATTTTATTTTTCTTATTTGTTGGTAGAGCGGCAACAGAAATACATCATCTGTGAAAATTTCAACTGTCTAGCTATCACGGTTCATGAGATACAGCCTGGTGACAGACAGACAGACGTGTGTCTGTGGTCAGTGGAGTCTTAATAATAGGGTCCCGTTTTTACCCTTTGGGTACGGAACCCTAAAAATACTATCCTATAGCATTTTGGTTTAAAAATTTGCGACAGGCACAATTTAGGTCGGTAGGTTGGTCATTTACCACCGTAGGCGCGGGCTTGCGGGCGGCGAGCAATGGGCAGCTCGCCGTCCGGTAAGGATCAGGCCCGGGTCGACGGCGCGTTGTGTTCCACGCGCGCCTCAAGGAGATGTCAGCACCAACTGACGGGGTCCGCTAGGGCCGATACCCGCCAGGGTCGCGGGTTGTTCGAAAGAGATACCGTGGCCCCTGGCACAGGCAAGTGAAGGAACACGGGTGGGTTTTAGTCAGTAAGAGTCTGACACTCCCTTCCGCTCTGCCCAGAGCGGGAGGGGTCATTTGATGATTTACCACCCAAAAAAGTTCGTATCCATTTAGTACCTTTAAAAATTATAGTAGGTACCTAGTTACCTTCCTGGTTAGTTGTAAATTGCCTCATTGGTCTAGAGGTCGCAAGCGCTACTGGCGAGCAGTTCTTGGGTTTGATTCCCAGGTCGGGAAAAGTGTCATTGGGTTTTTCCATCTAAAATTTTTCACCCGGAGTTTACATATGTGCCTGGTGGGTGGCAATAGGTTCACCCCCTATTACATGGGACTGGCGAAATGTGGGTGTACAGTCAACAGCAAAAGTAGATGATCAAAATCAGAAATTCAATACTAATGAACAATACAGCTGCCACATATTCGTGATCAGTTTTGACTCCTATTGAATTTCTGATTTTGATCATCTACTTTTGCTGTTGACTGTACTATATCGTCGACCGTAGGTTCAATTGATGTAAGGGACAAAATACGCAAAATGAGTTGAGTATACAGTTTTGTTCAGAATTTTGCGCTCTTTCGAATGGTGTATATGCAAAAATTCTAGCTTAAAAAATATGTCCCTTACCCTACTGATTTTTGGATTCAAATTTCGAATCAGCCCCATAACAACAATGTATCTGACAACAATGTATCTAACAACAATGTAACTATGCAATATAGCAACTTGAAATGGTGTAATTACCGCCGCCAATCCACTTCACATAAGGTAAGGGTCTTCCCAATCAACGAATTATTCTTCATGCATTTTTTCAACAAACCTTTACACTATTTTTTCATTATAGATTGGATCCAACGTAGAGATCAATTTAATGTAAGGGACATTACGACTATTTTCTTAAATAGCTAACTTATTTAAATAAATGTTACACAGGTAGATAGAGCACTAAAATACAATATTATGTGTGAAAAAAAAAAGTTATAGGCGATTTAGTCCGAAAAAAAACTTTGTCGGCCTCTCCTGAAAAATCGTATTTTGTCCCTTACCTCAATTGAACCTACGGTCGACGATATCTCTGTAGCTATACCTCTGCATAACCCTTGGGGAAAATAAAGCGTGAAGTTATGTTACGTCTGGTTAACTCATAAAATATGTAAAACAATGGATCATAACTGTGTACTATAAAACCTTCGAAGAAAATAGGTAGGTACTCTAGTTCCGGAAAAATCGATTCGAACAAGGACGTCACACGTCGAGCGTCCGTGTTATATGGAAGTAGTGACATTGGAACTACACGTATATAGTTGGAGTTAAGTTGCTTAAGTTTAAGTAACACAGACACTTCAGTTTAAAAACACAACGTGCAAAGTGCCGTATAAGCTTTTAGGTACAGTTGACAAAAGAGATTGGTATGCATGCATGAAAATGTACTTAATCACTTTTTGAACATAAACCACACTTAGGCTAGCAGTCTTGACTTATACAGCACAAGTGAATTAAAAAGTTATTGTACTTAGCTGCCTGCACACTTTTATCATCCATTTACTATACTTACATGTGTACATTGTACAGACACCAGCACATCAAACTACTACATTCTGTCAAATTTCTTTAATAGATTTTCAACTTTATCGCTAAAGCATATGGTTCAAAGTTGATGGGGAGAATTTGACAGTTTCGGGTACCTACTTACAAAAGCTCCACATAAATCTGTAATACAATACATCTACCTAGCCTTTCCCAACTATGTTAGGGTCGGCTTTCAGCCTATCCATATACAGCTAAATGCCAGTATTTTACATGGGACTGCTTTTCTGACCTCACAACCCAGTCACTGGGTAACACGATACCCATTGGTAGGACTGGTTGTCAGGCTTTTGGCTTCTGACTAACCGTAACGACAGTCAAACATTTACGGTCACCCATCCACGAACTGACCGCGGCAAGAGTAGCTTAACCTTCGATCTACTCGTGCCGCTGTTATTATTTAGCCACGAGCCCCTTTCATAGCTTTTAGTTTATCTTGAAGCATTATGTACATATTAATAGCTCATAAAAAAGCTTGTAATAGTGCTCAGTTATGGTTAGTTTACCTTCTCTACATTCACGTTAGTAGGTAACCTGTTTTTCTAAGAAAACTATATATACATATAAGCAAGCTTCAGGAAAACTACATAGAAAAATAGAACATATTTTTAATACATTAACATCATAATCGAATATCCAGGGTGCAGGGACATCGAAGTGCAAACTGAAACCATGAATTCAGCACATGATTTTTAGCAGGTTATTAAAAAAAAAACGGATCAAGTGCGAGTCGAACTCGCACACCGAGAGTTCCGTACAAATTTGTAGGTATGTAAATAGTTTATCACGGAAAAAAAAATGTTTTTGTAATGTAACTACAAAAATTTTTTCATTACTTGTGATATATGACATTGCTTCTTGCCAAATTTCATGATTTTAGGTCAACGGAAAGTACCCTCCTATAGGTTTTTTTTTATTCCAGAACATAAACATACATATCTTTTGATTGCGTCGACTTAGAAGTTTGATTTTTTCACTGCTTCAAGAAATTGCAGTCCTGAGTATTTGGTATTAATTTCAACTTTATAACTCCGCGCGTTCCTGAGGAAAAGGGTCTTGACCGACGGACAGACAGACGGACAATTCACTTTAGACGTATTTAGATAAAGTATCAAAGCAATTAGTAAGTTGCTGAGCTTGAGTGATTTATACTAGATATACCTGTCTTTTCAAGCGACTAGAAAGGAGATAGTTATGCATTCGAGTGTACTTTTAAAGGGTGATTTTCTTTTCTAGCCTTTATTAGCTAAGTTCTTCAATCCACGGACTCCAAAGGACCACGAGCGTTAATTTAAATGAAAATGAAGTGTATTTTCAAAAATATTTTAATATTCTATCCCTACATCACATTAGAAACTAAATCATGTAACACTCATTGGCCTAAAGTACCTAACTTCTAGCACCTATCCACTTCTAACTTCTATAATATTAATTTACATGTTTTTTTTTTTTAGCTTATGTATGGTTGATTTCAGCGGAATCCTCTAGAACCTAATAATGTTCATAATGTATATGTGAAGGGATATACACACACTGGTTTGAACAAAAAATCACTCTGCATAGTTCTCCAAGATTTCTTGTCCAATTTACTAACCTTGTTCCGTCTCTGTTACTTACTTTCCAGTTTAAGCTAAATGAATAAAGTTCTGGCACTCAGTACCTAATTAACATATTTTAATTTTTAAGAACAACTAAGTAAATAATTAGTTTTTCAAACACAAAGTGCTGCTAGGCACATTATTATGAAAATAAAGGATGCCATTTTCTTTGTGCACATATTTTGTAGGTTATTTCGTCATGTCTGTGTTGGGAAACTCCATGAATAAATAAAAGTTCAGAGTTACTCAACTAAAATTACTTACTTTTATCTCTGAAAAAAGCACGTGGTGTATCTGGCTATTACAATAAATTACCTAAATATATATTAAAATATAATATCATCATCATCTGCCTAGCCTTTTCCCAACTATGTTGGGGTCGGCTTCCAGTCTAACCGGATGCAGCTGAATACCAGTATTTTACATGGAGCGACTGCCTATCTGACCTCCACAACCCAATTACTGGGTAATACGATACCCCTTGATAAGACTGGTTGTCAGACCTTCGGGCTTCTGACTACCCGTAACGACTGTCAAAGATCCACGAATGACAGCCGGGACCAACGGCTTAACGTGCTTTCCGAGGCACGGAGGGGTCACGGTATGTAAAGATGGTCACCCATCCACAGACCAACCGCGGCAAGCGTAGCTTAACCTGATCGATCGACCTGTGCGGCTGTTATTATTTAGCCACGGGCCCCTCTATTATTAAAATATAATATATAAATTAATTAAATTACCTGGTGTATCTTCCACAAATTAATAGTTAAATACAACCTCAAAATATAATTCAGAACTCCTTTGAAAGATAATACGAAAAATATTCCAAAATGTATCTTTGGTCCAAGATTTTGGTGTGAAACCTCGCTAATGGACAAGAAAATTCAACATCTATTCATGGAATATTAATCCACATTAGGGGTTGCCCTATCTGTTTATACTGACCTATACATACAGGGTGAGATCGACAGAGCAACTATAGCATCATCATGAGCGTCATTAATCATACGCCACCTGACATTGAGCTAACTTGATTTACGTGATAAACAGAGCACACAATATAGTACAGAAACTATTCACGTAAGGTATCAACTAAATAATTAATACAATGTTAAAGTAGAGCAAGTTAGTCGGTGAAGGTAAACAAGAGAAACGGAATTAATAAGTCAGGAGTTTTTCTAAATCAGTATAATAATAAAAATATAATTGTGTTCGTTGGTATGCGCATCACTGTAGAACGGCTGGACCGATTTAACAAATATTTGTTTTAAAACGTACGTAATAGTCTGGTTCGGAAAGAAAAAACTGAAAAGTTTCCGGGAAAATTGGAAAGCTGTAAGTGCATTTTATAAGGAAATCTCGTATGAATTACTGGAATTTGGACAGGACAAAGTCTGTTGGGTGAGCTAGTACGATGATTTATTATTTAAACAGTCTTTTGATTTTTTTTTAACTAACGGCAGTCTTGTCGTTTACTGCTGTTTGGGACCCATTGTGTGATTACTTTAGCCCATAGTTCCTCCGGCATGCGACAGATGTGACCAGCCCAGTTCCATTTTAGCTTGGCAGCCGTGTGACCTACATCAGCAATTTGAGTTTTAGAACGCAGTATCGAGTTCCTTATACGATCTGAAAGTTTAACTCCAAGGATACTGCGCTCCATTGCTCGCTGACAGATCCCAAGTGCGGACTTTTGACGATTGGTTAGTGACCATGTCTGCGCTCCATAGGTGAGGGTAGGAAGAATGCACATGTCCATGAGTTTTCTCTTCAGTGAGAGAGGTAAACGACAACGCGGCAGGCCCAGAATGAGGTGGCGGGATGAGCTCGACTCTTTCCAGAAGGATTGGCGTTTAACAGCACTGGATAGAGATAAGTGGAAGGAGGGAAGGGAGGCCTTTGCCCTGCAGTGGGACAGAAATGGCTGATAATAATAAATAAACGGCAGTCTTTATTTAAGCGGGAGTAAATTACAAATTCGATTCTATATTATTTTGAACGCAGAAAGAAGTAGTAGGTATTTGAATGTAAAAACAAAAGAACGACGCATTAAAATGGAAATGGTAGTGACAATATCGATTTAACAGTCAGACGACGCGACGTTCAATATTGGCGTTTAAATTAAACAGGTACACAAGTACTTATACCATGCTTCAAAAGTCGGTCAAGGTGACATTTATGGGTTATAACTTATAACACGAAAGGTCGACGTAGCGTGCGGTAAACTAGCTTACATTATTACTTTCCATTTTTTGTGCCACAATAATACTTAATAAGAGAATTTTATACGGACATTTGTGGCCCGAGCCTCTGGCTACGGCCTGACATTTCCATATGAAACAAAGTTAATCTCGGCTGGGTTTTCATACGGTTTGAATTTGAAACTAGGATTAACTAAATACCTACTTACATAATTTATGGCCACTCAAAGTTATCCGCAATCAGTGAACAAATAAAATGAAACAAACATTGGAATAATTAAACTGAAAGCCTGTTCAGATTAATTATTAAATAAACAGCCCTGTTTAATTTATATATGAGTGAATTCGAATTATTTGTAATTAAGAACCAAATCAGTGCCAAATTTATTTTTATCGTATGATGTACTTGGATTGCCAATTACTGTGAACAGCAATGCCTGTAAGCTGCTGAAAAAATACCAGTCTGCAGATAAATTGATAATAGAAGCACAGGAGGACCCCGATGCCTATTCTAAAAATTATAATCGAGCTGAATGATTGAACCTAGTATCTTTAGCAATACAACTAATACATGTAGGTAGACCAACTCAGTACCTACAACAGAGAAATCAGTAAAAACATTTGAACGTAGAATCCACACAGTGATAACATGTCCTGTATTTTTACCGGATTGCCCAAAAACGGATCGTTATATTTTTTCTGAGGTAATGGTTTCTTTTTTTTTCAATTGTGAAACGGCTACGCCTTTGCTAGTTGCCAGTTTGGAAAAATCTAATTTAGAACTCATTTCCTGCAAATTACACTTCCAGTAAAATGATAGTCTATCCTTTTTTTGTTCGCATTCATTTTGTTTGTTCAGTGAAACATAAAACACAAGTTGTAATTGAATTGGTATTGTTTTAGACCGGTTAAATGGAGCCGACATTGATTTACTGTGGCGACCGCACCTGTATCCCTGTCGTGCATAATAAACTTGTTTTATTTCTACAAAAATCTATATGGGAATGTTTACATTTATGCTTAATGTTTTGGGTTATAAACGAAGATGCTGGGGCAATATTGGATAGAACACACACATGCTCACAACCATGTGTCATTTTACAGAGGTTTCGTAAAATCGTGATCGCTTTGATCGCGTTTCGTAAAATCGTGTTAGGTGTCTTGGTGTTTTAGCGGTGCATAGTATATTTTTTGCAGACTATAAATTGTTTGTTTGGTCCCTATTCATACTGCTAGTTAGTTAATGCGATTTTAAGTTTTTGTTTTCACAATTTTTGTAGAATCATTTAATTTTAACAATTTATGTCATTATTATTATGATAAATATCTTTAGGGGACTATTTAAAAACGCTTAAAGTTAAGAGACGTTTAAACGTCAAAAAATAATCATTATAATCATTAAACAGTGGCTAATCATTACTTAACTTGAAGTAACGTTTATAAATAAAGGGAAGGATGGTTGAAGAATGGTGAAAGAAGGATGATTATGGCAATATCGGGGATATTTATGTAGGTAGTGCAGTGCCGGCTTAAGGGGGAAGCGCCAAAGTAGCCCGCAAAATTCAAATTTTCTTACGTATTTTGCAATTTGCAGGTAGGTGTCAGGTTGTATGTTGAACAAAATCATATTATGATTCATAACATGTATGTATTATCAGAATTTTAATCATCCCTCTAAGTTCATATAACCCTATTGATTGAAATTACATGAAATAGTCGTTCATTAGTATCATTCAAAGAAACGTAAGAAAATTTAAATAGCGCGGGCTCCCCTGGCGCTTCCGCCTTAAGCCTGTACCGCACTACCTACACAAATGTCCCCGGGGGACATTGCCATAATCATCCTTCCAACCGGATTAATGATAGTCCATATGTTCGCAGGACGCTGACCATCCTCAGGGTTATTACCCTTCAGTAGACTATTACGACACCCCAGGGAAGTAGCCTGACAGTATCAGAATATTAGCTGCCGAAAAATAAATCGCTATGCTTTTGTTTTCTTGTTTACCAATCCATTTGAAGAACTGCTGCTCGTAAACGCAGGAATGTGATGACACATAAATGGTATGCAGTTAGTACTTAAAATACATAAATGGTTGACATGACCCGTTTGTTTACGTGGCCAGAAATACTTCGTGTTTCAAAGGATAACGTTACAAAGAACAGCTTTCGTTTAATCCTATTGTGAGTTGGTATATGAAAAATTTTGACTGAATAGACAGTTTCGATACCGAGAAAATAAGAGAAATTTTCTGAAAGGAAAATTAAAACTACTCTAGTACCCCTAACTATTATCGAATAACTGAAACTACCCCTTACTATTATCGAATAAAAGATCGAACTGAAAGAGAACTAAGCCACTTCAATCATAGACACAGACGGTTTCATTCAATATCGAAAAGGTAAACTCATCATTAACAATGGAAGAACGAGATAAATAATATCAATGCGAGTGCCAATAGGGCACATCTGTAGCCCCCCCGAGGTTGTCCCGTGCCATTTGCTGGGCCCATAACTTTGCTCGCACCACTGCCCCCGAACTTACTGCTTCAAGAAATATGTTCTAAGGTGAATTAACTTATGTAATGTCTTTTGGTAAAACGTTCGGGATGGAAATCGGAATTTATGTTTCTTTGATGTGCCTGTGAAAGTCATAAGAGTGCTAATAAAGTTAACATTGTGAAAATTCTTATTTTGTACCATAAACACAAGCTACTTAGTAGTGAAATAAATTTTCTACTTTTAAATGGTATCATAAAATGAATTGTATATCTCTACTGATCTAGTCTAACTATATAAATAGGAAAAATAATTACTGAAGAACGCTGTGTTTCCAGTGAAAACATTACACCTCAATTTAATTTTCTAATCTCTGCAATATTTTGCTGCTGTTTAATACAACAATCACGCTTTAACTGTAGCGATGAAAGGAAAATGTAAACCTGCAGCTTCAGTAATTACTGGCGTATTCCTCACCATACATAGCACATGTGTGGCTCACGCTACAATATCTCGGGTAACAATAGCCCAACCCTGGCTCGCCACTTCAGGCTGTTTTGTTCCACTCTCATTCTTCTGGTTGACGTTATTACTTGCTCTATTGTCTTCCACGACCTTTGCTACATGTGAAAAATAAAGCATTGTATGCCTCAAGAATGTTTCGCGAGCTCCGCTTAAGAGCCTACCCATAAAACGTCCGCCGTTTTCATTAAACCCCGAAAAGAGTAAATGTAATTTTCTTTACAATCTAACGTTGTCTTACACTGAAAGAAATAAACAGTAAATAAAAATTAAAAAACATTAATCAGAACTGCTTTAAACAGTTTCATATGAGCCTATGGTTCAAAACAGTATTTTTTACTGACCCGAAAACAGTTAAAGCTTGAGGCAAAATGTTACCGTCATGACAGTAAACTTTGACATTTTAAGTAGCTAAAAGGTCACAAAATTAACTGTTTTATTCATTTGGTGATATCGTTCAAACCATTGTTTACTTACATTTTTCCTTTCCTTTTTTTTGTTGTTTTTTCCAGTAAATAGTATGTTCAATCATTAAATGTTACCGTTTTGTCTTTTACTGTTTTACAAACATTTCCTCTTACTGTATACAGTCAGTAAGTCTTAATAAAATCGCTTTATTGTGCTGTAGTAAAAAGTCTTTTTTTCAGTGTAAGTGTATAGATTAAGACTACTAAAGTTTACAAGGTCCATCGCGAAAGCCAAGTAGCGTTCAATAAAAAGCGACATCTAAAAGCCCTATTGCGGACATTCTTTGGCCGCGAGCGCCAACTCGCCGACTCGCCGAGGCATCCCGACACTTTTCTGCACTTAGCCTCGGATACATACGTCTCAGTATGGCGGACCACTATGTGACCGCAATTCGTTGCTGGAAAAATGAGAACGCTTTTATTGTCAAGAAAATAAATTGCCATAAAAGCGCGTCTCGCGTCTAGCAGTTTGCGGTAGACGAAACAAAGCCTACGAAGCCCTCGTCGGTCACAATTACGGAAACCTTAATACGCGGACGACGGCTCACGAATTTATGGGCGCCTGTTTTTTTTGCCAATTCATTAGCGTTCTTCTCGTTTAGAATAAGATTTCCCGCAATAATGGGACGACGATTCTATGGGCTAACGATGCAATAAATATTTCTGAACATAAACGAATGCTACACTAGTTTTTCCGAGACTAAACAAGGTTTACATAACCTTGTTTAGTCTCGGAAAAACTAATGTACTCGGTTATCTCAGCCGCCGAGCTCTGGCGGTGGTTTTAATAAATTAAGTTGTCGGCGTGATGCAAGTTTGAAACTTCTTCTACCTTTGCGTTATCTTCGTCATGGCTTAAGATCTAAGATCTTTTCAGTAAGTAATTGGTCGTCTTGAGACATTATTTTACTCAATTTATTAAGGTTCAGCTAGGAATTTTCTGAAGTCTAGAGATGTTTAAATTTAAACTCGAGTAGGTGCCTGCTCACTCAATTTTATTTAAGTACCTACTTATTTAGGAACAATCTTTGGTAAAGTAATGTACTATATTAAAATAAAGTCTTAATATTCAAACAGTGAAAGTAGATATGAATATTTTATGATATTTTCGTCGACCCTTGTTTCGTTTTCGACAAATAAGGTATTTTGATGGATTGCTCTAACCACCTCAGCCGTGAAATTGAAATGAGCTGTGTGCAAATATTTAACAATTTTTCTGAAATTTAGTGAATTTCAGAAAAAAGGTTGTACATTTTCGCGCAGCTCATATTCATTTAATTAAGGTTTACCTAGTTAGACCAGGTGGTTTTAGGTGATTTTTCGAAGCAACAAGACAAATATTTCATAGAAACGTGAACCAAATGACTACGCAGTATTCTGCCTATGTAAGGTGCTACAGACAAAATTTATCGACTGTTGAACAGAACCCACATGGTGTGTTTGTGCGCAAATAATAAATAAACGCAGGGTTCTAAGTAGTTAGCAAATAATTCTACTTGAAACAGCTCGATTAGTTTGTATCCGCTGTTTAATGAACGGTTATTTGCTTCGATATAAAATGTGGCGATTGGCTACTCGAACGGTTACTATTTGTTTTATAAGTTTAGTAAATCGCTTTTAGCGACCAACGCGCAAAGGAATACGTGCTCATGTAAGCTAGTGACACTGTGAAATAAAGATATTGTCGAGAAGATTTAAGAAAGATATTATTAATTTTCTCTATAAATGTTTTCTATAGTATCCAACATGAATTTAGATATAGGCGTACCTAAGTAATAAATAATAATAAGTAGGTATGTATTTCAACAAAACTCTCATCTGGACATAGATGTATAAGCACATTCTTTACAAATATTGCATTAGTTTAACGACTATACCCAAACAATAAAGAGTGAAATAAATTGCTAAACCCAATCCTATTTCTATTTCGATCGCATTTTGAAATCGGACCACTACCACTATCAGTCAGTCAATTGACTAGTCTGTATTTAAACATACAATACATTTCAAACTTCATACAGATTTCATACAGATGTCATTGTATAATGTCATCATATCCACATAGGTACTAGTATCCCATATAAAGGCGAGCGGTGTCGAATGTAACGATCGGAGGATTTTACATTCTCTATCATGTTTTCCCTCATGGAATTTATGTTAAAGGCGTTAAAATTATTAGGCGTAGGTAATAGAAAGATTTTGTTTAAAAATATTAAAAGAGGTCAGTTTGATTAATTTCTTTTTCGGTTTTTTCTTTAGGGTTAGGTAATCTTTGATCTTATTTTTACACGGTCATAATTTTATCGTGTGATCTTGCGCCAATTTGAATTTCTATCCGTAGGAATTCAAAGAGTTATCGTAGTGATTTTCCTCTAGTTACGTACCCAAAAAGGTACTACTTTCAACCTAATTTTGATAATACAGTTAATACTTTTCTCAAGGGCGTAAATAAACGAAAACCGTAGTACGCTAACTAATCGACAAGTCACGTACTATAGTCCCTTGGGAACGAACTGAAGTGAAGACGGCGAATGTATTCACGAGTCGGGAATTTGGAAAACTCTCAACTTCCAAGCGTACAACAATAGAAACTTTTGCCGAAATAGGATATTCTTGGAGTTAGCGTTTAGCATGACTAAGCTGTATAAACTGCTTTTGAACGGCGCCTCGGGAAAGTTAATATCCGAGCCAATGATCTGAGCGTCGAATGCACCAATATGGAGGCAAATAAAATAGAGCCATAGACTGATTGATTGTACACGGGATTATCGCTAGGAATATTTAAACAGCATATAAAGTGTTCTTCACTCAACTTCAACAGCCTATAGACGCAGGTTATGAAAAGAAAATCACACAAAAGCGAGGGCAATAATTGCTCAATCATCTATAATCACGCTGTGAAAAATTGCTTCCATGATTATGACCGAAAAATACGGAAGTTACTCAACCAAAAAAAAGTTTCCGCTTCATAAGCATCAAAAACTTACGACAACAAAAGGAAAATTGGTCCGGATTAAACATACTTGCCTACGTCATAATAAATGTCAACAAATACATAGGAAGTTACTGGGTTTGTTGTTCGGGAATAAACGAATCAAAACGAAATGAAATCCGAAAGTTTTTACAAAATGGCCACAGTTTTCCTTCAATTATTATGAGCGCAGAACAAAATTGTATTCAGTTTCTCGTTAGTATTAATCTTCGGAAGCTTCCATTCGTTTTTGGTTACATGACATTGGTTGAATTTATATTTACAGAGGCTATTAATTACTGTGGAAAGATTAATATTGGATGGAGAATAATTTAGTAGAGTAATTTATTGACTTGTAAATAATGGTTTGGATTACCAAGAATTCCAAAACTTTTGTCGCGATACTATTAGATTTGAACCAAAAATATACTTTGAAGAATGTTTGTGGTTTCAATTTAATTAATACTGCATGCGTGCGTTAATTAATCAAGAAACAGATTCGTTAAATGATAAATGATTTATTTTCTGTAAGTAGGTTTGTACAAACACTTTTACACGTCAATTATATTTTTTTAAACTAGATGAGGTCGGCGTTTCCTATCTGACTATTCTGAGAAGAAAGGCCGAAACAAACTCGGAGGTCACAGTTTCTTTTAAAGTCCAGAGAAAATCTTGGTCAGATCGTGTTAAGACCATGTAGATTGGTGTCTGAAATGGTCTTTTGAGGAAAGAACCACACAGATTGAGCGGACCTGTCCAATCAGTGCACGCATTTGTCAAAAATCGTGCAGCTCATCTCAGAACTTGAGGAGCTCAACGATTCGACGAAGTATACCATTTAACATTAACATTGTTTAGATTTTTTTAGGATAAAATATATTCCCTGTCTCTTAAATCGAGCCACCATGCAATTCCATGTGAGGTATAAAGGCCTAAAATATCAAAATAATGATGAGTCATAGAACAAGTTTTCATGAAGTTATGAAGCCATCTTCATCATTTTAATGTCGTCATTGTTCTGAGTTTTAATCTCCGATTCACGACTATTTAAAAAGTTATAGACATCTTTTGAAATTCTTAAATCCTAACCTAGATTTATCTGCACATCTACTCTCTCACATATTTTCAAATCAAATATTGATTTCTTGATTTTCATACAGGTGCGAATTATCAAATTATAAATCTCACACGCTCCAAAAATTTCAGTTACCTTTGGCAGTAATTATCACGTATTGCCGTTCGCATATTGCCAAGTGAGCCAATAAAATTATACGAGACAGTTCCCAGTAACGGTTGATCCCTCATATTAATTTCGGCTGCGGATTTGTATTTATGATTTCGCAAATATATGCTAGATTCCATTTTATATAGTGACTGTACATTTGCGATATTATGTACATTATTTATTTACTTCGAGAAGGATTATTGAACTTTTCTTGTGTACTCTTAAATTAGGATTAAATAACGACTAAGTTAACAATGAAAATTACTTTTTAAGTAGATTTAACTGTTAGAAACTCTAGGAGTTTTCTGATTTCCATTGCCTATACAGCAAAGTACTGAGCTCCGTGTGCCTAATTTGTTATGCCCAAGCAATCCCAGCACGGACCCATAAGTGGAAAGCATTTACTTCCTGATAAAACGAGCGATAAGCTACCGATCTAAAAAGCAGACCATTAAAAGGCAATGAAGTATTTATCTATGTTAAAAGACGTTAGTATGTGTGTCCTGCTCTCTTATATAAGTGCCGTCCCTTTCGGTAGCACCGTCATAAAATTTTACACCGTATAATTACAAAGTAACATGTAGTGATTATTCTGTATTCATATTAAAGGGCTCCTGTTGAGGGTTTGAAACAAAAATTGATAATTATATAACGAGCGCCGGTAACACTAAAGTAATACATAAAAGCGAGGGTTTCATTAAAATTTTAATGGATTCTCAGTTAGCTCATGCTAACTATTCCAAAACGAACGTAAGGGAAGTGGGAAGGCTGATGTATATGAACGTGCTGAAATTCAGAGGGTAGGTACTGCATGCACAGGTACATAAAAACAGGAAAATTAATTGTTTACCAACTGCTAACTGTGAAGGCTTGTAAATGGCTTGCCGTGAATAACCTCACTATTACTTTTGTATTGATGGACTGCACTGATGTTTGTGTCTTGAAGTGAAAAATAAATAAATAATTATATTATATTGGTATCTGACATCTGTACGCCACCCAAACACAATAAAATAAAATAAATATTCCGTAAATTCAAAACAACTCATTTTAAACAATTATTTGTCATTATTTGACAGTTGTATAAAATGGCTATAACACGGCAAAATATGTCGTAATGCGTCAATTAGATAAACATATAATTTCAAAGACAGCACATGTCATACATACGACCATTTCCAATACGCTAAGAAAAAAATAAGTTGTCAAAAGAAAACAGTCCGAGAACAAATATTGTATAGCAGCACACATGTAGGTCGAAAACAGTCCGAGAACAAATATTGTATAGCAGCACACATGTAGGTCGAAAAAACTACAACCTTCCTCAACCATAATAAGTACCAAACTCACTAAACTACTTTTCCTTCTCAGCAATGGATTAGCCACTTGACGTAGCACTGAACTGCACATAACAATCTCAGGACTTACCGCCAGTTCAAGCAGCGCTTTGTAATTTGTGGTAGGCAAAGCTGTAAAGACTGAAAGCCAGGTAATAAGGTAAGGAAGTCATATGTGTACGTACTTATCTACTAATCTTGTGCGGAACATTTTGAAGATACGCTTTGTAGGTGGGTTTTAGTGGAATTGTTACTGGAGTGCGTGTGTCTTAGGTATGTTTGGTTATTGCCGGCTCTGTGTAACGAGGTGATTTTGCTTAGTAGTAACTGTTCTTTACGACGACGCTAAAGAGATAGAACTCCGCGCTATAAAAACTACACTTTAACATTTTCAAAGATACCAGCAGACCAATTGCGTTACAGACTTTCGAATATTATGAAGGAAACTCATAATCAATTGCTTCTCATGTTTAAAAAATTCATCTGCCCGACATCGTAAATAACGCAATGAATATTTTGAATTGTCAAAATTAATGGCGTTTGGTATTGTGAGTGTAGGTACTGAAGGAATAGCATCAAAGGTTCACATTAATTATATTTTTCAGGGCGATGGCATAAGATGTTGTTATGATACATAATGAGAGCAGTAGTGGCTCAGTGGTAACAGCCGCGACTTACGAGTTGTAGGTCGTAGTTTCGAACTCAGACAGGCGCTTTACTACTACTTTACAAAAAATCGAAGGCATTTGACATCTATCAACCCCCACTGGGCCAACGTGGTGAGGATCACGGCCCAGTCTTTCTCACCGAGACGAGGCCTGTGTCCCAGCTGTGGGAACATTATAGGCTGATTATGAAGACAAATAAATTTTATTTTGACCTGAAACTCAAAAGTTGGTAATTGATCATAAAAACGCCATTCTACTTCGGGATCCATGAAGTTAAAAATGAAGAATAAAAAGATGTCACTATCATTTTGTCGTAACGGGTTTTTGGACAGCCATGTTGAATCATATCTTTTCTTCTACTTTCAGATACCTAACGTGAAGGGACATCTCGTGAAAGCTGTCGCGGCGAGTCGTTTGTCATGGTTAAAACGACAGCTTTAGATACCGACATGACGTTTTACACTTTACACAAAAGTTTTGCTTTAACTGTAATTTATCGAGAATTTAGATAAGATTTTTACATTTCTACGAAATGGTATGGGTTAAAATGTTCGCTGATGGTCCTAACACAGTATTCAGTGCAGTTCCAAATAATTAATTACTTGTAATTATACCTACTTTGATAACCTAGTGAATTGATTTAACTAAAGGAGCGAATAGAGTATCGACGCGACAGCGCTACTCTAGTAGGTAGGTACTATAATTCCAGTAAAACAATTTTATAAAAACTTAATGGAAATTGTCTTACCAGAATCACGTCACTCCGACACGACGTGCCTGTGTGAGCCTTTTCGTCTTTATCTATATTTCTATCAGAAAAACGATCTCGGTTCTAATCGATGCGCCAATTTAATTCATACAATAAAAAATCAATCCATTACTTATATGAAAATACAAAGCAATTTCCTTAGTAAAACATTATGTATGAAACTATTTCCGACAGGCCGCGTAGACGCCCAACCGACCAAGTGATAAATTATTAACTTCGAGGTCACTAAGTAGATCCCACAAAATCATACCGAAATAGCTTACAATATGTATGACGTGGCCGATACATCATCTTCAACCCTTACTGGATTAAGTACGAAGTTTTATTATCAATATCCAACATATTTCATGAAAGAAGAATGCTTTATCGTGAACTAGCTGCGCCCCGCGGTTTCACTCAATCCCGTGAGAATATCGGGATAAAAGTGTCTTAATCCAGGTCATGGTTTACCCATGTGCCAAATTTCATCCAAATCCGTTCTGAAGTTTTAGTGTGAAAGCAACAAACATACATAAAATAAATCAAATCTTTTCTATTTTTATAACATATCCTACTAAGATATATTATGTATAATATATACATATATATATATTTAGTTGTTTAGTTTAGATTAGATGAAATAGTTTTTTATCAAACATATTATTTCACTTTAGATAAAACTAATCGTAGTCGTAACGACCATTGTATGGAAATCCTATGTTTACGGGCTTACTGTTTGCTTATAACTGCGGTTAACTTAATCCAACCGATTCGTCAAGTCTTAACAACATTATCCCACTGCAGTCCATACTTCCCAAAGTTATCCATAGTTCAAGGAAATATTAATCCAGTTTCCTATACCAGTTTATTTATGGTCCCTAAACTTCAGTCTAAAACTTCGGCGATTGCAATTCAATGGAATTTATCTGAAACAGCGAGCTCTTCCTTGGAAAACAAGACGGAACTTTTTGATATATACTGGTTACCAGCTGCTGGTCAACGAGCTTCTCGTGGTTCGTAGATTAAACGGGCTTTGTGGAAAGTAGAACATTATTGAACTACAGCGCTGTAGCACTTTTAAGGCTAAGTTCAGATCGCAAGCGATTAAAGCGCTGTTTTCAATTGCAGCTTTACAATGAGAGAATAACAATGCTGGACTGTGTAGGTCAATAATAACACGACCATCCACATATAGTGCTTTGTGCTTTTACTATGTGAACTAAGCTTTAGTACCTACTCTAATAAGTTCTAATAGGTACAAAAAAAAACAAATGTATGTACTTACTATAGATACACCACTGCCCTAGAGTGATACAGGCGTGATGTTTTGTTTATATAGATATAGGCAAAGGTATAATTTGTAATGACGTCATAATCCATTCTAAACGCCCTGTCAAACAGAAATAGTATTCATTCGTCCAGTATTTATGAAATGTCCATTAAATACATTATTTACAAGGTTCAAAGGTAGCAAAGGAAAATATAATGAGGATAGTCACGCAAAGATATTCGATAATGTCGACAATAGTGCTACAACAGTCTATATTCCGATAAAGGTCGTATTCGGAATTACCCGTATATCGGGCTACCCATCAGTCCCGGGGAACTAATCCACCGACCGTCTGTTAGTTTGGGCGTAATCCCTTCGACGCACACATTGGATAGGTTGACCACAATTTGACTATCCCGAGGAATATGGCAGTCTGTTTCGGTAAAACGCAGCCGATCGATATTCTGAGATTCTCGTGTGAAATAAACGTTCCTTCTCTTTGGTAAACGACATAAATTGGAACCGTACATACCTACATGTAAATTCTGACATATCATAAGATAAGCATGTATGGTTAATTAGAGAAAAAAATATATAAATTTGGTTTTTACATACTTTCCCTACAATCAATCCATTTTATTCATAGGTTAAAAAAAATGTTACCAACGGAATCAGTAACTAACTTTTCAGCAATACAAACAGTAGCTTAGCGACTGTGGTCTATCTTAGTACGATATCAGTTACACGTCACACAAAATCCTGCATATCGCAAGCAGAGTTTACCGCACAACTACCATATATACAACGGCCCGACATGAATCATCAGGCAGTTGCCCGCCAGACACAACACCCGTCTGGTCGGAGGATCCTCTCTTTTCTATGGAGGACGAGTGAACTTTACACCCTGTTTCTCATACCTCTATAAGTTCAAGTTCGCAGAACCCATAAGCTGTGTTTTTCTTAGGTGTGTGTATTGGTTTCCAATGGAAGAGATTGCAAGCCAGAGGCTCTAAACAATTTGTATAGAGAGGAATAAGGTTTATCAAAAGCAAATATTTAACATGATGCCACAAAGAAAATATATCTGCCCCCCGCGAAAGCTCGCAATTTCATGGATTAATAAATTTCCCTGTTTCGGCATTCCGAATAAATTCTATGAGTAAGAAAATTATCATAGCCTATAACAATAAATCTTCAAGACCACTCCCATCCCATTCCACAGAGTGACGAAATGAATAATACGAATTCTCGCATCACGTAATCCTATTTGCAAGGGACGGCGGTAAGGGCGAGGCGTCTCCTTATTATTATACCAACGGGCCGTGCATGCTAATCCTTATAATTATTTGTATATCTTGACGGCTGATTATTTTGTGTGCCTTTAATATTATAACATAGGGTGAAAGCCTCTCGAGGATTTTGACACTTTTGGGTTTGCGTATTGCGAAAATTGTTTATCATGTACACTTGTACGGGGTAAGAATGAAAGAAGCGACAAAACATATTTATGGTTGTAAAACATATATTTTAGCAATATAAAATGTAATATAAGTAATGTAAATTGTACACCACAGAAAAAAACCTTCAGTATTGTTTTTCCTCCCTTAATCCATCCGAATGTTGTCTTTAAAAGATCACTTTTATCGATAAGACCGCCCATTGTCTCACCCCTTGTAAAATTTCTACATTTATATATAATGGAACTATAAAGTACCAATATTTTATCCATTATAAATGGTTTTACACGCTATTGTGGAATAGAGCACACAAGTCGCGAGAATTAGATTAATGTGCTAGAGTAAACTTTGCAGCGCGCTTCCTTCCTTAATGCACCGCAATATCGCTTCGAAGTAAATATACTCCCTTAACCTAACAAGAAAATATGTGAATAAAACTACGTACGAACCCATCTAAGGCAACATGCACACCTAGAGTTTCAATTTAGAATTCTCCCATTAACATTCACGTCAAGTTTGTTTAGGCTGTGGTTCACGTGTGGAAGAATCGGACTTCGGACAATCGTTTTCGGTAACATTGTTCTGTCTATCTGCAACCCTAATGCCGTGAATAAGTAAGTAGACTGGGCGAGCCTGTTAATGCCGTACCCTCAGAATAGCGGTACAGGATACGCCTTTAGCCTTTATAGCAAGAGATAAACACTTATCTAAATATGCGTAAATAGTGATTTTGTTTCGGGTCGGATTTGTTTTCGTCTTTGCACTGGTTTACGGAATAAACTTGGATGTTAGTGTGGATTAATTGTTTGAGGTTGATCTTGGGTGAGTGGAGAAAATTTAATACGTAATTACACTAATAGTAGGCGGTGGTGCCTAGCAACTAACCGGATTTCCTTTAGTTTTATGGAAACGCATTGGAAACAGTGCATCGCGTTTTACGTCACCAATAGGTGAAATATAATCCAATCGTTTATTCTGTAAATAGGATATCGGAATCACTTTTATGCGTCATATTAAATAAATAAAAATAAGCTAGATGAAGTTGACATTTCATATTTGACTACCCCTAAGAAGAAATGGCGAAACAAACAGGGTATTTTGGGTGGAGAGAGCCTAATTGGTAATTTATCGGAAAACACACGGACATAGAAGAATTTCCTGTATAAAATCTTAATAAACATGTTTGGGATAAATGGATACGCATTAAAGGAAATCCGCCTACACGGAAAGAAGCACGAACTGTAAAATTCGCTTGCAAACCTAATTTCCTTTTTTGCCTTTGGTTCTCGGATAGAACCGATGCTATCTCTTTCCGTGGGCGTCAATCGAGACTCAAGTAATAAGAACCTAGTGCTATATAAGGTATCTGTTTACGCAGATTATTATGTTAATGGTTTCATGTCTGCCCTATCCGTAACTCGTTAAGTCGTGATGCTGGACTTGATAGATACTGGTAGTCAGGCCCTTGCTATCAGCACTGTGTTATCTAGGCGGCTGTTCTGACATGATTGCTACACGTAAGCTGCCATTAACATTCTAGAAACGATTATTACATATAAGAAAGCCCCTTTTAACTTAATCAGTGGTTATATGACGTACTTAACTAAGTTTAAGTGGCTAAATTAAGTTGTACAGTCAAACAAAAGCTGATAAAATAAATGAAACCGGGATGAAGCATACAAAGATTCCTTTTACTTTCACACTTCGAGCCAAAATAATTTACCTACGCATTAATTTTTATATAAATCTAATTAGGATCTCTACTAATAAATACAATCACATATTTTCAGCCAAATAAAGACATAATCTATATTCACTGAAAGTACAAAATGATATTTTACTGGATTACGGGCAAACGAATTTGTGTTTAACTAACAACGTAGTTCAGAGTGGCCGAGTAAACTTCATCTCAGTAAGCTAAACGAACCAAAGCGGCGATGCACTGGCTAATAATGTTTGCAGATTATCTTTTTCGTTCCAACGGCTAAGATGATTTAATGAATTGCAGACAGTTCCTACTTACTTCTTGTGGATGAAATTAAAGTGAAATGTTTATTTTAAATTAGTTGTTGTTTGTTTTGACTATACAAAACTATTTTATATGAATGGTATTTTGATATAGTCTACGATCAGTCGGATAACTTATTAACCCTTTTTTGTTTTCATCCCAAACACACAACTTTGAGCGGTTAATTGTAATAGAGAGGAGGGTTGTATAATCTACACACTAGCCGTTTACCAGAAGTTAGAGCCAATATTTGTAAGATATGCAATTTTCTGCTTTGTTTAAATTTAACGGAAGACGGGCAGTTGTAGGTATTATCTACGTCCATTGGGGTGCCGATTAGTAAGATTGAAAATGCAATTGAGGATTAGTGATTAATGCTTTGTGTATTTTGATAGCCTGAAGAGACATTGGCACTTGTAAGTATTTGGAGCTACTGATACAGTCACTAAAATCGCATCAAGTGATATTCAGGTGGGTCGTTTTATTGCTCCTCCACTATCCAGAAATAATCCTAATCTACCCTTTCCGTCTTTGTAAGACAAATTAACTTAATATTTAATAAATTATATTATCTTAATTTTTGTAAGGATAATTTAAGATTTTCAAGAAACCAGACAAACAGACAGACCAGACCAGACATTTCCATTAAAATTTTACTTGATATTAAAAAGGTCTGATAAGAAATGGCCGTCTCACTGGTTACTCAACTTTCGAAAGAAACGCATAAACTTCGGAAGCAAAAAAATAAACTTCATTTGCCAAACAAACATAAAGTTTTAATTGAAAAACAAAATTTTCAAGGGAAAAGGCTTCATTTTCCAGGTTTGTTAATAAAAGTGGCGAAGTTGATGCCTAATTGAGTGATGTTTTTGATTTAAATTCTTTTAAACGTGGTATTATTTTTTCGAAGAGGAAATGTTTCCTTACATTGAAAAGTATTTTTGTTTTGGTTCATTAATTACTGCATAATCAGCATTATGTTTCCACTGCTGGGGTAAAGGCACGAACACGCGGGCACAGTGCGGGTTTGTAGATGTCACATGGCTACGATTTTTTGGTTTTAGGACACATTTGCCGGTTTCCTCACGATGTTTACCTTCACCTTTTTGACAGCAGTAGAGCAGTAGTGATGAAATTATTTACACAAAGTAAAGCGCCTGCCTAGGTGCGACTCTCGTAAGACGAGGCCGTTACCACTGCGCCACCACTGCTCATTAATTACTGAATGAGGAAAAATACCACCGAAGTCGACATTTTTCGTCGATGCGTGGGAGTTCCAGTGCCTTAAGCATCTTCTGGGCACGCTCGTTCCATCATAGACCTCATCCATCGCTTTCCATCAGACGTAATCGAGGTCAAGAGCGTGCCCATTAAGTAATACATAAAATAAAATAATAAATAATCCATTGAAACCGTAACATAATATTTTTGTCAGTACGTAGGTACTAGTGTACGTACTGACCCTATATTCAGATTCGGATCTTAAAAGCCGTCCCAAATGTATCAAAGCAAAAAAGCACATAAACCAGCGACAACTTAAACCAAGTCTCCATACATAGAGCATCCGTCTTAGTCATAGACCTTTCATTTCCCGTCTAAAAGTCCACACTGTGCCAACCTTTGACCAACTGTAAATAGACAAGGCCACGACCCACAAACAACCTGAACAACACTCCCGCTCATCACGGCCTGTTTTCTATCCACATTTAAAAAAAGAACTAATGACAGCTCGTTTTCCTTAAAAAGGCGCCCTGTTCCCCGTGTAATAAACAAAAATAACACGTAGATACACTTACTTATACGAAAAAAAATGGTTACTGCTTACAGTTCTGACGTACCTCATTAAAACAGTTTCTCAATGTCACCCTATTTCTATAAACTTCCATAAGGCGTTGTTAACGCACCATAAAATGTTTGAAGTTAAACGTAAACAATGAATAAGCATGGATAATGTAATACTTTGGCTGCGTTCATAATTTGTGCCGTTTGGCTCTATATAGCTTCAGAGTAAATCGGACTACCCAATGCTGTCTCGTGAGTGACAAAAACATTTATCCGTTTAAAAGTTGCAAGTTGTTGAGAAGAAGTTGAGGAGCTAAACGTAACTAAGTACGGGACATATCTTATGATATTTAGCGAAACTTCCGTACTTAAATAACATTAATACCTACATAATGAATTAATAAAAATAACAAAGTTATATCCTAACATAACTAAGTAGTCACAAACTAAAATATAGCGTCGAAAAATTAATCCGCGTAGCTGTCGACTATATGTATTCAAGAGACTGGCGGCATTACCACGTTGTATGGCAAAGCTTAGCCTCTGGCCAAGGTAAAAGCCAGCTCTTGGGTCACGGGAAATGTCGACCAGCCGTTTCGAGATGTCTGAGCAGTACTGAGCACTCGGACCTCACGGCCCGAGGGTTTATATTCCCTTTCGTTTCAACGAATAGTTGAATTTGAAAACGTTTCCAGTTTCTTACTAATTTCATTAATCAACTTAGCCTTTCTCAGTCTACTTGATATAGCTATCTACATAGTTCCTCAGCACTAGGTCCTCGGCTTTTAATTACTCAGTACAAAATCAAGTTAGAAACAAATCAAACAATGAGAGAGATTAACAAACTAGGTGTAATAGTCATTTGAGTTATAAATGTAGCGTAACAATTGTGCCACAGCCCACAACAAAGAGGTGTAAACTCTCATAGTGGCTATTTTACGGTGAAAACTAAGTTTATGAAACTCGCCGCACGCTAACTTCATTATCCCACCTACTGTGAACGCAGGCAATTTTTGCAACGTTTATTCGTCAAACGACTCCTACTAAATTCAGCTTTTGTGCTAAAATAATTAACCCCAAAAACTTTACTTGCCTGATAACTCCAAAATTACTTTCTGTTTATAAGTCGAGGTCTATATTTTTCTTTTTAATTTCAATTTGCGTAGTTTGTTACCCCGAAGAAGATTGTTTATAATTTTTTAGGACGATGAGAACAATAAGTTTGTCTAGGTAACGAAATTGTGTCGATATCATTTTCAAATGATTACTTTTTCCGTGACGATCAATGTATTTAAAATGGCTACATAAACAATCTTTTTGAAACAAAACACACGCACATACCCACCCAATACACACAGTTATAATAAAATATCCAAAATATCATAAGAACCAGTCTACGTGTTCCCTAAGCAAGGTGAGAAGTGGATTTTCCTTAATTAAATACCTTTTACAGGGCGCGTACACTCGGGCGCCATTATTTAAAGTCTTACCTGAAACAAATAAACGGAAACATTTAATTTATTTTTCAAGTTTAAGAATCTAGATATTGTTCTAGATGAATTAAAAAATGCTGAAGTAATTAGGCGTAAAGATTTGCATGCAATAAGATCTCCTTTCGTTGTATTTTTTATGTTTTTTCATAAATATTGTATCCTACCCCACTAATTTACTCTTGTAGTTTGCATATCAAAGCTAATAATAGGTAGTCACTAAAATGAGAATATCAATGACAGAACATATCTATGTACACTACATTAAGTGACATAGTATCATTAAGTTCACAAACCTCATTTAAAAATTGTTGCTGCACTAAATTTGAATCCAAAATTAGTTACTCGGTTTGAAATATATATTCACAACAGTGCCGAGCACAAATATAATACATATATATATTATGCAACTGGATATAGTGTAATAGCGCTCAGTGCCAGTGTTTCTGTTGGCTCTGCCGCCACAGTCGGATACACACAAGAGGCTTTATCATTTCCGAGGCTTCCATAAATCGAGCTCCTAGCGGAACATTTGCAATGACTGGAACATCTGTTGCTCCAATACTGTCCGATAAAACATGCAACTTGGAAACAATGCCTTTATCACTGTCCCTTTATTTATAAACGTTGATTTTAAAGCTAAGAGACGTTTAAACTTTAAAGAACGTTTATAAATAAACCCATAAGAAGACTGCTAAACAAAGAACGGTACAAGTTATTTGTATTGTTAATATTTTCACCAATATACATAGACGGATTAAAACCAAAATTGATTCAGTTAAAGCGTTTGCCAAACGTGCTGAAAACAAAAACAAAATCAGCCTCATCACATCTAAAGCGTCTAATATTAATATTTATGCAAATGTCCATATTAAAATCATTCCGGGCACGAGTCAGAATATCAATGAAGCATCAAATATGGCCGAAAGAACCTTTTTCGGTACGCAATCGACACAGAATCGATTCCCAATGAGGTTTTAGCCAAGCCACAATGAAATTTTCCGGGCATTGGGCACCGGATATTAAACACAGATGGGCAGGGACAATCACACAGCTAATAATTCGAATAACGCAGCGAAATACACAAATTTGTCGAGCACTTCAATTAATTAAGTATTAATTTGTGCTGAGTGTATTCATGAGCGGCTATTTTGCCAATTCAGTACATTTGAAGTAGAGGTGTTGATAGTAACGTTGAATTTGACACTTATATTTTCAATTTACATACAAATGTTGTGAAAGTATTCTATTTGAAACGATTAATAAGACACAACGTACTAAATTAAATAATGGTAGAACTCAAATCCAAACAATGCACTCAAATGCTCCATGACATGGTTTTGATAATGAATATTATCACTAGTCCATTGAGAGGAATGGTAATGAAAGGGAGAAGAGATGAGTGCAATCCGAGAATGTTCCAGCTCGCCATTAGCATACAGATTGATCCACACGCCTAGACGACCGAAATGCTGGTAATGAACCCAATTCAATATACAACACTGAATGATTGTGTTTCAAGTTGTACTAGAGTGCTTTTGAAGCGCTGGGAATGCAATTTAATTACTGTTTCCGCTTAGATTTTTTTTTATGTAGTTGTTTTATATGTTTATAAACTATTTACCTATGTATTTGTGTACCTTTTTAGGTTCCGTATCCAAAGGGTAAAAACGGGGCCCTATTACTAAGACTCCACTGTCCGTCTGTCTGTCACCAGGCTGTTATGTAGGTATCTCATGAACCGTGATAGCTAGACAGTTGAAATTTTCACAAATGATGTATTTCTGTTGCCGCTATTACAGCAAAAACTAAAAACAGAATAAAATAAATATTTAAGGGGGGCTCCCATACAACAAACGTGTTTTTTCGGCGTTTTATGCCTTGTGGTACGGAACCCTTCGTGTGCGAGTATGACTCGCACTTGTTTATTTATATTTTTCTATAATCATTGTTCCTCTCAACCAAAGCAACTGCCATTTAAGCTCTTAACCACCCTTGGTTTACTGGTAGAGAATGTCTAAGTTATTAAGTCAGCGTTTTTAACTTTTTTGTGTGCCAAAAGTTTAAATAAATAAAATCAAGCTCTTTAGATTGCGAAGTCTAACTACTTGCTTACCTTCGTTTCCTTAACTGCTATATTAGTATCAGTCTTTCCCGTCTCCATTTGGTCATTTTTTAACATCGTCTCATCGGTCATTGTTCCTTCGTCTACTAACATTTCTCTGCTACTTTTCCTGGAATGGTTAATTATATCGGGTTTCTCGGCGCTCATCAGGTTACTCGAATTTTCATTTGTACAGTTTTCTTTTCCTGATTTTCGGTCTTCGACTGAACGTGATTTATCTTCGGAACTTTTTATTTTGAAACAAGATATCGATTTCTTATCTTCTTTACCATCGCTTCTACTAATTGGATCATTTTTATCACGTTTGCGTTCGTCTTTCTTGTGGTTCTTCGCGGTGCTTTCCAACTTGAGACGTTTTTTCTTTCCATTCCACTTGGAGGTGACGTTTTTGGATCGATTGCTATCATCGCTTGTGCCGATGCTGTCGGAGCAGACGGGGTTAACTAGAATTTTCGTTGATTTAGCTTTTCGTTCTATTTTTCTTAAATTCAGTAAGTTTCCGCTTGAGTTGATGAGGGTTGGCGATGAATTGTGTGACGGAGAACTGTCTTTTGCGTCTTCGCTGGAGCGTCGAACTGTTGCAGGTATCAGTTTCATGGTTTTCATGGCATCAACAGGGTTATGACGTATTTTGTGTGTACCAAGTGGCCCCATAGCAACTGGTGGTCCTCCTTTAAATAATAGCGCCGTCTCCGTTGGTTGACACACACAAGCTAACATTTTCAATATTCATGTAATTTACTTATCACTATTATCACTCACATATTTGGTGTATTATTATGGTGTAACGACACTGAACTAACTAAAGATATTTGAGTGTAGGCGTGAAGTATGGCTGGAAACCCTGTTGATTAACATAACAATGAAACAAATCAAGCAAGATTCAAAAGAAGACAAATCAAAGATTAAACTCTGTTATGAAGACTAACTGCACCGCAAGGACACACAGCTAAATGCGACAGTATACGTGAGGAGTTTACTTAAGTACCTGCACACGAATGTAACATATCTCATAATGCATCACACGCGTATGACGCGTACATTAAACTTCCCGTCTGCCGTGGAGACATGTTATTTCTAACTGAATAGCGTAATCATCACCATCATTTGTATGCTCAATGCGAGCTAAGCTAACTTCCTCATTTTTATACAAAACATACGAATTTAGATAACGAACACATTGTGTACAGAACAATTTGGAATAATCAAGATAGTGCGGAAAACAACATTTGCATCGAAGCTTTTAAACCGTCAAATCCCACAGAAAAAGTATTTGCATCTAAAAATATTCACAGTCATTTATAGAGTTTACTGAACAAAATAAGCCAAAAGTGAACCGCAAACATTTTGTCCCTGAATCCTTTCTCTGGGGAGGAAAAAGTTCAAAAGCCAGTTACTGCTTTATTCCGCATACACTCGTATACGTACTTACGGCACGAGTGAAAAGTTGACGTTATCGGATTTTCTGCTCGAGCATGTCACACTGTCTCACAGTGGTTTGTATTTATCGTGGTATAGATCTGTTGCGGTTCTGATACAATATTTTCTTACCTAGGTTGCCCACTTTGCAATTTTAACAAAACCTGAAGAACATTGTTGAATAATATTTCAGTGAAGCCCATCGCCCTTTATCATAAATTTCAAACGGTAATATGGCTGCCCTTCCTAAAAGCATTCATATCTAAAAGCGTCCACCAAAGCCCTTCCCACTTGCATAATCATATGAATAATCAATCAGGTAACAGCAATAAAAGTGAATCACTTGGATGCCAAGCGTTTGCTTTGGTCCAATGTTCAGACTTTGAGTACCCGTAAAAAACAAACAATTGGACCGATTCCCCTCAATCATTTACATTAGGAACGATTCCTATACTTTGACGAACGGGTACTCATGATATATAGTCACGGAAGAATGAAAATGAGCACAGCGAATAGGTTCGATACAAAATGAAACAATTTATAGGCAGAATACTTTACGTTGTCAATCCCATAACGATTTTATTTCGTTAGGTATATTTAACCAACCGAAAATAAGTTTTCTGGAATAAACTGGCGTGTTTCAGCATAATTTTTTTTATTGAAAAATGGAGAATACATTATTATTACGCCCCAAATAAACTTTGCGTATAAAATAAATGGAATTGTAATGAAATTCCATATTTTTCGGAAAACCTATTACAATATCATTGGTTATATTAATACAATTCGAAGTAAATGTTAAAGTCAACATCAAATATGCACATTCCATTTAGTACCATGCGTACAATGTAAATTAAATAGGTGTTTTCGAGTGAGTTGAAGCACATATACTTCGGTGTGTCCGCTTCCCAAGTTAAAAGCACATGAAACTTTTTACTCTCCTCGTGTGCTCTTCAAGCTAAGTATTAAATGGGTCTAAGCGCATTACACCATCCTTTTACCATTAAACTCTACCTTATAAATAGAAAAACTTTTCTAGCCAAGCTCGAGTGACGTTATATATAATTTATATAGTGATGTCGGATGGTGCTATACAAAATTTGCACGTAGGGAATTTAGTCCTCGCCGAAATATCTAGGTATGGTCAGGAGTAATGGACGGAATGCTTAATATTGAGTCTACGAAGACCGTCAGCTATGTAGGTATTCCTGGTTTTTTTTCTCATTTGATCTAGGTTGAATTCGCAAGATAAACTATGGCCAAGGCATGTTTTTTTTCTATATGAGATGGCTCTTTGATTATGGACTGTATGGACGAGATCCGATGATGGACAAGAATGATTAATTTACTTTAGTGTACTCCACCAAAATTTACAAAGTGTAAGTCCAATATTATTATTTAAAGTAGATTCATTAACTTAACTTCTGACAAAGAGGAACCCATATTTCAGCTAACGGACTATAGTATAATCATTGTTGACAGTGAAAATGAAAACGCATAAAATGCAGGCCCGTATACGTCACCAAGAAATGTAATTTCAGGTTCCACAATGTTGAGAAATTTAATTTCAAGTTTCTGAAAATCGTTATAAGGCATTCATGTTGCAGAGGGAAACTCGTCGTAACATTTCAGAGCCGTTTTAATTTTGTACAGCTTTTGAATGTAAATAAATATTGAATGGACGTCGTCAACGGACAAATAAGATGCAGGAGGACATATTTAAATTAAAATTATTACATTTTATACTTTCAAGGTATACGTGATACAAAGTGATAATGTACGCTGCAACTGCAAAGTCAGTTTAAATGAAATTCGTAAACGCGTATGCTTAAGATATAATTATACCTAGCAAGCATGAGCAAAACTTTTAATAGACAGTTTCCGCGTAGGTTTTGTGTTTAATTGACGAAGCAGTCATTATTTCATGTTTATTTCGAGATTAAAATTTCATACCAGGAAAAAGTTAATTATAAAATGAGAGTTTTAGTTTGTTCGTTGGCGACACATGTCGCCTGAATGCCACATAAAAATCCATTATGATAGACGAATAATAAAACGACACTATTTTGTAGAACCGTAAATTTAAAAAAACACAGGCAGTCATGTGGACTGCCGACCGCGACAGTTCAAGTGAAAACTTAAAACTATATAATATATTCACCTTCACTGCTGACCAAGCGTAACACGTCATACAGAAATAGTGTTAACATTAGCATGTCGGTGACGCGAACCTATAAGATTTACCCCCACCAAAAATCGGTCAACGCACTTAAAGAAGTTTTCACTACAAAAGTATATTTTAAAAGCAAAACACTTCCAACTGACTGTACAAAGTACAAAGAGTTGTTAACCTTGCCGAAACTCAGTGACGTTAGATATTGCCGAGAGTAAGTGCGCACATTTAAGGCACACGACACTGCCACATCGGAAGTAGGCTCGGAAGCCAAAGTGAACCGACTCTCCCGCCTCCACCCACAGCACCCTATCCTCCCCTATCACCTTCATACAGCGTCAACTAGCTCACAGCTAGGCAAGTTACAGGTTTAGAAATAGGAAATTACCTACTTTGTGTTCGGGAGAGACATGTTACTATAGCAACAAGACGTAGCTTTTAAATAAATCTCATTAGTTTCTCACAATTCATTCATGTTTGGAATACTAATGCGCTAAAACGTTGAAAGTTCCATTTAAAAAGTCCGTTCGCTAAAATCTCATTGATTCACTCACAGAAACACTCCACTCTCGAAATAAAGGACCAGGAAAACCCCATTAAAAGAGCGTTATTATTCAACCCGACGCTCTAGCGGAAAATTAAGAAAAATTCCTCACACAATGGTTAGTGAAATTGCTTGTAACTTCGCAGAACCGTTTTCATATTGTGACATCAATCACAAAGAAGTTGCTCGCCACGGAAAAATGTAATAGTTTTTCACGCAGAAGTTTTAAATTCATATCCATTTTTTCGTGAAAGTCAAATTTTCATCTTTTTGCTCGAAAAACAAACAATTTGCAGAGCGCTTAGAGTCGCCATAAATTTTATTTTATAATAATTGCGTACATATTATAGACGAGAGGAGCTACGGTAGGAATTAGGAATGAGTTGTGCTTACTCATTTTCTTGAAAAATAATTCACTTATAAGTAATTATGATGTATCTTCATCGTAACTATGAGGCGCGACAAGACGGTATTAATCTATTCATCACCACACCTACTCACCTACTTTATTAGTTCACAAACGCCAAAGTTTGCGTTCACCCAGTCTTTGAGAAACGAGTCACGATTCTTTTATCACGATATTTAAATTGTTTATAATCGGCATTAAACTTAATTTGCGTAAGATAAGATTCCAATTAAGTAGAATAATGTAATTTTAATCAAATATCCAATAAGGTTTAATTAAGAACGTAAGTAGGTACTTATAACGGGCCAAAAAGGTGCTATCTGAAAATACGACAGTTTTACAATTAATTAGAAACGATGACATCGTATTTAACGCTACTAATAATGTACTGAAGAGCCCACTTCATTTTTCAATGATAAATTTGGCTTATTAGTCGATTCACACGAATTTACTTGCCCAAAACGGCCGAATCGTCACTTTTAAATAATATAATTTTTTCTGGAGACGACTCGCTAGAAGTTAATTTATTTGTGAGCGAGTCGTCAATTCCAGAAATATGTATTAGGCAATTAGCTCATTTTTAGGGTTCCGTACCCAAAGGGTAAAAACGGGACCCTATTACTAACTAAGACTTCGCTGTCTGTCCGTCCGTCCGTCTGTCTGTCAACAGGCTGTACCTATCTCAAGAACCGCAACAGCTAGACAGTTGATTTTTCGGTGTTTTTGCCTTGTGGTACGGAACCCTTCGTGTGCGAGTCCGACTCGCACTTGGCCAGTTTTTTTTATTTTAAATACGTGCTAATCGACTAAATAAGCCTCAAGTTTTGGTAATAACTTCTCACTGTCTTTTGTTTATAAGGAAGGGGACGCACGTGCGGATGACACTGAAGTATGTTGTTCATGATAGATGGGCACAGCCATCGATCCTTGCTCAATTAGAATGAGATTTAATTATCACGCCCGCATTGAGTAGTCGCCCGAATGTGAATCTGCCTTTAAGGAGGGACGTTTAATTTATTAATTTTCCTTACTTACTCTACGTGGGTGGCATTATTAATGGGAACTTCTCAGTATCACTTGGTAGAGACGATGTTTTAGTCTAGTCGCAAGACTCTAGAGACAAAAACAATCTTTGTTATGCTAGCTTGAGTTCAGTCTGAAATTTTAAAGTAATTTTGTTACTTTGTTTTATAAAAAAAAAACTAGCTTCTGCGTTGTCCGCGTGAATTTTCTTATTTTCTTGTTCCCCAGACCCACCCCGTCGCATCGCCTGCTATTACTTCGTTTTCGCGTTCTTTCTATTTTTTTGCTCTGCTCCTAAGGGTCCCAGCGTGATGTTACATAGCCTTCCTCAATAATTGGGCTATCAAAAGCAAAAATATTTTTTCAAATCCGACTGGTAGCTCCAGAGATTTTTTTTTTTAAACGTTGCCCCACACTAGGAATTTCTCCTGTATTGTGGGGGACGTTTACAAACATATAAACTCACATACACAAATAGCATTGCAGGCGTAATCATGCCGAACTTCGGTCGCGTACCTTCGGCACAGTGTGTTTAGACACTAACATGCAAACTTATAAAGTCTCATAATCCTCGAGCCAAAATTGAGTTCCATAAGTAATGTCTCTTCTGGGCTTAAAACAATGTTTTCTCAACAAGTTGAAATTTTTATCACACCGTTTCGGAGAATGAGTCAGTGTAATATTGGAATATTTCAAAAATTAATCAGATTGAAAAAGTTTTCAAGTGAATAAGTTCAGTTGGTGACACCAGAGGATTTCGACAAGTTTGGTTTCGGGTTGAATTTTCATTGAGTTCCTGTCAGGATGCCATTCCGTGGGTTCCGTAAATTAATAACAGAGGACCTTGGCCGTGATGACACTGTTATTAATTAAAATAATTGTATAGCACTTACAAATTAGTCTCGACAACAGTAACTTCAGTAATAGCTTTTGTATGTTGTTGTTATGTAATAATTAAACTTGAACGCAATGACAACCAGCAATTTCAATTTAAACTAATTTAAAATATCTACGAGGGTTCCGTACCCAAAGGGTGCCAAACGGAACCCTATTACTAACCTCCGCTGTCCGTCCATCTGTCAGCGGGCTGTATCTCATGAACCATAATAATAGGAAGACAGTTGAAATGTTTAAAGAGTGTGTATTTCTATTTCCGCTATGTTTTTGATGGCATTTCTATTTCCGCTATAACAAAAAATAATACTTACAAATAAAATAAAAATTAAAAAGGGTCTCCAAAGAACATGTTTTTTTCGGCGTTAGCCGGTTTTTTTATAAAAGCCACAGTAGAAAGTAAAAACTAATAGCTTTTTAATCCACTTATTTTCTTAGGGCAACTCCAATCTCATAACCTCGCTTCCACACTGCACTAACATCCTTTCAAAGCAAGTTTACATAGTCATCTCAGCCACCACCCCTATAATATAACCACGTAACGAAACCTCATTGTGCCGTCCTCATAGGAAACAATAGCAATTTATTATTAAACTCTAATCCTGCCAGCCACTTCCTCGGTAATGAGATGAATCTTCTCCATGGTTCCTCATTTTCGTAATTATTGGTTTACTACTTATGGCAAGCTGTTAACGGAGTTATATTTGTAAACCAAACTGTATTTTATAGTTATGATAATTTTATTTTCCGCGTTTTGTGCCTAAAAATACTGCTAACATTTCTAGAATGAAGAGTGCCTAGCAGTGCCGAAGGCTAAGTTTTCATAATTCAGCAGCGGGGTGGTTGCGTAACACACTATCAGTAGCAATGGATTTCATTTTGACAGTTCAACAACAATCATTGCGTTATTTACATTGTCGAACAGACAATTTTTTCTAACATATGAAGTAATGAATTAGCGATATCCTTCAAAATGATTTAGATTGTGATACTGTCGAAACAAAACAGAACAAAAATGTATACCTACATTTATTTTGTACACTAGTAATTTTTAAGAACAATTCAGTCTGAACCCTTAAAGTAACATTATAAACTGTCGTCTTCTTATAAAATAAACTTGTAGATAATGCGGTAACTTTATCTTTCGAAGTTCTAAAGACAATGTGACATTCTGTTTTTTTTTACCAGTAATATACTCGTACTATCAATCTCAATTTCAATAATTTTGAAGGATATTGCTAATCCATTGCTTCATGTTCGACAAAATTGTTTGCTCAACAAAGTAAATGACGCAATGATGAATGCTGTTGAACTGTCAAAATGACACCCATTGCAAGTGATAGTGTGTTACGCAATTACCCTGCAGGTGAATGTAAATAAAACTTATGTTGTAAAACCGAGCACAAGAACCACTAATAATACCTACGAGTGACAGAGAGAGTCTATAGAGACCTACTGCTCAGTGGTAGCACATTGCGAGGTTAGATTAAATTCCAGATCGGTTGATATCAAATACGAGACGAAGAGAAATAAAATAATTTTCAATTGTGTGGTATTAAACCACTCCCTTCAATTGCCAATAATTCTCAGACATAATAAATTACGTATCCTTTACGGTCGTTAAACAATCCCATGGCATACACACCTATTGATAACTCCACGTCTCTCTAATAGGCTCAATAAATAATTCACTTTGCATAGTGTGCGGGCGGGCCAATGGATAATCTAACGACTATTAAACCCAAATAATCTAATAGAAAACGAGCTTAGTTTTAAACAGCCGTAAATCAGTTTCGGCTCAAACCTCTAATTGAGTTGAGAGAACAATTCAGATGGAAGATATCCGTTAAAGGCAATTTCCCTTAATTCTAAATTGAATTTTTGCTACATACAGGATACTCGTGCCGAAACGTTAGCTAGTTATATAATGCACAAAACAGAAGCCTGCGAAGGCTGCTTTGATTCATTATGGAATATTAATTACCCTAAGTCTGAATTGTCCAAAGGAGCGTGATTTATTTTATAAAGATTATCTACAGGAGATTGCCCAGCTGAAAATGCGGAACTCAGGGTATCCATTGTTTGTCCTGACATCCGTGATACTTAGATTTACGACTTTTTGTTTTTCTTTTGTTTCCAAATAAACCATTCAACATAAATCTTTGCACTGAATTTTTGTTTTACGAAGTCTTTCATAAGTACAAAGTCGTTATTTCTCATAGGTAGATATGTACAGACGCCAGCACATCAAGCTACCCGAAACTGTCAAATTTTCCCAATCAACCTGGCACCTTATGCATTAGCGATAAAGTTGAAAATCTATTAAAGAAATTTAACAGATTGTAGTAGCTTGATCTGCTGGCGTCTGTACATCAAAGTTTAGTGCTATACAAATACTAGTTTAATAATTGAGTCTTAAACAAGTCCATCATCATCATCATCATCAGCCTATAGCAGTCCACTGCTGGACATAGGCCTCCCCTAATGAGCGCCATAGCGCCCTGTCTTCAGCTTGACGCATCCAGTCAAGTCCATATTAAAACCAAATTACTAAGACAACATAAACTCGCAGTAAGGCAACAATGTAAAGTATTTCTTAGTGGAAGTTTCAACTCATATCATCTTTAGAAGGAATTAGCTCAGCGAGCTTTACTTTAATGTTCCGCTCCATTGGCGCTCATGAAGACTTAAAGGTTGCAAAGAAATTATGGGTAATTCCACTTTGCCCCACCAAGCCCGCCACCCTGGTGTGGCAAAGTGGACTGCCTAAAATTTTGCAGTGGAATATGCCCCACTATTCTGATTTGATGGGGCGGATAACACTAGCATAAATACGAGGTTAATTATTTAAAAAAAAATGCTTAGGTTAGGTTAGGTTAAAACTGTGACCTCCTACGCACGAGCCGAGCGAGCGAAGCGAGCGGTGCCGCGGCAGCGGCCGGCGAGTGCCAGAAACGACTAAATTATATAGAAAAAAAATATGGAAAAAAGAGATTATTTTTAACAGGCTATCGAGAACCGAATTAGTTAGACGAGGATAATTATTTAAAAAAAATGCTTAGGTTAGGTTAGTGTTATCCGCCCCATCAAATCAGAATAGTGGGGCATATTCCACTGCAAAATTTTAGGCAGTCCACTTTGCCACACCAGGGTGGCGGGCTTGGTGGGGCAAAGTGGAATTACTCGAAATTATATCATGCCAATGTTTAACTTTGCAAAATTCTAAAACTTGTTGAAACAGTTTTCTAATTGAAGTTTCAAAGTTAGGATAGGAATTGTACGGTGCGTTTGTAAAGACGGGATGATGGGTGTTGGTTTTATCCGGAAAACACAGATTAAAGCTTGGTTTACAGAGCTTCAGAACGAATCAAAAGTTATCGAACAAAAATTCTTCACATTATCTCTTGTGAATTTAATATTCTCGTAAAATTGTGCGCACCCACGAATAAAACTTCAGAGCGAAGGCTAGGAGGCCCCGAAAACAAGAAAGAACTGCTGCCAGCATTAATTTCAAAACAAGAAATTCTGAGAAATACGTTCAACCTTGACCTTTGTCGATGAGGCTAACTTTTATAAAGCCTCCCGTCGCTCCCACGGGCACGTCTCCTTCCACCGCTTATGAGACATCGATACCTACTGATAAAATGGCGCTGTCAGTATCTTTCATTTGTTACCTTCAAGGAAGAACGGACATTACTCATCGGGTCCCTCAAATTATCTACTTGTCAAGTTCGTTTACACAACAATTTAGGCTACATCAATTTTTTCTCGAAACTTTTATGTAAACCTAGTTTACTTGTTTAAATTAGATGGACTATTTAATAAACTAAGCCACATATTTACAACCGAGAGAATAAGCTTTAGTGTTAAACTAAGAACCTCTCATCAGTGTGAGGACTAATTTCATATGTAATTTATAAAGCCTTGTCAACTTTCTTTTTGCTTTACAAAGTAACTTTCTAGCTAGACTTGAAGACATTATCAAGTTATGCCAAGCGATACAGTACTTTATGAAAATGTGTACATTTTCTTACAAAGTTACGACTTTACGACATGATGCTCATACGCAAACAAACTCCAAAATGTAAATCTGCAATACATGAATGAAACACGAAGCTTAACAATACGCTTTTTGCCATTCAGAATAAATCACTTTACCAAAGGAGAGCAAATGTTTGTACTCCACCCTCCGCTAGAGAGTAAGGGCATTCATTCATCTGAGCCATCGTACAAATGTACGTAAATACAGCTCTATAACATACGACTTTTATCCACTGACGCGATCAGCGGACGACAATGACATTGTCTGATCCTGACCTAAATATCAGGCATCCCGCATATTCGCAACTTTAAGTCGCAAGACGTAATCGAGATGCGATCGCAAAATCGTTGTAGCGAAGTTTTAATGTGGATATAGTAAGTTTACGCGACATCTGCTACTTTTGGGAGTGCTTATAGCGGCTTACGTTATTCGCGTGCTCAGTTTGCAGAAGTTTTCTATTTAGATTTACATTTTAGATGCATGATAAAGCCACGCACATACAATAATTGTAATAGTTTTATTTCGACCACTATACATTTGTCTGTAGTCCGTCTGTTTTTCAACGTAGGTATGTACTATACTTATTTATTTGTGCTTATATATGTAACTAGCTTCTGCCCGCGGCTTCGCCCGCGAGTATGTCGATAAAAACTATCCTATGTCCTTCCTCGGAATGCAATCTATCTCTCTGCCAAATTTTATCGAAATCCGTTCAGTGGTTTAGGCGTGAAAGGGTTAACATACAGACAGAGTTACTTTCGAATTTATAATTTATTAGTATGGATTAGGTATTATTATATTTATAGTTTTCATATATTTATGCGTATCTTTATATTTACAATATTTATTCCTCAATTTTCATGATTGCACCTAATACTGTTTGTCTTTGCATCACCCAAAGGTTGACTGGTAGAAAATGCCTATGGCGTTAGGTACATACTCTGTACATTTATTTCCTTAAAGTATTAAATAAATAAATACTATGTTGAAGCTACTTCAACACATTCTAAACAGACCGATTCTAGAACATTGTAAAGGCAAGTCCCCAAACATTTGGCCTGTGGCGTGCGGAGATCATTCTACCTGTTGGATGTGGCTGGATCATTAAGTTAATACCCCCTTTTACTTGGCTTACGGGACCCCCAAAGTGTTTGGGTGTTTACATGACGCGTTTTTGTTCCGTGCCTTCCTTTCTTCCGAAGATTTATTATCTTGCCTCAAAGACGGGTGAAAAGGAGTTGAAGGGCTATTAGAAGGGACAAGGATCTGTATAGGAGGCCTTGAGAAGTGGTATAAGACGTTTCATCTTATGATACCTACTTGAAATCAAACATCTGGAATGTGTTATTGCATATGTAGATCTATGTTATCAATGAATTAGCAGGCAAGGCCAGACTTGTCCCATGAGGGTCAGGTAATTAAATTCACTTCACATTTGACATGACACACTACACAACCTAAATCATAATTCAGGGACATCGACTCGCAACCTCTATGGATTCAGTACATGATTCTGAACTACCCTGCGTTGAAAGTCGTCTGCAGTTATTAAAAAAAAAAGCTTTTCCATATATTTTGACCGCGTCCGTTTCTATACACCTGACTACGTATATGCAAAATTTCAGGATGATCGGTTCAGTGGTTTAGGCGTGAAAAGGTAACAAACAAACTTACTTTTACATTTATAATATTAATATTTATAACATACATATATAAGTTAGGATTACAAATTATACTAATGAGAAAAGTTAAATGAAAACCTATCCTTGGAAATCCTATTTAGGTAGGTAGGTAAGTAATTCGCGGCATTCGAGGTATACATTTTTAATTGAAACACCTCTTTCCATTTTGTGTTCGATTTAAATTTGTACAAGTACAGTCACGAGCACTATCTAATATAAGTCAATACTTGGCAACTTTTAATTGCGATTTTTTCACGAAATAACGAATGCAAAGTTGAATAGTATATCCGAACTTAGAACATAGTATTTCCGAACCTATAGGTTTATGATAAGTTGAACACTTATCATAAACCTATAGGTTCGGAAATACTATGTTCGTAATAACATAAAATTTCATTCAAAAATAAAGGAGAAAATCGCCTTTGAATAAAGCCAAGTGTATACATACTTATGCTCATGGCTAAAAAACTGTATTCTCACGAAATGTGAGAAACATAGAATTTAGGACAAACCTAACTGTATCGACGATTTACTAAGACCACACGGAAACTACTGTGGGTCATCAAAAGGCGTAATCAGTCCAAGTTTATGGAACTTACGCGTAATGACCCATCAAGAGAACAACATTAGAACATTAAATGGTACAATCGATTTTGTTAACACATTTATTGCTAATTATTGGGCTTATAAGCCTCCAAACAGTTAGCAGTGAAGTATCTATTACAAAAGAAACGAGTTTCTTGATTACCGGCTAACTATGCCGCGTTAATTTTATTGTGATGAAAATGACCTTTATTGACCTTACAGGTTTGAATTTTCTCTATCTATCACCTATGGAGATTTTTTGTATAGATAAGGTAGATGTACCTAGAAAGTTCTATCCCGAAAAAGGTACCTACTTACACATACATGAATTCACGCCATCTTCCTTAGGGGTAGGCAGAAACTACAGAACGCCACGTGCTTACAGACTCCAGTTGCTTTGTTTACTTAGGTTCAACTTGTCAGGAAATCCCACAACGTTGCTTATGAAGAACGGCTTACATAAGGTAGTTACTGCATTAAGGGTGGAATTTCGGTCGGATTGTTTAAGAAAAAAAAAAAAAAAAAAGTAGTGTTACGAAATTTGGTATTGATTATCTTGTCTGTAAACAACCTTTCGAAAGAAAATGATAAGTAAAAATGCACCTACGTGTCACCGCAAATATGAGCTTGTAGCAAATTCATTGAACCTTTTATGTAAATCCAATGGATGGGCTGTATGTTTCCCTACGGGGCCACGTCACATATAGGACGTAAAAGGAGGTAGTTCCCATCTACGATGTCATCTATACGGAAAACATCGCAAATGTCACCAGTAAGGAATAATGCTAACTTGATGTTTATGTGTAAACTGACGGATACTTTCCAGGGTAAATCAATTGTGGTAAACATACTGGAGATGTTTACAGAAATATTGGGTAAAGATCCATATCTATCAATTTCCTTTTGGACAATATCGTGGAGTTTATTTTGTGGATTAGAATTTGTACGGATGAGGTTGCAAAAAAATCGGGGAAAAGACGTGGCAAGAACCAACACATATTCAGCATATTTGTTTACAATCTTTAGCACTGAGAAATCGAATGAGACAGGAGGTAGCCTACAAGCAAATCTATTATATGTAGTTACTCATATAGAAAGGACCCACTTCTATGGGAATATCGGGATAAAAACTATCCTATGTCCTTTCCCGGGACTCAAACTATCACTACACCAAATTATATAAAAATGGGTTCAGCAGTTTAAGCGTCAACAGGTAACAGACAGACAGACATACACATTTTCGCATTTATAATATTAGTATGGATAGTTTGGATATGGATGGATGTAGCAGTAATTAATAATATAAACAATATCAGTAAGCCCTACGAGATCAGTCAGTAAGGGTCAGTTCACACCGAGACGTGACGCGACGCGCAGTTTTCAAGATAGAAATACAATTACAGACCTTATCTACTACACTAAAAGGTACACAATTCAGTGTCTACCTACTACGTCGAGCTACGCAGCGCGGCGCCGCCGCCGCCGCGCGGCGCAGCTCCCTGAATCTTGTACCTTTTTGTGTAGTAGATAAGGTCTGTAATTGTATTTCTATCTTGAAAACTGCGCGTCGCGTCGCGTCTCGATGTGAACTGACCCTTACATGACAACTTTGCAGTAGGTAAACATTTTACATAGTTACTCTGTGGTGGCTGCACCGTATATCCGTCACAGGTTGACCAAATCTCGCAATCACTATCGGACGACGCGTTAATATCGAGAGTACGTCCATAAACTGTCCAGTTAATACGTTAATTAATTAACCAATTTTAGTCTCAACCGTAAATAATGATGGAGTTTTAAAAATTATTTCATCGTGTTTAAAGTTTAAAATATGCAACATTACCAAGTTGATTTTTACACGTTGAAATAATATCGACACTGTATGTGACATTGTTTTGGTGTTCATTCAACATTGAAACTATTTTTTTATTAATCATTATTTTCACCTACAATACCTACAAACTTTTCATTCAAATTAAAATTATAAAATAATTTTAGATTTGAATGCAATCTTTCATTAGCATTTATATAATATTTTTCTTTGATAAATGGTTTGTTTTAACATCTGTTGGGAGGAATTCATTTTACCTATCAAACTAAACATGGAAAAACGAAAATTAAGCAACCTCAAGTTTAAAATGGTTTACCTATCCTGCACGAAAACTAGTCAGAAAATAGAATGAGAAAATTTCTTATTTAATATTCTAACTTCAAGCCACTGTCAACATTTACGCTGAAATATAAACTTTGAGTAAAGATTAGGTACTCAAATTTTAAATATATTTCAGCCTAGACGTCGCGCGTCGTCAAAATAAGATCGTCGTTTTAAACTATAATCAAAAGGTAATGACGAGTTTATGTCACAATTAACTGGCTATTTCGCACAAAATATAATTCTTAGAAGGATACCTACAGTTTGTCGGTGTTACAAAGTGGTTTCAGAAAGAAGGGATGACACATTGTGTGGCCCTATAAATCACAAAGACAATATTAGTTTTTGCGGTAACGCAAATTTGTTATTGTTGGAAATGACATAAAATATTTTTTTGCTGTGTATTTTAATACTGGTCTCTAATGTAAACCAAGCGGATACAATTTATTGAGAAAATAAATAGGTTCGTCTGTTATTATTACGTTAACTTTGCTCGTAGCTAAGCAAACAAAATGAACACCAATGTTTGTTTTCTTCCATTTATTCTCTATACGTCAATTTATTCGTCGAAATAGTGCCGACCGAAGGGTTCCACAGACAATATTTATTACATACACCTAAACTACTCCAACATATTGTAAGTCCTTTCTCCCCTGTGGTACGCTTAGGGCTGTCACGCGAACCTTATGCGGCCCATAAATTTTTATTGATCTTAGGTCTCAACAACCCAAAACTAAAGTCATTAAGCCTACGTTGTGGTTAATGCTATTGAGAAACTTTTATGAAAGTTGAGTGACCGATAAAATGTATTTTCCTTTTTTCTTCTTTTCTGTTTTTGCTATGTTTACTTAGGAACATCTACACAAATAAATAAAGTTAAAGTGTCTGTTTGCCAAAATAACAGCTTTTTATTAAATGCGATTTTTTTTAAGTACCGTTTTTTTTTATATTCATAAAAAAAAAAACGGTACCTACTTAAAACAAAAAAATCAAACCTCATTACGTACAGACGCCAGCACATCAAGTTACTACAATCTGTCAGATTTCTTTAATAGATTTTCGACTTTATTGCTAAAACATAAGGTTCAAGGTTGATTGGGAAAATCTGACAGTTTCGGGTAGGTTGACCTGCTGGCGTCCGTACATTAGTTTCCTTGAAAGTTGTTAAATTGTATATATTTTTTTGGTATTATATTCGATTTTTCAGTAGCTTTATAAACCTATCTGAACAATGAACAAACAACAAAAATAAAAACTGGCCAAGTGCGAGTCGGACTCGCACACGAAGGGTTCCGTACCCAGTGCCGTAACTAGCCTTTTATGCGCCCGGTGCAGGCTGCTAATTACGCGCCCTTTTTTTTTTGCGGATGGGAAATCATCAAATGACCCTCCCGCTCTGGGTGGAGCGGAAGGGAGTGTCAGACTCTTACTGACTAAAACCCACCCATGTTCGTTCCTTAGCCCTCCTATGTTCCGGGCCAGCGGTGACCCTTTGGGACAATCCCGCTGACCCGGCAGGCTTCCGTCCTAAGGGGCCCCTTCCTCGATGCTGACATCTTTATGAGGCGCGCGTGAAACACGTACGCGCCGTCCGGCAAGGGCCTGGTCCTGATCGGACGGTGAGCTACCCATTACCCTCCACCCGCAGGCCCGCGCCTACGGAGGCCGGGAGTCGTCACGTGGCTCCCGACACCCGGAGCGTCTCCCGCGGCGGCTGGGACGGGAGGCTCTCTCCCTGAGCCGTCCCGCGACCTCCTTTGCTAGCATGACTGCTTCGCAGAAGGAGGTGCCTGCCTACCACTCCCTCTCGCCCCGGACCATGGCTTGCACCAGGGCCGGACGCGAGAGGTCGCCGCCGCTGCCGATCGCCTCTACGAGGACACGGCGGTGCTCCGCTCAAGCGGGGCAGACCTCCACCGTGTCCTCTGGGCGATCCTGGCTATGGTGACACCCGGGCGTTTCCTCCCGCCTGATGATGTGCAGGAACCTCCCGAAACTTCCGTGTCCGGTGAGGACCTGGCAGTAGGTGAGGGCGCCGTGGCGCCTCTCTAGCCACTCTTCAAAGAGGGGTCTTATCGCCACTATCGTGGCGTGTCCTGCGCTGAGTTGCAACAGTCGCTCTTTCCATGTCGCCATGAGATCACGACGGAGATCCGTCCGCTCCGCCGCGATTTGCCGCGGAAGCGGATTTTCCCCCCGGCGTAGTGCCTCCGCGCGCCACTCATATGGGCGTGCGAGGACTATCGCCTCCAGATCCCATGGCGGCAGTCCGGCAAGGAGGCTTGCCGCCTCGCCCGAGATCGTGCGGTAGCCCCGGATAAGCCTTACGGCTACCGCCTTCTGGGGCGCGTTTAGGTAGTGGGCGGCTCGCCGCCACAGTGAACGCGCCCACACCGGGGCCCCGTATAGGGCCATGGACCGCACGAGCAAGAGCCGCTTGAAGGCGCCCCGGCCTGTTCCAGTTTGGGGGCCAAACGTCGGAAGTGCTCGACGAAGTTCCACCGGCTGTCGAGGACGAGACCCAGGTATTTCATCGTCGTCTCGACGTCGATGTGAACCCCTCCTACCGTTAGTTGGGATCCCGATGGTGGCGCGTTCCGGGGCTCATGTAGATGACGGCTCTGTCCGTCAAATACGCCTCGACTATTCGACGGAGGTAGGTCGGCACCCAGTGATAGCGGAGTGTCTCCACAATGCCGCTCCAGGGCAAGGTGTTAAACGCGTTGACGATGTCGACTGACACCGCCACGACGACCCCACCCCGGGACACCGCGTCCACCGTCGTGAGGGCTCTCACGCGCATGATGGCGTCCACCGTCGAGCGCCCCTTGCGGAAGCCAAACTGTCTGTCCGCAAGAACCGGCCCCGTCCTCACCAGGTGCCCGACGAGGTGGCCCGCAATCACTCTCTGAAAGAGCTTGCCGACCTCTTCGAGCAGCACGATGGGCTGGTATGCGGACGGAGAGTCCGCAGGGCGCCCTGGCTTCCGAATGAGGACCAGCTTCCCCATCTTCCAACGGAGTGGAAACTGGCCTCTCTCCAAACAGAGCGCCTCCAGTCAAGGCCCGAGAGCCCTCGAGGCCAGGACCCAGGCTTTACCTGGCAAGCCGTCGGGTCCTGAGGTAACATTCGCATTAATAAATTAGGTGAAAAAACGTTTATTCGAAAATTCGAATTCAGAAACTATTTTATCAATTGCTTCATTTATATGAATTTTAAAATTTTGTTGTGGGGTAAGATCGTAGCTGGCGTCTGAACTTTCTCTCAAGTCGTGTCTCTTTACTCGCTTTTTACGCTTTTCAGGAAAATCGTCTTCGATATCACATTCTTCACAAACTTTTACGATTATTATTACGATCTCATCGTCTTTAATATTGATAATATTATTTATTTGTAAGAAGAATATACGCGGACGACGCGAATCCACACGTATAAATAAATAAACAATAGGTAGTGTTAGTGGCCCAGGTCTGGTATTTCTGCGCCCCTCCAGGGTCTGCGCCCTGTGCCTGGGCACCGCTGGCACCGCCCTAGTTACGGCACTGTCCGTACCACAAGGCAAAAACGCCGCAAAAAACACGTTTCTTGTATGGGAGCCCCTTAAATATTTATTTTATTTTAATTTTATTATTTATTATTAAAGTAAAAATACAACTGAGTATTTTGTGACTATTTCAAGTGCTTACCTGTTGCCATTATTGATATCGAGCAAAAAAGGGCAAAAAATCGCGTTTGTTGTATGGGAGCCCCCCTTAAATATTTATTTTATTTTGTTTTTAGTATTTGTTGTTATAGCGGCAACAGATATACATAATTTGTGTAAATTTCAATTGTCTAGCTACTGCGGTTCTTGAGATACAGCCTGGTGACAGACAGACGGACAGACGGACGGACGGACAGACAGCGAAGTCTTAGTAATAGGGTCCCGTTTTTACCCTTTGGGTACGGAACCCTAAAAATGAACATATACTGATTGAAACTATCAGTTTACCGAGTAAAATGACCCACTCTATTTTAGAAGCCAACTTTTGTTCTAAAAACTACTACATCTATTTTAAAATGGAAATCAATATGGCCCAGATATACCTGTCCAGCCTTGCAATAAGTTGAAAACTTGAAAAGCAAATTCATAATTTAATACTGGACGACAGAATAACATTATTTACATAGGTCCTTATCAAAGCCGAGTATTTAACTGATGTAAAATAACTTATTGTAGCCTGCGGGTGACGGGATGCCTCCGGCTATTATTGTGTATAATAATATCTTTGTTCTTGAACAGAAAATGAACTTCGAGATATCAAAGTAAAGTATATAAAGAAATATTGCGTAATTATTCAAAATTTTCTGGTTTCTTGGAGCCGATAAAAATATTGAATTTTGTTATACTTTTCTGGGTATCGTAATAATATTTAGGTACCTTTATTCTGGGAGACTTCGAGAAATGAGTGAAAATTTAATTTCTAGTCACGGGAGTGCCATTGTGAGAGTGGTCAAACATTAGTCTATTCAATAATAAAGAAAATAATTAACATTAAAATGAAAGGGTATAGAAATACCTCCCAACAACCGTTTGTTAAGTCGAGGGGACCTATCTTCAATAGTGAACATTAACTTTTATGTCCTGTAATTAAAACGTTAAGACTTCACGCTCGTTTTCCTTTTAATAAATACTTAAACAGTACCTAATAAAGCTTTGTTAGTTGCCCAGAAACAACATTTAAGTAACATTGAGCTCTATTCAGCCGTCATAATTAGAGAAATAATAATTACTTATTATACTTAATTAAATTACTTGAAACAATAATAGGTCATTAAGTAGTCATTATTCACTGAAGGAAATTATTTTGACGGTAGCTTTATAAATTTTATTGTCTGTGTCAAAATTAATGCTTTGAAAGCTAAGTTTGAATAGTACAGAAACGTTATATGTAGTTAGTTAGCACTCAAGTATAATTACTCTATGCCGCGTGTAGGTATTTGAAATGTAAGTGTGGAGCGAAATATTTAGGTGAAATGGATACTATATCTATGTCATTTTGATATACGAATATTTTGAAAAGCATTAGCATAATTATTTGTGAGTGGGCGAAGAGAGAGTGGGCCGTAATCCACCACGCGGGACTAGTGCGGGTTGGCGAGGAGTCACATGCCTTTTTGTTTCCTCACGATGTTTTCCTTCACCGGTTTTAGAACAGAGGTGATTAAATAATTTACAAAAAGTAAAGCGCCTGTCTGGCTTCGAACCTTCGACCTACAACTTATAAGACGCAGCCGTTACCACTGGACCATCTCTGCTCCTATTTTGAAAACGTGCTACTTTATACCATCTCTTCAAAATTATAGTAACCTAGTACAGTCAACAGCAAAAGTAGATGATCAAAATCAGAAATTCAATAGGAGTCCAAACTGATCACGAATATATGGCAGCTGCACTAGTAGTAAATGTTTGGTATACTTTTGAATCACTTCCACACAGTTCTGACGCGAACTCTGTTCATTAGTAGGTATTGAATTTCTGATTTTGATCATCTACTTTTGCTGTTGACTGTACCTACCCATTCCTGTTTACATTGTCAAAGCTGCGCTAGGAAACGCGTAAGAACCTCTGTGTCGCGTATTTTATGTTACACTTCAGGTTATTGAAGCCTCCAAGGTAGGTATCGATTTTCAATATTTTGATAAGCAAGCATGAAGGTGACACAGAGGAGAACGCATACAATAGTCTTCACAATGTACGTGTATGTACGGTAACACTTTTATAGTCGATCGTACGTGTGTAGGTTTTGTTGTGTTACATGTAAATAGGTATGTGTATTGTATAGGTACTTTTACGTATCTTATTGTTATACACTAGGCTTTTACGCTACACGTGAGTGGAATTCAAAGAAGTCTACGAAAATATGTTAGTCGAAAATGTGTCAGAACTTTCAATAAAAAAAGTAAGAAATATTATGCAATAGCGAAATATGATTTCGTATTTATTTAAACAACAGAATAACCAGGCTACCTCTACAATAATTTGTCCGAACAAAAAGAATAGAGTTCACAATATAAAATCATTTTTAAATGCAAGCGCTGTCGTCTGTGGAAAAGCCTTTGCAAAGTCAGCAAGCGCATATAAACTTTGTTTGGGCCATATTAGCATTGCAAACCTATTTGCCATATGATTGTTCAACACTGAAATGTTCCACCGATTCAATATAGCGCATAAAATCAACTCGACCGTTTTATTTTATTCCGTTTTCATTGAAATACAGAGCCGTCCCGATGAAAATAAGTAGTTAATTTGAATATTATTCCCTCTTTTGAAACGCTTTCATATTTTTATAAAAGATTTTTATTGGTCACTTTTTATGAAAGGTAGCTCGAGTTTTTAAGTATCTTTATTTATTTTACCTACCATAACAAGTATCCAGAAAGGATGTATCTTGAAAAACGATATTGTAATCTCTTACTTGGTAAATTAATGCAACCTTTGGTAAATAAATGTGTAATCAACCACAAAATAGTAAGTACAAAATAACGTAACATATCGTCACTGGAAAGAAGAAAATGTTAAAGCGCCATTTGGGCCAAAATGATAATATATCGTAGGATGAGATTTTAAAAAATATTCGCTAGTTCATTACGCGAAGTAACTATCAAAACATAAATTAAAACTCAAGCCTCCAATTACTATGACAAAAAACACTTCTTTATTTACTTATACCAATTCAATATATTGACAAATACATCGAAATTTTCTCAGCATTGAAAGTCAGGTCAAGGCGACACATTTCATCCAGCAAACAGTAGATACCCTAAATAAATAAGTACGCACGTTAAACCTAGGAATGAGGATTGTAAATGTTTACACGCAAATTCTTTATGGAAACAACTAACTCGTTTATTTATTCTAACGCTGTGTTGGTTGTAGAAGAACTGTGAGGTGAAATGTTAAAATTCGTAAGTTAATTCCAATAATAAAGTAAACTTTTGGCTAATTCCTGTGCTCAAAACGGGACTTTTTTATTAACCACTGTAGCTTTCAACAAAGCCTAACTAATCACTTTAAGATACTTTTACGGCACTTTTTTTTTAACAGTAAGTCCTCATAAGAAAGATCCCAATAATAATGTTAACTTTACCGTGCTCAAAAGGCAGCGTTTTGATGCCATCACGGTAGCTTCAGTAAAGCATAACTAATCACGTTATGATACTTTTGAGGCACTTCATTTTTTTAACTGTAAGTCCTCAAAAGGGCTGGTCAAAAGACTTAACATCGCGGAATGATGTGCTAAGGCAACGTTGCGGTTTAAAAGAAGATGTAGTGACAAACATTAGATAGAGTATGCTTAAACGGTTTCGTTAAGAGGATAAATGAAAGGCGACTATTAAAAGTTATTTACAAGGCAGACACGAGTGTTTTAGAAAATAAAAAAGGAACACAAAACCGGTTATGAATATTCGCGTGCTCCGAGATTCGTAGCTATGTCCGTGTGACAAACTGCATGGAATTTTCTTTCCGTATTAAAGAAAGAAAATGCCCCGTTAATGTTCTCCATAGTTCTACTTCAAATAGCTAAGCTAGACTACCTTATGCTTGAATGTGGACCAATAAATGATGACGTACTACTGTGGCTCTAATAGTAGACAAAGGGCAATACGACATAGACACATGCAGTGTAGACACTTCCTGACTATCCCATACCATTGCTGACACCCCACACCAATTGTCCTCACACTCACCTAACAAGGACACTAAGCAATTAAACGCAGGTTGACTGTCCCTAATTGCTACAAGTAATTAATTCTGAATCTCATACAACACAGTTAAGCAATCAATGCTGATCACAAGTTGCTTGTAAACAAGTAATCCATCCAGCTTAGGACTTGGGTACAGTTAACTTGAACTAGAAACTAGTCGAGGTATGATAGAAGTAATAAATTGCAATCACAAGGCCTAAGTTAAGGTGGGACATTAATAAACTGTGTTTGCTAATTAAGTTTAACATGGAATATTTATCAGATGGACTAGTAAGGGATTATAGTAGTTCTAGTTATGGTTTCGGGCGGTGTAGACGTATTAAGTGATATAATTTTAATAGTTTTTAAGTGAATTGTTTTTAAGTGAATTGTTATTAAGTGAATTGTTTTTAAATGAATTGTTATTAAGTGAATTGTTATTAAGTGAATTGTTATTAAGTGAATTGTTATTCTTCTTCTTCTTAGCGTGTCGATAGCAATCTAAATATACTCGGCCCAGAATTCGGCCACTTGTTTGGCGCCTCCACCAGCGTCCATCAGCTCCTGCAACGTGCAGCTGACAGAACACGCAGGACCAAAGTGAATTGTTATTAAGTGAATTGTTATTAAGGGTACTGAGGTTAAATGAGTTTTATTGACGTTTTCTTCTGTAAAGTGAGCTTGAGGCGTTTTGCATGTATGTATAAAGCAGCTGAGAATTGTATTATGTAAAGGAAATTGACTAAAGTCTCTGTTTACTTAACATCACTTTCGGTATATTTCCCATAGAAAAGAATTACACACAAAGAAATATGACCCCTCAAATAAATACCCACAAACCGAGTCATAAATATTGAATAGAAACGCAGTGGTCGTAACAGGTGCCTTGACCCGACTCCCATGGGTAAGGTGTCGTCACCCCAATAACCCGTGAACACCCCCTTACAAAACTCGCGACAGCTCCACTAAAGTCGACAACCCTAGTATAAAAGTTTCAGGTCTGTTTTGAAGAGTTTTCGGAACTGTTTCTTAGCCAATAGGAGCACGGAAGACATGTAAAGGACCAATGATAGATCGTCTTATGTTCTCTGGGTTATGCATAGTAAACACTTTAGGGTTGATGCATGGTCAGATAAGGCGTTTTATTTCTCGCATACCTACTGGTCGTACAGACGCCCCGAGAACTCATCTGGACTCACGCGAAGTTATTCAAGACAAAGGCGCACAATACATTGAATTAACACATTTATTTATTAAACACAAGTACATGTACGGATATGGTCAGTATCTAATTGGTTTGCTAGGTATGGTTATTTGTCGAATGGAATTTAGTGATCCGAATATCTCGAGGTTATATGTACTTACAGTTGGAAAACCCCCTACCTGAACAAGGTCTTCCAAAATCTCTTCCCCATTTTATTTGACGCGAAAGCGTATTTCCGAATTGACCTAGGACTCATTTTATTTATCCAAAAGTGGATTAGGGGTTTGACGGCACTACGATTGGCACAGTGGTCATACGATTGGCTTCGAACTGGGGTAAATGTTTGTCTGGCCTACAGATAGTTGTTCCTGGTTTGATTGTCTGTGCATGTGAGATCTTGTGTTTGTACAAGCACTTACAATACAAAATAACATGAGAAATTTTTTAGTGAGTCAATCTTTCTATGGAAACAGGATTTTTACTGATTGACAGGGTTGATACATTTAAATATATATACAGCCGACCCGGTTAAATATCTTGCATTTAGCTGTATGAATTTACAATTCATAATTGGAAAACCTGAGCATTAGCCCTTGGGAGCGGTCATGAAAAAGTCTGTTACAAAAATAGAAAATCTATTTATAAAAACGGGTCGGTGTTCATTCGGAATATACTCAAAATGGTGGCGATGTGAATGCATACAAATACAGAGTGGCATTGCCACGCAAACTGACACTATGAGTTCCACAGATGAATCTAGACTTCCGAACGAATAAATGTGTCGTCGTTTATCAAGAAAACCGGTCAAGTGCGAGTCCGACTCGCGCACCGAGAGGTCCGAACAAATTTGTAGGTATGTAAATAATTTATCACAGGAATTTTTTTTTTCTGTCTACCATCATAAAAAGTGCTCAAACTTAAATATACATTAATTCCGACGGCATAATATATTTTTCAAACAGGAAAACGTTTTTTGGTGATCTTAAATTGAATTAGACGACCAAATTGGGCACCAGCTGTTTATGCTCCCACGCAATTCGTCCAAGTATACATTTCACGCTGTAAAGAATTATCGTACCGCGTTTGTCGTTACCATCGTTACAAAGTTGGACAAGTACATACTTTGAATTCTATTTAGTCAATCATTAGACAAAAAAAAAAGTTTATTTCTTGACAATAGTTCTTTACTTTATCTTGGTGAATGGCGCCTCCTTTTAAGCAGATATTGGCGCCGATTCTGTTGTTCACAAACTAAACTAAATTTAAGTTCACGCATCTTTTTCTTTCTATTTCATTAAGAAAAGGACAGAAGATAAATATTAGTTTAGTCCTGTCAAATTAAGATACTCCATAAACAACTTTAGACGAGATTAAAAAATAGGCTACTAAAAATACGTCAATTTACGCCAGGCGCTGACTAATTTGACAGGACTAAACTAATATTTATCTTCTGTCCTTTTCTTAATGAAATAGAAAGAAAAAGATGCATGAACTTAAATTTAGTTTAAATTTGTGAACAACAGAATCGGCGCCATTGCCTGTGTTAGAAGACGCCGCTCTCTCTTAGGTAGGCTAAAGGTGATCAAAAAACTACTGACATTTTACAAAAGATACATCAAACTCAAACTCAAATCATTTATTTCAATTAAACCTTGTACAGGCACTTTTGAATTGTCAAAATTAAATAGTCTGTCAGTTAGTCAGAAAGTTGAAGCTAGCTGCCATTCCAAAGCGTAGATCTCTACGTAGGTATTATGAATAGGTAGTGGATTGATTCCCAGATCGAGAAAAGAGTATAGTTATAGAAAAAGGTTTTTCCATCAAGAATTTTTCAGTAGCAACCCGGAGTTTGGATATGTGTCTGGTGGGTGACTATTGGGACTTTTAAACCATACTGGCAAAATGAGGGAGTGCAATAAATTTAAAAAAAAAATGGGTCAAATAAACTTACTTTCTTTCTTTCGGAAATTATATTTTCGAGCCGTTTGGGGTTGAAACCCTCGGGCCGTGGGGTCCGAGTGCTCAAGGTCTTTTTAAAGAAATTTCGAAACGGCTGGTTGACACTTCCCGTAACCCAAGGGCTGGCTTTTACCTTGGCCAGAGGCTAAGCATCGCCATACAACGTGGTAATGCGGGCAGTCTCTTGGGTACCTACATTACCAGTCGACAGCGATGCGGATGAAGTTTTCGACGTTATTTTTTAGTTTCTGTATAGTTTTAGTTACGTTAGGATTTAATTTTGTTATTTTTAGTTTGTATATATTTTTCTTTCTATAGGTACACCTCAGCCTAACCCTTTGGGGATTACCGGCGTGATGTTATGATGTTGTGATGTAGGTATTTAATTTATTTAATGGAACATAAAGAGGAAGGTTGCTTCTGGTAAGAAAATTTTTGTCATTTACCTGAAGTTTGGTCTTCACTATGATTTGACACCAAAAGACACTGTCTGTATCCAAGAGTTCGAGTATCGTCTAAACTATAAATGGTGTGTGACCTTTAGATTCTTTAAAGGGACTATTATAATATGATACCGAAAGTGCCCTAAAACTCGTGATCAAAGAACTGTAGGTCTGCCTATTCCACTATAAAGTTCGAACTCCTCAAAAACTTAGCAAATAGTTTCTACTCTACTGACCTCGAGTAAGAAACCTTTTTGGAATGTGATATGAAATCCTCATGCTAACCACAGCGATAAGTTGCGGTTAGCGATATAAAAATATGTTTGTTACCTACTCACAAGCATAAGTTCTGAACAATTTACTTGCTTCAAGTTGGCCTAACCCGTTTCAGATCGTGGGAATATGACGGAAGCTATAAATAAATAAACCCGTAAACATTCAGCTGGAAAATTCTAAAGTACGCATGAAAAATATTGAATTTAAAGTAAGTATGAACAAATGAGGAAGCCAGTTTGTAAGCTTTAATATTATTAGGTATGAACATATTGAACATTTTCCATAATATCTTGAAGATAGAAAGTTCGTTCAAAGTTGCATCCATGTTTCAATAGCAGTACTGTTTTGTCTATTGATCCATTATGATATGTAATAATGTGTCCATATAGTTTATGGTCACCAAATTCCTTGGGCTTAATTGTCGTCTGTGCCTTTAAAAACTGTACTCTACTACTTGACTCTATGCTTCCAAGTAGTAACATATGGCAACAAGATGAATAATCTCATTGACATGCCGCAACATTACAGAAACTTGAACTCAAGAGTTCAAACCGAAATAAAAACAGTTCCAACAAAGCCGACCCGTATTGTGTAAAAAACACAGGTACCCGCAAAACATAACCTAAACACGACTTATGTTACACATTATACTTACAAGTTTCAGCTATTTACATTATACTATGAACTAATTTTATTTACAACGTAAACATCGATTAAAATAAATACTTTCCACCCAGCAAACCCTCACAAAATTATATTAGAAAGATTTCTTAACAAAAATCTGTTATCAATAAAAAACTTCTTCAAAGTGAAATTAATAAGGAAGTCGAGGTCAAAGGAGCCTCTTCGAAAACAATCATCAAGGTTTCCAGCCAATTGTGAACGCACGCATAATCCAAATAACATAAAATGTTTTTGAAAATAAAACTTCACTAAAATACACGGGTGTATCGGAAGAGGCCGTATTGCGGCATCGCGGGAGAGCGCACGACCACCCCTTACCAAGGGCTCGAAGCTACTGAACTGACGCAGACGGACGCCGGAGGACGACGACAGAATGAAAGCTAGTATGCACCCCCCATCCCTCTTCCCCAACACCTCATTCCAAAAATGCACACATAAAAAAGAAAAACCCAGCAAAGAATGTAAAGTGTTGCACGTTCCATAATTACTTGTGCCTTAGATTTGGGCCTTTGTTTATGTACGGCTGTAAACGAGGCCGCGAGCCGGAATGCGCTACCTGTATTGTTCTGTAGCACTTGTTGGAATTCATTTATCTGCCACCCCCCTAATTATCTTCCGTGTTCTTAATATTTCGAGGTGGGAGCGCCGAGATAATTAAATGTTGTTCATCATAACTGAGCGGACTTTGAACAACATGTTGTTACTTATTTCATGTATGCATTCAAAGTTGTGGTTGTTGCAGCTGACAGTTCGGTCGAGAATAGAGACCCAGTGTCCAATATTTCGAATCAAATATTTACTTTAGCGGTGAAGAGTTATCTGCGGTATACGAACCCATGAATCGCTTCGGCTTAAAATAAAAAAAATAGTCGTCTTACATTTGTTTCACTAAAAGGTTTTTTCATTGAATGCATTAACTATTTTTAAGGAATAAAACTATTTTTAAATTACCTTTTAAAGTGCATTTTCGATGAGCGTCGATTTCCAATAAAAATCTCCGGTGTTCGTTCGACTGCTGTAGGCGTTCACTCAACTTCGCGCTGAATACTGAATTCATATGACGCTGAATCGGCGATAGGAGAAACGAAAGGAAGTTTTTGATATCTGTTTGAATAATACGGGCCGTCGAGGAGGTGTTGGAATTTGTTTGTCATTTTTACGCGAACGCAAGTTCGGTCAAAGCATCATCGGGTGTTATGACACCAGCCAACCATTGAATAACCAAAACAGACAGAATTAACCATTAAATAAACTCATAAAATAATGAACATATATGATCTACTTATTAAAGAGTATTCTATTCTATTCTATTTTTTTAATTACTCGAGTGATTGAACTGTAATCAGAAGATAAAAGCATGAAATTGAATTACGGCGTGTCAGTACCTACGTCTGACCGTCGTCCGCAAAAAGAATTACGAATCTGTGAGTGGACGTTGAAATGGAGCGAATTCATCGGAGACCGCCAATCTAGAGGTGTCCCACTTTGTGCAAGCTCTGAATGGAAGAGTGGCGAGCGACGAGTGCCACACCTGGCCGTAAATCAGATACGTCGGCCACAAAGGTAGAGCAGAATAACAACCGTAACGTCTCAAAGAGAAGGTCTAAAGTTACTAAAATAACTTTAGACTTTGTATCTTTCATACGGTCGAGAATGTGCTATTGAGAAAAGGGCGCTCCCAGATAAGGGCTTTATCGATGCATAAAATATGTTATTATGAAGTTGGTCGGCGGCCTTTCTAAGACGCGCCCGCACCGGCCAAAAAGAAGTAGGCCTTTATTCATTGAGGTATTTGTGGCATGTCTTTATTTGCACCTGTCGTAAATTTGCGACCTTCCCGCGGCATATTTATGTGACAGATCGCGTGAGTGGATTACATCAACACTGCCTTACGGGATTCATTTTACTGTTATCATTTAAATTATTTTGATATCATATGAATAAGTCAAGCTTGTCCTTAGTACGTAAGTATGTAATGTGGTGGAACTCCGCAGAACAGTATAAAAATTGAGCGAAATTAAGTAGTTAACCTAAAAAAATATTGAATTGGAACACAGAAATCGTTTTTTATTCGGGTTAACAAAAACGCAAAACATGTTTTCTATCAAGATGAAATTTTTAAATTCTCTCTTAGGATTGAGCAATTTCACGTAATTAATTCTGACAAGAGATTTGTTTCGAGATAAAACAAAGCACTTTAACCGGTGCAGAGGGATCCCAATTTAGTGGAACTGTTGAATGCGATTGTCTGGCATGAAAATGTTAGTTAAAAGGTTATAGGATTAGTTTGAGAGACAGCTATTAAAACATTTCTGCACGTTTTCTTCTAATTAGGGAACGTTGCGGTAGCAGGCAATGTTTTAGAAACTTTCCAACATAATATTGTGACTTTGTTGCTGATAAACTATTTGAATTACCAAAAAGACTCTCAGGATTTGCTTAGTAATTTTGAAAATATAGACTCATTAGAGTTCATAATAAAGTAAATAAACAAGTGTGGACACAACACTGCAGCCCAGCAATCCAGGTCTATGGATGATGATGATGATTTTCTTCTTCGACAATTAGCTCTGATTCTGATTTCCGATTCCTGATTCCTGAGGCATGCATCAAGTGTTTGTTTAATAGTAAATACACCTAAGTTTTCTGACTTGAAAGTCTGAGAAACATTCGATTGAAAATCAAGTCAAAGTGAAACCAAACAAATGCACATCAAAAGTTCAATACAGGGCAAAGGTAACCTATGAAATGGAATTTATAATTGCCTCATAGTTGAGAAGCTTGTCACAAGTATGGTATTCATGTCACAACGTCTACCACGTGGCATGTCGCCAAGAATGTGGGCTGCAGTAATTCGCCTTATATATTATATACCTAGTACTGGATTCAAGCCCGGGATTGCCTGCGATAGTTTGTGGCGGTGACGTCAAAGACAGCTGATGTATGGAAACTGTCATGTGTTTATGTGAATTGTAAATTGTGCTGCTCAGTTAAGAATAAGTTAAAATGCTGTTGTAATTCTCATAATAAGCAGTACCTAGTAGTAGAAGTAGCAGTTCTCATTTTCTGTTACTGTTTGGCCTGCATCATCCTACTCCTGGGCTATGGCCTCTCCCCATGACTTTGAGCGCTTTAGATCCCTGGATCCTGACTAATGTGAACCACTGGTCGTTTGTTTTCTCCAGCTCGTCCCGCCATCTTCAACGGTTTCTGCCGCGATATCTTCTGGCTGTGTCAGGGCATCGTAGTTATTTTCTTGTTTTCCATAGCGTAGAGAAAAAATAAAAGTAACAGGCGAAACAGCTGCATGTATTCTGAAATACAGTTCCGATTCATTTTCAGTGAGAAAGCAAAATGAAATAAAATGATATTAATAGGACTCATTAAAATTTCTGTTTAAACACAATAATGAAACTGGAGACTGTATCATTTAATTATTATCTTTTAATTAGTAAAGCCATATGACTATATAAAAAAAACAAGACTTCCTAAATTAAACTCTTTGGAATAAATTAGCTTTAACGAAACGGATTAACAAATGAATGGAGGTGCTTTTTGGATAGATTTTCTACGCTAACATGCCTACTGCTAACAATGAAATAATTATGAACTATAGATAGTTTCAGGTGTAACAACTTTTTCAGACAATCACACTGTTCCTAATACTTAAAATTTCGTGAAAAAGGAGTACGCCCAAAAAGTGCAAAAACTACCTTTAGGTTATGAAATTTTTCCAAGTTCTTACGAATATGGATGGAACCTGGAAAGCTAAGCGCTTATGATACCGACTCTGCCAATATTTCCAAATTGCCAATGCCATGACGGGCATCCTCGTCCTTGAATAACATCCCCATACGAACCTTACCTTCCTTCTGTTAACTACTGCTTCAACTTTGTAAATACATATTATAATAGTTTAAATATACGGGTTAAATGTTAGACAACAGTAAGTTTACTATTGAACTAAGTTACTTCCATGATATTATGCTAAAGTTATTTACATAAACAATATATAACTACAAGAGCAATAGGTGGCAATACAAACGCAAGTAATGAACTCCATCATTTATTTTCAGACTTTATGCTTGCGATAGTGGCCCTCAAACTCCTCAAAGCAACTGTCATTCTAGCCAAAACTTGGAAAAATACAGTATATTATTCAGCATTTATCAGAGAATTGTGGTCATTTCTAAGGGTATGGTACAGACCATCAAAGTATTAGCTGTCCCATACAAAACTTCAATACCTACTCGACCCAAATGAAAAGGACGGCTGATTATTTTTTTATGGTTTGTACCACACCTTTCTAATACATTTTACATTTTTGATTTTACTTAATTCACACTTGACTGATACTGTCAATAAAATTAAAATCATCATAATCAAAAGAAATCATAAGATGAACACTAAACACACTCACGTCTTTTAAGTCCTTTCAAGATCTACATAAACATAACACATATGTCATGCAATGTTGACGGAACATGTTTACACGTTAGGGATAATTCGTCGGTGTCAAAAGGGGCTTCGGAGGCAACGTCGTGAAAATGTAAAGATCAGCCTGTCCTCTAATGACCTGCAAACATGGGGATATCACACGCGATTTACGCAGGACGATTTACGAAGCGGACCTTTAAGGCTGGAAGCAGAAGGGACGACTCGAAAGCGCGACGCGACTCTGGTAGAACATAATCAGTCTATAATGTTCCCAATGCTGGGACTCAGGCCTCCTCTCTGTGAGAGGGGGTGGGCCGTAATCCACCACGCGGGCCCAGTGCGGGATGGTAAATGTCACATGTCTTCGAATTTTTGGTTGTAAGACATGCCGGTTTCCTCACAATGTTTTCCTTAACCGTTTTGAGAGCAGTGGTGATGAAATAAATTACACAAAGTAAAGCGCCTGTCTGGGATCGAACCTATGACCTACAACTCGTAAATCGCGGTCGTTTCCACTGGGCTAGAACATTTTTTCTGATAGAACAACTTTTATGAAAACTTTACGGAAATTGTTCCACCTTAGTCGCGTCCCGCCTGTCTGTGGCCTTTATGATGCGATCTTTACTCTGCTGCGTCCCGTAATTGATAACGGATAGGTATAGATAAGAGTAACCATGGGTAATGCTGGTCAGCTGACGTGGCTTAAGTTAAGGTAGCTTAGGTTTTGGTTAGGGATATAGGCTATTATCACAATACTCGCTAAATGTAATGTAATTTCATTGCTTTCGGCTATCTGAAATTATAGTAGCGTATTGGAATATGATAACGAAATAGTAAAAAAAAAATATCTATAAAATTTTATTTATATAATTTAAATTTTTATTTAAAAATATTAATTTTAAATATAAATTTTACTTACCCTCAGTAACTGTTCCTAAATTTTTTTAAGTATACATTTTTGGTTTTAGAGATTTTAAAGTACTTTTTAGATATAACAATAAATACTAATAGAATTAAAGGTGAAGTGAACCTTTGGTTTGGAATTGGTTACAAATTGGCCTTTTAAAATCCAATAAAAATGGAAATATTCGGGAACAATAAGAGAGAAGTGAGAAAGATGCAATAACATTCCATGAATGTAGGTAACCATATAAAAGTTATGTATTCTGACTCCTGATGAGATAATGCGCGAAGGCATAGACTTCCCGCATCGCAGTTTTTTTTGTATTCTTTTCGGGGATTAGCTTGCTAATGCTTTATAAAGTTTGACTCTAAGAACCATCAATTGCAAAAAACACTTTCAATAACAATCTAAATCATTTTGATAGATTCATTGCTTCATATGTTCGAAAAAATTGTCTGCTCAACTACGTAAATAACGCAATGAATGTTGTTGAACTGTCAATATGAAAGCCATTGTTACTGTTACTGTGTTACGCAATTACCCCGCTGTTACACTCATAAAACTATTCGTATTCTTGTTAAATAGGTAGGTTCCATTTAATCAATGTTCATAAATCGATCTACAAATTAGTTTCGCGTCTACCATCAATCTTCTTAATAATTACGTTTACGGCTCGTAGAAACTTTTTTTAGGTGGCAAAGATTCACACAACAGGCCCGCATTAGTTTGGCCCCGCCTCCAATGACCCACAAGTGTTTCCTTTGCCCATTTTTTGCTCTAAACAGCTAATAAGCTGAGTTTTGGACAAAAAATTATGTGTATTCACCCAGCGTTCCAGAGAGTTCTATTGTGACGTCAATTTCGTTCCAGTCCGACCGCTTCAGGTGCTGAGACAGAAAGTTCACAATTTCACAGATTGTGCATTGTTTTTCCTTTCGTACAGAGCAAAAATTGTGTTTTTTGGGACACGGATTTTAACTAATAATACATGGTGGAATTTTAAATAAATAATAATATGAAACCCCCCTGGTCCTTGAATGACTTTGTTGGTGATGTTCTTCAGAAAAGTTAGGTGCGTAGTAAGTACTCGCGACCGCGACCGTGCGGGTATAACATGTATGAACGTAAAGAAAACAAAAGGAGTATTGATCGAAGCAGGTGGCGTTCTATAATTTGTGCCTACCCCCATAGGAAGAAAGTGTGAGTTTATGTAGGTATGTTATGATTATGGAATCTTTTACGATAGATTATAAGTAATCAGATACACCTCGATCAAAATGGTTGGCAGGTCAAGCGGTCAGATTGCCCATTGATTGACAGTTATTTGACAAATGCAGTCTCACGAGAGGAAATTGTCCCCTAAAAGCTTTGTAATAATTTATGGCGCAGTATCCTTGTGCGAAAATTACGTGACTAGTTTTTGTAGGAAACGGAATTGTCTTATTTTGATACTCTGATAATACCTACCTGAAATGAGATTCTTGGAAACAAAAAGCTTGCCTAAATATTAGGTAAGATAACATAGTGGGTAACTTCTTATCTCACAAATTACGTAAATTAAAATTACTTCGCAATTTGGTTGAAGTGAAGGTGGAATAAAGTTTTAGTAACGAAAACGTATAGGAACGCTCAGTTTATCTTTGTCTTCTAAAGTTTAAAGTTCGAATTACCGTAACACACATTACGAAAGAGAATTCCTCCTGCGCACTCTTCTAAAAAGATTGTACCTATAGTCACATAAAAAATCTTTTTCAAAAGTCTTCTGATAAAAACAGGTACCTACTTAATGCATAACTGTACTTCAGTCGAAAACATCTCAGGAATGTGAAGAAATGCTATGGTCCTTGACATGCATCCCTTATCAGCACGTTTTATGGTAAGCAGACATCTTTGAGGCCACTAAAAGGACTCGATAACGTGCACTCCGGTTTAAAAGGATTCTGACCGTAAATCGCTTACCCGAAAGTGTTGCCGACATTAATTTGTAGGAAACTCTAGATGTTCTTAAATATTTCAAGGGACAATACCTATTTTATAGGTTTATACAGGTACTACACTTATAAGATAACATCGGTACATACATATTTGTTACAGCTTAATTTAAAATATGTCTACACAAGCATCTAACGCAGTTTATCAGCAAGAGCCATAACAGATTGCTTAGATTTTAACCTAAAGTTTTCTTCCTTTCCTGCACGTAAACAACTCTAATCTACCCTAAGACTTTAATTTATACCGTCACCCCTAAACTCACAATCCCTTACAAAGAACACAAAACATACACGCGAAACACATATACATATAGAACGACCTCCACCACCATGCCTGTTTAAATGCCCATTTGTGTGGAATTTTAATTCCGTCATACATGCCTTTGTATGGATTGACAGCAAAGCGGGGAATTTCACGCCCTCTCCTAATTTATACTTCCTCGTTTCTTCTTTGAAAGGCTGGCTTAGCCGACGGGCTATTCAGTTCAGACTGTTTTGTTTACAACCATTTATTTTGTGGCTCAAAGAGGATCTTTAAACGGCATAAGCACGTGTAATTATATGTAAGTAATGTAAAAAAGTAATATATATAAAGCTAGATTTTGTATTACGATAATTAATTTTTAGGGTTCCGTACCCAAAAGGTGCCAACGGAACCCTATTACTAATCCTCCGATGTCCGTCTGCCTATAAGAGGGCTGTATCTCATGAACAGTAATAGATAGACGGTTAAAATTTTCACAGAGTGTGTATTTCTATTGCCGCTATAACAAGAAATAATAAAAATTAAATAAAGTTAAAAATTAAAGGGGTCTCACAAGAAACGTGGTTTTTTTGTCTTGTGGTACGGAACCTTTCGCGTGCGAGTGTGATGACAATAACTGTACAGTAAAAATGTTATTCAGGTAAAACTTCTGTCTCATTAAGTTCATCAGTTGATTTTGCCTTCCAAGAACTACATAAATACACGAGAGACGTAAATTGAATCATAGATTTTCAGGAACGACAATGCTAAATAAATACGCCAGCAAAATGTGGAAATAGACCGAAATATAAACAGCGTAATACAATCAAAATAAACGAAAGTGCTGACTAAAGCTGGTTCCTCCTAATATATACGAAAACAGCGATGAATTTGGTAGTCTCTGTTTATCGAAACCCTTACCTATACCTAAGTTGTTTATTGAACTTGCCAATTGAAACAAAACTGTATACAACATCAGGACTGTAACAATGGCTGCCGGCGTTTTAACGCAATTACCTACGAATTTTGTATTTCCTCACAACTTCTGTAGGTTCATCCCCTAGCTTTATTAAAAATGTTTGATTCAATCCATACTAAAATTTTAAATTCTAATGTAACTCTGTCTGTCTGTTACCTTTTCACGCCTAAACCACTAAACGGATTTCGATAAAATTTGGCAGAGAGATAGATTTGCATCTCGGGGAAGGACATAGGATAGTTGTTATCGACATACCTCGCGGGCGAAGCCGCGGGTGGAAGCTAGTATACAATAAAAACAAAGCAAGTTTAAACATGGTGTTGATAAATAAATTTTAGATTAAACGTACTGTCTCGTGGGATTATACTCAGTCCGGTTCGGTCCAGCTCGCACGAACTGTACGTACCTAACGGCTGCGGTTAATTTAATGTCGCTATTCTGACTCCGGTATGCTTTATGAGCATAAAGTGAGAGATAATAAAACATTCCGGCCCCAACAAAACTCCTGTCGGATGTTCCAGATATTTATTTAATACTATCTTTTATGAATACGCGTCCGTCATTTAAATCTCTTTTATTTCACCCTTGGAATAAACGCTGTGTCCGAACCGGCCGCCCGTTTATTCCGAACGAGTGAATCATTAATGTGTATAAATGTACGGTTTTGTGGACATAATGGAATAAATCCGTAGTTTGTCCGGACGGGTATCGAACTGGTGTTTATCACGGTATTAGTGCTTCCTGAACCACTATTAAAATGTCATTAGAACGCCATTTTGGATGTTATCGAAGCGCCTCTCATGTTTAATGTTGGCAACAAGAAACACACTTATGCAAGTAATTATAGACTGTTTACACGAAATACATAAGTATATCCTTAAGCATTTCTACGAATATTTCTTAAATTAAAGAGAAGAAAATACACCACTTCTTTGTTAATTTTATGCGTCATCTTTAGGTACTCATCAGGAGGACGGATTTTTTAAATTGTGTGTTGTGTTTTGTCTTATTTTTGATTATTTTGCTATATTTTATTTTTATTTAATGTATCTGATGCTATTGTATTGTATGATCCAACTGTTGATCGAAATAAAGGAATTGAATTGAATTGAATTTATCAGGAGGACGGATGGCGAAATCGGCTGTGTGCATTGTGCAGCGTGGTGATTACTATGCGTTGATGGATTGCCGATATATATTAAAGAAAGGATCAAGGCAATATCAAATAGTGAGGTACATATTTAATTCTTAGCGCACAGTTTCCAATAAAAGCCAGCCACCAAATTTTTGGTACCAGATAACGTTTTGGTACTAATGAAAGATCTGAAATGCAAACAGAAATAATTGTGCACACTATACTGATTAGATGCAACGCGATCTAAGAGCAAACCTCGTGTTTGAATTAGTGATGAAGGCTATGAGCATTACCGTGCTACGAGTATGTAACTTGAGCAGCCATTAAATGAGTGTTTACGTATTTCAACGATGTAATCGCTAATGATAATGAACATATTTATTTACATTGAGGCGAACGATTATGGCAACATAAACACGCGGGTTTAGAGGCGTAATAAAATATAAGCAACCATTTTTTTGTACGATTAAAAATTCAAATCATTGTTCGAAGGTAACGATTCGGAATTTCAGAGTTAATGATTGTCTTCACTTTATACATGAGCCATCGAGTTCAATAAAACAAAACAAATGTTCTACTCGACGATTCCAAGACGACTTTAAATGCCATCAAATTTTACGTTCACGTCTTTATGCAGATACCCTTTTATTTGCAGATCAACATGGATCGAAGGAGTTTCTCCGACAAAGCTCTCAAAATATTCCGATCCATAAATATTTGTACGAAACTGTATAAAATATCACACTATTCGTGATTGAGAAGACAAAACATTAGGGCAAAGCTAAAATTTACATATATGAATAAGGCAGGCTCCGACGAGCTCCCTTTTACGCGAAATACGACGTAATGTACTCGCGACCTCAAAGGATGTCGCATGACCATTTCCTGATGGGAGTAAGCTCTCATCTGAGGGGCTATATCGACATATTTTGTCCATTGTAGGGTTAGGTGCTTATACAATACTGTATACCGGATGTCAACGCTTTTTTCGCGTGTTATAAAAGCGGTAGGTACTGGCTGTGAAATATTTATTTTTTCTTCCTTATTACGTCGAGTGATTAAGCATTTTTTTACGGGGATTATAATGTTTTTTCCTTAAAAATGTATTCATCAATTTCAGGAAAATAGACTAAAATTTACCTCAACAACAAAATTTAAAAAATACACATGTAATTTGTCAAATATTATATAAGAAAATGTATCTACGACCCTGAAAATCCTAATTACCCAAAGTAAAACATTGATACCCCGTAATCTTTTTGCACATGCTCCAATAAAGAATAAATAACCCTGAACTCTTGTATTAAGCCTTCAATATATCTTCTTATACGGGGCTTAAAGTAATCTTAGCTAAGTGTGATATATTATTTGGAAAACAAACTCGCACGCATCTCGAGGCTCAGGGCTTCAAGTAAATCCTCTCGAAGAAACGAGAACAAGACTTTACCATTGGTTGATAAGGCAGCTTTTTGTTGTTTTTTCGGGTATACAGTATAAAGTTTTAGTACGTTTTTAGTATAATCGAATTTGGCGTAAGTTAGCTCCATTGGTGTAATGGAAGGGTCGTGAAGTTAGGTCCATTCGCAGGTTGGATGTAAGCTAATGGATCTGATAATAGGTTTTTGTTGATTAGCTCTAGATCGGAAATGGTCCCGGTGAAATAGGTAACATCAATGATATTATAAGTGTAAAAAGGTGTAGATAGGTTATAAGGTGTCAGCAAGTGGCACGTTAAAACGAAGTCAAGTGACTAAGTTGGACCTCAGCGTCTCAGTTTCTAGTACACGAGACGACGTACTGTCGCAAATTATATTTGTCTCTTTTTCGCCCGCGTTAATTGAAACATGCCATCCAAATGTGACGTCTAAACGTAATGTAGTGTGCTATTGCAATATTAAGTTATTTATGTGTGCGTTAGTGTGCCGTTTTTGGAGATCGAATGTTGTGTAGGTAACCTATCTACACCTTTTTAACCGAATTCAAAAAGGAGGAGGTTCTCAATTCGTCGGAACCTTTTTTTTTTTTATGTATGTTCCCCGATTACTCGGAGACGGATAGACCGATTTCAAAAATTATTTTTTTGCTTAAAAGGGTATACTTTCCAGGTGGTCCCATTGTCATCAGGTCAGGATCTGATGATGGGATCCTGGAGAAATCGAAGGAACTCTTCAAGTATTATAGGCACACCTATAGCGATTTGGGTATTTTTTATAGTCACTCGTGCATTTGCTCTCGGAAAGCATCATTTGGTGAAGTGGAACTGATGATGAAGACCACAGATGGCCACCGGAACTACTCAATAATAAGTATTTCCCGGTTTGCGATTCGATTACTTACTTTAATATGGTTGCTAAGCAAGTTATGCTCGTCACAATGCGAATGGTGAATTGGAGCTGATGGTGGAATACCAGGAGAACTCCTCAACAATTAACGTCCCTGCATCGGGAAAAGCAATATTTTGTAAAAGGCGATGAGCAAGTTGGCATTAGGCTATTGTAATTTAGATACATTATAAACAGACACACTAAAAAGCGAGAAATAAAAACTTTTTAACAAAAAAAAAACCGACTTCCAAAAAAAACACTACAAAGTGAAAAATAACTTTTATTTCGGAAGTCGGTGGCACAAAACTAAAATACAGATCCAAAGACACCGACTTCCGAAATAAAAGTTATTTTTCACTTTGTAGTGTTTTTTTTTGGAAGTCGGTTTTTTTTTTTGTTAAAAAGTGTTATTACTTATAATATCATTGGGTAACATCGTAATCTTCAGACAAAAAATAAAAGGTTTTTAAAATACAGAAAACATTGACTTGCGATTTTTCTCACGGTAATTTATAAATAATCTATTTAAATCACGCAATTTCGTTAATAAGATAGTGAATGAACGTTTTTATATTCCTATCAAACACCTTTGCCTTTGCACGTAATCTAATTCCTGTAACCAAGGTAGCCCGAAAATTGAAATTGCAATTTGCAGGCCAGTAGGTATCAGGTTGAATGTTGGTCTAAGTATGATTACAACCGTATGAAACATTTATCTATAGAATTATAATATCATAAAAATCGTCATTACCTATTATTATATTAGGTACATATTTTATTACCGGTATAGTAACAAAATTGTAAAAAAATATTGAATGACTATTTCATGAAATCATGACGTTTGAGGCATATTCTATTTGTATTGCTGTATTTATATTGTATTGTATAACCAGATTTGTTATGTTCGTGAATCATATCGCACCTCAAATATAATAGGGTTACAACTCGAAAAACCTGGATTTTTAGAAAAGCGAAAATAAACAAACTCAGTCTTTATTCTTAGACTATTATTATTATTATGTGATCAAAATTATACATACTTACAAAAACTTATGTCAAATAAAAAAATAAAAAATTAAATATTTTTTTTTTATATACGCTGTTTTTTTTCCTGAAAAACATCCTGAAAATTCCTGTAAATGACTTTCGACTTGTAACCCTATTTTATCGTGCGATATAATATTATGATTCAACATACAACCTGACACTGGCCTGCAAATTGCAAAAAAACGTAAGAACATTTGAATTTCGCAAGCTATCTTACCGCATTATGACTTAATTAAGAAGCGCGTATTTATTAGTCCTCGTGTGCACGGTGTGGTAATAGCTTGTGTGTCCCTGGGGCAGAAACTATCCTCGTCGCCTTGATTAAGTCTTTATTAGATATTTAATACTTGTGTAACTAGCTTAGCTTTAGAAAACCATAGAGCAGTGGTGGCGCAGTGGTGCCGGCCGCGATCGGAGTTTTACTATGTGTAAATGATTTCATCACCACTACTTTTAAAATTGTGAAGAAACCTTCTGTTCTCATTTCCGGAGCGACGTCTTCAGAGGAGTTATTCCGGTCTGATTTTAAGCAACCTGTTTTAAAGTGCTATTCTATGATAAATTATTGTAGAATTATAAACAAACGAGGCTATCGAAAGTTATCCAAAATCGAATACCAGCATCGCCTGAGTTTAGTTATTTGTAAAAAGACAACTTCAGTTCACAAAAAATACACCAGAAACGGCTATTTTGTTGAAGAGGATATTGCAAACAGATAACAATTCCTTAGCAGCACAAGATATGTAGGTACTATAAAAAAGTCAATAGGAGAAGCAAGTTCAAACACTTCTCAAAAAGATTCCCTATCAAAAGAGCCTTTGAACCGAACCCTCCATAATTTCCTCTAAACTTTCTCCATATTTCGTTTTTCTTTTATTTGTTGATACCCATTTTTACATCAATAACATAACATCACGCTTGTATTACCTTCCCAAGGAGTAGTGCATTGAAGCGCAAAACCATTTCGCTTGTTATTTATGCCAAAGTCCTATTAAAAACCGGCCAAATGCGAGTCGGACTCGCATACGAACGTGTTTAAAAAACGCGTCTCATGTAAGGAGACTCCCTTTAATTTTTATTTATTTTATTTCATTATTTGTTGTTATATAGCGGCAATAGAAATACATACAACTGTCTACCTATTACGATTCATGAGATACATCCCGCTGGCAGACAGACGGACGGACGGATAGCGAAGGCTTAGTAATAGGCCGTTGGCACCGTAAGGCTGCCTTTCCATCTCTGGTGGAAAGGCAGCCTTAGGGTACGGGACCCTAAAAAGGTGATGAGCAGATCGGTATTAAACGGGCACTAATCAAGACCCTGAACTGCTACTGAAATTTATCCAAAGGTAAAACGCATTTCTCTTTGCCCTACCTAGAGATCGAACCCAGGATCGACCACTAAACGTAAAAGACAGTTACAGTCTCCATATTCAGTTTATTTTTATTCCCTAACACACGTTATTACATTCAGTGGTCTATAACAATGCTGACTGCGTTGAATTTAAAGTAGCACTTTCCATTTTATGTCCTCTTTGCTAGACTAGTTTTAAGAACGGAGATTTTGCAATGGAAATTACTGTAAAGGTTATAAAGTAAATAGGGATTTCGGTTTGAATTTCAAGAATTGAATAGGAGAGAGAGCGGGGCCTGTGGCTAAATAATAACAGCCGCACAGGTCGATCGATCAGGTTAAGCTACGCTTGCCGCAGTTGGTCTGTGGATGGGTGACCGACCATCTTTACATACCGTGACCCCTCCGTACCTCGGAAAGCACGTTAAGCCGTTGGCCCCGGCTGTCATTCGTGGATCTTTGACAGTCGTTACGGTTAGTCACAAGCCGGAAAGTCTGACCAAGGGGTATCGTATTACCCAATAACTGGGTTGTGGAGGTCAGATAGGAAGTCGTTCCATGTAAAATACTGGTATTCAGCTGCATCCGGTTAGACTGGAAACCGACCCCAACATTATTGGGAAAAGGCTAGGCAGATGATGATGAAATAGGAGAGAGTGGATTTTTTAAGCAAAGTTTTATAATCGACATTCTTACTGAGGGTACGGTCCCGGAACCACTCGTCAGTGGTTAACATTTGAACTACGGAAATCGCCCTTACTCAACTTCATCATTTTTTTACCCTTAACCCACTTTATGTGGGGTCGGCGCAGCACCAAAAGTTTTGGTGTTGCGCCGACCCCACATTTGGTCCAAAGCCGCCCTTTCTGCTACGATTAAGTGCTTGGCCAGACTGCAAACGCGGACGTGGGGCGGGGAGCGGCGCGGATGCGGGAACGCGCGCGATCTTTCTGTCCGCAGTCGAGCACAGTTTCATTCTGAGTGTTATCGTGTCCAGTGTTTGTTAAAATATAATATGGATGAAGAAGACTTATTTTTACTAGAAAAAAGCTCGAACTAGTTTGAGAACCCCGGTCCCCGCGCGGGCCGCCCGCGCACTCACTGCGGCCACTTGTAGAACGAGCTATAGCGTGAGTTGCCCGCGCGCTGCCCGCGCCAAGCAGAACGTGCCCGTATGCCCACTATGGACGGTCAAATGCAGTTCATAGGTTTTAGTACCCGCGCCCGCCCCGCGCCCGCGTTTGCAGTCTGGCCAAGCACTTAAAGTAAAATGTTTATCAATTTATCAATTAATCACAAAATACCTACAGCCGTTGCAACGACATAGCCCACATAATGTCTTCGTTATTAAATCCCAGGGCTATCATAGTAAGCGTATCATTCCACTGAACTTATTGCGTTACCTGAGTGCAATAAAACGTTTTATAGCTCGAGTAACGGCCTCCTTTAGCACCCTTTACCATTTATCTCGGAGTACTAGATGTCTGGCCGTGTATGGCCTTATCAACGTCAACAATAAATTGTTAATTAATTAACAGATGTGTGTGTTTTAGAAAAGTGGGTGTTAGCCAGACGTATTTTTGGTTAAATTAATCTAACAGTTTTAGATAACTTTTCTAGGAGGTATAAATATGTATAACTAAAGCCCAAGGTTCAAACATCAAAGGCAAATTTAAAATCTACTAAAATCGAATCAATGAACGTCGTCAACAGTTACGTGGAAAATTCAATAACTATACAGATCAAAATAAGTCATAAAACACCGAGCAATTCATTTTTAGATCACACAATAATAATATATATATCAACAGATGTTCTGAGTTAAACTTTGAAAAATGACATTCTTAACGTGAGTGCGATCAAAGGAGAAGAAGCGAAATTCGGGCCATAAATATGAATAACTCTGAGAAAACTTCACACGCGAGGATTCACAAAATATGCGAACATGTCGCGTTTCCAAACAAATTTATATCATGGCTCCTCGTACTTTCAGCAATATTAATAACAGCTCATTCTTCTTCATATGGAAGGTTACTATATCAAAACATTTATTATGAACCGAAACGGTACTTTTGACACCTTAAGCACAATGAGAACAAACATTTGCGTCAACATGATTAAAACCAGCGAATATGTATGAGATGACTTCTATATGTCACCTCATACATATTCGCTATCGGGGCCCTGAGAGTGGGTGCGCCATAGATGGGTGGTAATGGAACCGAGTGGCCTGAACTGGCATGCCTACCCTCTGTTTATACACACAATAAACACGCAAATATGTGGTGTTTGTTGAACGTGCTAATTGAACGTGTGTTTACACGTAACCTATATTTAAACTACATCTTTGATAGGTTTTTATTTACGACAGATGGAAAAAAGAGCCGGTAAAATTAATAAAAAGTGACATTTTCTTTGTGGTGGCGCCGCCGCAACGTGGACTTTATAGCAACTGATAGTGACAGCAGGAAAATCTACGGTGTGGCCTGTATCCGAAGTGAGCAGATGTTCTAAAAACATGAACATGGCTTCTTTTTCCGGATGTTCAAAGTAACTCCAGAAATTGGATCTTTTTGTCGATAACGTTTTGGAAACCTCATGATTTTCTTGCTTTCAAATAGGTCTAAGCATAGCCATAACTGTTGCTATTAGAATTAATCGTGCGCAGTCGTTTTTCTTCTGCAGGGATGCACTACAGGGTTTCAAAAGTCAATTATACTAGAACAAAACTTTAACTGAAGAAAAGTTTTACGTCACGGAAAAAGCAGAAAAATTTCCGAACAAAAATTTCGTTCTTTAATGGGTTTTTGAACGTTTTTATTATTTTTTATAAATCTAACTTTAATTATGTTAAAACAATACTTCCTATTACATTTTCAGTTGTTTGAATGCTAAGATTTTTTTCGAAAAGTCTGAGAACTTGCGTGGCTTTACCCCAATTGCCTTTTCTTACAATAATTTACATAAGTATAAACTAATAATATACTCTCGAATTTGCTCAAGGAGGTAAGCAGAACATACTGAACGCCCAGTGCTATGGTCGTTATATATATACAAAAAAAAACCGGTCAACTGCGAGTCGAAATTGCGCACCAAGGGCTCCGTACAAATTTGTAGGTATGTAAATAGTTTTTTTTTTTTCTACAAATTTACGGTTTTCGGATTTTTCCTTAACTTGTGCTACATGAAATTGCATCTTGTCATATGTATAAATAGTATTGTAGAAAAAGTTTTTATAGGTATCTTCATGATTTTTTTCTATCGTATCAAATTAGTTGTATTATGTTTTCAAACACACTATCTAGAAGAATATCATTATATTTTTCTGATTTGTTTACTGTAGTCGATCATACACTTTTATTGATTCTAAAACTTGCGTTTTTTGCGTTAGGTACTGTAATCCCCTTAAGACAAGACAGCATTTTTTAAAGAGGTGTGTCGCCACATTATTCACACGCTACTTATAAAGGCATGACGGGAGGTGATATGTGGAGTAATACAATAAGAACTTGCAGTAACTACATAACATGTAGATACACAAATACAACATTCAACTAAGTCATCATTCCACATACACACTACAAACATTAATGCAGATAGTTCAAACACAGTTCCGTATCCGACTGTCCGTTTCACAAAGTTGTAGCACTGGGACCTACTAATTTAGCGATGTCTGAAATCGGACTCACTGTAACATTCCCAGAGGAAACACAGTAAGTGACGCTATTGCAGTTGTCATTTTAGTGGAAACTAGTTTAGTACAGTAGCTTGCAGTAAATTAGGTTAAGTGACGTGGTTAATATGAGCATTCATAGCTAAGCATAAAATTAAATAAGGCAGTGTTGCAACTAGAAACAAATTAAAATGCAAATGTTAATGATTTTCCCTCTACAAGGGATTCAATAGATACGTTTGATTCAACAGTACTAGTAGGTACGACATATTAAGTGAGTCTTGCGTTTTTTACAGCTTACAAGAAGGTTTATAAATGTTACATGGTAAGAGTAAAGAACTATAGTAAACTAACACACATACCATACAAAAGGCTTTCATTATCTTTACATCTCCCTTACGCTAACTGCAGGGTAATTGCGTAACACACTTGGCAGTAGCAATGGGTTTCATTATGACAGTTCAACACCATTCATTGCGTGATGTACGTTGTTGAGCAGACACATTTTTCGAACATATGGAGCAATGGATTAGCAATATGCTTCAAAATTATTAAAATTGAGAGTACGTATAGTGTGTTATGCAATTAGGGTGCTGATCACGGGTTTGCCTTGACGCTGCTACTAAAACAATATTTTACCTGGTAGTCATAATATATTAAAACCACACACATATCGTATACAGTCGAAACTCGAACAATAACTTTTCCTCAGCATAATGTTCAAAATACTTGGATACAAAGTTTGTAAACCGCCCATTTCTAGGAATTGAAAAAATCTAGTCGAACTCGTTATTGCTTTGTTATCCTGAGGTGTAATGTCATTTACACGTCATAAAACGAAAAGGTATATTTGTTGCAACATACGTTTCAATTTAATGGGAATTGTAGTTAAAAGTGATACAGTAATTATGAGATCGACTATAAAGCTTAACGGTGGACTTCAACACATAAACTGCGTTCAAGAGCTTTCAGTGTCAATATTCCACAACAATGATGACACTGAAAGCTCATGAACGCGTTTTAAACAGGGTCCCATTAAAATAGATGGACAAATTTTAACACAGTGCTCACAGTACGTCTAACTAAAGATATCCAAGCAAAAAAAAACACTGATTAAAATGATTTTATTTTGACCTAAAATAATAAATTGCCGTCACATTAGTGTATTTTTCTTTAGCTGATAATTTTTTTATCTATTCGTTTTTCTTATATATTTTTTACCATCGTCCTTATTTTGGTGGTCTGAACGATTTCCAAGAGCGGGCCCATTTAGCAATAAAAAAAAAATCATACGATTACAAAATCTTTCCTCTTCAGAGACATTCAAACTGATAACCCTCAAAGCAATGAAAATCAACCCAAGCGGTAACAACACAATTTTATCAACAAGTATAAACATTCAGTTGTCACCACACCTTCCAACAAATATACTTGTTTCTCCACAGTTCCTCCATGACATTGTGCGAGGTAATCTGCGTGATTTACACGCCACATCGAACCGCCGCGGGAGTGTGAGCTCGATTGATGGCGTGTGTTTGACTACAATCACATCACATCACATCTCGTTTAGATAGATGACGGTTGGCGTGATCGAACGTTCACTGCCTTTATAAACCTTTGGTGGTATCGTTTACGAAAATATGGAAAGGGTGATGAAGGATGGTGAGTTTTGATATTGAAAATGCGTCTAGACGGTTTGTTGACCGTCGGTTTGTCCTTCTTTAAGTTGAGGTGGATGTGAAATTTTGAAACTTGCATCAACATCTTCTTGATGCTTCAGAAAGGACAGTATCCTGAAGCCATAGGTATCTATTTTGTACCAAACTAGGCTCACTAATCTGCGTTCGCCATTTATTTGCCAAAAATGTAAACAAATATGAGTTTATGGAAACATAACTTTATATACTGCACAATAAAGTTCAGTTTACGCTACAACTTCTAACATTTTTATAACTTTTTTAATAATAGTGCTAGTCACTCTAAAATCAACTTAATTACCATTAAAATAAAGTTGATATTTGTTAAATTCGAAATAATAATATATTCATTTGAAACATAAGTTTGAATAGACTTTATATTGATTGTAAATATAAGTTGATTTGTGTGCATGCAGCTTTCGGAAAACTAACCTAAGTATATGTCTTTATTCTGACAGTCAAAGATTACAGAAAATGTTTGGCAGCCATAACATAACATAACTGTAAAGAGGTGTAAGTACCTAAAAATACACCCACATTTCGCTAGTCATGTATACGTCTCATGTAATAGGGGGCCTATTGCAATCGTTTCTACGATTCCCGGTACTGGCCTGCTATTCGGAGCTTTTATTAAGTCCTTTGCCCAATCTAACTATAATTTACAGTAAAGCTTAGAAACTCATTCAGACTCAGGCAGACTGGCACATCCATAGCTTAATCTATTATGTCCTCTAATGAGTGTGGTTGTTAAAGGAACCGAATAATACCCCTCCCCATAAATAAAACGCTCAATAAAAAAGATAAAATGAATAGCTCTCTATGATTGATTGATTGATCGTTCTCGCCGAGCTGTTGAACTTTTTTATTTTCATTGCATGATCTATATAAAACATTCTCAATTTATTTGTGTAAAATGCTTTCCGTCTCTGGAAAAATATAAATGGGAATTGGTAAAACAATAGCATTAAACATGATGGCAGTTATAAGAACAAAGATATCAACAGTATTGAATATCACGTACAAGGAAATCACGTAGGTATATAAGGAAATATTCCAATTACTTCCTAATACTTATTATAACTCTCTAGGCAACCTGATATTTCTGCATGAATATAATCTTCTAAATAAACCTACTTTGAATTTTGACTTTTACACGTGCGTGAAAAATTTCGAGACACGATTAATGACAACGCGAACGATACGACTTTTAAGTATTATAAATCACTTTGTATCTCATTTTAAGTGAACTAGGTTATTTAAGTTCTTATGAGAAATAAATGTCTTTAAACCTAAATCAGCGTTTTGGCATGATTTAAGTATAAGTAAACACTTCCAAATTTTACATTAGTAAAATGAAACCAGGATAATACCTACATAGATCAATCCATCAGCGCTCTATAACCGACCGCTTGTAAATAAGCTCTGTAGTGACGTCATCCCCTATACCTAAATATTGTAGGTATGTATTGTAAACATAGTGCGAATTAAACTCCTATCAAAGCTTTACACGACGCACTTACGTGTATCTTAGTAGCGTAATGAACGGCGAAATTAACAAAATCCCGAGTAATCCCTGGTAAAGCGACACTCTGTAAAGGATTAAATATATCTGTGGGGGAATAGATTAACATAAGTGAGGGATATCGGTCCCAGTGTTTAGAGGTTCTATTGTGATAGAGGCCTCGTTTTCGTGGCCGACGAATGACTTTAACGCCATCTGAATTTTAAAAGCACTGGAAAAAATTTTACACAAAAGAAAATTCTTTTAATTAGTAGCTTTACGTAGTTTCACATTTGAATTTAAAATGACGCAGTAGAGGTAGTAACGGCAGTAAAGTTCTTTTTAAACTTATTTCCAACTGCGATTCTTGGAATCCGCGAGCTCAAAAGCTACTTTACACACATATTTGCTCTTTCATTACCAGTTGAACACGCAAAATAATATGGTAATAGTGACCTACTTACAATAAAACTTGGAAAACATGCACTCTTTACGAACAAACGACCTGAAAATAACAATCGTGAGCTGTAACACAATTGTCAAAGTTGGTTGAAGGAAAAATATGAAAATGTCTGTATTGGGTCCGTTTTGCATTGAATTTTCACTTGGAATGTTCTGTTCAATGCTGTGGGGCGCGAGATTCCGGCGCGGTCATACGTGGAATTAAATTTTTGGTACAATGTCGGTGTCACATCCATGACACGGCGCGCTAGATATTTTGGCCTATGACGGCCCAAAGTTAATTAGAATTTAAATAACCTTCCGAGCCTTACGTATGTACATTATTGCTGGACATAGTTTAAATTTAGTTCGAAATAATGTTTAACAAATGGGTGAGACGAAGATGGCGGGATGGGCTGGTCTCTTTTAATAAAGATCAGCTCCAGACAGAGAGGGGTAGAAAGAGAGTAGGGAGTCCTTTGCTCAGCAGTCGGACGTTAAAAGCTAATAATTAAAATTAAATACAAATGGATCTGAGAAGGATTGTAATATGAACTTTCAAAGCTGAACTTTAAATAGTCCTTAAACTAAGGCTTGCAGAGTAACTTCAGTTCCGTCGTGTCAGTACAACTTCCCAGTTTATTACCTAATCGAGTTGTCTCAATATGTATGAAGTAAGATGTATGAGTTTAAACGTCTCTCGTGAAACTTCGCCGGGGAGCGAGAAGCGCGCTTTATTACAATTAAAAGTCAGTCACCGTGCATTCAAGATGGCGACGGCTCATTTAATACATTAGTTACTTTAATTAGCGCATTTAAGTTTCTCTGCCACACTAAAAGCTGAATAATACTGTGCGATATAACGCTGATGTGAGTTTATGTACAAGTTGTTGTAACAATTAGGAGTTTATGTTCTACCAAATTAGACTGTGCAACGGACGCCAAAAAATTATATTTTAGTGTAAGAATCAAGACAAATTATGTAAGAAAAAATTGCACATCGAGAAGTTAATGTGCCAGCATTATCTTCTTATAAAGCCTGATTTACACGGTGCAATTTAATGGCCTTTGGAAAGCCATAACTTGTAGCAACAATAAAAGTGTTTAGACGAAGTAATTTTTTTCTTCATTTGTATTGTATGCCACAGACAAGAAACTTGCTATAGACATATATTCGAAGAAGAAATATACCACCTACGAAGGGAACTAACTACTTCGAACCTCAAATATAGTGAATACAATTCCATTTCAGCTAATAACAGTATTCAAACTCTGAAACTGTATTCCACTCCACGTCAAACTTGTATGACTGTCACACACAAACATGACTGAACTAGCACACCGACCATTACTTCGCAAGGCACAGCCAAACTTAAACCTAATTAACTAAACGTTCACTCATCTATATTTTGCATGAAGGGACCTGAAGGGTAGACGACCCCTTTGTAATGACTTCAGGTACACCCATTGTAGGCCCTATAGATTAACCGACGATAATACCCTAAGCGTCACTATGACCCATTCTAATTCACATAGATCGTTGTAACTTAACAAGTTGGAATAGGAAACTTGGTCAAGTGGTTCCATCTTGCATCCGAGACTCGTTGCTCTGTGGTGCCCTAATGGAGTTCTCAGCTATTCTGGCTCCTAAGTTGACGTTAACGAATTAACTTTGTTTAAAAGGAAAACAAAGACAAATTAATTGATACTTCTTAAGCAAACTTAAGTCGTATCACTGTAGTACCGAAGTACCGGAATGGCACTGTACGTAAAGAGGAAATGCGGGTGGTCGTTTCTCCATAGAGAAACGCTCTCGCCTGTTGTCTTTCTGGTTAATGATCACTAAGCAATGATTTTTTTACAGAATAATAAATATTAACTACTTGTATGTCCCTATGTTTTCCTTTTTGATGATACATTATTTTTATAAGCACTAGAATCCCTCAAAAAATGCCGATTTAAACCGCTGTCAACAGAGGCCTACTGTACAAATTTGACAACTGTTAATGAAAAAAAGGACACAGTATATACCCTTTTTATTCAGTTTATGAAATATCTTTTACATGGGTCCAATATTGGAGGAGGAAATAGGCGTGAGCCAAACCTCGAATTATGACTTTTTACTTAGGCTTTTTCAAAAGTCTCTCCAACCGCATTTCCTCTTAAGAGCATGAGATTGTAATGGTTTGATCCATTACAGAACAAAAGTTGAAGAAATAAATTATCCTCTTAAATGCTAATTACCTGTCCTTGTCACTCTGATGATTTTATTACTCCTATTATTGCATATCAAAGGCCAATCATTACACCTTCAACAACATACCTGCAACAAAAAAAGAAACAAATAAGAATAATTATCACGGATCACAATTATCTTGTAGGTATACAAGCGAGAAAAATGGCCGCATAATTTTTCAATGCCATTCAAAGAACACTAAAAGTAAACGACTTGTAAATGAGTAAAAATTAATTAGTTTGTTCGCGGCCGCGGTTGGTTGGATGTGACGTCAAAAGAAAAGAGATAATTGGGGGGAAAGAAAACGGGCAGAGATTAGATTGATGTGGTTTCCATTAGTGGATACTTAATTGTTTCACGCGTTACTCTGAAAAAAGGAAAACTTATGAGACTAGAGAGGGGAGAGAGTGTTCTCTGTGATTACAAGTAATGAAGTGATTGATTACTGTGATGTGTTATTCTCTTTGTTGGTAACTGTCAGCAGTGGTGTAGAGTCTAGGTGTTAAGAGCCTATACTACCTCAAATGGCTTAGCATGATCCTCCGTTATGTCGAAAATACTGCAGCATTAATTTTGAAATAAATATATGCTAAAGTTGAGGATTAATGTAAGGTCTTATGTTAGACGAAAACACGATTCCATAAAATTTTCTCGATAGAAAAAAAAATCCAAAGTTACCTCCAAACCGAACAATAAACCGCTGGTATTCAAAAAATACTTCAAATTAGATCATGAAACTTTGCATACTAACTGAACTAACTATAAAGCAGGTCTTATGTTAGTTAGTTTTTTGGAATTACCTTTATTTTCACCGTAAAAAGCAAATACCTAAACTATTGGCGCTGCCTCCCGCCCAGCACCGCACTCTGTCTCGCTTTCACACAGTCCGCGAGCAGTATCGTGCGAGCGAGATAAAGAGTGAATTTTAGCTGAGGTAGTATAGGCTCTTAACTGTTATCTACTAGGATTAATGCTGTGATCTCGCAGAATTATAATCAAATTATAGTAGGTATTGTTGTTGTTGAGCACATAAATATCCATTCTCAGAACGAGTTTTAGTTACTATATCAACCGTGTACGAGTAAGTAGGTTATTTATTTTAATCTACATTTACATTTTATAACTTTCTTTTAACGTTTTTTTCGTGCCACCGTATTTTGCAGTAGAAAGTGCTACGATATATCAACATTTACTTAAAACGAAGAAATTAACACTTATTAGTTTTAAACACAACATAATGAATTACTTTTTAACTGAATATTATACTGCAGCTTAAGCTTTATTTAGAAAATCACATTAATTTTAACAATAGATTATACCTACATGAAGATTTTTTTATCACCATTCAAATTATTACAGGACGTTCTACCCATGAATATGAACAACTTTCACTATGGGACCAACTCTGAAATCACGAAAAAAAAAAAACAGCTGTTTCATACATTTTGGTCAAGTAGTTATTGTATGAAACAGCTGATTTTTTTTTCGTATCTCTATTTTCAACTTTGCAAAAATTCACTTACCTGCTTTGTTTTTAATTTCACGCTCTAAATACTTAAGTACCAAGCCAAGTAGTAAAACTTCTTCATCAGAGTCTTAATATATGTATACTATGTACTAAGAAGTCTCTTGTCATTAGTGTTTCGTTGGACAAAATTGGAGCATTTTTCATATAAATTAAATTAAGAAAGTTTCTTTTTGGAGCGACATCCAGTAAATTTTGCTAGCAACGGACGGACGGTATGAAAAATCTCTCGTTGGCCGTAGGTAACTTGTTTCATGGTTGAAAGCTCGCAGCACCCAGGGGATCAGTCGCCATCCTGGTTGCTAGTATTGAGTGAGAAATAGAACAGTAAATTGGGAAGCAGAGGAATACATAGGCCAATAGAATACCTTTGATAGAAAACCAAGAATTTGGACTGAGAACGTATGCATGTATCGCTCTGCCAATTCTGTTCGATTCCAATCTTGGTACTAGGAAAACATGTTATCTAGGCCATCTTGAGGAGAATTCTAAAATTGTCGCACATCCGCGCCTAATAAATAGTCGCAGGTGGTTTTATACGCTTTGATCGAAGTTTATTGCAGATACTTTTATGTTTTCTTAGAAAAAGCGTGAAACTATGTTTTTTAGAAGATTTTGTTACCTACTGTGCTATTTAATTTCAACGTCATTACTTTTGGCGTAGGTACCTCATTTCGCTCCTAATGGAAATTCGGCCATATAATTTGGAATTTCCGCTGAATTAGGACTTAAATCCAGTTGGAAATAAGAATTAACTTCATCCTCATACCCCAGGAAAGCTGAAGCCAAACATTACAGGTAGGTATATAAAATTATAATACCGGCTAAAAAGTATTTATTTTATTATAGAACGTAATATTTTTTAATTCTGGTAGGTGTAAATATTATGCTGACTGTCCCTGAATTATAATGTTTTCTTTTCGCTGAGTACTTTGAAATATTATGTTCGCTTACCATTTTAAACAAGATGGTAACACCATTCGTATTTCCTTTGTCGTTTCCGTGGTAATTTAAATATGTTAATTAATGTTGGTCATAGCAGTGTTTTAATCAATTACTGTCCCTTGCGTGTTGTTTATATTTTCCTCTTAGATTAAATAACCGTATCTAGTAAGAGCGCAAATCCGGGAAGACATAAACTTCCTTATTGGAAATCATTCGCTTCTATAGACTTAATCACATCATACTAATATTATAAAGGCGAAAGTTTGTGAGTGTGTGTTTATAAGTTTGTTTCTTCTTCACGCTCAAACGGCTGGTCCAATTTTGATAAAATTTTGTATTAAGGTAGCTGACACCCTGGATTAACATATAGGCTACTTTTTATCCCAATATGCCCACGGGATCAATACTTCTGTGGGTGAAACCGCGGGGTGCAGATAGTAAGTTATAATAATACCAGCCTATTATTGTCCCATTGCAGGTCAGACGCCTCTTCTCATATAGAGAAGGCACAGGCATTGATAAGCGTTCTCAATACGGGTTTACGATTTCAGACTTATCTATACCTACGAGTAGGTACTATTAATGTTACCATACCATAATCAGCCTATAATGTTCCCACTGCTTGGACACAGGCCTCCTCTCGGTGAGAGGGGGTGGGCCGTAATCCACCACGCGGGCCCAGTGCGGATTGGCAGATGTCACATGTCTTCGAATTTTTGGTTCTAGGACATGCCGGTTTCCTCACGATGTTTTCCTTCACCGTTTTGAGAGCAGTGGTGATGAAATAATTTACACAAAGTAAAGCGCCGGTCTGGGTTCGAACCTACGACCTACAACTCGTAAGTCGCGGCCGTTACCACTTGGCCACCACTGCTCAACTATTAATGACCATTAATAGTTGAGCAGTGGTGTCACAGGCCATAAACCTAGTTTGGGTGCCAGGAGATAATACCTAACGCACTTTATATTGTCGCATAATACTATACTTGTAACATTGTAATCATTTAAAAAAAAAAAAGTAAAAAATAAGTAAGTATTATTAAAAAAATTTTATAAAGCGGTAAAGTTTGTGAGGTTGTAGGGGGTACCTAATCCCTGGATCTACTGAACCGATTTTGATTTTTTTTTTTACCAATAGAAAGCCATATTATTTGTGAATGTCATAGGCTATTTATTATTAGGTATTTATAGAAATTAATATCTTAGAAGATATCCGAGATTTAAAAAGCGGGGGTGGAGCGGCTGGCGGGGCGGTACGAATTTCGCTGGGTCAGATAGTATTAACTGTAAGTCCAGGTTTCCTCACGATGTTTTTCTTCACCGATGTCAGACCTAAACAAAACTTGGAAATATTCTACTTCAATAATACTTAGCCTAAAATGCCTTGTCCTAGGGGACCTCTCATATTTACCCTTCCATTTTTACCTTAGATATTCTTATCGCTTGCCTGAATTTTACCCAAGATGAATATCAGAAAGCGAATTTGGGGAATTTTCACCAAAACATCGGAATATTTCCGACGATATTACATTCTCAGTATAAAGCAAGCGTCGTCCTTTTATAAGGGCGCTAATTTTTTCCACTGTCATTGATGGATGGTGTTTAGGGAGCCTCGAACGAAAGTGGATTAACATTGAGATTAACGCAGAAAGTAGTTATAGGTATATGAGCATAGGAAGAATATACTGAGTACATATAACATAATTATGTTGGCGTCTATTCTGGTACTGAATTAAAAAGAATCCCCTATAAATATACACGTGGCTTAAAGTTAAGACACGTTTAAACGTCAAAAAAGTGTGGTTAGATAAACAGTCGCTAATCATTATTACTTAAATAAATAGACAAAGAGAGAGTATTCTATTCTAGACACCAATATGTTTTTTTTTAAGAAAAACCAGGAATAAAGAGGTCTGTCAATTTATGTAAAGTTCTAAACAAGCTTAGGTTTTGAACTTTAGATTATTTTAATTTTCCCCTCGTATTAAATTTTTGATATTCAGCGGTATATTTTTAAGCTCATAGTTTGTGATTTGAATACTAATTTAACTTGATGATGAATGTCAAGAGGTGATCGATCGTTATTCTTCTTAGCACGCTTATAGCAAATATTGCAAAAAAATTAAGCAAGACTTTTTTGTTTGTTCAAAAAGCCATCACAAATTAATTAAGCTTTAATCTTGCCTTATAAAGATCTTTCCTTGCTACTATCTACATTCCTTGTCAGCTGACTGACTTTATCTCGCCAACAAGGCTAGTTATCAATAGATACTAGAACTATTCCGTTCGATAAGACCGGCCACGACAGCCACTACTGAGATAACTAGCAACTTTCACAAAGTGATCTCAAACTTATCGCTATGTTGAAAGACAGAACTTCATCACGACGGTCGTTATGATGTTTGTTAAGATAGATATTTTGTAAGTAACTGTTTCTTTGGATAATTATTATCAAGGCTGCGGCTGCGGCTAAGATCCTCAAGCGGCGCAAATACAACCTATGAGCAACTTGAGTTTTGTGTCGTTTGGGGTCGAAACGCTCGTGTCATGCCCGAGTGCCACTCACAAAGGAGTGTCAGAATGGTCTATCATTGATTTCATAATTGTTGATTTTGACAAGTTTGGTAATCTACTAATATAATGGCGTCATTATGACTTTCCAATGATTAACCACCTTCTTTCAATGGAGTGTCCATTGAAAGAAATGACATAGAATGGTAATCTCGTACATAATGACAAATGAATGACTGACTTATACGGTAATCTGCTAAAATTTTAACAGTTCCTTTGATCAGTGACCTACCATTAGAACGTCATTGTGCAGTCAGTGCTTTAATTTATATTTTTTTTGTTATTTCTGTAGTGAAAATGCAAAAGAGCTATAATTTTTTTGTTATTTCTTTTTTGCATATTCACTAAAGATAGTGAATATGCAAAAAAGCTATATTTTTTTTTTTGTTATTTCTTTAGTGAAATGTAATTTAGTCTGCCTGTTACAGCCACACAAACAGTCTTTGACTTAGGCAGTTTTTTTTTAATTTTCACCCTTCATATGAACGAGGAATATTTACCTGGCTTACATAATTATGTAAGTCATCATCATCATAAGCCTATAATGTTCCCACTGCTGGGAGACAGGCCTCCACTTGGTGAGAGGGAGTGGGCCGTAATCCACCACGAGAGCCCAGTGCACATTGGCAGATCACAAGTCTTCGAACTTTTGGTTCTAGGACATGCCGGTTTCCTCACGATGTTTTCTTTCACCGTTTTGAGAGCAGTGGTGATGAAATAATTACACAAAGTAAAGCGCCTGTCTGGGTTCGAACCTACGACCTACATACAACTCGTAAGTCGCGGCCGTTACCACATGGCCACCACTGCTCTGCTCTCTCGCTATTATCTAAGTAGGACTGAATAACTTATCTTTTCTTATTTAGACAAAATTTCTACGCTCCTAAAGACCAAAACTCAGGTAAATATACCACGTTCTAATTTAATACGGAGTTATTTCTGTACTTGGCTGTGGACTCCACGTACGCATTTCATGTCACTCAATAATAGATGATCGTCGCTCTCGAATCATATCTACCCGTATGATCAGCCGCTGGATATGGGATATCCGCTACAAGCCTACCACGAATCGGGCGGATAAACATTACCTAGTTGTAGCTACAATATTGACATTTGGAATGACGGTTAGGTATATACTGTAGTAACATTGCGGTGTGCCATATTGATCTCGATTCGAAATAGTAGAAACCTATCCCAATTTGCGAGAAAAAAGAACAACATAACATCACGCCGTGTATCCACATATCTATAGTAGGTACACCCACATTTCGCCGTCCCATGTAATATGGTGGCGAGGCTATTGCCATCAATCGGACACTAATTCAGACTCCGGGCTGCTACTGAGAAATTCCAGATGGAAAAGACAATAAGAAAAAAAAAATACGCCTAAAAATTAAGAGGACTTTATGTCTAATAAATAGGCAGGTATAATAAATTCTCATTACCGACTCATTATTTCAGCCATCTCGCCAATATCAACAAAGATTAAATAAAACTTCAATAGCAGACATTTTGCCAATACTATCGTTTGAAATTCTGCCAGGAACAAAATTAAAACGAAATTCGCAGAATATCGGTCAACAGTCCGGGCAAATGAAAAATAAACTCAATTTTACTGAAAAAGGTGCTTATGAAATTGTTGCCAATCTCAATAATATCACTTTGTGAATAATAACGGGAATATTGCCAACAGTGAATATAAACAAAGCTTTTGGCCAAAAATATGGAAAGGAAATCTGTAGCCAATTAAGTTTCATAAAGCGAAATAACATCAAGATTTCATTGTTTTGTCGACTAATTTGAGGACACTTGTTAAAGTGAATTAAAGTGAGTAGCAGGTAGCGTTCCTGCGTACCCTCATTGAATAAAGGCGTGAGCTTATGTATATGTATCTATGTAATAAAAAAGTTTTAAAAATATAAATATTGCTGTCCACAAGACTGGTCGATGTGATGGCGCTTGGGAAAATCTATGTCCAGCAGTGGACGTTTAAGGAAAATAGCATTATGATGATGAATGACTCCAAAAACTTTCAGTTATGAAACTTTAAAGACCATGCTTTTTTTTTTTTAAAAAAAGCCCTCCATTTAAATAAGCCTTTCAGAGGCATTTGAACGATTGAGGCCAAATCTAATCAACATGTCGGCCATGCCTATAGAAACCCGCCGATTTCCGGCACCGATACCCCACGAACACCTTAGCAATATCCGGAATTATAATGAGTATGTCACTATCATTAGTCTCTGGTATAGATACATTTTCTGTCATGCCATTATGAAGATAACCTATAGGGAAAATGGGCGTTGCAAATTAGTTCTTCCTATTGACAACGCCATCATCCTGTCCTTATTCATATCATATACTAGCTGCGCCCCGTGGTTTCACCCGCATAAATGTCGAAAATCGAATAATAAGTAAAGTAGTAGTAGTAGTGTCGAATATCGGGATAAAAAGTAGCCTATATGTTAATCCAGGGTGTCAGCTATCTCCATACAAAATTTTATCAAAACTGGTCCAGCCGTACACACACACACACACCCCCAAACTTTCGCCTTTATAATAATATTAGTGTGATATCATTTGCAAATACTTCATTTTCATTTAAAGGTACATTTTTGACAGCCATCATTGTTCACTTACTTTTTAGCCAAATCATCTTTCACACTGTCCATCCATCTATTCTTTCGTTGCCTCCTTTCTTATTTCCATCCATATTCATACCCACAACTTTCCTCAAGACCAATGATAAGGAAAAAAAGGTTTTTTAAATTAAATCTTCCTTCCTATTGACAAATTCATTATCTTCCTGTACCAGTTACTTTCCTTATATAGATACATCTCTATCAGCCGTCATTTTAGTGTTTATAGTCAAAAGTTTCATAAACGGGCTGTAGGTAAATGTTTACTATTTAGGTATAGTTTGTCAATAGAAGAGAAACTGAGGATGTATAATTCTAAGAATGAGGTAGACCTAAAGGATTCAAGGTTGTTATGTTCCCATGCGTGTTTTCGAAGTCACGAGTCATGAGTCACAGACTTCTGTTGTGGGTCTATAAGTTATCGTTACTTACGCATTGTTACTTTCTCAAAGCTCAAATTGAACAAGGAACTGCGTAAGTTTAATTTTAGATTTCTAAAGAAACTTAGTATAAAGTTGTGAATAGAGGCAGCCTTATATCTTATAACTAGCTGCGCCCCGCGGTTTCACCCGCGTAAGTGTCGATCCCGTGTGAATATCGGGATAAAAAGTAGCCTATATATTCAACCATATAATAACTATATAATAACCTCCATACAAAGTTTTATCAAAATTAGTCCAGTCGTTTGAGCGTGAAGAAGTAACAATGATATAAACACACACACACGCTCACAAACTTTCGCCTTTATAATACTATAGTGTGAAAATCGTTTTGAAAGTATTAGACACGGTGTTTCGGATGAGTGTTCCAGGTACTGCCTTTTCTAATATCTATTCTACCTTCTGTTAATCCAAATGTAGCTTTCTTAAAGTTATGTCAGAATTGTGTCCGTAGTGCGGCAAATCGCTGAGCGAATATTTTGATTGTTTGCAAATGACCTCTACCTAGAGTACGTTCAACGGATACAAAGTCCATTGACACCCCAGGTACATTCACTCGCAAAACAATATTAGTTTACACTTCCGTAACCTGCTGTACACAAAGACAAGCAACAACACGTGTATCCCACCTCCATGTGCAGTCCAATTAGGCGCTGGTCCACGTGGGCGCCCCTTTTGTCTCCCAAGTGGCGCGTTGTTATGACAAAAATGCTGCATTGTATACAATACATGCACATTGTTAGTTACGTTTTGTGCCTAGACAGCTTCAAATTCAAAATAAAATGCCTGTCTGTTCGTCTTGCTCTCTAGTAACCTTTGTTCTGTAATTTGTTCTTTGCTGTGTTATATGACAGAAATATTAGCTCTAGTGCAGCGACGGCTGCAATTTAGAGATCGTTTTATTTTTCTCCTTTAGGCTTTCATTTGACTTTCAATGTGATTATTCTATTGTCTTTCCGTCAAACGTGTATTTCATTTTCATTAAACTTCTCTTATAGTTTTGCATAGGGGAAGGTTGCGATCATTGGACTAGCTCTTTCATTGGACCACCAAGGTATTTCCAAAACTGTGCAAGCTAGCAATACCCAAACTAGTCGAAATGAGTCCGTGACGACTCAGTTGCACCCCCCTCTTACCTCAGTGACGCTGCGGCACGTGGCGAGGAGAGACGTGTGACGTTGTCTTTGCGGCGGTCAAAATCTAATTATTACACTCAGGACAATTTGACGTCAGTATCATTGCATTCATATTTGTCTGCGTGCACTGTTATGAACTATTAGACAATTTAATTGTGATTCCATGAGTGTTATTCAATTTTGTCTAATCATGACCATGTATATTTTATTTTATTTTTTTCTTAACGAATACCTTGTTGCCATCAATGGACCCCAAGAGAGTTCCACCGTTGGACCGGTCCAATCATAGAAACTTTTTGCTGTATTTTTCTGGTTTGGGAATAGGTCCCGAGTATTTCACTAATTATGGAAAAACCATAGAAAAATCATTATAAATTTTAAATTCCAGAATGTCGCCAAAAAAAAGGAAGTACTTTGCATGGAATGAAACAAGTATGAACCTTGTTTTAGAATCAGTAAGGAAACAAAGAGTTGGTTTAAGTGAAGCAAGCAGAATATAATTATGGAGTCCCGAAAGCAACAATTGCTATTACTACAAGCAACCTTAGCTTCCTTTAGACTGTATCTTAATTTAGATGACTTGTTGGTCTCACTAAATGTGCCAAATGTAAAATTTTATTAGATCCTACTAATTATGTAGCCTATAACTATAGTTTGTTTGCTTGTCGTATGTGTATGAGTAATGTTTGTCTCTCCTCGTATGTCACAATTTTGTAATATTGATAATTATAATTAGTTGCCTCGATTGGTCCTCTAGAACAAATTTCTCGAAGTCCATTGATGGCAACCTGGTGGTTCATTGAAGGTGCCCATGGTCCAAAGAAGGCAACAGCCTAAGATTTTGTTTTCTTCGTTTATAGCAAAAAGTGTAAGCCCGAATTGTTTGTGCGTTTGATTATTATACATAAAAGTCCTAGGAAATAGAAATAATAAACTGCTATCATTTTAACACTTACACTTTTTGAGGTATGAGGTCGTAAAGTTATGTGGTCCATTCATAGCAACCTTCCCCTACCAATGAGGGTTTTGCTCTATGTATCTTGAGGGCAAAAGCTTGCTTTGAATTATAAAATATGGAATAAAAATACATAGTTCCATTTTCTTTTTAGGGTTCCGTACCAAAATGGTAAAAACGGAACCCTTATGGTGAGACTAAGTCTGTCTGTCACAGCTGGATATCTCAAGAACTACTAATGCTAACAACTTGAAATTTGGAATTGTTTTAGATGACGTTTGCCCAACTATGTATTTTGCAAATAAGAAATAAATAAAAATAAATATGTATATTTTTTGCAACAGGGACTGAAATGAGCTCTGAAAAATTCGAAGTGGGACTACTAGGGCATCTGGGATATCATATGAAAGAGCGCAGTTTGCACATTCTCAAACATTTTTTTCGTTTTTTTTTTAAGCCGCATAGTTTTTGACTTTTGATGAAAAATGAAAAAAAATACCGCCCCCCCCCCTCATCTCCTAAGTTTGCAAAGAGAAAAATCTGAAATTATTCTACAGGGTTAAAATTCTCTGATGAATATAGGCCTCGCCGACGGAAATTTCAAAGCATATGATGGTACGGAACCCTCGGTTTTTTTCTTTTTAGTTTACTACAAGACAGATCAGCTGAGGTCCGCTGTAAGAATATTCATTATTCTGAGGGTCTGCATTAATTTTCTTCTGACGTCTATCTAATTAGAAGAAATCTTCAGTTTTGTATTTTAATGAGATTGGCTTACAAATCGGCTTTTCCTAACAAAACATTTTGTTTCACGTAGCTATCTCATCTCTTGCCTGAACTCGTCTGATTATCTTGTCACTCTTAGATGATAAAATGTAAATAATCACACAACAAACTTCCCTTTTTAACGCTTACTAATTAAACGTCGCGACGAATAAATTGAAGGCGAAATATCACTTTTATGTAAATAGTAACTTTAGCTTGGGCGCCGCAGATTAAAATACTTTACTTATTATATAAAGTTTGACGCTCTGGCGCCGAAGCATTTTCGTTTCAGTACATTAGTATAAAGGTTGAATATTTATGCTCATGTTGTGAATTCTCTATCTTAATCATACAGTTTTTTAGCCAAAGGTTCCTTACGTGATACTTGTCATAAACGAAACGATATATTCATGTAACGTATCTACTTCTTATGCTGTTTTATATAATGATGGTTAAAGTGGATAGGCACGATAAATCATTCCATTGTTATTTCTTCTGGCTATTCGATAAGCTCTCGAGTTATTTATGGTTTTGGCTATACAATATTGGCAGAGGTGAATTATTATGGTAAAAAAACGGTTCTCTATACATAAACGTCGAAGTATTGACAGTGTTTTGATATACTCGTCGAAAAAAGTTTTAAAATAAAGCAATTAAATGTAGTGCTGTGTAATACTCTCAAATAAAAACCTTTTATACGAGTACAGTCAAAATAAAAAATTGCAGTTTCTATTTTCAGTACCTAGTTACCTACCAAAAACTTTCAATACATTTTATGTTCTCTTGAAAACTGCAACAAGTACAAATCTCGAGTTTGTCGGAGCGTAGCAACTTTCTAGTACAAATTGACGCACTACAAACCGATTGAAACACTTTATACAAGGAGATGACGTCATAATGTTGTACAATGTGAGAATAGACAACAGCAGCTGTGAGGCTGCGGTGAACTATTGTGTGGCAAATTCACTCTTAGCAATAGCTATTATGCATTTCGCTTGAAACTATGTATTCATATTATGCTTTGACTTTGTTAACGACTGTAACAGTAATACCCCTTCAAGGCTGTCCTCGTTATAGATTTAATTGTGTTTTAAATTATTTCAATGCAAGTTAAAAGTACACACATATTTGAAACATACTAAAACCAGCTAGCGAAAGTTCTTTTCTTGACAGTCAAATCAATCGCATATTCAAGAATCAACTACCAATTATAACAACAATTAACATCTCCAATACCTCTTACAAATTCACACATTAATTTCCATCATAATTCAGCGTAATCTATCAATTTACAAACGCTGTTACGCGCTTAGAAAGAGGCTTACGCAAGTAAACCCCTACTTGTAAGTTTAAATTAAAGTGTTTGAGAAGGAAACGCTAACTGAATTCCGTTTTCTGCCGGTAGGGGCGATAGGTGTCGTAATGTCTCGAACCGCATCGATGGAGGCGTCGGGGAAATTGCCCGAGATCGACTGCGCCGTACCTATATTGTTAGGTATAGGGGCGCCGCGGTGAACTTTGAAAATTACACGAGTGCCGTAAATCAAATTTCTGAGGTGGAGGTGAGATCTGTCTGGAGGTTGGGTATTTTGGGAACATTTAAATTGTAAGATTAAGGTGCTTGCTTGCTACTTCTAGATGTTTAGCAAAAGAGTTTTAACCTTATGAGCGTTTGCGCCGAACGTCATTTCATACAAACTTTCAAGCCCTTGTTTTCCGAAACGAACAAACCGATTTTAATGAAACTTCATACGCATAAAAAGTTAAAAAGTTAGCAGAGAACATTTTCGAAAAATAGTGTTGCAGCCAAATTAGACCGATTTTAAACTTTTCATAGGAACAGAGATTTCTAGTTATCTTTTTTTAAATAAGACATTTCGAAAATGTTCTCTGCTAACTTTTTAGACCTTTGTATCCTGCTTATGCGTATGAAGTTTCATTAAAATCGGTTCATTCATTTCGGAAAACAAGGGCTTGAAAGCTTGTATGAAATGCCATTCGGCGTAAGCAATGTTCGATGGAGTGGCAATCAATAATGTTCCAATAAAAACAAAACAAGCGTTTAGACAAAATCGTATAAAACAGTCTTTGAGTATGAAATATCACTCTTAGATGGCTTTAAAACTATACACAATTAACCAACAACGATGGCCTTCAAACAACCACATATACTCCCATATTCGTGGGTGATACAAAAAGCCAAGCAACTCAGTATTCGCGAGATTTGCTCCGGAATGCGACGACACTTCCCGTGTGGAACAGAGCCAACCGTCTGCCAGTAGAAAAAAATGTATGAAGTACATCAGTCTGTGGCCTGACTGACATAGACAGCCGGCTTACCTTTAAACTGAATGGGGTCATTGACCGCTGTTCAGTAGTTACTGCGAATGTTTAATTTGAAAAAAATCTAGGAATTTGACTTTTTCTTGGAAAATGAAACAAGGCGGCTCGTGCCTCGTTGGTTTAATCGTCGCAAGCATGAGGTAGTGGGTTCGATTCTCAGGTCAGGCTTAGTGTTATTGGGTTTTTCCATCTGGAATATCCTAGTAGAAGCCTGCAGTCTGGATTTGTGCCCGGTTGATGACAATAGGCTCGCATAGGGGAATACAGGCGTGATGTTAATATGTTTGCGAAACAAGGAAAACCTTATCCAGATATTTTCTGTATCTTTATTCCGATGAAATTCTTTATGTACTGAGAACTGGAATGAGATAAAAAGTCTTTAATAACAATATTATTCGTGGATGGAGGTCGTCACGCTAAACCAAATTAAGGTCAACAGAAAAACTATGAGCAAAAAGCGAAAATTATAAGCAAAAAATACCGCACATACATCATGCTGTCATATAAATTATATCTAACTGCGAACTACTTTCATAGAACAAATTGTGGTACTATTTTATTAATTATGTTCAAGCTAGTTTTTCGTTAGGTAGGTACGAGGCAAGCCATATTAGAGCCAATAACACGATGACGACGAGTCAAAGCATTTATCTCTTACTAGCTGCGCCCCGCGGTTTCACCCACATAAGTGTTGATCCCATGGGAATTCCGGGATAAAAAGTAGCCTATACCTATGTTAATTCAGGGTGTCATCTACCTCCATACAAAATTTTATCAAAATTGGTCGAGCCGTTTGAGCATGAAGAAGTAACAAACATATAAACACACACCCACTCACAAACTTTCGCCTTTATAATATTAGTGTGTTACGCACATAAAAGGCACACGCAACAATAACAAAAACAACCTTATAATAAATAGTTTGTTTCAGAAAAACCGTTATAAAAATTGACACCAAATTAGAAATTATTACAAAACAATACAGGTACGTACTTACCAAAATTTCAGATAGTATATAACTTGATATTATCAATATTAAAGTTTCCATAGTCGGCTAAAGTAAAATTCACATAAAATAAATACATACAAATTAGTGCTTTTTGGGCTTTGGTTGATACATTTGTCAAAAATCTTCATGATACTCAAGTAGGTACAGCTGATGCAATTATTGGAACATTTGGCGACTCATTTATTATTTATCTAGTTGTAGGAAATTTCTGCTAGGAATAGTCTGGCCTTCCAATATTTACACCCTGAACAATAGAAGACTAGAAGTTTTATTGATATTACGTCGAGGGGCGATAAGTGTCAAAGTCAAATTAATCACTAAAGCCACGTTTAGGTACACGAATGCTAGCAATGACACTATAACTAGACAGACACTAGTTTGCTAAAAGCTATGGCCATCACAATCTTCCCAAGATGACTTTTAGAATCGACTCCCACTTAAGACTCCCGCAGACGGGTTCGACGCGACGTGCGACGCGATTCTGGTAGAAAAAATTTCATGAAGTTTTCATAGAAATTGTTCGACTAGAGTTTCGTCGCGCCTGTCTGCAGAAGCCTTTATACAAACCACACTGTATTTTTAGTGCCAGATTGACATGAAAAAGAAAAAAAATCTTCACATTTTGTTCGTGCCCCAAAAACCGTTTAGAACAACGGCAACGTTTCGTTATTTTGACAGTTCTATCAGTGGTTTACTTAATAAAATACGAACTTCCTGCTCGGTCTGACGTAGACATCGACTGTTTTCCTTTGATGCCTTCAAGAATAGCTGATAATATTGTTGGCCCCCAAAGCGGTTATTGAAATTGATAAATAGGAATTGACAATCGGAAAATATAATAATGGTATATTTACTTGACGAAAGCCTGCTACATTCATCATCATCAGCCTACGGCAGTCCACTGCTGGACCTAAGTCTCTCCAGCCTCTCTCTTACACGCCATTCAGCTCCATTCTCGGCAACTCTCATCCAGCTGCTACCAGCCACCCTACGAAGATCATCGCTGCACCTAGCCTGAGAGCGTCTTCCTTACGTTTGCCGATTCGCAGTCTCCACTCAAGAATCTCTACTCCATTCATCATCGATCACTCGGGTCATCGGTTCTGCGGCTAATGGCGCCGGCTAATACCACAACGTGTAACGTAAAATGCTCAAAACCTCTTAAGATGTCATTGTACTCATCATTATGAACAACTTTTACTACGGGACCAAACTTGAAACCGCAAAAGAAATCAGCTATTTAGTACACACAGCTCCATTAAGTAGTTACCCCCCCCAAAAGACATGTGCGTTCAAATCCGTGATAGGCCCAAGTTGGTTTTTGTATTTTGCAAAAACATTTTATTTTAAATAATGTATTGTTTTAGTGAATAAATAAGTTTAAGTAAGTATGTCTTTTTTTATTCTGTTTTTATTATTGTTTTTTTCAATAAAACAATACTTTTATTATTGCGACGACAAGCAACAATAATAGGGTTAACATTTACGACAACTTACTTATCGTCTAAATAGACTGGAGGTTTCAAGACCGCTTACCGTGCATAAGATTGGAAGTTCAAATCCTATATAGGCACGAAATGTGCTTTTTGTTAATTATATTATTTTGATATATTTTTCTATTTTGTTTTAGGTAGTAATTATTTATAAAGAATTAAAAAATCAAGAAAAATAAAATACTTTATTAATCATTTAATAATATTTATTATTGCTATTATTTAACAAAACTATGATCTTATTTTACAACAAACAAAACAACTATTTTAGTTCTCATAAAATCAGAAATCATTTAAAAAAATAATGGATAAATAGTAGTCGTTTACTCTTCGCCGTTTTAAGTGAACTTAAACAAAGTTCTAACTTGAAGGTATGGATTAATTTTATATTGACAACGTAAGTAAGTAAAATTAATGGATACCCTCAAATTATAACATCTTTCGATTAGACAGGGACCTAAAGATATAATGACTCAGCCGATAGTAGATAACAATTTCATCGCAATTCATATGGGCTCGCTGGCTAGTTCGTCAAACTGCCGGTATGAGTATGACGACGTTCGGTGATGCGATGGTTCGAATCCGAGTCAACACAATGGACTCTTTTTGAAGTATTCTTTAGATTATTCGTAAGGAATTCAATGTTGTAGCAGTGTAACATTTTAAAACTTGAGGGGTTAGCACATAGTGACGCTTTCTGTACATTTCGAAGAGTTATGCGAGCATAAATGTAGGGATCAACTGATTTTTTTTTCGGTATTGGGTCCCATAGTAAAAGTTGTTCATAATGATGAGTACAATGACCCCTTAAGAGTAAACTAGTCGCGAGCTCGAACTGACTGGTGGTCATGGCCAAAAAGCACGCTGTCTCATCTGGCTTCGTTTGTGACAGAGCTAATATCAGAGATGAGCTAGACGCTAGTCTACACGCACAACGTCTAATTCTCACGCACAGAAACACCGTTCCGAACTGAAAGGCGCGTAAAAATATCGAAAAGTGCATTGGAAAATCGAGTTTTATGAAAAAACCACTGCATAAATAAATAAAGTTTATTGAACTCTTCGATAACTGAGCTTTGTCGGTACGGACTAGGTTTTGAAGATTTTACAGTTCTTTTGTTACTTATTTACACCCAAAGTTACGTTAAAAATAGCAAGAAAAACGAATCTTTGTTGGCTCATAACTTTTTAATGGAGAAGGTTCTCAATTCGGATGTTTATGTGTTTTTTTTACTATTGTTAATTTAAAATTATAGGCTAGGCATCCATGATTTTAACACCAACCTATTACTGTCCCACTGCAAGGCAAAAAAGGCCTCTCTTCATACAGAGAAGGCATAAGCATTGATCACCACGTTTGCTCAAGGAGGGTTGGCGATTTCTAATAATAATTATAAATGTTGTAAATATAATGAAGCAAACCAGTAATATGGGATAAACGTGACGATCCAATGAATTCAGAACAATACAGTTACTATTACCTTAGCTTTGTACTGAAATTATAATTATGTCATATCCCTATGTATTTTACTGTGTGTACATAAATAATAAAATAAATATTATAATATTGGCAGGTTTTGAACAAACCATAACAAACTTTAAAATGGTGGGTTAATATATTCATTCATTAAAATTATTAAAAAGAAAAGTCAGACGCAATATTCATCTTTCAAATGAAAACCTCATTTCACACCAAAAGCATAAGCTTCTATTTAGAAGTCATGAGCAACATGAGCACGTTTTAGGATATAAAGATGCAAGATTTATGAATCTTGGTTCAAGATTCAAGGTATGCATTACGCTTGCAAGGCATCTTATATTCGTTTAATCAAAACATCCGCCGACATCCAAGGATGCCATATTAAAGTCTGAAAGGTGCGGCTGAGGTAATATGAATGGGATTAACTGTAGTGCGGCTTTCGTACCACCAAACGAGCTGTGATGCCTTTGAAATTCGTTTAACAATGTTGGTAACTGAATAACTTGATTGGCTCGTTGCTATGAGGACTGTCGCTGTTGTGTCTAGGATGCATGTCCATCCTTTACACGGACATTTTTTTGACAAAAGCGCCAAAGTAGCCTGCAAAATTAAAATTTTCTTATATGTTTTTTGCAATTTGCAGGTCCATTCCTCCCATGAAATATCAATCAATAGGATTATATGAACTTAGAGGGGTGTACTAATTATTTTAATTATTATAATTCTGTAAATACACATACTTGTTGAGTTGTTGCGGTCGCGGATCATATTTTCTGAATTAAATTTCGCGGGCCTCCCTGGCGTTTCCCGCAAGCTCTCTCTATCTGACGTAGCCATTCTACCATCCAATGAATGTGACTCATAAATGTACAGCTTTATTCTCCAATGGAAAACAAACTATGTTCAATTAGGTCCCCAATTTTACATAAATGTTTGTGTATATCCCATACACAAACGTATGCATTCAAAGGGTTGATGTAATATCGTATTCGCATAAATCATGAATTCATGAACAACAACAAACTCCAACTTACAGTTAGCAAATTATTATTGTTTGCGGAACAAAGAAAGTCTGCTGTTTCTGGTTCCTATTACACAAAAGTTTTTCTCAGTAGAACCCTTTATTTAATTCCCCTGGCATGGTTAATTTATAGAATAGCATAGTGCCCCATGAAGATACAGCAATGAGAAAGCTTATTGATAATATCAGCCTATTAGGGTCCCACTGCAGGGCAAAATGCCTCTTCACATGCAGAGATGGCACGAGCATTAATCACCACGCTTGCTCAAGACGAGTTGGCGATTTCAGACCTTTATTACCTGCTAGCTGACCCGCCAGACGTTGTCCTGTTTTTGATTCGAAAGACACGTGGCACCAACTATTATCATAATAACGTTATTGTGGTTTTCCTCGGGAACAGCACTTTTTTTTCGGGATGAAAGGTCCCCTATGTCCGTTTCTGTACACCTGACAACGTATATGCAAAATTCAAGATGATCGGTTCAAGGGTTTAGGCGTGAAAAGGTAACAAACAAACAAACGAACTTACATTCGCATTTATAATATTAGTCAGGATAAGTCCAGGTTTCCTCACGATGTTATTCATTCACAAATGTCGGTAATGTTCAAGATAAACTGACAAAGTAGGTAGGTACATTATAATTAAAAAAGTCTTGTCCGTACTTGCCCGGATTTGAACCTCGTGCAAGCCATACATAAGAGGCGAAGCCTTTATCTTGCAGAAATCTTGCCTCTTTTTTCTTTTTCGTATGCCACTCGAGCTCAAGCACCTCTTGTATCTACGGATACCTCATCAATGATACTTCGAACACAAATGGCCTCAAGACCTTGCGACAGAGGTCTAATCTCATTTCTGTTTCAAATATTTTCTGTCGTTAGTAACTGTTTGTCGTCCCAAATTACAATTGTTTTAAAACAATTTGTCAGAAATTAAGTTTCATGCTCGTGTAATTCATCGTCGATAGTTTGGAAAATTAATTCAACCTTCATAACGAGGCTCGGTCCTGAAGCCTCGTCTGAATTAATTAAAATCTTTAGCAAATGATTTATAATTTTCTGAAGGCGGTAAACGGACCATTCATAATAATGAGGCAAGTTCAAATGTATAGCTATTACGGTGAAGAACGCTTTGCTTAAGTGAGCTGCATAAAATTTATAAAGTTAGACTTTAGAGCGAATGTGTTTTTGTTAACTTTTAATTGATACGATTTTTATTTAATTCCTGAATAATTAAATAACAAGTAGGAATTCTAGCCACATGATTAGAATGATTACTACTGCAATTTTGAAAGCAGTTTAATATAAGATTGCAATCAATGTTTATTGTAAAGATAAATAAAATTTGTAACTACCATATCTACTGCCTATCTTTGCAATTTCTCCATTACGTAATTAGAGCTCAACGAAAGTAATTAAAAGCACCAATCGAGTCCAAACAAGGACAACAAAAACACAGACCTAAGAACTAACTAACTATTTATGTTCCCATCCGATAAGATGATTGCGATTTATTAGCGCCAGACAAGACCTATCCAATCATTCTCGTTTTAGTTCTTACCGGCTACTTAGTTACACAACTCCTTCCCATCCCATCCACGTTTTTATTCATTCTTTCTTTTAAAACAGGCTTACAGGGATTTAAGGAACTGAACGCTAGATATTGGATAGAATCGAGCGGCCCGAGTGGCGTTACGGACGGGCCGAATGAATGTTAAAGACTCGGGTTGATACTATAAAAGGCTTATTTGATTTCGATCCAATCTCGTCTACATTGTTCTCGTTTTCTTGTGATTCGTATAAATGAGCGCGGGTTTTTTTCACGTGTGTAGGAGGCTATATAGGAAACTTTTTCAATAGTCTTAGGTTCGATTAGCTGTTGGGACCACTGTTTTCTGTTTCGGTAATGTTTATAAGAACAGTTTATTTTTATTTTAATTATCCCCTTCTTACAAAATCTACATATTATAAGCTTACCCCTCACGAGATGAAAGGCACGAACGTTAAACAAAATTAAACGAATAATACGTAGGTATGGTGCAGAAATTCTGACAGTACTAATTAAAATCGTACAGCATACCGTGAATCGTGGCGTGCGTCCGCGTCGAGTGCTCGCGCGCGACTTGCCACCGAGTTTTATTTGGCCAATATGAAATTCGAATTTTAAATGCAATTCATTCTAAATTTGTTTTTCCAGTGGAATAATAGAACGCGGAAAACTGGCTGAACATAAACATTAGAGAAATAGAAAAGGTTTTTGTATGTTCTGAAAATATTGGTATGGTGTTTGTGAAAGCAATTAATAAGATTAATTTTTGTATTCTGTAGTCATGAAAAATATGTTAATTAAAGTATAATTTTTACAGTGACTATTATTCAACCAAACAGGTTATATTTTTAGAAAATAACTGTAAACTTCCGTGTAATTTCCAAGAAAACGTTGACATTATAAGGAAGCACTCACCTTTTTTTTTTTTATTTTTTTTTATTTTTTTTTTTTTTTTTTTGCGGATGGGAAATCATCAAATGACCCCTCCCGCTCTGGGTGGAGCGGAAGGGAGTGTCAGACTCTTACTGACTAAAACCCACCGGTGTTCCTTCCTTAGCCCTTTATGTTCCGGGCCAGCGGTAACCCTTTCGGACAATCCCGCTGACCCGGCAGGAAGCACTCACCTTAAAGGAAATTAATCTAGCAGCAATTTATAGTTGTTTTATTTACAAGGCTGCTTTTTAATTAAAGAGACGTTCAAGAGAAGTGTAGGAAAACAAATATCAACGCTGCAGTGAGCTATTGCCGAGCACACTGACCTAGGAAACACGCTTCCAACTACATACTACACCACGTCAATGAACTACCTCAATATATAACATTAAATAGACGAACTTTATCATATGAGTACATGAAGCATCCAAGGAGAAAGCAGTTACTAAAGCAAATGGAAGGAAATGAAAGTTCGTAAGTATAAGCAAATTGCGAACACATTCTTCCTTTTATCTTGTTCGTAACCAATGAGCTCCGTAATAGAGCATGTACCTAAACATATTCGTACAGAGAATCAAAGTATACCATCCATCCGCACTAACTACTCTAACTCTTACCTACATAGATACATGAAATATTAACAATAGTAATTAACAAGCTACACGAGGACAACACACCGGATTACGTACCTACCTATACACAATGTAGCACAAATTGAACACTTTTCACATGCTGCTGCAACGCTCGTTATTTTTGTGACATTTCAATTTCATCCCGTCGAAACAGACAAAAAAATATCACCTTGAACACATCACAATGAGCGAGAAAATAGAAAATTAAAAGTTAATTAGCTGTCACGAACTTTGACTCCAATAAAGTCTGGCACAGAGAAACGTTGAAAAATGTTTTCATAAATAGCAGTGGCGATATTAATAAAGAAAGGCTCACCTTTTTGTACCCGCCGAGCCGCAGTGCCCTCTGAAGACGCGCGGCCCGCGTCGTCGACAGGTACACTATTGGCACCGCCTCCCCCGCTTCCAATTCAATATCGAAGTCGTTAACTGCCTCACAAAACTTATAATCCTCAAACTTTTTTGCCTCACTCTTCATTAGTTCCTCACTGTCCCCATCGTCACTTATCTCGTCTTTTAAAACTTCGCTTGCCGGGATGAAAAGAGGGTTTTCGTAACAACGATTAAGAAGTTTAGGATCTTCGTTTAAGTTGTCTTCGGAAATCCGTTTTTTGATGTCGTGTGCTGATTCCAGCTCACTATCCTCTTCCGGGAAAGTTATCAGATAATTGTCGGTGCCCGGGCACTGTTCGTCTGCGCACAAGTCTTCGATCGCTACGGCCGGCATGTTCGTGTCTGAAGACGCGGAAGAGTATGCACTCCACCTCAACCCGTTGTTGAGACGACCGCACTCCATTGTTCCCAGAGTTATGTTTGCACTGATTGAATAACTCCGTTTATTATTCGAGGGGCATAAATTTGTATGTATAACTTTCAGTGCGACAGTAAAAGTAGAATAATGAATAGCGTCTGTCGACGAGTGGGCGTATTAGGTATCTGATTTCAATCTGCAATCATCTGACCGCTGCACGCATGCACGTGACGGTCGTGAAAAATGAGCCTTGTGGCGCTAGGCAAAGAAGTTATTTTTGGAAGCTCCGCAGGCGTACAAATATGTAAAGCAATGTAAACATTTTTCTAATAAAAGCGAGGAAAATTAAAAATTCAGTATGTTTGAAATGTAACGTTATAAATTTTAAGGGCGCAGTTTGCCCACGTGTGTCAGGCGCAAAACACATATTTTGTTCGTTGCTTTTTTTTAAGTGTACGTAGAGAACACAAAATGTTTAGACATGTAAAAAACGGGTATAAAATTCTAGCGGGGGCTGTCCACAGGTGGTGAAAGGTAGGTGATAAGGGTCACCGAGGTACGCTCGCGCGTGTTTCTACCTCTCATCTCACATAAGCTATGTTCAGCCTTATGGAAATACTTTATATTTAATTTAACCACGCCGTTAGCATTATTTCGTTTATTTTGGAAACAGTGTTGTGTGTGTGAAGTTTTTTCTTACGACTTTTATGCAGTAAAAACGTGAAATATAACCAACATGAATTGTTGTGTTTATACAAATCCACGAAAATGTTCGAAGTTCATTTTCAAACCAACTCGTGTAAACCACGAACGAATTTGTACCCGTTGCCATTTATGAAGGCGTCTGAAATAAATCAGACGCAGTCCAGACGGCACAACCAAAAACGTAAATGTCATGCAACAAAACTATGGTCGGTACTCTCGGCACGGTGTCATCGCTCCCGACCATCTATTTAGAAGCCACTACATGCACTAAACGAGGGATATCATCGCTTATAGTCAGTTCGCTGGAACTATTTAATAGAATGTCTGTCAGTGCAGCGCTCGGAGAATGCTTGGCGCTCTATGCGACCGCTGGTTCGGTACATCAAACGTTATTGTGTACAGCGCCACGAAGCAGCGCGTCAATCGAAGGGTTTTTATTTGATTTTTCAGTGGTTCTATTTAGGCAAGTAACAAGTGAAAAACAGTTTTTGGGTTTCTTAAAAAATCTACCTTCTTTTGATTTAAAAACCACATCGATCAGTAACTTTGACTAATGAAATCTACTCACAGGTATCCATTTTAAAACATCCTGATGATACATTAATTACCTCCTTTAAAAGCTCCTTTGGCTCTAAGATCTAAATACGTATAAAACGGCGATCAAAAAGATTAGTTAAATAAATCATGCAGAACGTCTTATTTATGGACTAAACTTAATTAAATTTAGACATTGAGGAGTAGTTCTAATAAACATTCATTTATTACAAGTAATTTGTTCGATATTATAAACGTTGCCTATCCTGCCTAACTGTAACTGTATTTTAATTTAGGTTAAATTATTCTTTCATTTTTAATTAATCTTACATGTTATTTTAGCTATGTAGATTGTAAGTAGGTGCACGATATATGCTTCAGACTGAATGCTAACTGCGTAAAACGAAGTGGTATTCCAAAACTTAGGAAAATCATTGATATGGCAATAGGTTCATCACTGCGTAGGCGCAGAGATGAACCTATTTCAAAAATGAATACCTACATATGAATGGTGTATATAAAGCAGTAGATACCTATCCCGTACCTCCATATACGGCTGCAGCCTGTCAAAGTTCACAATGAGCAGATTTCCAAAACATTAGCATATTAATAGACCACAAAGTGATTACAATAACTAATGACAATATCCAATTGTGTGCTAGAGATGTTATTTAGCAAATACTGCCTATGTAACCTTGGGCTGACAACAAGCTCGAATCATTGTTATTGGCAAACAAAACGACGTTTAGTTAATGATTATTAACTATTATTTGTGTGGTCAATGGTTTAATTTCAATAGTGAATATTAGCTTGTATTCTGTTCATGTCAATTGTAAAACGGAATAAAGGCTGAGTATGTACAAACATTTTGTAACATTTTAGGTGATAAAACACAACAGTTTAAAAAGCAAGATTAAATATTGACGGTTTATTTCTTTCTTAATCAAAACGACTTGCGTAGTAACTAAAAACAACTGTCAAACTTTTCCTGAAAGAAGGATAATCGATTCCCTTGACTGTTCAAAATATGTTTATTGTGATCCTAACTCATAAAAGCTTTAAAAGTGTTTAAAGTAAGTTAATCCTTTTTTCGTTTCCGCTAGGGAGAACCCCTTTTTCACAATAAAGGCTCTCAAGAGAACAGTGTTTAGAAGAAAAAAAAAAACATAAAAAAAAATTTACGAGGAAGGTAATAATTTATAAAAGCGAGAAGATTTTTTTTTAATCAGTTTGCAGATTGATTTCAGTTCACATACAAATGAACGCTTTGTTAACGGTTGTCAAACACAATTTTGAAGGAAACCCACTCTTGCCAAATTTCACGAAAAAACAATTTTTGTCGCACAAATTATTATAAATTACATAAAATATTAAGTTTACATGATTATGATCTACGGATGAACTTGTCACATTCGTTTCAAATATGTCCTAACGATAATATTTATTTCTTGAATGATAGTTTCCGATTCAAACGTCAACGGACCGCGAGTCGGCGCACGCGCCGCGCGGGATGAATCGAGACTGAACGTTCTAATTTTGAAATGAAGTGGGTTTAATAACATTGCGTATTTTCCCGTTTTCTCCCGGTGACATCCGCGATGACTCACTGATCCCAGTTTTTGCGCCTGAAGATTAATAAAACAATTTTTCTAGGCGCTTATTGAAATTCTGACGATATTAGAGTAGTCAACGTCACAATGTCTGTCATCACCTAGAATCAAAGAGTAAAATAGATTGGTTTCAGTTTTTTTTTCAATTCAATTTGATTTGATTGAGTTGAGTTTGGTTTTTTTTTATCTGCTATTTTTATGCAACAAAACGATAGAGAAAGATTGTCAGGCGATTGATAGGGGAACATTTAGCAACGCCAAGGAACATGGGATATGAGCAACAACCCAGGAAGATGATGGTGAAAGCGATGAAATGTTTCGTCCAAACAACAAGAACATAGGCAGAGAGCAAGGACACCTATTAGGCGGCAACTATAGCGACAAATTACACGAGAATAATTTCAAGCAACACATTATTCCACAACTGTATTTAAATTCATAGATATCAAACTCGCAACACCGGCACCCTATTACATAACACGCTTTCAATCACAACCTAAATGAGTTTGAAGGATATTGCTAATTCATTGCTTCATAATATGTTCAAAAAATGTGCCTGCTCAACAACGTAAATAACGCAATGAATGCTATTCAAGTGTCAAATGATAGCCGTTGCTACACTTAGTGTGTTACGCGGCACTCGTCTTTTACGTTATCAGCTTTGTATAATAACACAAAGTTAGGTATGTATAGGTAGACCGTAGTCGATATCAAAATTTTGTTTTCAAAATGCCTGAAAAGAAAAGTAAAAGAAAATAATGCTTGGTTATTGTCTGTGCCAGGTTTGAGCGTGTTGGCTTTATTTGCACAATATTTGTAACGCTATTTTACACAGATTCGGTTTTTGGTCAACAACCCAAAGCCAATTCACTTTTATCATAGAAATTTTTTTCCGAATTATCGGAAAACTGACTTAATAATATGTTGTTATTCTGCTTATTGCAGAATCCGTTACTGATGTTCCAAACAAGACCTTCAAATGATCTTCCTGACTTTTCCGTCCCCATTAAACAAGCAGACAACCTTGGACATCGACATTGTTTTTGTTTATTAAACTGCAGTATGATGTAGACTGATCTGCGCGAATTTTATTTTATTAGCTAGTAACCACGACCTTACGTCGTCCGTCGTCTTGATCCCGTGCCAGGACCACATTTGCACCGAACGAAAACAATTTGGATATATCTCGCGAAAACTTCTAGTACCCGATTTTAAACATTCAGTAGCTCTTGCCTCTGAAATATTACACGTCTACATCACCGACAGGGTTTTTTAATCGGCAAAACGAAATGATAGCATAGCTTACAATGTACACTTTGATCTTTCAATTTCCACTTTGGCCAATCGTTTTAGCTTTTACATTCATAAATTGTAGTATCAATAATACATTCTTTTTCATTTTAGTCCAAAAGCTTAGCGTCGATGAAATTCATTCGTTTTGACCTTTGCTAATGAGTTTACCAATATTATTACCAATCAATTTATCTTCATGACAGGCCAAAACCCCCAATAATGTCCAAAGAATTATCCGCTAACAGATAAAATTATTCACTACTGTAAATAAAATGGTTCACAAAATAAATGATAATGGGTCCTCCATTATTGATATTTCATACTCGCGAAGAGGCCTACTAAGTGGGTAATGAACCTTGATCTGAATAGTCTGTTCGACCGTCGTGCCGTAGGTTCATGTTTATGCTATTACACTAGTAATCCCTGGAGATGTGGCGGGAGTGGTCCTGGCTCCCAGAGCGTATATTCGAAGTCACAGTACTCACAGCACTCTAGCACAACCATCCCCTTGGGGTTTGGGCTTCGACTGAGAACTATCTGAAGAGGGAAACCAAATCACAGCCTCGTTCAATCTTTGGATTGAATCTAGGACAAAATTCCGACTCTAAGTAGGCCAATGACGCCATATCGCAGGTAATTGTTTCTTTCAACACAGTTATCACAAAGGGAGGGATTTTTGTTTCCCCTCCGCCTGTTTAAATGTTTGTGGTGACAACGCTAACGAAATCCCGGCTGCGGCGAGCTCGCACACATGTTGCGGAGATATATAAATAAGCTTATACCTAGCGGATTTACATGATATATTACGTGCAAAGTGTACCATTAATGCTGAATAGCTTTTTTTGCTTGGAATACTAACAAAATTGTACAATGTTTACAAACTTTCAGTCAACCTAAAAGAAAGATCAAAGGATTATACAGTTGTTAAGTACTCGTAATTTAGTTACATTTCTCAGTTTACAAAGAAAATTGGAAGCACGAAATTAATACTAAATCCTGACAATATTATACATCAAACAAACAGTAACAATCTCTCCTTAAGAGCCCAATGCTGAGCTTGTAACTCATATACCGAGCCAAAAGCCAAATAATTAGAGAAGGTAGTAATATGCTCTAATGAAGTCCCTATTTCACCTGTAGGATACAAAGTATCTATTAAAACAATATGGTTAGAATTATGAGTTGATTCAGAAAGTGACCTACATTATAGCTGTAATGTTGAAACAATGTGAACCAAACATACACAATAGTTTCATTTCCAATTATGCAAAGAGCCTGAAACAGTGTGTCGAGAGATACTTTTAATCCAGAACTGCACTATAAAGTGCAGTTCTGGATTAAAAGTATCTCTCGCATTCGTTAATAAAATATGGGATACATTTGCATTTAACGCATGTATTATTTATTGTTCTTACTACAAAATTGAAATCAGATTGGCTCTGAATGATGATGTATTTCTGTATAATGTTTATCGGCTGGTTCGTTTTGCCAGTCTCTGATTAACTCCAGACCAAACTATTCCTAGCTTTTATAGGTACGTGTGTTCCAGTTTAATTGAAATAACGGAGCTCGTTATTTGTTATCGAACGATGCTAATATCTGATGACGAAATGTAAACGATAAAACCACGTAGTTCACGCAAATTAATTTTGAATTGGTTTCAAGATTGATTATTACATCTTCTATATTGTTAATTTAGGAACAATTTCGTTTATTACGTGAAATGTGTGTGGCTTCGAGGCTATTTGTTATAAATAAGGCAAGGACTTATTCAAAAGCTTGAAAATTTTGTATATTCTTCCTCATTGTACTATGGACTAATTTACCGCCATTTCTTTTCTAGATTCAAAGCTGGATCAATTAACGACCTACTCATTTCCTCTCATTATAATAACCATGACATGTGTAAGAAGTAATTATTTAGGTAAAGCCTTCCCGAACAATATTTCCAAAATACAAGTTTGTAGATTGCTTTTGATCGTATTTTGGTGAAAGTAATAACATGCAATTCTGCTCTCCTTATATAATGATTTTCTATAAAAATATACACGTTGAATAGAAAGATCAGAGTGTAATATTGTAAGCTAGAACAATAGAGATTAAAGATCCCAAAATTGGGGCAATTTTATAATTAACTAATTTTGCATAAAACAAGATTCAAATAGAAATCGCCCCAAATGGGAACATCGCGTGCTTTTTCTAATCGAGGATCCCAATTTGAATGTTCGTCAATCAGCTTCCAGACAGTAGCAGTAAGAAATTAGGTGGCTTGCCAAATACTTAAACGTCCCGTCTGGACACGCAACCTGATGCGGCACGAAGCTCTCGACTTTCACACGACACGTTATTTTTCGCGGTTTATTTTTATCTCCAACTTATTTTCCTCTTCTAGAACAAAAGCGAGCCAATTGCTAATTTAGACCACAACAAGGTTCCACCTAATGACGCTGCTAACAACACACGGAACACTCAAATCAAGAGAATCAATAAACCACTCGACGGGTTCCCCATCATCAATCAAACGCGAGCGGGTCCTTTTGAGCTCATAAAAACTGACGTCACACTGGCGTGTACATATTTATGAAGCATCCAAGTGATCTGCTATTGATGGGCTGTCCCATTCATCAGTCAGAGAAGCCGTCGACTAACAAAAACTTGTTCGTAACAAGATTTTTGTGGGTGGATAGTGTTAGACGGAAATGCGTGGTTGTCTGCGGAATTTAAGAGGTGGAATTACATGAACGAAACCTTGGCGCGAGGATTGCTTAAGTAACGATTTGTGTGAAATAAAACAACTAATGGCGTATTATTTGAAAGAATTCACAGAGATAACTTCGCATAGTTCAATGGCTTAGCTAAAGTGCTTAGCGCTGTTTATTGTTGAAATGTCAACTTCAATGCCGTTTGCTTTGTTCAAGAACAAGAAAAAAGCAGTTTACTTAGGAGGGCGTTCGTCATACATCTTGAATTGATTAATCGAACCGTCATAAATAAAGCAATGTATCAGTAAAGTGCAATTGTGGGTGATTGTGGTTGATATCAGCTCTTTATTGATGGACACCGAGACACGGCTCGTAAATTGCCACTTGCATATGCATGCGAGGAGCGACCGATTGGCAACGGTGCACTCGGCCCGTTATGACTGTCGCTCCAACCTACGCCGTCACAATTAACGGATGTTATGGTATTTTTTAACAACATTTTTTCTTTTATGAATGGTATGATTGATTGAGTTTTGTACAATTTGTGCCAGATATTTTTGAACATTGTGCATATGCACATTCGTGACCCAAAATGTATTAACTGTATTCTTTAATGGAATGCGGTGAAAAACAATGTCGTTGGTTGAATTAAATCTATATGTATACGGACAATACTAAATTGAAAGTAAAATAAGACAAAAGTTTAAGATTGGAATCAATTCCAACGACCAAGCAAAATCTCACCGTTCAGCTCGGTAAAGCCAACATAGAGTTGATAAACCTAATGTCTACATTTATCGAAAACATTCCACAGATCCAGTAGGTACCTACGTTTGCATTTGGAAAGTGAGGATGAAACGATAATCCATACAGCCCGTCCATCAACGACTTATATTTATTGAAGTGTTTATCGCGGGACCGATTTAGCACAAAAAAGTAACAAAAATTTTTTCGGTGTATATTTTGCCGAGATAAAATCGTGAAAGCCGGATCAGTGCTCTCAGCTCCGCGTACGTATATTGAACAATTTTAATCCAAACTATGTAGGTGTTCGCTGGTACCTATTGTATTGCACAATGGGATTGACATCCTTTGGAAACGGAACGTTGGGAATTTTTCGAGCCCTCGGCTTGTCTGACCACGGTCCGATGGCAGTGGAACGCCAATCAATACTAGCATAGCATAGATAAACTTCAACTACCCCGTATCTAACGTGCAACTGCAACCGTAGCATCATTAGCCTTAAAAAAATGATTAAAATACTAACGGAAAACATACAAGAATCATGCTTTCCTTCCCTATTATACAGCGATCACCCTATTTATTTATTTTGCGGGTGGATACGTTCTAATTTTGTGTTCAATAATGTTATTTGTGTAAGAAATAAAATGTTATTTATGTAAATGATTTGTTAAAAAGAAAAACAATTACTTAATTATTAACAAGTAAATACATACTTAATTAGTTTGTCAAAGTTCATAAAACACTATATTTTAAGTTCTAAAAAATGTTCTCAAGTACCTATTGCCGGGTCAGCGGGACTGTCCGAAAGGGTTACCGCCTGACCCGGAACATAAAGGGCTAAGGAAGGAACACAGATGGGTTTTAGTCAGTAAGAGTCTGACACTCCCTTCCGCTCCGCCTAGAGCGGGAGGGGTCAATTGATGATTTCCCACCCAAAAAAAAAAGAACCTACCTATGTGAAATCCTTATAATTTCTTATTGAGAAATAAATTTCTATAACCATAATCAGCTTTTTCCTCAAACCAAGGTGTATTAAAAGATTTATAAGTTAATGACTGTTAACTCATCTCGCAACAGGTTTCCGCCAGATCAAAATGATAAGCAGAACACTTATTAGCTCAGTTCATACATTGATCCACTTATCTTCATCAGCGACGCAATCGGTCGCACTACTGACAAGTGACAACTATTACATAATAACCTCCTGGGCCCGGCGTCAGGCGTGTGTACACAACCTAGTCAAAGTCACGTAAACGCTGTAATCCGGTTGGACGACACGCCGATCCTGTTAACGCAATCAAATGTTGGCGAATTTAAATGGACTCGTGAAACAAACGAGCCGCGTAGGAGTCGATCAGAGCTGTTAGGAGCTGTTGAACGAATAATTCCTGCGTGTTTCGCGAGAAATGTTTGCAAATTAAGTTATCTTGGTCTTACGAGTGTGAATACAGCTAATGATATCATTCATTTGGAATAACTTCAGGTTCTGCTCGCTTCTGATTGTCATTGAACCTGTTTGCATAATAACGCAGAAACTGGTTTCAACACGATGCGATTACGATGTTGATTCTTAACAACTGAACTTTCTTGAAGACGAAGAAAAGATTAAAAGTTGAAGTAAACAAATGTTACTTCAACTTTTATTCAACTTTTTGCAAAATGCCGAAATTTTATAAAGGTATCCGGTCCTTTATAAAATTTCGGCATTTTGCATGCACTTCCTGAAATAAGGTCATATTGCTATACCTTACGTCAAATTCAAAATGTTCAAAATATTGTTCCTTTTATGGGACAAATATTTACTTCAACTTTTAATCTTTTTTATCCAATCGAGGTTAAAATGTTACGTCCGTTACGTCTGCGAAACCTATTTGCTGGCCGCCTGCGCCGCCCGCCGCGCCGCCGCCGCCGCCCCGCGCCGGTCGGCCGGACGGCTGGACCCCGCCGCAAACGGGTTAACCTCAATGCAACGTCTTGTTGACCGGCTGTAATTGACCTAAATCTTTAGTACCTACCTACGAACTTGGTAAATAAAAATATTATGAGGGAAATACTGGTGAATATTTTAATCTAACTTCACGCGTTCGAAATGGCGTTCTCTGTTATGCTTTCAAAAGTACTTATTATTTTGTAGTAACTTCACATTATTGATTATCACTTTCTTTTCCTACGAATTAACGTTGCCTAGAAACGAGAGACCTCAGGGAAATATCACAGAACCGAGTTCAGAAAACAAATACTTTTTGCTCTTTGCACACTTAAATATTTTGAAAGTATCAGAAAGCAGAGATAGAGCTGGGTAACTGGATTTGATGCATGACCAATCGCAAACTTCCCGGAAAAATATATATTTCAGGACGTCAAAGTTGAACAAAAACGGAAACATATTTGAGATTTGCCGGAGTTCAGACCGACAAACGGCCAACATGGAATAACCCCTCTTAACATAACATGTTTTAAAACTATTGAATAAAATACTTATTTATTAACTGTTTATTATAACGTGTTCTCTGAGTTTGTTTCGGTCTTTCTTCTCAGAGTAATCAGTAAGAAATCACCAAACTCATCTAGTTTTAAAAATAAAAACATAATTTAATTTAGACGTGTAAAAGTGTTTTTTAACCAATTTACAGAAGTCATTATAATTTATCATCATTACTTCAGAAACCTGTGTTTTTAATTAAAAGGATGAATACATAAATCTAAAAAAAAAAAGGTATAATCGACGGTATACCTACATCCTGCCTATACCTAAATTAATAAGGCTCAGAAAACTGTAAGTATTTTAACTTATCTCACATAAGTACCTAAGTATAATCACCGAAAGGATTTAGTGACCATCGAACAGCTTTGAATTTCAGAGAGCAAGCGCCATGACAGTAAGTGACAGACAGCAGAGATTACGGATATCTCATCAAATCGGTACGAATCGGATCGCGACCGCTTTGACAATAAACAGAGTGAGCACGGAACTAAAATGTACTTAGATGCGGATTACAGGGACCCGTACGTACTCAAGATTGCGTGTTGTAACGTAATACAGTCTTTTAGTACCTAATGTGTTCTGGCTTACCTATAATTTTGTTAGTTAAGTACGAGAAAAATGAGGAGTCAAGAGCCAATAATGAATTTTACATTTTCATGTAGTTTTTTAAGATACTCATATTGTTGACATTTGTTGCCTGCTAAATGGTGCGCGTACAGGGCTAATGTATGTACCTATTTGTAAAAAAAAATTGTTGAAAAGCCTTATAATCGTCTCCAATTCCAAATCCTGTTAGTTAGATTGTATAGCGAACACCAAGAATTGTGCAGTAACAAAGAGTTAAAAGAACAGCTTTTCAATTAACAGGTGTTACCAACAAAGTGCCATTTCACCGTATATTTCCTTCAGTTTCTAACATGATAACAAACGAGTATCGCCTCGTTCTTGTTTATTTATATTCGCGTCGCGACGCCACAACAGACTTGGCTTTACTCCAACTCCCATTTTTTAGGAATTTATTTCAATTCATGCGTTTTGGCTTTTGTAATCGTGTATCGTTCGTATCGTCGAATGATTGGCAATAATTGCTGAGCAACAGATATTTTATCGGTTTTTTTTCTTTTCGATGTTGGTAAATGTAGGAAATTTTCGTAATCCTGGTTGACTGACAAAATGAAATATTATCAGTCATAACGATGACGGAAAAGTCAAAATTGGATTAACATAAGCTACCGAAAAGCTTATGTCAATCATGATCAAAGTCGTTGTAGATTTTAAATACGAAACACTTTAAAAGCGATTGACAATTTGGTACCTTTTATTATGTGATAATTACAATTTAGTCTTCCCAGTAATTTATACCCGAATCTAAATCTATACCTTCTAATAATAAAGCTGAAAGGTTTGTTTGTTTGAACGCGCCAGTCGGATTTGAATAAATATTTTTGCGTTTGGTAACCTAATTCTTGAGGAAGGCTAGATGCTACTTAACCTAAAGCTAGGACCCTTAGGAGCCGAGCAAAAACAAAAAAGTCAGAAAGTAATAATACAAGTAAGCGATACAATGCCATGAGGTGGGTCGGGGGAACAGAAATTTCACGCGGACTAGTCGCGGGCAAAAGCTAGTGTTTCAATAACTTTCAAAATCATATGCGCAGATAAATTTGAGTGTGCCAAAGCTTGGATGTTAATATTAAAGGGTGACATAAAGACTACCTACCTAGTCACCCTCCCTAGCCACGACCATTCACCAGCCAGCAATTAAACGTGAATGTGAAGCGAACAATCGCAAAGGGCCGGAGAGTAATCGATCATCGACATTTGGACAGGTCATCTGTTGAATACGACCCTAACGTCCGAATCGTAATGGAAATACGCCGGTTTGATTGGCACATGTGATAGTCGCTAATGGCTGATAAATTAGAGAAATGGAGAATGTTGTATTTGGATATTTATACCAATAAGTACAATACGACCGACGTAATTTGGCGGGCCTGAACATAGGCACTAAGAACTTTCGCGCATGTTCTCTCACTCGCACTCGCCGCATGTCACCATTTGGTTCCTAAAAAATCTTACTGCGCAGCCTTCTGCGCAAAGTTCAGTTACGTCGGTCGTATTGTACCGTGTCTCGAAAAGCACGATAGTGACGGTCGTCCCGGCTATCATTCGTGGACCTATGGCAGTCGTTACGGGTCGTCAGTAGCTCGAAAGTTTGACATGCACTTTCACCAAGGGGTACCTAATATTACCCAGAAACTGGGTTGTGGCGGTCAGATAGGCAGTCGCTTCATGTAAAATACTGGTATTCAGCTGCATCCGGTGAGACTGGAAGCTGACGCCAACATAGTGGGGAAAAGGCTGGGCAGATTGTTTGATATTTATAGATACCTATATGAAGAAATTATTTCCGACCGGACTGAGTTATTAAATCATTAAAATTACTGACGTAGGTAATCAAAAGGTTCTTCTGTAGAAAGTATCTAGATCGGTTGCACCCGGTACAGCGTCCTAATAATTGTTTGCTGCACCGGACGACGTCATTACGTCAGCGCTGGCTGTTGCTGAAAACCAGCGCTGGAGTTCTGTCTTGCAAAGGGTCGCAGCATAATGCTGAGCGATAGCCGTTTTGCGTGGATGTGACGCATGTATCCTCCAACCCTATCTTATTTTTTTTTTGTGCTTATGTCCTTTATGCGTTATGTTTACAGCAAATAAACGTATTTTATTTCTTTCTTTCACCCTACAAAATCCACAAACGGATAGTGTACAGTTATTCTATCATGCAGTACACAGTTAATATAACTCTTCCAAACTCCGATCAAGTTCATTAATAGTTACAGAAATAAATATCTAAACTGAACTTTACTGATCAGATAATGTTAATATCCTTAAAAGATAATGATGAAAGCTTAGCTAAAATGATCAAACAACCCCGATAAACCGTAATTTCAATAAAATATAACATTACAATGATATCCGTTGCCAAACAGCAATATCAAATACTTGGGTAACGTACGTAAAAGGAGTAAAACGGTAAAACTTCAAGGCGATTGGACCGCCTCAAACAAGATCTGCAAACGAATCGCGTAAATCGCCTGATTTCGGATACCTTTGGATCTTTGCGGAGATCAATCCGATTCCGATCGCAGGTAACGATGCGACCTTTGTGTATTAAACAGACAAGCTGTACAGCGGTAATGTTGTGGTTCGATACGATAAACAACAAGCAAAACAATAAAATTGTCAAACAAAATAACTAAGTATCAGAGGTCGACGCACTAGCATAGACGAATTCATAATCTAGGTACCTATATTAAGAAAACAAAAACCGGTCAAGTGCGAGTTGTTCCACCAAAACTTTTGTAGTTTTATTTAGGATACTATATCCGACCAATCGACAGTCAGATCAGCACCCTAATTGCGTAACAAACTATCAATTTCAATTTGAATAATTTTAAAGGATATTTTGCATCATAATTATGTTCAAAAAATGTGTCTGCTCAACAACGTAAATAACGCAATTAATGTTGTTGAACTGTCAAAATAAAACCCATTGCTACTGATAGTGCGTTAAGCAATTACCCCGCAGATCATACTATTTCTCTCTTCCTATAGCTAATAACTTTTTAGTATTCATATTCCAAGCTAAGAAGTGTGATTATGTCTTTTGAGGTGTAAATAAGGGCTATTTTATTAGCAACTAAATGATGAGAAAACGAATTATCTTCATTATAATTTATTTCGTGAATTTTTCCCATGTTATAATAAATAATCTGCTATTCGGGGTGATTCGGGGCGGAGATAAATCCAACAAATGAAATATCATAAAAATCGGTTCAGCCGTTCTTGAGTTATAAATATAACTAACCCGACTTTAGTTTAGATGAGAATGAAATGTAAGTGTACAAAATTGTCTTCAATACAAGAAGGAATGTTATAGTGGCTGATTTATGAAGGGTGGAAAAAAGCGCAGTCATTTATTTTCTTCCACAAGATTATACGTAATACACAATGACATGAGTTTCTTTGTGAAAAGTATCAAAAATAAAATACATACCAGTTCCTCAGGTGATCCCGGTTCCTTCATACCATTGCTCTTATCCGTGCTCCCCGTCTCTGTAACCAAAAGAAAGAAAATATTACTTCAAAGCCAATATTTAGGTAAACTTAAAATCGTAACATTTGGGCAGCAGTACGTTTCAAAGGTTAGAAACTTTTAAATCTTTTCTATCCCATTACTGAGCAAAGAGATCCTACTGAGATGATGCTAAAATTAGAAGTGACGGCTAACAAAGATACAGAAGAAGACATCCTACAAAATCAGCCTATACTGTTCCCACTACTGGGACACAGGCCTCCTCTCTGTGAGAGAAAGTGGACCGTGATCCACCACGCGGGCCTAGTGCGGGTCGGTGGAAAAAGACATACCGCGCTGATCAAAGATAAATTGGGATAGTGATGATGAGCAATAAAAAGTGATTTCCTTTATTCCTTTTCTTCACAAAAACATATATGTATTATCATATCTCGCAAAAACCCACTCCAAGCCATAATTAAAATTAAAACCGTCATAAATTAATTTAGAAGAGTTAGAATAATTAATCTAAATCACAAATTGGAAACCTGAACTGGCGATAATGAATTGGAGCGTTACTAAATCTCGATAAAACATTAATTAGCTGACCGAAACGAGTTTCATCAGCCACATTTTCCTTACGCGAAATATTAATCACATCACACTAATATTAAAAAGGCGAAAGTTTGTGAGTGTGTGTGTGTTTATATATTTGTTACTTCTTCAAGCTCAAACGACTGGACCAATTTTGATAAAATTTTGTAAGGAGGGCTGACACCCTGGATTAACATATAGGCCACTTTTTATCCCGATATTACCACGGGATCGAAACTTATGAGGGTGAAACCGCGGGGCGCAGCTAGTGTTTTAATAAATATTAAGCTGGTAAAAGTAGTCTTTGAATAGGTACACAAAACAAAAACGAACAGTTTTTATAAGAAGAGGAAAAAAGTATTGATATCTTGAAAAATTAAGACTCCGGTGAAATACAAGGAAAAAAAAATTAAAAACATAATACCTACTTATTTATACGGAGACGAGAGTAAAGGAGACGGTATTCAATCTGCATACCTACTTAGGTAATGAGTTTGGATAAACAATCAAACTAGGTTCACCTAGGATCACCCAAATGTCTTGTCGAGCAGTCTATTACAAAATCTTACATACATAATTACATGGGAGCAAGAAACTACAAGCGGCCAAGGCCACGGTGAGGCAAGGGGTGCTAAGAATCCCCGGAACCGGTCGAAGTGGAGGTGCTTGGCGGAGTCCTATGTCCAGCAGTGGACGTCTTTCGGCTGAAATGATGATGAAGAAACTACAAAAGCCAAACGATCTCCTTAAACACTCATTTTGCTTTATACAATCTTGTTACCAATTAATATAAAATACTGCCGCTGAATCTTATAGGTACCTAGTAAAAGTATTTACATTTTGCTACAAAGCATCTTGCTGTTCTTGCAACATTTTCACACTTTATTCAATAATTTATGAGACGAAGTTATTTTGCGATATTACGGAAAGGAAATTCCTTTCTCGTATGTACGGTCGGTTGTCATAGGAAAGTATCCGTTCTAATTAACAGTTTACTTGGTTAGGTGGATACTACGACAATAAATTAAACTGCGTATAGGTACTTATCTAATGACGTTCCCAGTCTGCATACGAAGATTAAATCAAATATATCCAATAGTTTAGCCACTATAGATAGCCGGCTGATCGGCTAAATCCATAGGTATTCGGCGCATTTTTTTTTTTTTTTAGAATGTGAAGTCATTAAATGACCCCTCCCGCTCTGGGTGGAGCGTCTCCACGTTGTATTGGCGCACCCTTTATTCATTGGTTTCCAGTTTACACAAACGACTACTTACAATCAACAAGTCAATATTTCATTTTTCATCAAACAATAAAATTAATAACCGCACTTTCGTGGTTTTAAACATAATTTGAAGTTACGACGACGATGATGCGTATACCTACAGACTCATAAATAACTATACTTATTCGTATTTTACAATTTTGGCACAAATTACTTTGGAAGCTAAATAATATGGAACACGTGTAGGCTTTATTAAATAAAGGAGATTTCAACATGATATAAATATTCATTTGTATCACTATTAAGCCTACTTTTGCTGTCTAAAACTTGCTTTCATAAGCCTTCGAAAGAGTAATGTAAATTATACATGTTTTCGAATATGTTATGTAAAAGTATATTTCTAATGTAAAAGTACATTGGGTAGATACCTATGTAATATATAAGTATATATTATTCTCGAAAAAAGTTACTAAAAATATCGTATCGAAATGGTTTGATCAACAGTTCTTATCTCTTAGCTAAATATTATAAAGGAAGTAATATTTTCTTACGAGAAAAGTACTATATTTCTTTAGTAATATGAACTCTGATATAATCTTAGACATGTTGAGGATAGTATAGGATTAAATTAAGTCAAAGAACTTCATCCCCCTTTAAGCTTGTTTGCTAACCAGAACCAGCAAGCACCCCATTGACACACTTGCACAGCAAAGTACCGCGTCTTGCACGACATGAGTAGGTACACACTCGTTTTTCTTTTCCATTTTCCCTGACTCAGACATATTTTCCTCCAATTAAAATATATTAAAACGGGAATTGCATACTTGAAAAGCAAAAAGCTGACACGGAGGCAGAAAGCGCGATCGTGAAAACTGTTGATGCATTTTATACGAATGCTTCCCGTACAACGTTTAATTGAAACATCAAAAATCGTACATTAATTAATTCACGAGAGCTACAATAAGGCACGGAGCGCTCAAATTAGTGTAATACAATTTGGTAGAACAATGAGTGCCGGGAGGTCGGGTGGTTCGTGATAAACTATGGACGTAATAAGCTCACGGTAACTACAATTAATAATTAACTACATACAATTAAGGCTTTCGGTGTATCTGTGGACGTTACATAACAACCACGCTTATTTCCACGAGAGCGGGTAATTAATACAGTACTCAAACAAATCGCTGAAGACGTTGCTAAGTCAGTTATGTGTGTGATGTACCAAATAAAAATCTAGTCTTTACAAAGAGAAGTACCTAACACTTTTCCCGGTCACTTGAACCGGCTGTTTCCCGGCTGCTCCTACAACTACTTAACAAGCGAGATGATCTTTTTAAACGACTCTAAGCACTAAGGATGTGTTAATTAAATATTGGCTCAGTATAATTAATATATATCTCGATAATTAAGGATGTAATTAACATTAATTTCGTGTTTGGAGCGTGTGTATATTTTAACAAAACCAGTTACTCGTACTTTAACGGTAGTAAAACATGTTTAAAATTATTTCTCTACGATTGCGTGATTAAACTTTCTGATAGTAAGCTCATCTTAATTAAAGTGTTGCTCTGCTTGTAACATCAGATTTACTTTTAAGTTGTTCAAAGGTGTTTATTATTAGAGAAAAATTATAATTTTATCAAAAATGATAAACGAGTATGCTGAACGGAGATATCTTTCATCAATTGTGTAATAAATATTTAGTCCTTAGAAGAGTACGATTTGGAGTGATCAATTTTAATTTAGTCTACTGAAAAAAAATAGAGCATTTTCCCTCATTTACAAATATACAACTTAACATTAACTAGGTTAGCATTCTAATAATTAAATACCTTTTTACAGAACATGATACCTACGTTAAAATTCTCGCCGCCGCGCCGGCTTAGTCCGCCTCGGAGATACGAATTTACTCATAACGTAATCATGAAAATATTACATTCCTGATTACCTTCGTAAACACTTTGGAAGATTTTCCCCTAACTATGTTGAATTTGGCTCGTAGCGTGGCCACAGGTTATTTATTGGGATGTTCCTATTCTCAAATTCTATTAATTGTTGAAATAATTACGTAAATAGGTACAAAGACTGGTCTACAAGGTTCAACCTCGCCTCAAACTCAAGTCTTTAATTAGGTATTAGATCTTACGTTAGCTGGATAATATTGAAACCAACAAAGTAACAACAAATCAAAATACATATATCGCCAAAGGAGCACATCGACATCATATTCCAATTACCTTGTCTCTTAGAAATTCAGCTTATCCGTTTCATGTTCCACAAAGGAACACTGTACCTACTAAATTCCAATTCAAATTATTTATTTTCTCTTCACAACCATTGGCATCATATTAATTTGTACAAGCTTAAAAACTACGTGACACTATAGTTTGTGAGAGACGTGTTTTTTGCACTATAGGAATACATCCACACGATATGTAAACTTAATCAGTTATTTAGTCATTAATGTGATGGGCATATCCTGTCTATGATAGCAAGCAGGCTTGATTGTGCGTTTGTGAACCACTGCTGCAAGGTTTCGGCTGGGCCTTGTCACCTTGCAGCAGATGTCATAATCTGTTTTCTGTTTTTGGTTTTGTTTTTGTCTTTGTAAGTGTATTACTAATATAATTTGTAAGTATATTGTTACTAACACTATGAGTCTTGTTGCTCGAAATAAAATGATTATTATTATAACAAAAAGAAAAGTAAGTGAAAAATAACTGATCTATTATATGTAGGGAAATTAGCCAAATGGACTATTTTGGATGAGTTAGTAATTCTTCAGTTGTTATATAATAATCTAAGTAGTAAAGCAACTAAGGAATACCATTCAACTAGATGACTCTTACAAGCCTTTGTGGTTAGGTGATAGATCGTGGTAATACGATTTATTTTATTATACAAGGTGTTGATTTGCATCCTCGTCAAATTTCAGGAGGTTGTCATAAAAGACTTTTTAGTACTTTAGTATTTTAGTACCTTAGGACTTAGTAAAGTAAAAGGCGTTTGTTTGTGTGTGAAAGCGCGGTTATAGGCTAGTAACAGACGGGCCGCGTTTAAATACGGCTGGTTCACACTTACGGATTTCCGTAAATAAGATTTAAAAAAAAAACCTGCCCATTTTATTGTTCATTTGGGTCGAGAATCATTAGCATAATTACGTCCTTAAATTTGACTAGGATGCAAATCAACACCTTGTTTATAAGGAATAGGTACTAAGTATGAACCTTAAATCCCTGTAAATGAGTTTTGCGCAAATTAAAGTTAATGTCACCAACATACAAGCGGAGGTTAATTTGTTTCGATTCATCGCCCCTGAAGCGACATTGATTGCGTCATACACAGACTCAATCAACTCTCTTGTATACTAACAAATTATAACAGGGTTTACATTGAGTGTACTGCTTTTTAATTTAATATTACCTCAAGTGACGTAGTTGCTTTTAGTACCGAGCTTTTGAGGCGAAAAGTTTGTGAGAAAAGATGATGAAAACTAGAGTTCACTTCAGTTTTGATGCAAGTCTAAAACTCTAAAAGAGTCTGTTGTGAAAAGAAGCGCACTTGCCTTACGATAATTCGTTAGGTTTAAAATGTTGGTAGATACCTATCTTAAAAATATGATCATAGAAATTGCTAAGAATTGCTATATTTATTTATTAAAAAGAGGTCTGGTTTGTATGTGGGTATCTTCGAAATTACTTGTCCGATTCCGAAAATTCTTTCACTAATAGGAAGCCACAGTGTCGCCGAGTGTCATAGGATATACTTTATGTTAAAACAAAAATATTCACGGCTACGAAGTCCCGGCCAGAAGCTAGTTAAATAAATACTCTTCAACCTTCCGAAGGCACTAAAATTACCTGCCTTCGAAAGTTTGAAGATTAATTATGTATAATTAGTACCTATTTCTTGCAATGATACAAAATATGTACTATGTATGCAAATAAGTATAGGTATGTGTGTGTAGGTATTTTGTTTACAATTGCAAGTAATTATTTATTTATTGAAGAACACCAACAGCATATACATTCATCATTGGTTTAAAAAAGTATTTAGGAAGGGTATTACTGCTAATCTATGCACAAATTATAGGTGTACATAACATTTAAAGAAAAAAAAAGGCATAGGACAGAAGCTGCCTGTAAACTAAAAGTAACATTTAAACAAAGTTAACTCACTCCAATACAATAAAAATAATTTAAAAAAATTAAACCGACTTCAAAAAGAAATAACTCAAAATTATGAAATAACTTTAATTTCGGAAGTCGGTGTCTTGGGATCTGTATTCTAGTTTAAGTTTTATGCCACCGACTTCCGAAATTAAAGTTATTTCATAATTTTGAGTTATTTCTTTTTGAAGTCGGTTTAATTTTTTTAAATTATTTTTATTTCGTAATTTTTAGTTTTTGCACTAGAATTTGACCAAGGTTTTGAGATGTTTTCCCTTTGACACTACACCCGTAGCTCGTATCAATAAGCTTGATGAAACTTGCACTGTTCCCTAAGTTGAAGTAAATGGAAGCCAATAAAAAAAAAATCGTCACGATCCGATTAATAGTTCCGGAGATATGCGTGGACAAACATACATACATACATACATACATACGTCTACAAAATTTTGTATATTTGTTTGGAAGCCCTAATAGATTGTCATAAGTGAATATAATGCAATTCCAATAATATTACATACATACGTATCGAATTGATAACCTCCTTTTTTTTTTGAAGTCGGTAATAAAATAGGTAGGTAACCCATCAGGAAAAGCTTGGCAATAGCCTAATTACGTACTCAGTAATTATTGACCACCTGCATACGAGTCAACGACTCGCCATTAGGCCAGCCTGTCTAAATTTTAATCCTTTGACAGATAAAACCAGGTTGGCGTGTTATTTTGCTGGCAGGTAATTACCTAGATAGGTTGTGTGCTTTCAGGAAACTACGCTATTTCAGAATACGTAATAGTTTCTGGCGTAGGTAATTACATGATACAACGCTTGTATAAAAGCGTAAAGTAGGTTCGTAATCTATAATATAATATATATACTAGCAGCGCCCCGCGGTTTCACCCGTTTAAGTGTCGATCCCGTGAGAATATCGGGATAAAAGTTAATCCCTATTATAATCTAGCTGTGTGCCAAATTCCATCCAAATCTGTTCAGTAGTTGTTGCGTGAAAGAGTAGCAAACATCCATCCATCCATCTTCACAAACTTTCGCGTTTATAATAATATTATTATTATAATAATATTATTATTACAATAATATTATTATTATAGTAGGATACCTAAGTAAATCTTATACCAATATATCTAAATCTAAGTAAATCTTTTAACTATTGTAAATTAAACTAGCTTTTTGTGTTTGGTAGTGTGACCGCGTTGTTCTTCTAAAGTACGCAACAGATTTCGATGCGATTTTCACCATTATTTAGAGAATTTATTCTGGAAAATGTATGTGTATTATTAATATTAATCTTACATTTATAATAGATAAATCTCGATGTTTTGTCAAATCGTAAAACCGTGTGAAACAAGGGTGGGTTGCTAGTAGAATATAAAAGATTAAATTATTGCGAACCATTGGTTTTCTTGCTTCCACGTGAGAAAAGCTTCAAAATTGTTCTACAGCAGGGCTTTACCGACATTACAATACTCGACGACCGACGAGTACAACCTTTACGAACTCTCGCGCATGTTCTCTCAGTCACACTCGCCTCATACCATTTTGGTTCCTAAAAAACGTTCACGCGCAGCATTCTGCGCGAAGTTCAGGCCCGCCAAGTTGCGTCGCTCGTATTGTACAGACGCCAGCAGGTCAACCTACCCGAAACTGTCAGATTTTCCCAATCAACCTTGAACCTTATGCTTTAGCAATAAAGTCGAAAATCTATTAAAGAAATCTGACAGATTGTAGTAACTTGATGTGCTGGCGTCCGTACATGACGTTACAGGATGCGAATAACCAAAATACACATAGAAACAATTCAATATGTATATAGTAAGTTTAATTATTAATGTAATTAATTGAAAACAGAACTCGTACGACTCTATGTTTTTTTGTTCGTTTCAATTTTAACATGCAAATTAGTGTCCGGTAATATAGTGATTATGAGCTGTAATAAAACTGTATCTGGTGGATCTGTAATTATTTACCAGTGATAAATATGCAGTGGTGGCCAAGTGGTAACGGCCGCGACTTACGAGTTGTAGGTCGTAGGTTCGAACCCAGTCAGGCGCTTTACTTTGTGTAAATTATTTCATCACCACTGCTCTCAAAACGGTGAAGGAAAACATCGTGAGGAAACCGGCATGTCCTAGAACCAAAAATTCGAAGACATGTGACATCTGCCAATCCGCACTGGGCCCGCGCGGTGGATTACGGCCCACTCCCTCTCACCGAGAGGAGGCCTGTGTCCCAGCAGTGGGAACATTATAGGCTGATTATGATGATATGATGATAAATATGCCTACTACTGATCACTTAAAATATTATTATAAATGTGCGGGCGTTTCCCATCACAGGAGCGGCTAATTGCGTAAAAGTTTCAAGGTAACTTGTTAGTCGACTTGCTTCTTTAAAGGCGTGATAGATGGTTCAGAGTGACAAGTTTAGCACATTATATACATCTTATTTATCACCTTTAAGATGTTATCACTATCCATAAAATAAAAAGTCGTATCAATAATAATCATTTAAATGTCCATAGCCGACAACGATCCGACCGACAGACAAAAAGCAATTAACTTAGCACTAGATGTTACTATAACTTGTGAACAAACCTAAGTGTCACTGTTGTAATGAAGACTTCTGTAATCCCTACATAGAATTTACCAGATGGCTATTCAATTGCCTACAAATACCACAATAACCCGATTCTCTCACGGGACTCTCGGACAGATAACGGAATAGACAGATTAGTTGCGCCATCCGCTGAGCCAGCCAAGCCGACAGGGGAAGTCAGAATGGCTTGCTGAATTAGGTAGGTATGTATGTACAGTCAACAAAAGAGATACGTATGCAGGATTGTCGGATATAGTTGAAGTTTAGTCAGAAATCGATGGATGTTCTCGAATAAAACTTAATTTAATTAATAGAAAACAAACAGCTCATTAATCAAATTAAATTTTTGTTGACAACATCCATCGGTTTCTTACTAAACTTCAACTAGATCCGACGATCCTGCATACTTATATCTTTTGTTGACTGTACTTAGGTATGTTGGTCAGCTTGGTTGTTACAGTCTTGCTTCCGAATTAGGCGGTGCTATTGTGTTTGCTAACTTGAGTGGGGTGGCTTACGTAGAATGGGATACGCGAACAAACATTATCTATTCTCAGTGAATAATTATGTTCTCCAAATATAATCGAGACAGGACTTAGGCACAAAACTCGTCTTTGATTCGAATCGAAAGGTAAAATTTACTGATTCATCAAAAGCGACCATACATAATATTTATATCGTCGCTAATAAAGGAGATGTATTATAAAATCAGTATCAGTAATATGAACAAAACCACACATCACAGATAAATTTTTAACATAAAACCTGTAAAACAAATTTAGTGCCAAAATTACAAATCGTAACTGATTACGTAACTTCCCAGACAGATGACAATAACAGTATTTGAACAAGTCCAAACACACCATCACAGTGTACACTGGCAACACTGAAATATAGCCATGTCTAGAGCGACACGTACAATTGTGCAAAGCCTACACAAATGTCATATCAGATTGTCTCGCTTATTGGCACAGCAGGCATAATGCCATCACAGTACATTCTATACAGAATATGGTCTGATCCATCCACGATTGTACCGGATGCTGTAATTTGATTCCAACTCTATTCATCATAAAATAAGGATAATTTTAGGGCATACACATAGTTCCAAAACAGACGTGCATCAAAACTGAGATTAGCTGATATATGGTAAAACAAAAAACAATCGCCAACTACCTACGATGTTCCGATAAATAACGTTGCTATTTCTAAAGCGATATTTTGTGAGAATAATGGCTATGTAAGTAAATTGTATGAAGTACATAGTTTGGTTCTGCAAACAATCGTAACAATATAAAATTATGCTTGCGTAAGTTAGAATATTGTAGAATTTACTGAGTAAACCTCTGAATATTTCCCACGGGTCCTAACGGTTCCAAAAGTTCATGAATTATTTTGAAACCAATTATAATATCAAAACCTATTCACTGATATTAACATCAGCACTTTAAATAGGCAATTAGCGACATAATAGTTAAATAAATGACTACTTAATCTCACCTCCTATTTCCTATAACCGGCCTATAGGTAAGTGCCTCTCTCAATGGCATACGGCGAGTAGTTATAAAACGCTGACTGATTACACCGATGGGACCATAAACGCACTTTATTCATCTCACGTCCTCTGCGAGCTTTTACAGATACTAATTCCGCCGCTTCATGGTTAGTCTCGCCGCAAAAATAACGCCCGGTTACGTGTGACCACGCAAATTATATCACATTAACGGACTCTATATTCATCAATGAAATTCTAACTCTATTGCCGGAGACTAAAGTTTAAACTCCATCAAAAAAACCACCTGTAGCAATTTTAGAATAGTTAAGTAAATCGTAAATCCGTCCGGTCCCAGGAACATTACATCACTAAGCGGAAACATTGTACGATTATTTGCGTTGAGTTATAGTAACGTAACAAATCGGGGTTCAACGATGTCTCGGCGGTCCTCCCGAACTGACGCGTCGTATAAAACGGGTATAGTTTATGCAACTGACGATGGGAACCGCTTTCAAAACTTTCGCCGTCAATTAAAAAGCGGCTACCGCTTTTAGCGAGATACCTGGTCACGATCCACGCCGTGACCGATGACTTTCTGTTACGTGCACCACTATTGTTTTCTACTTTTAGCTCCTGTCAAAGCTAAACTATTATGGGGCGGAATAGTGTCATAACTCGCTCATCAATCAATGTAACTGGACGTGGCGCACAATTAATCATAGTAGTGTAGGTACCTACACTATCTGTGGCAATGATTTAGTTTCCTCCGGCTCCACAATATTGATTGAGTTAGGTAGATTTAATCCTATTCTCCATTCCAATCTCGGCAAATCTCAATACATTCGATTGCGCTATAATAACTTCGATCATGAACTAGTATAGCGCTGTACTTAGATGTAAGTAAAATCATTTCCTTGCGCCATTCTTATGTTGTGAACAAGATAGCGTGTTCGATAGAAATTGACACGAAGTAGAGGGAAAGTCAAAGTTCAGAGTATCATCCCTTACCTCAAAGTTAGTCGATACAAAACTTATCCTAAACTCCAATTTCGATAACAATATTACGTATCAAACTTGCAAAGAAGGAAGAACTTCCCGATGTTCCAGTAATGGAAATATATCTGTGTAAATGGTAGAAGGTGATTTAAGATTAGAAATTTAAGTGGATGTATCATACATAACAGACAGGGCCGTTGGTGATATTTTTTGCAGTGTCTGGTTCTTTATTTTCGTCTCTTATAAGGTCCATATTTATATGTGGCACGACCACGGACCAATACGAAAATAGCTCTAGCCTTGATGTAAATTGGAAATATAACCAGCCAAAGCTCTAGACGGCAAGACTAGTAATAACTCAGATTTGCGACATCGACAGTCAGCACCCGTGAAGGGTATTTTAATTACAACACACGTCATGTCCATAAGCTTTACGTAAACCCCATAATTCCTTGGCCAGACATGTAAACTCATAGCCATTAGCTTTACAAAACATAAACAAGTTATTACCATTTTAATGGGCCGTGTAAGTGGCGTGTCAATATTGACGGTAATTACCGATTCGATGCCATTCGTCATGTGCCTGTCATGATGCAACCAATTAGTTCAACGGCAAAAATTTCTGCTTAAGATTTTGGTTCAGGAGTGTTTGAAGACGGCAACTTTTTGGTTGGTTTTAAGTCATTAAAATAATCATAAGCTTGCAGTAGAAATAAGTGCTAATACATACGACCTAGTACCTCATTTATTTTAACTATGAAAACTGAAATTAAATCAAGTCATTCACTCGAATCATATTTTAAAGTGTATACTATCCTCATTCTCATCGTTGTATCAAACATTTCAATAATAATCATACATCGACTTGTTTTCAGGAAGAAGTTTGTGAATTTGTTATATTATTCAAAATTATATTCCTGTTTTGACTTTACAGAGCAAAACATCAAAACGTTCTTCACCATTACGAAAGACGACTGCAAATTTACCTTTTAAGAATTTCCGTTTTTAATCACATGAATTTCACACATGTCTGCCGAAGCGAACGAGGTGGGGTTAGCGGGGACGTCGCCGTCGGTCGCCAAGAAACCAAGATTTCGTCTCGTCGTATCTCCACTTACGTCCATAAGTGTCCGTATAAATAAGTATTTGGAGCAGAAAATGCATGAATCTTTTCAAGTTTATAATAATATTTTGAGAAACAATTTTGAACCTGTCTCACTTTGGCCTGTTTAATTGGAAACAGTATTCTCTCGCGCCCGTAATTACGCCTGCAAATTACTGCACCAGGTAAATGTGGTGTGCCTAGGAGAGGAATTAATTCGGCTTTAAAGCAATACGTTAACACACATAGAATAGAACTGTCGTACATTTGGGCTGAAAATATACAATATACAATGTGGAGATGTCGATATTAAACTTCGCATATCTAATTACGTTCGCAGTCTGCATACAAAAATGCAATCAAAAATTATACCCAGTTTCGTACTACTTTTATCGATAGATATACCTACCTATCGGTTAAACCGGCTCATCACTACTATTTAGCTTGTTTTGAAAAACACGTTCATTTATTAGGGTTAAAATGCACTAGTATTACGAGTATTTTCTTTTATTACCGTACTGTTGTCTCCACATTGTATATTGTGCACGATTTCTTAGTTCGAAATAAAGTGAAACCAGTCAAGTGTAGCCCTATTTGCGACATCAAATCAAGCGAAGAAGAGGATACCTATCGAATACACAACAAAGTAGTATTTTCCAATTAGCACCCCAAATGCCATTCGTATCCCACAGTTAGACAAGAATAATGAGGTCGGTTTGTAAACCGCTAGGCCGCGGTACTCATGTGTTTGACAAAGACTTATTGTTAGAGAACGTGGACTTAGCAGACGAACTACGCTGTACTATATAGTAGGTACATACACTAGTATGTGTGTGTACTACGCGAAGTATTTATTTTTTATTTGATCTGAATACGGAATGCGGAGAAACGAGAACGTCAGTTAGAAGGTGAGATGTAGAGGAGTAAATGTATTTGTATCTAATACCTAATACCCCAGACCCGACGACCTTAAAAATGGTAGCCGGGACATATTGGATGCAGAAAGCGGAGGACAAGGTGTTGTGGCGCAGCCTGGGCCCCATGTCCAGCAGTGGCCTATAATAGACAGAGTTGATTTGTGCATAAATATTATGATACAATTTGTTCCTTTTCTTTCATAGCTCCATGAAAGATTTTTATAATAAATTAATAATTGATTATTTATTTCTATTAAGATAGAAGAAGGACCTTAGTACAAAATTTCTCAGGAATTTTTTGAGGTTGTTACTACGGAATTTAATAAAGGAGAGCACTTTCCCCCAATCTGGAAAACTTGTGCGGTTGCGTCCTGGTTCAAAGTTGGAAAGTATAGAGAGACGTAGCCATTCGTTAGATACTTACTCTTTCAAGTCTATCTAGATCTACAAAGAATCAGATATTATGCCGTGAGTTTGCTTACAATCCTACTTACAATATTATAAATGTGAGAGTTTGTATATTTGGATGTTTGTTACTCAATCACGCAAAAACGGCCGAACGAATTTGGATAAAATTTGGCACACGGATAGTATAAAAACATAGGATATTTTTTATCCCGGTAGTACGTTCCCGTGGTAAAAGCTAAAAAGCTAGTCTATCTATATATATAGATAAATAAAAAGAAAAGTCCTGACTGACTGATTGGCTGACTCATCAACGCCCAGGCCAAACCCTTGGACCTAGAAAGCTGAAATTTTGCACAGAGGTTCCCTTTATTATGTAGACAAGGAATAAGGAAAGATTTTTCGAAATTCAACCCCTAAGGGGGTGAATGGAGAGAGGGTGAAATTCCACGCGGACGAAGTCGCGGGCAGAAGCTAGTAAGCTATATGAATGCACACAAACTTTCTATTACTGAAAACCTCAAAAACAATTTGATATAAATTATTTTTAGTTACAAAAATATTATTTTAATAAATCTTTTCTTTTCTTTAATTATTTTGCTGACAAAAATCAACTACAAGAATATCCACACATTGTAAGCTACAACGATGACATGACGAAACGGAACGTGTAAACGGACCTCAACAAAAATGGAGGAACACAACCTGTATTTATGCACACAGACTTTTTGCATTTTTTATGTAGTTAGCAACTCTATGTAAAACGTTGTTTGTGAAGAAGCAACGGACCGTTAGGGACCGCTGAAAGGTGTTGTTGTAAAGTTTAAATTTTCTTTACTGCTACTCTATTCGTCTTGTTAGTCTAGAGGGCGCAACTTGACTTGCGGAGATATAATAGCGATAGCGTTAGAATAGAACAGAAAACTTTTATTTTAAACTGAAGTCCATATGGGGGGTAACAATTTTGTGCTACCTAGTAGGTTAGGTACAGAACAGACACAGATATAAAATTAAAATTCAGCGCGGAACTGCATCCACCTCCGCAACATCGGGCAATCCCCCGATCTGCGAACAGACTGAGAATACTGTTAGTGCTGACGCGAATATGCGTCATCAGAATGCACATCTATTCCTAATAATGGCGGCAAAACCACTAACATTATTATTCGCAAACATCCCTGACGCACTACAACGCCACGGCAGCCGCAGTAGTACTTCAGTGCATTATTATAGTGAAATTTTTTATTTATTTTTTGTGCATTTTTATTGTTAGGGTAGCCCACGAAATTCAAATTTTCTTACGTTTTTGGAACTTGGTTGTATGTTGATCTAAGTACGATTGGTGACAGTAACAAAAACGCATTATCTATGGTAACAAATATGTATTTATAGAATTATAATCATTAAAATCATCAATACATTAAGTCCTCGCTTCAATCCCAAGGTCGAAAGAGTTATTGGGATTTCCTACTCAGCAGCAGTCAGGTAACTGGATTTACATATAAACTCACGCCTCTTCCCATGGGAGTAAGCACAAATTACACAACTCCACCATCCGCTACGATCCTTACATACTCCTTTTGCTTCGTTTACGTTCATACCAGCCTGAAACACAGGTTTTCCATAAACCTAGATCAGGCAGGTCTACATTACAGTTAGAATTTAATTTTCCTCGATTGTAAATAATGTAAATCCTATTTTTAACCCCCGACGCAAACACGACGGGGTGTTATAAGTTTGACGTGTCTGTGTGTGGGGGTGTGTGTGTGTGTGTGTCTGTCTGTGGCATCGTAGCTCCCGAACGGATGAACCGATTTTGATTACTTTACTTTATAATTGAATAGAAATTGTATTTATTTTTATTTATACATCTAGATTTCTGACCTATTAATAGGTTTGCCCTTATTACGTGGGGCTTTATGTAATTGCCGGAATGTGTCTCTAATATACACCATACCTACATACTACTTAGGGTTGGTTTTACCAAAGTCAGATATTTTTTATTCGTGGAATAAAATTGACGTCTGACAGTTTTAGTATGGAGAAACTGTCAAAAATTCAAAATTTATTCTCAGGATAAGACTTAATCTAGGTATAAAAGTTTGGTGGAATGCGCCCTTAGGGTCATGAAATCCGAAGACCCACTCCCTCTCACAGAGAAGAAGCCTTTGTCCCAGCAGTGGGAACAGAATAGGCTGATTATGCTAAGGTGGTCAGGTAACATTAGAAGGGTTGCGTCTTATAACGTTACACAAGTGGCGCAAGTTTTGATTAAAATGGCCGTTGTTGGTTTATTTGCGGTCGTAGAGTTGTATGTTAGTAACTAAAATCCCCAGACGTGAATTAATGTGCTTATGTGGGTATGAGTGTAAATGTTACTTCTTGGGTAACTGACCTACTCGAAATTAGAATAACTGTTTACTTAGCCCTAAGGCGTTATACTTATTCGAGATCTTGGTTCGAATCGCTTGAATATTTGGTTAGTTAATACAAAGAGAAATTCGAATTTATGTAGGATTTAAATAACCTTATCTTCATTTGTTTTTAACTAGTACTGAGCTCATTATTACGGTAACGGTAGGTAATTAAAGATTAGGTTTTGTTTTTTATCTGTAAACCGGGTTTGAAAGTAGGCTACCATTACCAAGAGGTTCGTTATCTTTACTTCATTAAAGAAATCCAATAACCAATATGTTTTGAGCAGGCGAACATAAACATAACAACGTAACATAACATAACATCACGCCTGTAATCCCCGAACGGTAAGGCAGGGGTGTACCTATATTAGTGCACGGTGCACCCACATTTCACCAGTATGTTTAAGTCCCATGTAAGGAGACTACATGACTTCAAGCGCGGTTACTGTCGGACTGCATAGAAAAGAAAGAAAAGCGCGATGACACAACGCTGATAATTTATTGCAAAATATGAAGCAATTATCTATTAAACAAAAATCTATTGTTTGGCCCAAAAAAACACTAGTTGCTTGTAGATTAATCTGACAAAAAATCAGAATTAGAAAAGATTGTATGGTTTTTATTGTAAAAAGAAACATTTTAGAGGTATCTTCGTGATTTTTTTCTATCGTATCAAAATAGTTGTATTATGTTTTCAACGCACTATCTATGTATCTATATTATTATATCCTGAAGAATCCATACTAATATTATAAATTCGAAAGTAACTCTGACGATCTGTCTGTATATTACCTTTTCACGCCTAAACCACTGAACGGATTTTAATAAAATTTGGCAGAGAGATAGATTGCATCCCGGGGAAGGACATAGGATAGTTTTTATCCCGATATTTCCAAGGGATCGACACTTATGCAGGTGAAACCGCGAACACCATAGATCAAACGACGATGAAAACTTATACGAACTCCAATAAAACTTATGCATTTTTATAATATTATATTACCCAATTAATAAAGCTTATTATATACGCGTACTTACCCTTTATTGTCCCTAAGGGTAGAGTTGTAAACTAGCCCAGGAGCCAGGAAGCGTAGGTCGGGAGTTGGGATAATTATTCCTTTATACGGATTGCTGAACGCGCTTCGTGATCATTGTTCAAGATTTGAAAGCCGTATACATAGACAATGTTATTTAGAGTATTTTAGCGTAAGGGTAGCGGTTAATTAACTAGACAAATATTGCTTCCGTAGTCACAATATTGGGAAAGACAATAAGGGGCCATTCAAGTACAATTACCTAAGCACTACAGGGTTGTCTTTGCTTTGCTTATTTTTGATGACATGGGGGTCCCCGGGTCTGGATGGTGATTACGTCAGTTAACGTCAGCAGTAGGTATAGGATTGTCTACAAAGTTTAGTCGATTTTGATTTGAACACATATTAAAGTAGGTACTTGTCTATGCTTGAAAACGAAACAAATTTTCGGGGATTTTACTGGGACTTACAACTGCTGCTCATGAATCAATAAAGAAACCAGAACACATTGAAAAATTCATGTACCAATGTTTGCGTAAGCATGGGAGGGAGGGGGGGGTAAAAACTTTTGCTTACTTTTGCTGACGAGGGGGAGGGGAGGATTAATAATTGCAAGAAATCTGCTTACGTAATACTTGAACGGCCCCTATGACGTAGGTACTATTGCACCGACTTCATTTGGCTAAATTCTATGTATAAGTGTTGTGTTGGTTATCGTGACTTTAGTGAAGTTATGTGAGACGTCACACAATGTTAAAAGGTCAAGTTTATTTTTATCAGATCTTATGCCATCGTATCAATTATTTATTTCATCCGCCTACACATAAGTTGTCAGTCATTGCCCCTTACTCGTGCGAGTCGGAAGACACCTTGGTTTACCTCCCACTATCTAGCCTTCACAAATATCTTGCAAGTTTAAGTTCAAGACAAAGTAGCAGTGAAGTCATTATCATCTATCTAGTCTTTCCTAACTATGTTGGGGTCGGCTTCCAGTCTGACTGGATGCAGCTAGACCAGTATTTTACACGGGGAAACTGCCTATATGACCTCCACCACCCAATAACTGGGCAATACGATACTTAGTAAGATAAGTTGTCAGACTTTTAGGCTTCTGACTACCCATGGGACTGTCAAAAGTTCTATGAATGACAGCCGGGACCAACGGTAAATGATAAATGATAAATGATTTTTATTTCTGTAAGTAGGTTTGTACAAACACTTTTACACGTCAATCATATTTTTTTTTTAAACTAGATGAGGTCGGCGTTTCCTAACTGACTATTCTGAGAAGAAAGGCCGAAACAAACTCAGAAGTCACAGTCTCTTTTAAAGTCCAGACAAAATCTTGGTCAGATCGTGTGAAGACCATGTAGGTTGGTGTCTGAAATGGTCTTTTGAGGAAAGAACCACACAGATTGAGCGGACCTGTCCAATCAGTGCAAGCATTTGCCAAAAATCGTGCAGCTCAACTCAGAACTTGAGGAGCTCAACGATTCGACGAACAATACCAAAGACAGGACATTTGGGTAGGCCGCATAATCTACTCAAACTGCCAGATCATGATTAAAACTAAGAAGGAAAAAAGAAGAAATGACCCACATAGTCCTCACATTCACAATAATTAAATAAAAAATAATAATAAAAATTACTTACAAAGTAAATATTCATGTCATTGTCTAAATAAAATTCATCAATGTCAATGTGTATATAAAAAATCCGGACATAATCTTTGAGGACCATGTAGATTAGTGTCTGAAATGGTCTTTTGAGGAAAGAACCACACAGATTGAGCGGACCTGTCCAGTCAGTGCACGCATTTGTCAGTAACCGTGCAGCTCAACTCAGAACTTAAGGAGCTCAACGATTCGACGAACAATACCAAAGACAGGACATTTGGGTAGGCCGCATAAACTACTCAAACTGCCAGATCATGATTAAAACGAAGAGAGAAAAAAACAAAAAAAATTACCCACATAGTCCTCACATTCACAATAATTAAAATCATATAATACTTTATACAGTAAATGTACATGTCATTATTTAAGTAAATAGATACTTAAAAAAAAAGAAAATTATTAAAGTGTAAAATAGCAAAATAAAAACAACATTCTAAACCTATTGGAGCAGCTCAATCCCAGGCCTTTTTGTCCTCAATATAGTCTTTTACAGTATAATAGGCTTTCTGACATAGTTTTCGCTTTATAAAAGATTTGAATTTAGTAAGGCTTAGTTCTTGAATGTGGCTAGGAAGTTTATTATAAAAACGTATACATTGGCATCTAAACGAGCCACCTATTTTTTTGAGCCTTGTTGTAGGAACAACAAATTTGTGTTTGTTCCTAGTATTTATGTTATGGATATCACTGTATTTTTTAAACAGATTAATATTTTTATGTGCATACAAAAGATTATCATAAATGTACTGAGAAGGCACAGTCATTATATTAATCTCTTTAAATTTGTCTCTGAGGGAGTGTCTGGGACTTAATTTATAAATGGAACGAATTGCCCTTTTTTGTAGAATAAAAATTGTCTGAATATCGGCGGCATTTCCCCACAACAGAATACCGTACGACATCACACTATGAAAATAACTAAAGTATACTAAACGGGCTGTCTCTAAATCAGTTAAATCACGAATTTTCCTAACGGCGTATGCTGCAGAGCTAAGCTTTTTTGACAATTTATCTATATGGGGGCCCCATTGAAGCTTGGCATCCAACGTTATGCCTAGGAATACTGTGGTATCTTCAGGTTTCAACTCTTCATCCTTAATGAGAACACTAGTTTCTACTTGTCTAACGTGGGGTATGGTAAACTTAATACATTTCGTTTTTTTTCCGTTAAGAAGTAGGTTATTGACATTAAACCAGTTAACTACTTTTGCAAGGGCGTTATTTACATTGTCAGTAACCAGCTGCTGACGTTTGAGTTTAAATAAAAGTGAAGTGTCATCTGCAAACAACACTATATCATGTTCATCCCTTATGAGGTAAGGCAAGTCATTTATATAAATAATAAATAAAAATGGGCCGAGAATTGAGCCCTGGGGGACCCCCATTCTTACTACAGATCCGGGTGACCTTTTTCCGTTAACATCAACTCTCTGAATCCTATCACTTAAGTAAGAAGTAAGAAGATCCAGAGAGGCGTTCCGGATTCCGTAGTGGTGCAGTTTCCTGATTAATGTTTCATGAAGAACACAATCGAATGCCTTGGACAAGTCGCAAAAGATGCCCAAAGCATCGCATTTGTCCTCCCATGCATTATAAATATGTCCTAAAAGTTCAACTCCTGCATCGGTAGTCGAACGACCCCTTGTAAATCCGAACTGTTTGTTATGAAGTAATTTATTTTTATTAAAAAATCTTTGCAATTGATTTAAAATAAGTTTTTCAAAAATTTTACTAAAGGTAGGTAGTACTGAAATAGGTCTATAATTAGTAGGGTCTGATGTACTACCCGATTTAAACAACGGTATTATTTTACTGTTTTTCATAAGATCAGGAAACTCACCACGGTCAATACAATTATTAAATATAACAGCTAAAGTAGGTGCTACAATGTCTATAATCGACTTAGCAACATCCACAGAATTACCCCATAGATCTGCGGTCTTTTTAACATTTAACGTGTGAAAAGTTTTAATTATATCTTTACAGGTTACATATTGGAAGTGAAATTCAGAATCGCAAACTGGAACGTTTTCTTTAAGTAAAGACTCTGCAGCAATGGGTGACGAGTTAAGAGATTTAGTAGTTGATACGGGAATCTCTGCAAAGAAATTTTCAAAGGCCGCGGCGACTTGACAATCTGATTTAATTATATTGTCATCAATAACAAGGCTGTAGTCACTACTTCGGGTGCATGACCTTCCCGTTTCGCTATTAATGACATTCCAAGTCGTTTTAATAATGTTACTACTATTTTTAATTTTTGAACTCAAATAACGTGACTTGGCAATACTACAAACTTTTTTAAATATTTTAGAATAATTCTTAACATATAAATTAAATTCAGCAGTGTTTATACAAATCCGTTCTTCATATAATTCATAAAGTCGTTTTCTACTTTTATGTATACCAATGGTGGCCCAGTCACTGAAGGAAGCAATACTATTAACCGATAATGTTTTTGGAATAAATGTGTTATCAAATTGTGTGCAATACATATTAAAAAAATCATTATATTGTTGATTAGGGTCATCATTAGTGAACAAAAGTGGTAATTTACCCATGAGTTTAGTTTTAAATGTTTCCAAGCGATTAGTTGTTTTTGGATTAACAGTGATATCTTTTTTAGTAACTTTTTTGTTTTTATTTGGAATAGTGATTAATTGTCCACAATGATCTGAGTCTATTAGGTTAATAATGTCTTTGTGGGTTGGTATAACATCTGTATAAATGTTATCTAGGCATGTGGCACTAGTAGGAGTTATTCTAGTGGGCTCCAAAAATTGGTTTGCAAGATTGTATGACTGAAACAAACTTATAATTTTAGTACTTAACCCAGAATTTTCTAACAAATTAACATTAAAATCACCACAAATGATGATGGACTTGTTTGTATTACAGATTTTGTGCAACACTTCATCCATAACTTTTTCAAAACAATCATACAATCCTGAAGGAGGTCTGTACACACTTAATATAATGAACTGCTCCAATTCTATACAGGCTATTTCAATTGTCCGTTCAACAGAGAGGCTCACAATATCCTTTCGGTCTTTAAACTTAAGCTGGTTATTTATTAAAATTAATGAGCCACCATGTATAGCATTTACTCTGCTGAATGAACTACCAACCTGGTGATTACTAAAATTGAACATGAACTGGTGACTTTTAAGCCAATGTTCTGTCATACAAAGAATATCTATATTGTAACAATTCAGAAATAATTCTACTTCTAAGTCTTTGTTTGAAAAGCCTTGAATATTTTGATGCACCAGATTGATACTATTTAATTTTTTTACACTTTCATTTGACTTATTTACATTTTTGCAAGAGGTTGCCTCTATTGTCTTAATTTCTAATTTAAATGATTAATGTCAATAATTTTTTATGTGCTTTCCCAAGCACGGAGGGGTCTCTATACGTAATGGATGGTCACTCATCCAAGAAAAAACCGCGGCAGGCGTAGCTTAACAAGCCCCTATAAAGTCCATCTAGAAGTCAACAATATGAAACCAAAAGTGACAAAAACATGTAAACTCGACACGACACAAAACTTTCACCATTTTGCCATTACCATAATCACGATAATCTTATTACATAACTAAATTACACAATTATCGACACATGCTATGTGATCTAAACACATAATAACTCTATGATAATAATATGTATTCACATAAATAAGGCATGCTGCTTCGTCCAGGCATCCCGACCACCCACGCATTGGGCCATAATCACAGATTACATGGCTAATAGGCTTAATCGTTGACATTTGTTTGAAACGAAGCGACGTTGAGAACGATAGCTTCTAATGTATTATAAACCGATATTCATTTATTTATAAGATAGTTATTCGATAGCAAAACATCTTGGCTTCGTTAGATAGATACTTATGTTTTTTTTTTTCAATTTATTCTATCGAAAAACGGTATTTTGGTTTATAGCTATGGCAAGACACTTTTAGAGAATCAAGCTAACTTAAGTTGATACACTATATAACACTATATAACGCCCGATTGATTGGAACAACATCATCATCATCTGCCCAGCCTTTTCCCAATTATGTTGGGGTCGGCTTCCAATCTAACCGGATGCAGCTGAATACCAGTATTGATTGGAACAACATTTATGTACCTACATTTTATTATGATCGGTAACTACTTCAGAAGATTTTACGGTATGCTTTAAAATATATCTTCTTTTCCAATTAAGAATCATTTTTGTCGGACGTTCGTAAATAATTATGAATTCTGCTGTCTATCAAAAGTATAGGTAACGGATTTTACATAACACTTTATTGGTTTATCCGGACGTCACGTCACATGCTCGGAATTCGACCGTTAATGAGTCAATCACAGTTTAATTTATATCGATTGGTTCCCATCACTAGATAAAGTGTCCCTGATTTTTTGTACAATTACATACTCGTTTGACCGGATTTTTTTTTCATAATTACATCAACTGGTTCAAGCTACGCTATTATATGAAGTGGATCTAATGATTCTTTGCTATAGTTTATTGGTCATTTAATCGCTGTTAAATTATGCCGATGCTTAACTATTTAAAAAAACATCTTGTTTTTTCATCTAACTTTGCTAGGAGAGTTATTTCAAGAACAAGAAACATTTGCAAAATTAAATGTTATTTATACTTGCTTACGAGAAAACAACATAAAAATGTCCTTATAATTACAAAGCATGCGTGCACATACTGAATATAATATCATAAAAAGTCACTAGTAATCTCAGTTTTCCAAGCACCATAGAGTCAGGCGCTTGGCCAGGCTGGCTCTAAGAATGCCGCCGATCTTGCTCCGCAGCTTCATAAATATGGAGTTGGTGATTAAACGGCGTACTCTCCGAGTTTTTGTACGACACCCCCTCCCTAGCCGTCTACCAGTTAAACCTTGGATTAAATCATGAGTTACGGGCCGACGGTATTTTTTCACCGCACTATCTGAATACAGCCGCATGGCTCACTTCCTTTTGCTTTTTAAATTGGAACTGGTTTAATGATTAATCGTCTTGTATTTAAAAGAGACTATTGATTACAATAACACCATTAAGATTCTTCTACATTGATTCGCTTCAGAGTTAATTAATTCAGTAACCGTCAAAAGAATCTTGTTTTTCTTTAGTTGTACTATAGGAACCTACCTCTATCGACTCGCTCAAGCTTGTTATGTTAGACCAAGCCCGTAATGGCACCCTTTAGCACTGAATCATAGGTCCCTAGAGCGATGTTAGTAGGCGTGCGCGCGGTGAAGATCCAAGACACGATGAACGCACCACCATTTTGCAGATACATACTGGAATTACTGGATTATTGCGCAAACGTTTGCAACCAAACATTAGTGGTTAGCCTAATCACCAGCAATGAAACTGATTCTTAGATGAATTATAGTCTTTAAAGATTGCAAGTTACGGCTAGCCTTTTACAAGGAGCTTAGTTTGTATTACCAACGTTGTAACATGCAGTGGAGATTCTAGTTATTTCAATGGAGATTGGAGAAGCGAGGAGATTAGGGTGTTAGAGAATTGTCGGAAGCTAGATACGAGATAGGATAGGTGTTTACAGTATGCATTACATAGTCCTATTTCATCAGGACTGTCTGGGTTCGAACCTACGACCTACAACTCGTAACTCGCGGCCGTTACCACTTGGCCACCACTGCTCTCTGACTACAAAGATGACGACTAATAGAGAAGTATGGAAGAAAAAGACATGTTGCGCCGACCCCTAATACCTATATTGGGATGACGATTTCATCACGACTAAAGTAAAATAGCCTGTCTGCCTCAGTGATTTAATAGTTGCAAACACTACTGCTGAGCATGAGGTCTTGGGTTTGATTCTCAGGTCGGGCAAAGTGTTATTTAGTTTTTCTATCTGAAATTCTTCAGGAGCAGCCCGGAGTCTGGAATTGTGCCCAGTTGATAGCAATAGGCTCACCCCATTACATGCGACTTCAAAACATAACTGGCAAAATGTGAGTGTTGCACGGGGGGGTTCCGGATTTGGTCTTTTAAGAGGAACCGGGACCACCCCTATGTGCTGATGGTGATCACCGGGGTGGTTTTAGTGAGGTAAAAATCCCACACTCCCGGACCGCTCCTCCCTGGAGGTCGGATGCCTTTTGAAGATTTTCCCACGACAACAAAAAAAAAAAGGTATCATACCTCTGCCCAACCTTTCAGGGAAATAAGGGGTGATGTTAATTTATTTTGTGTTTATGTTGAAGTAAAATAGCAGAGGTACTTTATTTAAATTCGACGTTCAGCATAAAAACGATGAGTGCCTACCTACGTAAGAAACCATAACCTTTGAAACCCAAAATAAAACGTTATACGTCGTTTATGTAAAATAAACCGGAATCACAATCGTTCGCGTTCTATTTGATACCGATAAGCGGTTGCCTACACAAGCTGTTTGGCGTCGAATCAAAAGAAACATTTCGATTCATCGCATCAGCACAGCTCCCTGAAGGCGCCTAGCAGAGGTTGAGACCGCGGAACAAGCGCCCCGGGCCGGGAAGCAATCTATTGCGGGAACCAAGGACCCAAGCCTCGTTTGAACTGCCTAATACTCGACTAGATTCAAACACCTTCAGAGCTCTTGTTGGTTATTTTGATTGTACCTAATTGTTGTATTGATTCTCAAAAAAGTTCTAAAATGTTTTAGTTTCTTATAAATTTTATTGCTTTCGGACGTAATTCCATATAATTTTTATGTTTACATTGACAGAATTATTTGTTTAAAACCTCCTTTTTTGAAGTCGGTTAAAAACTGGCTAGATTCGATACGCGAATTATGTTTAATTAAAAGTGTCAATTCATTTATTTTAAAATCCTTTCTGCTGCAGAATATTCAAAGAGCATTCATAAACTGAAAGAGCTTTATTTTTACAGTTGCAATATTTAATTTTCACGCTCGTATTTTATACGACCTCGATGGGAAGATGTCACAATAAATTTTACCGTTAATCACTTAGCAGTATAATTACATTTTATGTCCCTCTCTTCGCTAACTGTATTTCACACATCTGATGAAAATAACGTGGCAATTTTGCTATCTATAAGTATATTACCTAAAATTCAAAGCCCTGACTGGCTGATATATCTTAACGCACAGCCTAAACCGCTGCTCCTAGAGACATGAAATTTAGAGGGTGTGTTCTTTGTAAAGAGTAGGTATCCACTAAGAAAGGGTTTTTCGAAATTATACCCTAAGAGGGTGAATGGGGGGAGGGTGAAATTTCACGCGGACGAAGTCGCGGGCAGGCGCTAGTTCAATAATGCCTAAGACAGCTTACCTACTACATATATCCGAGGGTTAGGTTTATTTATGGTTCAACGAATTAAAAGTATCTAAGTCAAGATAGCAGTGGGAGTAGTGGTAGGCCAGTGAGCCCACTGAACCCCACTGAGTTGTAGGTAGTGGGTTTGAACCAAAACAGGCGCCAGGCAATTTGTGTAAATTATTTTATCACCACTGCTCTTATCTCATCTCCTAGAACCAACAATTGGAAGACATGTGACATCAACCAATCCGCACTGAGCCCGGGTGGGGAACTTGGCCCACTCCCTCTCACAGAGAAGAGACCTGTGTCCCAGCAGTGGGAGCTTTATAGGCTAATTATTATGCTAAGTCAAGATAGGTCTGCTGTGCACTCAACATCTAAATCCACTCATCCATCACTATTGCCGATGAGATCTAAAAACAATCGCAGTGAGATGATAAAAAAGTAGATTACTAGAATGCAAGTGAACTAGCACAAAGTAATATGGATAGTAAACAGCTGTCTAAGCTCTCTGTGTACCTACTTGTGTAAACGAAGCTGCGCTTAACGATTCCCTGTCTTGTTACCAGCCGCTGATTGGCAAAGTTCGATTGAATGTATCCCACATTCTTGCTTCTTTCCTACCAATATTTATTAACGATCAATCTTTACCACACTAATTTTGTGATGCCGACATATTAGTGTCATTTCCTTAAATTCCGGCTCAGAAAGACCAACGGGGTAATTGCGTAACACATAAAGTAGCAATGGCTTTCATTTTGACAGTCCAACAACATTCATTGCGTTATAAGAGTTGTTTGCCGGACACATTGTTCAAACATATGAAGCAATGGATTAGCAATATCCTTCAAAATGATTCAGATTGAGATTTATAGTGTGTTACGCAATTAGGGTGCAGATAAAATCAGAAAACTTGTACAGAAGCCAGCACATCAAGCTACTACAATCTGTCAAATTTCTTTAATAGATTTTTAACTTTATTTCTAGAACTTAAGGTTCAAAGTTGTTTGGGAAAATTTGACAGTTTCAGGTAGCTTGATGTGCTGGCGTCTGTACCAACATTCGAGTATATAATTCCAGATTATATGATAAATTAAATAGACACTATATGTATTTAAACCCGATAAGAACGATTTAAAACTTATAGCTCGATTAGATATGTATCTATCGGTAGCCGTATAATTTAATAAATTATACTCTTCGAATTTAATTTGCAAACTTGTGTGGCAATAAAAATAATTAATAGAAGTAAATAATGGTATGGACAATCTTTAAAGCTATCCTTTAGAATACAGTAGTCGTAAACTGCGAAGGTCTCACGGCGGGGGTTGGTGCAGCGTGAAGGAAAAGTACTTTGGAAGCCATTCTATGCAATCAGTGTGCATGCTAGACCAGACGCTCCGTATAAGGAAACCTACCGAAGAGGGCATTGGTTGACGTCCGTCACTATCCTCTGCTCACCAACGTAAAAACTACTGGTTCTTGCTTTTGTTTCATGGGAATTCATGAATATAGACGCAATTGTTTGCTGCGAAAAATGGTGCTGAGAACCTATAAATAACTTTATCGCTACATCTCACCGAAATGTCCGAGTTGGTAACAGTGAATAACCTCAAAAAAATTTAAACTAGTACTAGCTGACCCAGGGAACTTTGGACGGCGGCGGTACAAAGTCAGATTCAATAGAAACGGATGTATGAGAAAATTTATTATCTTTTTTTTTTCGTGAATTCTTCCATGTTTTAATAGTTATTCTGTCGGGGCGGAGACGAATCCAACAAATCACAGATCATCAAAATCGGTTCAGCCGTTCTTAAGTTATAAACGGTGTAACTAACCTGACTTTGTTTCATCTAGGTACTCGTATAGATTTCTTGTTCCCTCGACCCACCCCGCCGCATCGCATCGCCCGCGCCAGTCCGCGCTATTAGGTACTTAGTTTTCGCTTAGCGTTCTTTCTGACTTTTTTACTTTTTGCTCAGCTCCTGAGGGTCTTAGCGGACGGAGAGTAATGGGTAGCTCACCGTCCGATCAGGACCTGGCCCTTGCCGGACGGCGCGTACGTGTTCCACGCGCGCCTCAAAGAGTTGTCAGCATCGAGGAGGGGCCCCCTTAGGGCCGAAGCGGGTCAGCGGGATTGTCCGAAAGGGTTACCGCTGGCCCGGAACATAAAGGGCTAACGAAGGAACACGGGTGGGTTTTAGTCAGTAAGAGTCTGACACTCCCTTCCGCTCCACCCAGAGCGGGAGGGGTCATTTGAAGATTTCCCATCCGAAAAAAAAAAAAAGTGTCTTAGCGTGATTTTAAATAACCTAAGCCTTCCTGAAGAATTGGGCTATCAAATGCAAAAATATTTATAGTCATATATTAAAATCTGACTGGTAATTCCAGAGTTTAGTGAGTTCAAACAAACAAACTCTTCAGCTTTATTATTAACTTTTTATTTTTTGACAAGAAATAAAGGTAACTTGGTCAAATCCCGTCGACGGACAAAAGGCTTTGTCGGCATCTATTGTCGTCCTTAAATATAATAAAGGAACATCAAAGCAATATTAAAGGTCTGTTCTTTTCACTGTTCCAAGTCAAACAATTAAGAATTTACGTCAGACGGTAAGCCTCTTAAAATATATTGTTATAACCATCTTAAGATATATTGGAGAACGGAGACGCTGCTCCTAACTTTAATAAAATAACTCAGCACGTACTGAACGAGACAGACTGGCCATTTCAACCTCTAGAATTTGATGCATTCACCAAAAGGCACCTTAATTTCATTCTACCTCAAAATTGAAGAGGGACAAACAGCAATTAAATCGCGCAAAAGGAAAAGTGACTTGCAAATTGAGCCTCGCCTAGGAGCCGGATGCAAAGTAGTTCACCACACTATCTTCACAAATGCAAGCTTCGCAGAACTTTTGAACGAACTTGCAGTACAGACGAGGTACAAAGAACGTACTCGAAACTTTGCTGGAAGATAATTTGCTACATGGTAAATATTCACGTTAGGTCTGGAGGCAGTTGAGTGTCAAGTGTCAAGATAATCTTTCACGTAATTCTCCGTCAACCCACACTGTGCCCATGTGGTGGTTTATGGCCCACTCCCTCTCACAGAGAGGAGGCTTGTGTCCCAGCAGTGAGATCATCATAGGCTGATTATAGTGATTATGTGTGATTACTTCGAAGTATGCACGTTTTTCTGTGACAAATAAACCTATTTTCTTTCTTTCTTTCAGCGCTCAAACTATCACAAAAATGGGATGCTGGCAACAGATTCTATAGAAAATAAAATATAAAAGTCCTCCTTTACTAAAAGTATCTTTGAAAATAAAATTAAAAAGTAGACATCTCTTTTAGTTGAGTTGCATAAAGTGAAAATGAATAAAGAACATCTATCTGGAGTCTCGCTAGTGATCTGATATTCATTTTACTTTTTAGAACGAACAGCTACATTGTCTGTCACGGAATGCAAAAGGAAATAATATGAATAAAGCTATTCTTTTAAAACTGGAATGTAATTATGAAAAAGGTAGCCTTGATTTAAAAATGATAAAAAGTGAAAACATGAAAATAATTATGTTAATTATTTTTAAAAGTCGTCAAACTATTCGAGTTACTAGAGAAAAACGTAATTTTATTTCTTTGATTGACATTTAGTTTCCCCATAATATAAAAATAGTTCGTGTTTACTTCAATATATGGAAACACAATACTGAGCGATTGCTATTCATAGTCGTAGAACATATTAGGTAAGTATTAGAATAAGTAAACATTTGTTTCGCGCAACTTAGACGAGAGGTGACGTCAGACTGCTAAATGAACGAACACAAACAGAACTAGAGGTCTTTGTCCTCTGAATACGATTTAATATTTGATCAATCATTTTGACGAACGTAAGTACCTAACTTCCTATGGTAACTATGCGAGAATGGTTTAAAAGTTTGGTAATATTTTGCAAATTGGTGTTACAATATTGTAAGCGATTTTTTTAAATATTTATTCATCGCCTGGAAGACTTTCCAGACAAATAATCTTATTAGTATAAAATAAAAAAATAAAGAAAAAGCATCAAAAAATTCGTCCGCATCGCTGTCAGTGGGATAAGTGCCTAAAAGGCTGGCAGCATTAGGTACTTAAAATATAAATAGTACTGTGCCAATTAGAAATCTTCACAAATAAAAACTATCAAAAACAATCAAATCAATGTTTTTTTTTCCAAATAACTTAATTTTCTTTTGACCCCAGTTTAATGCTTGTTGCCTATAACATTAGCTACAGCGTTTTAATCCTGGCTGTTCCCCGTTATGCCCCATAGGTCTGGCCAGTCGTAAAGGTCCCCTGGCCTTGACTCCTCCACGGCGAGTCTCGCCCGCGACCTTGCACCTTATTGAATATACTGAGCTTACTACACAAGGCAGAAACGTACAGAAGTACCGTGATACAATAATAAATCCCAAATAATCGGTATCGGCGGAAGGATGTATAAATATATATTATGTATAGTTCTATTAAGGTAGGTATTATTTCGAACTGAAACTAGGTAGAGTCGAAAGACGTAAAATTTTTAAGTTTGTATGTAGCCTATGTAGGGGTAATCTTCGCAACTACTGATCGAAGATTATCCCTACATAGGAAAATTAACAATAAACAAACAAAGAAATTTCACGCGGACGAAGTCGCGGGCAGAAGCTAGTCTCTAGATAAATAATCGAATAAAGGGTATTTTATAACGCAATTTCGGGGGTTTTGTCAATGCTGGATTTTCCGCCATTGATGTATACCTACTCTGACAACTGCAGGAAACTGACCTGACTGATACGCGGACTCGAATATTCATCAATCTATGAAAAGCTTTGTGATTTTGTGATCCTTCTGCGGCCATTTATTCGTCTTTTAAACTGCAATGCGCGCGCGCCCGCCCTGTCTTTTGCACCAAGAATGCTAGAGCGAGACAATGTAACCAAACCAGTTCCAGAAACGCCGGAAGCCTTTCTCTTGTAGCGATAACCATGTGTACATTCTAGTGTTCATTGTAATATACCATTTGAAATATATGAGCTTTTTTATTACACTGGAACTTGATAAAGGCAGGATCAATATTTCAGGTTGCCCGTATGTTGATACGGGTACGGTTATTCGAAAGTCGCAGTTTATGATAATGATCGTATAAAACAATTATGTTTCCTGTCATTAAACTGACTGCATACACTATAAAGCTAAAAGCTACAGGATGCAGTATTTTTTCAGAGCAGCCATGATTTCCACTGGATAAGAGCTACGAAGAAATATGGTGTAAATCCCATCCCACTACATAAATACTTACTATTATAAACGCGAAAGTTTGTGAGCTTGAATACATGGATGTTTGTTACTCTTTCACGCAAAAACTACTGAACGGATTTTGATGAAACTTCACAGTCCTATAGCTTATACATCAGAAAAACACATACGCATAATTTAGAAGGATGTTGTGTAAATTGGCTAAAATACGCGAGCAAAACCGCGGGCAAAAGCTAGTTATTTTCTATTTATTGAACTCTTTTTGTAACAGTCATCAAGTGTTACAAATAAAAGGCTTTTACGGACGACAGAATTATTGTTAACTTAGTTATTCCACCCTAAACTCTCCAATAAAACACCTAAATCACTTATCGAAATATCGCTTGAACATTAAATAACCTCTCCGACCCATCGAATACCTATTGATTGATTGACAAAGTTGAGATTATATTTATTTTGTTCAATGTTTGTTCGCCGATGGCCCAATGAAGCCTACTAATAACTTTTTATCTTTTAATTATTTATTCCGCAAGAGTTGCCTAATCAAATTATCAAAGTTTACAAAAGTAATTTAGCAATTATTGTTCAATCGAATTTGATTCAAACCTAATTTAATACAATTTAATTATAGGTAACTTATGTACCATTGCCGTCTATACAAGTAACGTTCTGTCTGTTGCCACACGCTACAATTTGTCTTAAAGCTCGGCTAATGTTACTAGATAGACTTAATTACACCTATCATTGCCGCCTAATATCAAACGACTAGGCATTAACTCGGTGAAACCGCAGGCGCACCTAATCGACAGCGAACCGAGATTAAATTCCCTGTCAAATCCCAGTCGGCAGTTATACCCGAAGCTACCCGAGGTTCCCCGAGTCTATCCGAATTGATACCGAATCTCTAACATTCCTGTATCACCTAGATGAATCATAATCTAAGGTTTATTGCTCTCTGAATCATGACTATTCAACTATTTACCTATGTACCTACGTATAGGCTTTAGGGTAAAGCTACGAATTGTTAACCGAAGCAAATAGTAATTACTGTGACATAAATTAATGCGTAGACGGTTGAACAATGACGCGTAATAAGAGTTAACGGTTCTCTTAAATTATAGTAGAGATTTGCTAACACATTACTGTTATGTCCAGTTATAGCTTAATACATAAGAAATACCAGAAGGCAATACAACATTAAGTAGGTACCTACTAACAAAGTGTCTATTCTCAGAGCTTTTAGTCAAACAACACAACTAATTGCAAACAGAACTGGTAACTACAAACACTTTATAAACTACACACAGATATATCATATGCAAATAAGTTTATTTTAGTCACCAATCCTGCCAGCAATCGGCGGGCCCACCCTACACGGGTGTAGAGGTAATGGCGACTGTTGTGCAAGCACCCACGTATTCAAATAAATATGCCAGTAATAACTTTCCTATAGAAACTAAATCGTCTAGTCACGAGCAAACAAGTCAGTCGGTATGTACTGGTTAGCTATCAGCTATCTGTGCTGTCATTATCTAGGTATCTGTAACAACAGACGGAATAGCTTGATTGCTTGGACAAATACAAATTGTATGAACTGACTAGCTGTAACCGCGACTTCGTTCGCCTGCATGTACGAAAACAAATTTGTTTTTACGGGATTTAATTTTGCACGGAATCCTAATTTAATTTCCTCCTTATAACGTCAGCTATCTGCTAGTGAAAACCCGTCAAAATCGGTCCAGCCGTTTCGGAGATTAGGCGAAACACACAGACAGAAAGACATAATTTTTTTTTTTTTATATAATTGTCGTATATACTTTCATATCCATTTAGTAAAAAAGCTGTTATATTGACATGACAAACAGACACATGATTTATAGTTAAACATCATAATCTTATTTATATGTACAATCGACAAAAATGATGAGTGAACCGGAAAATACACTCACGGAAAATTCTCAACGTGACATGCGCTCCGCTATACGTATTGAAAGACACTCCCACTCCATCATTTGTGGGGATTAGTTTTGTGGCTTAGACATTTTCAAGAGCATTGATTGACCAAGAATAAAAGGCTTCCTTCCTTTTTGTCTAATAAGACGTGAATTTCTTGATGAATCAATTATATACTTCGATAGTTTAATTATTCATTCCGTGCCTCGGAAAGCACGATAAGCCGTTGGCCCCGGCTGTCATTCGTGGATCTTTGACAGTCGTTACGGTTAGTCACAAGCCGGAAAGTCTGACAACCAGTCTTACCAAGGGGTATCGTATTACCCAGTAACTGGGTTGTGGAGGTCAGATAGGCAGTCGCTCCATGTAAAATTCTGATGCATCCGATTAGACTGGAAGCCGACCCAAACATTGTTGGGAAAAGGCTAGACAGATGATGATGAGAGTTTAACTCATTCCGTTTAGGTTTTATTTTAAGTGGCAGCGTCTGACCGTCTTTTTCTGTTAGTCCATACACTCAAGAGGCACGCGTCGACGACAGAGGTAACTGGACGACGCGTGTCGTTCGTGTATTTGAGCACCGTACTCAAATACAGTTGCAGTTGCCTATATTGCCTGTCGCTCGTGTATATGCACACTTAGTGCTCTTATACCTACATCCACTAATAACTACGTTACGGTAGGTACAGCACACCACACCTAGTTGGGAATATTCAGCTTATTCGACATAAGGGATCCAACAACCCCAGAGCAATTTTCCTCGTCACATGAAGTCACGCGCCAAAAAAACTCAATTTCTGTGTCATGTAATAAGTAATAACCATCAAAACAAAAACTCGTCATGTTTTGTATTATATGCCTTCATGAAGGTAATGGAATTTTCAATTTCGTTTCGTCCGTTGACATGTTTTTACGGAACCGAAAACATATACCGTACGCGTACATAACATATACTAAGAAGTACCTTAAGTGACTCGTACCGAACTTAGGTACTGCAAATGATATTCCTTAAAACATCAACTATCTGAGAGTGAAAGATTAGCCGAAACAAATAGACAGATAGACAAAATTTTTTTTGTTACATAAGTAGGTACCGTATGCGCGTCACGCCTGGGTGTCTTTCAGCCACTTCACCAGGAGCACGATAACGTGACCATAACCTTGATATCACGTTTTGTCTTGTTCCAATCTCCTCAGCAATACTCCGTTGAGTAGCCCCAGCTTGGAGCATGCCTACTGCCCTTAACATTTCCTCTCTGGTTAAATGGCGCCGCTGCATGATGCACACAATAACATTAATTCGAAATTAACCGATAGCCTGTTGTAAAACTTAAATTTAACACAAAAAAAATAGCCAAAAACTACTGTACGTAAATGAAACCTTCGGACTTTGCTACCATTATGCCGCGTAAATCTTTTGTTTTTAATTTATTTTTTCAAATTCAAATTTAGAATCGTTCAAAAAGGTTTACAAAATAAGCTTTCATCAAAAGAATTTAAAACTGGACAGTAATTTTTGAGTTTAAGAACTTTATACAAAATATCCCTAGACGGTGTTGATGTGTGTATATACTTTCATATGCATTTAGTAATAAAAAGCTGTTATTTTGACATTACGAAGAGATACTACAATTTTATTTATTTGTATGTACCTATAGATTGTTAAACATGTCTGCATAGTCTTACGTACAGTCGACAAAAATTATGAGTACGCATGTCGAGTCCATTACATTATAGATACTAAAAAGAACCTTAGTTACTCGTACCGAACTTACTGCAAAGTTCGTTTAATCGCTTCATTACGATGTGTTAATAGACCAATTTAACATTCTCATACGGTCTCATTAAACTACTACTACCTACTAACTTAGATTCCTAACTTCTGTACCTTTACTGACCACAATTTGCACTCAACTTCCATAATGAGCGCGATAAGTATAATAGACACACTTGAATAAAGCCATTTGTATTACTTTCGCGTTGCCGACAACAATAAATCTGGTATTACCATTTAAGCTAAGTCTTACGCCACTGAACTAACACCTGAATATTTAGTTGGATATGCGTAAAGATCAATAAAAACTGTTCGCAATGCAGTTCAAGCAAAGGCATAATGTGTACTAGACCAATAATAAAAAATCAACAAGTCCTTTACAAAAATTCGTCCACAAAAACACATTTAGGTATGGATTGCCTAGAATATTTTGACAGTCCAGGATGACGTTGCTTGCCTAAATAAAAAACAAAAAGCTGTCAAATTCAACACAAATATTTTAGTTCCCTCCACCGCCTGGCAAGATAAACTGGGTACTTGGTATTAAGTCTTCGTTCGCATTACTTGGGTTATAAGAATAAAACGCAGCGTCCGCGTCTCAGAAGCCAGGTGTTTCCCGTCATTGCATACCATTAAAGATCTTAGCTTTAACAGTACTGTAATATAACCTGTTTTGAGCCCTACCGCAATCCCTTACACCAGTTTTATTCTTTTGCTTGGTTAAATTCGTCAAGATCACATTGAGGTAATTTTCTTCCTTAAAAAGTTATTTGCCATTCGATTTTGCTTGCTATTCTAAAATGCTGACCTCGTAGGTCCCAAGATTGTCAACTGATACCTACGCGTAAATGCCCAATTATGTCCTACTAGCTTCTGCCCGCGGTTTAGCTCGGGTGGATTTCGGAAATTATCCCACGGGAACTTCTACCGGGATGCCATCTATTTCCTTGCCAATTTTATCGCAATCCGTTCAGTTGTTTAGGCGTAAAAAGGTAACATAAAGACAGAGTTACTTTCGAATTAATAATAATAGTATGAATATAGTAAGCATGTCAAAGCCTGACCCAAATCTATATCGTGTTTGACGCCTTCATTATAAATTATTTTACTTTTGGATCAAAAACCTCATTTACTTTGCCCAAAAACTGTTAATATTTATTACTTTTCAATAGGTATGCATGTGTATACACAGGCCGGCTTCAAGCAATAAGGTAACAGGGTGAAGACACGGCACGATTACTCTCCAGCCGCGGCTCGACCCGAGCAAGTGCCCTCGAGCGAGCACAGAGATGTGGCTCAAGTGGCCGTGTGGAGCATTGTTTTTAATACTACCCACTAGCGAGGCGTTGGAATTTTCATATTAGGTGGCTTTTTATATTAACTCGTTTTGAAGATAAACGAAAGAACATACGCGGGCAACACTGTCTAAATAATTTGGTAGAAAAGTCAAGAGGCCGACTTGCCAGTTCCAGCACCTTTTTCAGTCTGTAGTAATTTGGCACTTAAGTACCAGTTTTGCGCCAAAGCAATTAATGTTTGTGTCGCTTTCCAGTCAGCCCCTGGGCCCCTTAGGGAACCAAGCGTATATAAATAAATTAATGACATTCTTCTAGAAGCTGCATTTTGTAGTAGGTACAGTCACGAGCACCAATATGTCAACACTTCGCAACTTTAAATTGCATTTTTTTCACGAAATAACGAATGCAACGTTGAAATACGACACTTTACATATACCTATGGGTTCGAAAATACTATGTTCCTACTAATATAAAATTTCATTCAAAAATAAAGGAGAAAATCGACTTTGAATAAAGCCAAGTGTATACATACTTTTGCTCGTGACTGTACCTACCAGAAGTTTTGCCGCAATGTAAATCTTCCTCGGTTTTATATTATTCACGCTCAACGTGTGACTGAAGTATCAAGTTGTCCGGCTGAGTAACTTGATTCCTAAGCTCCTCAATTCCGGCTAACCAAACAAGGGACCAAAGCTTCCAACTTTAGGCGGAATACAGAATAGCTGAAGGCTTATTTTAGTTCTCTGCATATTAAAAGCAAAATGTAAATTAAGATTCGGGATAAATAGCTGACTTTAAAAACGGACTGTAAAACATAAACTTAACACCCTTTTCCCGTGTAAATGAGAAGTAAAAGGTTGTTGAAAAGCGCTGAGTGTATGAAACAAGACAGACCATGACGGCCTACGTAACCTTCGTAATAAGTTACCTGGACCCGAACAAACAGTGTAACAGACCCGTTCGTCGTTTACGGATCGTGCTTGTCAAACAAAGACGTCGCTGTAAACCGATCCGGCGATGTGCAATTAACATTCTAAGTGTTACGTTTACTGCTCTCGAACAATGAGAGTACTGCAATCCCTGACCACTCGGCGTCGTTTGAGTACGCCCATTGTAGATCTGTGTAGTAGACTTACGTCCGGAGTGGTCAAACATGATGATGAAGTGGACGTGTTAGTTGTTTTTTCAAACTGATTAGAAAAAAACCCTTTTATTTAGTTTGTTTGAACTTTAAACCTTTCAAATTCAACGTAATACAAACCTGATAGAAATTATTTTACACCTTTTTTGTAGGTGTATTTTACGGCTTCTATGACAAGACTTATGTTTTGTAATCCTAAAGACTATTATATTTCGACCTTGACTTTGATATTGATTAAAACATTATCCAGGCATAATATCCCAAATATTTTCTCGGAATTATGTTAATTACATCGGTTCAGTAGCCGCGCTTAAAACCTCTTTGATCATGAAGAGAAACAAAGTTATTTCATAAAGAAATACCCCTTCTTGTCTTTAAATTCTAGGAATACTTTTACCGCTTTTTTTTTGACATTTGAGTATTATATCGATTGATTTTGTACAATACAATTTTAAAACAATAGGAAGTACCTCAGGCGTCCAGTGAATGACGATCTTTGCCCATCTCTCCGGGTGCATTCGTGCATTCAGGACACCACCGTCGAGGCAGACCAAGGCGAAGGTGGCGTGACGATCTAATAACATTCGCAGTGCCAACATGGTCAGAGATCGCACAAGACAGGGAGGTTTGGAAGGAAAATGGGGAGGCCTTTGCCCAGCAGTGGGCCACAAAATAGGCTAACAAAAAAAAAAGGAAGAACCTAGGTACATGCAGTGTTTACTTCTACATCCATTTCATAAAACGGATTAGAAATTCCAAATTGTTTTTCAGAGGGAAATCGTTTCAAAATGGACTGGAAATTGAATATCAATGAAAATATTGTTGTATAAAATTGCTTGCTGAAGGAATTTTTACAATAAAAAAGTAGAACATTTTAGTAGATGATTGTATAGCAACAAGTTCTTGTTCATATTCAATAGTTACAGGTGATTTACGTACTGATATCAATTCTACTCGCTCCAATAAAGGGTTAAACAATGAGAGCAGTCGCACTATTGATACAATACAATTCAACTTCAATTTGGAAAATATGATGAAAACCAGAACATATTGAGAACGGAACGGTATTGGTTTGGCACTCAAGTACGAATTGGTTTCGTGTTGCAGCGTTGCGTAGATTTTTCTCATCGAACCTTGGAATTTGTATCCTTAAAATACTGTATCTAGTTACCAAATATGGCTTCAAGTAATATCAGTATCACTCCATATTCTCTTACCGGAGCAATAAGGTTAACGGGTTCGAATTCTTTTCAAATTTCAACCTTTTTGGTTCCGTAATAGTAAATTATTCACTAAGGGGATAAAGCAGTGTCTTAATGTCGAGGACGCCATTTTGAATCCTGAATGCAATGAAGGATCCTAAGGCTCCCGAGCGCAGCGAGGGATTCAAGCTCGCCCAAGACGAAGACACCTTTGTCCCCGAGGAGAATACTCTACTTTTCGCACCTACTGCAACCTAATAAAAACCAATTCGATTATCGAATTAGTAGTTTATGAAACTGTTATAACCGTAGAATACCTAGTTATGTGCAGTGCCATACACTATTTACCCGACTACGTGACAGGACAGGGTTCCTTGTATGTGGAATTCCTTATAACCTCGAAGCATCCTAACGGCCGGATGGGTTTTAATACATGAGGTGTCTATCGACTCGTTTGGGTCGTGCGAAGGTGATGGGCTAGGTTTTGTTTTTATATAAAATCTAAATGGCGGATTTTAGACGACAACAAGTAAGGTCTTGAAAAATAAGTTTAGTAGGTACCTACCATTACTATGTGAAGTATCAAAATGAAGGGCTTAAGGAGACGATTCGAAAAATATAACACATTAAAAGGATTAACATTAAAATAAAAACTCGACTGCAACTAAGATTCGAAACTAGCTCACTTTTCAGGCAGTCTGATGCAGTTGGTGGCATCAAATTTGAGATTGAACTAAAATAACATACCTACTGCCTGTCTGGTTTTTTTTAATTTTTTCGCCATAGCAACCGATCATTTTGTTCATCAACGGCCATAGAGCAACACAGGCCACCGGCGCGCCGGTGGCCTGTGTTGCTCTATGTCAACGTCGAATAAAACTTAGGAAGTGAGAACTCTTTAGTTGACCTGTACGTACAATTTCTCAGTTGACGTTCCAAATTCAAATTAATAAAGAAATTAAGTACAATATTAATGCCCGGCTAGAGCCTAGGGCTTAAATGACTTGCTTTAGGTTAGGTTTGCATGACATATAATTTGAAGTCAGCGAGCGCGGCGGTTTGAAAACTTTTTTAAACTACAAAGGAATTTAAGAAACAACGTGGGGCCTCTAGGCGGCCATTTTGTGCGTATGTTCCGTTTGTTTACGTTTTATTGAACGTTGGATAGCGCTACAAAACCAGTTCCCGACAATTTAGCAATCCACAAAGGTCAATCTACGCACGCAATCCTATCCCACGTCGGCTATCAAGGTTATACTTGTGTGTTTAGTATCAATTTAACATAGGATGTTATGTGAACTGTACGGGTTCTATCTGTTGAGATATTGACTGGAGGCTCGGCTTTAAGCTTTAGCTATATATGGCAGTAAAATTTAATGGAGACATGGTTTGTACTGTACAAATAAAGATTTGTGGAGATTTGATTTTAATGTGTGCTGACAACTTGGTTCTCCTGAGAGATGAGGAAATTGTATTGAAGCGAGTTTTCCGCTGTGACAATTTTCAGTTACATTTCGGTTTGCGGTAGTGTCTGTGTGTGTGTTTTTTGGTCCTCAAATTCATTGTAAAAATTCCATCTACCGATGTGGCAATGAATATAAGAATGTTAACCATTACTATCAATGAGTAAAACGTCTTTCTCTTCAACTTTCACATCAACACCTCAAGCAATAAACAAATAAACCATTACGTGTCCATAAACACACGCATGGCAATGTTATGCGATATAATTAGCCATGATAATTTCAATAAGCGTCGTAAGTTATGACACAGCCAATAACTGTGACCGCAGCATGCAACACGCAACGTCGCCCACTTTCTATTCATGGCAACGTTGATGTTGCACGATAATGATGGCATAAAATTAGCTAAGCGTACTTTATATGCGATGTAAGATGCATTAATGTAGAGAGACTTATTTGAATATAGTAGTCTAGGCGATAATGTTCTGAAGAGTTACAAAGTAGACAAGGATGTCTTAGACCTGATCAGTTTGAACATTATAGAAGACGAATCAACATCGTACCTATTTAATGCAAGTTATTCCTGCTGTTATCAAAGGTATATGCAGATATGCTCAATCATGCAGTTTTCCTGTAGGTACAGTTCGAAAAGCCTATTATAGAGACCACATTGGAAAATACAACCGCATTATAAAGGCTTCTCTTGGAGATGAACAAAATCATTAAAGTTTGACTGTCATGGAAATCAAACAATACCCAAGATGCCTTAATGGTTAAAACGTCCTTGATATCAGACCTAATGTGGTAAATTCTTCTACGAGGAGCTGCTAATTAAGGTCTTCAAAAATCTCAAAGAAGAATAAGTCGTTGCATTAATGAACTCTGTATATAATAATACATTCTCGACGGACGGCGGCGGCGTCGTCAGTGCACTCGATCGTGTAATACCCCAGACACTAGACTGGCTCGTGACACGGGGCTTTACATGTCCCAGGAAGCGACAACTTAAGCCCGCTGAGTCCCCGTGACACTAGATGTGACCGTTGCTTCAACTTTTGCAATTAAAAGTAAAGTTTTATCTAGGACTTCTGTTTTGGAAAATATTTTATTGGAAAAGCTTCTACTATATCTAAACTTTTAATCGTATTCAGTACTTTGACAGATCGAAGCCAAATAATGTTACCATACTATAACATGGTCATTAGGTACTCATCGCTTTTGAGTTATGATGTAGACGAATATAATGTGTTTTAATGTTTAAGTTATTAAATATATTAAAGAATATGCATGTTAGCATTGTTAGCACACTAAAAAGTTCTTTCAATTCCGCTTATTTTTTTTTCACCTCATTTCTCTTTTTTTTTTCAGAAACTGGTATCCTTCCAACTCTCAAGTTGCTGTTTACGATTGTAAGTCCAAGTTTATGAGAAGTTTTCCTATAGTGACATAATAATTATGTTATCCTTAAGGCAGTGTGTAGGTACCCCAGAGACAAAAAAGTTTTTCAATGTATTTTTGACAACTTTTACTGTTTTGATGCAGGCGCCATCTTGGTTTTAATAAAGCGATAGTCCATCTAAAGATAGTTGACCCGGGTCTGCGCACAGCATAATTACGATGCATCATGGCGACAGTATGTCAAAATGCAAATGAGTTTCTACAAGACAAAAAGTAATTTTCCTCAACTGACCTACTTTTTCCGCAACAATATTTATTCAAGTCACTGTCATTAAACAGGGCACTTACGAAGCCAACCAGAGGAAAATTTAAGGTCGTCGCGGGAAATTAAAATAACCATAGAGGTTACACACTAGAGCGTACTATTGTTCTAAACCAGAGACAATGGGTAGTTAAGGGCGGAGCTGGTCCATAAATTTAGACATACTTTCTACATCCCGCCCACAAACTTGTCACAATTGTCGCTGAGAGGCTGAGTGACAAGTAACCACAGCTGAACTATTTACTGACTTACTTGTTATGGAGTTGTATCTTTCTCTGACTTAGTTACATTTTATTTTGGTGTAGATTAATTTAAGTTTGTCCATTTAAGGTTATAGGTAGTGACCAGCGGAGTAATTGCGCAACACACTATCAGGAGCAATGGCTTTCATTTTGAGAGTTCAACAACATTCACTGCGTAATGTACGTTGTTGAGCAGGCAAATTTTGGAACATATGAAGCAATGGATTAGCAATATCTTTCAAAATGATTCAGTTGACATTGAGTGAAAAAAATGTGTAACTGTAATTGAATTACAGTTGCATATTTTTGCCAAATATCGGTTTTCATTAAAGCTATACGCAAGGCAAATACTGGTTTAATAATTTGTAGACATATGCTAGTCTAACAATCTAAGATTTTCTGAGCTAATCTTACCTAACCTTAATTCTAAAACAATGAAAAAAAGAAAAAACTGTGCGTTGTCATTAAAACAAATTAGTCAAGTCCAAAGGTACCATGTGTATGGTAAATTTCGTTAGAAACCAGCACGTGGGACTGTTACGAAACCGACCATAGCTAACAGAAGTACTGACACTTCGTCAGCGCGGAAGTTGCACACAGATAACGTCGTACCTACTCTACTAGATTCACAAGAAGAGCATTTATGTGGTGTTGGGCAAAAAGATTCAACGCTTTGTCTATGCATTAAGTAGCTAATTTCTAGTTAAGTGCATTGCATTCAAATGGAAGTTTAGAATATTTAGATATAGGTATCTATAAAAAAGGAATAAGTAGGTACCCTTCTTAAGTTTAATTAAATATTTCAATGGTTAATATTATTGAAGTACCTAAAATTTGATAATTCCATTCAGTTTGTGTTGACGTAAATAGATATTTATTACTCCACTCCAGATTTTTAAGAGGGCAGACCAGGAGCTTAATTTTCATTAAAGAATACAGTCGTAGGAGAAACATAGACCTACAAAAAGCTTTAAGTTTTGCTTCATATTTTGCAATAAATTACCAGCGTTGTGCCATAGCGCTTCTCTTTCTTTTCTATGCAGTCCGACAGTGACCGCTTTAGATCAAGTAATTCTTAGAGGGATTTTCAAACTCTCGGCTCAGCGCCAAACGTTGAAAATCCAATAGCCCAATTTTATTTAGGCATTATTTTAAGTGTCGCCTAGTGTTAGTCAAAACGGGCAGACGTTTGTTTAGTTAAGCAAATCAAGATAACGATCCATTACCTCCAATATAAGTTATGACAGCAACTACATACATATATTAGGTATGAGATATCTGATTTAATCAAGTGAACAAGCAACGCGAATGCATTCACTATCTGACCGATTTGCCATGCAAATAGCGTTACGTTATTTTAAACAAAATGCCGTATCGTCCGCTCATCCATTCCAAGCCAATATTTTGATGCGTCACAAATTGAACATGTTATTTATCTACAGGAATAAACATCAAAATAAAAAAACGTTTCAGTCAGACTTTGTTTACGAAATTTGTAAACCAATCACATTGATGTTTACTATTTTAAATTAAATTTAAATTTCCAATTCGATGCTGCATTGCGCTCTTCGCAAATAGGTATTTTTATGAATTTAATTCGTTAAGAATATACTTTATAGGGGATTATTTATTTATTTATTTATTAACACTTTATGCACAAGTAAAAGAAATACTGTACAAAGGCGGACTTAATGCCTGAGGCATTTTCTACCAGTCAACCTTAGGGTGATGCAGAGACAAAACATGGCAGGTGCAACAAAAGGGATAAATAGCTAGGAAATGTCTATAAAATACAAGAATAAATACTAATACATAGATAGATAGATACATACATACATACATATAAACAAAATCTTTGAGGAGAAACAAATTATCGGTAGAGGAGAAAACGAATCCAGCAAATCAGCGCTGAGATGTAACGGCCAACTTTTGACGGATATGTTCACGTGCCTTCACTTTAAAAGATAACCGACTGGTTGCCATCCTGATGTTCAGAGGGAGCGCATTCCAAAGAAAGACCGCTTGGACAAAGAAAGAAGACCGAATGAAGCCAGAACGGTGAGAAGGACATCGTAGAAGACGATTGTTAGTGGATCGAAGATTCTTAGCATGGGCAGAGCATAAATATTGAATTTGGGAAGTCAAGTAAGAAGGAGCAGTGGGATTATCAAGAATAGAGAACAACGTATTCAGAGCCCTTAACTCTCTGCGCTGGCGAATGGGTAACCATTTTAAAAGCAGCCGATGCTCGGATACATGGTCATATTTACGAAGATTGAAAACGAATCGAATGCAGTTATTCAGAAGACGGTCAAGTTTATTGAGGAGATCTGCATTCAGGTCATAATAACACACATCACCATAGTCAATTATGGGAAATATTAGGGATTGTACAAGCATTGCCTTTATGTGTGAAGGAAGAAGGTTTTTCAACCGATAGAGCGACCGCAACGTTCCGGTGACTTTATTACATACAGTCGTGACCTGCTTTCGCCAGTCAAGACAAGTGTCGACATGCAAACCAAGATTCTTAACATCAGAGCTAAACGGGATGACTGACTTGTCGAAGATTACAGGTGGCACAGTCAATCCATTCAGCTTCCTCATGCTGTAGGGGCTGCCTACTACGATAGCCTGACACTTGGTGGGGTTAACGGCCACCCCAAATCGGTCAGACCAGTTTTTAACGACATCTAAATCCCGGTTTAGCTCGTCAATCGCATCCGGTATGTTGTCGACACCTGCCCGGCAGTAGAGCTGCAAGTCGTCAGCATAAAGATGATACGCAGTTCGAAGCTGGGTAGTAATGAGATTAATAAAAATGGAGAATAAGAGAGGAGATAATATACCGCCTTGCGGGACGCCAGCTGCAAGATCACACCAATTTGACGAAGAGTCTCCAGCATAAACAGACTGCTGACGTCCCCGAAGATAGGAGGAAAACCATTCCAATACCCTTGGAGAGACCATAAGATAGGACAGGATGGATAAAAGGATTTCGTGACTGACGGTATTAAAAGCATTGGAAAAGTCAATTAACACTAAGACTGTGACTTTAGTGTCTTCCATTCCCCGCCTTATATCGTCGGTCACTTTAAGGAGAGCTGTAACGGTACTGTGCCCGGGCCTGAAACCGGATTGAAATTGACTGATGAGGGAGTTGTGGTGAATAAAGTGGGAGAATTGTTTGTGAACACTGGCCTCGAGCACCTTAGATAGAAAGGGAAGGATGGAAATTGGGCGAAAGTGACTAGGAAGAGAGGGATTGGGAATCTTAGGCAGGGGCCGAACAAGGGCTTTACGCCACAGGGAAGGGAAAACACCGGTGTAAAGGGAAAAGTTTATGATATGGGAGATTGCAGGGAGGAATTGGTCAAGAGCCGTCACGATCATATGGCGGCTGATATTATCGCAACCCACGGCTTTGGATTTAATGGATAGGATAATCTTTTTGATCTCTCCCGGGTCGATTGGGGTGAAGACAAAGGGGTTAATGTTGGGACGCGTCAGACCAGCAAGGTAGTCGAGAGTTTGACATTTGGTTAGACTATCTAATGCTGGAACAGTAGAGAAATGGCGATTTAGATCGTCCAAACCAATTGTGCTAGGAAGGTCTGAATTTCGCGATTTGCCGATTCCTAAAGTTCCAAGAAACTTCCAAATATCGGCAGGAGAAGAAGAAGTGATATTACTTAGAATGTGGCGGCGTTTAGCGTTGCGTATCATCTGGTTACACCGATTTCTAGCAGCCTTAAAGAAGGTCCAATTGTCCTCCGAACGATCCTTTTTAAATTTGCGAAACGCGCGGTCCCTCCGTCGCATTGCCATCCGTACTCCCCTGTTCATCCAAGGAGCAGGCGGACGCTTCATCTTTATTTTCTTGACAGGAGCATGGGCGTCATATAGCTTGACCACAACATCGTTGAAGATACTAACCTTTTCGTCAACCAAAGCAGCTGCTTCCAGAGGTGACCAGTCAATATTGGATGCATCATGTTGAAGCCTCTCGACATTCATTCGTGCAAAGGCACGCCTGTACTGGAACGTGGGTTTAGGTTTAGGGGGTTTAAGGACGTAGCATAGGAAAATAAGGTCGTGACGGGAAAAGCCAGGAGCATCATGTTGACCATGTGAGGAAACTAGGGAAGGATTAGAAGTAAGGATCAAGTCAAGCCATGAATCATCACCTGCAATATTATGATGAGTAGGTTGGAGAGGCAATACATGCAGACTGGCTGACTCGACGAGGTGCAGGAGTTTACGGGACCGAGGGGAGTTGTGGGCAAGGAGGTTGGTATTAAAATCCCCCATAACAATGTGATGTGCATACTCTGAACCCAAAGATTCCAGAACCGATTCGAATTCAGTGAAGTAGTCAATGGTAGGGGGGCAATAGACGACACCCAGGACGGTTTTAGCTCCTTTGACACAAACCTCGAGGAAGAGAAACTCTGCGGATTCATTAGGAGAAGAAGAAGCTAAAACTTTATAAGGGAATTCGCTACGAAGGTAGATGGCTACACCACCCCCCCTCTTACCGATCCGGTCATTCCGAAGAAGAACGAAACCGGGGAGAGGGTAAGTGGTTGATAGTAGGTTAGGTTTGAGCCAAGTCTCGGAAATCAGGATGGCGTGAACGTTATTGTCGGTAAAAGTGTCGTAAAGTTCGTTGAAGTGACTAGGAATGCTCTGAGCATTAATGTGGCATACGTTAAATAGCCGGCCAGAATTTTGGCTGAAATTTTGGCGTAAAAGAACACCTAAGGTGTCTGTAATAGAACAAAAACTTCCATCGCTGGAAGATGTACTAGAATCGTTGGCTGAATAAAAAGATTCGTTATCAGAATTCATAAATATAAGTGAATAAAATAAATATCAGTAAATATATAATTAATATAACGATAAAAACAAAACACGAATGACTGGTTCGACGATTGCATCTCTGCACCACCCGCCAGCTCACAACATCACCTAATTATTATTTTAAACATAGGTAAAGCTTTACGATAAAGAAACACATGGCACTACTTAAAACAAAACATAATAAAAGTCATGCGAAAAACCAAAAAAAGAAAAAAATATTAAGAGAAAAATACAAAGTTTACACACAAAAACATTACGGTATTAATTTTATAGGCTAGATAAAATTATGAACGTATCCGAACAAGAATACATCAAACTTCGAGCCTGCCTCCTTGTCGTACTTAATCTGTGGACTATACTTTGGCATAAATGAGAATGACAGACAACATGATTGACGTTTGAGTTTACATACAAAAAATAAAATTAAAAAGGTTATTATTAATATGAAACTTGTGGGTATTATTACTCTCGAAATTAGCCAAATTAATATCACAACAGATGGGGAAATAACAAAATTACTATTGGAAGAACTACTCAATACATAGATAAAGAAACTGTAAGTAATTCCATTAACAATTGCATGCAAATCGTTGTTCGGTAAATAAAAAAAACATGATACCATTATTGACCCGTTCTGTTTTGCAGGCTATCTCCTGTGCCTTGGGCCTTTGGATCTTGAGGCTTCGGAAACTTCACAAGCAGAGGACTGAGCTCATCCATTGAAGAAACTTTATGTTTACTTCCGTCAAAGGCCTTCAGAACTATAACACCGTCTTGAGTCCAACACGACCGCATTCCAAAGTGTAGACGCGCTTTCCCGAAGATGGACTGCCGGACTTTTGTCAAGAACTCCTTGACCGAGATGGATGTGCCCTTCAATCGTGTCTTGGCTTTCCACACAACTGACTTATCATCATAGCTGGAAAATCTTACCAGTATGGGCCTATGATGTTCTTTATTGGCGGCACCAAGTCTGTGACAGACCTTTATGGAGGATACGGAAAAGTCCCTGATGGCTAACTTATTGGAGATAACATCCAAGATGACTGCGGCGCTGTCTTCATGGTCAACTTCAGCAATACCCTGAAATATCAGTGCTTTCCTCCTATGTCTTGTCTCCAATCCATCAAGATGCTTAGCACACTCACCAATCTGAGTCCGGAGCAAGCCTAGCATACTGAAAACAAGCTCCCTGAAGGTCCGGAACTCCTCAGCCACCCTGGCCACAGTATCCTTGGTAGGTCCTGCACACTGAATTTGGGCTTCCAGTGCCTCCATCTTCCTTGTGAATTTGTCTTCCAGGGACTTTTGTGCTGACAACACCTCGGCAAATTGAGACGACATAGTGATCCAGTGAACTAAAGTGATTGTGAAGTGACTTTGCAGATGATGAGCTGGCAGGTGGTGTAACTTTTTTGCTTGGTCACATAAATGTGCCACAAACGTGAGTACCCGTGTAATGGAGCTTACACAATTATAGTTAATAAAAATATAAGCCAAATTTTATGTATTTCTATTTTAAATAAAAAATCAAAAACAGAGACACGTCTATTGTATTTGTACACCTACCCGCGAAATTACTTATTCCATTGAGAATCCCTTTATATTTAAGACCTGCACTGGATAGAGGGGGCGTTAACTTTAATGATATGCTACGTTTATCCATGCAAATAAAATGCACTGCGTGAGAATGATAAGACAATACTTACTACTTATTGCATTGCTTTAGTAAACTTTATTGAATCATCCATTGTTGTGAATGTATGCAAATTAAATGAATTCATTTTCTCACTACGGAAAATGGTGTCGTGCGAACTTAATTGAAGCAAGATAACACTTAGGTCCTACGACCTACAAAAGGGGTTAATAGGGATGCAGGGGTCAGTCGGAATGAAACTATATAAAATGGATTTCAACGTTGAAATTATATAGTTTCTTGCTAACAAGGACACATAATCGTTAATTATTATACAGTAAACACATTAGGGTCCTTTTTGACAACAAACTATTTTATTTCTACTGCTACTGCTGAGCATGAGGACTGGATTCGATTCCCAGATGGGGCAAAGTGTTATTGGGTTTTTCCATTAGGAATTTCTCAGTTGCAGCCCGAAGTCTAGACTTCTGACAGGTTGATGGCAATAGGCTCACCTGGTGCACCTCTACCTAAACCTTCAGAAAGTACAGGCTTGATGAGATGATAAGTTAACTACGTAGAAATATAAAATAAAGGTCATGTTTCAAAATGAAAGTTCTTTTGTCGGTAAAAGGTTAAGTAGTCTATTCAAACTCAACCGAAGTGAATTTCTTACTATATATATATATCGTAACAACGTTATCAAATGTGAATTATGTAAACGACGTAAACCATTTCCGCGCGTGTGCGTTTTAATCGCAAAAGGTATAGTATACGACCCGATAACAGTTAACGAACACGAGTAGTTCAAGAGCCTATAACCTTTAATTCAGATCAATTAAGTACATAATAAAACGCATATCCGTAATCTTCACTCCCAGTCCCGTTTGAAATAGTGAACCCGATACAACGCACGCGAACGTACTGTTATAATACTACTTTACGAGGCCACTATAAGTACCGCCGGCACTAACAATCCCATACGCTAACTGTTATAATTACACACTACTGACTATTCTAGAAAGCAAACTTTCCTTTTCAACTTTCATGCATCACACCTACTTGGTAACAAAACGCCGAAAACGTAAACGTAAACGTTACGTAAACAAGATAAAATTCATGTAAAAAATTAAATATTCGAAAGTGTTCAAATCTCTAGTAGGTAGGTAATTACACTGTTCAGCGAAATGCAACAGAACCGGAAACCGGGTCCCGCTATACCGGATATTAATATGACGTCATTGGATCCCTCGACGCAACGAGGCGCACTTCCGGCTACGACTGGAACAATACACCTACATTCCATATTTTATGAGTTTTATTAACGTTCGGTAAATCTCCCAGCCATCACGATGTCTGTGCATTATTAAAAGGGTTCCTTCTGTGTAGATAGCAAATTAATTAAATGGACCATTGAAAGCAGTTTATACCGAACAAAAGCCCACAACCCTTTGAATGTGAATTAATATATTAATTACAAAATAATGGGCTTGAAAGCTCCAATAATGTCGTCAAATATACCTAAAACTATACACTAGCTAAACCACGTAACACAAAAATGGTTGCCTGTAAAGTCGGTTTTACGGGCGAAGATTTTACGTGACAACGACCGATCATCCGATCATAGTTGAGTGGGAGAGAGACGCAAGGCATTCGGCGGGCCTCTCTCTCGTTCGGTGACTCATCGTAACGTTACCGAGCGTTACACTTTTTCATAAGTGACTCCCAGTCGCAACCTAATTTAAGACGTTGTCACGTCAAAAGCGTAAACAATAACACCACACCCATTGACGTTTAAAATTCAAGCCAACAAATTCTTTTATATCGGAGACGCCAACCAAAATGCCTGTAATAATAAAAAAATCGCTGCGTGATACAATCTTCACTTTATAGACTCCGTAGGGGTGAGCCCTGAACTCTGGGGACCGGCTTAAAAACGGCAAAGTTTCAATTTTGTTCCCCCAACTCGCGGATAAACGGGATGATAAATGAAAACTGAAACGTCATCATTCTCTCTTCATCTTACGAGAAATCGAATCAAGTGGGTTCTGTATTAAAAGTGTTTGATAAAGTGGAGACAATGGCAAAGATTTGATAGACAACGGGATTTTGATACTGCGTCGCCGCAACATGTGGTTTCAGGAAATGTTACTAAGCAGTAGAGTTATAAAATAAGTGGTCAACTACACCCGTTTTATGGAAAACTATTTTAAGGCACATTTGCATTGACACAGTAGACAGAAAAACAAAAAAAATGCATTGTCTTCGAAACAGAATCAACACGTAAAATTTCCACTCCGTAGGAGAAGAGGAAGTGGTTTAAATTCAGCTTGCAAGATTTGATCAATACATACTAACTAACAAAGCAAGATTAATAAAAGTTTATAGTAAATTCACAGTTTAAATTCGACACATTCACTTTTTCATACTTATTTATTATCTACACGCTCAGCTCATTATTTTATTAAGCTATTATTTATTAATACAGGCTATAATTAACGTTAATTATTGAGTATATTATTGGTTATTTAGACAATTATATAATTTCACAATGAGAGAATGCATAAATTGTTTCCATTCGTATTATTAAATTCCCTAAAGTATTTAAAAATAAAAAAAATAAAATAGTTTATTTGCACCTCAAGTAAGTAACATTAAGTATATGGTTTACAACAAAAATAGGCCCAAGGTAGGTAGAGTTGTATGTTGGAGTTGCAGCCAATACCTAAGCTAAGATAACTTAATATCTTGTAATTATAGAAGATTTAAAACTCTCAATTAAAATATTCGTATACACAACCCAACCCGCGAGATATAAGTAGGTAGGTATATATAATAATAATATAGGGTAAAACCGGGATAGATGCCCCACTTTTTGAAATAGCCTCCTTATTTAAAAAATATTAATTTTATATGAATAACTTCTATGAGTGTACCTAGTTTAATCATTTATGTTTAATTATAATGATTATTTTTTGACCTATCAATAATAAATTTTGCAGAATTTAGCTTTTTATGGAACACTTTTTTTGAGGATAGATGCCTACCTGTATGGATAGTTGCCCCACCATGAAAATACTAAGAAGGATAGATGCCTGCAGTGCGGGATAGATGCCCTTTATACTTTGTAAACGAAAAACCGAACCAATTATGAGGTCGAATTACAAAAACCATTTTTAATTTTTTTTTTATGTTTTAATTTTTATCGTTCTATGATAATTCAAATACGATACAAACAAACATAATAAAATTTCAAAAACATTTGTTCAACAAAAATATTAATTCTTAATTGTTATTAAGTAGGTAAGTATATTATTAAGTGTCAACATGCATTCATACTTTTTTTTTTATTAAAATAACACAAAAAAGAGATCATTCCTAATCCTACAATGAAGTTGAACCGGATAGTCCTTTCAGTTTTCCACATCTTCGTTGTATTTTTAGCAGCATAACGTCTTCGCAATATTCTCGATGGAAGCCCAAATTGTCGGGATATTTCATTTATCCTCACGGTTTTTTTTTTCATCGAAAGCTGACTGTAGTTGTTCCACAGTCCAAGAACATACTCGAGCTTGCACTCCTTCCTTTCTTTTGTATTTTCGTGGCATGGTTCTGCTACAAGTAAAGAGTCCAAATATAAAATACGGAAAAACATAAAAAATATAACAGAACACTAAAAATAGTTACACTGATACCATTCTAGTGTATGGAGGGATAGATGCCCCTAAGGGCACCTATACCTCGAAAAATCAGGGCAACTATCCTTTATGATAGGGATAGATGCCCAAGTATTTTTTAAATAAATTAAAAACAAAAGTGCAACTATTAACACCCAGATGAACGCTTAATGAACCAGTCCATTGATGTAATAAAAAATATAATGGAATGTATTACTACTTATAAAGTTATACAATGGCAAATACCAACCTTTAAATCTTTGACGTGTTCGTGAATTTTGCCGCGGAGATGATTGCACACACGAGCGAAACGCATCCTCACCGTACGACAGCCAGGGGGTACCTGAGGTGCGGGGTGACTGCGGCTCCTACTTATACTATTAATTCATAGTTGCGAGTTTGGGAAGTTAGGTTTTTTGAAAATGAGGCATCTATCCCACTGCGGCATCTATCCCGGTTTTACCCTAGGTATAATGTAGGTATATGTAATATTGAAATTAAAATAATCTCCGAATGCATACAAAATCAATTCTCAACAGAATCTTATCAACGATAATAATCAATTTGGCATCACAAAAGATTACATCAACAAAGCAATCTTTACCTAATCGCCATAGCTATCCCACGAGATTTATCTCTACTTTCGCCGCAGGAAACTAAAGTGAAAGCTTATTTAACTCGCGTTAAGGAACATTGCACATGGAACAAGGAATACTGCAACTTATCTCATTTGAACGTCAGCGCACCGCTGCAGTAATGAAGATGAATTCTGCATCAACATACATAGTTACACGACTTCCACGACCGACAAAGTACTTTGCCGGCGTCGTTTATTGCGATACTTCTTGGTATATATAAAAGCAGAATCGATAAAAGATTATTATATAAGCGAGTTGACACAAAAGTTGATTTGATATTGACAAATGACATTAATGTAGAATGTGACCAATAAGAAATTTAAGGAACATGTTACATTCATTACTTAACAAATTGCACTGGCTTCGAAAGAAAAAACAGTACTGCACCTGAGTCCTAAAATGATGTCACACCTACAATATCCCCAAAATAATCGAGTAACTTCTACAGGGTTTCCTACAATGTGATGGTATGGTAATAGTCTGTGACTGGTACCGTTGCATGTGACTCGCGAAATACGTCCCCCTCTGTCGCATTAGCAACACAAAAGTTGTAGTTGTTTCACAAACAAACACACATTTGAAAAGTTTATAGATGTCACGAAATAGGTAGTTTACTTACTAACTTATTATTTACTCCGTGTCAAATATTCAAGAAGAACAAATCGCAGAAAAGTTTTCTATTTCCTTTTTGTTTTTATTATATCAGTAGAGATAGTATTTCCTAGTCTTACATATTTAGTAGGACGCAAGAGTATAAAATGTGTGTGCATAGTGATAACCTCTTTTGCATGATTGCGATAAAAGCTTACTATGGTAATCTGCGTTTATCCTTCTGAAAAATAAATTTTCAAAGCGTTGTGGGCCATTTCCTTCTTCAAGCGAACAAAAGAGATTTTGCACACTTAACAGAACCTCTTTAAATAACTTTACAAATGGATGTTGTGTACATATGTGATGAACAAAATATATACGTTTTAGGATTAAGACGTCTCTTTTAATTTAGCTGTCTTATAATATAGGTAATCAGTAGGTAAGTTTTGTCTATGTAGATATAGCTGCAGAACGCAGTGTCTGCTTTGACTATATATCTGATGACATACTCCTTCCGGGGGACTGATCCATGAGATTTACGACACCACAGAAATTATTAAGATTTTATTCGCATTCGGAATGTAGTCTCGCCAAACGATGATTAAAGTAAACATCAAGTGAGGTAATTTTACAACTATAGAAAGGTAGTGACGGTTTATTCCTTAAATAAATCATGAAGACAGAAAACATTACCTGAACATTGGTACCAACACAACAGCTCCATCTCATTTATTCAGCCACGCCAAGCTACATTTTAAATTCCCGCTTTGAGCGTTTCTTGTAGAAGCCGACAAGAAACATTTCATCACATACTAGGTGCATGAGCAACTACCTATTTAATAATGTAGCTGAGCGAGTGTGGTTGCTCTTATAAAGCGGCTCCGACGTGCAGGCATGCGACAGACGTCGGGACGAACAACTGCCCAGATTTGTTTTGTAACACACTATTATTGAGAAGACGTATTTGTATTTGAAAGATTCGATTCCAACTAGTTCGAACAACAACGCTCAAATATATTTCATGTTGATTTTAGGTACAAAAGCTACCAGTGAAGCATTTTGGAATCAATGCTTCCATATTTTTGCATATATTTTTATTGTTAACAATTTAGATTTCGTATTTTGAATCACAAACCTATTGTATACGGCCTGGCGCGTCGTGTCAGCCACAAATTGGAATAAAAAATATCGAACATGGAACGCACTTGTAAAAGTGACGTGCGAATATCTCGACCGTATATTTTTGCGTTCGTAAAAAATAATCTTTACAAAGGGCAAAAAGACGGTAAAAGGCTGGATTCTGTTTCTGAATAAGGCTGTGAGAGGCTCGTGACTCGCACGAGCGATCCCGGCGAACATTACAGCGGCGTGACCGCGCTCTCGGTTTAGTAATAACTCTCCGGACAACTTAAGCGTAATTGCATAAAATCGTTTTTGTTGGAATTTCGCTTGCTCAATCCGCGGAGGGTGGTATTTCTGCCGTTTCCTCGAAAATTTTGCAATTTCTTTCACGAATAGTGAACGTCTCACGCTGCAATCAGTCATGCGCACAATAGTATCGTTTGTGTCCGACGTCAATTCTCAAGTCATACTTAACTTTTGTAGCAGTCAATAGAAAACGGACACACAACGGAAGTACGAGTGTCGTAGAACATGTCAGTACTGCTTATTCCTATTAGAAATTATGCAAGTGATGTTAGCTGAATCAGTTTTCCTTCTAAATAGTCTTGACATTCATGAGAGTAACTTCTATTTATTATAGCATAAATCACAGTCTTACAAGAAATTCATCAAGACGCGAGCGCCCGTAGCGCTTTCTTGAAATTACAATATACATTAAAGTGATTCTGACGTCATTTGAAATTCTAATATCAGGTAAATATATAGAAAACGCCTGATTTAATATTCGAACAAACCATTTTTGTGCCACGAAAATGTCGCTGTGGAATAAAAATTCTAATGTAATCGCTATACAATACGTAGAAGGCAATAAATTCTTATCTTGAGATAAGCTACCATTTCAAATACTACCTACATAAGATTACGACACATGCACGCGCGTCCCAGGTTTTGTATAAACGCCTATATTTGAGTTTACCCTATATTTACTTTTAGGGTTTTTTTGTAAGTACCTAGTAATAACAATAGGCTATTTGACTGGTTTCTGATAAACATCTCAGATTATTTAATGGTGTCTAACGAGCCCACAAAAACCTATTAATTCAAATTGCATAATGTATTTCTTTTAGAAAATAGTAAATAAAAATGTACTGTTTAAATAAGCCGCCAAAACGCTATCTTTAACAATATGGCGTCGTGACGTCAAAATACACGTAAACAAACGTTGAAACGGTCGAGATACTTGACAAAAGTCATCTGTTCTGTCAACGATAGACAGAAATTGACTATATCATGACGTCATCATAAGTTCAGCCAATCCAGACCGTTTTCGATTACGTGGCGCCAGATTTAAAAAGATGAAGTTTTTTCGGGATTTTTTTAATAAATAATACATTGTTTTGTAGTAAAAATTAATGCAAATCGATTTTAAAAGCGATAATCTATACGAGTGTCAATAATTATGACTTTATTTTTTACATTGTCAAATAGCCTATTGCAAGTCCTTATTCCAAGGTACACACCTACATTACCCATGTCAATATCTCGGATTTTTTAATAGGTAGGTCTTTTAAACATATAGAAGTATAAAAGATGGTTTTGCTTATGGTAATAAAATACTTGTAACTATGGTGATTACTATTGAGCGAGACAAACACAGTCAAAGTGGTTCTCTTCTAACCAAGGAAAATCAGAGCAATGTTCTAACTAGAAAGGTACTATTTATTTAGTTAATAATGGCGAACGGCGAACTTGCAGAACTTAGTTTAGATAAAAAATAAGTAGGTACCTAAAACCCGACATTTACCAAACTTAGCTAATGTTTGTAGTTATTTTTCGTTCAAACCTAACAAATGCTCCAGCGTTTGTCTATATAGATTTTACTCCTAAGTACTAGCTGTCTTAGTAACGTATTGCTGCAAATAAATAATAAACGATGTTGCAAGACGTTCTACTAATTAGTCGGAGCTCTAACTCACTGTTCAGGACTTCAGGACGCTCACAAAGTCTGCTCGTAAGTTATTACGAAAAGCAGTAACAGAGGATTGGAGCTAGTACCTAGACTACTAAATATAGATTATGAATGGCAAAATGAACCTCTCGGTGCGTGAGTACCTACATTTGAAATGCACTGAAAACAAAAAAAATATATAGTAGAGATATTTAAATTAGTTCATTACTAGTCGACGTCGGTCCACCTTTATGAAAGACTAGCTTCCGCCCGCGGCTTCGTCCGCGTGGATGGTGGATTTCGAAGGTTTTAATTTTTTTGCGCGGATCCCTAATTTTTAAGGTTTTAGTTTAACATCAGCTATCTGCCAGTGTAAGTCCCGTCAAAATTGGTCCAGCCGTTTCGGAGATTAGCCGGAAGAAACAGACAGATAGACAAAAAAAATAAAAAAATATTTTTTGTTATAAGTATTGATTTACCGTTCATAACTACTTTCATAAACATTTAGTAAAAAGCTGTTATTTTGACACTACAAACAGACACTTTGTATTTATTTATTTGTAAACTAGCTTCCGCCCGCGGCTTCGCCCGCTAGGTATGTCGACAAAAACTATCTTATGTCCTTCCCCGGAATGCAATGCAATCTATCTCTCTGCCAAATTTTATCGAAATCCGTTCAGTGGTTTAGGCGTGAAAAGGTAACATACAGACAGACAGACACGAGTTACTTTCGAATTTATAATATTATTAGTATGGATGTATAGAAGCGAAAATAATTTCTAGTTCTACTAACATTCAAACAAATAACTCATGAACACAATTTATTTAAGTACATACATAAAAATAATCTAATAAGGATAAAGTGATAAACCTTGAAAAATTTATAATAACGCGAATATACTAACTATATGGCAAACAGCGTTGTTATTCGATAATAGTACCATACTTACCTAATTCTAATTTTAACAAAATGTCAGCCTTTGTACATAAAATTTCCTACATAGATAATAATTACCACACTTCACAGTTTCACACTAACAGGTTCACTTCACAGTTTTTTATACAGGCGAAAGTTTGTGAGTGTGTTTATATGTTTGTTACTTCTTCACGCACAAACGGCTGAACGGATTTGGATAAAATTTGGCACACATATATTTAATAACCAGGATTGACACATAGGATACTTTTGATTCCAATATTCTCACGAGATCGACACTTATGCGCGTGAAACCGCGGGGCGGAGCTAGTAACATTATAAATGCGAAAGTAAGTTTGTTTCTTACGCTTTCACACTAAAACGGCTGAACGGATTTGGATGAAATTTGGCACATGGGTGGACCATGACCTAGAGTAGGATAATGGCTACTTTTCATCCTGGATCGCAGACGAAGTCGCGGGCAACAGCTAGTATATAATAATTATAGCAAATGATACCGTAATATACACGTCATTATTATAATCGCAACAAAATTAATACATTCAGCTAAATTAAACCACGATTAGGTGTTGAATGGATCGACAAAGTTTGATTTGAACTTACGACCTTCTTTGTTGTTAGTTCAAAGACACGGCGAAAGTAGGTAGAAGGTGTTGTGTCATTGGCGAATGTATCATCAATTTGGTTTCGAAGTTGTTTGTGAGTTCAAATCAACCACTTATTCATTTACAGCAATATTAAGAAGGCTGTCAGCAAGTTTTTCAATGTGATAGTTAATTACGAACTTAAAAATACCTGTTCAACTTTGCCTTCTTATTGGCGTCTACTTCCATAACAACTGTACTATTATGTATTCTGTGATAGTAACCATGGTTAGCAGAAATATTGGTTATCGTCGTCAATGAATATGTAAGTACTAGCAAACAGTTAAGCCACAGACACAATACTGTGTCGTAGTTCGGCGTACACCAATCAAATGAATCTGTTCAGGACTACGTCAAATCATAACGAGTTTTGATAGGCTTTTTTTTTTTTGCTGCGTCTGAGGCCGTCACCGCACGAAATAACACAGTGATATGAATCCAGCTTTAGCCCTTTCTGCCAATTTCTCTACGTACACACCATTTTCAACTTTATTATTTAAGTGTAGTGAGTTGTCATTCCACAGATAGAGATTGAAACTATTGACATCTCTCTTCATCTAGGTTTTCACGGTGAAATTTTACAGAATGGACCGGCTGATTCACTCATGGGATTGGGAAGCATACGGCGTAAATTGACCACAGCCTAAAAAAACACAATCCTACAATGATGGCAGATCGTCATCATCTGCCTAGCCTTTTCCCAACTATGTTAGGGTCGGCTTCCAGTCCAACCGGATGCAGCTGAATATCAGTATTTTGCATGGAGCGACTGCCTATCTGACCTCCACAACCCAGTTACTGGGTAATACGATACCCGTTGGTAAGACTGGTTGTCAGACTTTCCGGCTTCTGACTAACAGTAACGACTGTCAAATATCCACGTATTACAGCCGGGACCAATGACCAACGAGCTTTCCGAAGCACGGAGGCGTCTCGGTATCTAAAGATGGTCACCCATCCACAGACCAACGCAGCAAGCGTAGTTTAACCTGCTCGATCGACCTGTGCGGCTTTTTTATTATTATTTAGCCTCGGACCCCTCAATGATGGCAGATGTGTAATCTAATGAACTCACTATAAAGTGTATTGCGGCGCCAACTCCGAAGGGTAACGACAGACGTCACGACAGTGCATGAGTCACGTACGGGCTGGCACGCGACCGAAATATCGATGCCAGTCTGTGGCTGTACTGCCGTGCAGGTGCAAACAAACCTACCTATCTAAGGAGCCATACTACTTTTAGCCATACTACTTATTGTTTGCGTTGCGGTTGTAATGGGGTAATTTTGTGGAGGTTCGTTCGATTGGGTGAATCGAGGTGTTGTTAAATGTGGATTTTTTTTTAAGTAAATACTACTTAGCGAAGCCGAGGTAGATTCGTGAAAGCTATTGCGGGATGACTGGAAAAAGCACGTTTTTAAAATCGACCAGTGATCTACCCCTTTATTCATAAACGTTGCTTAAAACTGAGAGACGTTTAAACGTCAAAAACGTATGGTTACACAAAATAAACCTCATAGTGATTAGCCATAGATGATAGTAGACGTCATTAATGCAGTCTGATTCCTAAATCAATACTTGGTAGATTTCGCCCAGTAGTGAGATAGGTAAAGTCACTAGTTAGATTATAATATAATATCCTAGTATTGACACACGGGTTAATTAGCTCGAGTTAGAAAATCCTGCAACAGCATTTCCACGACTTCCAGATGTAGCTCTAATTTCAAATTACCCACGTTTCAAGAATCTACGATAGAATAATTTGATGAGTTAAGACTTGATGATGCAGCCAATGTTTCAGTTTGTAGATGTTAGCTTTTAACACACATCAAGCTACTAAAAAATCTGTAAAATTTCTTTAATAGATTTTTCATCTTTATCGCTATAGCTTAAGAGCCTATACTACCTCAGCTAAAATTCACTCTTTATCTCGCTCGCACGATACTGCTCGCGGACTGTGTGAAAGCGAGACAGAGTGCGGTGCTGGGCGGGAGGCAGCGCCAATAGTTTAGGTATTTGCTTTTTACGGTGAAAATAAAGGTAATTCAAAAAAACTAACTAACATAAGACCTGCTTTATAGTTAGTTCAGTTAGTACGCAAAGTTTCATGATCTAATTTGAAGTATTTTTTGAATACCAGCGGTTTATTGTTCGGTTTGGAGGTAACTTTGGAATTTTTTTCTATCGAGAAAATTTTATGGAATCGTGTTTTCGTCTAACATAAGACCTTACATTAATCCTCAACTTTAGCATATATTTATTTCAAAATTAATGCTGCGGAATTTTCGACATAACGGAGGATCATGCTAAGCCATTTGAGGTAGTATAGGCTCTTAAGGTTCAATGTTGATTGGGAAAATTTGACAGTTTCGGGTAGCGTGATGTGCTGGCGTCTCGTCTGTACCTAAATACGAGTAATCATTATTTTTACATTGTGTGCGCATTGCGTGCACATAAAATGCAGCTCATGATTTTTGTTGACAAATGACACTTTGTATTCAGTTGACTATTGTAAGATAGCTACGCATTTTATTACCCGACTGCGCCAGAAGGAGGGTTATTAAATAGAATGCCCGTGACAAAATGTACATGTAAAGTCAACAAAAGAGATAAGTATGCAAGATCGTCGGATATAGTTGAAGTTTAGTAAGAAACCGATGGATGTTCTCGAATAAAATTTATTTATTTTAATAGAAATCAAACAGCTCATTTATCAAATTAAATTTCAGTCGATCCATCGGTTTCTTACTAAACTTCACCTATAGGTATCCGACGGTCCTGCACACTCGTCTCTTTTGTTGACTGTAACATAGGTAACCAGCGTATAATGTTGAACTGCTGGGACACAAGCCTCCTCTCTGTGAGGGAGCGGGCCATAATCCACCACGCGGGCCAAGTGCGGGTTGGTAGATGTCACGTTTTCGAATTTTTTGTTCTAGGACATAACGGTTTCCTTTTTTTTTTGGTGGGGAAATTATCAAATAACTTCTCCCGCTCTGGGCGGAGCGGGAGGGCGTGTCAGCCTTTTACTGACTAAAACCCACCCCCGTGTTCCTTCAGTTGCATGTGCCAGGGGCCATGGTATCTCTTTCGAACAACCCGCGAACCTGGCAGGCAACGGCCCTAGAGGACCTCGTCAGTTAGTGCTGAAATCTCTTTGAGGCGCGCTTACCCGACGGCGAGTTGCCCATTGCTCGCCGTCCGCAAACCCGCGCCTACAGTGGCCGGGGAATCGGCTGTCGACTCCCAAACATGTCGCCGATTTCCTCAAGATGTTTTGCCACCGTTTTGAGAGCAATTGTGATGAAATTAAATACACAAAGGAAAATGCCTGTCTGGGTTCGAACTCACGACCTACAAACTAGTAAGTCGGGGCCGCTATTATACCACTGAGCCACTACTGCTACAAATAGGTACTCATGTAAATAACTTAATTTCAGAGAATTTCGGATCAAATACCCTACATTGAAATTCAGTGTTATCAACATAAAGTAGGTACCTACCTACTGCCTGAATCGTATTGAAAAAGAACAACAGTCGTAGATACTAAATATGGGAATTTACACCAGTGAAGCCTGCGAGGCAGCATCCACGTAAGCCAATTCTTTTAGTCCATGACTAATTTGAAATCTCCTAAGTACTAAATTATACATTTGTAGTCTATTTTTATACCTACCTACATTATTTATAACAAAAACACCAGCAGCTATAATCGCTAACTCTAAATATAGAAACAAAGAACTTCCTCCTAAAATCCTGGCATAAAAATTAAAATGTTATTTCTCTGTGCATGTACAAATTAATCACTTGAATACTCTTATAATAGAAGCTCCCTGACCGAACGAAAAGACCTCTGTATTTATTACCAAGTACGATTAGGCACGTGCGTCGTGCAACCCCTTCCCACTTCAACAGCCGTTCTTCATAAAAAATGCAGGTGTCAGTAACTGGCACGCGTCTTGACAAACGGCCAGTGCCACCTTTGACGAGTAAAGGTTACTTGCTCGACTGCCCCTTAAACGGCACCCCAGTTTGGCGACGCCACTTAATGAATTGTTATTTTAAGCCTATTACACCTTTCAACTAACTGCTCGATTAACATTAAATAGAAAACTTTGTGTAATTTGCTTACAAATCATCTGATTACATTAATAGGGTTTTGAATTAAGCGGTCGGTTAAGGGATTAAGTTACTAAATATTCGTTTTAATGTGGCTCAAAACTTGCAAGTTACTATAAATAAACAATCTTAAGTCGTCTAAGTTTCCTTGCTGGAAAACCAAGGGTCACCCGAGTCATTATACTTAATTAAGTGCACAGAAATTATTGTCTTTCCTTATTTTTCTTTACCTTATAGAGTAGCAGGTTAATCCCATAACATTCCAACCAGGCGATAAAAACAATTAAATAAATATTCTAAGAAACCAATAGATTATCTCGACCGTAATGAAATGTCAATATTGAAGGAATGCGGCCGAGTATATTATACGTGATGTTACTTTAAACTTAGTTTAAACTAACGACTTCAGCATACCGTGACTTCAGTCAGTAATATAAACAGAGATTACGTTGAGACAAGTAAGTAGATTAAATACTTCATATCTGCCAGTCTGCGTTAAGAAAATATGTAAAAAACTCTCAAAGAAAGCTTAGACCATTTAAATGGCTATCAATGTCAGATATCAAAGTTTCTTTTGAATCTGATATCAGTTTTATTTATCGCCTTTAGTTGAGGAATCTTTATAGAATGACTCGTCGATGTTTTATTGTTGAAACTTTTTGGGTACTAGACTTGAGAAGATATTAGCTGTTCTAAGCTCGAAAGTTTATCCTAATCTAGTAGAAAGATTCATGCCAACGATGATCTTAATTTTGTCTCTGAAGTAAGTATCTTTTCGCCCAAGTTTTCGAGATACTAGAACTCGCGGGCACTAGAATTTCCGTCCTAAGCAGAAAGGCTACTAGCTGCCACTGAGGTAAATACTTAAAGGAAAGTAGTGTACTTCATACCTCCATAGATAAAATTCCTTCGAAGCTCTCGGCACTAAACTAGTATCCCATGGTAATCCCCCAACAGCCCATAATAGTGTGTTGTATAAAATTTATGATGGTGTCTGTATGACCTTATTAATTTTATGGGACCACTTGGTCCACTTGGAAACAGGTTTGAAGAAGTCAGCGATGAGACAAGGCTTGGTACTCCGCGTTTAAGCCGCTTAAGAAATATCGGTTAGTATTACTGCAGACTACCGAGCTGAATTTATTGAGTGCCTTATGGTAGAATGAAGACGCACCATGTGTATGGATTAGAACTCATTATCACTATTTTATTAGGAGAAACTTCCCGTCTTGAAAATTCATCAGAGGTTGTATAACTTTAAGCTGTCCTCTCATTTCGATACAAAAGCTGAACCTTTTTGTAAGATTTTGTTGATATTTGAAATTAAATTCTTCAGGCCAAAGCCTTTCAAGAAGTTATAAAATACATTTTATCTAACCTTTCAATCATCCATTGTAATTTTTATCAGTGTCACGATCTTCGATACTTCATCAAACAATTGCTATTACACGAAATAACTCTCAGAATAATCGCTAAAGTTTGGCATTAAGCGTTAATCAATGAAATAGTTTCTACTCCCACATTGCTCAATATAATTAGACAGCGCGATAAGATCTGGCGAACGGTAACCAATAGCTATTTAAATGTAAATATTTGTAAGATAAGCTGGGCCAGTAACCATTGGCAGCTTTGTTTACTCAACTCAGACCGGCCAACTATCAAGCTCAACTACTCAAATACTAGGTAAATAATGGTATTTAGTTCACACATAACTAATGTTATCTAGTATTACCCACTGTAGCTGTAGGTATTACACTATCACACTAATATTATAAAGGCCAAGTTTGTGAGTGTGGGAGTGGGGGTGTGTGTGTGTGTTTATATGTTTGTTACTTCTTTACGCTCAAGCGGCTGGACCAATTTTGATAAAATTTTGTATGGAGGTAGCTAGGTACTGGTAGTAGGCTACTTTTTATCCCGATATTCCCACGGGATCGACATTTACGCGGGGGAAACCGCGGGGCGCAGCTAGTAACTTATAAGGTAAGGTCAGTAAAAACGATTTCCTCGCTTTTCAATGCGATCTCGCACGGCTTTTTATGAAACCTAATGCGAACGCTGATATAATACAATACTACATGATATTATGTATCAGATATACATTATGTAACGCCATTGTCTTTCAGTATAAGAAGGTGGCGGGACGAGCTTGAGCAGTAAGGATTGATCCACGCTTTTACAAGACAGAAAAGAGAGCCTTGAGAAAAGGGGAAATTTTCCTCGTGGACAGACAACACGCACGGGTTCAAATTGTTATGGCTATTACGTATTACTTACTAATATGTAACCTTTCAAAACGAAAGCATAGCTAAAATAAATAAAAAATGGTTACAATAAAATCACGGTATCTTGAAAATTAAAAATAGTCGTTGGATAAACTTGCATAAAAAGTTGAAACCATAACATACTGAAGTAAGCACAGGCTTAAGTGTGACTTTTTTTCATTCTTTTATTAATAGTGATATTGACTTTGAAATATGCCGATTTAATGCCATTAGTATGTGGTTAATTAAAAATATAACATGCGTAGCAAACTAATCTATAAGATCTTTTAAAAAGGTGTTCAAAGTACCTACTCTGACAGCTGTTTCACACAAAACAAATGCTGTACCTAATCTAAGGCTGTCTGTACCATTGCCGTGAGATCGCAGATAGCAGTGACAATGAGTCCGCAACAATTAAACGCCGTATTTAGAAGGCTGGAACAATCCACAATGGCACGTGAGAGGAATCGCATGGGAGATTTTTTCTCCATTCAAATGAATAGGTCACATAAATTATTCAGTTGTTCACGGCTACGGATATGGTGCGTTTAACGCGGCATTTGTGCCAGAACTAATTATTGAACTGCAATTAAGCCGAACCACAGCGGAACGGTTACGTATTCTTTTGTTATTGTTTTGCGTTATGGGAGCTATTGTAATAAATTTCAACATTCGCAAGATTACGAGTATCAATTCATAATGCTGGCTGTTGACCGCGAGACTAAATGAGCACGTAAATGCACGCCTCTCGCTCGTGAGTCGCGGTACCCGTAGCGGCTATATACGCATTCCACCAAAAACTATAATGATCCTGACATTTTACTGCTATTATGAACTCGCCATTTTAATATCCATACTAGCACGTTGACATTTAACACTTCTGCGTGTGCCATAACTGTCCAGCTCGTGCTTCAACTCATAGAATAGCGATTTTATCACGAGCGACCATTTAAATCTCGTTTTCTAGTTTGGTATATTTATTAATGATCTATTTCCTCGGACCTGTTGTCGGCTCGGCCGGTTTCGCCGTAGATTCCTAACTCATCGTTGCCTACACTTGCCGATTCACAAAACTGGTTCCGCCGACCCATCCACTTGATCTTGAGCGAGTGTTGGCCAACTTTCACGAGATTCCTCTGGGGGCCCTCGCCGCCTCGTGAGAACATCTGACGGCGCGACGTCGCTCGAGGGTTACGCGGTCGATGTGCCAACACAACGACGCTCTTTTTCCTGTTTCCACAATATTTACTCACTTTCCTTCGCCATGAGTGCTTTGGAAACTTCGGAAAAGCTTTCGTCTCATTTACATTTGATGTCGAGCCTTCACAGCTTTTGTTTGGCCACATCAAAAGCAACTTTTTGTTGATACTTTCCGGCAAAAATACAATCTGAAAAGTCAAGCTTAATCACATACCCAACAGAATTTTTTACTTAATTAGTAAAGATATCTCATTTTTTATCAAACGTAGAATAACAAGATCGTATTAATCTTACATAATTTCCAAACAGCAACACCATTATTCATATCCGCAGTTAATAAACGTGCTATTTATCTAAAGAGATCGTTGACCAAATGAATATAATTATATTCCGTATCAACCAATTTGTGAAGGAGGTAATAAAGTTTTGCTATCTAATATCTAGCGACGTGTTTTTGAAATATCCTGTCGCATGTTATGTTAGAGAACATTTAAGATTATAATATATATTCGTGGAGTATATTTTTGCCAAGACAACTTTGCGTGGGAAGAATTATCTAACCACCTTCATTTGGAAAGCAAAATATTCTATTCTAAACATAAGTTCGCCAAGGTTTGTTTATACGTTCCAAGTTCCAACGTGGCATTTTATTGTAAAATACTTGAAAGGTTTTATATTCATGAATACAGAAAGACACAATAGACAGTTTAAATATAGTTTTCTATGGAGTGGATAATTAATCGCTTCCTTCCGCTGTTACAAGATTTTTATATTCATAATTTTATAATCAAATTTATGACTTTTTTATTTAGACACTCGCCTGTTATTCTTAAGAACCTATACTCTGGTTTTTTTTTAATTTGCTAGACTAAAATGGCAGCTGCGTATTAATAAACATTGTTAAAAATGACAAAAAAACTTCGATCGCTGCTGTCATGTTGGTCTAGCAAATTAAACATCTGAGTTTAGGTACTTTTTCTAAGATTTATTGAAGAGCAAAAGGCAGTTCTATTAGTCACAGACATTATTACCAAATTCTACCTACATTCAGCAAGAGCAGTTTCATGTTTAGCCAATATTATTACCTTAATTTCATTAGTCTTGAGTGCTTCATGAATTAATGTGTTAAATTGAAATATATTTGTGTTAAATAGGTAAACGTTTGATACAGAGAAACTGGTATATAACACAACATTTGAAGGTATTTGTTTCAAAGAATTAGTAGGGACTTAGCAGGTAGCCTTATAAGTTGAGACGTTAACGTCACGCCTAAACACAACAGCGCCGACTTTACCTGGCTCTAATTAAAGGTATCTCTGGAATGTGCTGCGTTGTCACCGGAGATGTTTTACGAATTCTTACTTTAATACAATCAAAAACACGGCAAATTGGTGAAGTTTGTCGTACAATGTTGACCAGGATTCCCTTTGAGGTGAGTTTACGTTTAATGTTCCTTAGTTCAAGTATCAAGTAGTGTTGATTTCAAAAGGATAATATCGTGAAATGTTTACGGAAACGTGTAGCGGTATTATTTTATTTTTATTAGTGATGTAAATGCGGTCATTGGAGTTCACACCTGCAGATTGTAATTTAAAAGTTTTTGTGCATAATTTTTATATGCAGTATCAATATTAACCTTCGTATTATTATAACTTACATAATACAGATTCATATCTCCATGGAAACAGACGAGTAATAGCGATAATTCCAGAATAAGCAATAATAATCATTCAAAAATTACAAAGTAGGTATTACTTAACACTAAATGCCCAAACGCAGTTACTGATTTGTGATGATCACAAATCAGTAACTGCGTTTAAAACTAATTTTATCTAAACGGGTCACAGCGCATTTTCTTTCTGAAACTTTTTTAAAACACTCATCCTGTGCTACCTTTACTATCTATCTTCTACTTGATCAACTACTTAAGTATCCATAACAACATCAATGATTTTCCATACATTAAAGTGCAATGTTTTCTTGATAATCTGCATTAGCATGCATGGCAAGGGTCCTAGGTTCCTATCCCACTTCTTAGTATGCCGCGCGTTGATGTTCTTTTAAAGGCAGATTCGTTCAGTACGGTCTCCGACATTTTTCCACTATAACTGCGCCTTTACTTGTAGGTAGATAATTTAGTCAGTATTGTGGGATAGCCCATAGTCATAGTAGTGTGTGTGTTTGAATCTTCCATTTTTTTTCATTTATTATGTGTATGGCCAGAGATCGCTCAAGACATGGTTTGGAAGGAAAAAGGGGAGGCCTTTGCCCAGCAGTGGGACACAATATAGGCTACCGAAAAAAAAAGTGTGTTTAATTTCATGGGTGAAAAAAAAATCTTTAATTATCAATAGCTTTTTATAGTCCAGTTTGTTATTTTCCAGTGAAAGCCTACAGTCCTGAAATGCGCAGTTGGTTTTGATCTCACCGCATGACCAGCTGGACTGAAGGCTCAGTTGAGTTCTTATAGGGACTTGGGAGACAGATAGGTATATTCTTGTGTTTGTAAATTTACTGTTATTGTTGCTGTTCATAAGTAACAGGTATTTATCGGTCCGTCTCTGCCTATTTGTAGACATTTACAAGTGCGAATGTGTGATAAACAGATAATGACGTGCTATTCAAAAACATCCTCTAATTCTTGCTACAATACTATTCATGAATTGAATACCTATTAGAAATGAATCGTAAACAATGGTAAAGGAATGCATGTAGATTAATTTTACACGTATTACAGGAGAGTTAAACCTAGAATAAAAATTACTTTCTGAAAACTATCTCGAACATTCGTAAATGTATTTATTTAAATTTTCCCTTTAATAATAAATAACAAGACTGGACTGAACACGATAGTAAAATACCGGTGTCAAGGTTCGAATCCACGACCGCACGAGTGGTCACGCCGCTCTAAACCACTCCGTAATCGAAACTTCTCATAATAATAATCATTCTACCTCATAATAATATATACATTTTTAATGTTGATAAGAAGAAACCTGTTAATTAGAGCTTGAGTAATTTTAGACCTGGTTCTAAAAGATTACAGGCATGAAGAGACAGAGTATCAACGTCATCTCCTGATATCAAACAACTACCATTTAAAGGTGTTTTCGATTACCGATGCCGTTAGTAGATAGATACAAATCGACATAATAGAATGTATTGGAACTAAAGTACACACGTACATACCCTGTTTTAGTTTGAAGCTAACCTCCCAATCCTTTATCAGTTGCACTTATCCACTAAACACAGTCGCACAAAGTATAACGTGCTAGAACCTTTTTATCTCCACCACAAATTCGAATTTTAACTTTGCACTGCCACTTTTAACGAACCTACATAGCACTGGGGTACATGGCGTGATTTAAGCATTCACCGAACGAAGGCTGTATCACATAAGGCTTTCACAGCCAACACATAACATGCACATTTGTCGTCACAAAAACCACACAAACGGTTCTCTAATTCAAATTGTGACGTGTTGAACACAACATTGCTGAAAACCGACCGTTAAATCGAATAAAACAAACGCTGCGTTACAACGTTAAGTTAAAACTAAGTTAGGTCCGCTACGCGAGAAAGACCGTTGATCCAGTCGGCGGTCGGTACAACAGCGCGGGCGCTGCTTTACCGACACTGAAAAGTTCAACGCTCTGTCTCTTTCACAGCGGACCAATGAGAGAAAGATGGCGATACTACTATGGCAGTATAGTGGGAGAACTTACAACCTGCGCCTGCGCAAAGCCTCTCAATACAACCATAGCAACAGGTGAATTGTGCGCGTGTGTGCGTGTCTCGCTGTGACGACGTGTGCGTACTTTCTTGATTGTGGTTTAATGATAACGTAGTATTTTGTTCGGTGCTATTTTATCAGTACCCCGCTACGGTAATGATCCGACTAGTATGCAATTAGTGTTATTTATTAAGGTTATTTTAATGCGTCTAGGTTCATAAACTAGACGTGACCGAAATTGAAATCTCTCAATGTGATGCGTTCACAGCGTAATTCGTTTTGTGCTGACGCTAATAATAGTAAATACAAAAAATAAACAAGTTTTTGACGTGATACATAATGTATGCTTAGTTCCATATTCATCTAACAGCTACCTATCTACATTTTTACATATACAGACAGGCAGGAATTTTTATGAGTTTTATTTTCCCTTTGTTATCTAAAACAGTCGAAGAATCCAAATAAAACTGAGTAGGAAAATCATCAATCACATTCGAAGTGAATGTTAATAAAAACGCTATGAATTCCTAAATGTTAATGTTATGTATCTAAATACCTAAAACTTTTCGACTGTAAAAAGAATTAATTGGTCGAGTGGGATTCAGAAACATTTATTTTTGGTACCATTTATTTATAATGAGTGATGTTAATATGGAGGGCAATTGAAAAAGTAACAAGATTCTCTTAAAAATTAGGTTTATCCATTTTGATGGACACAGACACTCTGTCCCCTGTCTCATTTACCTATATCAAGAAAATTGAATGAGATAAGCAATTTATTTCATAAAAAGTAAACTGTATTTTGTTTCCATGTTCTATTTCTGAGCTTAATGAAGCTGGAAAATGGGAATGAGTACTTTGAAGGTTTATTTTACTTTCTAAACACAATGACTGTTATTTATAAATTATCTAGCAGCGCCCCGCGGTTTCACCCGCATAAGTGTCGATCTCGTGGTAATATCGGGATAAAAACTATCCTATGTCCTTTCCCGAGACTCAAACTATCTCTATACCAAATTTCATCCAAATCGGTTCAGCGGTTTTAGCTTGAAGAGGTAACAGACAGACAGACACACTTTCGCATTTATAATATTAGTATGGATATATACTTTATTGTACACCACAAAAATTCATAACAAAAATAGATCGAACACCACAAAAAATATACAATTGGCGGCCTTATAGCTTTCTGTGATCTCTTCCAGACATCCCCCTACCTATTGAATCAGGTGGTACAAAAATCACCACGTGACAGGCAGGTAGTAGCTGATCGGGGGGATTCCCCGGGGGTAGATAGGACAAGAATGCGCGCGGTCCATGGAAGCACCGTGATGGACACACATCGGAATAATTGCCTAACGCACTAACAACGACAATGCCATTCTCTTAAACAATTTAACAACAGCCACTGCGTTATTTACGTAATTGGCGAGCAGACAAATTTTACAGATGCAATCTGTAACGACACCCTCCTGCTATACCATCTTTCTTATAGCAAGGCGGGCTGTGCTGGGTGGTTGCTGCAGGCGCAGAAAACCTCAAACGGCGCAAATGTTGAATATGATTTTTTTTAGGTACTATGGTGCTATCTTAATCTTCCATATCTAGTGATGAATCATTTTTGTCCGTTTTTCTGGATGTGTGTTCCGAATTGGCTCAAAAACGGCTGAACGGATTTGGATGAAATTTGGCACACAAATCACACTAATATTATAAAGGCGAGCAGTTTGTGAGGGTGTGTGTGTTTATATGTTTGTTACTTCTTCACGCTCAAACGGCTGGACCAATTTTGATAAAATTTTGTACGGATACTTTTTATCCCGATATTCCCACGGGATCGACATTTACGCGGGTGAAACCGCGGGACGCATCTAGTAGTTTATAACACTGATTAACACACAGGGTACTTTTGGTACCTGGTAGTACAGAAAGCGTCACTATGTCCTAACCCCTCAAGTTTTAAAATGTTACACTGCTACAACATTGAATTCCTTACGAATAATCTAAAGAATACTTCAAAAAGAGTCCATTGTGTTGACTCGGATTCGAACCATCGCATCACCGAACGTCGTCATACTCATACCGGCAGTTTGACGAACTAGCCAGCGAGCCCATACGAATTGCGATGAAATTGTTATCTACTATCGGCTGAGTCATTATATCTTTAGGTCCCTGTCTAATCGAAAGATGTTATAATTTGAGGGTATCCATTAATTTTACTTACTTACGTTGTCTTTATAAAATTAATCCATACCTTCAAGTTAGAACTTTGTATACGTTCACTTAAAACGGCGAAGAGTAAACGACTACTATTTATCAATAATTTTTTTAAATGATTTCTGATTTTATGAGAACTAAAATAGTTGTTCTGTTTGTTGTAAAATAAGATCATAGTTTTGTTAAATAATAGCAATAATAAATATTAATAAATGATTAATAAAGTATTTTATTTTTCTTGATTTTTTAATTCTTTATAAATAATTACTACTTAAAACAAAACAGAAAAATATATCAAAATAATATAATGAACAAAAAGCACATTTCGTGCCTATATAGGATTTGAACTTCCAATCTTATGCACGGTAAGCGGTCTTGAAACCTCCAGTCTATTTAGACGATGAATAAGTTGTCGTAAATGTTAACCCTATTATTGTTGCTTGTCGTCGCAAAAGTATTGTTTTATTGAAAAAAACAATAATAAAAACAGAATTTAAAAAAAAAATACTTACTTAAACTTATTTATTCACTAAAACAATACATTATTTAAAATAAAATGTTTTTGCAAAATACAAAAACCAACTTGGGCCTATCACGGATTTGAACGCACATGTCTTTTGGTGGGGTAACTACTTAATGCAGCTGTGTGTACATTCCCGTGGGATATTTTCCGGTATCCACGCGGGCGACGACGCCGCAAGCAAAAGCTAGGTGTAATGTAAAATAGTCTTACTACATCTCTTTATAATATATGAATCATATGAAGTATGTAAAAATGAGAACTATTACTAGAAAAGCTCTGTGAAAATAAAAACGTGAATAGCAAACAAATAATAAAATGCTTTGGTGGATCTCTGCTGCTGAAAGCAATATTAACGAGAGCACAACAAATGTCCGGTTGAAATTCATGGTCTCTTCCGAACATAAATTCACTTAGTATTCATTGTTTTCTAATAAGAGTCCGTCGTCTCATGAATAAATATTGTAATTAGGTTCGTCAGGCGGGTAACAGACGACACGACGCGAAAAACTAATAATCTATTCCCCCGAAGTCCAATTTAGAAAGAGTGTTTTCCCCCATTAATCTTGATCCGTCTATCAGTCAAGAGGAAATCAAGAAAAATAAGAAAGCAATTCGGAAAGCTCTTATAAGAAGTATCGGATGACGAAAGTGACAATAACCGAAGGATGATCCACGCTCTTATTAGCAGATGGATTACTTTTATAAGAAGTTCGAAGGATAAGTCTACTTCCTAAGCTTTGTTCAATACTTATGTCGGATATCTAAAGCTGAAGAGTCTGTTTGAACGCGCTAATCTCTGGAACTACCGGTCGGATTGGAGATGTCATTTGATAGCCAAATTCTTGAGGAAGGCTATTTAACATCATGCTATGACCCTTAGGAGCCGAGCAAAACGAAATAAAGTTAAACGCTAAGCGAAAACCAAGTGATGCGACGGGGTGGGTCGGGGGAACAAAAATTTCACGCGGACAAAGTCGCGGGCGGAAGCTAGTAGTGGTGGAACTGGAAGATATTTTTGCAGTTAACTAACATAACTTTTAAGCCGAGAAAATGTATATTACGAACTTGGAAAAATGCTACATTACATAATTATAAAGTCGCTGAAATTCGTTAGACAGTCACCGGTGCCATGACCTGATTTTTTTTTTTTTTTTCTGTGGTCCTAGCACGAAACGTAAAGCGCACGTACCTACGTAGAGTAAACGTAAGGTAAATTTTAACGATTTTAAAATTCAGAATATTTGTTTCGCAATTATTATTTAACTACCTTGTTTTAGGACTCTATGGGTGATAATAATTCTGCTTGTCGCAAAAAATAAAAGAAAATGCTATAGTTACTTGTATTTTCGATAAAAAAAATGTTCAAAGTTACGTTACGTTTACTCCGCGCGTTCGTGCCAGGCCCAATGATTTGTCACACGAAAATACGTACTAAGCTGGTTACAATAGCCATCAAGAACATATTGTTGCTACAATATTATCATTTCTATACGTAAAAGCAATAATAATATAGCTACGTCTGACTACGTCACCAGCTCCAGCAATAAGAACATCCTTTGAACCGATACTTATTAGCTCAGGTACGATTATTTTTCGCGACGATTTTTTATGGCGTACTGGATTTTCAACTCATAGTGTTACACAGAGCATTGAAAATGCAGTGCGCGATAAAAGATCGCCCGTTGGTATGAGAGCTTAGAACTCTTCTCCCAAGATACACACACCTTTGAAACTAACACATCAGTTACAAACGTAACTAAGTTTACTAGAGAGTAATCAGGTCGCCCCAGACACTCGCTAATGAAATGTTCACAGAACGAAACTGATAATTCGATTGGCAGTCCTCGGCTGGCAGTTTTATGGTGTCGTCTATAAGGTAAGGCGGTAATTACGAGCTCGATAAACAAATGCTCACGACGTTATGTTGCTCACTGTGTCTCTTAATTAAATACTTTACTAATGTTGCTTAGTGAATGTCGCAATGGTCGCGTGGTGTTTGGTTTAATTTCCTTGTTATTCGGCTGTAGGGATTCAATAGCCTGAAGACAATTTTTTTGTTCTCTAGCATTTTCAGCTAAGTGAGCATTTGAGTTCAGAACACGCCAGTCATTATTTTGGGATTATTCTGTCGCTATGAGAGAACAGTGACCCTAGTGTGAGTTTTTTCGACTCACGTTCGATTGCGAGCGCTTTAGAATTTTACGACGCTACTTACCGTCGACGTATTTGAGTACAAACTGGACGTCTGGTCCTAAGGCAGAGGCAACTTCCAGTGGCAACTCGGTGTCTCGTAACACGTGCACTGAAAATAAACATCAAGTTATTATACAGTCATTTAAGGATGGATACAATTAGCACATAACCATGAAATGAGATTTTAGAAGACTATTTAGTGTAGGTATAATATCTCAGTAGAATAGAATAGAATAAAATAGAATAGAATACTCTTTATTATGTACACCATATAAATTACAGACATAAAAATAGAAACAATACAAAGGGTGACACAATGGGCGGTCTTATCGCTAAAAGCGATCTTTTAAAGACAACCTTTGGATGGATTAAAAAGGGGAAGGACAGACAAATACTGTAGGTAGTCTGTGGTGTACCATTTACATAATACAATAAATACATACATAAAGTATATTAAACTAATCTAAATAAATATATACATATAATAACAACATGAAACAGGAGCAAAGAAAAAATAATGATGATGATCAAGGAGAGAGGAAGTGCTTTTTAACCATAATTTTAAAAATGGACAAAGATTGAGCACGCCTTACCGACACGGGCAAGTCATTCCATAACCGTACTGCTTGAACAGTAAAAGATTTGTCATAGAAACTGGTGGAATGCATCGGCATCTCTAGTCTCAGGTTTTCCGATGGCCTCAGATATCTATTATGTGTGTCATGAAGGAACTTGAAACGTTCTTTAAGATAGTAGTAGTCAGTAGGTACGGTACGGACACTGATAAAGAAAATTTAGGTTCAGCGTTTAAAATAAAAACATTGCCCTCTTTATGGGCGTCGCCGCAGTTGGGTAGAAAAGAAACATCGACTAAAAACTGGATGTCACATAATATTTGTTACACATCTACAAATTTCGCAGGTGTACGCGTTAGTCTTTGAAACAGCTAACAACAGCAAGTACCTAGAATTTTTTTCTTATACCAAAATTGAACATTTTAAACAGCCCTGTCCTGAATCTAAGAAAATGGTCAACAATATTAGATAAAATGCTCAGGTACCTAATATAAAAGAATATCACTCACGAGTCTCTTTCATTACATCAACGGGGATTGTCTGGCTGTTAAAATCTTGAAAGAAAAAATAAGTGAAGAATTTTTCAGGGTTTGAATTGAACTCATTACATCTCGGAACCACGTCGGCACACAAAATATGGATATTATTAAAGGATGGTGATTGCAGCCTGCAGAATATTTGGAGATATTGTGTAACTACAGGCTTTTATGTCGCAACTAGAAAGTCGCACACAAAACCAGTAAATTAGAGATTCGAATCCAAAAACTTTACATAAAGCAAAACAACAAAAACATACCTACATCATTTAGGCTAGTCACCATAGACTCAAAAATCGCGTTAGGTCGCAAAAAATTACATTGCACTGATTTTTTGGGCTGTTGTTAGGATAGATTATGAATAATGTAAAACCAAGTTTGCTTCGAAAGTCCTGTGCTAACAGCGTGTTGCTCGGCGCTGATTTTCATTTATTCCATCAAAAATAATAAAAATCCGTTAAGTTAAAAAGGCAATAGACTATCTCTCTATAGAATATCTCTATAGTATATACCTAAGTAAGTTTATGTGCTAGTAACTTTATCAAATATCCAACTAACCGTCTTGAATATCACCGGAAAGTGATTTATTGATATTAACTTTTGGTTACCTAAAGACAACGATTCCAAATAATCTCTTCTGAAATAATCAGTTTGCGCATTTCGCTAACTTTGTCAACTAGCAAGCTGACATACCTTCATTTCATTGAAATTTTCCGAGAATTTTTCCTTGGTACCAGGTGTTCACGTTTTTCTCTTTAATTTACTTATTTGAAGGCGCTTTCCGAAGTTCCGATATTCCACTTAAGACTCTCTCCCGTATTTCCGATTTGCTTTCCGATTATCTGATCCGATTGATTGCTCGTCGAACTCGATAAGGACTAAATCCAGAATTGTGATGTAAGTAGGTAATTTTTAAAGAGCTTTTGTTAGCTATCTGAGCTTTCAATATTGATTTCCCGCAATTGTAACTCAGAGTACCTAGGTACTCTGAGTAGGTACCTCCTTATAATAAGCACAACCTCAAAATTTTGGCTAGCTAAAAACTATTTAAATAGACGGGACTCGTGAAATTGAAAAGACTAAACTCGTCAGTCTATCTCAGACATACATAATTGTACTTAGTCTTTTACCAAAGTAAACAAACCCTTCCCTTCAAAGAGCAAATTTTACTGATTAATATACTTATCGAAGTTGTTCGAGATGTAACTACTTATAGTTCTCTCCATTAACCAAGGCGGCCGGTACTTGATTGTTTGAACAAGAGAGACGGGCCTGGCCTGACTAAACCAATTGCTTAAGCCCCCAAGTTATAAGATAATTTATGAACAACCATGAAATATTAGTGCGACCGCTATATCGAGGAGACGGTACAAAGTGGCTTGGTTGTCGTCGGCTTAACTTTAGAGTTGGCTTACTAACCTACTAGGTATAAGTAGTATACTGACTATTAAATTCATCCTAAAGTTACAAAGGCCTATATTAATAAATCATTTTCATTTGAGAACTTTCTCAAGATCCAGTTTAATATCTCGTGAAGTGCCGATTTAGTTTTTGAATGACAATGGAAAACCTGCCTTCAGTGTACGTTTGACATATTTACAAAGGGGTTTTTGTATAAACCATGATTATAGTTACAGCGCATTTAAACGTCAAAAATGTATAGTTTAACAGCCGCTAATTACTACTTAACTTTAAACAACGTTTATGAAGAAAGGGGTAAGTAACTAAGTTAACGCTTCTGTTAACCAACAAATTCTTTAAGTAAGGGCTGATTTTTCAATCAACAGATAATTTTTATTCGTGGAATAAAATTGACGTCTGATAGTTGTTGTATGGAAGAACTGTCAAAAATTCAAAATTATTCCTCCGATAAAATTTTCTGGCGTTGGAAAAATCAGCCCTAAATAAAATAAAAAGTAATTTAAAAAAATTAAACCGACTTCAAAAAGAAATCAACTCAAAATTATGAAATAACTTTAATTTCGGAAGTCGGTGTCTTGGGATCTGTATTTTAGTTTTTTGCCACCGACTTCCGAAATTAAAGTTATTTCATAATTTTGAGTTGATTTCTTTTTGAAGTCGGTTTAATTTTTTTAAATTACTTTTTATTTCGTAATTTTTAGTTTTTGCACTAGAATTTGACCAAGGTTTTGAGATGTTTTCCCTTTGACACTACACACGTAGCTCGTATCAATACGCCAGGCCGTCACACTTACACGTATTAGTCCATATCTTGAAAATTACTGAACCGATTTTGATGAAACTTGCACTGTTCCCTAAGTTGAAGTAAATGTAAGCTAATACAAAAAAAATGGTCACGATCCGATTAATAGTTGCTGAGAAATGCGTGGACAAACATACATACATACATACATACATACGTCTATGAAATTTTGTATATTTGTTTGGAAGCCTTAGTAGATTGTCATATGTGAATATCATGCAATTCCAATAATATTACATACATACGTATCGAATTGATAACCTCCTTTTTTTGAAGTCGGTAACAAAAAGATAAATAACCTCGTTAACTCTTGTAATAATAATAAATTCAACATTATCTTTAATACTTGTGTATGTATCCAAACTAAAGATCTGGTTCAAGCCTTTTATTTCATAAAAGTGTAGGCAGTATTTTCCGATGGCTGTAATTTCTGTCATCATCATAAACATTTTTATAACCCCGTAATAAAAGCGTAACCAACTATATAACAATAAACGAAGGGCACAGTGGGAATTTTTTCTATTAAAATGTCTCGTAAAATATGTTGAGTGTATGAACTAGAGTTATACTTACATACTTCCTTATTTCCCAAGACCAATTATGAGCCTACTCTGGGTAAATAGCTTTTCCTGCTCACTTGTACTTTCCTGACATTTTTGAAGCTTTTTCAAGAGGAAATCGTACTTATTTTCTTTCATTTTGTATTAATTAAAGCAGTTAGTATATTTACAAGTAAACGAATTTCCAAATTAAGACTAAAGACTACTGAAAATATTGTTCAGTTTTATAGAGCGCCTACGCAAATTCTTTATGCAATAATTACCACAAATAATCATTGCGTGAGCCTACGATGTAGGATCTTTACAAAGTTGCCATATACTTAGTACCGAGTCAGTTACCACTTTAACAATCCAAATTACAATTAAGACATAAAATGAGGCCAAATGTCAAAACAAAAGAAAGTTAACGAGCAGGTATAAAGCCGTTCTCACACATAGTGTGAGGCCACCCCTTTAGGTACCTATACCGTCGTCGCGTGCTAACCTTATCTTGACCATTCTTTGAATGTGAGTTCATTATTTCAAATTATGGTTGTTAGGTTGCAATTTGCGAATGTATGTTTCGCTGATGAGTAACAACATTAACATGCACTTTGTTTGTGAAGCTAAGACATGTCTACGTGATCGCGATAGGCATCACAATAACAAGATCGAAAATCACAAGAAACCGACTGGTCATAAAGATCTCGATTCAATTAACTCAGCACCAAGTTTACAGCTGGAGATAACCCACTACAGGAATTTCATAGCTCATCAAATATGTGCGTATTTATCTCGCTTCTAAACTATAAAACCAACATACTCAGACCCCATAAACGACTTCAAAAAACCGAAGGCTCCATCCGTATCGTTTACGTAATGGTGACATCCGAATATGGGCGTAACACCTTATCTATGTCAATAAAAGTTCTAAGACATCCGTCGTTTACTGTTCCATATAAAACTAACCTTTAGGCTTTGTGCAGACTATCAACATTTCAAGCTACGTTTGCGACATAAAGCACATTAGGGTCCCGTGGTCTGTTTCCGCGGGCCAAAAACTTCGCCTGGAACTGTCCGTCGTCTGCCGAAGGCCTAAGTTACTAGTTCACAGAGGTTAGGGAGGTGGCGACATGGGTACTGGGTAGTTACTTCCAGTACACCATGCGTCGCATAATAAGGCGGCTCTTTGCACCATTACTCTGTACATGGGCACGACGAGTAAATATTTATGAGGCCCATTGTACACGGAGCCTGTTCCACGATAACATCTGAACGGATAATTACGCTAAAGTACACTTTCACTGTCCAAATTCACATACGAACTTGTGAGGTATCGCCGAATCTTTACTGTCAATTAAATTGCCAGTTAAATTGTTAGGAGTTAGGAATTCTTGAAATGTTTGGCTAATAGGTCTTAAATATTTGTCTTGGTTATTTCAACAGTATGTTTATGGATTTTTAAAATTCCGCCGATACACTTAGGTAACCTTGGTGGTTCTTTACGAGGAATTTGTACACTATTAATAGATTACAAAACCAATATTTTTTACCATTAATGAAATGACTGGGCTCAGTAAACTAAATTACCTACAGGTTGCTTCAATTAAACCTATATTTTTTTGTCAGCTGTTACCTACGTCAATAAAGAGACACTATCTAAAAATAAATAAATGCCTGTGGAAGTATTTATCATTTATCCTAAGGTCAAAACGATTGCAAGAGGCGCGCTTGCTGAGTGAATATGACATTTCGGGCATATCTTTCCCACGGACTGGTCGATCGGGATGCAATTACTGCCGTCTCGAGTTTTTGCATCGAAGTAAATCGAGAAACCTTTTCTTCCGAGATGTACGATCATCGATTCTCCACGCGGTGACATAGTCGCTAACGGTGATATAATATGCAAATGTTGTAACACGGAAATAATGCGGTTGAATACAAAAACTAGAAATGTTCTGTTGTAATTGAGAGTGGCGTTAGATTTTCGAGATAATTTATTCGAGCGTGGCTTGTTATCGTATGTGTCAATCATTAATTACTGTAAAATATGTAGATGAACAGCCATACCAACTTTTGAAGGTACTTAATTAGAAATTCAAATCTGATCTGTGATAAAATTGCGTAACATGGGCTATCAGAGTTAGAATATGTTTAGAGTATACAATGTGGAGAAAACAATAAATTAAACTGCATATATCAAATCACGTTCCCCGTGTGCATACGAAAATTCAATCAAATATATCCAATAGTTTATTCACTAGCTAGTCAAAGATTGGTAAAACAAAATCACTTTTTTCATTTCGGAGCTAGGATTTATTTGATTGTTTAGTCAACTCATCCCGCGGGATATTGGTCGCGTCACGTAACAAGAACGCTGGCGTTTACCTGCGCACTGAGCGATTTAACGATCAAATTGGTGGTATGTAGGGAGCGCGACTCTAGTAAAGTAACTAATATGATTCTACAATAAAACAATTACACTTATATATATAAAAATAATAGCCTAATACAGACACATCTCCTCCACTGTCGCTCAGTGTTCTTTTCACGTGACGACAGCAATAAGTTCGAGCGGCCTCAGTTGACTCTTTAAAGGCCTAAAACAATACGCAGTATCAAGACAGTGTTACTAAGATTTAGCGTAGTGTATTATGAGTAAGCAAGTTAGTCTGTCTAATTAGACCGACCGAGCGGGTTCGGCCGTGCAGGCCCTGCTTGCTTGCTTGCTGAATATCGCGTGGTCTAATAAGACTTAGCTCGCAGCAGCGGCGGCAAAGTGAAGTCACGTGTTTGTTTGCTGTGGCGTGCAAAATGGCTTGTTCAAAAGAAAAGGAAGTGATTTTTTCATATTATTGAAGTGTACCGTGACATGCATGTGTTATTAGAAATTTATAAAAACTTTGATGAAAGAAAGAGCTATGGCGATTTTCTGGTGCTTCGAAAGTCTTCCCATGACACCGCGACAACCGTCACCGGCAACGTGCGCCTTGCAAATGAGTGAGAGCATGCGGTATTCAGGGCGGTGTAATAGCGACCTTGTCTAATTAGACTTTAAGACAGTCTTAATAAGACTGTCTTGATACTGCGTAGTGTAATAGGCCTTTTATTAGTCAACTGAGGCCGCAGGAACCCCTAAAGTAAGCCCTAAAGTATTTTGGAACGGCTCTTTAGCCGTTCCAAAATACTCTTAGGCCTTAGTATTATTACCAGTAGTATTATTACGTAGTATTGCCAGTGTTTTCATTTATTGTCGAATTGTTGTCTCCACATCACACTGTACAATGAAGCTGTATTATAGGTACATACAACTACAGCTGACTCAGTGACTTTTCCGACCACAAAATACTTAGAAAAATTTACACGCGTCCACGTCCAAGTAGGCCGTCCAGGCCGGTATCCCACGTCGTCTTGACAGGGTTAGAGGCCTATCAAGTACTGTTAAGGCGAATTAAAGTGACATCTCGGAGTAACGGGGCGGGACGTTTTTGTCGAGCCACATCGCAGGCGCAGACCGCGCAGCCATGGACGGCCGTGGTTCGATTTCCAGATACCGCGAACTTAACAGGATGCTACGCGTGTTTTTCTTTGTACGGGTCAAGGGATATTAGATGTTACAACTGTCTGGTGAAAAGGGGCATGTAGGTATGTAGAGTTATTTTCTTGTAACTGTTGTATTTATTTTATTATTTATGTACACACAGTAAAATGTATTCAGATACGACAATTTACGACATATTATTAGTATTGATTACAAAGGTACCTACTGCTTATTTCTTAAGATTTTTTCTTTCATTTTTCTTAGTATTTTATTTGTTTGTAATATAGGTACCTTTTGAAAATTATAATCGTTTAATTCATGTTGATAGTGCTATAATATTATTGAAAGAAACAAACAAAATACGTTTATTTGACCCAGTATTTATTTAATTAATAATTTAACCTACATACCTATCTTCATGTCAGTTCATCTCAGATTGTCTCATTCCTATTTCCACAACAGACATCGTGCCCTTTCATATACGTTTCTAAAGCACACTTAAGTATATACATTGCTGAAGCGACTAGCTCATAATTACACATATCATAATAACTGATGAGGCACATATTCAAGATGGCTCATCTCAATTATCTCTGTCACGAACATAGGATTTAGTGTGCGTCGTTTGCAGACAATCTGGCTAACGAGCATCTAAACCAACGATGGCAACCATCTGGTAATAAGGCACTATACATAGAGGCTTTGCATCGCCAAAAATACGTATAGGGGTACCTACAACAATAGACTAGGTAGGTACAGTCACGAGCACCAATATGTCAACACTTGGCAACTTTAAATTACGATTTTTTCACGAAATAACGAATGCAACGTTGAAATACGACACTTTACATATACCTATGGGTTCGAAAATACTACGTTCCTACTAATATAAAATTTCATTCAAAAAATCGCCTTTGAGTAAAGCCAAGTGTATACATACTTTTGCTCGTGACTGTACAGCTAGCTTTAAAAGCATGACATCGACAAGAATTGAATTATCTAAAGTTTTTGGATATTACATTTTCCATATAATTGTTTATACACACACACATTAAAATGTGCAGCCACAAATCATATTGCACATTAGGTACTTCCTTCCTGGACATATGCTTCCCCCAAGCACCGCCACTTTTCACTGTATTATGAAACTCAAATTGTAGACAATCAAATTAATTCATAAACATTTTGAGGTTGACTGTGCCTTCCTAGTCAATTCTTTCTGGTTGCACAATCACATAGATTAACCCTGAAGAATCTAAATACCAATAAATAAAATGATAAAAAAGGAGTCCGCGGTCCTAACATAGTTGGGAAAAGACTAGGCGGATAACGTCGCAGAATCTTTTAAAGCGTGTGTCCCGGAGATTGCGTTTCCGAAAGAAAAGAAGAAGAAAGCACTGACTTACGATCCTAAAAAAATAACTAAAAACAACTGCTCCATTTCTATTAAACCTCTAACTTGTAGTTTTGTCTTCAAAGTATTCAAGAATTCACTTATTATACATGATAAAAGTAAGACAATATTTTCAAAAGAATTGTAGAAAGAAGCTGCAGTGGACGTGAGGAAATGATTTACGATCTCAGGCAGGAAACGCTAAACATAACACACATAAGAAAACATTGGAGCAAACCAAATACAACTTGTGGATATGTTTCATATTCTTATGAAGGATCCTTTGTTTTGATGAAACTTTCCATTATTTAGGAATGTTTATACATTTCTTTCATAATAGATATGTGAAGAATCCTATTCAATCTGAGCAAACATCTGCCCTAACATGAGTATAAGGGGACCATCTGGTAGTGGTCAATCTATACAGTAACATGCCAAATTCAGCTCGGTCTTAAGATAACCTCACAAAACTTTCCTAATCTAACTTTTGGATTGTCGGTAACTAACATGTCCATAGTGGTGTCGGTAAAATCTCCTGAAGACACGAACAACCGCCATCATTTAAAATGATCAATTCAAAACTACTTATGAGGTTGAAACTCTTAATTTAGGTAGGTATGCTAAGTATGGCCATCTTGTCTCTATGATATGTGAAAGTAATAAACAACCACTTACAACAACGCCAATTGACTACACAGTTTATGGCAACCGCAAAATACTGAACGCTTTATCTGAAACAGTGGTGCACCAACGGAAACCCTGCTGCTACACTAGCTAATTGAATAGTTAATAATTACAGATGTTGCCAAAAAATATATAATAACGTAGGCCTACCGTTTAACTGAGTCAGCTGCGCGGTACGGGATGGATTTTGACGAATGACTGAGCTCTTGCGACACATCGCCATATAAGGGTATCGCACCGCGCAGTTTCCTTTAGGCGCTGCCTCAGTGAAGCGGTAGGGCTGTAGTAGCCAATGTAGCTTTACCTCCATGTTGAGGGTGCACGCTGAACAGCAAGCACGGTTCGTCGCCGGGTTCCCGGCAGCACTCGAGCACGTCGCGACAGCTCGTGTGCGGCGTGACCGGCACGTGAGTCGGCGCCCATCCGGCGCCGCTCTCGCACCACACTCGCACTATCATCTGGGGAAGGGAGAGCACATATAAGACATACATTACGATTACTATTACAAAAAAAGAAATGCCTACATTTATATCTGTAACTAGGGGGGTTCCACGTGCTGTTGGTGACCAGTAGGGTGGTTTTAGTGAAGCAAAAATACCACTCTTCCTGGTCTTATCACCGAAGCCTTTGCGCGTTTTGAAGGTGGCCCCGAAAATAAAAAAACAACGGTTTTACCCTCGGCTTCACCCGCGTGTTACTACCGTACCCACTACCTGGATAACACGTATCCTATATCCTAACCTACGTCATGGTTTATTCGTGTGCTAAACTTCATTCAAATCCATTCAGCCGTTTAGGCGTGAAAAGGTAACAGACAGGCAGACAGATAGACAGACAAACAAAGTTACTTTCGCATTTATAATATTAAGTTTGGATTATACGGTGTACACAATAAAGACTCTTTCGTTTAATTTTTTGCATGCCAAATGGTAGACTGTACCAGGAACCAAACCATTTTTTTGTAACTACTCAACTATAATTCAAACATTTAATTTAAATAAACATTTACTAATCTATTCTATCTATCTATAGACATCAACCAACTCAACCGATGGCAGACCACTACTAGACATAAATAGGCCTCTCCCAAATTGCGCTATAGCACCTGGTTCTTCAACTACCGCATCAAGTCTGTCCCTAGCCGCCTCGTTCTAGCTGGAGACATCAGACAGATAGCATTGCAATGGACCATGCAAGCACTTTGTGGTTCTAGATTACTTTAATGCAGATGATGACGACAAGGCATGGCCATGCATACACGGTGCTCCTGACCCTACAAATAGAAATGTATGGAAATTTTTGCTTGCATTGCGTAGCTTGTTGCTTTAAAAAGTTTGTTGCAGTATGTGTAAAACCAGGTTAATGTAAACGGATCACAAGATAAGATATGGGATGATACTAGTAGGTGCCCCACCCACCTGTTAGCCCAAGAATTATGAGGCACTGGTTACCTATATTATTACATGTATCCGATGTATCGTCGCGCGTCGTCTCTAGCAAGGCATTTTTGAATTTCCCGTGACCTTTCCCCATGGTAATGCCGTAAAATTGTCTGGTAGTACCTTATCTCAAAATTCTTTAAACATTCTGAATATTTTGACTCTATCACCTTCAGCATAACAAATTTCCTACAAAGTAATCATCATGATACAGTTTTATTCTGACAGATGATTTCAAATGACGCTATAAAGATCATAGCTCCATGAAGTTTCACATTTCCGCCTGCGCAGACTTTGTAACAGTGAAACGACCATCAAGATAAAGTAAGATGACGGCAACTCTGATATAAGGGAATATTGCTGACAAGCAGAACTCAATCTCAGTTAAGCAACACTATAAAAGCCTTACAGAGGCTTCCTCGTGAAACTTACATAGTGAAATGGCTGACAATTAAGATTTATACAGCTGCTGCCGCCGCTTAAAAGCGCTTTTATGTTTAAGAATGGACTTTTACTCCCGCACTTTGCAATTTCGCAGATATTTGAGTCATCAAATGGTAATTAATTAACAAATTAGGTAAGAAAAACCAGAGAACGAGATATAAGCAAAAGTCAACGCCTTTGGAAAAAATTACTTCCAGCTTCGATCACGCCCAGCTTTACAAATTAAATTTCGGATTAGTCATAGGTTGCGGAGGTGTATGAAGGCGGCAGCTAACAGAATTTCCCCATCAATGAAACTTTCTATGATACTCGTCAAACAAGATCCCTTTACGGGAACACACGCGAAGTGATCAAAGAGAAAATGGAAAACCTTGCAACTACAACCCACGTATTTCCTATCCGACGACTAGTATAGTTCGCGATAGGATGCGAACGATGTTTTGAGAATATTTCCATAGCCCGCCCGTCCGAGTTGGCAGCTGACGCACACTTTAATCAATCAACACAGCAGTGGGTGGGCTTACCCACTGCTGGATATAGGACTCTGCAAAATTGCGCTACAGTACCTAGCTCTCCGCATTTCACATCCACCCTCCTACATTTCATTATAAAACGTATAGCTACTTTAAACTCGGAATTAGCACCACAATGAGAAATCTTACACGTAACTGCAGCCCAAAACAATAGCTACCACAGTTATGTGCGTGATAATTCACATTCTAATACTCCATAAACTTTATCAACCGCAAGATCACCTAATAGGGAACTCTGGCCTTATTTCGAACACAATTTGTCCAGCGCCCATTCATTCGCTAATTTGATCGTATTCAGTTTAAAACGCACTTGGAATTCTCAGAATGTAAGTGCAACTTGTGTGGTTTTAATAATGAATGCAGTGCGTATTGGGAAATATGTAGTTATTCAAACTCAACCTCAAAGCATTTATTTCAATTAAACCTTGTACAGGCACTTTTGAATTGTCAAAATTAAATAGTCTGTCAGTTAGTCAGAAAGTTGAAGCTAGTTTGTATTGTAAGGTGTACGATTTAATAAATAGCAGAGAATGTTTGAAATGCAATATCTATAACTATATCTGTACATAGTATAAAACAAAGTCGGTTTTCGTGCGTGCCTGTTCAGTTTTCATCATCATTTCGACAATTTATTCCGAAAAGTTCATGAATACACTAATATTTAACTTAGGTATAAGTCCAGCCCAAAAATTTCGACGTTGACATGTCGTCAAGTCATTATGTCGTATAAGACGTTATTTTGGCGTGACTGTGACGGAAGCTTCAGCATCATACCATACATTCTTTCAGACCATCGGTCTAGCTGACATATATTTGACAGTTGGATTGCTCAACATTTGTATACAGCGAGTTTATTTTTGCTGTCGCAGTTCAAATACCTTTTATCCCTTTTTCAACAAACTTCCAGGCATTATGGCTGTATGAAAGTGCTTACAATTTTCCACACGCTCTGCCGCTGCAGTAAACTGTTCGAGTTTCCTTAGAATTTGAATTTGCAATTCCGATATATCCCGCTGTCCCACTTCGCACTGAATTTTTATCCCAGTTAGCGGCCATCCCAGGAAATATGACAATAGCTTACGACGACTACGTAATATCTGTACGTTAGGCAAGTCCAAGTAATGGGACAAGAACTATTCAGAAAGGTATTTTTCTGTGCTATTCTTCTACTAAAATACTTTGTTTTAACTTAAATCGCAAATTAATAAATAAGAGCTAAGCTACTAAAAACTTTCTGTTGAGAGGTTTGCGCAAATTTAATATACATGGTCACGAAAACCGCGCACGTGATTATTTTTGGCTGAAAATTAGTATTTAGATATATCAATTTACCTAAATCTATATAAACCGTGTTATTGAATTAACGCAAAACCTCTTATGGGGTCATTGTACAAATCATTATGAACAACTTATATACTATAAAAACAACTAAGGGAACAAACCTGAAACCGCGAAAAAAAAATCAGCTGTTCCCTACATTTATGTTCGCATAACTCATCAAAATGTAGGGAACAGCTGATTTTTTTTGCGATTTCAGGTTTTGCGTTAATATAATAACACTCTGTATATAAAATTCAAAGTCCTGACTGACTGATATATCAACGCACAGCCTAAACCGCTGGTCCTAGAGACAAGAAATTTGGAGGCTATGTTCTTTGTGCAGAGTAGGTATCCAATAAAAAAGGGTTTTTCGAAATTCTACCCTTAAGCGTATGAATGGGGGGAGGGTGAAATTTCACGCGGACGAAGTCGCGGGCAGAAGCTAGTCCCATATAAATATAACACACTATCCACACGACCTCAGGCACCAAAGTACAAATATTCTATTCTGAAAAAAGCCGTAGCTAAGTACTTTCCTGAAGATCTAATTTACAGCAGGATAATCTGTGATAAGCCCCTAATATGCTTTTTATTTTATCTACTAAGCCAATTTGGAATAAACGCAGACTTCCGCCCTGAGGGCCACTTGATGTACTATTATAGCAATTTGTGGGTCGCAAAGTACTTAATTAATCCACAAGTACCAGGGTCAATTACATTAACCCTAGATAGCTAACGTTCGTCAAAATGACGAGCATCTATAAAATATCTTCCTCTCCCTTTCTAATGGTTTTACCTACACACTCGCTGATTCGAGCCAACTTAGTGACCGCTAGACTCCATCGCGTGGTGGTCGCGTTTAGCCGGTAAGTACTTTTGTTATTGTGTTCCTATAAGAAAAGGCGCATGACAAAGAATCACTGCAATAGTTGCAGAATTCCCATTTGTGGCGAACATACAGTCGACTTTTGCCCCACTTGTGCCAAAAAAATCTAAGTAATTTGATACTTACGTTTAATTTTAAGCTTTTTACTTTATTATACCAAAAAGAAAAGAAGAAATTTCTAAAAAATAGTTCCTAATTTAGTAATTGTAAGATTTAGTGCCTTATTGATCTCAAAGAAACATGTGCCATTTTTGATTTGTGATTTAGTACTTAAAAGTTAAATAAATATTCATTTATGTAATAATTATCTTTAATTTATATCCCATATTGCCCATTAATATAATAAACGTGATTAAAATACCATACAATTTTAATAAAAATCACGTTTAAAAAATGGTCGTCAAAAAGTCGAATGGTTAGCTTATCATAGAAGTTCAGGAACGTTAGCTATCTAGGGTTAAATTTGAAGAAGTTAAGTTAGCTTCTTTGAAGTCAAGTTCATTATCTAAAAAACTCGTTTATTATAGACATTTTCCACGCCAGTATTTGTGTAGCACCATAGATATATTTTACATTTCTATGTGTAGCACTCTTTCCAAAATCATCTGCCTAGCCTTTTCCCAAAGTTATTTTGGGATCGGCTTCCAGTCTAACCGGATGCAGCTGAATACCAGTATTTTACATGGAGCGACTGCCAATCTGACCTCCACAACCCAGTTACTGGGTAATACGATATCCCTTGGTAAGACTGGTTGTCAGACTCTCGGGCTTCTGACTACCCGTAACGAATGTCAAAAATTCACAAATGACAGCCAGGACCAACGGCTTAACGTGCTTGCCGAAGCACGCGGTATGTAAAGATGATCACCCATCCACAGACCAACCGCGGCAAGCGTAGCTTAACCTGATCAATCGACCAGGTGCGGCTGTTATTATTCAGCCACGGGCCACTCAGCACTCATTCCCAAAATGTCCGTAATAATCATAACAGCCTATTATTGACCCACGGCCGGACAAAAGCCTCTTCTCTTACAGAGAACAAGAGAGCATTGATCACCACGCTTGCTCAAGGGGTGGACGATTCCAGACTTAAGTACGAGTACATCACACTATCACACTACTATTATAAAGGTGAAAGTTTGTGAGTGTGTGTGTGTTTATATGTTTGTTACTTCTTCACGCTCAAACGGCTGGACCGATTTTGATAAAATTTTGTATGGAGATAGCTGACTCCCTGGATTAACATATAGGCTACTTTTTATCACAATATTCCCACGGGGTCGACACTTATGCGGGTGAAACCGTGAGGCGCAGCTAGTTAACTGTAAGTCCAGGTTCTCACAATGTTTTCCTACACCGATGACAAACTCGGAAAGTAAATTGAAAAAGTAACATTGGTACTTGCCCGGAGTCGAACCCACAACCTCGCATGAGAGGCGAGGCCGTAACCACTGAGCCATCACGACAAACGTCCGTGTGTTCCATAAAACAGTGTACAATATGATATGATGCATGCAATAATAAACATTAAACAACCAATAGATCTATCGATAAACACACGCTTTTGGAAACATTACATAATTTAACAGTTTTGTTAATAAACATCCAATTGATACACGGATGCAAGCTGCAACACATTAACTAAATCATCCTGTACAATCGTCACGGCCACTTAACGAATCCATTCACGTTCACACAAACGTGTTCTATTTGAGCAAGAGTCACATTATCCCTCATACGGGACCCGAGACCATGAGGAAGCGACTCATTTACATTCCAACGATAATTTGTGAGATTTTTTGTAATTAGCACCGCACTCACTTTCCTTGTTGCGATGTGATTACACGTACGCCCATGCTCGGAAGCGAATGATGAACAGATAGCCGTAGATTTGAATGTATAATTGTGTTTCCCATCCCATGTTTGAAAAGTAATTGAGAATGGCAGTTTTAAAACCAAAATCCTATTTTCAGAAAATTAAGACACAATACACAACTAATTTAAACGTTCATGTTTTGACAGCGGAGACGCATAGAAAGGAGCCGAAAGTAGGTACTACAGAACGCGGCAACGTGCAAATCAACAAGACTGTGTAGCTCACGGAATAGATAAATTATCTGTTCCGTGGTGTAGCTAACCAAAATCCAGCAGTTCCTAAAGACTGCTAGATAGACATGAAAAAAATAATTTTCGAAATCGATTCACAATTTTTTATTTAAAAAAAAAATTGTGCATCGATTTCGCATTGCCGGAGATATCGCGTAACATATGTACATATATACAAAAAAAATATGTAACAATATGAGTGTCTCGTTTTGCTACTTTTATCGTTCCTTACCAAAACATGTTTAGCTCTTCAATAAAAGTATATCAAAACTTACCTTTTCAAGAACTGGAGTAGTTTGAATTGACTTTTCGACGAATGGTTCAAATCTCAATATTTCAAAGCGAAACGTTTTTCGTAAAGCTCAATTCGTGTCCTCGAAATCCGAGTGCTGTACGGATTTTTCAACCTTCAGCGGATAAATTTAATCAACCCTATTCGAGTTTATTTTCATGGGCTACTTCTCATAGAAATCAGTAAATAAAAGCACTGCGACGAAACTACGTATTTATTTGTGAATTTGTTGAACTCCATACAGTTTTTGTTATACGTTTAACTGAAATCTAGGTGAAAATCCAAACTCTAATTTTGCCAAATGTACCTCAAAGTTATTTTGTTTGTATGACATCCAAACGAATGAAAGTTATAAAAAGTACCTATGCTGTTTTATTTTTTGGTTTTTGTTGTACCGGTAATCAAGACGGGGCTATTATAATATGGCTATAGTAATTATATAATAATATTAATAATATTAAATTATATAATTAAACTTTTCCAATTCTAATAATAGAATTGGAAAAGTTTGCAAAATTCTAACTAGGTTTATAATAGTCTAATTCTACTAAATTATAGCTCCGTTATTATTTAATTGCTTAATCTAAAATTCTAAACTATCGAACCGATTTTTCAGAAATTGCAAAAGTCTAATAAGACATGTTTGTAACACTATTTCTATCCCGGAAAATTAAAACTTGCTCAGGCAGTGGTGCATCCACTTTTAGTTTTAGCAATTTTCATCAGGTTTATTTTGTAGTTCGTGTTGGAATTAGTCCTATTATTTTGACAAACTATCCCGTGTAAGCCTTGTACGTATATTCATCTAGTCTGATAGGACAGGAAGTAAGTACCTATACAGGGTGGATTTAGACGCGCGCCTCAAAGAGATGTCAGCATCGAGGAGGGGCCCCATAGAACCGAAGCCTGCCCGGTCAGCGGCATTGTCCGAAAGGGTTACCGCTGGCCCGGAACATAAAGGGCTAAGGAAGGAACACGGGTGGGTTTTAGTCAGTAAGAGTCTGACACTTCCTTCCGCTCCACCCAGAGCGGGAGGGGTCATTTGATGATTTCCCATCCACAAAACCTTGTACGTATATTCATCTAGTCTGATAGGACAGGAAGTAAGTACCTATACAGGGTGGATTTTTGAGACGAGGCAGTAAGGGCAGGTATCATAACCCTTGTTAAGCTACAGGAAAATGGTCTTAAGAGACGGTCCCGAATTTTTAAGACATTTTTATCCTGTTTCTAATAAGGATCAAAAAACTCTACGAGACCAACCGAGGTTAGAATACTAGAAATGACAGAAGTCGCATAAAACTTTTTCCATACATTTCGTAGGAAATGAGACTCGCAACTTACTTTTTTATGATACTCGTAGATATACTGGCCGAAAATAAACAATAACATTAAAACTTTGCTAGATTAATATAATACTACTGAACCATATGTACACTTTTTGTAAACTTATTATATCAATATTTTTTTTTTTTTGCATTTCGAACAAATAAGCTTATAAATTACACATTTATTATTTAATTATGATTCATTTACCTACCCCATCACAAAAATTCACCCTGTATACAGTCGTCCTTCCTGCCATCCTTAAGGTACACACATAGCACACGTATCAAACCGGAAAGAGATCGGCACCGTATCAACTCGGGCCGTTCAGTATTCTTTGTATGAAACACCCTACTGCAACGCACAGTAATCGGAATCGTAACGTAATTGCCTCGACTCGGGAACTCACGAACCGCGGTGCGGTGCGTCGTCGTCCCCGCGCTTACGTCTCTCCGTACCCGAGCTTACGTCTCTTCGTCCACACTTGCCCCTCTCATCCTCCGGCCTGCCTGCTGCACCATCAACCAGGCGGTCGGCGAGGCGTACCTAAGCGCGGCGTCGTCGTCTAGCCATAGCCGAATCGACGTATCGGAGCTTTTGACCCGCTTTGGTTACGTGCTTAAGTAAGGTTGACGCCTGTTTGACGGCGAGGCGAAAGGCGATACGGAGCCGATCCCTTTCCGATTTGATACGTGTGCTTATGACCTTTACACGTGTTAGGGAAAATAGAGAAACAAAAAATACAGGCCACTGTAATTCTTCCACCTTTTTGTCATTTCCCTATGTTTTAATGATTACTTAATAGAGCTGTGTTTCATAACCTCCTTATTTATCTTATCTTTAAGTGTAAATTGAGGAAAAGGGCTTGTTCATTGTAGTCGTAAATGTAAATTGTTAGTGTTACAAGAACCTATCATTATTCGTGCACTGTTGCAGTTATTAAAGGTAATAAATGTTGTAATGTTAATAAAAGTTACTTTCTGTTGCAGCCGCTGTTACGCTACGGACAAAACTTGCAGGTCAATGTACTTTGTGGTCCATTGAAAGTTAAATAAATAAAACAAAAAAGAAACCCGCCAAGTGCGAGTCAGACTAGCACACGAAGGGTTCCGCAACACAAGGCAAAACACGCTGAAAAAACACGTTTCTTGTTTATCAACGAATAATAATAATCTAAGGGGGCCCCTTGAATTTTTATTATTTGTTGTTACAGCGACAATAGAAATACAGACTCTGTGAAAATTTTAACTGTCTACCTATTATGGTTCATGAGATACAGCCTGGTGACAGTCAGACGGACGGACGGACAGCAGAGGCTTAGGAATAAGGTTCCGTTGGCACCCTTTAGGTATGGAACCCTCAACATGGCAAAATTAACACTTAAAGAAGTAAATCGATGTTAAGAGTGTAAAGATTTTCCAGATCAAACAAATACACAAAACGCCAAACGAACCTATTCGTCTAACTCACCCCGTACCATACAACGGCGAAAAATTACCCAACGTACGCGTAGGAAAGCTTACACTCCAAATCTAACTTCAAAAAGCAATAAATATTCAATAACACCCTCCAAGATCTATCACAAGAAATTTTATACATGCGAAGTTAAATTGAAGAACTATGGAGGACAGGCAATTTACAAAGAGCGCGCGATATGGAGGCACCGCTAACGAGTTGCGAACTACCACACTACCGCCACCTGCTGGGAAACTAACGGAAAATCGCATTATTGGAACACCTAACCATACTAGCAAGTGCAACGTCACCAGTAATTTTAGTGACAGCTTGTCCAGAAGTTGTGGCTTCCTACCAAACTTGTGGTCTCAGTAAGTAATCATTTACTTACCGAAAGACTTAGCCTAGGTAACATCAGTGTTGTTTCAATAATTAGGGATGGGTAGCCCAGATGAGTAAGACGTTTGAAGGACGGGGGTCCTTCAAACTAGGAAAATCCTGAATCTTGCAAATGACAGTGTACTTTAGTGGGATTGACATGTTTTACAAAATATTCGTAATTGCGTAGTAAGTTATTGAATGGGTGTAAAAGTTAATTGTGAGGAGTGTCTGTGTCAGGTCTATACCTAATTTGAGGAAATATTTATGCACTGCAGTGTTGAAGCTGAGTACTTGCATCCTACTCCAGCACTTAAGAGACTTTTGCTGAACACTTTTGTAGAGTGTAGCTTAGCTTTAAGTTTAATTTAAAATTGGAGCATTTGTTTTTGATCATTTGGCCTTAAGTCTGCTATTACAATAGTGTCAAAATGGTCTATCATTGATGTCATAATTGTTGATTTTGACAAGTTTGGTATCTACTAATATCTACTAATGACGTCATTATGACTTTCCAATGGTCAACCACTGACACTACATTGAAAGAAATGGCATATAATGGTAATCTCGTACATAATGACAAATGAATGACTGACTTAGGCGGTAAGCTGCTAAAATTTTGACAGTGCCTTTGATCAGTGACCTATCATTAGAACGTCATTGTGCAGTCATTGCTTTTAATTCGTTACGAGTATCGTATAATGTTCTGTGCCATTAACCGACCAATGATCGACCATTATGAATTTAGCAGATTACGAACTTTTAGCAAAATGACAATGGGATCGTGTTGGAATGACGAATTTATAAGAATATCAGACTTGGGCCCGTGGGGCCCAAGTCTGCTACTCTTATAAATTCGTCGCTAGCTTGTTGTGCTTAGTTTACCGTAAAATCGCAGAGCAAACAATGGCAACATTCTGCCCATATCTCAACAACGCTCCGCCTAATTACTAAATTCCTAGCATACTAGCATCGATACAAAAAAGGTATAAGAACGTCGTATCAGCTACAAACAACTTAGCTCTTTTGTAATTCTACTTAGAAAAGGAAAATCATGTTAAAAGAGAATTAAAAACTTGCAACAATGCCCTGGGGCTTCCTTCCGGTGACCTTTAAAATCAGCTTAACCTTCTATTTTTTTTATAAATTCTCGCAAGATCCCTTGTGCTGGTGTGACGGTGGTACACAATTATTATTAAAGACTTTTTGTTTATAAAGCAGGAAATGAAAGATTAATAAGTGCCATAATGTGTAAACGTCTTTAACGCGTGTACGAGGCCGAGGGTGACACTGAAAGTTCTTAGAAAATCAAAAACTGAACAAACTAGCAAGTTATTTGTTTTATGGAGTAAAGCTTTAATTTTTAATTTATCTTAACTAATACAAACTATTTACACTAGATCATACTAAATTTAGTGACTAACTAACTTACTATACAAAATCAAAGGACACTTGGCCTCGAAGTACTCGTCAGTTTTATTATATCTTTTTAAAATAGTGTCCATTTACATCAATACATCGTATTATTTATATCGTTTACAAGTGGCCAGTTCTAAAAACTTTCAGTGTCGCCCTCGTAAGTGTATGGGGTTTTTGATATGAGGGTGGGATGAACAAAACAAACCTAAAAAAAAGCAACCGACTTCTTCATCACTTTGTGGTGTTTTTTTTTTTGGAAGTCGGTTGTATTTATTTTTCTATTTTAGTTGTTGTCTACCCCACACAAGTTCATATATCACTACTGGAAGTTTTATAACATCATCAACATACACTAAGTGATACTGAGCAAAGGCCTCCCCTTTTTCCTTCTTCTACCAAATGAAAAAGTCACACAGACAAACATAGAACTTCCTACTTTTTTGAAGTCAGTTAAAAATTCTGCCATCACAAATCTGAATGCCAAGCTGGGGCTTATGACAATTTATTCCTTTAAAGTCGTTGATTCTAGCTGTCTTCTGAAATTCGTGAGTGAACATTTCCTTATTCGATTTTAATGTTTCTGTAAGATTGAAAGAAATAATTTATCTATCAGTAGCCTGAAAGACCAAGTCGTTTACATTTATTAAGTTATAAAATGTGTTTCTCCAAGCAACAAAAAGTCGATTAACACTTATTGCTTTCGATATTAACTTCTAAATTACACTTTTATTGCATTTTGTAGATGTCGTATAGAAGAGAAAAGTAATAAAAGGAAAATGAGCTCTTTAGAAAGTTTCGCTAAGAAACTATTCAATATTTTACACACCTTATCAAGTACTCGGACTTTCTTTTAGTAACTTGTAGTTACTTGTATGTACCTACGATTAAATAATACGTATATTAACACCTACATACAGGCAAATATCTGAAATAAACTTGTAGCCACTCTTGAACAATGTTAGAGATACTGGTTCCTTAATAAGACATAGAATAGAATACTCTTTATTATGTACACCATATAAATTACCGACATAAAAATAGAAACTGGCAAACAACAACAACAAAGCCACACGCAACAGCGCCTTAACATAGTTGGCAATCAGGAGATATCAAGTATTCCAAGACTGCTAACACCACAAAATACTCTATTCTGCTATGTCTCCGACAATCTTTGAAATATATGCAAGCACTTTGTCACACGGTTCAAGCAATGACGGACTACATGGTACAAATGTTCACAACACAGGAAATGGAATGCTGATCATAAATTTAGATACTCTAACTAGTCATGGTGTCAAGCCGATTGAGTTGACCATGGACTCATTTAAACCATACTCTGCATACTCATAAAGATAGACGTTCATATAAAACTACTTAAATTTCATTGTCTACACAGTAAAATCGTCATCGGCAATGCATCCCTATATCCATTACGATATGGGAAATATATGATGAAATTCGATAATATCACTGTCTCTGATCATAATTATGTAAATGCTATCAAATCAATTGTTATCTTTACATTAGCTGGCCCTACTGGTAAACATAGGCCTCAAATTTCAAACCTATCTACAAGCCCAATGTTTATCTATGCGGAATTTTATTATCATAGCAATAATGTTTCTATTTGATATTCCCATAATGTGAATTGAACAACAATAGAAGATAACTTCGTCTTTAATGTTTCCGTTATAAGTAGATACTGGAATTGTTAACTTTTGGAAGGGGCGACTAAAATCAATTCTATTTTATTGTAATTTTTGACGTTCAAAAGTACCTTAAGTGTGCCTATTTGAAATAAATGATTTGAGTTTGACTTTGACTTTAACAGCAAATTAAGGTGGTTCATGTGAGAAGTAGATATCCCAAAATACCAAAGGTTTAACGGCGATGGTCAAATACTTGCAAACATTTCAAGCGAAGCAATGAAACATGCAGTAAAACGACGATCAAATATCTATATACTACTAATTCTTGTGGCGAAATTCCAATGGGTGTGGGAATAGTAGGACATATACAAACTCTTCCTGTACTATCAAACGTAGTTGGCTTTAATATACAACGTTAATAAATCACTACGAAAATTCCAATAAAATTTAAAGTAGGAAATGTAATGTGTAATGTAATGTGGGGGTAATATTATTACCCCCTTACTAATAAACGTTGTATAGCGTCTGTATACAAAACGCTTTGTCTTCTTCTTCTTTCGAAAGTCAAATTACTGACGACTGAAACAGCGAAATCGTTGTGTAACTATTCATCTCATAATATATTTATTAGTACCTAAGGGGTTAGAGACTAGGGTCATGGCATTCTAAACAATTTCTGATTGATCTCCCATATGACATGTTTATATTTAGATTCAACCAAATAAAGAATCAAAAAGAAATTATTATCATCTTCCTGCCTTTGTCCCATGATAATAAGAGTCAGCCAAGACCTTTCGTTCTTCCATTCTCCCCTGTCAACCATCACGCTACGATTCAACCCCTTCTCTTTGATATTATTCCTCATACAATCCATTCATCTTTCCTTTGGCCTTCCTCTCCCACTTCATCCATTAACATTTATTTTCATCTTTTAGTCACATGCGTTTCCTCCCTCCTTATCACATGCCCTCTCTTATATACATTTCTTACTTTATTCATTTTCGTCACTCCAAATAGCTGTCTCAACATTCTCATCTCCGCAGCATTCAATCTTTTTTCAGGAATGAAAAAGAAAATCATTGAATAATATTGTGGTACTCCTTTTAACTTTAGTTTCGTAACGCCACATGACAGAACATAGAACTGATTTATTGATATTCGCTTAATGTTTTATAGTTCTTACAACCACATTACACCGTCTCAAGCCATCGCAGTTCGATAGCTCGAGACCCCCCGTTCATTGTCTCGAAACATCAATAAATAATGTCTTCAAGACGATTCTTTATTCGAAGGAAGCTACTGTATTATGTAGTCTCACCTAATCACTGTCAACTATAAACAACTGTCCATCCGTCCGTCAGTCAAAATTGAAGGAAACGTATTGCCGCGTTAAGAAAACTTTCCTTCATTTTCATTGGTTGCCGAATGATAAAATGAGTCTTATTTTGATGCTCTTAGCGTTTAAATGACCCGCAGCTATATATTTGTTGATAAAATATGAGAAATCTAAGAATTTACTTTTATTTATGACTCGATAGTTATTAATTTTTCTAGCAATGATGCAAGTGTTGCGACTGTCGCAATAGAAAGGTGGACTATGCAAATACTTGCTCTGACTCTTACAGAATATTTTGATGGCAAGCTTACATTTTTGTTTGATATTCTTGGTATTACAATTTGTAATAATTCTGCATTGAATAGCGAAAAATACCTCTAATTAAGTTAGACCTTTTATAAGACTGCACAATTTTTTAACGTAACAATTATCATATCATTACACCCACATTTGACATTTCAAGTTCTGCAAACCAACCGACCGATACCACCAATACAGAAAAAAAATCCTTTACAACATGGGAAACGAATGACCCTCTACTCGTATGAGCACATGTGGACAACTAAATAGTATACACAAAGCACTAAATACGAAGAAAAACGTATGTACTAGGTTGTCGGCATTCAATAAGCGCTTGCTTCCTTTATTACGATGGCAATAAGTCTGCCAGCTGCCCGGGGCAGATGCTGGTGTAATTATTTCTAAGGGGTGACTGGCGTTAAGCAAATTTCTCATTATATGTTAGTACCTACTAGCTTTGTATGTGGCGCTCCTGCGTGATGCTCTTTTGTTGGATTTATCTTATGAGTACGGTCTTAGATTTAAAACTGGCAATCATGACGTATTTAATTAAGATTAGAGACAGAAGTCATGATTGCCAGTTTTAAATCTGCGTACAAAATAAGTTGGTCGTTACTAAGTCGGTCGATGTTTATGAAACCCGGGCTTTCTGTATGTTGGTATCACTACTGTTTGGTTTGTATACGACAAGAAAAGTATTTCATATACTCTTGATGTAGGTAGGTATCTATAAAATAGGACTTTAAACATGGATCTACCTTAATACATGTTGAGAGAGACAGGGACGTGCAAACTGAAACCATCAATTCTGCACATGAGCTTAGATATATTTCGACGGTTATCAAAAAAAATCTGCTGTTTCATAGAAAAGTGCAATAGATGCGGTCCGATCAGATCATGTTCTGAATCCATGGTAAGAGGTTGTGCTTTGATGTCCCTGCCTGTATCCGTATAATCTAACTAGAGTTATTTATTATCAGTTATTTAGGGATGACCTAAAATATTATTTATTATTTTAACGCGGTGCAAAATGTTTTACTCACCGGAATCATATTTGGGGGACATGTGTGTTTCCCCCTTTAGTAACCGCCACACCTGAAACAAATAACATTGTTTTAAAGTTATTTATAAACAATAAGAAAAACTCTAAACCTATTACAAGGCTGTGCGGTTCACCACGAACATAATCTAACTTAATACTTATGTTACAAATAACATAACCTACACTACAATAACATGACATATTGACCTAATTTATAATACAAGACAGAACATACTATACATATTAGGACAATGTTAATTGACATTATTATAAGAACTACCTACTAACCGGCACCCTAACTGCGCCACACCATTAATCTAATTCTGAAGGATATTGCTATTCCATTGGTTCATATGCCCGAAAAATTTGTCTGCTCAACGAGAAAGAGTTTTTTAGCTAGTTATGTATAATTAATTAATATTTTAAAAATGTATTTAGTTATAAGTTGATGTTATATCTTTTGCATGCCTACGTGGTAAAATATGGCTGTACTGTATATGTTTTTTCTGTCATCCTTATGTTACCCATATTTGCAAAATAAAATTATCTTTATCTTTATCAACAACGTAAATAACGCAATGAGTATTGTTGAACTGTCAAAATGAAAGCCATTGCTACTGTTATGTGTTACGCAATTACCACGCGGGATTTCTTTTTGTCTTAATTTTTTATTACTTATACCTTCTTTAGTAAAATTGATCATATTCAATAAATACATAAGATCAAAATAACGCCTTGAAACGCACATCTTGTCTTCGTTATTTGATTTAAAGTAGGTATGTCGTAGTATCACTTTGTTTCTCTAATTATGTTATTTTATTTTTTTTAGGTATATTGGCACCTGTTTTATGTTTATGTATTTTGTTACCATTTAAATGTACTTTTATGTGCACCAAATAAATGGTTTATCTATCTATATACTCATATCTATCTAAACGTCGCGCTAAAATAGTTAACAACCGTCTGAAATTACAGATATTAAATGTCTTTCAGAAAATGCTTCGACAGCAATTGATAAAGACGTAAACGCAAATGCTTAAGCAAATTATAAGTTATGTGTGGCGAAGCCGTGGTGCTCAACCGGTTTTATGGCCCGATCTTGATCTATAATCATAGGAAGCTGGCTACCGTTGAACTACTTTCTTTCGATGTACCTACTATACGTACTTTAGGTCGACTACTAAGTGTCATTAACTATACAGTGCTTTATCTTTAGGGAAAGTTTTATGGGGCCTAATATGGCGCCTTGAGGAACACCCGAAATGTTACAAAGGAATCATTTTTGGGTTCGGTCACCTCTCAAAACATTATAACAAACTTTCAAGAGCTAAGTCATCTACCCCTTCACATTCTTCGATATATTATGACGCATTAGTTACTGTTACATTTTTTGTCAGAATTAATCTGAAATAATTCGTCATCTATTGTTACATCTTTCATGTTTGAATCATATTCGCTAAGTCTCAAGTCGGGCGTGGGTCGACACAAGTCATTGTTTGTCCCCGACCTAGCCCCTGAATAATAACCGTATTAAAATCTTAACTAGTTTATCGTACATAAATCTATATGCCTCGCCTTTTTCACGTCTATTGCTCCACCTTGGAATTCAACAAAAAAAATATTTTGATAAAAATCTTTGCTTGCTCAAGTTACCATTAATTTGACCAACAAATTCAGACAAATAAATGGGAGCTCTCTGTGGGTAGGTACCGCTAAATACTTTTCTCAATGTACTTCGTGTAACAAAGCGAGCCCCGAATAAATATATTTCGAAGTCATGACGCTAACGGTCAAAACATTTTGCACGCGAACGCGTTTAAAGTTCAGAGTTCGAATTACTTCAAGACATTTCAGTGCACATAAGAATTCAAGGAACATATCTCGCGTGCTAAATATTCATACATTCAAACCGCAAACGCGTCGTATGAACGTGTGGGTGTGACATAAAACGTGTTATTAAGATCTCTAAAGACAAGTCGGCATAACAGAGAAGTATTCAAGTAGTAGTCTGATATAGGCATGGTGAAAAGTACCAATAGGAATCATAATGAAAGTGTGGTAATGACGGCAAGAGGAGTATGGGATATACTATGATATGCAGTCTCATTTAGAATGCATACGAGCTGTTCTACAAAATGACATGCTTGAATATGCGCTTTGGTGTCGCATTTTTATTGCAACAGGCTTTTACCAAAGTCATATTCAAGTCACAAACGTGGGACCTAGTCATCTTCCAAAGTGAACTTTGTGCTATTTCTGGAAGTTTAGTAAGTATTCATTATTTTTTCGTAACGACAAACAAAGTTTTACTACCCGTACTTAACTATTTTAGGGTCACATCTGCACGTCATGTTGAAATTACGTTTGGACAAAACAGCAACCAGCGGCGCATACGCCATGCATATTTGTTTATTGTCAGAACGTTGAATGGAAAGGTGAGAGGTGTTAAGTGGGTAGATATAGTTGTGAGTTGTGTGAAACGTGGCGCGAGTGAGGTATAGCGGGCGCTCCGGTTAGCGGCGACGGCGACGTGACGGTGACGACACAAATTACATTTAACATCTGAATGGCAATGACGTTAGGAATTTCTGACAGCCAATTTGTCTTTTGCCGTACCGGAGCGAAGCCGTGGTGCGAATGCAACACAATAACATTATAATATACGGCTCTTTACATTCTCAGTTATGTTCGAAAAGCTCTACGTTATTCATGCTATAATTGGAATCCAGAGACCGCTTTGGTAGGAAGAACTTCGTCGGCTCGATTAAGACACGAAGCCTTAAATCTCAGTAGATAGTTTCGAAGGAGCAATATTGCAAAATCAGAACCCATAGCTATGGGTCTGCGGTATAGATAAAATTAATTAGATATCTCCAATATTCAGTAGGACACCGAGATTCAACCCCTTATATAGGAAATCTATTTCCACAGAACCGGTCGCAGTGGCCGGCGGCTCTTTATTAGCGCGATGCCTACGGGAATGACAAAATCACTGGCACGGAAGGGACAAATTGGTGGTCGCGTGGTTTCTGGAATGCTTATGGGACCGTTCGATAGTTGGTGAGGTCGCGTAATTTGGGCGTCCCACGCGTCGTTCGCAGGCCGCCATCAGCGTGAAATATTTGGTAGCGAGCGGGCGCGGCGGTGGACCGATTTGCATACAATGAAATAAACCGACACAATCGAGGGTGGGTCCCTCGCTGGAAAGCTTAGCCTGCTTACTAACATTTCGGAAGTACCGTTCTAGTGGCATCCGATATTTTATTTCGGTTATTTGGGTCGTGATCCACTGAATTATCAAAAGGTTTCCATCGGTCAATGGGACAGTAGAGCACGAATTTGCCTTCTAAACGATCCATATTGCAGACACTCCAATAAAACGTTATTGGCGCCCCAAAACTTTAGATACGAACCGTTCCAATTCGTATAATACTTTGTGTAAAAACTTAAATGGTAAAAATATGCTAGTAGTAAATAGAAATAGACAGAATTTATTTTAGTTCAGGTCCACCGCACGGTCTGAGAGGCTTTTCCTAACCATATTAGGGTCCGCTTTTAGTTTCACTAAAGATCCTAAATCAACATTAATATCGACTCTTGACATCAACACAATTTGGCAGAGTTCGCCGATATTCTAAATATAGGACCGAAAACGCTCCCCTCCATTTTAGAGGAATCCCCTTACTATATGCTAATCATTACTGTCATTAAATCACGTTTCAAATAGCTGATGATCCCTATTTCCTGGCAAGTTCTGTGATCCGGGCAATCATCAACAGACCACCCTGTAAACGAGTCACCTTATCGTTAATCGAATAAGGATTAACGTCAAGAAATGGCTCCTTGTCGGTGATTCAAGTATCTTTTGTACCGCCAAGTATCCAAGGTACTTTAAGAACGACTAATTTAAATTGTGGCCATGAAGGTGTCTTTTTATTGGAATCGGACCGACGGTTCGCACTTACCACTGTAATAGGTGTTTTTTGTTGTACACGCCTCTCAGAGAAAAAAAGGTATGTTTACTTGTAGCTACCGCTGAGCTTGAGTGTACCGAATGGTACTGCGTGTATGTTATTCACGTGTTTTGTTTTTCCTTTTAGCTGAGCAAAGGTAGTCAAAACTCTGACATACGTAGATATTTAGTGCCCAAAACTGGTTTAGAAATAACGCTCGTAGAAAATAAGTTTCATTCGTGTGTAAAAATAAACTGTATCGTGTTAAGTTTAAGCACTTTCATCATGAAGAAAAAGTGTTCTTTAATACAGTCTACAGTGAGACATGACCTTTTACATTCATCTCACTGGGCTCGACTGTTGACGGACAACTAAGAAAACCTTAAAATCGTGCAGCAATGTTTCCGAACTTTTTTCTTTAACCCTGTAGTTCACGGTCATCTGCTGTGCGGGGTAAGTTCGTGAGTGAATGCCAAATGTAATTGGTGGAAACGGCATTTAGCATGTGCAGCAGAGGCGCGGGATCTCCGATACTTACGCCCAATCATTCTGTCAATCCGTCCGTCGGACGGGACGCCCGTGGGAACACCGCCAATCGATAAACAGGATAATAGTATTGTACTTTGAATGTTTTTAAAGGGTTCAATTGCAATAAAATTGTAATGTAGCTTTCGTTAGATGAGTGCTGTTGTGTGGATGTTTTGTAACAGTTTTACGACAAACAGACTACGTAATTTTTAAGCGTGTTAGTAGCACAGTAAACAGCTGATATCGCGAGATCAAAGGCGGAAGCAAAAGTCGTTTCAGGAGCAATTTCAGTTTATTGCCGCTGCACATGATCAAAAATAGCTGCCGCAGCAGCCTTATGCCGCCAATTTACAAACCCGTGTGTCCACATGTCATTTGTACGTAATCTGGTCCACTCGTGCGACAAATAGTTTATATAACTATTTTAATAGACTGACAAGCAGTTGATTAAGTGCGTTGCGTTATTCCATACTGAATCGTATATCTGCATAATTAAGTAATTATTTTTAGAAACACGACAGCTCATAAATATTTGGTACACGTGTTCGCGACACGGTCAGGTGGAGAAATCAGCATTTTTGATTCGATGGCCAAACTTTTTGCTGCAACAGCTACATTGGAAACTGACAGCTACTGAACGAAAAGTGAGAAATTATGCAGTGTCGAATACTTTTAGAAAATATTTCTTCTGTTACACAGGATATTATCCCAGATTAAATGTACCCAAGTAGTAGCATAAGCAAAATCAGCCTATAATGTTCCCACTTCTGGGACACAGGCCTCCTCTTTTGGATAGGGCTTGAGCTGTAATGCACCACGCGGGCCCAGTTGGTAGATGTCACTGTCTTCGAATGTAAGTAGTTTAAAATAAAGAAAATACGTCTCGTTTTCAAACAAATAAACCAAACTTTAACAGACAGACGATACAGAAATAGATCAGTTTAAATATCTTCATAAATTGTCATGTGACATTCAAAAAACAATTACGAAGAAGATGTACAGTCACGAGCATAAGTATGTATACACTTGGCTTTATTCAAAGACGATTTTCTCCTTTAGTTTTGAATGAAATTTTATGTTAATACGAACAAAGTATTTTCGAACCCATAGGTTTGTGTAAAGTGTCGTATTTCAACGTTGCATTCGTTATTTCACGAAAAAATCGACATTGAAAGTTGCCAAGTGTTGACATATTAGTGCTCGTGACTGTACCTACTATTATTATGTGACAAGCTTCAGTAGCTACAAAGTTTCGTGTCGAAAATATTCTCAGAGATATAAAGACCCATCTTATAATATTTTCAATGCCACGCACTGTGTTATTATGTTCAAGGCTGTAGATAAGGCGAAGGCAATTCGGTTTTTTGTGAATGAATTCTTAAATAACTTAATGTGTGTTATCGTGCGAACTTTGTGGTTAATAAACATTTAAAAACAATTGAATTAATTAATGCTACGTTAACCTTTCAGTATATAACTCAGAGATTTTTAGTTAGAGGGTGGAGTATTATTATATTCTCAAAAATAAAAACCTAAAACTAGCAAATGGGAACAAATAGGTGAGATACCTCTCCTTTCGTAGATGCCGTAGCAGGGCGTAGACTTTCGTAGAGGGTGCGTAGAAGACGCTTAGCAGCGTTTTGCGATTACCAATACGTTTGCCAAGCACGGTGTCTACGACTTCTCAACATTTATTCTTCTCGTTGGTATCGATAGAGTAAATATATTAAACATTTAGATATTTTTTATACGTGAAACTTATTTGATGTAAGGATGATATACGTACGCTTATAACAATAGAAATGAATGCTCCGCTAACCTTTGAATATATAATATAATACCTACTTACACGAAAAAAAATACTCTACTACATTTCGACTGAACGTTACATTTCAAAGTTAGGATTGTTCTCATTCTCATGCACTGAGTTGAATTTCATGCAGCTTTTATTCGAGCCATTGCATTCTAAATGAGAGCTTTTGGGCTTCCTTCTTTTTGCATTGATGCTCTAAAAGAGCTGTATATTTTAATTAAGTAACTTTCAAGTATGCCAATAAAATTAAGTTTTTACTTGAACTTATGCGATGACCTTTATAGTTAATGCCTCTTCACATAATACAACAAGGTAACTCAAAGTGGACCGCAAGAATCACCTAATTGGATAACTAATAATAATGATCACGTTGAACTTTTTATCGAGAGCATTATATAACTCGCAGAGTGCGTGAGTGCTGCAATACCAATTACCTATACAAATATGTACACGGTATTACGTATAATTAAAGATATTGTGAAAAATAAATTATCATTATTTGAGGCTTACAGAATGAAAAAAGTACCTAATTATTAAATATTTTATCCGAAAAACAAGTGGACTCTTTGTTCCGTAGTTTTTCTTTTCAATAGAATTATTCAAATTACTTGTACAAAAACTTATTGCGAGTTACTAATAAACGTTATTTATATTACAATGACAAATTCCATGAAATATTACAAAACTCTTTAATAGATCCAACAAATATTTAACAAATGAACATAAATAACAACAGGGTAGCTCGCATCGCTAATTGAGGAAATATACAAAGTCTCGCCCAAGGCCACAGCGCTGCCAAATGAAGGCAAAAACTATGAGGTCAAGGCACTCCACATGACTAACAATATTTTAAAGCATAAAAAACAAGAACAAAGAACAATATTTTAAAATCAGACTTCACATCAATCAGGGAAACAACCCACAAATTGATATGAAAAGATTTTTATCTAAAGAACTTGAGTACGTCGCAAAAGCAATTTCTCAAGTCTGTTTCAACTGGCAGCATCGTCGAATTCGCTCTATAGCAAAATTGAGACTGACAAGCAATTCTCAGTACTTATCGATCACTCTCAAGATCCACAAAGCGATGATTGTTCAGAATCCTTGAATGGAACACAAAAACTCACATTATTAATTTTATTGTATTCAAAACGAGATGTCGCATGTCGCCTTGAAGACAAGATCATTACACACACCATGACCATCGAGAGCTGACCTCTCGCAAGTACTAACAAAACGCTGTGATTACTAAATGGAATGTACTACATAGAAGAAGTCACGAAAGGTCAAAGTAAATTGGTGGCGCTACCCGAACTTCACTCTCCCAAACCTATTGTAGAAACCGGTTACAAAGAATCCGCCTTGCGTCATTTAGCCACGTGTAAACATTTTAATTGATGATATGCGGAAGACAAAAACTAAGATAGTGATCGGCATTTTGATACTGGTTTAAGTATGTAGATATCTTTCGGAGTTGCTATAAAAAAGTACAGTTAGCAGACCATTATCTATCTAGCGCTTAGAACAACGATCTCTTTGCTTGACCGCAGGAAGGCAATAGATATCAGATAACACTTCTAAAATAATATGAAACAAACCTAAAGTAAAACCTCCGGTGCGTAACAATTTGCACTCAATTATAGGGGACGCCAAAGAAATGGAAAATATGGTAACGAGTTCACGAAAATGGGAAATATCCTTTGGAAGGGCAAATATTAGATATTCGTTTTACGCGAACGGACAAAGGGCAAATATTATTCTATAGAGTTAGTCTGAGACATTCAGTCCCGTTATGTAAAATGTTTGTTATTGGGTTAAGGTGACTACATGACCTAAAGCGCAGTCTTTGTCCGAAAAGAAAGAGAAGCGCGATGACACAACACTGGTAATTTATTGCAAAATATGAAGCAATTATCTATTTATAAAAAATCTATTGTTTGGACCTTCGATCAACAATATGTTGATCGAAGGTTTGGACTAAAAAACTAAAACACTAGTTTTTTAGTATGTTGCTTGTAGAATAATCTGACAAAAAATCTATATTAGTATGTATATTATTATGGTTTTTATTGTAAAAAGAAAGTTTTCAGAGGTATCTTCATGACTTTTTTCTATCATATCAAATTATGTTTTCAACACACTATCTACCCAGCATATATCCTATAGAATATCATATATTTTTCTGATTTTGTCTACTGTAGTCGATCATATACTTTTATTGTTTCTAAAACTTACTTTTTTTGCGTTTAGGTCCTGTAAGCCCCTTAAGTTTTAAATCTCACATTTACGTATATTACCGAGTAATTTAACAACACTCATTATGTCGTCGTCTAGATTTCTTGCGGAGGAAATAAAATTGTGCGCAAAATTGCCGTGAAATGCGCGGTAGCGGATTGATATTAACGGCATTTTACAATTGAATTAACTCCACTAGATATAAACGTACGTATAATGTCTATCGTATAAGCGCATTATAAAATTAATGTAACGTTCGTCCATTTATTGGAATCCAATCGAAAACCACTGACTCGGCACTTATGCGGTTTTCTCCTCTGAATATTATAAGCATTGTTACATGAAAATACGTTTTATGGCTACGTTACAGCTTTTATGGCTTTATTTTAGCAAAATTGCCTCATGTTTTGAGGGAAACATTAAAATTTAGGTATGCCTAAAGGTAATTTTGTCTTCGACGCTTTATTACCTTCAGTATCTAAATATATAAAACTAGCTTCCGCCAGCGGCTTCGCCCGCAAGGTATGTCGATAAAAACTATCCTATGTCCTTCCCCAGGATGCAATCTATCTCTGTAAAATTTTGTCGAAATCCGTTTAGTGGTTTAGGCGTGAAAAGGTAACATACAAGCAGACAGACAGACAGAGTTACTTTCGAATTTATAATATTAGTATGGATTCAAAGTCCTGACTGACTGATATATCAACGCACAGCCTAAACCGCTGGTCCTAGAGACATGGGAGGGTGTGTTCTTTGTGAAGAGTAGGTATCCACTAAGAAAGGGTTTTTCGAAATTCCACCCCTAACAGGGTGAATGGGGGAGGGTAAAATTTCACGCGAATAGTCGCGGGCAGAAGATAGTTTATACTTACAATAGCTCATAGAATTTTTACACAGAAACGTCGTGTCGACACGACCTTGTAGGGTCCCAGACCACACTGAAGAATGACGTTGAAATCTGACATCTTCCTTAGAAAAGATAATCCTATGCCTGAGGCAAGGAAAGGACGCAATGGTAGACCAGCAGTGCTATTCTGTAAAAATGTCACAGTGAAAACTTAGGTGAAGTGAGAGTGGAGTGAGTTGTCAATGTCAATCCCTAGTTTCGGGTAGAATACAAACTCACTTCACCTAAGTTTTCACGGTGACATTCTTACAGAATAGACCGCCGGTAACTTTGAGCTAACATCGAATGACTTAACATACCTAATGTGAGTGAATGGACCAAGTACATAATAAACATATCAACAATTTCAAAGAATTTCAGCAGCATGGAAACACGCACTATCTTCGTACTGATGTTTATGTATAAATCCAATGCAAATCGCATTGGATTTTTCATGTAAATTATTCATGTAAAGCTGTGTCGAGTCCACCCCATGACATAATTAACGACCACCAACAGATGACTGTTCATGGCCTATAACGCTACTTAGAGGTACCCAAGTAATAAAATTTACCAAAGTAGAATTGCGTGACACACTATCAGTAGCAACAGCTTTCATTTTGACAGTTCAACAACATTCGTCGAGTTATAAACGTTGTTGAGCAGACAAATTTTTCGAACATATGAAGCAATGAACTAAGAATATCCTTCAAAATGATTCAGATTGAGATTGATAGTGTATTACATAAAGAAGTGCAGCACCTTCAATTTGTTAATACGTTATTCTCATCATAACATACTTTGCATACAATTTCCAATACACAAATTAAATGTTTAAATTTCACCATTTCGCATAACTGTTAACATAATGCTAATTACCGAGCATCAATAATGTACATGACTGTTTAATAACGTTTCATAAACACGTCCTATATTTCAATCATTTTGTGGCACTTAATTTAATACGATAGTCACAAATTACTGTATACATTTATATCGTGACACTATGCCCTTAGGTGACGCCATAAAAACCAAACCTGATCGGTGAAGAAGTAGGCAACAGTCAACCAAAGATTTCGAAAGGAAATTTTATGGTGTATACTAGATAATATTTTCACATTACTGCATTTATCTGCCGCTGTGATCTCTACCATAGGCGGTGATTGCTTCAGTCAGGTACGCCATAAATACAGAAACCTAATTTAAACTGGAAAGGACAGTGAGCCATGGTCCTTAGAAACGAGTAAATCATGACGTTACGAGCCGTCGGTGCAGAGGCGTGAATTGATTTAACTTTACAATCAATCGCATAGATAGTGATGATCGATGGGTATCAATCGGTCGGTATGCGATCGACACATAATTAAGCGGCGATCGATCGTTGTCCGTCGATAGGCACGCCTCGCGTCGTAATAAGTGTCGAGTACGATTGACGAGTTTAGAAATCGTTCTAAACTCGTCAATCGTACTCGACACTTGATATCGATTTGAACTCGTAATGTCAGCAGAAACTTGTATCATAGGTCGACGGTTTATTTAACGCTTGTACTAGACGTAAATTGGTTTTAAATTTCACCGACCGAAGTTATGTAGCATATTTGAATTAAAATCAGAATGAAATCGGTAATGAAAATAAGCTAGCATGTATTATGCCTATACTAAAGTATGTTAAATATAATATTATATGCTACGTAAACGTAATATTATAAACGTAATTGTCACTGAATTTTAGGCGTTTCCATTTTATTAGGTACCTTCCGTTTCAACCAATTTCATCTTCATCCCGAACTTAGATCATTATAAGTTTTTTCAATATCATTTCCAACACCTTTTACGGCTAATGAAAATCATTCAACACGATTACTTATCTTAATATTTTGATTTAAAACGTTGATTATCTTATAATTTATGTGTTTTATCAGAAAGATCAACGATGGCCGCTTCGGTCACGCTTCTCGTAAAATACGTAGCTCATCCAGTAACTCTATTGGTGTGGCGGCGACCGCATTCGATACGTTCGAGAGATGGAGCCTGTAAATCTGTCAACAGCCAAATTACAGCCACGCGAGGACTCCATGAAGGGCCCTTTGTGAAGTCGTGTATGCGTGCAACACCCATTCGTGACGGATATTTATAACCCTGCACATATTCTCAATTGCATCAATTTCTGCCAGAAAGGGGGTAAATACCAAGATGACAGTTAATACGGAAGAAGAAAATATGCTAGCTACTTCTAATCTAAAAAAAATAAAAGAATATAATCCAAAAAAATGAGTAAACGGCAGTAGGGTGATGATGGCAGTTAGTCCATATTTTCGTTTAAATTCGCCATTATGAGTTACGACTTTTATTTCAGCTCTCTTTCAAAATATCTAGCTCTAAAGCGGACGCTTGCAATGTAAATTAATTTCAGTGAACTTTGTATCATGTAAGCGAGAGTTACACAACAAGCTAGCCTGCAAATTTCATTAAAACCAAATTTAGTCAGTTTATAATATTCGTGTTTCCCGAATTTCCAACTTAATTTTAGTTTCGTGTGACACTCTAGTTTCAGTGAAATACATATTTCACTGGTACTTTTTAATTACCAAAACTGCCGGTCGATTCTGTAAAAATCTCACCGTGAAAACTTAGGTGAAGTGAGTTGGTTTTTGCTAAGAATTGACACTATTGACAGCTCACTCCACGTTCACTTCACCTAAGTTTTCACGGAATAGCACCGCTGTAATCAAAGACATAATTAAGTACGATCGTAGCACCATAATTATTCAAATACCGTACATATCGGCCCGACTGTGTGCGAAAGTGATACCGCTGAGCATGCGGTCCTCCGTCCTGAGTTTGATTCTCAATAGCAGCCGGACCAATTTTGATAAATTTTGGTATGGACGTAGATGACACCCTGAATTAACACATAGGGTACTTTTTATCCCGATATTCCCACGGAATCGATACTTATGCGGGTGAAACCGCGGGACGCTGATATTAGAATTATAAATTTATGTATGTTCTGGTTATTTATGTTATGTTCTATTTGTCTCAACACGACTAATGACGCAACAATAGTTATAATCAACTTCTTTTATTTCGCACATAAAAAGAAACGGTGAAAGCTTTAAAGTTGCATAATAACTAACAACGGCAAATTATAAATTAATAAGGGAGATCTGTAACAGTTTTCACACAGTTCGTGTTTCATTACTTTATTTTCACAATGGGTTAATTAAAATTAATTGAATATTCTTTTTCCCGTGTCTATTAACACTGTAAAGTTTATTGCGTTATTTTTAACTATAAGGCACATTGTACACGGTACTGTATCTTTACGAAACTATATATAAACCGTGCCATAAAATAAATGTGTCTGTCAGAAAGCTTCCACAATGACCCCATTAAACACTGACGAACCGTGCCTACACACGACGAATAAAATGCAGTTTTTCACGGCAAGAAAAACGTGTGTACAAAGAGCCTTACATGACATGTCCACACTTCATGTGACCCGAGCGCTGGCTCGTTCTTTGAGCAAAGAATTAGCATTGCCATGCAACTCGTCTTCTGGGCACGTTTCTGATGAGAGAGATGCGGACGAGTACTTCGATGCCTAAGTGTCCTTTTGTTTTTTGTAATTAGTTGTACATTTAGTTTTATTTAATTTAGTGCGAAGTGTAAATAGCTAGTTGGATTTATTCCATGTATATTTTTAAAATTGTTGTCTGTCTGTCTATTTGTTCCGGCTAATCTAGGAAAAGCCTGGACCAATTTTGACGGAACTTTCACTGGCAGATAACTGATGATAAAAGGAGCAACTTAGGCTACTTTTATTCTAGAAAAAGAATTAGGGGTCCGCGCGAAAAAGTTTAAAACCATAAGTTCCGAAATCCACGCGGGCATAATTAATCAAGATTCGTGCAGTAATGCATACACGAATGACATTGTTTGTGCATCCTATATGAGCTAAGCTAGGCTGAAGGTAGGCGCGCCGCAAAGGCCGAGTATGCACGTCTTGTATGCCCTAGGTATGTGATATATCAGATATCTAGGCGCATATGCTTAGAATCCTGGTTTGGTTAGCCCGCATCTACACTATTACGTAAACCTGAAATTATATTCTGGCATATGAAAATCCCATAGCTGATCGTGACAATAACTTCACATAAGTTTATTATAACTTTTTAAAGGCTTTCTTGGAACCTTTGCCCCTCATGGCAATGAAGTGCATCAAAACATAACATTTTTCGTTACAAACACCTACTATTACCTACTGTCACTTTTAGCATAATGTCCCATAACCTATGAATAAAACTCTTTATCTACATTAGTATAGCTCCCATACAATACGTCACCGGAAACGCTTCCGTCAACAAAACGAGGGTATTTTTGACAAACGCTGTTGATTGGTGTGTTAGCCGCTGTGAATGAGTGACGTCATAGCTGACGGATCCCATTACTCACTCTATCATGCCGTTTAGTGGTCCACCTCCATAACGACCCTGTGCTTTTACACCTTCCGATTAGCGGGTGAATTTAGCCTCCCGCGCCCGTGGCTAAATAATAACAGCTTCACAGGTCGATCGATCAGGTTAAGCTACGCTTGTCGCGGTTGGTCTGTGGATGGGCGACCATCTTTACATACAGACCTCTCCATGCCTCAGAAAGCACGTTAAGCCGTTGGTCCCGGCTGTCATTCGTGGATTTTGACAGTCGTTACGGGTAGTCAGAAGCCCGAAAATCTGACAACCAGTATTACCCAATAACTGGGTTGTGGAGGTCAGATAGGCAGTCCATTAGCTCCATGTAAAATACTGGTGTCATTTAGCTGCATCGGTTAGACAGGAAGCCATGACCCCAACATAGTTGGGAAAAGGCTTAAGCAGATGATAATGAATTCGTGAATGAGTGAGAGTTAAAGGAAGATTTACTCAGTTGATATCATCATCATTATTGTATAAACGTAGGATTTTTTTCAATGGCCGGTCTAATCTATACTTATATATACTTATTAATATTATAAAGCTGAAGAGTTTGTTTGTTTGAACGCGCTAATCTCAGGAACTGCTGGTTCGAATTGAAAAAATATGTTTGTGTTGGATAGTCAATTTATCGAGGAAGGCTATAGGCTATATAACATCACGCTACGACCCTTAGGAGCCGCGCAGCGTGTGACACTGCGGGGAACAGCTAGTTGTAAATATACCCGATTTTGACTTATAAAGCTTTGCCGAATCACAGTTACTAAATTTCAAAACACATATTTTCATATTCACAATTAAACCATTTACAGGCTCTTTTGAATTGTCAAGAATTCGGTCCGTTCATGGGTCCGTTAGTCAAAAAATTTAAACTGGTCCATTCCAAAACGTAGATCTCTATAGAGAAGAACGGGGAAGAATATCCCAAGGACACTCTTTTAAATCAAGATATTACAGAAACATGTGTGACAAGAGTTCAGAACATTTGTTAATAACAGTAGGAGTAAAATCGGGTCGGAAGCTGTAAGAGTTTCCCAGCATGTGCGAGATATGTCCACAAATGTATCACTTGTCTCCCCTGCAGAACAATGGACCAGATTCTCAGTTTATCCGCATCACACGTTTTGTTTCCATTTATCTCGGACAGCGCCGTTACACACGTATAAATTTTCTTAGGATAGTGGATACGATCGCCTAATGATATTGCAGACACATTAAATGGGAATAAGAATATGTGGAATGTCCCATAGTTTTGAGTTTTGGCTCTAACGACTCAAGAAGCTCATTTAGAGTTAAAAGAAATGACTAAAACCTATATGCAGGTAAGACTCAGGTTACGCAATAAGTACCAAATTCAACATAATTTTAAATGAAAATCTAAATACTTAAACAGCTCTATTATATCTACGGAAAACTTGGCGAACCGATAGATCGCAATCATTCCACACTAATCTATCAATCTAAAGTAGGCATCGTTTCAAATTAACTGCACTGTAGGTGTAAATTAAATCACTGACAGTGTTAAATTACTTTCATTGCAGAATTATAGGTCGGCTTTTTTACTTGCATAAAACATGATTTGTCAATACGTACAAAAAGTTGTTGAAATGAAGTAAAACTGGAGAACGGCGGGTAGACATGGAGGCCACTGGATCGATGGCCGGTGTCTCTTACAACCAAACCCGCTGCTGATCAGATTACCACTGCCTGCGGTTTGCAACACTGCAAAACACTTGAAAACTGCCATTACTTTAAATTCACTGAATCGTAATTACAGTTTAAGTAGGATCATCAAGGCGAACCATTCAGCCCTCGCTATCTGAACATAAAAATATTATCGTGAGACTTTACTGAAAAAATTGTGGCAACAATGGGACTATTATACATTTCAACTGTTTTCAAATTGCCTCAACAGCACTTTATATAAATATTTTAACGCAATCGACGGACCAGCCTTATATTTTTATAGATACGAAGCATAAAAAATAACAATTATGTTTATTGTCGATGAAAAAATGTCTGTAGGTATCTATTTGACTCTCAAATAGCGAGTCGATTATCACAATGATTGATCTTATTGTCTTTTTCTCACCTCTAGGCAATTTTTCGTGTTCCAATTGATCACGGGTCAAGCCGGATTCTTTGTTTTCCTCAACAATTCGCCAGAGGTCGGCCGAACCAATTAATATTAAACACACACGATACAAATAAAATCGAGGAGCAACGTCGAAACCTGGTTTGTTTGTGACAGCCGTGAAGTCAAACAGAGAATATTATACAAACATCGTTTTGCTCGCTAAATATTTAAAACAAAACTTTATAACCTACTACATAAGGTGGTAAATTCCATGAACATTAAAACTTCGAATGTGCCACTACATCGTGGCTTGTTCAGCAGGCAACCCCGAACTTACCGCGTAGTATGTTATCAAGAAATTGCACACCTATTCTGATACAATATTCGTAATTGAAATATGCAAACATTTGCCAACTTTTAGTAACTGGTACAAAACAAACTCAATTACTTCACTTTACGTCTAGCTAGCTAGTAGATAAGTGATATGTATTTCTTCTACCAAGTCAATGTTTTTCCACTAATTGCATGATAATTATTTGGCAAAATATTACAGAGTTCAGACCTATTGTGGAACTTTAATTTGACCTGATTTATTTTATAATTATGATGTCTGAAATATTTTTTTTTTATTTTTATTATTTAGTTAATTGAACCAACGTATCAAGGGAAAACGACTGCTGGAATAGCTGAAAACAAGTGTTTCTTCTATTAAATCTGCCTTGTTTATTTGAACTTCCACTTCCAATCAGCCATGTAATGGGCCTTCAAATTTGGACTGTGTTTTTTTAATACTTACTACTGATGAATTTCAGCTACACGGGTTCTCTAAATAAAACTGAGAGTATCTATAAAAAAACAGGCAGACGCATTAGATTAGGATTCATTGGAAACGACACTGTATTTTTATAAACTCATAGATTCTTCTTTAATATTTTCCTTTCAAGTGTCAGTAGCATGGAAAATAGAAAATCATTTTATTTGGGCAAACTTGGATCACTGTTGTTGTCAAACAAGATCAAACCTGGATCAAGGGTACATTAAAATGGGTAAATAACAAAAGTGAACATCACACCATGTTACGATCTTATAGTTTTAACGGCTCATAGAGACCTACAGTCCAACAAGGCACTTGATAACATCGGTAATCTACATTGACGTTAACGAGGTAGCTTAGGATCAGGTGACATAATCCGTCACGGTCTACCAACTCCAACACCTTTCTGACTAACCACGGTTATTGAACGAGCGTTTGAAAGGCGTTTGAATGTTCTTTGAAAGAGAAGATTATTGCTAAATCATATGGAAACAATAGCCTAGCCTTTACAGTAAAAGTGTTGGAAACATCGTGATTACCTACTGGTTTCTACCTAGGTTTGGCACCATTTGTCTGTTTCTCAAGTTTTCTATTAATATTTTTGAAAGGCCTAAAAACAACCTCACTTTTGCAACCTTTTTACTTTCGCAACCCAATATTTTTCCACATTTCTGTTCATCCACATATTACATTTCGAATCTGAAATATTCACTCCTAACCTCCGACCCCAAAAAGTTTGGGAGTTTTAACATACGTAATCCCAGATTAGCGATGCCATACTTTTTACATTTTTCATTTCCAGATAAAAAAAACATTCACAAAAACGGGCAGAATGTTAAATGTTTTGATCGAACGAATGTATTCCTAATGGCCTAATAACTGCTTAAAAATATTCATTAATGGAGACTATTGCTGCTTCTCTTCAGATGTGCCTGTGTGCTTTTAGTTTATGTAAACCTATCTTCATTCGCGATTCATTTGCCAAAAATGTAAACAAATATGTTTTTATGGAAAAATACCTTTAAATCCTCCACAATAAAGTTCAGTTTACGCTACAACTTTCAACATTTTTATAACTTTTTCAATAGTGCTAGTCACTCGGAAATCAATTACCATTACGATGAAGTTGATATTTCTTTAACTTGAAATAATATTAATTTGAAACATAAGTTTGAATCTTCGATCAATAAAGGTTTGAATAGCCTATGAGTAAGCGCCTATACCGAACTCAAGCCTTTAAAAAAAAATTACCACATAGGTACAGCAATAAGTGGAAGAAGGGAAAGGAGGCCTTTACCCTGCGGTGGGACACAAACGACTGATAATAATAAGGAATGAATAAGTACCTACACAAATCCGTTGGTCCAACCATCCCGACGTAATTGAGAAACCTCGGGTACGAGATACGTCAGAGTCAGAATACTCTTCCGTGTCTCAACCACGCTCCGCAGAGATCTAAGATTGACAACTTCAATGTACGTGCATTCCCTATTAACATAGAAACATCTCAATATACCATGCGGGGGAGCACATAGGTAGGTAAGTACCTAGCTAGTTTTAACAAAGTTCTCAAGTAAACGGATTGTTGTGATGCGAGGTTAATCTTGTTATTAAACTTTGTTTATCTAAACTTATTGTTGTACTGTACCTACCTAACTACCTACTTACCTATTAACGTTAGTTTAACTGAATATGTTCGGGCTGACGCTTTCTTTTTTTATTGCCGTTAAGTAGGTAAGCTTAACCTATTTCAACATAAAGTCCCATCTTTATATTATATACATTTATACTGAAACATAAACGTCTTGCGCAAACGAAGACGGGGCTAAAAAACATAACACAAGACTAGGTATCAATAATGTCAAAATAATATCTGTAACAATGAAACGCAATGAGGAGGAAACTGGAAGTACGGAGCTTGACATTTCGCGATCCGACATCGACACCGCATTCGTCGCATCACTGCGAGACTCCGACACTGCGGTTTTGTCACACGACACAAATGTAAGACGACACTGGAAAAAGAGTGCGTAGTATTTAGCGACGCGCCGACGGAGATACGCCAGGCTTTGTCGCGCCACGTTTTGTCTATGTGCATATCCTGAACAGTCGCGGGCCGTTGACCTCCGATGAAAAGCCGATTTCTAACAGCTCTTTTGTGCGAGATGTGAATGTCCGACGGAGCTATTTTACGTACTGTGTACAATTATTTTTAGGGCCCCGTAATTGCATTCATTAAATCATGACTCGGTTCCTACAACCGCAGTATAAGTAGCAAGTGACGGTCGATTTTTTTTATATAGCTTTAGAAAATTACCTGTCATAGAACTTAGCTGGAGATTAGGTGATGATTAGTTACTTATTTTTTCATACCAGAAGTTTGCTAATTACGAGTATTTCTTTCTCGGGTAAGAATTAGACGATAAGCTTACCTAAGGCGAAAGCGCCAGGGTAGCCCGCGAAATTCAAATTTTCTTACATCTTTTGCAATTTGCTGGTCAGTATTAAGTTGTACCTTGATTGATGATTGAAAGAAACGGCCAAGCCACATATTTTGACTAAGGTGTAGAGTTTGTGAAGTTAGGGCGTGTAGAGTTAGAAGCTTGGCTCTACATGAGATCTGATAACTTTTTGACAGTGCGAGCCATATGTGGTCTCGTCTTGGCAACATTTTACATGAAAATGTTTTTGGTGGGATTTCACATCTTTTTGAAAGTTGCTTATGAAATAAAAATAGGGACTCCTTGGTCCCTATATTAATTTTCAGAACTCTAGCATCAAAATTTGCGGAAGTCTCGTACAAACTTCCATCCCCTATTTTAAGGGGTTGGAGGGCAAAAGTTCCAAGTTTTAGAGTTTTTTTTTGTTGTTTGTGTACTATTACTAGCTTACATACCAAATTTCAGCTTTCTAGGACTTCAGGAAGACCCTTAGAATATTGATGATCATCAGTGAGTCAGTGAGTCAGTGATGAAATCGGGGTATTTTAGATATCAATAAAATCTAAAGTATAAGAGCTATGTAATTGAAACTTTATAGGATTAATAAGTCAACCACTGACATCATATCCCGAAAATTTTGTTTATCTGGTATAATCCAAACCCAAGTTATGAAGGTTCAAAAATACGACGAAGTGCTTCGAGAAAAGGTAGGTAGTGCCCTTGCGCTTCGCTTGGTTCGTCTTGGCAGGGGCACTCCCGTGCAACCAGATTTGTTACAGTCGCGAATCATATTTTAATCAACGTACACAGACACTGAGCTGCAAATTGCCAAAATCCTTCTTTAGCGCTAAAATGCTCATCAATCAGCAATAGTTTATTAAGGGGGACCTTAATAAACTATTGCTGATTGATGAGCATTTTGTCGGTAATAAATACCTAAGGCTGGAATATAAACGCGTTCATGCATATTGAGTTTATGTGCCTGAAGGTACGATCATGGGTATCAGCCTCTAAGAATAATAATCTTTTTATCTAATAGACCTCGATAACTGCCATAATCCTATATACTCCATTCAAAAGGCCATTTCTTTCATAGTTAGGTACAGCTTTTTAATGGATTTTATTTGATGTCAGCGGCCATCTTAATAATAATCTTATGAACAGTCGCCATGGGTTGTAGAGTAGAGCAATCATTAAACATTAATTTAACTGCATTTTGATAACTACAATAAGGCGGGAACATTATGAAGGTAGCTATGATATCAAAGTGGCCCTTACATTAAGTAAATGCTACTTACATAGTCGGTAATGGACGGAGAGCATGTTTAATTTATTTTGTAGTAAGATTACGCGCGTAATGTAACATTATACTGTTGAAATACTGAATCTTTTAATGCCGTCTGACTGATAACATCATCGCTTTCGTTTCCATTTCATTTTATGTGATTGTACGTTTAAATAATCTGTTTCATTTGCTGCGTCAGATATACTTATGTCAGTACTTTTTCTTGTACTTACATTGAATTACTTTTATCACTCTTTGTCCGTATTACGTATCTACTACATTAATTATATGGTATTATATGGATTTGTCAATGGTATCATCACATTCTGCCAAGTGTGACGCATATAACTTATAAACAATTGAAAATGAAAATGTTATTTTAAGGTTTTAAGTTTTGTTACGTGTGTATAATATACATTGGAACATAAAAATCTTAATTTAAAAATTATATTAGAACACAAGTAGATATTTTTATTATGTATGTATTTTCCATGAAACAAAATTTATTAGACAAAATATACACTGTACAGTGTACATTAGACCACCAAATTGTACAACTGGTAACACCTATATTTTCTGCAAATAAATTATTCTTATTCTCTGATTAATATTTAATTTCCACAGGGCTGTCGAACTAGTGGGTTTAAACCCACTAGTTCGACAGCCCTGTGGAAATTTCGTGCAGTTTAATTTCGAAAGAGAAATTGCCATAAACTGTTACGCCTATTGCAATGCTACCTTACTGAGTGGAAAGCAAAGCCGTCCTATCTTTCTCAAACCACTCCATTGTACTGTCACCTCACGTTTTCAATTCTTCTGCAAACAATATGGCTGCTAGTAACGCAATCGTAATAACAACTTTGTAACTTCGAAATTAAAATACTTTCAGACGAACTTGCGTAATGAACTTGACTTTTGTAGACGATCGAGTAACTTGGTATTGGAGAGAATATGTGTAATCTAGGTAAGTATATATAGAGCTAACCTTGATGTTGGAGGCTGTGCCTAACTAGCTAGGATCATGGAATAAAATTACAATGCTAAATCAAGCAGTCTAGATCTAGACATTGTTTCTGACGGCCTCGTGACAAATGCATGCACAGTATTGAGGCCTTGCAGAATACTAAAATGTACCTATGTACAGTCACGAGCAAAAGTATGTATACACTTGGCTTTATTCAAAGGCGATTTTCTCCTTTATTTTTTAATTAAATTTTATATTATTAGGAACATAGTATTTTCGACCCCATAGGTGTATGTAAAGTGTCGTATTTCAACGTTGCATTCGTTATTTCGTGAAAAAATCGTAATTTAAAGTTGCCAAGTGTTGACATATTGGTGCTCGTGACTGTACAGTCAACAAAAGAGATAAGTATGCAGGATCGTCGGATAAAGTTGATGTTTAATAAGAAACAGATGGATGTTCTGGAATAAAATTTAATTTTATTAATAGAAAACAAACAGCTCATTTATCAAATTAAATTTCAGTCGACAACATCCATCGGTTTCTTACTAAACTTCAATTATATCCGACGATCCTGCATACTTATCTCTTTTGTTGACTGTACCTACGTACTTGATTCGTCACTATGCATATTATAAATCTGCATGCACCACACTACTTTTTGTGTCGTATAAATGAAACAAGAGAAGAAAGTACTTCTGCCTATCTACAGTATCTACCCCCACCATTGTTACCAAAGTTATTCATAGAATGAAGCCGGACAGAAATTACTTTGCTACCAAAATACGATGGGGAATAAACCCGAAATTTCAAATCCATTACCAAAACTATTTTTCATTTCTCATGCTCGGAAAGTAGTTTGTTTGATCCGAATAGTGGGTGGAAGACGCTGCTTCCCACCTCAGGGCGGGAACGACTCATAGTAATTGCTTCCCTCTCTAGGGCGGGAATGAATTTTAAAAATAGAACTAAATTTGCTTAGGTAGTCAGCTACGTTTTTTTTTTTTAATAATTAAGAAAGTTGCAGCGGTCTTCTGAGTTTATAAACAGCCAGTGTTAATTTAAAAAAAAAACTTAGTAAGTGGGACGGCCCGCCGCGGCGGTGAACAGATTCTACCTACTTATGTGGCTGTGTGACGCGGTGTGTTCCATATTTCAAATTTAAAAGAGACTATTAAATAGGTAGTATTCATGTTCATGTCATCAATAAATATTTTAGAAAAACTACTATTTTTTACTTTCCTTATATTCGAAATGAAAAGTAGAGTGTTTAACGCGGGTGAAAGACATCAATTCTCACTCGGACTATAGCCGCCCTCGCTGCGCTCGGGCGTCTAAATACCGCGTATGGAAATTGATTCCTTTCGACCCTTGCATAACAATCTACTATTCATAGACATTAATAACAATCATGATTATTACAGTTAAATTGCCCATGAATGAGTACCAAATTCACCAAATAATGCAACCATTTCACACGATGCCCGTATGCAATAATTAGGTACGAAACATTAGTAACGCAGTAACCGAACATGGCGCATTTAATGCATTTTATACTGCAAGTGAGGTACCGGCCTTTGAATGGAAATTTATACTCCTCGCAGGAAATATAAGACAGCGCGGAAACGCCTCCGCGTGCCCTCAATTTCACTTTGATCTATTCAGATGCGACATCCTATACTATGAATGTATACACGGTTCAATCGCAGTATATCATTGTACATTTCTCTTTCCTCATACTTGAGATGCGGAAGCTATATTGTATGATACGTGGGTTTTTATAATGTAATTCCGTTTTTGTTGTGGGTTTTGGATTTGTTTTTATGACTTTAGCATCTACTCGGATATCTATGGCATCTACAATAGACATTATACTCTCATGCCCGATATTCATCAGTATTTGAGATGGAGTATATAATGCTTTATTATACTCAAAAATAAAATTGTAACAGCCTTTTACAGTATCAGATAATATTTATTTAATAATACCCTTCGGCGAGAAGTCGGTCTCTGTCAGTTCTTTCCGTAACTTTGTTTACAACATTTATCGACTATATAAGCTTAACCAACAATTTTGATTCTAAGAAGGGTGATCAACTGCCCAAGGGTTTTCCCAAAGTAAGATAAGGCTCCAAATAATTTTAAGACTATCACTAAACCCATTCGTGAAACTAGATTACCAAGCAACATTTATCTAAACGACGCTAATCCAGACACAACTTAACACATTTCCTACCATTCGCTACCGGTACCGGTACACTATACCTGTACCACAGTATTACTGTGCCTGTACCGTGTACAATATGTACCTTATAAATAACATTTACGATGAAAACGTGGTTGTTCTCATTCGAGCATTTTATTATGAGCGGCTGATAGGCGCGTGCCGCGAAATTGATTGTGCGTGCTCTCACGTACCTGACAAATTGCTATTGCAATGCCTCTTTATTCCTTGGTACGTGAACGATGGCTAGCTTGCGTGGCCTAAGGATTTACTTAACTGTCATAATTTATTGCCAGACACTCGTTTATATGTATAACTTGTGTAGACTTGCTGGGAACGTTCCAGTCGTAAACCATTATTGTGTTAAGTAACGTTTCGTTGCTGTCGAATTATTGAGGAATTTTGTAACTGATGACCTATTTCAAGTTGGATTTAATTACGAATTCATTCCTTATTAAAACAAGCAAATCTCTAGAAGCGTATTTAGAAATTAGGTATCTACACCAATTAATTTAATAGAAAACCACATTGATTAAATAGATCGTAAATGAGTATTTTTAAAGTACGCACATTATACAAAATACCTACGCTTTAATAAGATAAAAACGGGTATGTCAGATTAAATATAAAATTATTGAGCGAAACAAATTCTTTATAAAAGTGAATCTGCCCTTTTTATGACATTGCAAGCTCCCTTTGAGCTTAAAAGCCGTATAAATGTATTTTTATTGGTCACTTACTTTGTAGTAATCTCTGGCAATGTAATAAAGTGCCACTTAGATAATGTTTCAGTGACAAATCTTTAAAAGGAATGTCGTAACAACTTATTTACTGTTAACGACTAGAAAAAATAACGTATTTATTGATAAGGTAATAAAAACCGGCTATAAAGCTAAGTAACTATGATTGTTTTAAAAAATAACGCATTATGACCGTTAGACAAAAGTCTCCTGGAAAGATGTAGCCAGATAACCTGAACCTATCACAAGGGCTGGTTTGAGGTAGCGCAGAAAACGAGTAGGTACAAGGAAGAATTTTGAGGGGCCCTTTACCCATTAGAAGGACAACAGGGAAATGCCAATTTAAAAATTATTAACGTAATGAAAATGTCAAAGGAAATTCTAGTCCGTAGGTAATACGATGACTATCCAAGCCCCATTGAAGCCTTTGAAGGCACATGGGTTTAATACCTCTGTCGGGTGTAACCCTGCCGGTTTGCCCCTTGACATCTGAACGAAAACATAATAATGTCTGCACACATTTGTTGGTAGGGTGAAAGAGGGTCAGCCGACACGAGTGGCTTCTTTGAAATCGATCTATCGTATGATAGTGTAAAAACTTTAGGGTTTTTGGCAGCTATCCCACATTAACCAATTTGTCATGGCATGGATGTTCACACACATACATCTAAATCTAAGGAACACACTACGACGTCGTCAACGGACTGAGGAAAATGTCGTGAGAAAAGTCTTGAGTATGAATGTTGACAACTATAAGAGTAAAGAAACGATGGATTAAATGATGATATGGTGGGTGACTACCGAGATGACTACTAATAGAGAAGTATGGAATAAAAAGACGTTGCACCGACCCCAAATGAATTGTGATAAGGACAGGAGAATGATGATCCCACATTAACTAAATTTTTTTTAAGCTTTCTGGAACTGCGTTTACCTACGTAAGTACCTCTGGATTTTTTCACAAATTAAAATATCACATTACATGAAACTTAAATTAGGTTGTATTTCTTTACAACTTGAAAATAAAAGAAAGAAAGCAAATTCAGTGTAGGTATCTCCCGCATAAATGAACTCAAGAAACAAGTTGCTCTAGCGTTTCTTACTAAGAGCTGGCTTCACTTCACGAACTTACTTTGAGCTTAAAGTCAACATGTTATTAGTGCTTTTGAATCACGTCAACAGTTAACTGTCGAGTTAATAGGTACATATTATTATGTTTCCAATGTAGAAAAACATAATTCCAAATTAATTTCCGTAATTCCAAATTGATTACTTATTGTAATTCTAAATTAAATTGATTATAATGGTTAATATATAGATATTCAATACAAATTAATACCTGACGAATATTCATTTTATATTGCCAATCTTAATACTGAATTAATCGATAATTATGTTACCTACCTAATTCTTAACCAAACTGCTTGAACTATCGCAATTTAGCAGCGCAAATAGGTAGATGACTCAACTTCAGAAATGAAGAACATGAACAACTTGAAAAGATACCAAAAAAAACACAAAGGACTTGTGAAAAACACATAACGAAAACTCACATAAGTCATTGACTCAGTTATGTGAATTCCAACGCTAATTCTTACACGAATCCCATTGTGTTAGACACACAGAGCCATGCTAAATGTGGAAAATACACATTAGAGACGTTATAATTCAATTAGCGACCAGTAGCCGAATTCTTAGTTTTTTTTTTAACCTACACCAAACTTGGGAAATCGATGCTTTTATAGGATTACGATAACTTAACCTTGACGTGAGTTAGCGATTTATAGCGCGGCACTACGGCGCGCGGCGCTGTCAGTTCGGTAAAACATCATAAAAACTTTTTAGGTCATTGCCAATATTCATGGTTTAGGTACCTACTTAAAAATACAGGCAAATATTGGTCGGAGAACGCAGTATCACAAATTCGGATACTCTCTGCTATCCGATTCTCACTGATGAGATTATAAAGCCCCTATTGGGAACACCGCATCAACAACGTAAACAGAACCACGGTTAAATTCGATTGTAATACGGGCTTACCTACCAAACGGATATTCGACAATACGCCGCCGACAAACACTGTGAGAGCAGTGTCGTGACACACAAGCTATTATTCAGACGCACTCAAATCAACATCTGTCACTGATTGACGATACTACGATTAATTTGCATCGCAAACAGCTTCGCATAAATCCCAACTACATGAGATACAAAGCTAATAAACACAACTGTGTGTATTATGAAACTATTTAGTGAACTTGGTACTGTAAATACAAAATTGTTTCTGTTTGTATGTTTAGTTTTAACGCCTAAACCACTGAATAAGTTTTTATGATATTTAGTATCTATACAGCGTGTATCAGAAATGTGTGGTCATATGTAAAGGTGTGGTACAGAACGTACGAACGTACGAGAAAAACAACATCAACTGTCCCATACTTAAAAAATTTTACATATATTTTTATACGATAAGTATATATTTTTTGGGATTACGATGTTGGTCCCTTTAACACACCATTATAACTACACCTTTCAGGTACACGTTGACCGCCGCGTAGCGATTGTTTGAGCCCTGAAGAAAGACAATTAGTTACATATAAAAAAATCAGTCAAGTGCGATTCGGACTCGTACACGAAGGGTTCCGTACCACAAAGCAAAAAACGCCGAAACCCATTTCTTGTATGGAGACCCCCTTTAATTTTTTATTTTATTTTGTAATCGGGTTCCGTTGGCACCCTCTGGGTATGGAATCCTAAAAAGTAGAAACCCCCTTATAGGAGTGTTGACGTTTGTATGGAAAACCCGAAATTCACACGCACGAACACACAAGCCTCGTAATTCGTAAACTAAAGTCACAAAGATGCGTTTGTCTAACAGTTACAAAAGAATTCTTGTTAGTGACGACTCACCTACTTTTAGGTAAAGAATGTGGATACAGATGTTATGTCACCCACTTTGGTTAAGCAAACGGTTAAACTAGGCGTTGTTATCTTCTATATTTTAATAAAATCAAGTCCGTTTTTTACGACATTCGATAATATCTCCGTGATAAAGTGCTTTTGTTCTAAATAATGTTATCTCAGCCTTTATTAAAATACTTTCAAACACCTAATGCAGACACAGAAGCAGACTGTCTTTTAATTTAAGGGCGACGCAGCGGTACGATGTTAATAGCTAATAAATTACCTTTAAGTGTACAAATCAATAAACTATGTCCGCCATCCAATAATTATATGCGAACACGAACAGACTTTAAACATTCCTTTTTCGGAAATTCCAATTACTTATATGGGCAGGTTTCACTACTCGCCATGGGTTTTGTTTACGATTCCGGCTGATATATGGTTTCCTAGATACTATACTGTTTCCCATAGCAATGTTAACTGCCTCTCGGTTCAGTTTCATTGTCAACTCAAATATTTATTGTAATTTATTCCGACACTCAACAAAGTTTCTTGGGTTTGCATTTTGTTCTTACAATAAGTATGTACACACACATAACTCGTGGTTGCTATTTCTGAATTTGCATAACACTAAATAATAGTGAGGTTTAGCCAGTTCAGTAACATTACTGACGCCAGTCGCACTTTCGTTTGCATATTTTTTGTGGCGTTGTTTACCTATGTTTCATTGTATATCTATGTTTCATTTTGACTTACAGCTCATTATAACAGTTGAAGAGAATTCTTGACAATAATATTCCGTACCATTAGAAAAATACGTGTATTTTTATATCATTCCCAACTGCGCTAGTCGCTACAGGCAGCTGTTTCCGTCGAATTGGAAAGAGTTGAACAGAAGAGAGAACATTCTCAATTTTAAAACAACTTCGAGAGCCGTCCCCGAGATAATAGAATGTCACATCTTTACTTGTTGATAACTATGAGTTCGATCTTTTCTACGATTAACTTTTCTAAAGAAGTTATAACTTTGCTCCCACGCAACATAGGTGCCTCGCCTCTTTTATTTAAATCTAGGATTAATCTTGGCTAAGAAAGCGCAGGATAACTTGACGAATTTAGTTTGAAATTCTGTGCAGAAGTTAAACACGAAGGATTATGTTCGCGTAGAACGTAACTCTTTTCTCACTATAGTGTACAAATTATAAGATCACTCTAGCTAGGTCATAAGGATTAAATTAAAAATTTAAAAAACCCCCGACAAAAATAAAATTAAGGAATCCCTACAAAAATAATGAAATAAAAAAATTAATTTAAATAAATCTTATGGAAGTCGGGGGACCGTTTTGTGGAACACCTTCTATTCTGAGGTCCCCCTACTTCCATAAGATTTATTTAAATTTATTTTTTTATTTCATGCTTTTTGTAGGGATTCCTTATTATTTTTGTCGGGGTTTTTTTTAAATTTTTTATTTCATGCTTTTTGTAGGGACTCCTTAATTTTTGTATTTCATTTCTTTTATTTTCTTCCGTTTTAAGATTCTGGTAATTTAGTGTTTAATCAGGTTTTTTATCCGTCAAAAAATATTGATTAATTTAAAGTTGAAGAATAATTTTTAAGACTAAACAGATTTTTTTGTTTTATTATATTTTTCAAGTTTTTAGTTTTCATTTCGTTAGTTAAGTAGTTAATATTCCTCATTCCCTTTCAATATACTTAGTGTACATTATTCTACTTGTCAAGCCCTTGCATTTGATACCTATATTGAAGGACTTGTGAAAAAAAAATGCAATTCGCCATTTTGTGGTGGCGGCCATCTTGGATTTGAAATTTTTAATAGTGTATAGTATTCTACTATTGAAGCCCTTTCATTTGATACCCATATTGAGGGAATTGTGAAAAAATATGTTATCCGCCATTTTGTAGCAGCGGCCATCTTGGACCGATTTTCATCAAACATAGCTAAGAACACTCCCGACTAATACACCTTTCAAACAAAAAAAACTAAATCAAAATCGGTTCATCCGTTCGGGAGCTACGATGCCACAGACAGACACACACACACACAGACACGTCAAACTTATAACACCCCGTCGTTTTTGCGTCGGGGGTTAAAAATTATCATTGCATGTCTCTCACAAAGTTAGTTAACAAACTGAAACAGGAATACAGGATAGGTAGGTACATATATAACTGGTACGATGTTATTTATGAGAACAAAAAGTCATTAAAACAAACTTGTATTGAATTTCCATTCTTATCGATCTAGTCCTCTTAACATCTATGTTATGAATGAACGCGTGGTACAACGATTCAAGTCCATCAACCGCCTACGATTCGCGAGTCAGTACCTACTTCCGTGGGAGGTTATTGTTCTACCTTCAATATCAAGTCCATAGACATGGAAACGTTAACGCGTGCGTTATGCATACCTCGATTAAGGTCAAGAGACTGTTTCTTCTCGGAAAAATAATAAAGCCGCGGTGGTATTGATAACAATTATGGCTTTTTAATGTATTTGTTTAAGTAACACTACGATGTGAAATCGTTGGAAGATAGAAAAGCGGTGTGTTCGAGATAAGAACATTGTGATTTGAGTTTTCGACGATACTTAATCTAGCCGGAGATTCTAATCACACAAGACATTTATTCAAATAACACTGAGAATCAACACTTTTCGAACGTCAAAATTACATAAGACAGTCCCCCAAAAACACCCGCCATTCATCACTTCCTAGTGCTTTCGCTAGGAAGAAGAAGTGGCACAACAAACTCTCCACTGCTTGGTCCAATACCTAAGTGCAAGAACACAAAACAATAAACATAACGACTTCGAAAAACCACTAGGTATCAACCGGAAGTTCCGGCTAATCACACCTCCGTCTCCAACATAACGACCTACGACTTCGTTTCCGATAAAACCAGTTCCTCCTACCTCTCCTCATTACGATTATGATTAACTGCAACCTATAGAACGGCGTGCGCGCATGCATTATTTGATCATAACCTGTCGCTCCCCGAACGAGTCGTAAAGTTTAATCCGTGCTCATAATTTGTCAAGACATCGGTACTTCGGTGGCCTTTAATAGCCATCATATAGTCATGACTCATCAATAGGTTTCCATCTATATCTATAGATACGATAATTATAATCAGCCGATAATGTACCAGCGGGAACACAGGCCTCCGCTTTGTGAGAGGGATGGGGTCGTAATCCACCACGAGGGCCTAGTGCGGGTAGGTCTAAGTCAGGGATGGGGAAACTTTTTCCTTCGCGTGCCAATATTTACTAACGAAATATATGACGGATCAAGTTATTGCATTTTTAGCTAAGTATATTATTTACTGAAATAACATATTGATAATTATGTATTTTCTGAGACTCTAATTGATTGTGCAATATTACAAAATAACTATTTGCAATAAGAAAGAAATTGCAATTAAATTAACCTTCTATGTTAGCTGCGAAGTAGAAGGTTGAGGAGCGCTGGTCTTTGTGGGGACATGTTTGGACACATTTGTGTCTGGGTCCGGTCTTACCCATTCTCCTTTCTAACAATACGAAAACTCCACTTGATTTTTGTTTGATGGTCGCGGGCCGGATTTTAACGCTTCGCGGGCCGGTGATGGCCCGCGGGCCGTAGTTTCCCCATCCCTGGTCAAATTCAACTATATCCGATGATCCTGCATACTTATCTCTTTTGTTGACTGTACATAAAACTACTAATCAAGCCTTAATATTGTAAGTACTTAAAGAGAAGGAGGATATCAAAGCTCTTTAAATTATCAGTCTTTTTTTTACCGACTTCAAAAAAAGGAGGTTATCAATTCGATACGTATGTATGTAATATTATTGGAATTGCATTATATTCACACATGACAATCTATTAGGGCTTCCAAACAAATATACAAAATTTTGTAGACGTATGTATGTATGTATGTATGTATGTATGTATGTATGTATGTTTGTCCACGCATATCTCCGGAACTATTAATCGGATCGTGACCATTCTTTTTTTATTGGCTTACATTTACTTCAACTTAGGGAACAGTGCAAGTTTGATCAAAATCGATTCAGTAATTTTCAAGATATGGACTAAGACGTGAAAGTGTGACGGCCTGGCTTATTGATACGAGCTACGGGTGTAGTGTCAAAGGGAAAATATCTCAAAACCTTGGTCAAATTCTAGCGCAACAACTAAAAATTACGAAATAAAAAGTAATTTAAAAAAATTAAACCGACTTCAAAAATAAATCAACTCAAAATTATGAAATAATTTTAATTTCGGAAGTCGGTGGCAAAAAACTAAAACTATAAAATACAGATCCCAATCGACACCGACTTCCGAAATTAAAATTATTTCATAATTTTGAGTTGATTTATTTTTGAAGTCGGTTTAATTTTTTTAAATTACTTTTTATTTAACAAAAAGTTTTATTATATTTGCATTGTAATTTTGGAATGCTCAACGACAGAAAAAGAAAATCCCTACACCCTCCTACCTACGTTATACAGAAAACTCATCCAGTAGGGAAAAATCTATGTGAGGTAAAAATCCCACACTCCACGATCTCCCTCCCTGGAGGTCGGGGTGCCTTTTGAAGGTTTCCCCCCGACAACAAAAAAAAGGTACCTACTAAGTTATTAATATTTATATGTTGTTCGTAAATGAACACCCACTCCTTAGAATGTCAGATGCATAACTTTTCCTTTTGATTGCGCCGCAGACGAGTAGAAAACTTCATTTCCAGTTACAAGCAGATGTCTTACTTTCCCTAGAAAAGACATCGCTATTTATACTAATATTATAAATGCTGAAGTAGGTAACTCTGTTTGTCTGTCTTTCTGTAACCTTTATACGCCTAAACCAACCACAGTACCAATAGTTATGTTTAGCAGATAGGTAGCCTGCGACCTATCTGCCAAATTTCATAACAATTGAGTCGTTACGGGTCGTCAGAAGCCTGAAAGTCTGACAACCGGTTTTACCAAGGAGTATCGTGTTACCTAGTAATTGGGTTGTGGAGGTCAAATAGGCAGTCGCTCCATGTAAAATACTGGTATTCAGCTGCATCCGGTTAGACTGGAAGCCGACCCCAACATAGTTGGGAAAAGGCTAGGCAGATGATGATGAGGTAGCCTGGGACCTGGAGAAGGACATAGATTACATTTTATCCTATAGGTACCCTAATTGCGCAACACACTTTCAAACACAATCTGAATCATTTTGAAGGATATTGCTAATCCATTGCTCCATATGTTCGAAAAATTTGTCTGCTCAACAACGTAAATAACGCAATGAAGCCATCGCTGCTGTTAGTGTTACGCGTTTACCCGCTGGATAGTATTAAAAAATATGAAATACGCAGACGAAGTCACGGGCAACTGACAGCTAGTTTGAAATAAGTCGGTACTTTTCAGAGGTACCTATCCTATGTAGACATACCTACAAAGTACCTACAACATGCATGCCATGACTAATTTCTCCACTAACCAAGCGTGGTATTTATCGGAAAACTCTGAGATTTATTCTTGTAGAAGGCAATTGAGTGAGAAGTAGAACTAAAATGGCGGAAAAGTTTACTATCAATCTCAATCTAAATCGTTTAGAAGAATATTGCTAATCCATTGCTTCATATGTTCGAAAAATATGTCTGCTGAACAACGTAAATAACGCAAAGTTTTTTTTTTTTTTTTTTAACTTTGTTGAACGGTCAAAATGAAACCCATTGCTACTGCCTACTGATAGTGTGTTACGCAATTACCCCGCTGAAATCAATAGGTACAAGGACCTTGTTACCTCTACAATGCAATTTTGAACAAATATTTTGCACAATAACTGAGATTAAAAAAACTGAAGTGTTAATATTTTGCTCAATAACTGAGATTAAAAAAACTGAAGTGTTGAACTGACTTTTGTTGCTGACGGTACCTACCTATTGCGTTTTGTATCAAACTTCAAGACATTATTCAAGTACCTACTTACCCACGAGTTCGAAAGTTTCAGAGTTCATTCAAAATGTAGGTCCGAGGTGCATCGAAACTACGAGATTGCGTCTGTCTCTCAATAGTTTTACCTTAGCACAATGTATCTTTAGATTTCCTTTGCAACAAGTGCTACAAAGACCTTTTGTTGACTATCAGAAGCCCGTGACTTCCCCGTATTTCTCGAATCTAATTATGAGAATCAGAGGTGGCTTGTAGTTAGTGGGTGGTTGCTACTACTACGGGTGCATTTTCCTGGTTTCGATATTATTATACTTAGGTTAAAATAATTTCGAGATGGAAGGAGAGTAGGGAGGCCTTTGCCCAGCAGTGGGACATCAATAACTAGAAAAAAAAAACAGTGGCACTGCGAGTGCCGACAAAAGTGAAAACTTGAACAATTACGTGTGTATTTTTTTAATTGTCTTATAAACAAAACACAAACAGAATACTTTGCCATCACTCACTGACATTATCGGATATACAATCCCGAGGACCGCCGAACACATCCGAATGTAGCGCTGTGTCGGTTACGGTAACAGTGTCGCGAGTTCAATGGTTTTTTCCCATCTCAAAAAATGCCCAACGCGCCTAAAGAAGTTTTCACTTCAATCGGATAAAATTGTACAGAATACGATCCACACCATTTTGATCCAGAATTGTTTTAAAATGTCTAAAAATTACTTGCAATTGGGACTTACTTTAAAAGCAGTCTAAGAGACAGAAATTACTAATTACACTGAAATTAAGTAGGTACACGCTAGTGTGACGTAGGAACTGGAATAGTCCTAATACCTAAAACGAATTTATCTTTCACCAGCTTCTAACCGTGACTACCGCGTGAAATTTCTTGTTCCCCAGACCCTGCCCGCGCTATTACTTCGTTTTCGCTTATAATTATTTTTGCTCGGCTCGTAGTCCTAGCGTGATGTCATATAGCCTATAGCCTTTCTCATGAATTAGGCTATCAAATGCAAAAATATTTTTTCAAATCCGACTGGTAGTTCAGGGATTAGAGCGTTCAAACAAACAAACTTCAAGATTTCCCAAGATTTCTTTTATTCATATCCATAATACAACTTTGCTCACTACAAACAACATCGATATTCAATCAATAAATGCAATCTAACCTCAATTTGATAACCGCGTTCGTCATGCCATAATTCACGACATACGCCTAACCTAGCCACATGTACACACGCCAGCACATCAAGCTACCCGAAACTGTAAAATTTTCCCAATCGACTTTGAACCTTATATTTTAGCGATAAAGTTGAAAATCTATTAAAGAAATTTGACAGATTGTAGTAGCTTGATGTGCTGGAGTCTGTACATACATGACAAAAATGGCCGCGTACTGAGCTTATGGTAAGCCAACATGCTTCATTAGTCAATCCCACGCATACTGTGACAATAGAATGAACACTATTGTTTACCGATGTTGTAATGTGGACGTTTGATTTAGATTACATTTAAACTATCGGGAGTGTAGAGAAAGCTTGATTAGAATTTGAACTTTGTTGTTTAGGAAGTAGGTGACGATGACGTCATGAATAGTATGGTATGGAATAAAGTACCTATACTTCATTTATAGCATAAGAAAAATAGCGGCTAAATAACGACAGATATTCTGCAATATTGTTGAAATTACTGCACTTTAGAGTTTTTTTTAAATATAAATAGAAAATAGATTACATTGCTTTGTATTTATCGTGAAATAACGGAGTTTATTATACATTTATATCGAAATAAAGGATAACATTTATATCGAAAGGGTGATAGCTGTTATTTATAAATGGAGTATAAGTACCTTTTTATTGACCCTGAGCGCCCTTGGGACTCCCGTCAAAGCCTTTTTTTTTCGAGGGTGTAGTAGAAATCTTCAATCAAAACAAAGCCGTAGTTACTTACCTACTTACTTCACATTTCATATCCAACAAAAATAGGTGAAGTTAAAATAGATTGCTAAAGGTAGGGCTCTAGTAACAGGTCTCCCCCATCGATCTCTTGCCTCTACAGCAGCTAGTGGGTGATCCATTTCCCACCTGTGACAATACAAACAACAGGCACTATTCGTGTTCCCTTTGCAGGTCAACCGGAAAATAAATCTTTCAGCCATCATTTCCAACATCTATTGAACGACTTCAAAAAAAGGAAATTATGCGTTTCTCTGGCATATGTGCAGGTGCAAACGTAAGGAATAAAAAACTGTACGTTTTCAACACAGATTTATAATCATGAGGATCTTTGTATTTATTCACATTTTTCTAGAAATTGCTATTTTCAAGCATAAGTAGGTTATAGTATTAATTGTGATTTCATTCGTTTCTTCGATGGGTCTTCTGATAGAAACATTCTTGATATCAGTTTGTGGTTCGAAATTTGTTCCTGGAAAATCTCTCGCTCCTATACCTACTTAGCTGTATATTTGTACATTTTATCATTATTACTTAATTAATACCACTACATGGAATGATATTTTCATTAATTTAACCCGCAATATTAATAAATCGACACAAGTACTCAAGTTATAGATCGCGGGCCATCATTTACAACAACTGTAACCCGTTTTCCCACAGCTGGCATTATAAACAGCTGATACAATCTATATTCCCTTTCATTCCCAACTCGGCATGGATATAAATCTCGCATTACATACATTTAATGCGAGATTTATACTATTTATTTATATATTTATACGGCGTTGTGTGATAGTTGTGGAATATTATTATTATTATTATTATCTCCTTTATTCAATTAAATTCTTATAAATTATATTTTTAAATATTAGTATAAAGAAATATAAAAACATTTAAAAATAAAAAAAATAGTAGCCCACCGGTATCGGGATCAGGGTCCAAGCTACCGGCGGTCAGGGCTCCAGAGAGAGGAACCTCCTAACTATTCGGGCCGTGTCCAGAAGTACCGCTTTCTGGATCAAGCCCTTGATCCAGCTGCCCAACGAGAGCCTCCTCAGGTGTTGGTCGAGGCTCTTGGCTATTAGACCATTGGCTGTCACAACTATCGGCACAATGATCGCTGAGTCCACATCCCACATGTCGACAACCTCGTGAGCCAAGTCAAGATACTTGATTTGTTTATCTTTCTCGGCTTTCACGAGGTTCCCATCATGCGGGACGGTTATGTCAACAATCATTGCGCGCCGCTCTGATCGATTCACCACCACTATATCAGGCTTATTGGCAACAATAGTCCTGTCAGTGATGATGGATCGATCCCAATATAATGTGATATCACCATTTTCGGGAACTGGGTCGGGCACATACCTGTAGTACGGCACCTCCGATTCCACAAGGTTGTATTTCAGAGCAAGTTGCTGATGGATTATCCTGGCTACAAGGTTGTGTCTATGCAAGTACTCTTCGTTAGCTTGACGAGAACACCCGGAGATAATATGCCTGATTGATTCTCCCGGCCGGTGGCATGCCCGACAGATGTCAACCGTGCCGTCTTTCACTTATTATTATTATTATTTTTTTATATATTTTACATAACTCGGGACCATGCGGTCCCGGTCCTTTGGAAGGCGTACGAGGGGCCGAAGCCAACTCGCAGAGGCCCCTTACGAAATTTTAATGAAATGCGGCACCAACCGACGATTATCCCTGTATGCACTATGCAAGTGCACCCAAGGATAACCCCCGGTTGGTGTAGGACTATATTGCAGGATATGGAAAAATAAAAAGTTGGACTATTGGTCTGGGTGGCTAAAGTGAACCGGTTTCCAGGAACTATGGTAAAACTATGACCCCTGCCTGATCAATGCTTTATATATACACAGATAAAATAGCAGGGGGTGACTTGCACACTCAATAATGGGCCCTCGAAAACGGCCGCTAGCACATAGTGACGTAGCGACAAGGGGGCAACACGTCCTGAGGTGCTTATGAGGAGTGGAGAGGTATTCCACGGCTATCAGGACAATCCCGGAAGTGCGGTCAAGATCCCTACCAGCATCTTACTGGAATACTTCCTTCCTCCGAGCACGTTTGCTCTTGCGAATCTCCACTCAAGCCGGCCAATAAAGGCAAGAATGAGGTGGGAGCTCTGTTCCTCGTCATTGTTCACTCCAGCCGGCCAATAAAGGCAAGCCAGAGGCGAGGAACAAGACTTCTCCCGGGAGATAGGGTCCGTGGGGTCGCTACTGCCCAACAGCTCGCCACATGCTGCCCTGCGGGTTTCTGTATCCCTCTTGGTCTGGCTCCTCACATTAGACCTGTTCCGGCAAAGTAAACTCTTCCGGCACAGGCCTAGAGTTCGGAGCGCGCAAGCCCCACCACAACGTCAACGTAGAGATACGGCGGTGGGGTTATTATTATTATTTATTTTTATAACCTACTTAAGTGCAACGTATTGATCCGCCTGTATAACTCGACATATTATCGCGGCGGCGCGGCGCCACGCTGCACTGCTTGTGAAGATATTATGACAGCTGTCAGCTATGTGTCAAATTCAGTAGGTACATTTTTTAAATAGTTCTGTATTTCACCGTCTGTCAAAACAAACTGGTGTCTTTGTACTTATTTTCCCCTTTTAAACAATCGCCCTACGAATGTTGTAATGTGTAGTTACATAAATATTGTCTGTTGGCATTTGTTATTCACGCACTATTGCACTCAATAGTTGGTTGGGTAAAAAGTGATCACTTGAAAGGTAAGTATACATATACATACATCCTAAAGTAATTGCTTTAAGAATAAATCAGTCTTTTGTTTTTCTTTGGGATTGATTTACCTACACAAAGTTTTGCATGAAACTTTAACTTTTATATAAGTATTTCCATTAGTCTCCTCCAGACGGCGTTTCGGCCACAGCAGCGGCCAATCTCAAAGGAGACTAGCCTTCGGCGCGGGAGATATTATAGTGCACAAGGCACCAGTGACGAAGGTTCCATACAACTAGATTCCTACCAGCTTCCCTTTGAAAAATGGCACAGTCAGTATTCTAAAGGTAGACAAATAATATAATAATATTAAAGATATCTACTCCGGCTTACCTCTTACAAAAATTGACCCTTCGTTACTGCAAGGCAAAAGTGTGTGCGCAGACACAGGTGCACTCCCTCTTCCCTCAATCTGATAGTCCGATATGACGGCAATCCAACATGACCGGAGAGAGTTGAGGTCAGGCGCAGGACCAACGGATTAACGTGCTTTCCGAGACACGAGGGTATCACACCGCTAACTTCCAAACTCCGGGCTGTTACTAAGAAATGTCTACTGGAAAAACTCAATAACACTGCCCGACCCGGGAATTGAACCCAGTCAGCTCAGCAGTCGCGGTTGCGACCACGAGACCATTTTCATATACCTACAACTACGTGTCCAAATAATTATTAACTCTACGCTATATTTATACCACTCTACGTAGCCGTAGGTCAGTGAGCCAGTCACAGTTTGTAGTAGTTCAATTTGAAAGCCCATTGTGGGCGACAATGGGCCTTATTTAAAGTTTCTGAATGACGCCTACTGCCTACAGCGATCCGAAGGCAATTTTTACATTTTAATTACCTCGAATGTAACTGTTAGTTCGGTCGTACACTATTGGCAATTAGCGTACTCGTTCGAACGATAAAACTTCGATGGTTATAACTTTTAATAGTTATAATGGTATATGTACACAAAACTTTAATATTGGCAGTTCATGTCAATTATTTCATCGCATAAATATGTTAAAATCGTATAGTGTTTTACCGATAACGACTTGAATGTTTAATTTAAATACGTGTTGAGAGTGTTGAGGCTAAGAACATAACACATACTCCCTTATTATAGCCAACTACATGAGTAATGAAAGCTTTGCTGAATCAATTGGTTACACATAAAAATATAATGACTGGGTACACAAGCTCAAGTCGTTGACCTCTAACCTACTCGAGTTACAGTTAATAATTAATAAAACAACGGTATTCAGCTGGTGAAGAGCGAAGCACGCGATGTAAGAACAAAAAATATAACGAAAATATTTCGAAATATCCCTATAATATGCTTTAAAGGTATGAATATTATTTCGAAAATAATTGTTTACTTCTAGTCTAGAACACCTCTTTAAATATTCATGTCTTGCTCTGCACTCTACAATTAACACAAAGTTAAAAGGTTCAATAGCTAATTAATTCTACATTGTAATTAATTTAATTTTATCATAATAGGTAAGATACCTTGAGTTATGAAGTAGTTATTTAATAAGAAGATGCTGCTAAAAGGACAAATCTTTCCGAAAATACCAAGTGATACCAAGCAATAAAAGAAAAGATAGTTCCTGAACAAAATCATTTTGTATGTGAGAGACTAACCTAAATAATTTTCTTGACTATTGTACAACACCAAAACATTAAACACCAGAAGCATTTCATATCTCAACCAGGAAATTGAGTAAAACAATAACTCGATGTTCAGCACACGATCTGCGCTCAAGCATACATAAATATTATATGGCATTCGACATGTGCAATTGTGCATGCATGCATTCTCGGTCAGCACTAGCCTGAAAATAGAATTTTTACGAGGGAAGTGTCAGACGTCCGTATAGCTAAGTATTCGCGGACATGCGCGGTAGTTATGAATAAAGATGGCGAATTTTACTGAGATACTTAGAGGGTGTCATCATTGTTAGGAAAGCTTGTTAGTGCTTTGAGCTGTGACGTAATGTCAGGTCACCTGAAAGAGCAAAGGAAATTCTTTTTTGCAGAATAACAAACAAGGATGAGTTATTTTTGAGAAAACTACCTTATATTACAAGCAGAACAGTCTGAAATACATAAACCTGAAGAGAATCAGAATTCTGTAGGTAGGTACCAAAAGGCCTAAATAGAACTCCAAACTCAATTGCTATTTCAACAAACCATTCAAATGGCGAAACGTAACGGTCACTCGCGTGAAGTGCTTTAAAAGCACTAGAGCTGTGACTAAAGTACCACAATAGCATCAGTGTTGCCAGAGGTCATCAGGGCACGAATTAAACCCTCAAGTGTGGCAAAGTGCAACAATGGGCGTTTCTTAGCGAAGTGTCGCGATCCTCATTAGATGAAGCGTGAGGACGTTAATGAGGGGAGATGGTATCGCCTGTGGGCTGTGCCCGTAGCGGTCGCATACTTTCACTTCTTAAGGGCAATGCTGACTCGGAGCGATGAATGTAAACTTGACGCTCGATTGAGACTGAGAGCTACGTTTGTGGAGCCGACACGATTGTACAAATCTTGGTGAAAAAAAAGGACTTGTATAGAGTTTAAATAATTTTATAATAACGGATTTATTTTTTGACTCTTCAGAGTAGTTTTAATAAATACGTAAGCTATTTCTAAAATACCATTGAATTTTTTCAGTATCCGTTATTACATAGCTACAAACTGTCAACGCTTTACTAAATCTCAACGCTCGTTCTTCTACACAACTAACACAATAAAACAGAATAAAACATATTCACCATACAAACAGTAGAGTATTTACCTACACAATACATAAATTAATACACAAGAGAGCACTACCTATAAGTTTCAAAATAATTTCACCGCCCCATAGGGATTATGTCTACGAGTACGAGCTACGAGGAAATGAGGCAGTGACTCGAGTGGTGGCTTTGCGTGTCATGCGTGATTGTTGTTGATAAACTAATTAGTACTTATTATCATCTTAACTCAATGTTTACTACGATACTCCTCTTTTGCTCGTAATGTTTCAATTATGCTGAATGGTGCTGGTAGGTACAAGTTTTACAGTGTGTTTGACTTTTCTGAAAAATGATCATTATTAGGTATTTCGTTGAAGCCTAGCACGTACACAAGTTTATTTCATCACATTTTCGACCTCATACTTAAACGATAGTGAGGTACAAATAAAACAAATATTCTCCATAAAATAAAGGGCGTAGGGGAATCCGTGCACGATTTCATTTCATATCCATTATGCCAACAACCGCGTTCGTCTGTTGAAAGACATGGATATCGGAAGTTCCGCTCTCCCGCCTGCGCTTGCACACCACAATACGTGAAATGCGAGTAGGTAGGTAACTAGGTAAAAGGTGAGTGATCTCGCAACGCGCTCGGAGCACAACGACCAAGCTAGACTATCAACGCTCTCCCGTGTTATTTGCACAACAAAACAAAATATAACGCGATACAAAATCGTTGGTCATGAACTGGATTGCACGCGTGTGTTTAAGTTAAAGGGTAAAACGTGCTTAATATAATCGTAATACAACAATGAAGAGGGCCAATTACATCACAGCACAGCAGTAGCAATGGTGTATAATTGGCTGTGTTCATCGACTACTCATTAAGCGTAAAATTATTCCCAGGCGCTGACACGGCAGGTGCTCAGTCTGGTTCTGTGCGGCTGTTACCATCGATGGGTAAATAGAGAAAAACAATCAACGGCCAACGTCGGTCAACTGCGGCAGTGCGAGACGTAAGTACTTTATGCACAAAAAATGGACAAGCGCGAATCGATCGTGCGAACAATAAGTAGGTATGTGCATAGCAGAATTAAGTTAAGATTTTTCTAAGAGCGGAGCACGCTTTTATTCGGATTTTTGCCATTTTCAGCTTGTTTTTTTTATTAATAGGTGATCCGAACTGTTACTTAGAATTATGGACCAGTTTTTTGGACTTCTTATAATAACAAAATAGTTCCTAATCCGATTTAGATATCTACGATCAGAGCTACGAGGCTCTACGTAAAATTAAAGGCGCATCGAAAGATTCTTACACAGAAGAATAAATAATAGAGCAACATTTTATAATTCCTTCTTTGATCCCGCGGAACCCTAAAGCACATCTAAATATTACAGCATAATTGCCGGGGGATGTCTCGAATAAATTACTGAGGATTACTTACCCGGCAACATTGCTCTTACTTCAGGAATATCTTGGCTCTAGAAAACATAACGAGTATATAACTACTGGACCCAACCCTACCTAATAGATACGATTCTTATCATGTTTTCCTTTAGTCTTCTAATAAGATCTTTAGATAATAATGTATTTTTAAACATGCATGAGCTTGTGTAATAAAATTGTTCATTAGTTATGAAGGTATGTATGCATACATAGATACCAAAATACAGAGAACCTTCTCTGTATTTTGGTCCAGGTAAGATAGGTCCGTTTTACTTCTTAAATCCTTGTGGTAGATTCCTAATACCTTTATGGATATCTTTGACTTATAACACCAATTGTAGCTTTCACTTAATGTTTTCCGCATAAAGGTAATTCAGAATTTTGCAAAATGTATTGCACCGCTGTAGAGCCGCGGAGGGCGTGAAATCGAGTTGAATTTATAATAATTATTTGAAGTCAGAGTCCCATATTATTGTTAACGATTGCAAATTATTCTTAGCTGTACACAGCCGTAATCTTCGGACTAAACGTGATCTTTTCATCCTTGCATCAGATTGTGATAAATTACGATCATCAGAGAAAACTGAGTTCTACCAACTGTAATAAATAATAAGTACGTGTCTGTTTCGAAGCTCGTGCTATTTTTACCGACTTCAAAAAAAGGAGGTTATTCTTCATGATTAGATATTATTTTCGATATGAAATTATACAGAACGTCGCACAACATAGAACATTAATTACCGAAGTACTTACCCACATTTTCGTTTTCTTTTTATCCAGTCCTCAGTTCGACCCCTCTTTTCGCTCATTTTTGATGGAGCTTATTAGCTTATCTCACGACACATCTCAAACTCATTACCAACTTTCTGGAATTTGCACCAACGACGGCAACGACCATATCAATTAGTCAAGACAGGCCTATGATTAGCTTTGGACCGAAAACTTATCTGTTTCTTGATCTACATACCTACATATTTTAGATTGGCCATTATGTTTGCCTGTTGGCTGTGTCGAAACAAGTAAATAATACATAGGCGCCATCTTAGAATAATAAAACTACAACATTACCTACTGGCGCAGAACCCACATATTGTTCAAACATTACTCAATTGGCCGCCGGCGGAGGCGCAAACACCCGATATGGCGCTCTCGTGAACGGTAATCTACATGTACCGAACTACCGACACACAGACAGACACACACGTATCGTGTGTCTTCTGTTACACAAAGACGAGGCGACTCCATCATCATTAAGTAACAGTCTGCGAACTAATCTGCCACCAACACCACGCGTGATCATATTTGTCGTATATAGCAGGCACAACTTCGAGAAATGAAAATTCATTCATAATTTTGAAGCTTTTGTCATTTATGTTGGTTATTTTGGGGTTTGAAGAATCTTTGCTAGCGTTTTGTTCCATAGAAATTGGAAGAATGCAGAACTCTACAGGGTGGAAAAGTAATTATAAACTCAAATAAATAGTTTAACAACGTTTATTGTACGGTAAGTTTTAAAACAGTGACATGACAGTTTTATCAAAGACAATCTTAATTTGTTCATAAACTATAATAGGAGTACCTACTTACCTATATTTTGATGTTTGCTATTCCAACATCCCTTAGGGTAAGTCCGGGGGAGATGGCCGTACGGGAGAGATGACCAGTAGAAAGTAATGCGAGTTACAAACAACAAATGGCGTAAGTAGTAATTTAGTTCGCTTCGTTGTGTGATCGGCAACAAGTTGCTGCATGCTTTTTTGCAAAAAAACATTGAAAAAGTAAGTAAATTCCATATTGTTTTTATTACAGGTGCATGATCTAAAATAAGGGGTTAACATATTATGAGGTCACAAAAAAGTTTCTTCAATTTCGCTTGTTTTTGACGTTTTATTGTGAAGTTAATAACTTTTTTAGTATTCTAACCTAAAAACGATCGTTGGAGACTGCATCATACTTTTTGAAATTGATATGGCCATCTCTCCCGTGCATTTGGGATAGATGACCTTAATCCCATAATACCGTCAAATCTCAAACAGCAGTTGCAAAGAAATACCAGTAGATTATCACGATTCCTCTGGAAGTGAAGTAGACGAAAATAAAGTGGACAACTGCCGAGGCTGCGGCGAGAACAATTAATAAGACACAACTAGTCGAAGATTAGTTGCAATGTAATATTTGCAAGCTGTGGGTGCACGAAAACTGCACAGAGTTTGAAGACATGTGCTCAAACTGCGGAAATAAAGAAAAGGACTTCTCTTTTTCTTTCCCTAACCGTCGTTAGAGACAGGACGGGTAAAGGGCAAAAAAAGTATTGGCCATCTCCCCCCCGAGCCCTGTGGCCATCAGTCCCGGACACTCTGGGTGAGATGGCCAATCGTATTTTTTTTTTAACTTAAAGTTTTTCTATGTTATGTTGATTCAAAGACTGTATTCCATTAAAATTTTATAAGAAATATACATATTGCTTTGTTTGTGATTAAAATTGTTGTTTTATTGTACTTCGTTTCCTGGCTATAGGACCTTAATGTTAGTAGGGCCATCTCCCCCGGACTTACCCTATACATAAATCAACCCCATCTTGGAAGCACAAAGACTTGCTAGCCGAAAATATAATGCCACAGAAATAGAACTGAACAGAAACGCCTAAAATAGTTGCGCCCTCACAGAAACAACTAATGAAAATCCTATCAATAAACCGCTCAAGCAAACAAAAGGCGAAAGTTGATGCAATTATTGAGCAAAATTTCGATTTGGCAGCCGAGGCGTAAACAGAAGCTCAACGCTATAACAACTTTCATGGCACTTACGAGCGAGTTTCAAAACTGCCTCGGTATCGGAACTGAACTTTATATCCCTTATCGAGCTCTGCACGATATTGAGTAGGTAAAATATAGGTAGACTTCCCGCAGAAGCAAATAAAAGTTCTTTACATGAATAATGTGCAATGTTTAGGTACCATAACTAATAACAAAATTGACTTTTACAGTCCCCTATACGTTTCAATTGGAAAAAACCAGAAACAAGTTTAAGAATAACTACATTGTAAAAAATATATTCGGCTTTACATGGGTCACGCTAAAATACCTTGAAGTTTTTTCTTTTAGAAGATTTTATCGTCAACGCAGACTTCTTATATGAAAAGTTTGGAAAAATGCGTAGGTAGGTTTTCTCATATGACTAGCTGTAGGTGATTGTTGATAAAAAAAAAAAGATGACGAGAATCTGACAGTAATTGTAGTTTGCCAGTGGTCATAAAAACTTCTCAATCTTAGTTAGGTACTCATCACGACGAAACATTAGCAGTTTACGATTCTTAAATTTTACATTAACTTTTCATATGTCACTGGTCACACACAGAGTACTAAGAGTGAGTTGCATCAGCTAACTATAACCATAACCAATCTCATGACAGCCGTCAAATCTCCGGTTAAGCAAAATTCGGGTTGCATCGTATTGAGAATTGTTAAAATGACGTCATAAATAACTATAACAAGCCATTTTTAACTATAATCAAAGCTTTGACAGACGTCAAATCTCCGGTTAAGCGAAATTCGGGTTGCATCGATTTAAGTTTTGTCATAATTGTTAAAATGACGTCACACATAACTATAACATTAATCGACCAAATTCGGCCGGTTAAGGGCTATAGTTACGGTTAGTGTCATTGTAATGTCATCTGCTTTGCAGTTGTAACCTATAAAAATATTGTGTTGTTGAATAAAGTACCTATTAAAACAAATTAGGTATGTCTTTACTCCGCGAAATATTGTGGGAATAAAGCTCTTCTAGCGATGATAGTGACAGTGAATCCGATTTGCCAGTTAGGAAGAGAAAAAAAATCACCATCGCATTGATCGATTTCATAAGTGTGATGAGAATAAATTTTTGGACAGATTCCGGGTTTTTAGTTCCCAAGGGTTCTTGTTTTCAGCAAGGGTCCTCCCTTGCTGAAAACAAGAAACCCCTGAGAATATTTTACTTAAGAATATCGATTTCTAATTTCAGTTTTTTTACTTTTAGTTCTAGCTTCACTGTTGCTCTTCAGTGTGTTGCTTTAATTGCCAAAGAAACTTAAGCTCTAGCGTATGCTTCTGCGTATTCTTCTGAATTTTTGGTTCTAGGACATGCCGGTTTCCTCACGATGTTTTCCTTCACCGTTTTGAGAGCAGTGGTGATGAAATAATTTACACAAAGTAAAGTGCCTGTCTGGGTTCAAACCTACGACCTACAAGCTGTAAGTCGCATCTGTTACGACGGACACACCACTGCTCAGCGAGTAAGGGTGTTTTCAAACGTTAAAAAAAAAACACATAAATTGTACATAACAAAGCATTTTTATTTCTGCAAGTAGGTACCTACTTATATTAATTTCAACGTCACACGACTTAGAAGTAGGTAATATTTCATCTAAAAAATATGCAGGTCGCTCCACCGATGAAAATACATAAATACCGCATGCTCAACATTACATGTGCACAACAGCCAACTATACCAACGTCTGCCCACCAAACAGTTGCAACCTTGCAATAGCATCCAGCAAGAGCAGCTCGGTGTTATAAGCGTATTCTAATTAATATTATTATTGTTCTTTTTGGTGTGCTGGAATCCACTGCAAAATAATGTTCTTTCCCGCATTCATCAGGCACAGTATGCGTTTGCTGTGAAAATCGCCATATGATGTAAATATTCCTGTATCCAAATCTCCATAATGTATAACAGTTTCAATACTTTCTTGCATTGTCTATACACACTTTCGTTAAACTGCACAGATGATTTGATTTGCGTTCGTGAATCCATGCGTTCTCAAGTTACCGCACATCTGCAGCAGTCTCGGGCAATGTTTTCGCACATTGCGTTGCAATCTTACTGAACAATTAACTCAACATCCTTCTGGAGTAAATGCTGTAATGCATCTTCCAATAATACAATCCTTCAATTACATACAGGAAAACAGAAATATCAATTTCATGCAATTCGAAAGAAACGGAAAAATAAAATGAATGTTATTATCACTTACGTCTTGTCTTTCTGACAGTGTCAGATAGTGATGCGGCTCGATTTTATTTAACTCGTTACTCAAATAAAAAAAAATAAAGAATCGAGTCCATTTTCTCTCGATGTGCCACTCGGTTTAGTTGCGATTAGATAAATATCATCAACACTGCCACACTAGTTAACTATCATTCTTGGATAATAAACCAGGTAATACATAATACTGTAATGTACAGAGTCACAGAGTTTTAATAAGAGAAAATACATGTTCTGTGGGTTAGTGCTGTCAGATAATAAAGTGTAATTTTTCATTAAATCTTCACTGATTTTATCAGATCAATCTGATAATCAGTGGAATGTAAGACAAAAAGCTCTTTACAAAGTCGAACAAAGCCAATCTTAGCCGAATTATTATTATTATCAGCCATTTCTGTCCCACTGCAGGGCAAAGGCCTCCCTTCCTTCAGTCACTGACTTAAACACCTTGGTACATTACCAATATAGAACGGTTACTGTATTTTTGATCTTGCTATGATTCTGTTCTTGTGTTTTTAATTTACATAATAGAGACAATCGAGTGCCTGACCGTTAATGACTGAGCAACATCACTAGTGTCAAACAAAGAAAGCGTGATGACAACAAGCTTGAAGTGTTGCCCTTGTCAAAAAATTACCCACGTACATTTTGGGGAAATATGACGTCTTATCACTTGTCACCCTTTTAACTTTAACTGTAAAACATGTAAAATATATGACGGTGCAACAGCGGATAGTAGATTCTATGGTTATGGTTATGGTTACGATTAAATTTAACTTTGACGCAAACTATAACGGAGCTTTTGATACAACCCACCCTTATTCTCTCAAGGGCTTGGAGTTTATGACATGTGCCCATCTCGTGTCAAAATAGTGATTGAACGTTTGTACAGCCAAACAACCTTGACCTGTCTACAGCCTTGTCCACACTAAATAGTGGAACAAAAATCATCAAAAACATAACATAGAGCGTCGCTGTCGTCGTAATATTAATTACCGTGCCGTTTTAAATGCGAAATTACTGCGATGATTAATTTTATTATGCAGAATATTTGAATAATTAAAGCGAATAAGGAAGTAGTTAAGTACATTCACCTCCCCACGATAGGCCTTGATCAACAATCTACAACAGATATATAGCGTCCAATTAAAAAGTTGCGGAAGTTCGGGCGAAGAAGGCGTGAGTATTGTGCACGATACAGATGTGTATCGGATGTACATGCACGTACAAATAACATAATATTTTTCTCGCGAACAACGGCAAATATTTTATTTTCGCCAAACGATTCGTCATCTCCGTGCTACTGACGAGCTTTGTCAATATTTACTCCCTCGAAAGTACTTCGCAGGCACATAACAGTTTACCAAAGAACCAACCTGAAAGGCGCCTCTGAGACACGAAGCCTACACCATTAAAACGCCCACGCTACACCTTGTTTACCTAGATACTATCAATCTTTATTTATCTATGAAAATCATTTTAAGATCTATCCGAATTCCGACTACTACTTAGTCTGGTTAAATTATCATATTTTTACAATACCTAATTTAAACGTAGAATAATATCGTAAGTAGCTTAGCTGCATGAAATAGTAAACAACTCTGTTCCGGTTAAATTCTTACGCAATCACTCACTAAATCAGCGGGATTGTCCGAAAGGGTTACCGCTGGCCCGGAACGGAAGGAACTCGGGTGGGTTTTGGTTTTAGTCAGTAAGAGTCCGACACTCTCTTCCGCTCCACCCAGAGCGGGAGGGGTCATTTGATGATTTCCAATCAACAAAAAAAAAAAAGTAGCTGAGCTGCTGCTAAATGTAGATAATTACGAATCATATACTTATCACATTTGTTTCGTAGTAAACGACATTTATATGGATGAGGCGCTTTGCAACTAAGTTAAGATAGTATTTTGAGGGTCAACATTTGTAAGAGAACATAAAATGGTTAAAGAAACTGCTCGCGTATTATCGGTTTACTTCTTACCAGTCTGCATAAATAATCGATTTAAAGTGCTTGAAGATACGCGCTTTGACCATGAAACTAAAGTTACAAACGTGCTGCTTATTAGAAAATTCTTATGCGTTTCATTCGCAATGGGACAGATTTATGTGACGTAGATGCCGATTCCAAATGATATTGGTTCATCGCACCCGACACCGCAACGACGACAGAATAATGTGCACAAGTAGGTACTCGGTACACCTACAAAATAACTTCACAGTTCGTTGATCTTTCGCGTGTTTTCTGTATAAATACGTACCCGGCTCGAGTGGGTATCAATATTTATCCTAGAATCAGAAAATGTGGATGATATTTATGATCTATGCACAGCTGCTGTTTCTGCACCCTATAACAACATTGCATGTGATTTTATTAGCAATTAAATATATTGAAAAGAAATACCAATTAATGAATGTATTTCCCTTACGAAAACGAAGAATCGGGGTTCTGTATCGATTCCTCATTTCCAGCACCGAAAATATTTGGACTTTAGACCACAGTTTTATTCCCCCTGAACTCTTAGGTCCTTCTTATGATAATATTCTTATCATAACTTAGAACCAAAACATGCTCAACAATTAAATGAGGGGCGGATGCAAGATTGAATCTGCTCTTGAAGTCTCAACGACACTCAAGCGCCATCCGCTTCTTCTATATACACAAGTGCTTTAGAAAAAGCATAGAAAAAGTCCCAACTGTCCGGAACGCGTCCGATCCTATTACAGAAACGAACAGCCAAACTAGTTTTACAGTTACCACGAGACGATTCGATTCTGCAACGATACGTAGTCGAAGGTCGCGGGAACTCGGGCGAGACCAATTCGGAATTCGTTCTGCAAGTTGCCGGTGATTCTGGACACCGCAGACAATGCCACAGCACTGACAATCGTGGATTTCGATGACGCGATCAATGGTCGCACTTGACACAACGACATGGAAAACTTTGAACGAGAGAATCTATGAAAGAATTGTGTTCTGGGACGTATATATGAAAATGGACAAATAATACGGCCTATAATATCCCGCGAGAATCATAACACCTAAGGAGTCTTATTATTTCTGTTTCGTACTCCAAATATTTTCGCAGAGCTTATCGCAGCACGAAGTTAGGACGGACGCCTTCGGCATAGGTACCCCTGAAAGAGATAATTAGTAACTAGTCCCTAGCGTCCTTTGGAGAAAATGACTGAATTCAGTAAGTACAGTTATTTCGAGTCAAGTAGTCTAGTAAGTGCCAAACGAAATGTCCAAAATCTTATGAGTCAGAACAAAAGTTTTATTGAATGAGCAAAACAATTCCGGAGTATGTAGGAAGGCACTACATAATTATAAAATTACGTAGTTCAATAAACTGAAGTTGTAAAAGTATTTCAGCTTGATATTTAATGGTCGTAAAAATTAAATTAAATTCAAACTAGGTAGAGGCGCACTAACAAGTAAAATGTTCTTTTTAACGCTCTGATTTGCATATTCGTATTCGTACACAATTATTTAAGTTCTCACGAGTTTTATTGTCCTCAAATGATTCTAAATTACAGATTTTTTTCAAATTCTCTATCTTTCTGAGCATGCTGGGCCCAAGAATTTTTAGACCATAGATCATTGTAACTTTCTTTGATCTATTAACACGTCACAATTTCTCTTCATCAAACATACCTTTATTTCGCAAGAGAATAAATGTTTTCTTTTAGCTTTTCGCAACTCTATCGAGTGTTGGAATTTATAAAAGTAAAAGATAACTTGTTTTATAGACGTATTATGTGACCAACTCGTTTCCTCGTTTCTTATATTAAAAATATAGATATTTACTATGTCCAATCAATAACAATCATGATGCCCGACTTACCTCCGTCCGATGAAACACGTTATAACGTCCAAACACTTCCGTTTTATCCACACAACAACACCTTTGACACAGATTCGTTAATTAGTGCTTTCGATTACACGCGTCACTTAGGTCGATTAACTGACAGATTGGCGGGTAGTTAGCCAACACAATGCGATACCGGACAATACAGTGATTGAACAGATCATAATCGCGCAACACTCACTAACAACATAACTATTCACTGTTAAATCCAAAGCACATTTAAAAACACAATTAAAAGTAATCAACTAATCACACACGATAGGTATTTTATGTAAAAAAACAAAGAAGTGCAAGACGTAAAATTCGCTCGGAATTATTTGGATACGCGCGAAAAGTGCGGCGGAGGCGAACCGGCCTGCGCGCACGTCGCGCGTGCTTTGTCCGCATGTGCCGACAGCTGACTGAATCGCAATTCAAAACAACACTGCAATTACAAGGCTGAAGCCTCCAATTTTTCGCTAACAGCCTTTATAACATGCACCGGCCACCGGCCGTCTGCTAGATCTTCTACATCAAATAATGATATCAATGAGTATTGATGCTTCGAATTCCCTTTTTTAAGTGATGATTGTTAAAATATCCACCAGTTTGCAAAATAGAAAGCACTGGATTTTTATGTTAAACAAAACATTATATTTTAACAGAGACAACGAATAAATTGTCAAGAATTTATTTTAGAAGATAAATTCTTGACAGTACCAGACATAAACCGAAGGAAATAGGACTTCAACAAACACGAATAAATATTGAAAATTTCATAATCTCGCTACTACATTCGTTTATTCAAATGTATAAGAATAGAACAACAGGATATTACCTTCTCTATCTAGTTTGAAATGTTTCGTAGCCGACGCTAATGACATTGAATTTGCGATCTAGAATCGCTTCCTGTGTTTTGAATGCGACGAAGCGGCCTGTGTACACGGGCCGGGATTGCGTACGGTAATGTATAATAAATTGTACAGCAGATTCGCCTCTCTAGCTGCAACTAGATGTGATTTATGTACAGAACTGTGTCGAATTAACAATTACCGCCTTTATGGTAACGTTAACCGAACACGACCGTTATTGTGCTCTTACTTGGGATTTTAACTAAGAAACGGTGTTATTAAGTTCAATATTTTATGTCAGATTGATTTAAAACAGCGTTTGTATTGGCATCAGGTGTTTATATTACGAATCGCTATGAATATTGTTACAAATTACGGTTTCTTCATACATCGGAAGATTTTGGGATTCAATAGTTCTCTTACCGTTTGATATTCTTATAAATAACTAACTTGCACGTGGTATTATTATTTTCTACTCGTCTTAACAAAGATCTAAACAGTATGAGTTTATAAATCTTGAAATGTTCCTTTGTTTCGCTCAGGTGAACAGAAAAGGGAATAGGCTTAGTAGTAAACTTTCACCTCCTAATTATACCCATTCGTTGTTACTACCTAGGTATAGTCAGGCACTTCGACTTTCACTAAGTAATCAACTTCATAAACTGTGTAGGAGAGAAGCTAGGGCTCGGGTTACACCTTTTATTAATACATATAATCAAGTATTTGCCATTGACCCGTTGCTCTCTTAAGCGAACAGCTTATGGTACTGGTTCCTCTCTTCTTACCAGTACTCGATAAATATATGTAGCATATATTTATCGAGTACTGGTAAGATAGTGTATGTAAATGAGCATTTAAATAGGCATGTACTTTTAAAGACGTGTATTGTATTTGTATACATTGACAAGATGACATTGACCATATTCTTAATGGAGTAAGCAGGACCACCAGTCTACGAATAAACCTAGTGCACTGTCAAGAGAATGTGTTTTAATATGACCTTCTTAGAAATCTCAGTAAAGCTTTTGATATGGTCAACAAGGGGTTGTAATTTGAAACGTAAAAAAGATGGGATAATTTTTGAATTAGCTAAAAGTAATGAGTTGTTGCCACAAAATAATAAAGTCAGCAGTAATTTTCGACAGTATTATATCAGAACCATTCGAAATTTGCACAGGCATGTCCCAAGGGTGCGTACTCGTACCAATCCTATTCGCGGAAAATACTTCTTGTTATTTCTGAAGGCATTTTCCGAATAACTCTTCGTCAATACATTGACAAAGTTTGAAACGTTTACCCAAGCAATTCAAAGAACCCCGTTAGGTTATCGAAAGATCTCTATTCCGACGAATCAATTTATAAGAATATCAAAGTTCAGAGGCTTCACATGTCGGTTTTCATGATAAATTGGTTTGCTAACAATTTATGGACAGAATAGAAGTGGAAACATAATAAGGCCTGTATTGCAATAACTATTTGATAAATAACTATTACCTATGTAAAAAGGCTTGGTGTTATCAGAAATGTGCAGAACATTGACAAATTCTTGAAATAATTTGATCATCTTAACGTTTATCAACTTTCCTTTTTACGCAACTCGTAGCTAATCAAATTGGACCTCGAACTCGCCTTGAATCTTTAAAACATTTATTGCAGGTTTCTTAACATATTCCCTTGTCAATACAGGCCTTAATATATTCCGTGCTATAAAAATAGGATGATTTAGCAACTATTCACAACATAAATTTAGAAATCAGTCTCCATCAAATTAATACATTTTTGATAAACTTGATTTATGGAATGGTACACTAATCGTCTAGTTCAAAAATAGCTTAATCACTAATTTTTATATCTAGCATACTAATTACAGAGTATGATATTTATTTAACCGTAAATAACAATTTTTTTTTTTTTACATTTTTTCATAGGCCTAATCATCATCCGATTGACACCTCACAAAATAGATAATATAAAATTCAGGACCACTTCAAATACATACTTAGTATAAAATATACGTATGTGAAGTATATAATTTAATTAATCTATGTTTTATTGCATGTAAAAATAAAGTGCTGCTAAAATGCGCAAAACAAATCTAATAATCATTACTATTCACACATATAACCCTCTTCAAAAAAGGTAGCATTTTAAAACCAGGAACTATTTAATTCAGTAACAATCACAATTGATAAATTATGTCTTAGGGCTGATTTTTCCAACGCCAGATAATTTTGTCCGAGGAATAATTTTGAATTTCTGAAAGTTCTTCCATACAAAAACTGTCAGACGTCAATTTTATTCCACGAATAATAATTATCTGTCGATTGAAAAATCATTCCTAAGTCAATAAAGCTTATTCTATTCACAAACATAAAGGTACATGTCCACATAAAGAAGCAATAAACTGAGCCAGCGGGGTAATTACATAACACACAACACAACAGTATCAATGGCTTTCAGTTTGACAGTTTAACAACATTCATTGCAATATTTACGTTGTTCTGAGCAGACCAATTTTTCGAACATAATTTTATTATTTATTATGAAGCAATGGATTAGCAATATTCTTCAAAATGATTCGGATTGTGGTTGATAGTGTGTTACGCTACGCTGCTCTATTGAAAATTACTTATAACAACTATTACTGCAGAAAGGAAAATTATAGTAGTTTAATCCAATAAGTATTTAATATATATTTGAAAAAATGGACCTGTGTACGCCATAGCCTATACGAGTCACGGGCCAGCCACGTACGAGCAATGGTACCAATATTTTGAAGAATCTACATAAATTATCATCGGTACGGTCAGAGCACGGAATCGCCACCCAGGCGCTGACGGCAATACGAATAAAATTGGTGGCGCCAGAATTGCGCATTACATCTTCTGTCATGAGCCACCAGTCAAAGATAACGATTAAAATTTCTTAACGTCATTTGCGTAGTAGGGCGAGTAAACAAGTGGAGTAAACGGTGGCACCGACTGACACGCTTGGTTTGTATGGTAAGTGTTGACAATGCTGCCTCTAGCAGCGGCCGCCGAGACGTCTCCGTGCTCTGTGGTCAAGGAAGATGTTTCTTACCTATCTTTAATTTGGAGACATACAACTAAACACGTTGATTCAGGCAAAATGCGTCTATTTCAAAACAGCGCGGCGCTCACAATGTACCGTTCAAAACAAGGTCACACCGAGAGTTCACAAATATTTCCTAGAAGTGGTCAAGTTACATTATGTTCTCTAACTAACACAGATTACTTAACTTGTGATTATACATTAGGCTCTAAATCTATATGAAGTCATCAAAATTCAGAAAGTTTGAACAACATACTTACTACTTACTTATTTCTTTTATCTTGACCATAGTAAAATAAATAATAAATCGTATAGAAACTAAAGCGGGCTTTTGACTAAAAGCGCAATTTCGAACGCGTTCGAAAAGTACGGAGCGTACAACCAATCCTGATTGTACCCGGTAAATATGCCCGAAAACAGTGGGGTAATTGCGATATTGTGGACGCTTTCCGAGTTTCATACCTATACGAAATATTATTTCTCTCTCTATTAACTTGACTAACCTATTGAAATTCAATTCCGTTTTGTAAGCGTCTGTGCGATATAATACCTATTTGAATAATTAAATGACTATATCAGTCTCAGGAATGAGGAGATCCGCAGGAGAACCAAGGTAACCGACATAGCCCGAAGAATTGCCAAACTTAAGTGGCAGTGGGCAGGGCACATTTCTCGCAGAACAGATGGCCGATGGGGCCGAAAGTTTCTGGAGTGGCGACCGCGTACCGGAAGACGTAGCGTTGGAAGGCCTCCCACAAGGTGGTCCGACGACCTTCTGAAGGCCGCTGGAACCCATTGGATGCGAGAAGCACAGAACCGGTCGAAGTGGAAGTGCTTAGGGGAGACCTATGTCCAGCAGTGGACGTCTTTCCGCTGAAATGATGATGATGATGATCAGTCTTAAGCCCGTACTGTTGGTACATAATTTATCGTAAAGCAATTATATAAACGATTCTGGGTCTCAATACCTATGGACCTTATTATATTATACGTAACAATATACTGTGGACACTTAAATAATTGTGTTAAATACTATGTGGCACCCTGGTGCATATTGTTTGCCGATGACATTGTCCTTGTCGGTGAAAATGGACCTGAGATCCAGAGCAGATTGGAGAAATGGCAACAGAAGCCGGATAGTGTTGGCTTGAAAATCAGCAGAACCAAAACTGAATATATGTTCTGCGATTTCGGCGGTCTCTCCAGTTCTGGAGCTATAGCGCTTGATGGTTCACTTCTCCCAGTCTGTTCCGACTTTCGGTATCTCGGTTCACTCGTGCAAAGCGATGGCGAAGTTGATCGGACAGTTAAGCACAGAATTAACACTGGATGGATGAAATGGCGGCAGGTCACGGGAACAATCTGCGACTCCCGCATTCCCCTTAAACTTAAGGGGAAGATATATAAAACCATGATTAGACCTGCTGTCTTGTATGGATCAGAATGTTGGGCCACAAAAGGGATGAATGAAAGGCAATTGCATGCAGCAGAGATGAGAATGCTAAGAGGGATGTGTGGTGTTACACGAATGGATAGAATAAGAAATGAGTACGTAAGAGGAAGTTTGAAAGTGGCACCGGTAACTGAAAAGTTGTGTGGGAATCGGTTGTCATAGTATGGGCATGTGTTTGTGTGCGAAGAAATGAGGAAAATGTCGTGAGGAGAGTTTTGAGTATGGATGGCTATAAGAGTAGGGGAAGACCAAAGAAACGATGGATGGAATGTGTGAATGATGATATGGTTAGAAAGGGGGTGACTACCGAGATGACGACTAATAGAGAAGTATGGAACAAAAAGACATGTTGCGCCGACCCCAAGTAAATTGTGATAAGGGCAGGAGAATGACGACTATGTTTCCATCAAAACTTTAAATAATTTGCGTGAAAATAATATTAATGGAGGAAGTCCACGTCGGCAAACGGCTAAGGACGAATTTTACCAAACTTTTATACCAAGAATAAGTTTTATCAATAATAATTTTTGAACAGTTTTTCCGAACTAGAACTATCAGACGTCAATTTTATTCCAAGGATAAAACCTAACTGACTTTGGTAAAATCAGCCATAACTTATAGCATGTATCACAAAAGCAATGATAACCAAATTTTTGCCTTATTATTAATTTATCTTTTGTCGAGAGATTGATGATGTGTGCAAAAGCTTGTGAATGCATAAAATAAAAAATAGCGATGGCTTCATATTACAATTTAAGATGGAATGCAAACAGAAATGCCAATAAGCAATGGAATATACAATGAAATCCGAAACTTCCAATTTAACATACAAATATAACGTGACGTAATTATAGTATACAGCTGTACACAGTGGCATTATATTACTGTGTTTGTTTAGGCACTAAAAGTTGAAATATATCATTGTATAGTTGGGTAGACGAACTATAATATTTACATTAGAAATTCACATTCACATAAGTTAGAATCACAAACTCCGAAGTATACAGTAAATGGAGCATAAATAGAGTCAAAAACTGTTTCCTTATCTTAAATAGATTATATCTCTTATGTATTTTAGTTAACTCTAACACATTCACGAACTTTACTTTCTGCTTATTCCCGATTGTGATTGCTTTGGTATTAAGCATATTTCAGTAGTGCTGCCATCTATAAACTTTTCAGATCACAAAACAATGAAGTGACGCAAAACATTCGTTTAGGGTCCGTCCATTGAATGTTTCCTTGACATTATTAATACTTATTTTATCTTAAATTAAATAATATTCTACAACTTGCAATAAAATAATTTAAACTACAAACAATTTACTAATTTGGGACATGTAATCATATATTTTATTCGACATACCATTTAATTACACAACTATACACAGTGCTTGTAAATGACTGAGAAAATGTTCAGGGGTATAATATATAATGGTTTCAAAAAGAACCTTTTGCAATTTTGGAGATAAAAAATAAAAATCTTATATGTTTATACCGCGTGGACAGATAAGATTTATTTTATTGCAAATATGCAAGAATTCAAGAATTCGAATACTTTTGGAATTAATAATTTCCAAAAGTATTCGAATTCTAACTAAAGTTGCCAGTTAAAATGAGTATCTCCGTAACATTTTCTATTTAGTAGGTAAACCTTGTAAAGAAAATAAATTAAAATAATAATAATCTGAATGATTATGAACTACAAGCGTGCATAAAATTTAACATTACACATGTGTAGAAAAATAATTATTCGCATAACATTAAAACGAGTGATAACAATACCTTACACATATAAGACTCATTGAAGCAATCAATTATTATATCCAATAACAATAATATCAATACATACATTTAGTGTTCAACACATTGACAATCGTATTAATTAATATTCATACCGGTTACACCGAATTTGACTGGATCCATCCCAACATTTATTAAACCATTTATCTTATGGCCTAAGTATTCTTCCTCATAGGCGCCATTACAATCTCCATTTGTGTAAACTTTGTTCGTGTTACTACTCTCAGCCTCCTCTATGGAATCTAAGAGATGCTCAAAGAAGTTGGGGAAGTTATCATAGCTTGGATAGACGTTAATGTCTATGACTGCATGTCCGCCGGTAATATTGTCTATGACCACATCGAAGCCAGCTAGGAGCAGGCCAATCCTTTTTCGTAGTATCCTTAAGATAGTTTTAATTTTGTCCTCATTTAGTGTCATTGTGATATCGGTATTATCGTGAGGGTCTAGGATTGAGAGTGTCGACTGACTATCTGCCTTACAAACTTCTCCCGTACTATAGTAAATTGGTTCTAAATCTTCTGATGCATAGAAGTTCTTCAGGCTTGGGCGCTCGCAAATGTGATACCTGGAATGAAACGGAATACATTTTAAATTTTATTTGGTAAATAAAGGAACAAATAATTACATTTCAAACATTATTGAGTTGCACAATGTTTAAGACAAACAACATAAATAATCCCTTATATATCCAGAAGTGACATAATAATATGTTTAGCCTCCTCCTCCTTAGCGTGTCGATGACAAAAATAAGAAAAAATAATTGTCAGATTTTCGGGCTCCTGACGACCCGTAACGATTGTCAAAGATCCACGAATGACAGCCGGGACCAAAGCTTAACCTGGTTTCCGAGGCACGGAGGAGTCTTGGTATGTAAAGATGGTCACCCATCCACGGACCAACCGCGGCAAGCGTAGCTGAACCTGATCAATCGACCCGTGCGGCTGTTATTACTTAGCCACAAGCCCCTTCGAAGAAGTTAAGGCATTTAATGAGTCATGGCTATGATTAAAAATTAATTTAACTGGTATTTGAAGATAAGATACTGACCTATCTCCTATTAGGAATACTTTGTGTAGTACTGCATTGTGGTTGACGAAGCTTTGAACAACACAGGGTGGCTTGCACACGTGTAGGCCTTTCTCATTGAATATGACGATCATATCATGCGCAGACTTAGACCCATGGGCTATAGTCGGCTTGCAGATAACAGGGAACCTGACACTCCTCTGCCTCATAATCTCTATGTTCATTTCTATGTTGGTTGTGGTAAACTCTGCAAATGACGGCGTGAATATCCCTTGCTTGTGTAGTGATGGCTCATCGTTTAGTATTGTGTAGTAACAGTACCTGGAAATGATATATGGAAAAATATTAGTGGAGTATATCTGTGCCTATATAGGGAAGTGTTATAATAACCATCACTTTTCCGACGTTGAAAAGGGATGACGCTATACGTCCTGTATAGCTCCACCTCTGTCTCCAACAATAACAATGATGACTTTAGAAGATCCCTATATGGCCCATAAGTACCTATTGTATATTAAAAGTTCAATGTGCAATGCTATAAATAGCTAGACAGCTAGTTTCGTAAGGAAACTACCACGATTTTCATGTCCATCTATAGATTGTGTCTGTCTGAAATTGCTACTAAGACATGGCAACATTGTCTAGAATGCTAATATTGTAAGTAATTTAAATAAGAAAACAGTTAAATTCTATTTGTGATTTTGTTACTACACAACAAAATCATTCGTCATCATCGACCTCGTTATTGCTTTACCACTTTTGACAAAAACCCAGTAAATTGAAACTTCACTAAGGTTGAAAATATGTAAGGGTGTGGTCATGTAGAATGCTTGTCACCGGCGCCGATATGCCAACGCTTGGCGGTTTTCATAGTTTTTGCCAAATCAGCGGGAGCCGTCGCCAATTTAAGGGCTGACAAGTTCCCATCTGATTAGTAGGCGCCGGTCCGCGTTGATAACCAGCTCTTGTCGACGGCGGTTACCAGCGTTCTACATGAATACCCCTTAACTGTCACATAGACATATAAACCTTGTGGTTTTATGACGTAAAACTGACATTCAACCTTACGGTGGTAAAGAAATTACGAGGCCGACAAAACATACCCACCTGTTGTAAATTTCTCATTTTTTTATGAGAACTTAAAACAGTTTTACTAATGGAAACTACTATAATTTAAAAATATACATACCTATTGAGTAGAATCCTCACATTGTCCAATGGATCAATTACAGTGATATTTGGATGGTTTGACAAGTACTGTTCCACTCGACTAATGGTTGTTGATGCCTGATAACACAAGAATGACAACACAATTTTAATGGAAACCCATTACATTTGAATTATGCTATCTAACACTTGTGGAGCACTTATTCACTAATGGAATTTATAGGGCCTTGATAAGCTTTTCCAATAGTAATGTAATGTGTAAATTAATCTTGCATTTTTCATTTGTGTTTTTTTTTTACATTGTTCTCACAGAAGCAACAAGAATAATGTACCCAGGATTTTATAAATCTTGATTTAAAAGAGTGTCCTTGGAGTTTCTTGCCCATTCTTCTCCATAGAGATCTATGTTTTGGAATGGGCTTCAACTTTCTGACTAGCTGAAGAACTATTTAATTTTGACAGTTCAAAAGTGCCTGTAAATGGTTTAATTGAAATAAATCAGTTTGACTTTGAGTTTGAATGAGGTACACATACATTAACTCACACCTTTTTCCCATAAGGGTAAGCAGAAACTGCAGACCTCCTAAGATCCTTAAATAATCCTCTTTTCTCTTAGTAATAAGGTAGTAATAAACTATACATGGAGATTATAAAAAAAAAAAAAAAAGTGTTTATTGAAGAAAAGCCTAAGTAGGTACATTCTAAAGCAATGTTATACAACTGAGTGGCTATGCTAAGCACAGCACAATACATTGAAACCCTGATCTCTAAACTAGAGGTGACCCTGTATCTTAGAGATCAGTGAGTGATCAGTGAGTGCGTGTGAGTGTGTATATATCTCTAGAAAGCATAACTGACAAAGTAATTTTTCTTTATTGACATTTCTTGGATTTACCATTCTACTTCCTACTAATATTATAAATGCAAAAGTTTGTGAGGATGGATGGATGAATGTTTGTTACTATTGCATAAGCTACTGAAAGGATTTTGATGAAACTTGACCGTAATATAGTTTAAACACCAGAATAACACATAGGATACTTTTTATCCATATATTCCCACAGGATAGACACTTATGTGGGTGAAACCGCAGGGTAGTGCTAGTGATTATATAATGAATGTGGCCGTTAATCATAAATAATTCAGTATCATAAAGAGAGCTACATTAAAAATCAATGAACATCAGTTAGAAATCAAACTACATTCCAACCACAAGAACAAAAAGTACCAATTGTTTGGTTGTTTTTGCTTTTGTGTATTCAAGTCATTCAAGTGAAACCACCTTGTTTACTTCTTTTTTTATTGACCCTGCATAGTAAGGACACTGGTGACTCATAATGAACAGTATAGGACACTGACCATGAAATAAATTGTAATTAAAAAGGTGATAAGATATTAAAAACAAACATTACAGTGACATAACAATCATGTATACCCCCATATACATGATAGTTCCAACCCAGTTTCTGGGTAACACAATAACCCTATTGTGTTAGACTGGAAGCCAACCCCAAATTAGTTGGAAAAAGGCTAGACAGATAATGATGACAGTGACATAACTAATGTACAAGCTAAGAGAACATAGCATTGTTAACATGATTAGTGTAAATATGCATAATTGAATAAAAGAGAAAACAAATATAGGTGTTTTGTTGACCTGCTAATTCTAACTCATTCGAGTCAACTATATGTCCATGAGTCATCTTTGAGGTCTTTTGATCATCTTAGTGGTCTAAGATATTTTATTTTATCAATCAATGATATCATCTTACTCATACTTTAACTTGGTTCAACAGATTTAAGAAATAATTGAATAAAACATTGAACACATCTGCATACCCTCTAAAGGGGTACGCAGATGTGTTCAATAGCTTCCTGTCAGTGATATTCAGTGATATTAATAAGTATTGTTATATGAATTTGTGTGAAGTACAACTAAAAAGTGAAAAATAAAACTTTTTTACAAAAAAAAACAACTGACTTCCAAAAAAAAACTAGTGTTTTTTATAAAAAAGTTTTTATAGTGTGTTAGTTTAGTGGTGTGATTACTCTCCTCTTTAATATTGAATGCCACTTCCTTAGACCAACTTTTATATTAATATTTTAAAATATAATTAAAATAAAAAGATATAAATGTTAGTTACCTTAGGATCTCCATGATCTGCTGCAGCAATGACATCAGTTAGTTTGTGGAGGAACACATTGATTGGTCCCTGTTCTTCCAAAGATCTGTCCAGATCCAACTGTAAGTTTATGATCTTGTAAACAAACTTTATTTCAATATAGGACTTTGGACTCATAGTTATTAGTTAAAATATAATTAATTTGAGAATTAAGTGGAATGGAATATTATTATTCATTTAATGCTGTAGGCGATTCAAAGTCCTTCTTTATAAAATGGAGTAAATAATAAAATGTGAAAATAGGTCTTTTTTGTACCAGGATTTTTTTTTCTTGAACCCTATTCAACTTAATATATTAATTATGTATATTATAAAATGAATTCACGTAGGTACTCATAAGTTTTAGTCATTCTAGCTAGTGTGTAATAAATAACATTTTAGTACTTAAAAACATCTTCAACAGGGATTCTTTCACAGGCAAGGCTGATGCCAATTTAAATTCACAAAAAAAATATTGCGGCACGGCTAAAGTCTTAAAAATTACCTAATTTAATACAGTATTACTCACTCTGACTAGATTGTATCCATGAGAAGCACACGCCTTAATGAACTCTTTCCAATTAAGCTTCTGGCTTTTCTTGTCGGACATCCACAAACCAATGGTTTTATTTTGAGACACGCAACTATCCATTTTAACGCGTTAAATAAAATTATAGAACCTAAATAAACTATATTAAATGCTATCGGTCTTTTTAAACGTAGCTGTGTAAACTGCTATTGGACTTAATTTGTAAACGAACACGAACTCAATGGACAAACAAGAATTTAGGAATCAACCTTGAATGCAATATCAAAAACATATTCATTATTTACTTAGAATTAGAAACTGTTACGAACTACAAAACCAGGAATTTGCAAAACAATAATACACTACACGGCTAACGCGGCGCGACAAATGTCAAATTTTGAGGAAGGAAGGAAGTTAGTGATGTGATATTAGGGATTTAATATCCGACTTTCGGCTGATTTTTCAAACGGCAGATAACTTAGGACTGGAGAATAAATGTAGCGGTTTGACATAATGTATTTTGTATATAAAACCTGTGAAACCAGAAATGTTATTCTATTTATTGAACACTTTATTCCGCAAGTAAAAGTTATCTGATGATTGAAAAATCGGCTTTTTGATTTAATTTAATTGATTTAATTAGATTACATATCAGCAAGAAACATTAAATATTAAATCACAATCACTAATACAAGGTCAAACTTAATTAGCTATTGAAACTCCGCAGACTTGATGGGTATCGATATCTAAACCATTAAAAAACAAAACGATTTGATGTTTTTTGGGATCAACGACCGCAGTGTAGGTAGTTGAAGTATGAGTTGTTTTTTTTTTGTTCTATCATTTTTAGATTTTGATAAAAACACAACACAAAAACACTGATTTATTAAACTGATAATTTCAAGTTCCTAACTTCCTACACAATATACGAGGGACGACACCAAAAAAAATTCATGAAGTCATTTTTTTTTTGTTTATCATTTTAAAATATCGATACCCAGGACGTCTGTGGAGTTTTGCTTGCTAATTAAACTTGACCCTGGGTATGTAAGTAGTGTCCGACCGAAACACTATTTTCAGCATCGTGTTTCATGCAGCAAGCAGCCAAGCATGGATCATGCATGGATCCTATCTATATTCTATACTAATAATAATCTATATCTATACTAATAATAAAGCTGAATAGTTTGTTTGTTTGAACGCGCTAATCACTGGAACTACCAGTCGGATTTGAAAATTTCTTTCTGCATTTGATAGCCCAATACTTAAGGAAGGCTATAGGCTATTTAACATCACGCTACAACCGTAAGGAGCCGAGCAAAAAGAAAAAAAGACAGAATTAATTTAGTGAAAACGAAGTAATAGCGCGGGCAGGCGATGCGATGCGACGGAGTGGGTCTAGGGAACAAGAAATTTCACGCGGACGAAGTCGCGAGCAGAAGCTAGTTTATAATATTTTACTTCTAGCAGTTGGCGGTTATTCCACGAAATCAAATGAAAATCGTTTATTAGCATAAAATGTGGTAGGTACAGAAGCCAGCACATCAAGCTACCCGAAACTGTAAAATTTTCCCAATCAACTTTGAACCATATACTTTCGCGATAAAGTTGAAAATCTATTATATAATTTTGACAGATTGTAGTAGCTTGATGTGCTGGCGTCTAGTCTGTACAAAAGATGATAATGTAAAATTGTAGTGCAAAGACACATTCCGCCATGTAATGATGGCATCCAGATATTTAATACATGAAGCAGGTATGTATTAACAACATGCAGTAACATACTAATAACGTAAAGTTGATTAAATTAACAAAGGAAGATAAATAATTAAAAAAACAAACAAAATGAGATATTTCACTATATCATTATTGACTTGGACAACACTATTGTAGCACAAGTCGGGATAGATAACTATGATATAATCGACTAATGTCGCAATCAACTAGTTTTTATCTATATTATAAATTCGACTGAATTGAAGTCATAGACGATAAACCCACCCAATCATTGACTATTTACAGGTGACAAATTAAATGTCTAATAGTATTTGTCATTGTTAATTTCAAAATGGTCAAACTCAAAGTTGTCAAATCAAAAGTCAAACAAACCGATTACCGAGGGAAGGTGCACACTTGCACAGCACAGAGTACCACGCGGTAAAACCTATTGGTACCTAACTGAATAAGAGAAACCTTTTAATATTTGGAACGAACAATCAAGAAGTGTGATTATGGTGTGATTATTGTTATAACAACAACAAGGTTTAGTAGTAATCATGTCTGAAGATAATTTAGTAAACACGAGGCACCGTATGTTGGAATTGTTCTCTGAAATGGATGAGACTGAAATTGATAACATCGAGCAATGGATATGTAATCATTCTTACAGGAAAGGTAAGTGTTTATTGACATAAATATTATTATCCTAGTGAGATGGTTGTTTCTGCTATACCTATCTTAAAACTACACTGTGTTTTATTCTTACAGATTTGGAACGCATAAAAATGCTAAAAAGTTCAGAGAAAACGCTCATAAAGATTGGAAATTCTATAAAGAAGATTGTGCCTTTCGTAGCAGAAATGCCATCTGAAACAATAAAACCACCTACAGTGGGGGACCAAGCCGATTGCAGTAATATAAACACCTGCCATGTGGATGAATTTCTTTACGATGATGATGCAGTGGACAACCTTGTCAAGAAGGGAAAACTAAAAAAACATTACTGCACAAACTGCAACAGTCGGAACATAAAAGTTATTATTAATTGTTGTTTCTTATTCCTAACCCTAAGTTGTCTAGGTACTGTGTTTTCTCTACCATGTCTGAGGCATTCATTTTATGTATTGAGTTGCTAGCTGTTTTTAACCAACTTCAAAAAAGGAGGTTCTGTATTCAACCTATAAAATATATAAGTTTGTATGTTCGCGATTTTCTCAAAAGCTACTGATCCAATTTAGATGGGGTTTTCGTTGTTATTTAATTAGAGAGATCAACACATTAAAACATTATTTTATGCATCATCATGTCCCGTTTAAATATTTTGCCTTGAATTAGATTGATATTGTGTATTAACAGCATTATATTAATCACAATGTATGTAACTAATAACATTTTGTGTTTTCAGGACTTGATATACATTTCTCACTCAATGTCCCGACAAGCACTTCAGTACATATTCAAGGTCTTACTACCAAGTGATTTAGAAGAAAAACAGATATTGGATGTTGGTTCTCGATTAGGTGCAGTTCTCTATGGTGTAAGTTGTAAATCTATGCAAAACTGTGATAATGTTGTACAAACATTTATTTTATTTAGTAACATTTGAATTTACTTTCAGGCATACTATTTCTCTAATGCAGGCACAATCATAGGAATAGAAATGAATGAAGAATGTTGTGATGTTCAAAAGAGGATTATTGAACAGTACACAATGGACAGTAACAGGATAAAAGTAGTCCACTCTGATGTGTTGGAAAGGAGTGATCTTGTTGCAAACTCTGACATTATAGTAATCAATATATTAGAGTTCTTTGTGGATAATGAAAAGCATAAAGAAATGTGGCATTTCTTCAGAAAATATATTAAGAAAGGCAGCTATCTAGTTTGCAACAGAAGTATGAATGACACATTAGTAAATCTAGATATATTTGAAGAATTCATGAATTGGCTGAGTGTTTGCAAACCAAATCAATTAGAAAATGAAATATTTTTTGATATGGAAGATTATAATGATCTATTCTTGTACACTGTTAATTAAAAGAATTGAAATGTTTTGACTGGTTTTGATCAATTTTGACTTTTTTTTTTAAATCAACTAAAACTAAAATTGCATGGATCTAACGGAACATGGATGGAGGCAGTACTACTGTGAGTGATGGAGGTGCTCCTTGTGAAGGAAGATCTTTCAAATTCAGTACATTTCATGTTAGTACTCTATTACGCCAATTTCCTAGTAGGTACTTACAAATATTAAAGTTAATTTTAGTTTAAAATGGCTTGAATAGTAGTAGGCAGTACCAATCTATGCTGTTAGTAATCTTTAAATAATACGTAAACTCAGCCCCGGATCTAGAATGTTTTCGAGGCGGGGCAAAAAATGCCGTTTGGCGCCCCCCCGCCCCGTCAATCCCTTAGGTACTTAACCTTGTCCATAAAGCTTTTCATTAGGTGTACCTACATGAAAATGTCGGATTTTTTTTCAAATTAGAATTTTATTATTATTTAGCTTGAAATAAATCGTGAGATTAAATTACAATTCTACCTATCAATACAATACTACCTGCATTGTATTGATAGGTAGGTATAATTGTAATTTTACTCTTGGAGCCTTTTGTTATGAAAAAACGGCTTTGTCATTCTTAATCTGATGTAGTTCATGTAGTGATCAATCTAAAATTTGCACGAGCGAGCGCGTAAATTTTAGCACTCTGCCTCAGATAAGTTACATTTTTTAGGTAGGTACCTACTTAATCTACTTACATAAAGAAAAGTTTAGAGTAAAACCTGCAAGAGCTCGAAAATTTTCCCAGCAATACATAAATTAGTCTTTATCGATCTTTAAGGCGCCAATCCAATAGGAGCGCCATCGCAATGGTAAAAAATTAAAAGAAATCGTAATGCCTTTGCACTTGTAGGCGTTGAAAAGGGCGCCCCCGCTACGTTACGTATACTAATGTTATCACAGTCACAGGCCTCCTCAATGTGTGACGTGGGCCATACCATAATCCACCGCGCGGGCGCAACCCGCTCATACCGTTTGGCCGTACCTATGTCTACGCCAGTCTACGCTTTTCACGTAGTGATTACCTACCTCTTAGTGTGCCACCCCCAGAGAAAAATAATACTTAGGTGCTGCGCGTCTCATTCATCGCCTAGTTACGGTGCACTGGGTGGAGCACTTTCAGCACTAGTCTACCACGCTTAAATTTGCCGCCCCCGGAAGTTGGCGCCCGCCCGGGGCGATGACCCCGGCTTGTCTCCCGATCCGGGATGCGCAAGCATATTTAAAGGCGTTCTACACGATCCAGACCGACCGCCGACAGAGGTGACCTTGGTCGCGTCAACCAACTTTTGTATTCGTTCTACACGGTCGGTGGTTGACACAACTTGTCAATTCCGTCACGGTGTTCACAGCGTAAAGACGTATCAATATGACTCCTTGCCTTTCAAAGCAACAGAAGGTCCAGTTGGTGTGAAAATCTACCGTGTAGACGTTGGTCGGCCGACCAGATATGGGCGGGGTCAAACGACGAGAGCGCATCCATCGCGACAGGCTGCGTCCGTGGTCGGCCCCAACCGTCTGGAACGCTGTCGGCCGACGGGAGTGCTTCAGTGTGCGTTTGTCAGTCAATGTGGGCGCACGTCATCGCGTGTCACAGCGATGGATTCACAAAACGAACCCCGCGAACGAGAGGTTCTGACCGAATTTATATCTTTATACACTGATTTATCATGTACAGACGCCAGCACATCAAGTTACTACAATCTGTCAGATTTCTTTAATAGATTTTCGACTTTATTGCTAAAGTATAAGGTTCAAGGTTGATTGGGAAAATCTGACAGTTTCGGGTAGGTTGACCTGCTGGCGTCCGTACTTGGGTCATTGGATCTGATTTATATAAAGATAAGAATAAAAAAAAAACCGAGCAAGAGCGAGTCGGACTCGCGCATCGAGGGTTCCGTACCATCATATGTTTTTAAACTTTCACCGGCGCGGCGAGCTACTTACTAGATCTCGTTCAAACCAATTTTCAGTGGAAGTTTACATGATAATGTATCATATATTTTTTTTAGTTTTATCTTCTCTTATTTTAGTAGTTACAGGGGGAGGGGGACACATTTTCACAAAAACAAAAAACAACAATTAAAAACAAAAAAAAATTACCACTTTGGAAGTGTCTCTCGCGCAAACTATTCAGTTTAGCAAAAAATTATTTTAGAAACCTTAATATAATTTTTTAAGACCTATCCATAGATACCCCACGCGTATGGGTTTGATGAAAAACCCATAATTTATTGTTTTTTTCTATTTTTTTTGTGAAAATCTTAATGCGGTTCACAGAATACATCTACTTACCAAGTTTCAACAGTCTAGTTCTTATAGTTTCGGAAAAAAGTGGCTGTGACACGGACGGACAGACAGACAATGACATGACGAATCCATAAGGGTTCCGTTTTTGCCATTTGGCTACGGAACCATAAAAATCAAGCATGGGAGCTTTTGAAAGAGAAGCTCAAAGAAATTGATATCGCGGCGACAAAAAAAATGTTTTTCTTCTTCACTGCATAAAAAAGTTATTGCTAAACCGACCTTCTGTTGCTTTGAAAGGCAAGGAGCCATATTGATACGTCTTTACGCTGTGAACACCGGACGGAATTGACAAGTTGTGTCAACCACCGACCGTGTAGAACGAATACAAAAGTTGGTTGACGCGACCAAGGTCACCTCTGTCGGCGGTCGGTCTGGATCGTGTAGAACGCCTTTTACTCATTCATATCTTTACTGTGGGTGTGGTATTACATTTCCAGTGTGGTCCTCGCCGCCACTCACTAATCGACTAAAATTCCACTGAAGCCACTTTACTAAACTTAAAACTTTTGCTTCACTAGTTGAAATTTCAAAATGGCGTGTGAAAGATAAAAAATTACCATAGTAATCGCTGAATTTGATTTGATACATTTTGCAAAGCAGGTCGCCCTAAGTGTTTTAATTTACGTTTATTTTATTTGTTTACGTGTTCACTAAACATATTATATCATAATGTGGCACGAAGCAAGGAAGCAAGAGCGGATGATCCGAGGAATGATTGTTGACTATCGTCGAAGGGCGGAGCGCCGCAAGGATTTTTACGAAAAGATTGTGAGCGAATCGTTTGTTTACTTGTATATTATATATTTGTCATTTAATCAGTAGACATCCAAATGTAGTCGTTCTTGGTAAGAATAGAAATAGAAACAAAGCAAACCTTTTAGAATTAAGTCTATTGATGTCTTCGTTTCAGAAAGCGGAGCCAACTCAGTTCTTACAGCTCCACGGAAGACCATGCAAGGTACAATTGGACCCGGCTATTGCTGCGGCAGGAGAAGGCCCAGCCATCATGTGAGTACATAGATCACTTTACTGAATCTAGTCTTTGTTATTAATAATAAAGACATTTGATAAAAAAATTACAATAAATGCTTCTGAATTTTGATTGGTCAAGATTGATGAATCCCGTAATAACCCAACAAGATTTACATTGTGTATAACTGTATCAATCATAATAAATTCTACTTGTGTCTTCAGTTGTTTTTTCTTTTCTCATGTACACAGGGCGACACATCAAGCTATACATTTCCAGTTTTGGCTGAACTCGTATTGTATGGTTTTTCATATAATGAGAAATCTGCTTATACTGGTTATCTATACCTTGATGGGTAGCCATGCATACACTTGTTTTTGCAATTTACTTTAGATGTTGGCACACAGTCGACATCAGCTTTGCTTACCATGTAATAAAAATACAATAAAATAGAAGAATGATTCATCAATTATTTACCTATGCTGATAATATTTGTCATTGGAGACAAGTTTATCAAGAATTACTTTAGTATTATGAACCAAACCAATTGTCATAAAATAACAAGAAAACTGTTTATTTATTTACTTAGGATGCCTTGGCAAGGTGACACCAACAATATGATTGACCGTTTTGATGTCCGAGCCCATCTGGATTACATACCGGAAGTGAGGATCCCTGAGATACCACCAGAAGAGCTGAGTCCAGAAGAAAGACAGTGCAATTATGAGAGATACAGAATCCTGGCACAAAATGTCTTTCTGGGAATAAGTAAGGCCTATTTTTTACAAAACTAAATTTGACAAATGCTGACAAATTTTACTTTTACTTCAACCATATGATTCAAGTTTGACAACAATACTGAACATTAGTAATTCCTTCCAGGTGAAGACAAGTTCCTCCAACAGCTGGCTATAGAAGAACAGTTTGGAGTCACCATAGAAGAAAAAGAACAGCAAAAGGAAAAACTTCATGAAAAGAAGGGCACGGGTGCTGCTATAGGATACAATTATAGTGATCCTGGAGCACAACCGTCTGGTTCTAACGGTAGATTCAGCTTTACTGTTATCCCTCAATGTGCTGTGATGCTTGACGGCTACTTATGTCTGGTCATGGGGTAGTATACTCTACGGTCTTTTCTGGGTATTCTTATGGCATGCAGTGTTAAATTACAGGACCAGAGACTAAAAAAGTGGAACCAAAAGATTCAGACGATGAATCGGATCTGGAAATCATTGATGTGGACTTGAGCATTGATGTGAACAAAATGGAGGCTTCACAGGTGAGTTTTCTACTACTGCGGTTATTTGTGTTAACATTTTGTTGCCCAAGCAACTATAATGTTTACATGATTACAAAATGTTTATCCTCTTTTTTTTTAAAGTCTGTAATACACTAACATTATTATGATCTGTGGCCAATCAGCTAATACATGCAAAGTTCTGTACATAAAATTCTAAATCCTATAACACACGAGCGACAACCGTCAACAGTAGAGGCAACTGCAACTGTCGACGCATGTGGTTGATGACGTGTATTTGAGTCCATACTCAAATACACGCGGCATGTTGTCGACGGCTGCAGTTGAATGAGTATTTAAAGGTCACAGCAAATGCACCATAAGTAGGTCCCATTGTGTATTCATAGTGAACAGTGACTTCATTGTTTATGATTAGCGTAACTTAGAGAAAGTTAACTGTATGTGTATATAATTAAAGGAATTGTTTCTCTTGATAGAATCGAATTATTCCCAATAGTCCCCTCTAGCCCTGTCCTCCGGGGTGACAGCTGGGAATTGTCTTCCCAGTTGTCACTGGGGTGACAATTTGTGCCGACTGTTCCCTTGGAAAACTGACTAGAGGGGACAAATGGGACTGTTTCTTTATTTGTTATAAAAATGTTGTTATCACAGAAATGCTGCATGATTATGAATTTATTATGGCATACTATTACTGCATCAGAATGCTCTTTCTTAATTTGATTAATTTGTCAATAATAACTTGATTCATTATTTCATTGTGATTGATGTTTTTATAAGCACTCTTTGTGGTATAAACGTTTTTAGGAGCACTCGTAATACAATATCCTACGACCCGTATTCCTATTTTGTATGACCCAATTGACGATAACCTAATTGGCAAAGGAGTGGAGACTAAATGTCGCAGATTCGTTTCATGCATCGAAAACTGCATGACCTACATCTACAATGTTATTGTTAGTTTGTTTGTGCATGTAATGTGTATAGATATTGGGACTGACATACATAGAATCCTTCTGTACATACTCCTAACTCTTGCACTTAGTTTCAGTAAAGTACATACTTCTGTTCATAATAACTTTATACAAGCTACTCTTTATTGTTGTTTTTATTTATCGAAATAAGTACGTATAAGTACTCCATGAAATTCCTTCGCTCACGGTACGTTTTGCGGAGCACAGGCGCACGAGTTGAACGGTGTGGGGCCTCAGTTCGGCATGGCGGGCTGCGATCTGTTCTCATTCCTGACGGGCGATGCCGATGACGCGGAGCATCAGAAACAGCTGCTAAGGGAAGAAAAGGAGAAAGCTATGTTTTCTGGGAGAAAGAGTAGGAGAGAGAGGCGTGCGCACCGGTGAGTAGGCTTGAATAACTAATTTAAGATTAAGAACTAATTTAGAATATTTTTGTGAACGTTTGTTACGCTTTCTGCACATAGATAGAATATTGCTTTATTGTACACCAAGAAATCCAAGACACATTGATAAAATGCATAGTTCCTGTACCTCATAGAGATTAGAATATGAAAGAGAACACGTAACATCATACTGTAGAAGATAGAGACTTACACACTCCAAATTTATTGTTACAAATGGTTATAAAACGTAAAAAGTCCTTGATAATATTCAAGAATCTAAATGCCAATATTGAAAAGGTGATTCAATATTGTTAGCTTAGTCTACAGCCAACAACTAAAATATTTTTACCTGGTATAACCATTACTTAAGAGGACTACAAGAGCTAAGTGTCCTTGAGAAACGCAAGCACACATATACACAATCGACGCGAACGCCATCTAACGACAACGCCCATCACAATTAAGACTTAAAGCATACATGAAATTTAGAAGTAATGGTTTTGCGAGATTACGCCCGTGTATTCCAATAGATGGCGCGAAAATAAGTAGTTATGACAACAAAATTATTACCTAACCGACTTCTAAAAAAGAGAAGGCTCTCAATTCGGATGTTTTTTTTTTCTTTGTGAATGTTCCGGTCCTCTAAAGACGACCTCCGTATAGACGGATTTTCAAAATTCTTTTTTTATTCGAAAGAGGCTTATTCCGAAATGGTTGCATTTATATTTCGTAAAGATCTGCTGATGAGTTTCGGAGACAGACAAACGGAACTCCAACAAATGCCAGAAAATCAACCACGCGCTGCTATCACATTTGTATGTTTACACAATCACACAATATAACATCACGCCTGTACCCTTTAAAGGGGTAGGCAGATGTGTTCAATAGCTTCCTGTCACTGATATTCACATAGCAAGTAGTGTTGTATGAATTTGTGTGGGGTAGGTAGGGACTAAAAAGTGAAAAATAAAAACTTTTTTCCGAAAAAAAAACAACCGACTTCAAAAAAAAAACACTACAAAGTGAAAAATAACTTTAATTTCGGAAGTTGGTGTCGTTGGTTCTGGCTTTGTACTGTTTTTTTTATTTGTTTTGAGTGTGACTTGAAAAAATTAAGGATGTGGATGATTTTGAAATAAAACTGATTCAATGAAATATAAAAAAAAATATTCAAAAAAATTCGGAGTGGTAGTTACTTACGAGTTTTTTTTTAATTTACACTATAGGTACCACATTTAGTTTTAAGCTATTTTTCAGGTTTACATTATACCTACCACATTTAGTTTAAGCTTTTTTTTACCGACTTCAAAAAAAAGGAGGTTATCAATTCGACACTTATATAAGTAGTATTATTGGAATTGCATTTTAATCACAATGACAATCTACTAAGGCTTCCAAACAAATATACAAAATTTTATAGACGTATGTATGTATGTTTGTCCACGCATTTCTCCGCAACTATTAAACGGATCGTGACCATTTTTATTATTGGGTTACATTTACTTCAACTTATGGAACAGTGCAAATTTCATCAAAATCGATTCAGTAATTTTCAAGATATAGACTAATACGTGTAAGTGTGACGGCCTGGCTTACGATACGAGCTACGGGTGTAACGTCAAAGCGAAAACATCTCAAAACCTTGGTCAAATTCTAGTGCAATATTTATAACAAAACTATTACCTACTTATTACAAACAAATATTCCAATGTTTAGTTAAAACTAAAAATTACGAAATAAAAAAGTACCTAATTTAAAAAAATTAAACCTACTTCAAAAAGAAATGAACTCAAAATATTATGAAATAACTTTAATTTCGGAAGATGGCAAAAAACCAAAACTAAAATACAGACCCAAAGACACCGACTTCCGAAATTTTATTTCATAATTTTGAGTTCATTTCTTTTTGAAGTCGGTTTAATTTTTTTTAATTACTTTTTTTCATGTTTACAATTACACGTTTATATTACACCCATGATCATGTTATAAAATTATTTTTGTTCCTAAAGAAACGTGTAGACGTAACAACAAATGCCAACCATTTGTTGTGAATAATTTTCTTCATAATTTTTACGTACTTCTTTGTCGTTATCTTCATTTTTGCTTTCGATTTTCTCTTTGTTTTCGCTTTTATCTTCATTTTCGTTTAAAAATCTATTCCGGTCCGTCTACAAGATTGGAGAAAGTGAAAGAAAATTATAGTAGAAGGTTTATACAATCTTTGGTCATGTGGAAAGCCTGATATACCTAGAAGTACTGGATAAAATGAAAGATGATTTCATAAAAAAAATAAAAAAGACTGATGAAGAGCAACGATGGAAAGAAAAACTATTTTACAAAGTGCTAATGGAGAATGGCTTGAGATGAGAAAATCTTTATTGACTGCATCCAATTTCGGTAGGGTTATAAAAAGGCGTACTAATACACCATGTGCTAATTTAGTAAAAGATATAAGTACTTTACCGAAAAAAAATTGATCACGTAGAATCCTTATGCCATGGCCAATAAAATGAAAAAACCGCCCTCGCACAATTGGCTGTACAAGAACACATAACCATTAGACCATGTGGTTTATTTATAGACCAAGAACTATATTTCTTGGGTGCAGTGCATCGCCTGATGGATTAACTGGAAAAGACACTGTGGTTGAAGTGAAGTGTCCTTTGACAGCCAATAAAAAGCATTGTACTGAGGTCCTCCATAGTCTCAGCCATGACTACGATATCGTCGGCAAACCGAATGTGAGTTATGTACTCGCCATTGATGGCAATGCCAGCCCCTTTCCAGTCCAGAACCTTGAAGGCGTCCTCCAGTGCAGCGGTGAACAGTTTCTGAGAGATAACGTCTCCCTGTCTCACACCTCGTTGCAGAAGGATAGGTTTCGAGGTCTGATCCTGGAGTCGGACTAACACAGTAGCGTTTTCGTCCAGACACTTCAGCACCTCGCTGTACCGATAGTCGATCTGGCACCGTTGAAGAGACTGCAGTACAGCCCATGTCTCGATCGAATCAAAGGCTTTCTCGTAGTCCACAAACGCTAAGCAGAGAGGCAGGTTATACTCTTCGGTCTTCTGTATAACCTGTCCCGCGTATGTATGTGGTCTACGGTGCTAAAGCCTTTCCGGAATCCGGCTTGTTCGGAAGGCTGGAAGTCGTCAAATCTGCGCGCGAGACGGTTCGTGATGACTCTCGAAAACAGCTTGTAGACATGGCAGAAAAGTATCACCACACCTCTGTTCCATGCCTGTGGTGTTTTACCCTCGAGTATGACGGATCCAAAAAGCTTTTGAAGGGCCTTAAGAACGGGTTTTCCGCCGGCCTTCAAGAGCTCGGCCGTAATTCCGTCATCACCCGGTTGTTGTTTTTGAGCTGCTTCAGAACCATCCTAATCTCGTACAGGCTGACGTCCGGTATGTATTCGGTATAGTGTCGGGTCAATCTAGCTCTTGGGTCGTTTGCCAGATTCGTAACGGGGTTACTTGCTGACGTGTATAACTGTCCATAGAACCTCTCGATCTCTCTCAACAGCTCAGGTTTGACGGATACGATTCTTCCATCATCGGTCTTCAGTTTCGTAAGCTAGCACTGCCCAATAGACAGATCTCCAGCAAAGACCTTGGAGCCTTTATTTCGCTCTATCGCGTCTTTAATACGGTCTGTATTAAAGCGGCGAAGATCGCTTTTCAAGGACTTAGAGATCCGTCTATTGAGTTGCCGGTAATTTATCGCATCATCTAAAGACTGCAGGATAATCACGCGCCTCTGAGCTTTTTTTTTGAATTCGTACGACAGGTCTTGAAGATCTTAGACCCGACCGTATGGACAGAAACTGTCCATACGGTGTCCACGAACGAAACGTTATAATCGTCCACGGAGCTCCCTAGGCATTCGAAACGTTTCTGAAGTTCCGAGTTGAAAGCTCTCGGGGTTTTGGACCTGGATCGGTGCTGGGCGGAGCGTAGACTTCATCAGTCGAGATCTTTCCAGCTTGAAATGTAAGTTCAATGTGCCACTTACCATGCGGTGATCACTTCCGGTTTTCACCGCGTTTATCACAGAGAAGACATCATTGAATACATACTTCTTCGTGGACATAATGAAGTCAATCTCATTTTTAGTTGCACCATCCGGGCTCTGCCAGTTCCACTTTCTGTGCTCACGTTTTCTGAATAAGGAATTCATCATAAAGAGGCCTTCCTTCTCCATAAAACTGACCAGTAGGTGGCTCCGGTGGTTCCGGCGTCCAACTCCAAATTGCCCCACTCGCAGCTCATCATCGTTTCGTTTACCCAGTTTCGCGTTAAAGTCCCACATGACAAAGGTAAAGTGAGTTTTATAGCCATGCATGGCTCTGGAAATATCCTCATATATGGTCTCGACCTCATCCTCAGGGCGTGACGAGGTCGGGGCGTAAATCTGTACGACCTTCAGCGTTTACCTTTCGGATATTCTGAGTATAAGGTAGGCCACCCTGGTCGATACACTCTCGATCTTCATGGCTTCACCACGTTGCTCACAAGGGACTTATGGACGATAAACCCGACACCACCTTGGGACTGCTGGTCGCCCTCCCGGAAATAGAGTCTCTTGTGAAGCTAAAGATCGAGTCAGCTTTACAACGTTGTTCACAAGAGACTTATGGACGATAAACCCGACACCACATGGGACTGCCCTCCCGGAAATAGAGCAAGTTTCCGGATTTTAAGGATTGTCGAGTCTCGTATCTTCGGACTTCAGATAACCCATAGATAGACAACCCCACTATAATACTCCATCGTAACCTGCTCAATTTTTCCTCGAGTTCGGTGATCTTCTCGTCGGTCCGGAGTGTACGCGTGTTGTATGTTGCCAGGTTCAGTTTTCGGTGATTGTGGTAGCTGGATCTCTTCCGGGGATTCTTAGCACCCCTTGCCTCACCGTGGCCTTGGCCGCTACTGTAGCAAAGGTTAGGCGGGCCGCCGGGTACTAGGGGCCAAGTGTTTTTTGTGCTTGTCATTCTTGGGGGGAGGTTTGCCATAATCGCCACGCGGCGCAGGCGGGTTGCCAGATCGCAGTATGGTATGGTGGTGGAATACATAGAGAACGCTGCTGCCCTGTCTCCGGTACTACCCTCTTTTTTTTTTTTTTTTTGCGGATGGGAAATCATCAGATGACCCCTCCCGCTCTGGGTGGAGCGGAAGGGAGTGTCAGACTCTTACTGACTAAAACCCACCCGTGTTCCTTCCTTAGCCCTTTATGTTCCGGGCCAGCGGTAACCCTTTCGGACAATCCTGCTGACCCCGGTACGACCCTTAATCGCCTTTTCGACACCCACGGTAAGTGTGGGATGGTGCTATTCTTTAAGTCGCGCACCGCCGCCACGATATATTTATCTATACAGTATTCTATCTTCATACAAACGGTCGGAACGCGAGTCATACGCGCTTCGAGTTCGGTTTACACTCGGTTAACAAACAGTCTCAAATGCTCCGCAGTGACGAACGGACGGTGTGATGGTTTTGGGCGCTTTCCGAATTAGCTATAATCGCTCACAGCGCTCACATCATCTCACATCCGTTCCGATTTAGATATCACGATTATGACAGCTGAGAGCTGTCAACAATTCGGAACGCCCGTGAGCGCGCTCACAGTGCTTACTCAATGTAAAAACGATATTATTACAGTATTTCTTTGTATAAACACCACATTTCTTCTTTTTTGGTTAGGTGGCGACTATCAGCCAGAAGCACAATTTCGAAAATGCCACGTTAGTTTAATTTTATGATAAGATGCAAATCAAAATAAAACACACACTGACACATCCTCAAACACACACACTGTCATTTTTGACAGCGCTCACGGTGATATTATTCTAGGGCATGGTCGGCGTTATCGCAAGATGGCGCATGTCATGACGTCATCTATGACGATTCACGGAACGTCGTTATCGCGCTCACGCTAATTCGGTACGGGTTTAAGCACGCTCACATCGATTATTTCTCTTCTCGGAACGCAGGGTTTGTAAGCAATAAGCGTCCGATTTGTGACAAATATTCATTGAAATAAGTACAAGTACTTAGTTACTTAATATGGCAAAAAGAGACTATATTGTGCTGTTGTTGGTTGTTTGAATTCGTCAATAAGTTATTTTTAACACGCTTTTATTAGGTCGACCTGTATGTAACTAACTATGTAATGGACTCTAAGGTAACTAATTTAACCATCTTCCAAGGGTCGTAGCGTAATGAAAATTGGCAGCTGTATGTAGTTCTGATGTCAATACAATAATATGGTACTGTCGAACTGATCTGATGATGGAGCCGGAAGATACGAACTGGAACTTCATGATGGAAAATCGTATTTTAGCTGTTTTGGATTTCTTAGAAAAGTCTTGTAATGAACTTTGACTACGAGTACTTTTCAAGGTCTAATGATGAAGCCGGAAGATAGGCACTGGCATTCCATGATAGAATATCGTATCATAGTCGTGTTTGCACTTGTGAGAAATGCCACGTAATGGACTTTGAACACGATGAGGTTTCTTTTTTGTTTTTACGTGCATTTATAAAAGCGTGTTTTTCTAATGTTTTTTAAATTTTTAGTATTCCTTGGTAGCTGTAATTTATTTGTATCTTATTTTGTGTACTTATCTATTCTGTCCGACTTTAACTTTATCAACATTGTCTTTGTCTTTTTGTGTATCTGTGGAGAACGTTGTTGGTTGCACATTTGTATAACTCCTTATGTTCTATATACTTGTAATATATAATGTGTAATTGTTGGTTCTTCCGAATAAATAAAATAAAATAAAAATAAAATAAACGATTAATTTTTATTAAATATACTGATCAAAAAACACCATGTATTTTTATTGAACTCTTCCTATTTCATTCACGTGTTTAATTTTTTTTAATAAAAAAACTTTTTTCTTAAAAAAAAAACAACCGACTTCCAAAAAAACCATTCCAAAGTGAAAAATAACTTTAATTTCGGAAGTCGATGTCAAAAAACGAAAATGCAGAACCAACAACCGACTTCCGAATTTTTTTTTTTGTAAAAAAGTTTTTATTTTTAACTTTTTAGTTGAACCTACCCCACACAAATTCATATAACACTATACTTGCTATGTTAATATCAGTGACAGGGAGCTATTGAACACATCTGCCTACCCCTTTAAAGGGTACAGGCGTGATGTTATGTTGTGTGATTGTGTAAACAATACATACATATGACGGAGTTATGCCCTCGAAAATACATAAAAAAAATAGAAACATCCCAATTAAGAAACTCCTCCTTTTCAGAAGTCGGTTAAAAAAAAACCTATATGTATAATCACAAAACTTTAAAGAAAGTCAAGTAGGTAGGTTGATGAAATTAAAATACTGTAGGCGGGAAGGGCTATCGCGTGTTTACGTACCGCGCGGCTGTAGGTAATTATTTCTAGAACCATAGATATCCGTGTCTAGAACAGAGCCGAGTCACAATAATGTATACTTAGATAATATACTGTGCCGCGGCCGCGGTGCCGCTGCGCTGTATTGGTTTGGTTGCCCTTGGATTTGTAGACATGAACCCTTGCAAACGCTACGCGCCGCGGCCGCAGCGGCGCGCTTCGGCGGCGAGTTTTGATAGATCTTATCAAAATTCGCCGCCGCGCCGCCGCGCCGCCGCGCCGCCGGCCGCCGCCGTCACATTACGCACACATTACTAGTTTACGCGTTAGGAAAAACTTCCGTGTTGATATTTTCAACTTTCTTTCTCATGTGAAAGATAATTACATTGTTGACGTTTTTTTTTGGTAATTTTATAAAAAAATATATAAAAATTCAAAATACATTTAAATAAAATTTAAAAAAGAAAATCCAATTTTGTATCCCTGGGAATTGAACCCGCGGACCCTTGAATACAAATCTACACATCGACCAAATACGCTAATGTAACAGTTGTAAGTGGGATCGAAAAAATTTACCCTATGCATAAATGCGACTCACTTAGACGTTTCCAAATTCATACTTTTTTTGTTAAAAAAAATAAATATTCAGTAAATAATAAAATGCTCACTTTTTAATTTCGTTCGGAATTTTTTGAACGGAATTTTTCACTTTATTTCCCATATTTCCAAATAATAATTGATAACAAATTATTACGCTATTTTAACTTAAAAGTATTTTATATTTACACGAAAAAAATATTTACGGAAAGAAGATTATGCAAATAATAATAAACAATGAATTTACAAATAAAACTTTACAAAAACATAACAATCTTGGTGGAAATAATGCGGCGAAAAGAGCGACACGTCCGTTTAGCATCAGGCCTCGGCCGGCAGTGTCGCTACACGGGCGTTTACGCACACATACGCACGTATTATGTTCGGAAATATGAATATGCGATTTACAAAGAATCTATTGTTTGGATTAAAAAATTAAAACACTATCATTTTAGTATGTTGCTTGTAGAATATTCTGACAAAAAATCAGAATGATTGTATGTATATTACTATGGATTTTATTGTAAAAAGAAATTTTTTAGAGGTATCTTCATGATTTTTTTCTATCGTATCAAATTAGTTGAATCATGTTTTCAGCACACTATCTATCTAGCATATATCCTGAAGAATATCATATATTTTTCTGATTTTGTTTACTGTAGTCGATCGTATACTTTTATTGTTTGTAAAACTTGCATTTAGCTCTTGTAAGCCCCTTAACAAATATCAATAACAATTAATGTCTTAGAATTTACCATCGTAATAAGTCCGTAATGTAATATAATAATGATGGTATAATAATAAAGCAAAAATTCCAATTTCATGCTGACGCAAGAAGTTGTACTATTGAGGCACGCAAGTAAGGCCGTCTCCTTTATATTGTGTTGCCATTCGGCGTGTCTTGGAGTAATAACGCTTTATTTGCAGCGACAAGAAACTTGCTACGAGAGTGGTGAGTCCTCCGAGTTACGCCGCTCCGTCGTCAATGCCCGCTCGGTCTCCGAGTCGGTCGCCTAGTCGAAGCCCTTCGCCAGAAACGGGCGAAAATATACAGTTCATCACTTCTTTTGGTGGCGAGGAAGAAGACAAACAACGTGAGTTCATGTGATATTGCTTTTCGTCTATCTGTTCATGAGACTGAAGAGTATACTTGGGAGTGTCCTATTTAGTTTCTGTTTTCAAAAATCAATATTACCAATCATCAGTAATTCAATGTTATGTTAAAAGAAAAGCGCAGGTGTTTTTCCTTTTGGACACAACATTATTATTTATTTTGTCGGTTTTGTGACTTTATTTTCTTATTGTCCACAGCAACGGCGGCTAAACCCCTGTATGCAGATAAAGTGAAGCAGAATCTGAAGATGTTATACGCGGATGTAGCACGCAAACCTCGTAAACGGTATAAATAAAGAAAATTGTTACTGTACTAACCACCTCTGCTTACTTACCATCAAAGACTACAGACGTTACGTTATTTTTAACCGACTTCATGTTAAATCTTTGCAGGCCATCACCACCAACCAGTCGACGCACCCGCCAGATAGGTCCAAGGGGGCCAAACTCAAGGTCATTCTCGCGGTCGCGGTCAAGGTCTCGTTCGAGGTCGCGTTCTTGGAGGAAGTCGCGGTCCAAGTCTCGCTCTTCGAGATCACGTTCCGTGTCCTCTCGGTCTCGTTCGAGGTCCTACAGCCCCTACAGACGGACCCGCTCGAGGTCCAGGTCACGTAATCGTAGAAACAGATATTCTCGAAGCCCCGCAAAGTTTGTATTTCACACACATTACTATTTATCCAATGGTTTGTTTGAATTTTTAGGTTGAAACTAAATTGTCTTTGTATTTTCCAGTCATGCTAGTGGCTATGCCAAGCGTAATAACTCCAGGTCGATGTCATTTGAAAGGTAAGCTTGTTTTGAAGTTACATTTATTTGAATGGTGAGGTGAGTCAGTTTAAGTGGGGGACCCATTAGTCCTTAGTAGTATTTCGACTAAATAAAATGATGTCGAGACTAAGTAATGTGGTGTTATATTACAGTAGTGATAAGAATGCGAGCAAGCCGGCCGTGCCGCGGTACTATGGGCGGCGCAAGGAGGACCAGTCTTCGAGCGAACTGTCCATTGACTCTGACTCCAGTGAATCTGACGACGACGCGAAAAAGTGAGTTCCGATCTTTTTTTTTTTAAACAAATTTGACTTTTCTACAAAATCTGAAAACTTACTCTGTTACGTTTTCTGAAAATCAATCGATCGGATCAAAACTTTCTGTGATAATTGTTGTTTATTTGCCAACCATTGGTTTACGATTTGCTGTCGAGTTTTCAGCGATATGCAACATAAATAAGGATAGTATGTCATCGGGATATTATCGTTAATATAAAAACGGCGCAGCTTAGTGAGAGATCACATTTCGACCATTATCATTAGAAAAATCCATACCATACACCATTACGTTCCATATTATTTTATTTCATGATATCAGGAGAGGACTTTGAATGAAAAGTACAGATGTTGTTAATGGCAACATACCATATCTATTACAAGCACTTGGTAGTCTAAAAAACAATGTAAGATTTATTTCTTGGGTTATATAAAAACTCAACCAAGAGATCATTTTGATAAATGCTTCTCAGTATTGTTGTAATTATGAAAACTAGTCAATCCCATGAGGGAATCAACTCGAATTTTGTAGTCTACAGGCCTCTAGCAAGAGTCACCCCAGCACCAAGTTCTCTGCCTGACACAAGCAATTTTTCCACATTTCAGAATGGCGGTGGGCAATAAATCCAATACAAACCAGAATCAGTTACGATTGTCTGGATCCAGCTCCAAAGTCAGTAAGAATCATTTGCTTTATACATTTGTTCTGCTTTCATTTTAGCACCTTACGGCATTAATGGCAGTAGTTTGTACAACAGCAGATTATTTCGCTTTTTACCATCTGCGATGCGAAACGAAATGCCCACATAACAGTTTGTGACGAAACCTGCTAAACTCCCGGTTGTATGTTTTTTTGAACCCATGGCATTGTCTTGCTCGATTTCTTTGATGATTGTTGCTTGAGTGTCAACCTTTTTCTTCACCGCCGTGTCTAAATGTGCGTTAACATTCGACTTCGATGGATTGTTACTAGTTCTCATTTTTGTTGTGCAGAACTTTCTTAAATTATTATTTTACTATGTAAATGAATGTTGGTCGTTTCAATGTGTATTTCTTCTATTATTTGTAAAAAATATCATCTTATGAGTTAAGAAATGCTATCCTAACTTATTATGACCAACATTAATACATAAGTTTGACTATTTATCCCAATATGTATAAGCGACAGATGTATGCGCGGGCAATGCGATTTCGTTAGTTAATCAAGGGAAAGCAAGACCTAAACACCAAACGAGTAGGACTGCCGAAAAGTTATCCTTAACCTTTTGACCGCCACACGTCAAAAATCAAAAAGGTGCACTCGGCGTCAAAGTCTGTCATGTAGTCGAACCGTGGCGTGCTGGGCACATTTTGGTTTGTCATCTAAACATGACTGGCGGTCAAAGGTTAATATAGTGACGGACAGGCTTTTTTGTGGTAAGGTATTCCTTACAAGTGGAATACAATATTCACTATCACCTCATTCTTAGGCTTGAAACGACATCACCCTACGTGGAGGTATTAAACACACGCAACCTTTATTTCACCAACAAAAGGAGTGGGACAGTCCTGGAATACTTTTACGAGAATTGTACTCAGATAAGAGTCTATTCTCCCATGTTAGTCTATCAAATTAACATGTTGACTTTTGCAGGGTGCTTCGCGTGAAACGCTTTCACTGAAGGAAAAACTCAAGAGGAAAATGCAGGCACAATTATCAAGGCAGCGTGAGTTTTATATGAGCTAAAAATTTAAGACCTTTAAATTGTTTATGGAGTACCTATAAATCTTTTAATATGCACATATTTAATAATCTTATGTATAATATTATCTAATATAATACTAGCCCACGTGAAATATATCACCCGTGATAAATAAATTATGTTTGCTAGTCATAGTATTCATTTACAATGTTTTATTACGTACAGTTCGCGCAGACAAGCGGGCTGAAGCCGAGCGCCAAGAGCGCGAGAGCCGTCGCCAGGCGCGTCGCGACGAAGAAATGAGGGAATTAGCCATCAAACTGCGGCGCAAGTCTGTGTCACCTATACTTTATATAAGCATGAACATTATCTGACCTTTTGCCTGCCCTTGTCCGGTATTACTTGGGGTCGTCGGAAAATGGTTTATTCCATTCTTCCACATAGCAAGTATCAGTGATACGATATTGTCCCCCCCCCCCCTTTTCATTCATAGTATCCCTCAGAGAATCCATCCACCTTTTTTCTATATATACTGATACTGGAAAAATTGCTTCTAATCAAATTGTGGAACTTATAACACCTGCATTCATAACAATTATGAATAATTATGTAATCATATTCGAGAAAAATCGCATCTGTTTACTTTTTATGATGGCTATACAGTGTGAGTCTTCATAATGTGCACATAACGAAATGAGGGAAACATAGCTTAATTTTATCGACGGAAAAAATATTTAAAAATAAAAAAATATATAAAAGGATCTTTTTAATACAGTTGCTCAAAAAGTGGTGTATTGCAGGGACGTATAGCGTTCGGGATGTGGGCTATTACATACTAGTGCTTTTTTTTACCTTTCCCGAACTCGTGCGTGTCTCTTTCCCAACTGTCAAAATAATGTCTATTAAAAAAAATATATAAAAAAATATACGGTCCAATTGAGAAACCTCCTCCTTTTTTGAAGTCGGTTAAAAAGAAAAACCAACCATGAAGTTTTTAGTAAAGAGTTTTTGTGATTCATACAAATACGTATTATTTCTAAAAAGAAGCTACTAATTTATTTCAATATCAGATTTAATGATTTAATTGAATGAGTTAGGTTAGGTTTCATTTCATTTCATCTCATTAAATTTCATTTTCATTTCATATCAATAAAAAAAATATACTGAAGACTAAGCTGTATGGATAGTTCCCTTTGCCTACCAAAATGGGTGAAGAAAAAAAAACTCTGCTTATATTCTACGGTTGGCGCCATTTTCCAGAAATTTTCTTTGCGAGTTTAGTTGTTTGTTGCACAAAATGCTTCGGAGAACATTTTACCGGAAAAGTCCAAAAGTCGTTACATATCATACGACTAATTTTTTGCGTGGAGAGAAGAGAAAAAACAATATTGTGTTTTTATTATTTTATTAAATTGCTTCATTTTTTCGCAACTGTATTAAAAATAGTCGTTCAGTACACCTGCGGAACCGTCATTGCAACTTGTTCCGACTGTCAACCCTCGCCTTCGGCTGCGCCTCGGCTCGGGTAGACATTTGTCGGAACTCTTTGCAATGACAGCCTTTCCGCACTTGTAATGAAATATACTATTACCTGCTAAAGTATGGTGATTACAAGGCCTTTCTTTAACAGTTGATAGGAAATGTTGTGATTGAGTTATAAACATGGTATTTGTACGTTTAGAAATCTGATACGACGGAGAATAAAAGTAATAAAAAAGGGTAGGTAATCGGGGCTTTTATTGAGTAATTTTACAATAGGCTATTTGACTGGTTTCTGATAAACATCTCAGATTATTTAATGGTGTCTAACGAGCCCACAAAAACCTATTACTTCAAATTGCATAATGTATTTCTTTTAGAAAATAGTAAATAAAAATGTACTGTTTAAATAAGCCGCCAAAACGCTATCTTTAACAATATGGTGTCGTGACGTCAAAATACACGTAAACAAACGTTGAAACGGTCGAGATACTAGACAAAAGTCATCTGTTCTGTCAACGATAGACAGAAATTGACTATATCATGACGTCATCATAAGTTCAGCCAATCCAGACCGTTTTCGATTACGTGGCGCCAGATTTAAAAAGATGAAGTTTTTTCGGGATTTTTTTAATAAATAATACATTATTTTGTAGTAAAATTAATGCAAATCGATTTTAAAAGCGATAATCTATACAGTGTCAATAATTATGACCTTATTTTTTACATTGTCAAATAGCCTATTATTGTAAAAATTTATGAAAAAATATCAGATTTTTGTTAAAAAAAAACCATAATTCACAATTGAAAGCGATTGTTTACACAGGGGTCACAGCAGCGAACAAGAATTTTAAAAATGCTACAATTTTTTTTTTTTTTAGATTTTTTAAATATTTTTCCCTTCGATAAAATTAAGCTTAGTTTCCCTCATTTCGATATGTGCGTACGTTATGAAGACACACTGTATGTTTGTTTGAATTCAGACTTGTTCAATACTGGTATTTGTTACAGGCAGCGGGAAATGCGACACCAACAGAATAGAAGATCAAGCGAAGACGACTCGGATAGGAGTCGCAGTCGGTCATCTTCAAGGTATTTAAATATATAAAAAATTAAATTTATTTAGCACAAAATTTCTTCGACACTCGTTTGGTAATTTTGTTTCCGTACCGTGCGATTTTATTTTTGCAGAGAATCGTTGTCGAATGACAAGAAACGAGAGGACAAGAGTAAATCTCGAAGCGTTACGCCTCCTCCGCCGCGGATACCGGTGTGGGAAACCAACAGAGAGTCCACATCGACGTCGCAGAGACCAAGACCATCAGAATATGGAGAGAACTCACACTACACAGACAGACGGCGGTATCAAGAACCAGAACCCAGGGAAGACAGGAGAAACGACGAGGAAAGACCGCCACACTACTCAAATAGATACGATAAGTATCCGAATCGCGAACAAGGGGCCCCTCGCTATGACAGTTATAATCGTTATGAAAGTCAGAGTCATGACGGCAGGTGGAAAGAGGAAGGCTATCCTCCCGGGAGGAGGAGGCCATACGGACATAGAGGTGGGTACAGGGGCCACGGGTTTAGGCACACCGAGCACAGCAGTAGTCCCTCACAAGACTACGATAAAGATGCTAGCGACGCATACGCTAAGAGCAAAGTGAAACTTGTAGATTATTAGGTAGGTTCAAAACGTGTTAATGCCAAAATAGGTGAAATGTATGTAGCTATTCAAATGTTAGTTGTGTAGGATGTTTTATGTAGAATTTTACGTTGAACATATCGTAGATCCTAAGTTTGTAGGAATTACCATACTTTTGTGTTAATGGAGTCTTGTTACACCCAAATTTCTTAGTGAAGTATTTATGGCAATCATTTTGCAATAAGTATACATTTTTGTAGAAGTTAATTTTTTTTTTTTTCAATAAATACATTTTTGTAGAAGTTAAATATTAATTTTTTTTCAATAACTTTTTTGTTTAATGTCCTTTTAGTGATTACTCTAAAAACCACCTTTAATATTTTGTCATGCACTGTCCTTTTCACCTATCAAATGTTATTGTAAATTTATATTTTTACATTTTATCCTTGTTGTGTAGCTGCTCTTTCTATTTGTAAATTAATTTAAATGTAATAAAAGGATGTATTACACTATTGCGTTATTTTATTTACGTAAAATCCTTCACTGCCAGCAGAAGCATAAGTATTTCTAACTTCTGCTACCCACATTACCCACTGAAACCACAATTCAAAATTCATTTGTAAAATGTTGGTTGTAGTCTTTAACGACGAGATTAGTAAGTTAGCTCCTCTTCCCTCCCTGTCTCCTACCATGTGAGCTTTCAGTCTATCAAAAAATACTCTGTGATGTGAGCTTTAATGTTCAGCAATCATGTCATAGAGCAGATTCATAGATCTATGGTGTAGATTCACTATAAAGAGTGACGCACATTTGGGCAGGCCTCCGTCACTCCATGTACTTGCGCTCTATAATTATGTTTTAGATGTATTGCACAGTCGGCACCAATTTATAAACGAGACAATTTTAAAGTGACCGTCAAAATGAAGGGACCAAACCTCTAATCTCTGTCACACATATATAAACAAATAATACCTTTAATCTACTATTTCCTACCTTTGCTATAATTTTAGCTACCTCATCATATCCATAATATTTTAACAAAATGCTTGGTCCCTCCATCATGATATCAAGATGGAGGGACCAAACTGATAGGCTACTCCCTGGAATGTTCTACCTACTTAGTGTTATAATACCTTAATTCTACCTTAATATTATTGATTTTGGCTGCGCGAAACATATAGATATCGTTTTAAAGATATCGATTATATAAATTGGTCCCTCCCAAATTGACGATTCAATTGTTTAGTGCAACAGGTAAATGGGCGGTTTATGTTCGATCTTCGAAGGATAAATATTTAATACCTATTTACTACCTTCTAATCGTGCAAAATTTCTTACAACTTTATTTTAACTAGCCAAAAAAAATTTAAGAAATAGGTAGGTACAACGTACAAATTTTAATCCACTAACTCCCACCACTATCACCACCACCACCAACTACCACCTATAGTCAGAACATATTCACAGTTCTCAATAAAATAGACACAAATAGTTATGTTAATTTAATTTTATCGAAGAGGCAGCCCTGCGACGATTGCTCGCGCGGTGCGAAGCAATCACAACTGTACGCTTGAGCATTTAGGCACATTTTAGCATGCAGCGGTTGCTGACGCGACGGAGTAGGCTATTATAGAGCAGTAGGTATTAGAAATTTTCTACTGAGTGAAGTATCTGTTACGTAGTAACTACACTAACTACATATTTAGTAATCTGTGATTTTTTTTTTCCGGCCGCACCGCAAAAATCCTCCTACATCACTTGCGTATATTTTGTGTATGAACCATCGCACACTACAGGCGGGCCGCAGCACGCACCGCGTTTTTTGTACTAAAGGGCGATGCGATGCAGCTGTGTCGTACGCTTGCAGTACAATGTAAGGTGACCATCCACTGGTCCGCAACGCACGCAACGGATATTGGTTTGCTTTATATGAATTCATAATGACAGTGCTTCCACTATCGGTACCGCCCGCACCGAGCCTTGTGACTCTTGTGAGCGTAGGTACGTGCGGTCATGGTGCGGTCGGTGCGGCCCAGTGGACGTTCATCTTTATAGTCTGCCCATAAACTAATGAACCCTACAGATAAATTACAGTAGGTATACTAGAATAAAATGTTTATTGACTACAAAAATATGATTTACTGTTCACAAACGAATAGAAATTATTTAGGTTGATTTATAATAAATTATATTAAGTCTATTAAAATATCTGATAACAAAATAATGCACTTTAAAGATAAAGAAATGTACAAAATTGGCTTAGATAATAAAGCTTAAAAAATATTTTAACAAGATTTTTGAGAATTGAACTTATAACAATGTGCCTTTTTGTGATGAATTAAAACATGGAAAAATGTAACAACGCTACCAATCACTTTTTCTTTCTCGCCAATTATCGTTTTTTAACCATTTAAACTCTTGACACAAATACTGCCTGCAGTAACCCTGCCACCGATGACAAATAATAAAGCCGAAATCTACCCCAGTCTGGTAACTGGCGGCGACGGCATTCGTCCGTTCCGACAAAGAGGACATCTTAGGTACTTTAGCAACCCGCAAGATTGAAACTAAGAGATTTTTAAGAGAAACGTTGGTTCTCAGGCCATCGACCTCCACCCACGTATAGCCCTGAGTGTGGCGACGTCAATATCTTCGTTGTCATCATTGGTGGAGTCTGGCTCCCGTCCGGGTAACCCGGTGGTGCCTGCTATGCCGCCGCGCCCTTTCGTGTGCAGCACCCGGTAGGTATAGGCATGTCCCGGTGCGTTGCCAACTTTAGCGACAAAAGTTGTTAGTTCACCGGCACTCATACCTTTCAAGCCGAAACAGCTTGCTGCTTCGCGGCAAATAGGCACGAAACTCAAGACAAGATGATTCATAAAATGTTTTGAATTTAAAACACTTTAGGCCATTTGTTCCAACTAATCACTGAGTGTGTCGACGTCAATATCTTCGTTGTCATCATTGGTGGAGTCTGGGTCCCGTCCCGGTAACCCGGTGGTGCCTGCTATGCCGCCGCGCCCTTCTTTCGTATGCCGCCATTTCATGCGGCGGTTTTGAAACCACACTTTAACCTGTGAACAAAAATATTGTTTAGTAACACTGACAAGTTAGCTAAATGTAATCGAGGATACAGTCAGGGTTGACCCTAGCGGCGTCAGTGCAGTTTGCTACGCTGACGACACGCTGGTCCTGGCGCAGGGGAGGTCGCACCAGGCGGCGGCGGAACTAGCGACACGCGGGGTTGCGACAGTCGTTGAAAGGATCCGGCAACTGGGACTCGAGGTGGCCCTGCACAAGTCCGAGGCCATGTGTTTTCATGGCCCTCGGAACGCGCCACCGTCGGGTTCCCAAATAACGGTAGGAGGGGTTCACATCGGCGTCGAGTCGACGATGAAGTACCTGGGACTTGTCCTCGACAGCCGGTGGAATTTCGTGGAACACTTCCGACGTTTGGCTCCCAGACTGGAGCGGGCCGGGGCTGCGTTGAAGCGGCTCCTGCCCAATCTAGGGGGTCCAAACGCCTCCTGCCGGAGGCTCTACGCGGGGGTCGTGCGGTCCATGGCCCTTTACGGGGCACCGGTGTGGGCGCGTTCACTGAGGCGGCGACCAGCCAGGCAGTTGAACGCGTCCCAGAGGGTCATGGCCATCCGGTTAGTCCGGGGATACCGCACGGTCTCCGGGGAGGCAGCGAGCCTCCTTGCCGGATTGCCGCCATGGGATCTGGAGGCCAAAGTCCTCGCCCACATATGGGAGTGGCGAGAGGAGGTGAAACGCCGGGGCGTAACTCCGCTGCCGCGAGAAATCGCGGTGCAGCGGACAGACCTCCGGCGGGATCTCATGGCGACATGGAGAGTGCGACTGTCGCAACCCAGTGCTGGGCACGCCACAATTGCGGCGATAAGTCCCCTCTTTGAGGAGTGGCTAGAGAGACGCCACGGCGTCCTCACCTTCCGCCTAACGCAGGTCCTCACCGGACACGGCTGCTTCGGGAGGTTCCTGTTCCGAATAAGGCGGGAGGAAACGCCCGGGTGTCACCATTGTGTGGATCGCCCGGAGGACACGGTGGAGCATACGGTGGAGATCTGCCCAGCTTGGGCAGAGCACCGCCGTGTCCTCACGGCGGCGATCGGCGGCGGCGATCTCTCGCGTCCGGCCCTAGTCCGGGCCATGGTACGGAGCGAGAGTGCATGGGAGGCTATCGCCTCCTTCTGCGAAGCAGTGATGCTCGCGAAGGAGGAGGCGGAGCGCGTGAGGGAGCGGCAATCCCTGCGCCCTTACGCCCCCAGCCGCCGCAGAAGACGCACCGGGCGTCGGGAGTCGATAGCCGATTCCCGGCCACCGTAGGCGCGGGCTTGCGGGCGGCGAGCAATGGGCAGCTCGCCGTCCGGTAAGGACCAGGCCCGGGTCGACGGCGCGTTGTGTTCCACGCGCGCCTCAAGGAGATGTCAGCACCAACTGACGGGGTCCGCTAGGGCCGATGCCCGCCGGGGTCGCGGGTTGTTCGAAAGAGATACCGTGGCCCCTGGCACAGGCAAGTGAAGGAACACGGGTGGGTTTTAGTCAGTAAGAGTCTGACACTCCCTTCCGCTCCGCCCAGAACGGGAGGGGTCATTTGATGATTTCCCACCCAAAAAAAAAAAAAAAAAAAAAAAAAAAAAAAGGGTTCATAGACTCGATAACCGACGGTTTTAATTAATAACATGTTCTCTGATTTATACCGATAGAAATCCATGCTATTTTGGTGTAGGTTCCTACCTACTTACTTTTTAGATAAACTATCTATAGCCGGAATACCTACTTGAGTGCGAAAGCCGTATCATCGAATTTTGTTTCTTCGAAAACCTTTCAACGACATCTCTATACTGCGACGCCTTGTTAAATCGACGCCTTGTTACTGCGATATTTCGTTACATCGGTACCATGGGCGTGCCTATTCTACCTAAACCGTTGCTGTTGTGTGATCGCAACATTGGTCTAAGTAATAGATATCTATCTACCTACTTAATACTGTCCATATATTTATAAGCAACAGTGTTAATTAACTTTGGTGTAGGCAACTTTAACAGTTTCACACCATGCCAGCGGCGACGTCGGCGCCACACCGCCTGCGGCGGGCGCTATCGTTTAAAAACCATTATCGGATACAGATGTTTTCGTACGACATCGACAGCTTGACACAGCGGAGCGCTAGAGCCCCGCGGTGCTACCATACCACACAGATTTTGGTACGCTACCTTATCTGATTGATAATGATTTTCGATATTAGGTACCTACCTACATCGGTTAAATAAACCTCACTTCTAGCCTCCATGGTCTAGCTATACCTGCTCTAGGGGTCGACGCAATTAACCGGGACTGATGAGCGTGCGGTCTAGTATACAAGGTGTAGTAGGTAGGTATTGTAATAATTGAAAACCTCTTAGGGGTCATTGTACTAATCAATATGATAAACTTTTACTATGGGGTCAAACTAGAAATCGTTTGTACCTCTACGAGAAACGCAGGCATGATACCTGGTCAGCGGGATTGTCCGAAAGGGTTACCGCTGGCCCGGAACATAAAGGGCTAAGGAAGGAACACGGGTGGGTTTTAGTCAGTAAGAGTCTGACACTCCCTTCCGCTCCACCCAGAGCGGGAGGGGTCATTTGATGATTTCCCATCCGCAAAAAAAAAAAAAAAAGGCATGATACCTACTACGTTTTACGTTTTATATATATCTACAGTTAAATAGCCTAGTACTTAGGTACCTATATTTGTATCTGGAAGTTGACAACATATATATTTGAAACTTATCTAGTTGGAAAAGGGATTTAAGAAATAAGCGTAGGTAGTAATAAGATAGACTGCATGGGTACGGTTGTACAACATAACAACTCAAATATTTTAAAACCGGCCTAGTGCGAGTCGGATTCGTACACGAAGAGTTCCGTATACCACAAGGCATAAAACGTTTCTTTTATACCCCTTTAAATTTTAACTTTATTCTGTATTTATATTTGTTGTTATAGCGGCAACAGAAAGCAGCAGCGATGGCCAAGAGCAGTGGTGGCCAACTGGTAACGGCCGCGACTTACGAGTTGTAGGTCGTAGGTTCGAACCCAGACAGGCGTTTTACTTTGTGAAAAATTTAAGGAAACATTGTGAGGAAACCGGCATGTCCTAGAACCAAAAATTCGAAGACATGTGGCATCAGCCAACCCGCACTGGGCCCGCGTGATGGATTACGGCCCACTCCCTCTCACCGAGAGGAGGCCTGTGTCCCAGCAGTGGGAACATTATAGGCTGATTATGATGATCTTATGATGTTGTTATAGCGGCAACAGAAATACATCATCTGTGAAAATTTCAACTGTCTAGCTATCTCGGTTCACGAGATACAGCCTGGTGACAGACAGACGGATAGTGGAGTCTCAGGGTCGCGTTTTTACCCTTTGGGTACGGAACCCTAAAAACTACGCGGTAGGCGAGGAATGCAAGGGGAGAAACACCGAAAATATGTAGGTAATTTGGGAATTATTTTCGCTGGCGAAACGTTTCGCGTTTCGCGAGCTCTCTACTATATAGCTCTATAGCTTTCAACACATAATGCATATTAGCTTTCAATACCTACATAATAGCTTCTCATCAAAATAATTCAACGTGCTGAGTGTTTCATGTGTAGGTACCTACGTAATAATTATTCTTGCGTGATTATCTACAATAGGATGAATAGGATGATTCTGATTCGTTTTTGTGTAAGTAATTCTGCTTCAACACTGAGATCGTTTTATTTTGACATGTGGGTAGGTATGTATGGGTACTACAACCGTACCCATACATACCTACCCACACTTGTAACATTTTTATTATGATTTTATTGCATTGCACATTCCAGGAAGTGCAGATTTAAAACAAGCTAGGAAACAACTATTTTTGACAAAAACAGCAGAGAAATCCCGCGTTAAGTAGATACCTAGCTCATAACTGAGTTTTCACAAAAAATCAGGAGCGTCAACTATCATCATAAAAGCCAAAACCTAAGAATTGGCATTTGATTACCTAATAAAACTTAAATTGTAGCTGAAAGTAAGTATTATTTTTATATTTTACAACTTTCCCCAATCAGTGTTACAATCGCCGCTGGCTAGAAGTTGGTGGTAGCAGTCGCATTTTAAACGATTAAACTGAAATCTGTTTTGTCTAGGCCTCTGATTTGGATATAAAATGTTTTAATCCCTGTGTAAAGTCACAATCGCTATGGGCGAAAAATTGATGCAACCAAAAGGTATTAAAAATGTAGGTACAGCGGTGCTATTCTGTAAAAATCTCACCGTGAAAACTTAGGTGAAGTGAGCGTGGAGTGAGCTGTCAATAGTGTCAATTTCTAACAAAAGCAAACTCACTTCACCTAAGTTTTCACGGTGAGATTTTTACAGAATCGACCGGCTGCTAGGAGCTTTATAATTTATAGAATAGGTACCTCTCGGTAAGAACATTGAGGTTCAATGTAAATGATAAGAATTAGTAATTACGAAGTAGCACAAAAGGCCAGTTACACCATGAGCCGCGGCCGAGAGGACCCATCACCCGCGCGCCAATGCCGCCAATGCCGAGCCTCGTACGGGAGTACGGGACACGTAGCATAAACTGCATATTTAGGGGTACCGGGAAACGTCATGTTTTCGTGAAATTGTCATATTTCCTTATTATTGCACACCATAGCTAGAGGGATGTTGGATCAAGAAGGCTGTTGGAGGCAGCATTTACCGAGCGGTCCACAATGCAGAATACCTACCGTATAACTTGGGGACGCGCCGTATGCGGTTGTGATCCTCTACATTGAGAGAACGACGAAGAAAAGAAGAAGAGAAATGTTCAAGAGATACCTACCTACTTTTTTTTTAAATTATGACCAACTTTATTTGTCGCTGCAAAGATAAACAATATTCTATTCTATATTCCCTGACACTCGGGGTAGAAATAGATAGTGTTACGCCATGGAGTCGCGCTTGCTGATCGTCAATGCTAAAACAGCTGTGCTACACTCTATACGTCCATTTATTGTGAGCGTATTCGTACGCGACTGACGAGGGTAACACTATTTCAAGATTCAAGCCGTCTTGTAAATCTCCAAAATTGTGTAGGAAATCTATTAGAATATTCGGGATATTCTTTACATAATTTATGTTCAACCTTTATCAAATACGTCGTCACACTCGTCACAAAGCTAAGGAAACTGGCCTTTTGATATAAAAGTGTTTGTGAGATGCACTGACATAAACAAGTAAGTAACTACTTGTGGTGAGATACCATTAAAGTTTTTTTTTTTTTTGAGAAAAGTGGCCATTATTTTTCCCATATAAGTGGGTCAACCTTTTTGATTTTTTTGATTATGTAGGCAACCTTTTGGAACTCAATGAAGTTGACAGTAGGGCGCTGTTGGTGTTTTGAGAAATGTACAGACGCCAGCAGGTCAACCTACCCGAAACTGTCAGATTTTCCCAATCAACCTTGAACCTTATGCTATAGCAATAAAGTCGAAAATCTATTAAAGAAATCTGACAGATTGTAGTAACTTGATGTGCTGGCGTCTGTACATTCTATATATTACGTCCATGGAAATGTATTATCAAAACAAAATGGCGGCGTTTTCAAAATCAAAATCAAAATATTTTATTTCACATAAGCCTACATGGGCACTTATGAAACGTCAGAAGCTAGGTGCACGGTTCCAATTGGTCTTTTCCTATGGAGAAGAACCGGCAAGAAACTCCACGGTTACTCTTTTTAAAAATAATTGGCTTTTACAATATTTTCAAATTACAGTAGGTATGGGAGGATAGCGTAGGCCTGTCAACAAGTATCAGGTACTTGTTATGATAAAAAATGGTCTACAGATCTAAAGTCTACAAGGCCTACAAAGTCCTCACATTTACAAAATAAGAATCTATCACAAGGATAAAATAAAAAATAAAACCTAATAAAACCTAGTGATATGATTCCCATTACAACCACTAATAAAGAGATGAAAAATTTGAATTGTCTGTATATAATGTCAAGTAATAGAGAGATTATGTCAAAAAAGTATGTAAAAAAGTAAATAAAGTAAAGTAAATAAAAAATGAACATCGTTAGTTCCGATTTTGGCCAAGCGCCAAACTATCCTTGTGGCGCTATAAGTAGGTACCTTTGTTTCCATGCATTGGTAGAACTTTGGAATTACTCGGAGTGAGCATTCCAAAACTCCTTACAACATTTTAGAGTTTACAAATTAAGCACCTAATTATGTTCCACGCGCGCCTCAAGGAGATGTCAGCACCAACTGACGGGGTCCGCTAGGGCCGATGCCCGCCGGGGTCGCGGGTTGTTCGAAAGAGATACCGTGGCCCCTGGCACAGGCAAGTGAAGGAACACGGGTGGGTTTTAGTCAGTAAGAGTCTGACACTTCCTTCCGCTCCGCCCAGAGCGGGAGGGGTCATTTGATGATTTCACACAAAAAAAAAAAAAGTACCTAATTATGTTCAAGTCTACCGATGTCTTGACTTAGGTATTTGTCGTTTATTTTATGTAAAGAAAATTCCATGTTGGCTTTGAACTAAACGCTTAATGTGGATATCTTTCGTAATTGTTTGGTGCTTATGCAACGTAGGTATATTGAAATAGGTATCCCACCAAAAACATTTTCATGTAAAATTTTGCCAAGACGAGACCACATATTATGGCTCGCACTGCCAAAAACTTATCAGATCTCATGTAGAGCCAAGCTTCTAACTCTACACGCCCTAACTTCACAAACTCTACACCTTAGTCAAAATATGAGGCTTGGCCGTTTGGTTACTACAAAAACTATTGTATAACAGAAAAGTAATGAACAGTGAATAAATTTTTCACCTTACGCCCATGTTGTGATGGTAGCGAAACGGCCAAGCCACATATTTTGACTTTCTAGGACTTCAGGAAGAACCTTAGAATATTGATGATAAAATAAAATTTTTTGGGGGGTTGGGGGGTTCTTTACTTAAAATCCTGAAATACGTATTTTATTATTTATTACAAGGAGTCCCTATATCAATTTTCAGAACTCTAGCATCAAAATCTGCGGAAGTCTCGTACAAACTTCCATCCCCTATTTTAAGGGGTTGGAGGGTAAAAGTTCCAAATTTTAGAGTTTTTTTGTTGTTTGTGTACTATTATTAGCTTACATACCAAATTTCAGCTTTCTAGGACTTCAGGAAGACCCTTAGAATATTGATGATCATCAGTGAGTCAGTGACGAAATCGGGGTATTTCAGATATCAATAAAATCAAAAGTATAAGAGCTGTGCAATTGAAACTTTATAGGATTAATAAGTCAACCACTGACATCATATCCCGAAAATTTTGTTTATCTGGTATACTCCAAACCCAAGTTATGAAGGTTCAAAAATACGACGAAGTGCTTCGAGAAAAGGTAGGTAGTGCCCTTGCGCTTCGCTTGGCTCGTCTTGGCGGGGGCACTCCCGTGCCCCCAGATATTGATTTCCCGGTCGGTCCCGACATGTCGACCACACAGAATCTGTGATTTTTTTGAAGCGTCTTGACTACCTAGTGGGTGTGGATGAGGTGGATGGATGATAGAAAATAAATAGATAAATCTGTGTTTTCACCAACTCTTTTGCTATGCGCACAAGGTAAGAAACGACGACGCGACCTAAGGTCATAACAAAACATACTCAACAGCTTGAGAGCATAATCGCGTAGGTTTGTTCGATTATCCCGTAGATAAATCACATGGCTCACAGCTCAGTTCAATCCAAAGTCTGGATTTTTTTTATCGGCATTTCTCTACACCTATACATAAACTAACATCTGTAAGTAAGTAGGTACCTCTATACCTATCTAAATTAAAACCAGCTCAATTCAATCGCAATCCTGCTAAGAAAAATATTTCATTAGGGACCGATTTTTTAATCCTCAGATAAACTTACCTGAGGAATAAATATGAATTTGACAGATTTTTCAAACGGACGTATAAAATCTGCAGAGAAAAGTTACCAGACTGTTGAAAAATCGACCTTAAACTATGGCTTAAAAAAAGCCTCATACCTGAGCATCAGTAAGTCCTAACGTTGCCGCTAACTGCCGCCTGTCCGGCTTCGTGATATATTTTTGAATTTGGAACCGTCGCTCGAGTCCCTTTCGTTGAAGGTTGCTGAATACTGCGCGGGACCACGACCGCTTCCTCTTGCCGCTCGATGTGACGTCACATCGAGGTGCGGATGACTGTTGCGGTGGTGATGATGAAGGAAGAGGGAGGCGATATACTGGAAATAGAAGAAAAAGTTTGAAAGAGGAAAATATTACCTATACCTTACCAATGTTCTATTTTAAACACTTGGAATCATTTAGATAATGCGCCCACCACAGATAGCTGCAATAATTTTCATGATGCTGCCGCCTTTTCCAGTCTGCTGCCGCCGCCATACCATGAGCCCATACACAACCATAAAAAAAATTGTCAGAGAGGGAAATAATATATCAAATCAATCATGGGTGGACAATCATCACACACACGGTAATAGAATTGCTGCAAAGGTTAGCTGAAAATTCATTAGGGTGCGGTCAGATCGCAAGCTATAAACTAGTGGAGTCTAGTAGGTACTAGTCGAGTCCTAGTAAAGTTATAGCGCATGACGGTCAGATCAGTGAGCTTTAAGAATGAGGATAGGCTTAAAATTTAGCCTAAAAACTATTATGGTTGAGCCATAACTGCTTAGTTGAGTCGGTGGGAAATTTGATATTAAGTATTTAATTAAAGTTAAAATACTAAAGTACCTATACAGTACATTGTAGATGGCAAGTTTTATTTCGATGTAAGGTGTTTACTTCGGAAACAAGTAAACATTAGGTATACATATTATATTAATAATTTATCTTTTGAAATTAGAAACTTTTTTTTTAGCGAATTTGTTTATGCTAATCAAATTGCAGCTGGTGCCATTAATTTTCTATTTGAAAGACGTAAATTTAAAATTACTCACTGTCTGAAGAAAATTATCGACATGGAACATTCACAACTTTATTTATTTGAATTTTAGTTCCTCAGAAACTTGAGCGCTATGAATTGGCACAAAAAAAAACTTTCATTTTGTATAGTACTCGTACCTATGTATTTTAGTCCAGCGCACTTGTTTAATAGAGGTCAGTGTCTACGTAGTAGGTATAAAAAGCTGGGGGGACTGGCCTTTTCATATCTATCAAAGTGAATGTAAGATGCCATTAAAGTTTTCTTTTTAAAACATTTTTTAAATTATTATTTGGCTGTAGTATCAATTTTTACGAGTAAAACGGCCAGTATTCTTAATGTGTTTAAGAATACTGGCCGTTTGCAATATTCCACCTTTTTTATTAATTATTTAGTAGGTAACCTAAAAGCCATGTGCCTGATGAGATTTCCTATCGGCATGAATGTCCAACTCCCCCCTATTTATTAACCCCTGTGGGGATACATTTTCAAAAATGTGTCCTTAGTGCTCATTTTCGCTCTAATGTTTAAGAAACCTTAGTGTATTTCATGCTACTAAACCCAGCGGTTCAGGCTATTATTCGTTGTCTGTCAGTGAAATAAAAAATCTAAGATTTTTGTTAAAGTAGAAGATACATTTTGCTTTCTACTTAATCGAAATCAGTTGTATTGTATAATAACTGTTATTTTACATGATTGAAACGTAGTTACGTAGGTATCAATCATGTAAAACAAAAGTAGATAGACATTCAACGATCGTCTACAAAAAGCAATTGTGACAATAAACACACAAAACATTGACCGCTTCCATATGCGATCCTATTACCTATTGAAATATTAGGTTATTACGCAAAATCATTTCTTTACAGGTTTTATATTTTTACCATGTCTGGATTTTATAAAACCTTTTTTTACAAGTGGTACACTGCCTCTAGTGCCTGTAAATCACTGACCTGTATTATACAAGTACTTGTATGATAGAGGTCAGTGAGTTACTAAGAGAAGTGTGGACAGCATAACGCGAATTGTAGAAGATTAGAAGATCTCCAACATAGAGCCTATGTTGGAGATCTTCTTCAATATCTATTAAAGGCATTGAAATATAATACTAACCAATTTACTACAAATAATTTTTAGAGATTTACCTACCTACTACTAATAATATAATAATTTATTTATTTCTTACCACAAATTACAGATAGTAAATAATGAACAGTTTATACAGGGTGATTGGAAGATGGGTGCAAAGCTTTAAGGCGAAGATAGTACAGACAATTTAGAACCATTTAAGCCATGGTTGTCTTAGACGAAGTCTTACTACTTTTTTTTTACCAATTTCTTAAGATTTTTTTCAAAAATTCCTAAAGTTTTAACTAAACTATTTATTTATGGCCAAATTGAATGATAAACGAATTAATTTTTACTGTATTTAATTAAAGTAATGTGTAAGCAATCTAGCAAAACATGTTTTAGGCCTCTGTGTCGTTAGACATTTTTTTTACAGATATTTAAAGTTCATAACAAATTTTAAAATTCATAAATACTTTTTGTAAACCTTATTATAAAAATAACGGAGCGTGCTTTTTTTGTTCAAACCTTTTTGAAAACATGCTTGATAATCGCTCTTTCTTTTGAGGTAACATTTACGCAGATATCTTACAAATTATTGAAATTAGGACCTAAAAACCAATTTAAGGGAGAAATTTTAAATTTTAGGCATTCTAAATAAAACAACATTTGAATTAAATTTATTTATGTTTCATGGTCAAAATGTTGTCCGTGATTCCTAATACAAGCACGGCTCCGTCTTCTCACTTCTGTTGTTGTTATTTTCAACATCATATCTCCAGCTTCATTGTTTCAAACTCTGAATTCATTCTCTCTGTCAGTTCTTCTCTCGTGTTTATTTCAACATTCGTATACACCAGCTCCTTGGCCCGGCCCCACACGAAAAAGTCCAGCAGGGTCAGATCTGGTGAGCGAGCGGACCAAGGGATGGGTTCATCTCAATCCAGCTGTCAGGAAAGCAATTATTTAAGTGTTCCCCATGTGTTGTGTGGGTTATGAAAGTTTGTAATGCCCTCCCTAGAAAATTTGCTTTCATCCGTCCACAAGATTGATTTCAAATTCAAATTTTCTAGGGAGGGCATTACAAACTTTCATAACCTTCATGAATGGGCCGCCAAAGACAACAATCCACATTTTAAGAAGCAGGTGTCGTTTCAGAGGAAATTCTCTGTCAATGTTTGGGCTGGAGTAATTTGCAGGACGTTGATTGGGCCCCACTTCTTACCGGAGACTTTCAATGGTGAAAATGATTTGCACTTTCTACAAGTGGATTTAGGTACCAGAGCTGATAGAGGAAACCGGTGTCCCGATATTCGCAAGAGACGGTACAGTCATCTGTCAGCAAGACGGCTGTCCAACGCATTGGATGTTAAATGTAAGGGAACACTTAAATAATTGTTTTCCTGACAGCTGGATTGGCAGAGATGGACCCATCCCTTGGCCCGCTCGCTCACCAGATCTGACCCTGCTGGACTTTTTCGTGTGGGGCCGGGCCAAGGAGCTAGTGTATACGAATGTTGAAATAAACACGAGAGAAGAACCGATAGAGAGAATGAATTCAGAGTTTAAAACAATGAAGCTGGAGATGATGTTGAAAATAACAACAACAGAAGTGAGAAGACGGAGCCGTGCTTGTATAAGAAATCACGGACAACATTTTGAACATGAAACATAAATAAATTAAATTAAAATGTTGTTTTATTTGGTCTGCCAAAAATTTAAAATTTCTCCCTCAAATTGGTTTTTAGGTCCTAATTTCAATAATTTGTAAGATATCCGCGTAAATGTTACCTCAATAGAAAAAGCGATTATCAAGCATGTTTTCAAAAAGGTTTGAACAAAAAAAGCACGCTCCGTTTTTTTTTAAATAAGGTTTACAAAAAGTATTTATGAATTTTAAAATGTTTTATGAACTTTAAATGTCTGTAAAAAAAATGTCTAACGACACAGAGGCCTAAAACATGTTTTGCTAGATTGCTTACACATTACTTTAATTAAATACAATAAAAATGAATTCGTTTATCATTCAATTTGGCCATAAATAAGTAGTTTAGTTAAAACTTTGGGAATTTTCGAAAAAAAATCTAAGAAACTGGTAAAAAAAAAGTGGTAAGACTTCGTCTAAGACAACCATGGCTTAAATGGTTCTGAATTGCCTGTACTATCTTCGCCTTAAAGCTTTGCACCCATCTTCCAATCACCCTGTATATTGCACATTTGAAATAATATTCACATAATATAATATTCAGTTGCTATAATAATCAAAATCTATAAGTAACGTTTAATATAATTTAGAAATATCTACTTTTATTTTTGCAAAAATGTTTGTTTTCTTCTTTTACTTGTTATGTTGTGGCTATATCGTTGAATTAATTATATTACACACACAACACACACATATAGGATACAAGACACACACACACACGACATAGGATGCAAGAGCGAGCGAAGGGCACCCCGAGGTTCGGTTGTGTTAGGTTACTTTAAACCCTTTACACAGAAATAGGGGCCCCGCGAAGCGGGGCTTCGTCGACATAGGATGCAAGAGCGAGCGAAGGGCACCCCGAGGTTCGGTTGTGTTAGGTAACTTTAAACCCTTTACACAGAAATAGGGGGCCCCGCGAAGCGGGGCTTCGTCGACATAGTATGCAAGAGAGCGAGCGAAGGGCACCCCGAGGTTCAGTTGTGTTAGGTTACTTTAAACCCTTTACACAGAAATAGAACACACACATAGAACACAAGAGCGATTCTTTACATGTAATGCTGGAGCGAGCGAAAGGCAGAAAAGAGGTTCAGTTGTGTTAGGTTACTTTAAACCCTTTACACAGAAATAGAACACACACATAGAACACAAGAGCGATTCTTTACATGTAATGCTGGAGCAAGCGAAAGGCATAAAATTAGTTAATATGAATGTTAGGTCAAATGAACGTTATATAAAAGGAGCATTATACAATATGAAAATTATATGAAATGAACGTTATACTAAATGAAATTAGAGAAAAAGAAAATTTTATCAAATATAACATTCGATCATATGACATTAGGTTAAATGTTTTTATAGCATATGAAAATTATATCATATGAGAGTTATGTCAAACGAAATTAGACCATCTGTTGTTATACCAAACATTACACACCCGTAAATAATAGTCTACAGACACAAATTCATAGGTAATTAATTTGTGGAAGACTGGTGCCTAAACTAAGTTTTTTACAAAACCTGTATGTCAGGTCACCAGGCCCCTTAAACAAAGTTTTACATTAATTTTGTTGTCTACTGTTTTTATGAGTCAATTTTGTGGGATACGTATCTACTATACCACAAAATTAGTTGAATAAAATGGTTATTTTAATATTTTTTTCATTCAACTAATTTAATAAATGAAAGCATTTTTACAGAGTAAAAGACATAAACGAGAAACACTCGCTTTATAAAATAATGCAACAATAAAATGAATTGCTATAATTATATTGCCACAGAAGTAAATAATAATATTAGATACTATGTAGAAACAAACAAACATACATACATAAAGTCACGCCTTCTTCCCATGGGGGTTGGCAAAACTACCTTTCTGACCTATTTGAAGAACATCACTAATAAGGTCACTATATGTCCTCCTAGGGCGTTTCCACTTACTTCTGCCTTGTAAATACCTTTTTCATCCCCCCATCTCGGAAAGAGTATTTTTGCTCTTCGATATCTGAGTGCAAAAGCCGTTTTTATCCGCTAGAGGATAAAGTAAATTGAATTTAGAACATCGTGTGCACTAAGTTTGTGAATTCAAAACATCATTAAACCTATTTACTTCTCCCTCCATGGTGCCGAATTTATCATACAACCTTTTTTAATTTGTTAAAAACTCAGACTTCTTGGTGTACTTTTTTTCTAATTTGCTTTGCGCGTTTCATTTTCTTTTCACGTCATATTGTTTTAACCGGTTAAAAACAAGAAACTTGAAAACAAGTGAAAAACCTAAAATAAGTAATATGAGTGGTTCTAGTGACGAGGGAGTTTATTTGACGCCAACAGAATTGACTGAAACTGTTAATAATGCGTAAATGAGCTTTCTCCCTCAACAATCACGCGAGAAGTATTTGAAACAGTACGATATGTTTAACACGTGGCGACAAGCTAAAGGAGCCAAAACATTCTCAGAAAACGTTTTGCTGGCATATTTTATTGAATTATCCGAAACCAAGAAATCAAGCACTCTATGGAGTACGTATTCAATGCTAAAAGCAACAGTAAAGATGAAAAAAGACATACATATCGACACCTATCCTAAATTAGTGGCATTTTTAAAAAGAGCCTCATCAAAATCTATCGTCCAAAAAATCATCATCCAAAAAAATCGAAGGTTTTAACAGCATCTGAAATTGAAAAAGTTTCTTAACGAAGCACCTGATTCCGTATATTTGGCGACAAAAGTAAGTCAGTTGGACATTCAGTATCTACTAAAGTACCAATATTAATCAACTACTTAACATAATCTAATACGTACTTAGTTGATTTTGATAGGCATAATTATTATATCAATTTTATTAACTTATCTACTACAATACTCTTTACGTTACAGGTTGTTCTTATTATTGGAATAAACGGAGCATCTCAAACTAATGAACTAACACAACTTAATGTCAAAAACATTGAGAAACATTCAGATGACTTACTATTAATTAATTTACCCAATACAAAAAGAGACCGCAACTTCGTCATTCGCAAGGAATACCTAACAATTGTTGAGAAATATCAAGCCTTACGCCCGCCTAACACTCCAATCAATCGATTTTTTCTACAATATCGCAACGGAAAGTGTGTTAGACAGCCTATGGGTGCTAATAAAATTGGCAGTATCCCACGAGAAATAGCAACATTTCTTGAACTTCCAGAACCCCTTTTGTACACGGGTCATTGTTTCCGACGAACTTCAGCCACACTTTTGGCCGATTCAGGAGCTGATCTCCTGTCCCTTAAGCGCCATGGAGGCTGGAAGTCCAATGCGGTTGTAGAGGGATACATAGAGGATTCCATCCAAAATAAGTCTAAAATATGTAAAGGCATCGTAGGAGCCATTACACTGAAAGAGCCTCAGTCAGATCCTTGGACTGGCCCTTCTACATCAAAAATGAGCCGTTACGAAACACTTAACCATCGCCCTCTCTCGCCAACATTTACGCCAAGGGAATCTGATGAATCGGTACAACTATTAAGTATGACAGATAGTTTACCGAAAAACAGTACACAAGTCACCGACACACGACAGTACCTAACAAAAATATTACACTCAACTTAAGTAACTGTAGCAACGTTACTTTCAATTTTTCTTAATTATACCTAAGTATTATTTGTTATACCTAATTTAAAGATTATTCTGTAATACTTACCTATCATAATGTAGTAGTTAATACCTAAAGTGAAATAAAAGTATCTTGTGATTGTAAATGTTTTTTTTTGCATTTAGTCATTTCCTCGCTGAGGTGGGATGAAAAATTACGTGTTGCACTCGAGTGCAAAGATTTTTCACCTCGTGCTCTTTTGATTCCCTCGCTAACGCTCAGGATTCTAATTTTTGAATCACTCGCTGCGCTCGTGATTCAATTTTAGAATCCTTCGCTTGCTCGGTCATCAAAATTGAGCACGCGGTTAAAAAGCAACTTTGCACTCTTGTATAACAAATAACTATTGTTAGTCGCCTTTCATTCATTCTCTTAACAAGACCAAACCATGTAGGTAAGCATAGGTACTCTTCAACTTTTGTCACTAAGTATATGTTCTTATACACCGCATGTCTTACCATAAATAAATGTACATTCAACAAAAGAGATATATGCAGGATCGTCGGATATAGTTGAATTTAGTTAGAAACCGATGGATGTTCTCGAATAAAATTTGATCTTATTAATAGAAAACAAACAGCTCATTATCAAATTAAATTTCAGACGACAACATCCATCGTTTTCTTATTAAACATCAACTACCTATATCCGACGATCCTGCATACTTAACTCTTTTGCTGACTGTACATAATAATAATTATGTAAGTGGGTACATGTATAAAAAACAGGGAAAAGAATCATTTGCCATCAAAATTTTCAATATTGCTCTATTTATAAGATTTAAGAAATTATGTAACTAACTATTTACACTAGATACTAATTAAATGACTAACAAACTTACTATACTTACAAATAAATACAAAAACAAAGGACACTTAGGCGTCGAAGTATAGTAAGCATTGTTGTCATCCGAAAACATGCCCAGAAGACTGGCAGCATTGCCACGTTGAATGGCAATCCCTAATTCTTTGGCCAAAGAACGACCCAAACTTATGTAGGATGGAGAGTCGAATATTTTTGTTACCTATATAAAAAAATAAACTTTCTAATACAATAGTAAAAAGTCACCATACATTCAGGCTTTAAAAATAGGTTCCTACTTCGTAGAATTGATCACAAAAAAATTCAAAGTTTTCAGAAATTTTAATTCATGTTTTAAAAAATTTTGATTTTGATTTTACATTGTAGGTAGGTATAAGAACCTTCTACTAAACATTAAAAAAAAAAACTTTTCGGCACTTCTTCTAGATCTAGCACTACCTACCTCTCAAAGCAACTAAAGACAAAAGTTACTGATATAATAGGTTCCCATAGGTACTCGGTTTCACCTACAGAAAATAGGTATGCAAGAGGAACCAAAACGATAGAGCTACAACTAACTGCACAAGTGTGTTGAATATCTCAGAAGTAGACACATATTAAGTGGTTTATCCAAAAACGACGTAGAAGCTCTTGATGGAAACAAAAAGTTTACCTAAGTATTCAAGTTAAAAACGGAAACTTACCAGTTGTAGGCCTTAACGCTGGATGTAAATGTGTGTATGGAAGTGGCAGCGGCAGCTGGAGCAGGGGTGGTTCGTCCCTGCAGCAGCGGTACAGCGCGGCCACGCACCCCGCGCACGGCGGCTCCTGGCTCCGAGCCACTTCCGTCATCGCCGCACTCGACCGATGATTATCCAAACCCAAAATACTGTCCACACTAAACTTCAATTTACTCACAGAATTAACATCACCATTCAACGACGTCATTGTCACTTAATTTCTTTAACGAACCGACAGGAAGACCTTCTGTTATGAAAGCAACTGAAAAACTGACAAGCGTCGCACCTCTGTTATCGGCGCAAGCGCAGGCTGGGGGCGTGCCGATTCTAATGGAGCGTTCCGATTGGTCGCCGGTTATTGGGCGTTGCGCCCACATTATGGAGTGAGCCAGCATTGACTGATCGTGACGGTACCAACAACTGCACTTGTTTACAATAAACTGCTTCTTTAATGTGTTTTATATGACTTTGCACTTTAGATTAAACTTTATTGCTAAGAAACTTGCGTCATTCGTCAGTTTATAGGGATATTCTTAAAATTACTTTAACCTACTATTTAAAACGATTAAGTTAACCAGCTAACTATGTGGTACCTACCACGGAATACATTAGGTTCGTAGACAGAACCAGATAGCACTTTCATTTACCTAATTTAAATCCTAACTGCGTGTTTCTGTGGCATGACAGAGCAGGAAAGATGTGACATTTCCAGCAACCATTTTCCACGACATCGCATTCACACTGTGATTCGGATGGGTCAATGGGTTTCAAATCGTTTCTGTTTATCGTTTTGAAATCAAAAGTTTTAGGGTTCCGTACCTCAAAAAGAAAAAACGGAACCCATAAGAAAGACCCTTTTTCTTAGGAACGCGTGAAGTTTAAATTAGAACACGTACGTCTATGGTCTCTAGAGACTTATAAAAATCAAGCTTCTAAGTCCACGCAATAAAAAAGTACGGCAATTTCGCGACATACACTGGGCCGCAAAGAAAGCCGGTTGCTTATAAAAAATGCGATAATTTTTAAAATATTTGAACAATCCTTTTAAAATAAAAACTAAATTAAAGTTTATTTCATTACAAATTCCTATGAAGAAGTAAAACCTTTTTATTTGTGTTTGGTGATTGTATTAAAAAACATAAATAAAAAATAAAGACGATTTTTAAAATTTTAAATAGGTATAGGTATTGAAACCATTTGTTTTACTTTTGTTTCTGTTGTTGTTTTACTTTTGTTTCTGTTGTTGTTTTGTTTTTATTCATGGCATCTGTGCAGAAATTAATTATTCTGATCAAATTCAATTAAAAACAGTGAATAAACTCTCTATACTTAAATAAAACAGAATTTAAAAAAAAAACTTACCACTCACCCATGAAGAGTGTACCAGAATTCTGACAATGCTTGAAGATGCGCCCATCTTCAAGCATTGTCAGAATTCTGGTACACTCAGTCAGCGTTATAGGTACAGCGAGAACTGTTGGTGTGTCGCTATCAACCGTTCAAAGCGTGCCCCAGCGATTTTAAGACTGGATCCAATATTCGCAGACCAGGAACAGGCCGAACAAAGTGCACGACGGCGCGGGAGGATCGATACTTATATATGGTGTCAACAATGTTGGGAAATCCACTTCAAACGGCTGTTAAAGTCTAAAATCACCTTCTACGTGCTGGAGGGAGCAATCCGAGCACGCACAGTGAGGCGGCATGTTGCAGAAGCCAACTAAAAGCCATTTAGACCTGCAAATGGTCCAAAACTCGAAAGGCAACATCGAAATTCAAGGCTAGAGAAGAACACATGAATTGGACTCTGCATGACTGTCCAAGAGAAATGTTTTCGGACCAGTCTAGTTTCATGCTATACCTATACGCACGATGTGAGGCAAAGTGTCTACAGAAGACCAGGAGAGCGCAACCAAGCTTGTATTGAAGAGAAAGTGCCAGACGGCGGAGGGTTCATACTTGTGTGGGCTGGAATTTCTTCCGAAAGCCGCACTGTGCTAATGGTAATAGAAAATGGCACTTTAACTGCAGAAAGATAAGTGAATGAAATCATGAATTAGTATGTTGGCGGTTGGCCCATTTTTTTAGTAAACATGCAGGGGAGAACGCCATCTTTAATATGCAAGATAACGCTTGTCCCCATACAGCCCGGATAGTGTTTGTCTACCTTGAAAATATCGCTATCACATGTATGGAGTGGCCAGCACGCAGCCCAGACTTGGACTGGGACCGACGTGTAGGTACAATACGACCGACGTAACTTGGCGGGCCTGAACTTTGCGCAGGAGGCTGCGCAGTAAGATTTTTTAGGAACCAAATGGTGACATGAGGCGAGTGCGAGTGAGAGAACATGCGCCAACGTTCTTAGTGCCTAGATATGTGTAAATTCCTCTCCAATCACGCTTTGTGAACTGAAAGGAGCACTGATAGACGAAGGGGAGAATATCCTTAGCATCGGCTCAGAAATCTGATGGAAAGCATGCCAAACCGTTTATCAGCTGTATTAACAGCTCGTGGTGGCAATACAAAATACAAAAATGTGTAAAAATTTCATATTTGATACCGTACCTAGCACATTTTTGGAAATCTAGTGAAAATGGTAATTTTTACTTAACTTACTCTTGTTCAAAATAAACTTCATAATCTTAAACTTTTATGAAATTGATTTAGGCACTATAAAATTGTCTATAATACAGTCTTTATTTCATAAAGCTAGCTCCAATAATTTGGATGTTATTGAGGTTTTTGTTACCTTTTAATGATGCAGAATAATACTGCAGCATCAAATGAATTATGCAGAATGTATTTCAGTAAACGAAATCAAAGGTTTCCGCTGAAAATAAATATCTCATCTTTGTGCAAGACGGCCTAAGTGAACGAACCCTATTTGTTATTGTTTTCGTTATGAGTATTGGATGTATAGGATATCCCTACTTAGGTACAAGTTTTGAAAAGCAAATTGGCAATTTAGTAAGAAATTCTTATAGAAATAAAATAATTAAGAAAAGGCTTTTATTTAAAAAAAAAGTAAAAATAAATAAAACGATTTTTGAAGAGGACTACTTACATACGAATATTGCAAATTAAATAAAAGCTTGTAGGGTATTTCCTTCTCCGTAACATTTTAAACAAACAGTTTTTTAATGCAAAATTATCGCCTAAACTTATAAAGGCAGGTACTACCTACTTACTATAATTAAGATCCTTATACAAAATACTTACCTAGAGGAAGCAAGAATTTAATGGAATTCTCTCTTAATAAATCCTTACGTTTTCAACCGAGCTTAGGTAGGTATATACCTATAAGAATGTGGGTTGCAGTATACAAAACAGATCCAAGAATAAAACTGAATATTTCGACCACACTCGATTATACCCACTTACCTAAACATAATACAGAATCAATCGATATAAGAACAACTGTTAGCTTTAAAACGCTCAAATCGATTACGGTTGAGTTTATTTTGCTTGTCAGAGCACACCTGTGCTACATCCGCGGCAACAGATATAGATCCCATCATTACAGAGCATCGGCACGCTACGCAGCGCACATTGTTTACTCGATAAGTATCAATGATCTGTGGCCAACGAAATTATTATGCATGTAAGTAGCTATACCTAGCTACTAATTATAGCGAGCTCCGCCAGATGTGGACGTTGTAATCGGCAGTTTTATTTAAAACATTCCCATCACCAATGCCTCGTGTGGTTGGGTCAGTCATTCAGGATTTTTCCGCTATCAGACCATATTTTAGAGCGCAAAAATACACACACCAGTCCAGTCTTAGTTACTTTTACACTGGTTGCTGACGTAGCAGTTACCCAAAAGTCGAATACGAACAAAACACATTGAAAAGATTTTCTCGAAGTTTAAAGTATTTAGCGTTCAGAAAGTGCACAGCTATACAACGCTACGCTAAAAGGCCAGTCGAATTAGTGCTGCAAGGATTTCATGGTAGATATCAGCTGACCATAAATCAGTTACATAGTTTAGAGTCAAACAAGATTGGTGTCAGTCGCCCTCGGTTGGCAAACGCAACGCCAATAGGATCAAAAGATTGGCTCGAGAACGTATTGCTTAGCACACGTGTGAATTATCTGAACTGCTGCGGGAGCTCTAAATCACAGCTATATGGTTTATTTACCAATCATGATACTCATATTTTATGATATATCCGATATTTTGTAAATTCCTGTTAATCTTCCACGCAAAACTTTTGCACATTTTCGTTCTATAGGTAGGATGGCAGATATCTCTATTTGTTACCTAGTTTTTTTATACATTTTAGCAATAAATTATAATCTGCTCCATTATTTCGTGGTCTGGAACTAATAACTTAACAGTTTACACCAATCTTTCAGGATGCTACACCACTATAACTTTTTTATATTATTTGGCAAATATTTACTCTGTAGAGCTGAAGCTGAAGCTGATGTCGTTTTTGGTGAGAGGAAGACAATGAAAAATCTGCAGGGTAGGTTAGTACGTAATTGGAGTAAGTTGGTTAATGAAAAATTCGTAGGTATAACGAATAAGTACAAGAAATGAAGGGAAGGCAGTAAGTGGAGGCATGAGGGTTAGTCTGCCTAGGAGAAAATAAAATCAGACAGAAGTCAGAACCAATACAGTCCATAATTTATAACCCTTTAGTTTACAACTCTGTGGGCATAACGAAGATGCCGTTGTTTGGCAATCTCAGTAGGCGAGTAGGTATTGTAAAATAATAAACATGTTCAAATAATTAATTACGGAACTATTAATTTAACAATAACAAAGCCACCTCCCGCAACTTGGCAACCGTTAATTATTTTAAAATCGTATGAAATCCTGTAATAATTGGACCGTTTTACTTTATTAATCATCTGCTCAAACTTTAGGTAGGTACACTCGTAGGTACAAGGATACTAAATCTTTAATAGTGGCGCCTCGTATGTTTATCGTAACTTGGATTAAAAAAAACATGATAGTCCTGGAATCTAATGGGAATAGCAGTGACGGGTGTTCCGAACGACTTCCTTATACGATCGCCATTCTAATTCAATCACTTTCCGGAAATCACATCTTGAGGAGATTTATTAAGTCTGCTCTTGTTTGTGAGATAGTAAAATCGACATTAATGTCTATAGCCTACCGAGTTACGTCGGATCCTTGTACAATTAGGCCATCGGATTCGAAATAAGTGAGTCAACAAACACAGCATCCTTCGGGGAGCGATGCCCGTTCATTGTGGCCTTATTTATAGATTTGTGATTGTTATATTATCGTGTTGCTTGATTATCGTGGTAATGACTTTTATGATCCTCTTCTGAATAAATATACAAGTGTCCGTGTTTACATACCAGTATAAATATTGAGGCGTGGTGAGGCGTAACGCGTACCACAGTAGGATGCTGCTTTAGATGCAGTAATACTCTGTTCACAGTTTCACTTTAATACCTTCCTTTGTCCTGGCTGTTCCATGTAGGGATGTGATTCAAGTGACTTTTTAATTAATTTATTATTCTACTCCGTTCTAGTCAAAACTAATTGGACCGGAAGCTTTTCTAATTCTCCGAACATAAATTATGATACTTACTTCTATCATTGCGCGGTATAGGTAATAGGTGTTTCCTTATAAATTCACACCTTTATTGTAATTGCCGGCGAGAAATCGTGTTCTTACTAGCAAGTTGAATACACGATCCGTGACATCCCAAGTTTATGTTTTTACGCAGAACTGCTACTGTACCTACTCTTTAAGTACTTAGATACATGAATATTGTGGCTAATAAAAATTTCTGAATTACCCGTTCTTTGATGGTGAGAAAATATAAATTTTGATGTAAAAAGTCCACTGGTTGGTTATTACATAGATAGAGGTGATATAAATAGAACTAAAGAATGAAGTAAAAGATTAGACTTATTATTATTAATCCATTTATTTCAGGCATCAAGACCAAAACACATACAATTCAATATGAATAACTTAAAAATATTATAAATACATACAACTTATCATCTACGAAAACACTTAAAAGTATTCCACTCCATGCGAGAATGCAATGTGCAATTTCCAATACGCTTTGAGCCATCTTTGATATCAATCCTTCAAGAAAATAATAATATAAAACCAAAAGCACATTAAACATTTACTCAAGTATATTCCGCCAAGATCGTAGAATGTCTCGAGATTATCAAAAAGTATTGATATGAGATAATTATTTATACAAATCGCCGTTTCATATTGGGTGTCTGTGTCGCAATAAATATTAAATATCGACGCCGTTAAAAATATCCCCTTACACTTTACGAGAGCGCTCGTCGACATATTTACGTACGGGAGGAGGCTATCAATTCCGTTTTTTCATTCGACCTTACGATATAGGCACCTTACTTGCACGCAAGCTTTCTCTTAGCACTGAATGCTATATTGTTATGATTGGCGTACTTAATTCTGTATGAGAAACGATCCTTGTTTTGCGAATTTTAATAATCGACCTAGAAAATACAGGGAGCTACAAATTATTCAGACAGTTTGAGCAACTCCTGAAATAGCATCATTATATTAGGTATATATTAAGTATTAAATCCATCTGTCTGCTGTAGAATCTATAGCCGCTGGGTTCAGCTATAGCTTATAAATTTAAGCATAAATTCAAAGGGCAGACAGTATTGTTTGAAGAGATATAAATTTAACATAATTCTGTCTCTGTTTATGATGTTACGTAGGCTGTATTATCTACCATCCCACAGAATATGGCCTATCCAATTAGGAAATTCTATTCAAAATGTCACAACAACGACCTATAAGTGTGCTTACCTAGTTACCTATATGGCACTTTCGAGATTTGCACCAAGTACATTCTTAATCATCATCATTCACTGGCGCCGATTCTGTTGTTCACAAACTAAACTAAATTTAAGTTCATGCATCTTTTTCTTTCTATGTCATTAAGAAAAGGACAGATGATAAATATTAGTTTAGTCCTGTCAAATTAAGATACTCCATAGACAATTTAGACGAGATTAAAAAATTGGCTATTAAAAATACGTCAATTTGCGTCAGGCGCTGACTAATTTGAAAGGACTAAACTAATATTTATCTTCTGTCCTTTTCTTAATGAAATAGAAAGAAGAAGATGCCTGGTCTTAAATTTAGTTTAGTGTGTGAACAACAGAATCGGCGCCACTGTTCATTTATGAACAAGCTTCTCCTCCTTATTATCCTACTCCTAATCTGTGGCAATCCTATCCGTTTCGTTACCATCAGGGTCGTCAGGCCCTATCTTATCTTCTTTTGCCGTCTCTATATGCGTTTGAGCTGAGCAGACGTTTTTGAATAAATTTCGTAAGTTTAGAAGTCCATTGACTCAAAACCCAACTTAAGAAAGCCTGTGCATTCCCAAGCCGCCGTGATTAATCCCATTAAGCCAAGAAGCAGTTCATCAAAAACCGTCCATAAATCGAGGTTCACCTATGACACACATTGTTACTAAGTAGGGGGGACATTAAACAGCTGATAAATCTCGTTGGATCGCCCACGACCTTTCGAACACATATTAATATTTAATTGTAGGCGCGATATCATCACGGAGCGCATAACTAACTGTTAATAAAGTGTATTGTTGACTTGAATTATCCTCATAAGTCTGCCGAACGAGACTCAGATCGCGGGGGGTTATTCTCATGTACAGGATTTACGGATCAAGATTGTTGTATTGAAGCTAAGTAAGCACTTTATTTGTGGCGATTAAAAAGTCATAAGTTATGCAAGTTGCTTACTTTTTCATTTTGTATAATATGTAACTTAACATACACACCTACATACATACCTACAACGTAGATGACGAATGTGCACCTAGATTTTTACAATGTTGTGTGTTAGATGTTATCTAGGAATTCTAAAATGTAATTCAAATAGCATAAAGACCTGTTTTCCAACGTGATAAAATATTAATATCAATAAAATTTTATGTTTCCAGCAGTTTGTAATTAGACATCAATAAAGTGAGTCTTTGGTTTCCTGCTGCGAATCACCGATGTTTTTCATAATTTATTCTAGTTTTTATCAATAAAACCACATACTGCGATCGCTATAAACTTGCTAATATTTTGTTTTACAAAAAGTTTAATAGTAGGAAGATTGGTATTGCTGTTGGTGATCAAGTGATTTAAATTATACCTACTTATTTTGTTTTAAATTTGCATCTTGGATCTTCAAAAGCTTTGATTTTCGAAAGAAGTGAATCCGACTTTTGAGATTATCCAGGCTTCGATACTTTTGTGTGATTTTGGAGCTAGTTCATCTATTAGTTATTATTAAAGAGCAAAAATAAGGAATGAACCAGCTCGTACATTCAAATAGCATCTTGAACATGAGAATATAACCCCACGTTAGTCGCCAGCGCACTTGGATGTCGCCTGGGGAAATGCTTTATATCGACGCATACGCTCGCGCCCAATAAATGCAATAAATAATACCGCGTCGTGTGAGTCTCGCCACGGATCCCATAACAACCGCCTTAAATATCTGTTCCTGAATGTAATAAAACAACCTGACAAAACATTATTCGAAGCTAATTGGTTCAGTATTCTTAGTTTGGTTTTATTGATATTAGATTTACTTTTTTATCACATAAAGATCACCTTTATCTAATTCTTGTCATATAATACAGGCTAAATTAATTAAAATTGGCATTTGTTTAACGTTGTGAGGCAAACAATCTTGACAGTTTCATTTCTAGATAAAAATCTTATATTTGCATATTTCTTAGATTTACGTAGAAGCTAATTAATATTCAGCACACAGGTGGCATTTAATTATTGAGTTTTTTTTATTCGCATGATTTAAGATATTGGAAAAGGAAATGTGTGATATTTTTAATTAATTATAATACAAGTTTACGGTCCAAATTCGTCTAGAGCGTTATATGATAACTTCGATGCTTAATGCTGATATCAAAAGAATCTACGCAATTTGATCAGCTTGGGTTGAGGCATTTTTGGGGTTCCTTTTCGTATAAGTTAACGGTAGAACCCTAAAAATATAAAAGCCGATAACCGTACATCACTTTTATTAGTTCCGATAAATAACACGAATAACTTTCCGATGTGATCGATTCTAATGTGTTGTTGTATTTATTGTAATTAGGAGCGGGCGGGCTCCGGCGCGGACTGCGCCCGGCCGCTATCGGACGCTCTCGTGTGGTGCGCCCATCAAATGTATCTATAAACTGTTTATTAAGAACTAATAATATTTGCATAATCGCATTTTAATACCATATTCTATATGAAATTCAATATTAATCGCCCATTAATAATGAAAATTAGCTCAATATACATGTATTCAATGAATTTTTTATAATAATAAATGTACAAAATCATTAACTCCAACCAATAAAATATTATTAATAGACGTTGGAATAGATATGGCATTAACTAAGTGGGAAAAGGAAATTGTATTTTTATCATTGCTATGCTAAACATATCATAGTATCTATACGAATAGAGATTTCAAATTTCAACATCCATCTTGGATGTTTTTGTTAATTTTAATTTTATAGTTATTAATTTTATTGAGGTCTTCAATTCCTATTAACTAATTTCTATGATCTCAAATTATGGGTTTAGTTTTCCCCAGTTCTCAGTGACACTGATTTTACAATGGAATATTTTAGATAGAACCATAGATATCCGTGGATAGAACGAACTCATATTCAATTATTAGTCGAGAGAAAAACTTACCTATCTAAGCTATTCAAAAGTTGTTTAGGTACTTACAATAATGTATAGATGTGTTTTTTATAACACTCCTTATCCTGAATTTCAATAACGTAAAATATGCACCTTATATATATTGGATTTCTACAAAGCAGTAGAAGTTTCTTACATGTAGCTTGGGATTTTTAAATGTGCTTACAAGCTCATTCAAACTGTAAAATGTAAAAACTGTTTAAACTAACACTAAGTAGTTTCAGCCTGAATCTTAATCTGCAAAGCTCTATCTGATCAAATATTTTTTTTTTTTTTTATTAGAATCTTACGTTTCTGAACCTACCTACATACTTAATTAGTATAACGTTAGCGAAAAAAAATCAGCTTTCCTATCTCTCCTCCAAAATGGCTCAAGCTTTCAAAACCCAGTTTCTCTAACTTCGATCAGCGATCACAATCCACGGAATCGGCATTTACCCGCGTAAATTCAGATCGTGCACGTTGCAAAAAAGGTGCACAAGGAGTAACAAAGGTTGTTGGGGTGTAAATCACAATAAAAGTCCGTAGAGACGCCTGCGAGGCCGGCGGAGGCCCAGAGACGAATTATGATTGCCGCGGGACGCTCGTAAAGCACCGAGGTAGCGGTTGTACGGTGCACTCAATTTCGTACTGTGTATTTAATTAATTAATGAGAAAATGCTCCCATGTTGCTGGAGATGAATGGAATAGTACTAAGTACTTGGATGAGATAATTGGAAACTATAGAGACGCTTTTTAATTTTTCATGGTTTTCAAAATAACTAAAAATTTTGTGAACATGTCTCAGTGCACTTTTGACATTTTTGAGTTTTCAAGTGCGATAAATTTTTACCCTCAAGCATTTTTCATGTCCCACTTAAAGGGCATGTTTTCAGGCTCTCGAAGGTTATAAAATATGTTGTCATTTAAAATAACCTTTCCCTACATCAAGCTGGTGCGTGTGTGTAACGCAGCCCATTTTCTAAGTACAGCTACCACATTTATCACACTAGCAGTCACACAGTGCTAATACTATGCAAACTAAATTGTCAATTAGTAGTGTTGTGACAGTATCATAATTTGTTCAGTGTATAATTATTGCGTGTGTAAGGGTGCGCGGCCGCCGGGTTCCCGTATCTCGTGTCAATTTCTCAGGAAGCGAAGCAACATAAAAATAATTTAGTAACGGCTCAATGATCGATACTCTTGTAACGCCTGTTTTTTGAATTTTAATTGCTTATTAGATAGATGAATTACTTTTTAAAAGGGTTTTTGTATTAGCTTTTTGTTTTTGATGTTACATGTTGTTTTATTGTTTTAGAACATGATAAGTAGGTGTTTAGGGTTGGATTATTTTTAGGAAGGAACGTTATACTGTAAATTTTCTCCTCGATTTCATTTTCTCTGATGAATTTACTCGGAAAAGCGGAAAATTTGTACATACCTACATATTGTAGTTTAGACACCCTTCAGCTTCATCTTGCAAAATGCAACAATTGTTCGCAAGAAAATCATTCTAAAATTTAAATGTCCCAAGACACGACTTTCCAAAGTTTGCAATCCCCCTAACTCACATAAACTTTAATATATTTATTTTATTATTATCTATTAGTTACGAGCTTTTGTCCAAATTGTGTGTAGGAGACACACAATTTGGACAAAAGCTCGTAACTATCCTAATAAACCAAGACCAAAAACGGCATCACCACTTCCTCATATCCCATCGTAGGCGTGTACTGACGTTTTGGCTGATATGGTGACCCTACACGGTAAGGAGGGGGACGTGAGGTGTCCGGCGCGGGCGCAGCGTGCGATAAAGCAAGGCGCCGCGGGGTCCCCGGACCTCCAGCATGGCGAACTGCTGGTAAGCTTAATGTGGACATGGTTCAGTGACTGACCTCCACTTGAATATAGACTGTTTCTGAACCTTATTTAAATCTAGTCAGCTATTGATGGAGTTTTAACAAAACTCATTTGAAGAAGGTTAGCAAAACCTTTATAAGTTTTTGTTTATAGTAAATCATGGACGTAATATATAGATATTACGTCCATGTAGTAAATAGCTTTAGAAAGAAAATGTCACAGATTAGTGACAGAGCCACCAAAGCCAAACAAGTTTTATAGTCGATATGCAATTATACATGTATATCAGCCAGTTACTTCAAGTACTTGTTTTATTTCTAATTTAATTAGACCACAAATGCCTTGCTCTCTAGTGTGGTCAATCGTATTGAGATTTAAACGATACAAATGTATTTACTTAGTTTAATTTATGAACACATTAACGTAGCCGTAAATCTTTTCATGAATTGATACGCTGTAAACTGTAAGTTCTTCATTCCTATTAATATTCAGATCAAGGTCCATTGCATCGAATTTGTGTGCATCTATTAGATTACAGTGCTTAAGTGTAACAATTGATAAATTTACGAGGATTTAGCAAATACAATATGGAATATTCGACTCGAATAAACATAAGAACATCGTTCATGTTCCAAAAGTATTCAGCGGCTTATCCACTGCATTCCATCTTCAATTCTCGCGCCCACCGCACCGTGTAAATAATAATTAATTTTATTGTAAATGCTTATATTTTATTGCAGGATTTGTCAACAGAGTGCGCGATGTATTTTGTTGCCTGAGATATTTATTGTTAGTTTCTTAATGTAATGCCTAAGTGGGCATGTGGCCATACATGAGTGTTGCAACTAGCGACTATCTGTGCCAGTACCTACGTGTTCACTGTATGAACGTCGTGCCATTTTGAATGGTAATTTGTTGGGCCTGCGTTCATAATAATAATTCATAGTCCGATTGGCGTATTATATGACGTTCTGTTGGTATCTATTTGCATATTTATAAAAAGACTATAATACCTTGAAATCCTTGTTTTTGCATACATTATCTAATTAGTGGGCCGTTTAAGCTATTAATCTTGAATGTTTTAGGATTTTTCCTATGATTCACACGAATATAATTCAGAAGGAAGAGTGTCAATTGTCATCATAATTATCCCATATTCTATTATACTTGTCCAAAATGGCTTTGAAAAGAAATAACATCCTGTGAGCACAAAAATGTAATAAAATTACTGTTCATTTCTTGGTCCTGCAATCCGAAATATATTAAAAGTAGTCTCTTAGATTTATTTGGAATGTTCATCTTAGAGTTTATATCAAAGAATCGTAGTCTTACTTAGTTGAAGTGGTTATAGGTCGACATATAGGTATCTAAACTTAGCTTATGAAATTTATGAATATTAGTTGATGTCTAGCATTGAAGGGCCACGTGAATGCTGGATTTGTGTTAAAGCACGCATAATGTTGATTAGTGGGGTAATTGCGTAACACACAAGGCCCCCACAATATACACATATTTTTGACTGCGCGGCGCGTACGTCTGTCACACGCCGGAGGATCGCTCGCGCCCGGCGCCGCGGCGCACGCCCAATGTGGGGGGCCACTAACACAGTAGCAATGGCTTTCGTTTATCAGTTCAACAACATAGATTGCGTTATTTACGTTGCTGAGCAGACCAATTTTTCCAACATAATGGACACATGAACCAGTGGATTAGCAATAGGTATCTATCCTTCCAAATGATTCAGATTTTGATTGAAAGTGTGTTACGAAATTAGGGTGCTAATTTCAGTTCAAACTTGAGGCGTGGGCAGGCAAATGTAATTAGCACACAGCAGCGCTGGATTATACATATTTTCATATCTATTCCAACTCCACTAACAAAAAATATCTAGCAAAAAAAGTTCACAAACTAATTGATAAAAACGAAACATAAATCGAGCAATGTTTTTAATTCCCCTATTAGCGTAGGAAACTATCCAACTCCCATTTATATAGATACTTGTCAGATGTATCATTTCTAGTTTTCATGGCGATTATACGACGTCTAAGCAATATCGTTATCAATTACTTACGACTGCGCCTAGCCACGATGTTACGATCTTTTACTATAAGGACCAGTACATATAGGACCAGTGCTTAAGAAACTAGTTGTTGAGCCCAACTACTCCGTAGATCTTACTTATCAGCGAGTGTGACTCCAATGTGTAGTAATGAATGATTTTAGAGTGGCTGAGTTATCTTAATGAGTGTTGTTCGGAGTAATTGCTAATCTGTATAATTTCTTATTATGATGTAGATGAGTTATTAGCTTGTTAGTTACTACCTATTTCTAGATGTTTATTTGCAGGTGTATGGCTTCGATATGTGTGATATGTGTCGGTGGCATCGTGTGTGCTGTGGAAATTTCTAGTCGCCAGATAGTTACGAGTTTACGGCTACTGCTTGAGAAATCGGTTTTTCTGGCAATTACAATAATTGTTATTGTTGTTGTACTGTACTAGCTCTGTACTAACTCTGCCCGCGACTTCGTCCGCGTGAAATTTCTTGTACCCCACCCCGTCGCAACACTTCGTATTCGCTTAACGTTCATTCTGACTTTTTTTCTTTTTGCTCGGCTCCTAAGGGTCATAGAGTGATATTAAATAGCCTATAGCCCTCCTCAAGAATTGGGCTATCAAATGCAAAATGATTTTTCAAATCTGACCGGTAGTTCCAGAGATTATTGCGTTCAAACAAACAAACTCTTTAGCTTTATTATTAGTATAGATTCAAGTAGACATGGAAATTTAGATAAAGGAAGGACTAACTTTAAATTTGAGGAAAAGCTTTTCTTTTCATAAACATAAAATTCAAACTTTTGTTTAGTTATAACGATTCCATAGGATAAATAATTTCATCACCACTGTTCTTAAAACGGTTAAGGAAAACATCGTGATGAAACCGGCATGTCCTAGAACCAAAAATTCGAAGACATGTAACATCTACCAAAGCGCACTGGGCCCGCGTGGTAGATTACAGCCCACAACCTCTCGAAGAAAGGAGGCATGTGTCCCAGCAGTGGAAACATTATGATTGATTATGATTATGCAGAACCATTGAGACTTCACCCTTCACTGAATGTTGAAGTTTAGTAAGAAAGTGTGGGGAAGAGATTAAGAGCCTATACTACCTCAGCTAAAATTCACTCTTTATCTCGCTCGCACGATACTGCTCGCGGACTGTGTGAAAGCGAGACAGAGTGCGGTGCTGGGCGGCAGGCAGCGCCAATAGTTTAGGTATTTGCTTTTTACGGTGAAAATAAAGGTAATTCAAAAAAACTAACTAACATAAGACCTGCTTTATAGTTAGTTCAGTTAGTACGCAAAGTTTCATGATCTAATTTGAAGTATTTTTTGAATACCAGCGGTTTATTGTTCGGTTTGGAGGTAACTTTGGATTTTTTTTTATCGAGAAAATTTTATGGAATCGTGTTTTCGTCTAACATAAGACCTTACATTAATCCTCAACTTTAGCATAATATATTTATTTCAAAATTAATGCTGCGGAATTTTCGACATAACGGAGGATCATGCTAAGCCATTTGAGGTAGTATAGGCTCTTAAGAGAGGGAAGTAAGATCAAAATGATGTTGCCAATATTATTTCGAGTTAAGCAAAACGGATGTTTCTTAAAACTAGTGACTATTTACATTATGTCAAACAACAAGTGTTATTTCGTGATTCGATTTTTTTATACAAAAAAAATAATTAAGGGACTGTTTGTAATCTCAAAATAACAGCTTATTTTACTAAATGCATAAGATAGTATATAACAAAAAAACCATTTTTAAAATTTTTGTCTGTCCGTCTGTTTGTTTCGGCTAATCCCCGAAACGGCTGGACTGATTTTGACGGGAGTTTCACTGGCAAAACACTCACTCACGCGATCGAAATCGCGGGCACAGCTATATAGTTAAAAATAAATAGGTACCTATAGCATGTAATTTATCTGCGTCGAAATCGCTTTTCCTACCTACTTATAGCTGTCAAGCAATTTTCCAACCTTGTCTTATTCGTCATAAGATTAGCTGACAATTAACAATAAACGCAAATCAAAGGGACCGCCAACTATCAAGTTAAGTATTATTGATTGGTGACACATTCCTGAACCTGAGGTGGGCGGCAGATAACATAAACGGTGTCGTTAACTCGCTTTTATGTAATAGCCAATAGATTACGAAATGCGTCCTTAAGGCACGTCGTTCTGTAACAATTTTATTATAGAACTGTTTAATAATACGATTGCATATTGATGATCGTAAAACGGAAAAAAAGCTCCCATTTTCACCTTGCATAGGTACGAGTATATCAGTTTTATTTCTGTCTCGAACTCGCATAAGCATAAAATGGTTTTGATATGAGTGGATTCACGTCGATAGTGCAACAGGCGGGGTCGACGTCTAGTTGCCGGAGCGGTTTAACCATAGCCGGATTTAAAATCACCATCACCTTAACAGTCGGTAAAAGTACACTTAATATACTTAGACCTCTTAAAAGACTCCCCACGAACGTCCGTAATCAAACTTATCACCACAGCACAGGCAAACGTTTGGTGATCGCAAAAATCACTTTCTTGCAAAGGTACTACTGCCCTTGCATTTTAATAATAAATTACTCTCGTATTTTGTATAAAATGTCACTCTGTGAAGGTGAGCAGAAAATGTTAGTTGAAGACGTGGTGAACAATGCCTCCTGTCGTGGAATACCTTCAATTCTGATCAAGTCAGAGATTCCTATTAGCTCACTTTCGCTCGGCGATGTCTGAGTATAAACTAAAAAGCGAAAAGGATCAATATTTTGGTCCTCCGTGATTTCTCGGTTCCTGAAAGACTCTTTGCTCTATCAGATATTGAACTGATGATTGTGGATACAGATATTCCTGTTTATACAGCGTGGCAACGACATCGACGCGCAAACTGTAAGCATGAATCCAGCACAAGATTCTAGAATCCCAAGCGAAATAATAAAAAAAATCTGCTGTTTCATAGAAAAGTACGCGGTCAAAATTTAAGGAACAGCCATAGAAATTCTTTCTTATATCTATGGGAACAGCCATTTTTTTTTAATAAGTAATATTTTTAAATAGTCAACGCCCCGTGCGTTGAAATTTTTCGGTTCAGGTTCATGTACCGAATCCGTGGTAACAGGGTTGCACGTCGATGTCCTTCCACCCTGCAGAGCTGCCCATATCAGACCCAAAGCAGGAGCGCCATAGTCCGAGGGTGGGCCTACTGTGCTATTTAGATTGATGATAACATTACCTGCAACATAGCGCGAGGTGCAGTTGCCTTCTTATATTTTATTTTACAGCTCTTTGTCGAATGCCCCATAACATTCGAATCGACTGTAAAGTCTTACGATGAGTTCTTTTACGATGCGATTCCGAGTCGAATTCAATTTAGTTTAGAGGGTCCTCAATCGTAAACCTTTGACCTAAACACACTCGATTATTCGAGTCATATTAGCACGAATAAATCGAGCCATTAAAATAAAATGTTAAATTATTCAATTCACCATCGATTTAGTAAGCATGATGTTGTATTGTGTAGATTCTTTTGAGTAGGTATTAATTTTATGTTCTGAATTATGAATAAATACATTGATATTATGATAAGTTGCACCTAAATTGAGTGATTAGTGTCGTGTTTGAAATTGTAATGAACAAGTCGAGTATTTATTCTGTCGTCTTGATAAATCTAATAGTACCTAGGTACAGTCACGAGCAAAAGTATGCATACACTTGGCTTTATTCAAAGACGATTTTCTCCTTCAGTTTTGAATGAAATTTTATGTTATTACGAACGAAGTATTCTCGAACCCATAGGTTTGTGTAAAGTGTCGTATTTAAACGTTGCATTCGTTATTTCACGAAAAAATCGCAATTGAAAGTTGCCAAGTGTTGACATATTAGTGCTCGTGACTGTACCTACTGCAGCGAAAATAAAATGAATCACTGCATTGAATATAACACAGATTAAAAAAAAAAATCCTTATAAAATACATTAGCTAAGTTGTCCTTTTTTATCTCACACGCTTTTTTTGGTGTTAAAAACAAAAAAAATGGTATTCGATCGTAGTTTTCAGCGAAGGTGGTCACGAAGTTCGGCATCAGCCAACGCCGCACGGAACTGGGTTAACAACCGTCAAGCACAGAGCATATTTTATACAGTTCGCGTCAAATAACTTTGCCGCTCTGAAGCTAGGCTCTTTCCTAGCCGCGCCAATCCGCGTCATGCGCGCTGCTGTTGTATTCATATGATTAACTACTGCGCAGTGATTCGTTGCCTACTTCAGAGCGGCAAAGTTATTTGACGCGAACTGTAACACTCCGTCAAGTAGGTGCCTAAATCAAAGAAAATTTTCTTATCTATCAAAATGTTCTGAGTATCAAAATAATGTTCTTGCTGTCATGCCAAAAATACGGATTCCGTTTGAAAAAAAACATTAAAAACCAGTCATTATTTGGAAAAAAAGGTTTTAACCTAAGAGATGAGGTTTTAACCGCAGAGGTAACGCTACCTTTTAATTTATTGTTTTTCTTCTTCAGATCATAATAGAGTTACAAATCTGGGAATCTTTGTTAATATCTGATTATTTAACACCATTATTCATGCCAAAGATACCGAAATAGTAAAAGAATCGGTGAGGCAAATATCCTGTGTTATTTCCTCAAGGTCTTTCTCAGTAGAATCAAGGCATTCCTGAATTTTCAGTATCTAGAACACTTATAACAAATTAGGATATTTTTAAATGTTGAATTCGGCGAACAAGCGCTCTTTCCTTTGTACGCAGACTACGCACCTAGGTACGTGAGAAATCAATGACTCACGTTAACTACGTGCTGTATAAAGTATGCCTACTTCTATTTATTGTTATAATGAGAAGATTGAATACGAGTCCGTTAGTAGACTGGACAGGAGTTGCTCAATCACGGGGGAGGGGATTACACAGAAATAGACATAACTGAGAAAACAAGCAGTACCTATGTCCGATGGAATTTCCCATCGGCAAAAATGACGAACATCCATAAAAAACTTTCATCCTCTATTTAACTCATTTCGGGGATGAATTTTCAAAAATCCTTCCTTAGTTCTCACTTTCGCTATAAGGAGGTACTACAAGCATGTTTTGCACAAGAGATGCAAAACATCCTTCTACACACAGCGGTCAAGCGGTGTTTTTTTTGTCAAGTAAATAAACATAGGTACAGGCAAGTACGTAGATATATAGTTTGTTATTCTTCGGAAAATGGGTATAAATATACGAGTACATAATGCATAACTTTCACGGGTATGGGTAGGTATGTAGCGCGAAGCGCCTGTTGACGTCATCACGTCAACGCCGGCTGTCCCTGAAAACCAGCGCTAGAGCTCTGTCTCGCATAGGGTCAACGAGTAAAGTAACTATGGAGGAACATAGGGTCTTAGCATTATGCCGAGCGATGGTCGTTTTGCGTGGATTTGACGCATATTTTCCCCCCAAATTGTTTTTTTTTTGTGATCGTGTTCTTTCTCTGCATCATGTTTGCCGCAAATAAACTTATTTTCTTTCTTTCTATGTATTAGATTATTCTAGACTAGAGCGTCCTGCCCATCCGACGGCAATGATTACTTATTTACGTGTGTCGTACTATTTAACTTTAATCAAAATTTATAAATAACCAATCAAGCAAATGTATTCCATTTATCCATAATTATTATTCTAAAAATAAATCGATTTCATTACAAGGCCACTATTTATTTTATCAGTATTTTTATTACTTTGCAATAAAAAATATATGTTTCGAACTAATAGTACAGTAGCGACATTTAAAAGATAATTATCTAAGATACAGAAGTGAGCTTGTTTACACGTCTTCGTCGGTGGCAGGCATGTGGTGTGTAAGGGTCTTTATCTCAGACCCACAGGGAAACAGCCGGCATGCACCGCTTTTAGTTAAACTAAGTTCAACAATGGTAAGGTTAACCTAGCGTTGTAATATGAACAGAGCATAGTGATGAAACAGCTGTTGCAAAGAGATACCTAAGTTAGTCTAATACCCACTTGCCTCGGAAAGCAAGTCGTTGGTCCTGCGCTTGATCTCTCTCCGGTACGTAGGATTGCCGGCTGTGAGAGTGAGGGAAGAGAGAGTGCACCTGTGCTAGTCTCCGCTGAGATTGGTCGCCATGGCCGAAATTCGGTCTGGAGGCCTTTATTTATAGTCTTCTCTAATAGGATAGAGTGAGAGCCTGCGATGATTTAATTGACTTGATGTTGCCTTCATGAATTCTCACTAATCTAAACCACGTTTACGTATACTTAGTTATCGAATAATACTACAAACTAACAAAACTACAAACAGTTGGCAATCATTTAAACTGTAAAACACATAGCATAATGGTTAATGGCAAAACCGTATAATTATAAGCAGCATTTTAAACAACAAAAAAATTAAACAAATTACAAAGTTTTATAGCTGGTAGATAAATTAAAAATTTATTTTTATAAGACACGTTACACGGCTATTTCGCATCACTAACTGTGTATGTGGGCACCGGGCTGTAAACACTAGAGCGGTCGCGATGACAGACCGAACGCAGCCCCTCATTACAGACTCTTACAAACAAAACCCAACACTCGCTACATGCTAAAACATCATAAAAATCTTATCCGATACATTCGAATTTAAACTCTAACGGGACAGAAGTAAGTAGAATCTTCAGTTACAAAAGTTCAGAGCGAATCTTCACTTGAGAGGAATGTACAATAGAATCTTTAAAGCAAAGATGCAGCTATTATTAGGTGTAGCGTGATTATTTGACAGTTTGAAAACGTTTACAGATTGTAGGTATATTGCTGGGCAATCTGGCTTCCTGCTTTTAATGTAAACAGCGTTTTGTAGCTCTTGGTTTTTAGTGAAAAATAATATCTTCATAAATCTTTATGTGCTGATTCTTATTAAGATGGAATACATTAACAAAATTTAATAATTCAATAAGAACTTAAATAGAAAAGCGAAGATTCTTTAAATATTTCACTCATACCTACACTTATCTACTTATATACTCACTTATAACTACTCAGGTGGTTTCCCGCAATAGAAAGAAACTTATAAAATAATTATGAACATTATGGATATACCAATAATACCTACATTCAATAAATTAGATCATTCGACGTCCCGGTCCGTCACCATGCACGGAATAATACAAAGTCAGTCACTAAAAACTCATAAACAATATTAGTAAGCTCCAATATCTCCCCTTCTTTCACTCCATTTCGCGTAACCCTCACAAACTTGCAGTAACGCTTCGAACAATTGCTCAGGAGGTAAATCCACCATCTTCAAACTCCTTCTAAATCTATTGTCCCTCCTCCTTCTTCCGTACGATGATGCGAATTGAGTTTGAGGCCTCTTCTTAATTCCTGCACTCACAAAGAACGTCGTTGGCTGTGTTGTGGGGATGGCAGTACTGTAACTTTGCTTCCCTTTCACCGCTTGAACTATTAAACATAGCAAGTATCCACCAAATGCCAAAAACGCAAGCGTAGTGACAGACATTGAGAAAATGTTGCTGATCTTGCTGTAACTTTCTTTCTTGTCTAACCCTTCTTCGTAATCTCCTCTTTTCAAGGGTGGCGCCTGTATAGCCATTGCTTCAGCTCCGAATCTTTGTATGTACGATGGTGTCGTTGTTGTCACATTCTCGTATTCAGCTGTCACGAGCTCTTGAAGCGAATTTTTTAGTCTCAAAAGCGTGTCCAATGGCATATCATTGAGGAATTTCACGTCCGTCGATGTGACGTCAGCGGAAGAGATTTTGAATGTAGAAAACATGATGATGAGTATTAACATGTTGGGAGACTACCACTCATGGGCTGGTAGGTGTTGAAATAAAGTTGAGCATAACGTTGACGGTGTGATCATTATGGTCTGCTAAGCGCGACAATCGCCTAGCGGTCATGATAAATAGAACAGTCCATTTATATCTTAAAACTGAGTCGGCAGTTTAAGTTCTTGTACTGAGTAATTCATCAACTCGCCCTACATGCCTACGGCCCATTTAGGACGACTTTCAGAACTCAATTTAAATATACCATGTCTAAAACCACAAGTCAAAGCAATCAAAGATGGTGCTTTGTTTATTTTTAGCATGCAATATAAGATTTTGGTTTCTTTAACTTCTGTAACAACTATCAAAATGCAGTGGTAGGTAGGTTCATCATTTAGTCAAGCTGATTTTTACTCGTTTCCTATATGCAACCGATTTGGTACCTACCTAACCTAGTACCTATAAATTTTTACCACCAATAATGCCCGTGGCGTGCGCATATGATCTTCTAGTTTTGCATTCAAAAATCTTTTAGTTTTGCATTTAACTACAGCGATTAACTGGTTCCTATTTCTTATTTTGTAACAAATATGAAAGCAACAGGCTCTTCCATAGCCTACATTTCCGTTTCTATTGTCTTCTGTCACCGAGTCGCAAAATGTATATACAGGACGCTGATTTTTGCTCTACATTGGTATTTACTGTGTGATTAGGTATTTTGTACATGGAATTTAGAAGTGATTATTATTCAATGGATAAAGATATACCGTTTTCAGGAAGTGTCGTAGATAACGACTCCACAAATAATTTAGATCAATCTTTATTCAGACAGATAGGTCCTTACCTATCTGTCTGAATAATCGGTTCACAGTAGGTACCTTTACCTACTGTGAACCGATTACAGAGAAAGTGATGCGGGATCAATAGACCTAAAACAGAACCTTTAGCAAAACTTTCGAAAATGGTAAGTGAAGTTTAAGATAATCAGAAACCCCATGAACTTGTATAATTATCAACTTTAAAATTCAGATAAATCGTTGAACAAGTAGCGCCATCTGTTAAAAATCATAAAAAGAGACTTTACTTAAAAAATAATTAAAACTTTTTGCTACTGCCTTCCGACTATCAATAAAATATTTAAAAAAGCTGATTTATCTTGAAAACACCCTTTACATTCCCAGAGACTCAATTATTCTAAAATGTTATGCTCTAGTACGACAATTGCGTTTGCGCACCCATTACAGTAAGAACCGAACCATGGCACAACCTCCCGCGCCGCATCTCCTTGTAGTTCAGTACGCGACTTCAAGATGGCGCCACGCGTTCTTTGCGTGCTACTTATTACTTTCCAAGTCGTGTGCGCCAGTGGACAATACAGAAATGATGGATTGATGGACCGATTAAGTAGCGGGATGAAATTCGCTCAGAATTTACTTGGTATGTAAGAACAATACCAGTAGCAATATTATTTTGCCGTTAATGACGTGAATTAGACCGGGGAATGCACAACTCGATACACATTACCTATCATCCCAGTTGATTCATATGGTCAGCATAGCATAATTATTTTAAAGTATATTTGTTTTATTCATTAACACTATAAATATTTAGTACTCCGGTACCTCCTTAAATGTCATAGTTCCTGACCAGCTAACGATTAGATATGATAAAAAGAACTACACCCTAATGACTGCCTATCACTCCTGTGCTAGCATTCCGTGCCACCGGAATTTCTAACATAATGTATGATGAACGTTCTCCTTAATTACTTCCAGGGTCCGAATCAGTAGCTTTAAAAGTAGCAGAGTTCGTAGTTAAAGCTTTCCAAACGGCGAACAAACCAGCAACATCCAATAGAAGATGGCCTCAAAATGATCTTCACAACGAGGAATCCTCTTCATACAGTGAAAGCGAATCATATGGCCACGACAAAGGCCCGGATTATGACGTCAATGAAACGCAGAGTCCCCTGACACCTTTGCGACAAATAGTTCGTCTGTTTGGTCTGCAACCGAACCAAATAAGTGCTGTGGCTGTCAACGCTTTGGTATTCGTAGCGCAAATGGTAAGTAAGACCACCATATTCCGTCCGTATATACAATAAATTTAGTAGGTACCTAATGAATTTTAAGGATATGTGAAAACCAATATTTTGATAGTTAATCTAAATTCTAGATGTTGTCAACCGAAGTATCAACTTGGTAGAATCATAACCATTTTTGGAGTTTATTGATTCTTATTGTAATGCTACACTTTCCAGATATCAACGTTCCTATCAGGACCCAGACGGCCATCAAAACCCTACCGATCAGAGGACCCCACAACATGGATCTTAAATAAGAACTCAAGAAACCTCCAGGACCTCATCGCAGCTGCTAAAAACGAATCTCTTCCAGATACTATTGATGAATTGATTCTAGAACAAGGTTTGGAGGAAGAAACGAGTTGTATTCGACTTTTGGTTTGCAAAGTTACTCCATTTATTTCTAGAATGCAGAAAACTGTGTTCGGTAATGAAGAAAAGACAAAAGATGAAACATTTTTTAAAGAGCTTCACGGTTCGGCGATCATGTACCGCCATCTACCGACGGCGGAAGAAATTAACGCACGGAACGACATCTGTGAGCAACAACATAAAGATTGTAATCTGAATGAATGAAATTGCTGCGCAGACGCAGCGTTAATCTGTTTGTTTCTAGATTGTTGAAACCATTATGCATTTGTTTGTAGTTAAAATTTATTTTATATTGTTTACTATGTTTTTTTGGATAAAATATTTCTAATTAGTTTTGTTTTATTGGCTAAAAAATCTTACAAATGATTGAGAAGAAAGTTCTTTCAGACATGATCCGACTCTACCTACTACTGAAGTGGCAGTATTTTTTTAGATTGTAATAGTAGTTTTATAACTTCTATAGGGAAACATGGAATAATAAGTTATTCATCTTAAATCACATCACTATGAGATTTTAACCATATCGCCAGTGGCTGACGGTGGGGGTAGGCTTTGTTTTGCTGCATACCTACCTACTTCGGAGATAACAGGCACATGACTGTTGTCACAAGTATGTACGTTTTCAAGTTTACCACCTTACACATTTACCCCTTACTAAATTATTAAAGTAGATTTAGTAAATTTGATTTAGTACGTTTATCAGTAATACTACTAAACATACTAAATCACATGAATATTTACACACCGATTTCTCTCTTTCAGTCGTCAGTAATTTGACTTTCGAAAGAAGAAGACAAAGCGTTGTTCAACTATAGATACACTATAATATAACGTTTATTAGTAAGGGGGTTAGTTCCATAGCAAATGGCTCTAGTAACCTAAGTAGGCGTTATATCACTCTGCTTAAAACTATGGGGCTTTCATATATTTATTTTATTTGCTATACTAACTGACGTGATAAGAATCTCTAGGCACTGCCAGCACTTTCGAGCAAATATTATGCAACCGAAGGTCGATGGCCGTTAAAACAACTTCGGATCTACATGTGCTATTTTTGATATTATTTATGTAATATGTCTGCAGTAACAGACTGCGTGGCGTAGGGGCCTCTTTTGAGCGAGTTTTGTAAACTAATCTAGACGATATGACACAGCGTTTAGCTAGTTACGTGAATAATGAAACCTAGGTAAACGTTAAAGCTATCATCATCTAAGCTTCAGTAGTTGCGAAATCCATTCAGGATTTGAAGCAGAAAAGAATGAGCACTGAGCATAATTATGACGCATCGACTTATTCAACATTTTTAGTTAGTCACTAACCAAAAAAGGCAAAACTAAAAAGGGAAACTAAGACTGAGTGCGGAAGAATCAAGAGCGAAAATAAGGAGAACATTTTATAATAAGACACTCTGATTGATTGGACCTTAACATGGATATAAAGTCAAAGTCAAATAATTTATTTCTAATAGGCACACAAAAGGCACTATTAAACGTTAATGTTTATAGTACGAGACTCTTGAGGGGTCTTCTATAAACTTAATCAAATCAAGATTGCCTCTATCTTGGTCTACTTTCAATAATATCTTTAACACATGGAAGAGCAAGCTGGCAGAGGACAGATTAATTGAAGACTTCAAATTATCGAGTAGGCCAAGTGCTGAAAAGAATGACGCAGGCATTATGTAACAAGAACTTATCAATATAAATAGGTTTAACTATGTTATAAATAATAGTAGCCACCACTCCAAACTATTTCTGTATCCGCCCTACAAATGAGACAAAATAGATAACTAAGCCAGAGAAAGCACGCTCATATTATACTGTCTATGCTAATAGTGGCTTGTTATTGAACGCGGACTGAAGGTCTTGGTGAGTACGGTTAAGGTTATTAGCCAAATGCTAAATAGACTAAACAAGGCGTTATGCTAGAGAAACTTTGAAGATATTTACTAGTAGGTAAACAGGCATATCGCACACCATTTAGAATTTGATATTGTTTCTTGTTTTATTACGATAGTGCAAAAGTAAAAAATAAAGAACAAGTAAAGCATATGTCCATAATGGTTGCATTGGAAACGGTCCATGAAAGATTCAAAGTTCTGTCGCTTCACGTAAAATACTGGTATTCAGCTGCATTCCGTTAGACTGGAAGCTGACCCCAACATGGTGGGGAGAAGGATAGGCAGATGATAGTAATGATGAGGCATCTAAGTAATTACGTATGCTTCTAAATATGTTTCGTATTATCTATCTACTAAGTGAACGAAATTCCTCATCCATCATCATGAGCCTACAGCAGTCCACTGTTGGACATAGGCCTACGTCCAGCAATGGACCAATTAAACGCCATTTAACTCGATTCTCGGCAACTCACATCCAGGTGCTACCAGCCACCCTGCGAAGATTGTCGCTCCACCTAGCCTGCGGGCGTCATCCTACCTTACGTTTGCCGATCCACAGTCTCCACTCAAGAACACGTCTACCCCAACGGTCATCAGTTCTACGGCTAATATGGCCGGCCCATTTCCATTTCAGCTTGCTAATTCTGTGAGCTATGTCGACAACTTTGAGTCTCTGGTGGATCTCATTCCGTAGTCTATCCCTCAGAGAGTTTCCAAGCATAGCTCGTTGCAATGAAATTTCCACTAGGTAATAATACATAATATCTAAATCTATTCTTTTAGCCTTTGTTACTCCCAAAAGGTTTGGGTTGGCTTCCTTCTCATTATAAACTTACCCCGCAAAATATAAATATTTGATGCGAAGATCAAATGAACAGCCTTCTAACCTTTACTCCCCATTTAATGGACACCAATTAGGAAGCCCCCCGATTGCAAGGCTTTGACTGAAACGTAGGTACCTGCGGTATTTATAACAGCGTTTTTATTGAGAAGATCTACTACTATCCAGTAAATTAATTCCTCATAAAACTATACTACCGTGACATTCGCCTGAAGAGTACCTACATCAACATCAAGCGACATCACGATATGATAGCTAATTACACTACTTCATTTGCACGTAATAAACATTTTTGTAAATACTTGCAAGTTACAAGCTGAATCATACATAACAACGACAACAGCAACGATCATAATTAAAAAACGTATGCTTAAAGAAGAATATGAACGCAACCTTCAGTCACTTTGACGAACGCGACTATTACTAAATTGTCAAATTCTAATATTACTGCGTCCTGTGTCCTTGAAATACGTATTGTAACGAAAGCCACGCTGTCTTATTTTCTCTTTTCTTTATCTAATAATTCCATAACTCACACAGGTTTCTTCACTCATTAAGAACACTTAGGTAAAATGTTAGTAGTACTCTTGAAACGATACGGCCACTCTTAGCGCCATCATATTCATAAGTTAGGCAATAAAATTTAATAAACTGTCGTGACATCGACACGACGAAGAAGTTTGGTATATATCATTTCTCTTACACCCACATGTAGGTAGGTACTTATTAAACCTTTATTTCTATACATTAAAATGTGAGTAACGCAGGATTACCCAACATAAAACTAAATTAATAACGCTTAAGCATTAAATCCGTGACTATAAGTATATGTCATCCACAATTCACAAGGCAGCGGTCATCGAGAGAAAGTGAACGCGGGTCGTTGACCCCGCTGCCCAATTCCCTCACACGATACTCGGTAGGTAATAGTTATAATTAAATCCTTGTACGCCTGCGTGACGTAATGAACACGTGTTAGGCTATTGTCGGTATTCTTTTTTTTTGAGAGGCGTAGGTAATTGGTCAATTTTCTATGAGTGTTTGGCCAGTTTGAGAGTGGAATATTTTTGTCGGGAGAAAGACTTTTGTTTTTGTTGATTGGCTTATTTCTTATGCGTGTGATTTGTGATACAAGAGACGATAATATTAAGTAAACGAGTGGATTAAAACCATTAAACACACATTGGTACAGTCACGAGCAAAAGTATGTATACACTTGGCTTTATTCAAAGTCGATTTTCTCCTTTATTTTTGAATGAAATTTTATATTAGTAGGAACATAGTATTTTCGAACCCATAGGTATATTTAAAGTGTCGTATTTCAACGTTGCATTCGTTATTTCGTGAAAAAAATACAATTTAAAGTTGCGAAGTGTTGACATATTGGTGCTCGTGACTGTACAGCTTACCGACAGCAGTAGTGCAGCATTAACCTAATAATAATAATCGTCTGGGGAAAGTATTAATAATTAATAGATTCTGAATTATTTTTCGATCAGAATACCTAATAAGTTCAGAATTTATACTAATCCTTATAATAAAGCTGTAGAGTTTGTTTGTTTACACGCGTAAATCTCTGAAAGTACCAATTGGATTTGAAAAAAATATTTTTGCATTTTATAGCCCAATTCCTGAGGAAGGCTATTTAACATCACGCCTTGACTCTTAGGCTCTTAGGAGCCGAGCAAAGAAAAAAAATAAGAACGAACGCTAAGCGAAAACAAAGTAATAGTGCGGGCAGGCGATGCGATGCGACGGGGTGAGTCGGGGGATCAAGAATATTACGCGGACAAAGTCGCGGGCAGCAGCTGGTATTTTATAAGATGGTCTCTAAATCATAGCTAGAAAGTATTTGTATTGAACTTGTAACAAAACACAATGACCATAAATCATAATCATAATCCATGCAAAAAGTAACACTTGCATCATTACAACAGTAATAACCTCCGGTACCAAAAGATGGCAATATAGCTTGGATGCGTAGACATAACCATTCATACTTGCTGCGCATCTGTTACATTAATCTTCCTGTTTCCTTAAATTAAAACATTCGCAAATTACATAAATAAAAAATACCGCTTAACTACCAAATTAACTGCCGAACATTATTCGCTAATTAGTAACGAATGCACCTACTATGCTTTCAGTAGGGTACACCAGGCCCTGCAGTCTCGACATAGATAGCAATCGGTTTACGACCGAATTCGGTCGCAAAGTCCTACCGATCCGGATTTAGCGATATTTGGTAGTCTCGACTCTCAAAGTTATCGATTGTCATCGGTATCTTACCGAAGTTTGTCGCAAACTTTACGATTCGTAATGTTTACAAATATATTTTGCGACCATTTTTGACAGATGTAGAGACTTGCGTTTGTCGTAAGGATCGTTAAGGCTAGCGATTATTGTCGGTATTATTTAGCGATCGGTAGTTTGCGACAGCGAGCGTCGCTATCTATGTCGAGACTGCAGGCCCAGCATTAGTAGGCACCCTACGTGCCTACTAATATAGTTACCTAGGCACAACATGAAGATGTCGCTTGCTAAGACTCATCAATGTTAACATTATGTAGATTTCAGAATTTCGAAAATATGGTCACTTTGCCAACGTTCTGGAAACTTTCCCTCATCCTACTGGGAACCAATTATGTTTATGAGTTCCTATATGTGATAGAAGACACTCTGTAACGAGCCATGCCCTAATAAACGAGATAGCAATGTTCTTTCTAAAATAAAATGAATGCTTTTAGTGATTTGTCCTACTTACTCATTTTCTTATACAAAAGACTTCAACGCACTACGTACTGTTACGACTTTGAATTATTTCTTAAACATTTTAATTGAATACTTTATTGTTTAATTAGTTAAATGTGAAATTCATAATGGGTACGTACTACAATAATTCTTGCTTTAATTAAACGCTAGGTAATTACTAATTAGGAACATTGAATAGTTGAATACAACTGAATAGTTTTTTGGTGAAAGTTGATTTTGATTTTAGTTATTATTGTGGGGCACCAATATTCATTACTGATTGCAATTCCAAAAATAAATTGATAGAAGTTTAATCTAAAGAGAGTTTACTAGTAGTAGAGTACCTAACCGACTAACTAGAAATCTTGAAATTTCAACTTTTCTATGTGGATCCTAAGGGGCTACCTCGAAAATTTAAAATACTCGAAAACATACTAAGCGAGCGAAAGTGTGCAATTACTTTTGAAACGCAAAAGAAGAGTGATGGCTATTATTGGCTATAGTGTGCGTGCGCTCGGAATAAAACGACGTATGTGCCAAAATGAATTTACTCCTTTTTTAACAAAACAAATGAATTAAATTTAAAACTACTTTGAGTAAACTTTGATATGATAATTCTCTATGTTTTAAAGTAAATTTCATTGAATAACTGTAAGCGTTACGCCGCGCGCCGTGATTTCGAAAAAAGTAAAAAAATAGATATAACTTTGCAATTTTTTTGTATCGAGAATAATTCTTTGAATCGTGTATTCCTTTTACATGATACTAGACCAAAGAGTCAAAAAACATATACCAAAATGTTAAATCCCTATTCCACATACTTAACCAGTTACACGAAATAAAAAAAAACATATTTTTTCAATTTATATCACCTTAAATGCTATAAACTGTGGTGTTTGTGCATTTGTTTACCAAAATAAAACTTAACACTGACATTCAATAATATTTTATCGACGATAACCTGGATTCCAATAAGGCGGATATTTCCTGTTTACCAATAAATAAAAATGTTCGTTTGACATAAATCCTTCACTCATCCGACCACAGCGACTACCTAGGCAGGCAGGAAACAAACCACTCCTTTCCACTTAATGAATAAACAAAAAGCAATTACACTCTCAAAATTCACACGCCGTCACAAACATTATACGCGTGCAGCGTCCAAACATCGTGCGAACCAATCGGCGAATGTCAATATTTAAATTAGCCGTTTCATAATAATGATTGCGTCACAATTAGATAATATCTAGCAGATCGATGACCGCCAGTGAGCGGTCTTACGTAACGCTATCTATGTAGTTACTTACCTACATGAAAGAAAGTTTGGACGAAGTGAGACCTATCACTCACTCTTGTAACCTATTGTAGTCTATAGATGTGTCTCGCTGCAAAAAATACAATAGAGCTGACATAGACATTGTATTGTGGGTAAATACGTCTTCACGCAAACCCCAACAAAAACATTGTAAAGTGCTACATCGATTAATGCGTAACAGCATTGGTTTTTAAGTTAATAATGATCATTGAGATATTTATTTTATACCTAAGTACTATAAGGCTACCCCACCACAGATCCTTGCCCCTCCACTCCTTACATTCTATTTCACTACTTTCCTACCTTCATGAAAAAGACCACACAATACTTCAGCAGCATTGTAACTAAAATAAATGCACTAACACATTATCATTATTTCGCATTGGACGCATTCATTTCAATTTATCGACGATTTAATTCAGTTCAAGTTTCAAATGAATAAAGATGTTTAAGACACAGATTCCAGCGCATATTCAAATAGCCGACATTTTTAAAGCGATTCTCTCCGCGTATTTCCGTGTGTTTTCCTGTTTTCCGTTGTTGTAGAAAGCGTTGAGGAAAACCGTGTGTCTTTTTCTATCTGCACGCTTAATTAATTGATGTTATTCATTTTGTTAACAGCCGCACAGGTCGATCAATCAGGTTAAGCTACGCTTGCCGCGGTGGGTCTGTGGATGGGAGACCATCTTTACATACCGAGACCCCTCCGTGCCTCGGAAGGTCCCGGTTGTCATTCGTAGATCTTTGAGAAACGTTACGGGTAGTCAGAGTCAGAAGCCCAAAAGTCTGACAACCAGTCTTACCAAGTGGTATCGTATTACCCAGTAACTGGGTTGTGGAGGTTAGATAGGCAGTCGCTCCATATCTAAACCCCACAACCCAGTTACTGGGTAAAAAAAAAAAAAAAAGGCAGTCGCTCCATATAAAATACTGGTATTCAGCTGCATCCGGTTAGACTGGAAGCCGACCCCTACATAGTTGGGAAAGGGCTAGGCAGATTAAGCATGATTCATTTTGTATTCACTTTTTAGGACTGTATTTACTTAATTATAATTGGTAACATTTTAATGACCCCGTATTCTGGATTAAAAAAAAAAGAGGACAATCCATTATATTATTCTGGACAATCATTGTTTTTGACGTTACTACTTCTTTTGACATACGTAATTTCTAATTATTTATTTTGTAGGTTTAAATAAAAAACCAGTTCGTCTCAAAACATGTAGACGATATTCTAGGCAACATGATTGATTAAAAATATTCAAATATGTAAATACAATTAGTTTCCGATGCATTAAGGCTACGGAACTCGTCGCGATGCAGCTATAGGGGTAAATCATTTCTCACTAGTAGTAACTCGTACAAATATATTTTATGGTTTGTCAAAGCAGCGAGTCGCCAGAGAAAGTGAGCTGGTGGGGTCGGGCACAAACGTCAGTAAAAAGCGCCCAAATTATGTTGAAGACAAAAAGTAAGAGACTATAGACGTTCACCTGCGACGGAGGGAAACTATACCAAGTGTAATTGTTTCAATTTAACTTAATGTTAACGAAAATTACTGTAGTTGTTTACGCGTTTCTATTAAATTGGTCATTTGACGGAACTGCCGCTCTACATAATATGAAGACGTCGCTGCTTAGTTTCTAATATTGACCAAACAGAGTATTATGGTACTTATACGCTATTGTTTATTTGGCACCAATTCATCAATATACTAAACGCACAAATTGTTTTTAGTAGGTATCAAACATCACCGTGTAAAAAACTTTATGATCAATTTCGTCTAAAGGTTATCGTGCCAGTCTGAGGCGCCACTTTCTCACAAACTTTAAACATATTGCAATTCAATTTGTTTGAATGAACAAGCAATTTCGTATCGTACTCGAACATCTTTCGTGTACCATGGGAGAAGCGGCATCCATTCTTGATCTTCAACTTCAACTTTGATTGATGAAGAGAAACCGAGAGAAGAAATAATGGCCTACACGGGATTAAATAAAGACCTTTTTGTTTCGTAAATTAATCAATGACACCTTTAACATACCTTGTTAAGAGTTAGTTAATGTTTTGCTAACAATTTGCCTATTTAATATAATAACATAACACTCCTTTTTTTTGGCAGTCGTGTAAAAATTGCGAAGTGTTTAAAATCTAGAACCCCAATTAGGTAATAATTTATTCTCTCTTTATAATTGTAAATAATAAACTGTAAATGCTGAAACACACCTACTTAATAATGTTACGTAATATATAAAGTAACGTATCTACTTTTAGTTATATTTATTTCGTTTACGCATCTAATATATTTATTTTAAATTATATGTTAGGTACATTGTAATCAAAAACAAACAGATTTTATCGTCAGTTATGGTAGGTGTGGCCTAGGACTGTTTAGTCATTTCGTGGTTTTATATGACCTTAGGGCTTTACACTTTGCAAATTACTCTTTATAAAACCTTGTGCCACTTTGATAATAAAGCCAAAATCTCTTATGTTAATATTTTTCAGATAGATAATCTTGTGTTAACCTAGATACTATTTTTTTAACAAAGAATTTCGTCAACTTTAGATACGTCGGTTTAAAAACTAATTATTTTGTACTTTCTTTTTATTAAGTAGGCAAGTAAAAGGAACTTGGAAGTTTTCCTGTAAGTACACGTTATAAATGTTTAATCATATGGTGATTAAATACCTATAAGTACCTGGGTACAGTAACTTACTACGTACCTATTACCTACTTATAATAACACTTTAAAACATGGATGCTTTCTTTTAAACGGCTGAACCGATTTTGTTTTTTTTTTTTTAAATTTAGTATCACTGAAATGTTGACTGACTGATGAACAAGAGTAAGTGTAAGGGGGACAACGGTAAGTAAATTTTATGACGTCCCGTTGTCCCGGTAACGGGGACACAGATTACGAGGACAACGGGAATACACGTAAAAAATGACGAATTATTTCAAGCACGAACAGCAAGCATTTTTTGTTAACTGTCCCACTTGTTTTTTAATCTAATCTAACATTGATAAAAACTGCAGTCTCACTTAGAATCAGGATTTAAGCAGGTCAACTTGATATTAACAACTTGGAAACTTCACTTTCTTTTGAATGCTCTAATATTGTTGGTTGAAGAACCTCTGACATTCGTCAAAATATCGTTGTATTCAATACGGTCAGAATGTTTGTCAATAATCAATATTGAACATTGGACCATAATAATATGATAAGAGTAATTATTTGCCTCGAAAGCGCTACTGGTTAACTTGAGGTACAGGGTTCGATTCCCAGGTCGGGCAGTGTTACTGACGGCACGGTTGGCGCAGTGGTTAAGCGATTGACTGCTGCGCTGCGTGTCGCGGGTTCGATTCCCGCACGGAACAAATATTTGTATGACCTAAAAGTAGTTGTTCCGGGTCTGGCTGTTTGTGTATTTGAATTTAAATGTTTGCAAACGCACCCACAATACAGGAGAAATTCCCAGTGGGGCAATGTATAAAAAAAAAATTGGATTTGGCCATCTAGAATTTCTCAATAGTAGCGTGGAGTCTGGACTTGTGCCCGGTTAATGGCAATAGGCTAGGCTAGCCTCCTTGGACTTAAATATAACTGGCGAAATGTGTTATGTAAAGAAAAAGTATTGCCATCGCCAGATTGGTGCGTGTGAAAAGTGATTGTCAAAAAACGATCCATTACGCATAGGCAATGATGAAGACGCCATTTTATAGTTAGGGGCGGTCCACACTCCACAATCGTAATCGTAACCCATTGTTGTTTGGCACAAGCGATCCGTTCTGCTTCACATTGGGGCAGTCTTCACTTTCTATGACTGTGACATTGCCAACTTGTTATTTGTATCAAAGCCAAGCTATTGTTGATGCCTTGAGTGAAAATATCATATATTGCAATGTCTCTATTCAATAGACCTAGCAATTATTATCTATGTGACATGATGACAGCCTCGTAAGCCAGACATTATTGAGTGAAGAAATACGAAGCTTTAGGTATAATATGATCGAAATTACTGCTGTGGAAGAGCGGAGTCTCCTAACACAGGCATTACTTGCTTAACAGGAGGCTCCAATCACCAACTAATGTAAAACTTTTTGGTTCAGTAATAAATTTGATTTGATTTGAAATGATATCTTATTTAAAACTATTGGTTACACCCAGTTAGTGCAATCAATTTAGCTAATTTAGCAATTTAGCGTTTACAAACATTTAAACTCACATACACAAACGGCCAGACCAGGAACAACTACTTGTAGGTCATACAAATATTTGTTCCGTGCGAGAATCGAACCCGCGACACGCAGCGCAGCAGTCAATCGCTTAACCACTGCGCCAACCGTGCCGTCAATTGGATAACAGAGCGCTTATTTTGCTAAAAATAAGGAGTCCTGTTGCGAACAATGCCCATGTCGAAGAAGGTGCCTGTAGAAAAAGCTACGTCATAAACAGACATAATTAGCTTGAAGCTTATCACAATTTAGTCTCATGTCCAATGCGTTTGCCAAACAAAATTATGATGTTGATCCACATAGTATTTTTTTTTTACAGAACTATGCTTTGAATCTGTACCTGCCTAAGTGTTTAGCCTAAACAAAATGATTATCAACAGTCACGGTGACACGCACGCTACCACTAACACGGTTGGAATGCGGCGTATCCTTCTAGGTCACGCTGCCTTGCCTTGATAATAGTCAGTCATTGGTAGTAAGAACGAAAGCTACCATTTCGCTGATGCCCTACTGGTCCACTGTGCGCTATGTTTACACATCGTATTATTTGTTTACCTTGAACATATCTTTATTTGGATCCGCACCTACCTACGTTTCAAATTCCCCTTCTAATGTAAGTAAAATATCTGCGTGTTTTCTTTTTTATAAAAACAAAATGTAATTTTGTCAATTACAATGAAAGGTAATAGTTTTAACTCTCTATTCTCCATGCATCCAATTAGTTTAAATTATAAAGTGTCTGAACTAGGAAGTGAAATTGATTGACGCAAGTCCTAGATATTAGTCGTTCAAAAATAGCGACTAGCAGCATTCTCTTTGCACATTAAGGGGCTTACAGGACCTAAACACAAAAAACGCAAGTTTGAGAAACAATAAAAGTATATTATCGACTACTGTAAACAAAATCAGAAAAATATATGATATTCTTCAGGATATATGCTAGGTAGATAGTGTGTTAAAAACATAATACAACTAATTTCATACGATAGAAAAAAAAATGAAGATACCTCTTAAAAACTTTCTTTTTACAATAAAAACTGTACTAATATACATACAATCACTATGATTTTTTGTCAGATTATTCTACTAGCAACACACTAAGGCACCAGTCTTTTAATTTTTTAATCCAAACAACAGATTTTTTGTAAATAGATAATTACTTCATATTTCGCAATAAATTACCTGCGTTGTCATCGCACTTCTCTTTCTTTTCTATGCAGTCTGACAAAGACCGCGCTTTCAGGTCATGTAGTCGCCTTAAATTAGAAGACTCTCGAAGTAATTCTCACTGCACCATGAATTGTGATATTTAACTGTATATCAGGTAAGTTCGAGGTCAGCTGGCAAACTTGAAAGAAAAGCATACCTACCTACTTTCCAGTTGCTTGACCAGTATTAAAAATTACCACCCGTGGCAACCAATTTGCATTTTTCAACGAAGGGTTTGTCATACCATCATAAATGACACAAACCCTTTTGAAGTTATAAATAAGTATAAAGGTCTAATCAAATCCATGTAATATCTACTCAACCTAATATTATGTTTTTTTTTGGGAAATCTATAATTAGCTACTAAGAGTGGCTAAACCCGCTAAACTGCTTTCTATCTAATATCTTCCTATGCAACTGCTAATTACGACTTAATTAATTCAGCAGTGAGATTAGTTGTTCAATTATAAATAGTGCGCGTTGGTATGCGATACTCAATTCACGCCACGCAGGCATTACCTACTATCTAGTGGTAGTTCCGTAACTTAGATCTCATAGCTTAAAGACACCCACCCCACTTACCTTTACTTAAGTTATTACTAAGGTACTTAGCTCTGTGGTTGTCCAATTATACTGCTCATTCAAACAGGTATTATCTCAACAAGCTATGATTATCATGTTACCGAAATAGCAACTTTTACAAGCGCATGACCCCATACCTTACTGATGAGTTGGATCTAGTACCGGGCCCGCCTTCTGCGGTTCATATAAACCACTATGGGGACGAGATGATGGTGTCCTAGTTCTCAAGTTCCGTCTACGGTGAATAGACACTAAAAGTGATCATCTATAACTCATGTCTGAGGAAAAGGTTAATCATGGTATTGCTTTCTCGTGAATCCAAGTATGTCGTACAACCCAATCAAAATGTAATGGATCACATTTTCGATAATTATGTTTTTGATGTCAAGCTTCGGCTGAATACTAAATTCCAGTTTTATAATGAGGAAACGTACCTAACTATTATACAGCCTGAGCACTTAATTTCCATGTCGAGCCATCCAGTTTTCTTTACCCACTTCAATAAATGACCATAACCAGTGTCTTATCAGCAGTGCTAAAGCTTTATACCCAATGAGAACTCATAATAACGCTACTAAGCTCATTGATAAGCACCTGATTAATACCTGTAACGATATTAGACCTAGATCTATTGCTCCAATATCAGTCGCATAAACAAGATTCATAAAACTGATGAGTATCGAAACTGCTCCTCATATTTAGATCAGTGGAGTGCAGAGAAGTAGGTAGGCAAGTCGAGCTCACATTCCAACTTTACAGTTACCCTCGAATGGTCGCAGCTACATGTAAATTGACAAATATTACCGGACACGCAGCTATCTACTAACACTTCAGTACTATGTTTATGTATGTACTTATTACTGATTGATTTTCTTCCGTCCTATTTGCGGTAAACGCAAGTGTGTTCAAAAGTTGTGTTCAAGAGTTGAGCTGCACGATTTTTGACAAATGCGTGCACTGATTGGACAGGTCAGCTCAATCTGTGTGGTTCTTTCCTCAAAAGACCATTTCAGACACCAATCTACATGGTCTTCACACGATCTGACCAAGATTTTGTCTGGACTTTAAAAGAGACTGTGACTTCTGAGTTTGTTTCGGCCTTTCTTCTCAGAATAGTCAGATAGGAAACGCCGACCTCATCTAGTTTAAAAAAAAAAATATGATTGACGTGTAAAAGTGTTTGTACAAACCTACCAGAAATAAAATCATTTATCATATATTTTACTTTACCTATACGAATCTGAATATTGTACCGTTAAATTCATACGGAGGAAGTTGATAAACCTACATAATAAAGTTATTTGTTACGTACTTAACTAATTAATTTCAAGCCCCTGCAGTAACTACCCTCACATCATCTCTTAAAATATCATCATTCTCCTTCCCATATCCCAATTTATTCGGAGTCGGCGCAACATGTCTTTTTCTTCCATACTCCTCTATTAGTCGTCATCTCGGTAGTTACCCCTTTCCTAACCATATCACCATTCATACATCTCTTATAAATACTCAAATACAGCGCCATCACCATAGTATTAGCTATTTGGATTCTGCATCCGCCATCCTGTCAACACCAGCCACGATTAAATCGCTAAAATTTACTTAATTGGTTACCGTCTTTCTCTACCTTAATGTTATAGGTTATCTTAAAATTGTTACCTACTAAAAATAAAAACATTATGAAGATGGCCTACCAGACAGATAGTTATCATATTTATACAAATTGTACTGAGTTTACATTTCATATTTAACCCTCTACTTACACTGAGGTCACTTTCTATGCATCGAGAAAGTCCACGACTAAGTCGTGAGATTAAATTATTGTTTTAATTCTTCAATTGAGGATTAATCTCTCGACAGAGGATGAAGCTTTAAGGCTTTTAGGCTTTAGAAGTCTATTCGAGAATTTATTAGAGTAGAATGTTCGTTCAGATAAGTGGGGTTTTCCGAATAAGAAAGTGAAATGCAATAAATGAGTCAGCGGCGGGTCAGTGCTCTGACGCCCGAGTAGTCCTCAGTTCATTATGAACGATATTGCGACCTCCTACATTGAGTAACTCTTCGAGGAACCTAATGAAAGTGATTTTTATGTTTTCCTTGTATTCCAACTTTCATTATTTTAATTTCATTCTGATTTTAAGCGATCATTTAATTTTATTAGCCTCGAAAAGTTCTTCGACCTCTTTTTTCTGTAAGGAAGCTAGCGAAAGTAAATTCTTGTTTTTCCATGCATTCCAACTTTCGTTCTTTAGGTTTGTTAATTAATTAATACAAGAATAACTTGTATATTCAAAACACCGTACGTGCCTAGCCTACTCTTGCTCATACCTACAATAAGAATACTATTCATACGTCAAGCAGTGCAGAATGAATTTTCCACTCACCATTTTTTTCTATTATATTTGATTAGCATATGGCCAACACAGAAACTATAAAGTTAAACCTACCTACAACTTGTCGGAACGTACAGCCACGGACGGGTCACCAACCTTCTCACCCTGCACAGCGTGGTTGATGACCCTCTCGTGTTAGATGAATTTGTTTCTTTCATTGAAGAAATCGCTGATTCATTACATCAATCCGCAACCATTGATAACGGACATGTGGTCAACATGGGCAACACTGAACGGGCTTTTCATTGGTAAATATTTCAGAGAAATTAAAACAAGTTATATTGAAGACTCATTTATTGCTCAAAGTAAAAATAAAAACATACAAGCACAAGCTGCTGTCCTACTATTCTACAAACGGACGCCATGGATTCAGATCAAATGCACCGTAGTGAGCGGAAACTTGGTTTGTAATTAAGCAAGGTCTGTTATTTTCTAAGCAGAAATGGGAACTAAATAAACAAATGAATGTGCTTAATAGCCCCTTACAAGGTAATCCATCCGTATGCAGATGACGAATGACAATACAATCCAGAGAAAGGTGTCTGATGCAATTGTGAATTGTGATTACTCACGCAAAATCAGCTTTTAGCAACAACTTACAAATATCTTCAGGAAGACGCAGGAACAAGTACCTGGAAATATTTCGATATTAGTGCTTATTCAAGCCAACGTGAGTTTCATCAGCATTTGTCTTATTAGGTGGTATTTACAATCATAATCAGGCAAAACAAACATCTAGGTAAAACCAACGATTAAAAAAAATGGCTTGCATAACCAATATTTGCATGATCAAGATAATCATAATTATACCATAGAAGCACGCCATGCGAGTTACCTTAAAGTACCTATTGAATAAGTTAGGACGATATAACTAAATAAGCGCTTTGAATGAAGGATATGGACCAGAAATGATAGGGTTTCCACGGTGTTAGGCTAGGAAGCTATGCAAAATTCTGCTACACTTACCTGAGAAACGCTAAGCGAGGATTGAACTAAGAGCAACAATTTTCTTAAATAATATCAAAGTATCACATTCTGCATCAGAAACGCAGACGAAATTTAATTAAGATAATTGAAAAAAATGTTGTTTCTAATAGCAAGCATTGACTTATTTTAATATCATAAAAAGTTAAACGCAAAAGCATGCAGCTTCTAACAAATGACTACGTAAAGCAATCACGGGAACAACACACCATTCATGGAAAGAAAATCAAATTAGATATGCCTTTACTATGCCCAAGCAATTAAGTGATCGCAGTGTGATTATGTACTTAAGACAAGCGTGAGAAGCAAGAGAATGTAGCCCATTGGATCGAAGCGTTAGTCGCTTCAGTTTCCACGAGACACATCAACTTTACTAGGAAAAGTAACTGATTAGACAAAGCCATCGGATGGGAAATATATAACATTGGACCTAATTTTATGTGAGTGATCGAGGAATGACATATTTTACGATATATTCAGTGAATAACGATAAGATATAACGATAAGAAGAAGGTATGGAAGAAAAAGACATGTTGCGTCGACCCAAAATAAATTGGGATACGGGCAGGAGAATGAGGATGATATTCAGTGAAAAACTGTTTCGGCTGACGACAAATAGGCGGAGCTCATTGAAAATCTTTACAGCAATGAAGCTGCATCACACGAATAAGATGATGTTTGTATTGAGGTACCAAAAAGAGCATGTCGAGGGAACGAACTCTGTAGACTCCTTATAAAGGTAGGTACGTACGCTTATAGGTTTCCTTTTGAAGAAGTGATTATGGTTTAGCTGCGTTTTAACGGGTGCTTAGCATACACAGCACTACAAATACACACGACATACATGACATACCCTACGATCTAAAGGTATTGCTTGACTTCATTGAGTTGATTCCTATTACTATTGACGAACTATCGAATCTTATATTTTAATTAGTAGCTGCGGCGTAATTGCGAAACGCACTAACAGTAGCAATGGCTTTCATTTTGACAGTTCAACAACATTCATTACGTTATTTATGTTGTTGAGCAGACAAATATTGAACTTATGCTTTAGCAATGGATTAGCAATATCCTTCAAAATGATTCAGACTGTGATTGATAGTGTGTTTCGCTGGTCATCTTAAATATAATATACAAGCTAACACAACTATTGCATGATGATTGTTTTTATTTTGGTTTTAGATTGTTTTGTTACAAGTCTACGGGGTTTAACGATGCTTGCTTTTTATAACTTATCTGGTATACATCCGTACTGTACGTTATTCGACTTCGGTTGTATAGTTCATAGTTTTAAGGTTTTTAATTATGTATTAGTTTATTATTTTATAAGATTATTTTGTGTATTTTATCTATGGGCCTTAGTTGCCTGAAAATAAAATGATTATTATTATTATGGCTTATAAAAGGAGGCGGAGGCAGCTGGAACCCAATATGATCAGGATCACTTGTATCTTACTATATCTGTATCCTCCAGAAATTGAAATAGGACCCAGATAACATTTGTTTTACGTTACATTAATCATTTCAGTATTTGGAATTATTAGAACCCTGTTCATAAATATGCATATTGGATTGGACGATTGGACAAAAACCCTGACTGCATGTTAGTAGGAAATTTTGTTCTGTTCTCTGCGTTTGAGGCTATTTAATAATGCAGTGAGCAGAATATAGCTGCAAAGTCGGGTTAGCAGACAAAGATCGAATGTATCAATGCTAGTTTAATTAACGCTTCTTGTACTCGACTGACATATTCATAAGGAAAGTAATGAGTTCTAGCAGAAATTACCCAATTCGTTATCCGTCTGTAACAACAATCTAGAGTTAAACTAACATTATATTACCTGTTTCAGATTTTTGTACAGACGCCAGCAGGTCAACCTACCCGAAACTGTCAGATTTTCCCAATCAACCTTAAACCTTATGTTTTAGCAATAAAGTCGAAAATCTATTAAAGAAATCTGACAGATTGTAGTAACTTGATGTGCTGGCGTCTGTACGTATGAATATGTATATTTTTTACTTACCCTTATACTTCTTTTACCTGACCGTAAGATTCTGTTGCTTTATCCAAGGAATTACCTGGAACAAAATAAACGATACTGTTAATTTCAGGATCTTCATCTGCAACGTTCTTATATTAGATTGGAACAATATTTTGGTCAATCCCAATAAATGAATCTTCCGTAGCATTGCAAAGGAATCTCAACTATTCGTCGGTTCGGTAACCGAATGTCCTTGACAAGGTCCAGTCGGGAACAGTGCGTGCAACGGGATGGGAACAGGTTGGACACACGGACAGACGGACCGACTAGCACAGTTAGCCGCTGCCACCATAACTGGGTCATCATATATATATAGTGAAGTTCAAGGCGCAACACTCATTGCAAGTTTAACTCTCGCACAGGCAACACGCACTTTCACCGGTGACGATAAGCTACCTTGTGGAAGATAACGTGATTCAGTGTTAGTGATATACCCCCAGTTCGAGATAAGGTAAGGTATTTAAAGGGCCATCCCTTAGGACGCATAGTGGAATATCTTAAGTGATGGTGTTTGAAATAATTGTGTGAAAGTTGGAAAGGACGCTGATGATTGCAAGTGACCACGTGATTTAATAGATAAGGTGTTTCACAAGTGATTTTTGGTGATACAAGATGTTTGTTTTTATTACAAAAAGCTTAATATTTTCTTAATGAGTGTTTATGTTTTTTTTAACTATGCTGTGAATAAACATTTTTTATTGTATCAAAATTGCTGTGAAATAATGTTTTTTATGAAATGCTTAAAATAGATACCTATACTTAATTATTTGATAAGTATTTGTGTTAAGACACTGCCGAAAATAGGAAACGGCTGATGAAAAGTTTAAAATATTAAAAGGATATTATTTCCATCTCTAAGGAAAAAAAATTTAGTCCTACAAAAAAAACATAATTTAACCAGTTTAATTGGAAATACTTCGTAGATTGCGTTTGAATTCTTTATGCATTTTATCAATCAAAGGATAGATGGGAATATATGAATGGTGCTTAAAATCAGACAAGATTTAATTTGGGCTCTTTATACGAATGAATGTTTCAAAAGAATAAATGTACGATGGTTTAAAGAAGATCGCATGCAATTCTTTGGTGTTTGAATCAGATTGGAATAAATCGATTTCTCTAATATAGTTTGTCACTTGATAGCTGTGTATATTCATAAATTAATTATATTTAAACATAAGCTTTTGAATGAATAACTAATGCCTTACACTGTTTTAGAAACAAAAACACTTGAAAATAAGTGAGGAATTTTTAGAAATAAGTGAGGAATTTCCAATTTTCCTAATTCACAAAAAGACGCCAGACTTCCGGGAGTCTCGTAGCAATAGCTAATTAACTGCCTCATTATTCAACACTTGATAAGTTAAATATTTATTCAGATGTTTCTGATAACGATTCTTAATTAATAATTATAAATTAAACAAAACAAAATTCCAAAATTAAATTATACATCGACCGGAAATGGCAACTTTCCACCAATTTTCAATAACTTGATAAGTCAAGTTCCGTCTTTTTACACGACTCGAATTGAATAAGTATAAAACACACGAACACAAACAAAACTATCTTCCGAATCAATTATCATTGAACAAATGACGGAACAATGATACAAATCAGTCACGAACATTTCACACCTTGTTATGAACTTCCACACGGCACTTTATTTTCACTGCCCGCTTTAGTCATGTAAATATGACCCCTTCGCTTTCTAAAATGTGAAAATGTTCACATAATGCGTTCTAACCCTGAATTCGTCGCGGAGAATCTAAAGAATACAGAAGACAAAACATTCTTGAGTAGCTAATTTGACGTAACAATGGCGTTAGGTGCATTGAAAATATAGTTTTACAAAGAGATTTTCCAACGCTTCTAACGGTATTTTTTGCTCGTAACATGTTGGATTTACGATAGATACTCGCGTTGCAAATGATAATCAATTTTATCTCATCCGGTAGCTCGTTTAATTGCTCTATTATTCAAATAGAGCGAAACAATCAATTTATTATGCTTAAATATTCAAGTTCATTGAGAAAAGTAAGTCGCTTTCATTTAGGTAGGTAATAGTTCTGTTTATTATTTGAAATGACAAGATATAATTTTAAGCAGTTCATTGATCAAAAACATTTTTTTTTTTCAAAGTAAATTACCTCATAATTATTCCTAGAAACTTCCATAAAAGTTTGTAAACAAAAGATGAGACCTTAACGCTTGACGAGAGTTATGATACTTGTGACAGGTTCTTAAGTAATTAAAAGTCTTGAAACGTGTGCCGGCGCATGTTGAAAGTGGCGAGGAAAGCTGCTGCGATCGGAATGGCCAATAATCCGCTTGCGTGCCGGCTGCCCGGGCCTGTCGCCGTCGCCGCGTTTCTCGCTTCAACATAATATAGGTACTCGAATGTAACAACGTATTCCCAGAAATTAAGAAACGTTATGTCATCGAGCGAATATCGTTTCCAAATTGATATTGCTGAACAACATTATGTTTATCAGATATCAGTTACCTACTCCGCTACAGTTTATTCCAATTTTATCTGAAATACGTACCACCACTATGAGAAAATAGTTTTTTGAAAGAACAGTTCGATATTTTAATCGTTACTTAAACCTGGCAAAAGAAGTGTCTTCAAAATCGTAATAAAAATGCTTAAACCTACAAAAAGTTAAAAAAAAAATAACACATTTTAATTTATTGTTAGGGAAAGACATCAATGCTAGAAAGAATTTCATAGTCGCCAACTCGCGATGGTAAATCTCCGTAGTCGTCATCTTTCGGTGAGACTAACAAAATGCTCGATCCACTCATGTCCAAAAAACTTAAAGTGAAAGTTGTGTCGACGGACGTGAGAGGCAATCTCGTCATTCATCGGCGAGGTTGGGTAATCGAAATGTTTTTAAAACGTAAATTATATACCTACCTTGCCTGCGGGCTTTGGTAGGCCCTTTCGGATGCACGGAGAAATTTCTTTCTTTTCTTTTTATCGATTTTTAAGTATCGGTGCAGGACTCGAGTAGAAACGACAAAAAAGTAACGAATCTTCGAAGATGCCGAATGCTATTGAACGGAATTCGGAAAACAAGTTAGACAACCATTATTTTCAGGATAAAAGATTTTGAAAACACCTTTAGTGTGGAGTTAATTAAATAAGACGTTCATAAAACCTTTTTTTTTTAAGTAAAAAATATTTATTAGTGTCAGTCGAAAGTTATTTATACATTCCCATTGTATGTTTAGAAATCAGGTACAACGTGAGCATAATAATTGAGATGTAATACGGTGATTGACACGATTTCATGGCTCAAGTAGGTGCCGACCTAAATTGAACATGTGCATCTTGAATCAGGTGTACCGTACGATTGATCCGCATCGAGAACTCGGTAACGGTGTGTAACGTGCCTATGGATCACTTTGCGGAACATCCTATAGTGTAGCTACTTTATCATTACAGCTAGAACTAATCAATCGCGGGAATCGATGATGCGTCTCTATCATCGTAAGTGTTACGGTAGTCTTTGTGAAACTGCCACTGAAGCACCTTAGATTTATCCAGCTATTTGCGTTGTGATGCCTCCTTGGATTATGGATCTAAGTAGATATGTCATTATAATAATAATGAATTACCTAATTGTTTTAAGACTGCGGTATGATTATGCCTAATGTCCGGACGCGTTGGAAGTTTAATGGACAACAAGACTAAAGTAAAGAGCAGGGACTAAAAAAAATTTGCCCGGCTTGACCAATGGTAAACATCAAAGAAGACTGTAAATGAGTGAAGTTTTACGTAAAAATAAGGCTGAAAACCGAAAACATATAACACTAAATATTCAGATAGGTCTGTATAATATAATAATACCTAAACATGTAACATAACTCAATTACATGTAGTTATAATACAGTTAGTCACGTAGTTTTCAACGATGTAGGTATGTTTATTACGTACGACTGAATAAATTTCAGTCCACGGCCCACGCTGATATCCGCGTACAGAACACGCACGGACTTACGGATGGTTTTAGAAAGCGGATTGCACGCTGGACCGGTCACTGAGCAGGCGAAAAAAGCCAAAAAAACGCGGAAGATGAAAACAAGAATAAGAGGTTTTCTGATGATAGGTAGATAATATTTTCCCGCGGCGGAAACTTTCTTCTTTCTATAATATTTAGTTTTGTTTTTGGTGATGCTATGTTGATACCAAAAGTATAAGTAGGTACATACTAAACATGCTGCATTCTTTTGCATTCTCCATCAAACATTAACTTGAATGAATTGCCAAGAAGTTTCATAAAAGAAAATTGCACAAATGCAAACGACGCGGGCGGCACGCACAAGAGGAAAATTGCCAAATGGCTGGTGAAATTTGCGATTCTCATTTTTCCACGGTGAATTTCCGATGAAAGTTGGGAGCGAGTTGGTCACAACGTAATAGCAGGTCTGAGTCCTCACTCCGAAATTAGAAAAACGTTAACCTTGCACGGCAGTGGCACACACGCGACCGGACCGCGTTGCTTTCACCCATCGCCATGTTTGCCGCGCCTTGCGCTAGTCGTTCTGCGTTACTAGACAATATAATTATACTTGATGCTGTAAAAATATACCTTTAGCCAGTTTTTTAGGGAAAATAAGGTATCCCAACATAATTTTGAACACAAATTAGAAAATACTACCCCCGCGGAAAACTCATCTTAAATTCTAAAGATATAAAAACGAAAAGAACATTTAGGTAAATATACATACATACATACACTCGAAAAACTTAACCCTCCTTCTGACGCAGTCGGGTAAAAAGTATCTAAATTCGTCTCTTAGCAGATTAAAAGGGCACTGATTATACCTACCCATTTTAAATCGTATCGTAATTTTTTTTAAGTAGAATAAGTAATTGTAAGTAGATAATTCACGTTAAAACATTTTTCATCCCAATGAAACTGAAGACAAAAAATAATGAGCAATTCGTGAAATCACTATCACTACTATGTAAAATAATAATAAAATTAAAAAATTAATTTTAATAAATTACCTAGATTAATTCCACAGCCTACATGTAACTATGAATAATTAATCAATTATTTATTATTATTTATGCAAATGTAGGTCGGCTTGGACGTGAAGATCCGCGACGAACGAAAGTGAGGCTAAGTTTCTCGTGCGTTGCAAAGCCAAGTTCAGTCACCTGCGCCAGTGCAGCGTTACTGGGTCATGGGGTCACGCCACCTTCAAACTTGAGCGTAAATCGACCCAATACAAGCAAACCAATAATGCGGTGTGTAAATTATAATTTTATTTCACGGTTAACCTTTACCCAGGTACCTAAAGGTGAACCTTACAATAAAATAGCACCAGTGCTAATATTGAAAAGCAGCTTTCCCAGCAAAACTTATAACAACCGTAAAGACGGATATATTATCATGACTGTTTTTGACGAACCAACAATTGCGGCGTACGTATGGGTAGTTATTGTATGAACTGGACGTGGTCATTACATAAATAGCGTCATGTATGTAGCGGTTTACCAGTAAATGGTGGCAACAAAGCATACATAAAACATAAGTGATGACGGCGCAAGTCTTGCGACAACAAATTTCTCCAGAGAGAATCTCGGCGGACCCGCTGTCACCGGCGACCGGTACGCCGGCGCAGCACTGTTCCACCACAATTTATATTATACGTATGTAACACGTTTCTTCAACTGATGGACGACAAACTCAGAACGTAACAATTCCTCTATAATAAAAACATTTATGAATCCATTCACGTTTGATCATCCTGGCCACACGTTGGGCGTGACGTAATAATATTGTCAAGTAAACCGGAAGTCACAGCAAGTGCTAATAACTTGCTTTTTTCGACTGAAGAAAGTAGACCATTTGGCATATCGTGCCCGCATAGCGCACTGTTAAAATTTTCGTCAATGTTTAAAGGTAACTTAAACATTGACGAATTAGCACCTTATTAAGTACTAGCTTCTGCCCGCGACTTCGTACGCGGATCCTGTTGGTTATGCCAGCGACAACGGGGTAGTCAAAATCGAAGATCTGAAACGTCTGATGTCGAATTCTAAGAACCCGGGGACTGGATAACAACGGGATGCGCGAGACGATTCGAGACGTCATTTTCAGGCAATAATGAACCAATAGGGTGGTAAACTTGGCCTTGCACTTTGAATGTTGGCATAAATGGGCCTTCTGAAATCTGTTTCGCAACAAAAGATGTCATTTGAAAGGCATTATTGTACGAACGTAATGTTGTCCAAGAAATGTTTTGACTGTGATGGTCACCGATTAGCAGTGATCTTAATATTTCTGGAGGATTTTGTAATATTTCAATATGTACTTTCCCACCTGAGTAACACATACCGTTTGTTTCTTTTTGCTATTTAACAGCTTCACAAAAAGTAAAATTTTTAACCATACCTCCGATGGCGGAATATGTGGCGTAGTCAATCATAGGAGTATACGTAAATGCACTCCGTTCCTTATCAACCCAAGGAAGGTCGCCATGCCCTACGGCTATATCTTGAGACACATCCGATTCTTCAGATGATATCGACATTCTGTTCAGAGAATGTCGAAGTCGATCAGAATTCAAACGTTCGTTGCGCTCTTCTTAATCTGTCTCTTCATGCCGTACTCCAGCAATTCTTTCTTGCTCACTTTCTGATTATGAATATTTTGTTGTGTGCGTGTTCGGAACAATGTATGATAATCTCACCGTATCAGCGGTCAGTCGCGCATCATATTCTTCACTGGTCTCTAGAGATCTGGATGTAGATGCGTAAATACGCTGAGAACGCAGGCGTGCTTCGCGATCCGAAGAGGTTTCCACGGAGCGAGTTGCAGCCTGATGTTCTGAAACAGCATCAAGTCTGTCCTGACGCTCTTCGGTAGATTCTTGGGATCTTATGATCCTCAATCTTTTAGCTCCTTTGGAACATTGGGAAAGATTTGACCTCTTTCTAGGCATGGTTATAGTTTTATTATGAAGATACCTGATCAATTAAAATCTAAGTGACTGCTCCCCTACCAAGGGTGCCCAGACACGGGATCGTCTGGCGCCCATGTGCTGGTATGGTCTCTGGGGTGGTCACGGCGTGCTATGTGTTCTGGTGCGCCGGTGATGGGGAGTACTCCCCAGCGGAGGGTCCGGTGACGGACAGCCGCGGCGGGTTCACGGATGAGTGCTAACGCGTGCCCATGTTCCCGCCGTAAGCGGCAGAGGAGGACACAGTGGAGTTTTAGTGGGTTAGAGTCCCACATAACTGCACTATCTCCCCGTGGTAGTGCAGAATGCATGAGCATTTCTTCACGTTAAAAAAAAATAAATGGGAGTTTTGGCCAGTAGAGTCAAATTTTCAATGATATACCATCGTCATCGAAAATCAGTCCTAAACTGTTACCGCCTTCACCGCGTGGAGGTGAAATTAGTGATAGCTTAGATTTCCACATCAGATGTTTCTGATCTTCGATTTTTATAAGTCAACAGGAAATGCCCATCAGACCGAATAACTTTTACTAAGACGTCATTCCTATATGTGTTATGGTGTAGCTGGGCTCTTGGAGTTCCCTATCAGGTGTTCCAGATCTTCAAATTTATTCTCTCAGCAGAAAATCCTCATCACGTGGAAGAATTTTTGCTATGGTACCATTTTTGTATCTCTTATGGTTAAGCTGGTCTGTTTCGGTTCTGCATCAGGTGTTCAAGTTTCCAAGAAACATTATAGCCTGAATGTTGTCCAGCCATAATAACTATACAACAAAAAAAAATCATTCAAATCCGTCCAGTAGTTCCGAAGATCGGACGCGCAGGCCCGAGGCGTGTACGTACTCTGATAGAATACCTTAACAAATGTTCGCCGTGATTCTTTAAATTGACATAACTTTTTTATTTATGAACCGATTGACATGAAATAAACACTAAATGTTAAGTGAAGCCTACTACAATATATTAGTGAAACCCGCATCTAAATCGAATAAGCCGTTTCTGATATTAGCGTGCACAAACAAACAGACAAACAGACAAACCGACAAACAGACAAAAAAAATAATAATTACAATTTCGGGTTCGGCATCGATATAATAACAACCCCTGCTACTTTTTTTTTATATATTTCCATTGTACAGACACCACTTTTCTACAAATTTATTATATGTATAGAAGATGGTAAGAGGTGACATCCGAAGAACAGTTACAAAAGACCGGGTCACCTGCATTCGAGGGCTGTCGGACCTGCGGGTAACACACTTCTAAGCCGGATGATGTGGACCGTACGTGGTAGCCCAAAAACATTACGCATCTACCTGAATTAATACAAGAAATGGCTTTAGCCGTGTTGAATCTTCATTATTTTTTGTGTGCCAGTATCAAAAGATAATTAGGTGCCGTAAAAACAGTAAAAAAATAGGTTTATATAATATACGAATAAGTAGGTAGGTAGTCTATACCTATTGGTCTACTAGGTAAGAGTACCTATAATAGACCGTACGTATTTATTTTTGATGGGCAGCAGGCACTCTGTTGATGTTGGTTTGCTGATTAAAAACTGATCATAAGAATTAAAAGTATCTAGGTAGGTATTTATTTCATTAAAACAGAAAGCAGAATGCTTTAAAAAATACACTGTACAAACGTCCTCTAATTAGAGACGCGGGCATCCTCGTAAAAATACAGAGAAGGCGACGCTAGGGGCCACTTTCTAAGCAAGTCTAAAAGCAGGCAATCAATTCGCGCGAATCACTCATCAGAACACTTTCTAATCGACGTCCATTGCGCGAGAGCACAATTAAATTTATTCTCAGAGAGGTTTTATTTTAAAATAATTATGCATTAGGTGTTGTGCCCAAAATTATTAAGTTTTTTTTTTACTTACCAAAATATTCTTTGTCTACAGATGCATCACACAGTGACGGGATGGGCGCTGCTGGCGCTAATAAGTTCATCGGCAATTCTCCATACGCTGGCATATCCCCAGCAAGTCCCTCTTATATCACAGGTAAGGTTCTATAATTTGAATAAGTAGGTACTTACCTACCCAAATCCACGTAAAGGTGAATAATAAATTCACGTCGTGCATAGGTATCCCAGTTTACAGAAGAAAGCTGCAGTATCTAATTGTTTGTTTGTATGTTTTTCAATAATGATCGCTCATTTTACTTACATAGTGTTAAATCATATTTTCAGGCGACGAGTAGTGTCCGGACACATAATCCCCAATATTACAGCAACTCGTTACCGATGCCCCAGCAAGAACAAGCCCAAGAGCGGAAATTCGCAGAGAAGTCGAACGCCTTGAAGAAAGTCGCCTTAGATGACATTGATGAAATACAAACAAACTCTATCTCTGACGGAGGCTTCTCATGGTCGAACATGCTTGGTAAGTAAATATGAGCTTTACAAATTATTAGAAACTTTGGGGTAAATGAAAAATGTTTTGATGACTGGCTTAAATTAGTACCAATTAAAATCAGATAATTTGCATTATTTCAGGTATGCTTATGCAAATGATCTTCAATCCAGCCACAACAGGACCCAACAAGAGTGACAGCATCGATACCGACTCAGTGTCACCGTCACCTTGGGCCAACTTACTCTCTATGGGTCTTAAAATCTTAACTGCAATTCTCGGAGGAGGAGCATCAAGCGATGGTATCGACAAAGTAGACAACGGCTCGTCTCCCATGCAGGTACATTAATAAAATAACTATTTCCAAAGGAATTTTGTAAAATTCCTTCCATTTACATCTCAAAATGAGAAAATTACACCCATGTCCACCGCAAAAGCTTCAGCTCTGAAGTTATCATTAATGTACAAAAAAAAATGCAAAAATCATTATTTTATTTATCCATACTGATCCACTAACATAGTTTTTTGTAGATACTTATTCATATTTACTTAGAATATTTAGAATCACTCCAATAATGTAAAAAAGCACCAAGTTGACCCTCACCTGTAGCAGGCATCATTTGTCAAGTAGTTTATAGAAGCCTTAATTCACTACAAATAACTAGTAACTTCACGTCCGGGGATCACCTCAGAGAAATCACATAACTGTAACTATTACTTCTCTATTTTATTTCATTTTATGATCAAAAATCATTTTTATATTTTCCTTGAGGTCTTTCCTATCTTCGGAATGTAAATAGTAAAATTTGGTTACGGAGACGGTGTTGCTTCCGCTTGCTTCAGGGTATATTGGCTGCGGTTCTGTCGACGGTGCTCGGTGCAAAAGATCCCGACCAGGTTGCCTCCATGGCAAAGCAGGCTGGAGAGGTACGCTACCCATCCTTCCTTCTCCCTTTTTATGCAATTATCTGTATGCCATTATTTTTAGTGACTATGAATGCAAAGGAGTTTTAAATAATTTTACGATTGAATCTCGAAAACATAGGTATGTGGTGCCTTTCCAGGTCTAAGCAGTTCTTGAACGGTTTTTTTTCTTTTAACAGTTCATCAACATCGTCGTCAATCTTTTGGACGCGTTGAAGACCTCATTCTCTCACAGATCGCTGGCTGCACGGTCAATGGGCCGCAAAGACTCAGTCAGTGACGCAGCGCTCGCTGGCATTGCCATGTTCAAAACCTATGTAAGGTCTTTCGGCACAAATGATGACAAGTGTCTGCAGAAATACGTATGCGATGCTAACACAGAGTGTTCTGATGACATCGGTCCCAAGAGTGTGTTCTGTCAATTCGGAACGTAAGTATCTACCTATTTACATTAATTAACGTAACATACAGCAAGCCAGTTTTCCCCGAAAGGTTAGGCAGAGATGTAACTCTATAGGTTACACCTCACTTCGTCAGTAATGTTTAGTGTTGTTCACTTCAATCTTTACGAATTCTGTAGGTCACGAGTCTTAATATTTAGATTTTTCGAAAGAATAGTTAAAAGGTAAATATTAATTAGGTAGGAAGGTACTTGTGTTTCCATCATTCAAGCATTGTACCTTTCTTGGTGTATTATGCAATTTAGCATTACTTCCCAAGATGAGGGATATCTCGGACTGAAAGTTCAGGGTATGTAGTTTTCTTAATGTTGGACGGCCTGTGGTTGATTCTTCTGTGCCTATGCCTATGCACCGGTCTCTGGATGAACTTGAAGACAACTTTGATGGGAGGTAAATAGGAGAATTCATTAAGAAAACTACGTCAAGTCTACTCGTCGCTTATTCCACATAGCCTCAATAAAGACAAGGATCTAAAATTAGTGCGTAGGTACTACCAGTTATTACTTCCGCAGCCGAGACGTGGACACTCACGGCACTAAATGACAACTTGCTCAGCGAGCTATAGAAAGGGCTATGCTTGGTGTCTATTGCTGTATGAGGTGATCCAGCAGAAAACCAAAGTATTTGCCTCCAGAATAAGCAAGCTCAAGAGGCACTGGGACGGCTATATTATCCATAGAACCCATTGGTATATATTATCCCTCGTAGTACCGATCCAACCTTTGGGATCAGGGGTGTTCTTGAGTGGAAACCGCGAATCGGCAAAAGTAAAGTAAGGACTAGACTCCAGCCAGGTGAAGCGACGGACGGACGACGTTTTGCAGTGGACAGCTATAGGCTGGGGATTAGGGGGCACATTTAACTATACGATTACTCAAACAAAAACGCAGATGTTAACGTAGGTAGGTATATCAAGCAATGTCCGGTCATGGCCAAAAAGGTGGGCCTTCGCATATAGAAGGAAAGTAACTTAGGTTGAAATCGTTGCAGATAAACTTGATTTTATTTTTTTATATGGCAATCATGCCTTGTAAAATACTGGTATTCAACTGCATCCGGTTAGACTGGAAGCCGACCCTAACATAGTTGGGAAAAGGCTAGGCAGATGATGATGATGGCAATCGTGCCCTGGTCGGAATTGCTTTTTAGATGCGAAAACAGTCGATTGCAGCTAATGAGCGTCTTGACCATCCTGTTTGCTTATACCACGAATTACACAGGTGTAAACACTTAATCATTTTATAGAAAAAGTATTATTTTTTTACAGCTACGCTGCAAGTTTCGTCTTGGAGAGACAATCTGGAGGCACCTTTGACGACTTCTACGAGGCAGGTCGTCGCGGCCGCTCGGGTGTGGACTGTCGCCAGATGTATCTTCAGTGCAATGAAGTTTAATGCCAACAGAAAATTCCGCCAAAATATCTTGTAGTGCGACTTCAAAATTAGTGATAACAAATCTTTTAAGTAACGTATCGTTTCCAAAGTTTTACCTCTTGGGATTGGCATTTTTATATCCGTTTCCACAGTAATATGAAGGAAGTGTTACAAAAATAGTCAAAATACGATTTTGTTTTGATTTCGGTGGGTACATTAAAGTATTAATTTACTGACGCAATGAAATATGTTGGCATATTGTGCTCAAAACTTATCCCATCGCACTAATTAAAACAGCGTCAAGTTTAGTGTCTAAATAATTTATTAAATTATTTATTTATTTAATTTATTTTAGAAGTAAATGAGTAAACGGTAAAATTGTCCCACATTGTTATACGGTCTATTCCATGAAACCCTTAGAAATGAGTATTGTAAAATGTTGTGTAATTGGCACATTGTTTATTGTATAAACGATGAAATATTCCGCCAGTTTCTCGATAATTGACGACTGATGTAAAAAGTTATATGTGATATAAATAAATATTTATATCACTTAATAGTTAGTATTTATGTATATTTTGTGCGACTGTGTGATTGAGGACGTCCTTGTGTGCTTGTGATTGTAAAATAATAAAGATTAATATTTATTTTTTGTCTTTTGCTGTTAAGTACCCATTTTCCTATAAAAGTATGTCATTATCTCGCGACATAGAAACGTAGGTTTTCTAGAAAATAGCTACATAAAAATACCGCTATAATAACTTCACATAATAGAGTACGCAACGCCAAGTAGAGCGTATTATGCACTCATAGCCATGGGCGCTTGCACATCCCACAGTCAGTTAAACCTTGACATTCGCTGACACTGCGTGATAGAGAGATGACGTTGGAAAACCTTCTCTCCCAAGTGGGAATAGGAACGAAGCAACTGACTGACAGGTGAGTACCACTAGTTATTATCAACGTTACCAACTATAGTATTAACGTGATTACTGTAGGAACAGTCAACCAGATCCCGATAGTAACAGCCAACTGTCTGATTAAATATTTCAAACTTCGGCTTCATGGTTAATCTGTCCATTAATTTCAGTACTTACCTACTATAAAAAAAAAATTACAAGGTAATGTGCCAACTACAAGTAGCTAGGTAAAAGAAAACGTTATCTCTAGAACGTCCTCATTTTTCGCCAGTTTTAAGATTCCTCATCTAAATGGTACGGGTACTAGAGGCAATTAGCGAAATTGCTTAAACCTATCGGTTACGAGGTAGGTAGCTCAGTCAGCGAAGACAACTCTTCACGCCAACAAAATATCAAACTATGAACTTGATAAGTTCATCCATTTATTGGTTACCATACTTTCGAAACTTTAAAAATCTCGAAAACGGTTATCTTTTTAGTTTTATTGTTTCACAATTTTCGTTTGCCCGAAGCGAAGGCCCCGAAAGTCATATTTCAATGGATGGGACCTTTTTAGGGTTCCGTACCCAAAGGGTAAAAACGGGACCCTATTACTAAGACTTCGCTGTCTGTCTGTCCGTCCGTCCGTCTGTCTGTCACCAGGCTGTATCTCATGAACCGTGATAGCCAGACAGTTGAAATTTTGACAGATGATGTATTTCTGTTACCGCTATAACAACAAATAATAAAAATAAAATAAAGTTAAAATTTAAAGGGGTAAGTATAAAAGAAACGTTTTTTTCGGCGTTTTATGCCTTGTAGTACGGAACCCTTCGTGTGCGAGTCCGACTCGCACTTGGCCAGTTTTCTAATCACAGCGGATTCAAATGACAATAAAACGTTTTTCCGTGGTCACAATCACCGATTTTTTTTTTCGTATTATTAGTTTTCCGTAAAATAATTTCTCCTAAATACGGCGAATGTTGAAAACGCCTCATCAAAACCTTAAAAATGATGTTGCTGAAGGATAAGGGTTAAAAAACCTTACCGACCTAACCTATCAGTCGATTGAATGGCCTTCAAAAATTGAATAGTAATGGCTTTTTTATCTCAATGCCAGTGTAAGCTAGCATCAATATAAAATAATGAAAAAAAAATTGAAAACAAAATTATTTTGTAGTACCTACATAATAGGTACTTCGGTCTTACAAAAAAAATCGATATTGTTATCATAATAGATTGTGTGGTAAGTAATTATTTCGTATTTAGGTAACAACATTATAGGTGCCACGCCGGGTAAACACGAACATCAAACGTTTGCGTTGCGAATGTGTCATACGCTGATTAAAGCTTTCACACAGCGTTTCCACGCGAATAAAAACTGTTATTGATATGCGTCAGATTTACTTACTTCATAAACTCAAGATTATATTTTGTATATTTACTTAATTTTCCTGTTAAAGGTACTCGGAGATTCCAGTTCACGATCATCATGTATTTTATGCATACGAACCATCTGCTCCTTCACACGGATCTGTTGCAACTTCCAAGCAGTAAGATTGTCTTTTCTTCTTATGTTGATCCTAAAACAACCTTAGAAAATGCAGGTAGGTAATAGGTGCCCATGCCATGAACTTGGTCGAACACACTATCGAAGTCTGTTCTCCCCCTAAAAGTGTGCTATCGCCGGTAATGACACAAAATACAGATAGTACAGAAAGCAATCACATGTATGTATGTATCTACTTCACTTTTCATACCTACCGCTGGGCGGTCGCGCTAGGGTTGTCAACTTTGGCTTATGAACAAAAAACTATCGTGGTAATGGCACTCGTATCTAGTTGTTTGATTTATTGTTGAGCTTATTCTACAATGTTAAAACAAAACAATAAACATAGTAGGTAGGTATTAGGTACAATACAAAAAGTTTACAGAACAAAAACATAAAATTTTACATTTGTCAATTTTCACTATCGAAAATCGTTTATTCCCGGTCGTCCCCGCCCCGTCGTTCCCACTGGGCACGAGTGGGAAAAAAAAGTTTCGTTCCTCCCCAGTGGTGACGATTTGAACTTTTTATTTCCTACTCGTTCCGCTATAGACAGAGAGTCAAAATGCAATAATGAGGATTTCAATAAGAGATTTCTTGGATTGTTGGAATATTTTAATTACGACTTTCTGAGCAAGAGTGAACATTTGAATTTGTTGATTAACTGTGATACGTACCTTAAAACTGTACACCACTGGGGAGGAACGGAACTTTTTTTTCCCACTCGTGCCCAGTGGGGACGACGGGGCGGGGACGACCGGGAATAAACGTCGAAAGTTCCTAAAAACTTCAAAACGGATTACCCTATTTACACAATTTATTTTGCCCTATCCGTTTTAGACCTAAACCTATCAAATGACACTAAAAACAACACAAACCAAAAATCATGTTTTCAACCTTACGTAATAGTTGGTGGCGTGAATTTACCTTACAAAAAAGTTACTTCGTCTATACTGATTCAAAATAGGAAACTATTATAATTATAAATCAAGCTTAGATAGACATTTTTTTGTTGCTCCATTTTTGCACTTCACAGACGCGTCAGACGCGTGTCTCAAGCGGTTGGCACCCGCGCTCGCACTACTCCCAACCCGTCCGAGATAACGTGTCCGTGAGCGGTGTCCATGTGTGCGTTGCTCAAGCGCATTTTGTAGATTGCCTTCTGTACTATCTGTATTTTGTGGTAATGACGATGCTGGGAAATCAGGTTGGGGCCAAATTACTGTCACTTACAGCCTAGGAACAAATTCGTTAATTGTTTATTGCAAAACAAAACTTAAAAACTTTTAACAAAATATCTAGCATCCGCCTTAAACCAAATGCGACTTGCGTGAAATAATGTACGACGGTGTAGCAGCATAGTTGTGGTTGCAATACTGTAAAACGAAAACTAGTAAACCGTACGGTATGTACCTAACGTCGAATTCGCCATTCCAAACAAGGAAACAGCGCACAACGGTCTCCCAAGTGTTCAAAATGCCGCATTTCATGTGGCCCATATATTTAAGCTCATGTCTGTAAATCGCAAGCATTTTTGGGCTGCCTTTTTTGTTTTGTTTTGAAAGTTATTAAGTATGTTCAATTATTTGTTTATTTTGTGTGAGCTCTGAAAAGGATTTAAAATACTAGGCCAGTCGTACGGATGTTCGCGCCATTTTTTTTATATATTTTTTTTTATAACTAAATGGGCCCGCTCTTGACCCCGATCACGCCTGATGGTAAGCGATAGATGAGTCTTTGTGGGTCTTTAAAGGCATCGGTGGTCGTTCCGTCGCGAGTTGCATATCGTGCAGTTTGTGGTGACAATAGCACGTAACGTACGTCATAAAAGCACAACATACCCAAAATTTGGAAGTAGGCCCATAACAACTTCTGATTGGTGATTGTCACGATAGCATGCAAACTACTTCCACACTTTTAAGCAGGTTACAGGCATAGCATGTGTGCCTATTACGTGCTAATTTTATCCAAAATTCGGTTGTCATATTATTTTTAATGTTTTTTACGTCAGAATTCCCGAACTCCGTCATGTATAAACCGATTTGAAAAATGTTTGAAGGGTAGGTATCTAAGGGTCGCGTGCGTTACCTTGGGCGCTGCTGTAGCCATTTTTATACAAAAAAAATCGTTTCCCAGCAATAATCTAATTGCGTAACACACTATCAATGTCAACTCAACCTGAATCACTTTGATGGAAATTGCTAATCCATTGCTCCATAATTATTGTTCGAAAAATGTAAATAATGCAATGAATGTTGTTGAACTGTCAAAATGAAGGCTTATTCCCTGGAGCTCCAAATCTATTGTTCTCCAATTTCACTCCATACATTGATTCCCAAGAGCTCCATAATTGTATTAGTTAAAATAATATAATACTAAAATTGTCCCCATTGCTTTTTAATTTGGAGCCGCCGGGAATAAAATTTTGGAGCGCCTGGGAATAAGCCAAAATGAAACCCATTGCTACTCAGTGTTACGCAATTACCACGCAGAATGCGTAGATAACGGCTATGTGATGGGTCTTTTTACACCCTGTATCATCATCAGCCTATAGCAGTCCACTACTGGACATAGGCCTCTCCTATTGCACGCTATATCCTGCAACTCTCATCCAGCTGCTACCAGCCATCCTGTCAAGATCGTCGCTCCACCTAGCCTGAGGGCATCTCACTTTACGTTTACCGATTCGCGGTCTCCACTCGAGAACACGTCTACCCCAACGGTCATCGGTTCTACGGCTAATATGGCCGGCCTATTGCCACTTTTTATGGACCAGCCGTAACGTGATTGTCCACGTTTCGGCTCCCAAAGTCATAACTGACAGGACGCACTGATTGAAGACCTTAGTCTTTAGGCTTTGTGGAATACGTGACGAGAAGACTCGACGAAGCTTCCCAAACGTTGCCCAGCCCAGCTAAATTCTTCAGTTAGCCTCCCTCTCAAAGTTGTTCTTACCAAACTGCTGAGTTTGCCCGACGTAAACGTATTTTTGAACAACCTTGAGAGCACCGCCAGCAATCGGTCGCGGGGTAAAATGTTCGTTGAACATAACCTGGGTTTTGCCCAAGTTCATCCGGAGACCAATGCGTACGTACTAGGCCTTCCAACATCTGCTGCCCGATTCAGCCAGTATGACGATGTCATCTGCAAATCTCAAGTGTGAGATGTACTAACCGTAGACGTTAATGCCGCGTCCTACCCAGTTCAGCGTCTTAAACACATCCTCCAATGCGTTGGAGAACAATTTCGGGGAAATTACGTCCCCTTGTCTCACCCCTCGACGCAGCGGGATATGTTCAGTCCGCTTGTCCTGAGTTTGGACGGTCATTGTCGCGTTTTCATAAAGACATCTCAGCACTTGGATCTATCGCCAGTCGATTTAGCATCGCTGCAGTCTCCAGAACAGACCAGGTCTCGATAGTCCAAAGCTGTCTCATAGTCCACAAAGGCAAGACATTGGGGCCGATTATATTCTTCGGACTTCTGTATAATTTGTCGCACAGTGTGGATGTGGTCTATGGTGCTAAATCCTTCTCGAAACCAGGCCTGCTCCGGTGGCTGAAATTCGTGGAGTCTTCGCGCTACACGATTAGTGACGACTCTTGAAAACAACTTATCTACGTGGCTAAGGAGCGAAATGGGTCTGAAGTTCTTTAGAAGGGTCTTATCACCCTTCTTAAAGAAAAGAACGACCACGCTCCTTCGCCACGCTTCTGGAGTCAGAGAACAGGACGGAGTTGTAGAGCTGCCGAAGCTCTTTCAGCACAGGACTTCCGCCCGCTTTCAGGAGCTCGGTCGTAATCCCTTCCTCACCAGGGTTTTTTCCATTTGTAAGCTGTTTAAGACCCGCCTCGATTTCGTCTTGGCTGACTTCTGGGAAGTCTTCAGTAAAGTGGCAGGTTAGGGATCAGCCCTCCCGCGCCGCGCAATTACCTCAGGCAACGTCTCAGTTAAGCGGTCAGTCTATAACAGAAATTATACCCTCTCAAGTGTTTGTTTACACTCTAAGCTTCTGAGTGTTTTTGATAAGAAAGTTGGTAAGAAAGCTGTTTTTGTGTAAATTCATCGACGGAAGGGAGAGGATGTGGAGATATCGAGGAGAACGTTACCATCAAGCAATTTTTCCGAAACAACGGCATACGGTGGAGGGTCTGTTATGGTGTGGTGGTATAAGTTTGACGGCACGGAAGTGATATAAATTAAAGCAAATGAAATAAAATAACAGACTTTAATCTGCGACGTTTTAATGCGCGTGTGGGTTGGGCGGCCCAACAGCCACACGCACGATAAAACGATAATCAGGCCCAACTTGGGCCTGATTATGTCTTACAAAAAAAAAAAAACTTTATGCGCTAGAGAATAAAAAGCGACTTTATGTCGCCTACGCACAACATAAAGACGAACTTTTAGAGCATAAGAAGTGAAAACATACTTTTTTAATATTAAAAGTTCCTGAGCTATATTTACAAATACTTAATCGTATTTTCTATATCGCTCCCACAACTTTTAATAATGTTTTTCAGTGACTGATGATAAAACACCGAAAAATAATTTCGATGGGTACTTAGATATTAACAGTTTGCGCGTCGATGTCTTAAACCGTGTAGCTGTCACTAATAAAATGTTTTAATTTCAGCAACTACGGCGGAAGTCATAAAAGCAGCGCGTCAATGTCTGCGCTTACGCTGCTAGCGTTCTTGTTCTTTCTACATATTTTGCAGCAATGCATTAAAGATCACATGACAGACATGAGCACGGCTCCCGTCATGATCATGACGGCCGGAAGAGAAGGCGACGATGCAATTACAAAATCAGCAACTTTTAACAAAATAGATAAAACGGGCATGACAGAAGGTAATTTTAAGGACATACTCGAAAATGACCGAATGGATGCGCTTAGGCAAAATAAAATTGCCGAAAAGTATGTTGACAAAAATCCATACGACATTGACGGTTCATCAAATAAACATCAATTAATGAAGATAAAAACCGCACATGTAACAAAATCAGATGAAACAAAGCACAAACATGTTTTGAAAAATTACGCAAACCGAAGTTCAAATTACGCTGGGTTTTTTAGTGCTATGGATGAAGAATAACTGAACGTTTTAATATAATGGCTGTAAAATGACGCTTTACGAAGAGCGGAGAGTCACTCTCCGACATTTCGATCACTTTTTTTATACTGGACCATACCTGGAAACCTTCTGATTACCGAGATATTAAAGGTCACAGTTCCAACTTTTTGTATTTTTTTTAACCAACTTCAAAAAAAGGAGAAGGTACACAATTCGGATGTATATTATTTTTAATGTTTATTACATCAGAACTCCGTCATTTATAAACCGATTTGAAAAATTCTTCTTTTATTTGAAAGGGTAAGGGTCGCGTGCGTTACCTTGCGCGCTGCCATAAACAGCGATTTTTATACAAAAAAAAAATCGTTTCGCAGCAATAATTTTTGCTCAATGTTCCATAGTTCGATGTACAGAATGCGTAGATAACGGCTACGTGATGGGTCTTTTTACACCCTGTATAAAGTTGGTAAAATAAATATACACAATTGTTTGACTTAAGATTTATTATGAAGTATTTTAAAATGTACATACTTTTTACTTTTGTAATGAATAATTATTAATTGTGCACTAAAATATTACCTATAAAATCATAGGCTGGGGAAAGTTAATTCGAATTTTATAAACCAATTCAAGACAATAAAATTGTTTTTTAGTTTAATTTACTTTATATCAGTTTGAACCCCGATTACCTACAGCATGTGACTTAACACAAATCTTTATGTAAACCATAGGTATTAGTTTTAAAAATGCAAAAGTAACTATGTCTGTCCGTTTGTTACTTTTTCACGCCATAACGACTGAACGGATAATGACCTGTGTAGGAGGGGATACGTTTTATAAAGTAGAACGTTCCAGAGGGATAATTTCCGACCTCCTCGCGGGCGAAGCCGCGGGCAAAAGCTAGGCATTGTCTTGCTAGTAATCAGTTTTTTGTAAAAAGGGATGTTTCCTATGAGTAAAGTTGGGAATAAATCATAAATATATAAAGTAAATTCTATCTTCCTCTACTACCGTCTTTATTGCAACAAGTTCTTGAATGTGTCTATTATTATATTATGTAGCTACGAAAAAACTTTTTGCCCGACCATATGATAAAGGTACCTAAGTATTAGGTTTCAATTAATAATAAACTCATAATTAAATTGTTTGCCTTACAACATAATCACAGAAGAAGACTAATAAAAAAAAATAAAGAAAGGGATCACACGTTTAAAAAAAACTCATTTCGAATTAATATCACGTAACCTACCTATAACTTACTACTTCACCAATAAAATAGGGCAACTGTCAATCTTGAAAAACTGTGTTTTAACAACTGTGTTTAAGAGTCGACCGTTGTCTAATTTAATTGGCTAAATATGACCTAACGACCTTCCTAACGACCTACCTAATGACCTTCGCAGACCATATCAAGTCGACACCACTCATAAACCGTCTCAAATCTGTATATAGTTCGGCACAAAGTCTAGTCAACTCGTCTATTCGATGTTCACCAGTCGACCACGTGTCAACCAACAATGTATCAGAAATATAGAAATACATATCTTGGATTCATAACGATTTCGGCAACGCGTGGTCACGTAGACGTATCACTTGCTGTTGAAAATTGTATCAGCTGCTGGGTGCTGGGTGCCGAGTCGATAAGGTGCACGATGGACTTAAACATTATAATAACAGTGGGGTATACTTATAAACGTTGCTTAAATAATTAACGTTAGCTTAACCATAAATTATAATTATTGACGTCTCTTAACTTAAAGCAACGTTAATAAATAAACACACGTAAGGGTATATGGTACAAGATGAAAAACCGAACACCAACATAATAAATTCAGGCTATGTAGTCATATTTTTTTGTTTATATTATGTACGTATTTATTCTGTTATTATTTTCGTTATACCTTTGTATTTTATTGCGCATTTTTTTGTCTCTGCATTAGAAAATGTTTAAGGCGCCTTTAAACACTTTTTTTTACTTGTGCATAACATGTGTTGTGTTTTAATAAATAAATAAATGTTTATGCATCCAAGAGAGACATTTATTTTTTTAATTATAGAATACTGTGTCCTTAATTTCATTTATATATCATTTAAGGGGCTTACAGGACCTAAACACAAAAAACGCAAGATTTAGAAACAATAAAATATCGTTTATTCCCGGTCGTCCCCACTGGGAACGAGTGGGAAAAAAAAGTTTCGTTCGTCCCCAGATTGGCACTTTTTATTTAGCACTTTTTCCGCTATAGACCGAGAGTCAAAATGCAATAGTGAGGATTTCAATAGATTTCTCGGAATATTTTAATTACGACTTTCTGAGCAAGAGTGAACATTTTAATTTGTTGATGAAATAAAAAGTTCCAATCGTCACCACTGGGGACGAACGAAACTTTTTTTTCCCGCTCATTCCCAGTGGGGACGACGGGGTGGGGACGACCGGGAATAAACGTAGTGTTTTGAAAACATAATACAACTAATTTGATACGATACGAGAAAAAAATTATGAAGATACCTCTAAAAACTTTCTTTTTACAATAAAAACCATGCTAATATACAATGACATACAATCATTCAGATTTTTTGTCAGATTATTCTACAAGTAACATACTAAGATACTAGTGCTTTAATTTTTTCGACCAAACAATAGATTTTTTGTAATTAAATAATTGCTTCATATTTTGCAATAAATTACCAGCGTTGTGTCATCGCGCTTCTCTTTCTTTTCTATGCAGTCCGACAGTGACCGCGCTTTAGGTCATGTAAGCCCCTTAATCTAACCATGAAGTTATTACAAAATTGGTTGCCTAGAATAAACATCCTAAACAAAATAATAAAATAAAAGCAGCAACCGTAGCTGAACATGGAATTGTTGGCGTGCGATTTTTTTTTTTTGTAGTTGTATAGAATAGCTATAGATGAATATTACATTTTGTAAACCACTAGGTACACCACGTCAGCATCTCACGTACATTTTGAAAAGTGTTGAGCTGGAGTTTTTATAAATGCGCACAAGCAATCACATTTCTGATAAACAAACTATTCCCACCGCTACGCAATTAGGGTAGTGTACCATTTTTTTTATTCACATCCTTTAAAAGTTTAAACAATTTCTTTTGATACGTTACATTGAACCACACCAACTCTTTTAGTGTGTTAAGATCTTCTCTAAATCTAAACAAGATAGCAATAAAAGACTTCAACTTTGAACAAGAAGTTGCTACAAAAACGGTAGCATCTGAAATGATTGCTCTAATTGCGTCTCACTCGTTCTATGTATTTTGTTTGAGTGAGCGCACTAGAACCCATTGTTGGGTCTGTCATACGGTTCCAGTCAGTTTGGCCTACAACAAATCCAATGGCACGCATCTTCTCTTGTTCTCTTCTTTCTTCAATGTCCGCCCATCGTACCTGTTTTAATTATTACATGATGAAAATTCTGTCACACGGTTGTTATACACGCAAAAAGAAACTCACCTTCCCAATTAAATTGATGACGTAAAAACATTTTAGAAGAATTTGTCAAAGCAACGAACCTCTCATTTGCGAAAAAAAATCGAAATTTTACGATCACTTCTTTGTAAAGTACACCTTTGAAAAAAAGGATTTTTGGTTTTAATGGTAAAAATTGTTCGCCAACTAATTTTGACAAGGGATATGGTTGTAAAATTGTTAAATATAGTCGATTCACGTCGGTAAAAGAACCGAACTTTACCAAGCGGTAAGTATAATAATAATAATAACCATTTTACGCAATCCAAATCTGGATTGAAGAATCACACACAGTACAACGTTCATGTTGATGTTTCTTAATCAATAGCAATCATTTGAAAGCCGCATACCTTTTGGCAGCTATGAAACACTTGTTCTAATCTAATCGAAGTAGGTCGTTTCGTGTTATAATGTTACGTACCTATTTAACCGGAAATCGGACTTAAGACGCCAAGACACATTTCCACAACCATATCGCTATAAAAGTGCAAAATGTACACTGCAATAGCCCAATTAAGATATGGACTGGAAGTTCTGAGTACGATCTGCCCAGGCGCTATTGACGTGAACCCACTCCTAGCACAAGCATATTGAGCTTATTTGGGAGTGGTTAATAGACATACTGATAATGTGAAATGTACCACATAAATAATGAGAAAAAACGAATGATTGTGTATACTTACAGATTTCTTTCCTGGCTTTGCTTGGTTTGGCGTCCAGTCGTCTAGTTGTAAGTAGTCTTCCATGGAGAGCTGCGATGATCGGAGAGGCTTGCTGGTGCCGTCGAGGCGAGCTGGAACAACATACAAACATATTTAATTTCACGGCATTTACCATCGTTTATACAGGCCATCCTGTTAGCTACTCCATCAGGTGATAGAGTCGGCAAAAAGTTCCTTATCAATACTAATTAAAATGCAACTTAAACTAAGAAGTACAACATATTTTTAACCAATAACCTACCTAGTTGCGCGGCGTCGTCCATTTTCTCCCACTTGGATGTAAAAACGCTTTCGACCTGTGGTGGAGCAGCACCTTACGAGTTTAGTTACAATGCTGAAATAAAACGTATTAATCCTACCCTGACCAAATTAAACAATAAGACATTGCATTCTAATACAGTAGCCTCAAGTAGGTGTAAATAAATACTTAAATTTTAGAATGACACAGAACACATAGACAATCATTGGTTGCGTTGTGAGCTTCGCAGGATGCTTGCATCACGAGGATTAAACACCGTAGTCGGTTGGAGCTCGATAACGAGGCCTCACCTCAGGTTCTTGTGCATCCTCCATAATAACTTCATCGTCTGCATCCTCCATGTGGACATCGGTAATGGCTGCACTCTGCAGTAATGTAGTAGCATCCAGTTGTATATGATGTGGCGGTGTAGTAAAGAACCGGGCACTAATTATTTCAATATCCTCTAGTTTCCTATTGTGAATATTTCTCTTATAACAGGTTTGTGGGTCAACTTCCATGGTACAAATGTACACCTATAAGAAGAAACAAATCGGTGTTACCCAAATGTTAAGTTAACAGTATGTTTTTTTATATTTTAATATGACTACATACTTGGAAACCCTGTTGTCTAGCAAAATTCCATATATCTGCATAACTCTTTAATGTGTCATTCACTGCATCATAAACTAAAAATGTGAAGTATCCATCAGTTAAACTTCTCTTGAATGCTCTCTTTAAAGAATTAGTATAAGTTTCTTCAAAGCTCTCGTCATATTCATATTTTAGGGTTGGTTTCTTAACCTGAAAATGTAATAAAGGTTATTTTTGCTCAACTTAAGCAGTTGTAAAGAATAAAGATGCGAAATAACTATAGTAGTAGGAACATCTCACCAGCTTTCCTGTGGAAGGATCTCTTTCTTCGACTTCACCCTCTTGCATAAAATAGTCATCAATAGACATAATCCTGACAGTACCACCAAATTCAGCTTCTCTGTCTCTTATTAATTTAGCTAAGTATGACTTCCCACTCCCAGGGGGACCTAAAATTATAAATGTGGGTCATTACAGCTGGATTCACGTAATAAAAAGACCGTACATAAACTACTTTCTATTTTCCATAATAAGAACACCCACACCCGCCTTATTGCATTCCGATTCCTTCTGCTAGACACCCTTTCTCCCCTTGATATCAAAACTAGCTTCTGCCCGCGACTTCGTCCGCGTGAAATTTCATATTCCCCCGACCCACCCCGTCGCGTCGCATCGCATCGCCCGTCCACGCTATTACGTTGTTATCGCTTAGCGTTCTTTCCGACTTATTTTCTTTTTGCTCGGCTCCTAAGGGTCCCAGCGTGAAGGTATATAGCCGATCGATAGCCTTCCTCAAGAATTCGGCTAACAAATGTATTTTTTTTTCAAATCCGATTGTTAGTTCCGTACATTAGCGCGTTCAAACCAACAAACTCTTCAGCTATAGTATTAGTATAGATAGAGAAGTTACTATATTCAATACTAGCAGCGCCCCCGGGTTTTCACCCGCATAAGTGTCAATCCCGTGAGAATATCGGGATAAAAACTATCCTATGTCCATCCCCAGGATGCAAACTATCTCTCTGCCTTGAAATCCGTTCAGTGGTTTAGGCGTGAAAAGGTAACATACAGACAGACAGAGTTACTTTCGAATTTATAATATTAGTATGGATTGAAACGAATTCAACTAATCCACACTTAATATTACCTACCTATAAATTCAAGATAGATGGCATCCTGGGGAAGGACATAGGCTACTTTATATCTCAAAAATAACCGTTTTGTATAAAAAAGTTTGTATAGGAATCCCAGCATTTCTAAGTTAGGCATATGAAAATTCAAATTTTTGTTTTTGGTGAGAAATAAAGAATTACGTGTTTCAGCGTTTTCGGAAAAACATCCCCTAGGTAAAATAGGAGATGTTTGTAAAATTCACATCTATGGGGAAGGACATAGGATAGTTTTTACCCCGATATTCCCACGGGATCGACACTGCGGGTAAAACCGCGGGGCGCTGCTAGCATATTATATGTTGTAATTGTAATATTATACAGTATTAACTCATTTTAAGAGATTTAAGTGATTGGAAATATAGTCATAGTCCTTGAGGTAACACTTAGTCTTTAATTAATTAAAATCGGGCGTTTCGGTCAAAACTCAATACAATAAAATTAAAAGTCATAAAATAACTTTGCTAACATGCTACATGTTAGCATTAGCAAAGTTATTTCTGTTAGGGTATTACGTGATCAATGGCGGCAATAGAGTATTCTAAATTAATGGTGATACTATCAAAATGAATTAGTGTTAAGTATATTTAAGGGGGATGCTCTAAGGTGGCCCGCGAAATTTAAATTTTCTTACGTTTTTTGCAATTTGCTGGTCAGTATTAAGTTGTACGTTGATTAAAATATGATTCGCGGTCGTAACAAATATGTATTTACAGAATTATAATCATTAAAGTCATCAATACAACTCTCTAAGACCATGTAATCCCCAAATGTCAAGATTTCATGAAATAGTCATTCTTGGGGATTACATGGTCTTACAGAGTTGTGTTGATGACTTCAATGATTATAATTCTGTAAATACATATTTGTTACGGCCGCGAATCATATTTTAATTATCGTACAACTTAATACTGACCAGCAAATTGCAAAAAACCTAAAAAAAATTGAATTTCGCGGGCTACCCTGGCGCTTTCACCTTAAGAGCCTATACTACCTCAGCTAAAATTCACTCTTTATCTCGCTCGCACGATACTGCTCGCGGACTGTGTGAAAAAAGCGAGACAGAGTGCGGTGCTGGGCGGGAGGCAGCGCCAATAGTTTAGGTATTTGCTTTTTACGGTGAAAATAAAGGTAATTCAAAAAAACCAACTAACATAAGACCTGCTTTATAGTTAGTTCAGTTAGTATGCAAAGTTTCATGATCTAATTTGAAGTATTTTTTGAATACCAGCGGTTTATTGTTCGGTTTGGAGGTAACTTTGGAATTTTTTTCTATCGAGAAAATTTTATGGAATCGTGTTTTCGTCTAACATAAGACCTTACATTAATCCTCAACTTTAGCATATATTTATTTCAAAATTAATGCTGCGGAATTTTCGACATAACGGAGGATCATGCTAAGCCATTTGAGGTAGTATAGGCTCTTAAGTCAGAAAATTTTTAATTATAAAAACGTGATTTGATATTATTACCTACATTAAAGCGCGAATTCTGTATTTTTTTTCATATCACAGATGATCAGAAAAACAACGTCTACCTCGATGTGTTGTGCATGCTAATATAGAGAATAGATAGGTAATACTTGTGTGAAACGGCTATTTTAGCACCGACGAATGAAACTGAACAGATCAATGAAAAAAAGGTAAGTTATGGAGTATCTCTCGGTAAACAATGTCATGGATGGACACCGAACAGGTAGGTACCTAACATCGTTATACCCTGTTGAATTTCACAACTCCATAAGCTGAGGCTGAATGTTGGTGTTCCGGTCCTGTTAATGCGTAATTTTGATGCGCCAAGATTATAAAATGGCACACGGTTACAAATTACATACCTGGGTCGGAATGTTGTAAAAGCAATAATTATTGTCAGGAATGGCAAAACGAGAAAAAATATTTGGGTTTCCCATTGCTATTCCGATCATTTCAACAGATTTATCATTCCAATTTAAAAGAGTGCCGTTATCTCTAACACATTTACGATGCCTATAAACAAAACTAAAGGACAAACACTTAAAGTAGAACTTAACAGTTCACATTTAGAATAACTTATCTTCCCATGATCAAACCAACATTATTTTGCAGCGCCCTGACATGATTTATGTACAAAAACCGATACTTAGTAATAATTATTGTAATATACATGACAGTACATGAGATCAAATAAATAACTATAAGTGGCGTCCTCGTGAGTATCCAGCCCACCAAATCTTCATGTTCTAGCAAAAGATGACTAGACCATACTTAAATGTTTATTACAAAAATGCTAAAACATAAAACATTTGAGTTATATTCCTTTTGTTTGTTCAACTTTGTATTGATATTAGGAGCCGAGCAAAAAGGAAAAAAGGCAAGGAACGCTAAGCAAAAACGAGGTAAGAGCGCGGGCGACTCGACGCGATGGGTCGGGGGCCGAAATTTCATGCGGACAAGTCGTGGGCAGAAGCTAGTTATATTATAATGTGCATAAATAAACAATTGTCACACTTACCTCTTAAAATAATGACTATTTTGTCAGGTCTCATAGTTCGTCCAGGAGATTCTAATAAATCATCAATCATAACAACATGTTTTGACTGAGGCTCGTCTTTATCCTTTGATTTTTTATTAAATTGGGTATTGCTATTATCGCTATCTCTACTTAGTCCTCTTTTACGAGAATCTCTTTCATGACTTCTGCTAGGTTGACTAACTTCTTCTCTTCTACCATCCCTACCATGGTCACGGTCTCTATGGTCTCTTTCCCGGTCTCTGTAAAAATCCTCGCGTCGGGTATACTTGTCACGGTCATCTCTTCTTCGTTCATCATCACGGTCATCTCTTCTTCGGTTATCATCACGTTCGTCCCTTCTGCGGTCATCATCACGTTCATCTCTTCTTCGATCATCATATCTATTATCTGGTCTCCTTCTATCATCATAATCATCTCTAGGTGGAACTCTTGGCCGGAAATCATCCCGGAGATCTTCTCTTGGTGCCCTTCTTTCAAAATCTCTTGAGTAATGGTCACGGCTATACCTTTCTCTACTATAATCAATTTCCTTCTCAGATCTTCTAGGTTTTCTTGTGAATAATTCATCCACTTCTCTTTCAAAATCCTTCCTTTTGACTTCACCATCCTTTGATTTGTGATTATAATCAAACATATGAACTGGTTCAATAAAATCACGAGCTAAAAGAGAATAAAAAACACATTATTTATAAAAGTACAAAGATATACACTCACACTACATATCACATTCATGATTATTAACATTGACTTTCTACTAAGATGAGAAATAATAAGCTAGCAGAAAAATAGGAGCTACAATGTAAAAGGATGGTAAATCAATACACAACAAACACCTTGCAAGTTTTATTACCTTTTAATCTCAGAGGCTTGTGCTCATATTCAACAATTAGAGATGGTGTGAACATCGGTTCATCTATCCACTGGGGTCGGACAGGTTGTTTTGGAACAGGGTTAATGTTATTTTGAAGTAAAGGCTTTCTCTCGGGAGGACCTCGAGGGTAGTTATTACCCATTTGATGACCAGACATTTCTGGCATTAGAGGGCGTATTGGAGGCCTGGGTGCTGTGGTGTGGGTGATGTTAGGCCGTACAGGAGGGGGAGCAACCCTAGGTGGTCCATTATCATGATATGGTGGTCCCACGTCATTGCCACCATACTGCATATTTCTGTCATAATTATACTGCTCTTGGGGCATCTTCTCATGGATTATGTTTGGAGGTGGATAGTTAGGGTTTAATTCCTGGTTTTCTTGCCCTGGGTAATTTTGTCCTTGTCGGTTGAAGGGCATAATATTACTTTGTCTATTGTCATATTGTTGATTATTATAATTCTGATTATTCTGATTTCTATTCCCATGACCATAAGGAATACTGTTCTGATTATTAAAATTATAAGGTCCACTAGGAGGTGGAGCACTCATATTAGGTGTACTAGTTGAGGGCTCTTGAGAACTTTGTCCAACAACCATAGAAAGGATATTCATAATTTTTGCATCACCAAGAATATTATTAATTCCTTTAGAAATCGTTGTATAGTCTGGAGCCTTTGTAATTCCTGGTTGTTCTTCTGAAATATCTATAATATCTTGATTTGTGTTAGTACCATATGATTTCTCTCCCTCAGGTACTAAATCTAAGCCAGGAATACCTTTATTAGACCCACTTGAAGGCAGAAAACTAGGAGTACTTGGAGGAGGAGCAGAAAAATTGATATTTGATTGATAATTATTATCACTCGTACTGTGGTAGGATTCAAATCTATCTTGAGGATCAATATTTTGATTACTTCTATTGTATGTAGTTTTTGGCACATTATATTGCTGTTGCTGATATTGGGCAATGCCATGATCTGTATAGTTTTGTGAGGAGTTATTGACATAATTCTGTGTTTGTTTACTGGGAAATGAATTGTTAATTGATTTTTTTAAATTAGGAGGAACAGTTGTTGCTACAGTAGTGGCCATGGTAGTATTGGCAGGCTGAACCGGTGCGTTGATACTCTGAAGACGAGCTCTTTTTTGCTTCATCTGCTGTCGGCGTTCCATTAGCTGTGCACGACATGCCTCAAATTTCTGCTCATACTCTTTATATGCCTGTTTGTCAGGGTGATTCACATTGTCTTGTCTCCATTTCTCAATTTCCTCTTCCCATTTTTGGAATTGAATATCAAAAAGCCTCTCTTCTTCTGCTAGTTTCTTCAGATCATCAGAATTAACTGAACTTTGAACTCCTTGAGTTGGTTGAGCTGCTTCTTTAACATAGGACCAATTTGGATTATTACCTGCTTGTGGATGTGTGTTTACATTAGCATGATTGCCAGAGTTGTTATTTTGATGCTGCTTAGCTGTAGGGGCAGGTACAGGTGTAGGTTTAGGGGGGGCAGTTCCAAAGAGCGGTTCGTTGTTCTCATGCGGCGGTGGTGGCGGTTGGTCAGGGGGAGGTGGCGCGGGTGGTGGAGCGGCGGTCGCCGGTGGAAGCGGCGGCATTCCACCCAATGTTTGGATAGCTTGCATTTGCTCTGTATACTGTAAAATAAGAAAACTTAGTTTTAGAAACTCAGCATTTACCTTTATTGCGATAAGTATAGAAGCACACGCAATGACCAAACGTACTAACCTTCTCTCCATACTGGCCCTGCCATTGTGCGTATTGCTGCTGCCACTGAGTCCACTGCTGCCAGTTTTGATGCTGCACTGCTGCCCATTGCTCAGGCGTCATTTTGGCCATATTTATGTCAGGAGCCATAGCCATACCCGAACTCCATTGACCCGAAGTGGGCATTGGCCAAGCCATAGTGAATTATTGACCAACTATTGGACCAATTCTAATAGTTCGTCACTCAAAAAGGTGAAAATATTTAAATGATTTCATACAAAAACGCGATTTACGACATACAGTGAATAAAATCGGTCGATGATAACGTCGCAAAATAGCGTTATTTTAGTAGCACGGCGGCCATTTTGTTTCATCGATTTTCCTGTCTCCGGTCAACTCGTCGTGTTTGACGTTGATTTGACATGCGCCGAGCGCGTCGCATTTGCTTCTAGTGATGTTCTAGTGTCGATTAATCGATGGATGGAAAAACTACTAAAATTTTCAATGGGACAGTATTTGTACGCGTAACGAGATCCGAAGATGGCATATCAGCACAAACAGTAAGCATGAACATCCGAGGAAGTAGCAATAACGCAAATAAAAAATGAAATAGTTCAGTTCTACAGTTTTATTTATTTGTTCACTAGCTGCGCCCCGCGGTTTTACCCGCGTAAATGTCGATCCCGTGGGAATATCGGGATAAAAAGTAGCCTATATGTTAATCCAGGATGTCAGCTACCTCCGTACAAAATTTCATCAAAATTGGTCCAGCTGTTTGAGCATGAAGAAGTAACAAAGATATAAACACACACACACACCCCCACAAACTTTCGCCTATATAATATTAGTGTGATTGTTACAAAAATGACCTAACAACTAATACATAATGATTATAACTGTAAGTTTTATTGAACGGTGGTGCTATGCATCTTAACTGTGTAGGTATCTTGGGGGCCTAATTATCAATGGGAGAGTATACTGTCATGTATCATCATCTCCTAACACAGGCATTACTTGCTTAACAGGAGGCTCCAATCACCAACTAATGTAAAACTTTTTGGTTCAGTAATAAATTTGATTTGATTTGATTTGATCATTAGTAGGTAATGTGTAGCGAGTCAACTAAAATAATAGAATTTGAATGATATTTATTAAATTATATTTGACTATCTAAACCTTAACATTATAGCATTAATGCTGCGTAATTGGATGTTCAAATAAAGCGTACCATTTATAGTTCATTCCTTGTGCTAATCTATATATATATACTATACTATATACTATACTATTAATAAAGCTGAAGAGTTTGTTTGTTTGAACGCGCTAATCTCTGGAACTACCGGTCAGATTTGAAAAATTATTTTTGCATTTGATAGCCCAATTCTTGAGGAAGGCTATAGGCTATTTAATATCACGCTATGACTCTTAGGAGCCGAGCAAAAAAAAAAGTCAGAATGAACGCTAAGCGAATACGAAGTGTTGCGACGGGGCGGGGCGGGGGTACAAGAAATGTCACACGGACGAAGTCGCGGGCATAAGCTAGTGGAGCCATATTTGACCCACAGAGTACTTTGATAAATTTGACCTCATTTCACTTATACTGTATTGTCCCATTAAAATAAAGGTATTTGACATGCTCCAAAAAAACATTGTTTATAAACTGTTTAAGCTGCCGCTAGCGCAACAAGTGGTGAAACTTGCACATTACATATTCACATTCCGTATACAACATAATTATACAATAATGAAATATCTTTTCTTATTAATGACAGGTGGAGATCTTTGGTGCAAATCTTAGTAAGATCTTTTACGGTGTCATTGTTGCCGCACCGTGGGTAGAACCACACACATAAAATGACAATGCATCGCAATGCCTATCATTTTGATATCTATTGCTTTATTATCATTTCAACCGAAAGAAAACCGCTGCTGGGCATAGGCCTCCCCCAAGCATCGCCACGTCGACCGTTTTTGTGCCACTCGCATCCAGCGGATTCCTGTTGCTTCCTGACTTTGACTTTGACTTACAGCGGTTGGTCCGTAGATGGGTCACCATTTAACATATGTTATACCTACAGTTGGTCCCAGCTGTCATTCTTGATAAATGATTTTATTTCTGTAAGTAGGTTTGTACAAACACTTTTACACGTCAATCATATTTTTTTTAAACTATAATGAGGTCGGCGTTTCCTATCTGACTATTCTGAGAAGAAAGGCCGAAACAAACTCAGAAGTCACAGTCAATTTTAAAGTTCAGACAAAATCTTGGTCAGATCGTGTGAAGACCATGTAGATTGGTGTCTGAAATGGTCTTTTGAGGAAAGAACCACACAGATTGAGCGGACCTGTCCAATCAGTGCACTCATTTGTCAAAAATCGTGCAGCTCAACTCAGAACATGAGGAGCTCAACGATTCGACGAACAGTAGGTACCAAAGACAGGACATTTTGGGTAGGCCGCATAAACTACTCAAACGCCACATCATGATTAAAACTAAGAAGGAAAAAAGAAATGACCCACATGGTCCTTTTTTTTTTTTTGGTTGGGAAATCATCTAATGACCCCTCCCGCTCTGGGCGGAGCGGAAGGGAGTGTCAGACTTTTACTGACTAAAACCCACCCGTGTTCCTTCAGTTGCCTGTGCCAGGGGCCACGGTATCTCTTTCGAACAACCCGGGACCCTGGCGGGCATCGGCCCTAGCGGACCCCGTCAGTTGGTGCTGACATCTCCTTGAGGCGCGCGTGGAACACAACGCGCCGTCGACCCGGACCTGGTCCTTACCGGACGGCGAGCTGCCCATTGCTCGTCGCCCGCAAGCCCGCGCCTACGGTGGCCGGGAATTGGCTATCGACCCCCGACGCCCGGGGCGTCTCCTGCGGCGGCTGGGGGCGTGAGGGCGCAAGGATTGCCTGTCCCTCACGCGCTCCGCCTCCTCCTTGGCGAACATCACTGCTTCGCAGAAGGAGGCGATAGCCTCCTATGCACTCTCGCTCCGTACCATGGCCCGGACTAGGGCCGGACGCTAGAGATCGCCGCCGTGAGGACACGGCGGTGCTCTGCCGAAGCTGGGCAGATCTCCACCGTATGCTCCACCGTGTCCTCCGGGCGATCCACACAATGGTGACACCCGGGCGTTTCCTCCCGCCTTATTCGGAACAGGAACCTCCCGAAGCAGCCGTGTCCGGTGAGGACCTGCGTTAGGCGGAAGGTGAGGACGCCGTGGCGCCTCTCTAGCCACTCCTCAAAGAGGGGACTTATCGCCGCAATTGTGGCGTGCCCAGCACTGGGTTGCGACAGTCGCACTCTCCATGTCGCCATGAGATCCCGCCGGAGCTCTGTCCGCTGCACCGCGATTTCTCGCGGCAGCGGAGTTACGCCCCGGCGGTTCACCTCCTCTCGCCACTCCTATATGTGGGCGAGGACTTTGGCCTCCAGATCCCATGGCGGCAATCTGGCAAGAAGGCCACATAGTCCTCACATTCACAATAATTAAATAAAAAATAATAAAAAAATTACTTATAAAGTAAATATTCGTGTCATTGTCTAAATAAAATTCATTAATGTCAATGTGTATATAAAAAAAAAATCCGGACATAATCTTTGAGGACCATGTAGATTAGTGTCTGAAATGGTCTTTTGAGGAAAGAACTACACAGATTGAGTGGACCTGTCCAGTCAGTGCACGCATTTGTCAGTTACCGTGCAGCTCAACTCAGAACATGGAGCTCAACGATTCGACGAACAATACCAAAGACAGGACATTTGGGTAGGCCGCATTAACTAGGTACTCAAACTGCCAGACCATGATTAAAACGGAAAAAATGACCCACATATACCTCACATTCACAATAATTAAAATAATATAATACTATAGACAAAAAATGTGCATGTCATTTATTTAAGTAAATAGATACCTATAAAAGAAAAATAATTAAAGTGTAAAATAGCAAAATAAAAACAACATTCATTGTCTAAACCTATTGGAGCAGCTCAATCCCAAGCCTTTTTGTCCTCAATATAGTCTTTTACAGTATAATAGGCTTTCTGACATAGTTTTCGCTTTATAAAAGATTTGAATTTATTAAGGCTCAGTTCTTGAATGTGGCTAGGAAGTTTATTATAAAACTTGGATCTTCGACAGTCGTTACGGGTCGTCAGAAGCCCGAAAGTCTGACAACCAGTCTTACCCATGGGTAGCGTTTAACCCAGTAACTGGGTTGTGGAGGTCAGATAGGTAGTCGCTTCATGTAAAATACTGGTATTTAGCTGCATCCGATTAGACTAGAAGCCGACCTCAACTTAGCTGGGAAAAGGCTAGGCCGGTTTACCTCTGCTCAACAACATAAATAACGCAATAAACGTGACTAAACCGTCAAAATGAAAGGCATTGCGATCGATTACCTTTTTAAGTGTGTTACGCAATTACTCCGCTGGATGAGGCTGGCACGGGAGCGTGAGGATTGGCACAAGGAAAGAGAGGCCTAAGCCTAGCAGTGGGTGAAGTCTGGCTGTGGATAATACATTTATTCATCCGAAATATAAAACCGGTTAATAATCAGAAATTAAATTTAGAAACATTCCTCATTTGAAGAATTTTTGTTTGTCTGTTATAACCTAGAACAGTTCATTTAATTCCATACAGGGCCTAAAAAGACCCATCAAATACCCATTATCTACGCATTCTGTACATCGAACTAAGTAATAAGGAGCAAAAATTATTGCTAGGAAACGACTTTTATTTTTGTTGTGAAAATACAAAAAAAAAGAGACTTCCAAAAAAATCACTACAAAGTGAAATATAAGTTTAATTTCGGAAGTCGCGGTGTCTTTGGATCTGTATTTTAGTTTTTGCCACCAAGTTCCAAAATTAAAGATATTTTTCACTTTGTAGTGTTTTTTTTGGAAGTCGGTTTTTTTTTGTTAAAAAGTTTTTATTTCTAGGTTTTTAGTGGGTCTGTTTAGGTATATTGTATCTAAGTGACAATAGCCTAATGTCAACTTGCCCATCGCCTTTTACAAAATATTGCTTTTCCCGATGCAGGGACGTTAATTGTTGAGGAGTTCTCCTGGTATTCCACCATCAGCTATATTTCACCATTTGTATTGTGACGAGCATAAATTGCTTAGCCACCATATTAAAGTAATCGAATCGCAACCCGTGAAATACTTATTATTTAGTAGTTCCGGTGACCATCTGTGGTCTTCTTCATCAGTTTCACTTCACCAAATGATGCTTTCCGAGAGCAAATGCACGAGTGACTATAAAAAATATCCAAATCGCTATAGGTGTGCCTATAAATTTGAAGAGTTCCCTCAATTCCTCATGGATCCCATCATCAGAACTGGATTTTGATAAAAATGGGACCAATCTGGAAGTATATCCTATTAAATAAAAAAAGAATTTTCCAAATCTATATATATAAAAATCAAAGTCCTGACTGACTGACTGATATATCAACGCACAACCTAAACCGCTGGTCCTACAGACTTGAAATGTGGAGGGTATGTTCTTTGTGAAGAGTAGGTATCCACTAAGAAAGGGTTTTTCTAAATTCCACCCCTAAGAGGGTGAATGGGGGGAGGGTGAAATTTCACACGGACAAAGTCGCGGGCGGAAGCACGGTCAAAATATCGCAAAACCTTAAGTACACCTAAAGCGCGGTCTTTGTCAGACTGCAAAGAAAAGAACGAGAAGCGCGATGACAGAACGCTGGTAATTTATTTCAAAATATGAAGCAATTCTCGATTTACAAAAAATCTATTGTTTGGACTAAAAAATTAAATAAAACACTGGTGCTTTAGTATGTTGCTTGTAAAATAATCTAACAAAAAATCATAATGATTGTATGTATATTAGTATGGTTTTTATTGTAAAAATAAAGTTTTTAGAGGTATTCTTCATAATTTTTTCTATGGTATCAAATTAGTTGTATTATGTTTTCAATACACTATCTACCTAGCATATCCTGTAAAATATCATTATATTTTTTTGATATTGTTTAATGTAGTCGATCATATACTTTTATTGTTTCTAAAACTTGCATTTTTTGTGTTTAGCTCCTGTAGGCCCCTTAAGGACAGTCTCATAGGGCCGTTTTCTTGTTATCTACCTACTTCAGTTAAGATACCTGCCCTTACTGCTCCAGCTCAAAATCCAACTCGTATAGTAGATACCCTATTTCACTTCGGGAACAGGCAGGAATGTGTATCATAACAACTGTCTGTCGAAAAACGGAAGCCTGTCTTTTCAACTAATATATTATATTATTATGTAAATATGATTAATTTTCATGCCAAGAATGCATGCAAAATATTTTTAATTTTTAATATTTACGGTAAACTATCGATATGATCTACCACAACTTGTACCAGTGACGGACGGACAATCGAAAACTGGGGGCACATCGGCACTTCGGTACATCACTAGAGCGACGCCATTTTCGCGTTGGATTTGATTGTGGTGTGTGTCGTCAGTTACGATTTTTTGATTTTATAAACAAATACAATTTCATATTTTGATAAATAATATTCAATGTAACTGCCTTTTAGTTATGCAATGTAAGAAACCAAATTGTGACATCAAAAGTTCAGTATTTGTGGTATTATTCTCTGCGCGGGAAATGTGACTACATCCAATCTAAATTTTGTTATTAGGACATTACTCGATTAACAAGACAACAGTGCAAAAGGTTATAATTAATCGAAATGATTCCAACTAAAGTACGTGAAAGCCGGAGAGTGAAAGCTTTAAAGCTTCCTAAAAACCTAGAACGCTTATATAAAGAGGGAAAATGTCGGGAGTGTGCAGTTTTTGTTACTCGCATGGACTTTGCCAAGATACTGGGTAAATTTACTAAAGTTAAAATCCAATATGAAAGCAGTACAACACCCAAAACGAAGCTAAACGCAGACTCAACCTCGCCTAGCTCAATTGCCAGGTTAAAAAGTAATGAGAATGGTATGGTCCTCATTCATAGAGACACCTACAGTGAACGACCATTCAAAGACCTACGAAATACTAAAAAAGTGAAAAAAAGTGGATCTTCGGTCGCTCCAAATATATTAAAAGAAAATAACAGGCTAAAAAAACCTGTTTTAAAAGACAAAAATTCCAACTACGATGATAAGAAACAGGAAAGTGACACTAACCTAAAACAATATGGTATTGTATTTGAGGATCCCTTGGCAAATAATAATAACAATAATGAAATCAACTTGAAAATTTCATTAACTGATTTATTACCTGAAATTGATGATAGTATACTTCCTTCCGAGGAGTGGTGTATTGATTATTTTCCCAAGAAAGATGAACCTAAGGATGACCAAGTTTATGATCGCATAGCTGCTGAGTTGGAAGATCTCATGTACAATGAGAAACCAATTGCTAAATTGGATGAAAAACTAGATGTAACTGAGAACAAAGTGGATGACTTCCCATCAATAATGGACATTCTGAATGACAATAGTAGTGAGAGCAAATCAAATGACCAAAGTAATACCCTTGAATTTAAATCTAATCTAGAGTCTAGTGATGTTGAAGCCATGCTCCTTGGAAAGTCTAATGCAACGGGTGAAATTGTAGCACCAACACCTATGGAAGTTGACACCACCAGTATTGGTAATTTAATTGAAGATGTTAATCATCTGAGTACCATTCAAGATACTTTAACTAATGATGAAGAAAATGTGAATAACAGTGAAGATATTTTGCCTAAATCAGACTTACCTGATGAGGTTGAAAACCCCCACAGTCCTTCCATACTTGATGAAGCTCTACAAAAGGGAATTGAAGAACACATACCAGTAAAACCAATCGAGCCCAGTCCAGAGGCTAATACAGAAGAACAGCAAACAAACAATGAAATAAAAGAAAATTTAAATTCAGACAATGATACAGAGATGAAGGAAACTGAGATAAAGGTAATGGAAACTAATGTTGATAATGAAAACAGTGAGTCTAATGACATTATAAAGAGTAAAGACATAAACGTTTTAGCTTCGAAAGACGGCATCACTCATGTTGTATTTAAAAAGACTAAAGAAGGTATATGTTCAAAATCTGTGACATGTCCAAAGAATTTAAAATATTGTATTGAAATAGAAGAAAAACCTATAGAATTTTTAGGTGCACCCAAATTTATTACTAGTTTAGAAGACTTACAAGTGCTTTTGCAAATTGTAAATGAGAGTGAATTAGATAGTCTTTATGTATTGCATTGAGTTATTCAAAAGAATACGAATATATGTAAATATATTGTAATACTTACACAAATCCATACATAGTTGAGTCATTTCAACATTTTAAAATTTAGTGCCTATTACGATTATTACTGTGAAGATTAAAAGGCTGTTATGGGCAAAGTTTAGGTGACAGTTGTGAAAATATAAATACTAGAAATTGGTAATACCTCTATGAACAAAAAAAAAATTTAATTCAGGCATGTAAGCTAACCTAGCTCAGCTTTTACCTAACCAGTGCTAGGTCCTTTCAAAGAAATCTCTAAAACTAAAAATACAAATACAATTTTATCTCAAAAAATCTAACATGTCACTGACTGTCAGAGCCACCATCAGGGATTTTAATTTTGATAACACAAGAGTACACGAAAAACTCTTCGATCTAGCTCTTGGACTATACCTTACTAGACTGATTCCGACTAATTGGTGATAAAATATGGGAGAAAACAGATCTTCACTAGGTGCCCTAGTTTTTGAGATATAAATGTGGCTCTGCTGGGGAGACTCTCCAGATCGGCCACCTATAAACCCTTATATCTTTTGAACCAGTGACCGACAAATTCTGATATTTGGTGACAAATTTCAACTAATTAGCGACTTATTTTGTGTGTTACCAAAATTAAAATCCCTGATGGTGGCTCTGCCAGAGTCAGTGACACAAATCCAACTCATATAATCTTCCTTAACAGTCTTTTAGCCTGTCATGGCAAAATGAAGAAGGTGAAGGTATAAAATGCTTTCGAACTGTTTAAGTTTAAAAAGGAAGTATGTATCTGGTAAGTGATGCTCTGTTATCTATCTGGCCATATAATGACAGCATGATTTCCCTAAATGATCATAAATCAACATGTGTGCTAAAGTAACATTATGTTAATGACTGAAATATTGATAAATTGAGCATTAGTTACATATAAATATGTATTGTTATGTATTATCTTGAAAATATAATTGCAATTTAATTATTAAAATATTTTTAATAAGGTAAGTTATAACAGGATAACATTAACTTCAGTTTTAGAAAGAACAGAAAAGCTCTCCCAAAAAATATAATTGAATGGGGAATAGGAGGTACTGAAAAATAACTGCTCAACCTATACATTTTTGACTAGGTACAAGAACAGTCAACTAACTTGTCCATGGGTAACAATTTAACAATGACAGCGGTTTTATTTCAAGGGCGATTTTTGTAGTTGAAATGTTACTTTGTACGTATGGTTGAACATTCGAATCTTAGGTCATAAACCGAATGACAGCAGGCAGTGGAGCGGCGCGCGCGGGCGTCAGTGCGCTCAGATGCATATAGTCTGTTCCAAAAGTATATGATGAAAGCGTAAACAAACCCTGTATGGAGGCCTTAGTGTGAGGTTTTTTCACTCACGTTCGATTGCGAGTGCGTTAGAATCTTAGGGCGCTTTCCGAATTAGCTATAATCGCTCACAGCGCTCACATCATCTCACATGGCGTTCCGATTTAGATATCACGATTATGACAGCTGAGAGCTGTCAACAATTCGGAACGCCCGTGAGCGCGCTCACAGTGCTTACTCAATGTAAAAACGATATTATTACAGTATTTCTTTGTATAAACACCACATTTCTTCTTCTTTGGTTAGGTGGCGACTATCAGCCAGAAGCACAATTTCGAAAATGCCACGTTAGTTTAATTTTATGATAAGATGCAAATCAAAACAAAACACACACACTGTCATTTTTGACAGCGCTCACGGTGATATTATTCTAGGGCATGGTCGGCGTTATCGCAAGATGGCGCATGTCATGACGTCATCTATGACGATTCACGGAACGTCGTTATCGCGCTCACGCTAATTCGGTACGGGTTTAAGCACGCTCACATCGATTATTTCCCATCTCGGAACGCAGGGTTATATGGCAAAGAGTTATAGCGCCACCTGGTGGTCACTAGGAGAAACCTAATTTCCCATACAAAATTCTAACGCGCTCGCAATCGAACGTGGGTCGAAAAAACTCACACTAAGGCCACAGGTTAAATTCTTACGCAATCACTCAGTAAAGGGAATTAGTAACAAATTCATCTGTATTTAGGTTTCAACTTTTATAATATCCCACCACTAGCACCAACAATGATTTTTTGAGTAAGTAACATTTTTCTTATTGTAAAATCATCGAAAATTGAGGTTATAAAATAACCTCAATAGTGAACATTTTGGCGATTTAAGATCAGAATTTCCGCTTTAATTAAGTATTCAAATAATAAAATCAAAGCTCTCAATCTGTAAGTGTCACTACATTATATCCACAGACACGATTTGTATTTCATTTTTTGTTTAATTTTCATCAGATACTTTTGGAGCAGTCTACAGATTTGTATTGCATTGTTCTCGGATGGCAGCGGCGCCGGCACGGGCGGCGGGGCGCACACCACAGTTGCCCGCGCCGCGCGCCGCTGCTCTCCGCTGCGTACTGTCATCCAGAATAAAACTGCCTTTCCACTGTGAAACTAACCAATAACATCGCTTCATTTTCGTAGCTTGAGCTAAGGTGGCGATGTTATTAATATTAGTTAGTTTACATGTTCATGAAATACTTTTAGAACAGAGTATACATAATGTCAAATGTGTTTTTCTGTTACATTCAAAACTTATTTTTATTTTTTCATTTAAATTTTGAGTAGGACAACATTTTTTTATGAAACTTCAAACTGGTTTACGGACGTGGACTCATCAATGGATTGGAGATGTTCCAATTATTCAAGGAATAATTGTTAAGAAAATACTTCTATCACCAGAACGTAACTACTTGAAGACGAAACAGTTGGTACGTTACACAGTGTGTCTGGGACATTGATGCACAACCTGTTACGATAGATTTTCTGGATCATGGGTGATTCTGGACGCCCTGCGCTGAAATATTTCGTCAGTTATTTAAAAAAATGGCTGTTTCCTAGAAAAGTCAAAACCTACGCGGTCAAAATGTAAACCTTTCGCAGTGGGGTGCAGCAGAATCCATGGTAACAGGTTGCGCGTCGATTTCCCTGCCATTCTGTATGTTGTTAGAATCTTTAAAACTTCCCTTGCTAAAACATTTTAGTGCTGTTTCTAAAGACTATAAACACGACTATTTTATAGCTTTTTAATTATAATTTTTTTCATGTTGGCAACTGGATCAAGAAATATGGTATTAATGCTGTAAACTAAAAAGAGATAAAACTATATTATGCACAGTCACGATTATAAATATATTACTATGGAAAGTTCAGGAATAATATCTGATTGATGGTGCATTTATTAATCAGGGACGGTTACCGTTACCAAAAAAATACCGGTAAAATTATCAAAACATTTCGTTCTGTTACGTTAAATATTTAGCGTTAAAAATAACGTTATAACACAGGATTTACCGGTATTAAAATAGCGTTACTAATAACGTTATTTCGCTAAAAACAAGTCAAGATCAAATTGTATACAGAGACGTGTGGTTGACTGTTCAGTCTATACCTATATGTTTACTGGCCGAGGTTTTAGTCAGAAAATTTAAATATTATGTATGTACTTACACATTATACGGTTCTCGTAATCTCTCTTTTTTAGGGTTCCGTACAACAAAAGAAAAAACCGAACCCTTATAAGATCATTTCGTTGTCCGTCTGTCTGTCCGTCAGTCAAGACCTTTTTTCTTTTTCTCAGGAATGCGTAGAGTTATCAAGTTGAAATTAAAATCAATTACTCAAGGCTGCAATCCCTTGAAGCAGTGAGAAAATCAAACTTCTAAGTCAACGCAATAAAAAAATACGCCCTATATATTCCGAAATCAAAACCTATTGTAGGATACTTCCCGACTTCCTTGACGTAGAATCATGAAATTTGGCAAGAAGCAATGTCATATAGCACCAGTAAAGGAAACCATCTGAAAACCGTAAATTCGTATATTACAAAAAAAAAATACAAAACTATGCAAGTACATATCTAAAAATGTATACGGAGCCCTCGGTGCGCGAGTCCGACTCGCACTTGACCGGTTTTGTTAAGTACGGACGCCAGCAGGTCAACCTACCCGAAACTGTCAGATTTTCCCAATCAACCTTGAACCTTATGTTTTAGCAATAAAGTCGAAAATCTATTAAAGAAATCTGACAGGTTGTAGTAACTTGATGTGCTGGCGTCTGTACATGTTGCACGATGCAGCACAGAAACAATATTTATTTTATACACGCTGAAACTAGTCGTACTTAACACCAAAATATGCTAGACACCGTCATTGATAGAAAGAGATAGGCGTATAAATTACCGGTATAACAAATTGAAATGTTTACCGGTACTAATCCTATTAGATAACGTTAACTGACTGATGGGTATCGTTATAAATATCGTTACTTTTTTATCGTTATCATAACGGTAATTAGTAACGATACCAAAAAAATAGCGGTAATTCGGTCCCTGTTATTAATATTCAGATAATAATATCTGTTCTCAAGGAGACAGCATTATAATTGTGATCTTCTGTGGAAGGCTTTTTTTATAAAATGGCGGCACAAATATGTGACATCGAAGGAACACCAAAACTATACAACTTTGATACAACAATATTGATCGCATCGGCTGCCAAAAAGATTGACCTATCCGAATGCATAAACATCGGTCATCTCTTGCGTTATAAATATCTGCTCAGTTCCGAAGAAATCACTGGCAGCATAAAAATCTGACCGTATATAATGTTTCGAGCGAGTGCTGTTCATAATGTAAAAATATGTTACACATGAACTGAGTACGCAGATATATAGGTAAAACACCAGACATCTCCGATATTTATGCATTCGACGCGCAACGCCAAAATATAGGATCACTCCTATATTTGGATGTTGCACGTCGCGTGAGATAGTTTTGGTGTTCCCTAGATGTGGTGATATTTGGGCTACTTTTTTAAGCCTTCCACAAATGATAGGTAATAATAAAATAACATATATTTGCTGTATTCTTGAGAACAATATCAATGAATAAATCATGAAAACAGAATATATTATTGCCGAACTGTCCATAGTAAGAGGTATATTTTATGCTCCTGTACAATGTCTAATATTTACTTACAACCGAAAATTCAGTACCTAAGTAGGTACTGATGTACGGTTGCAATAAAGTTCTTTAAATAAATCTATAATGAATTTAATAAAATTGTTCTGATTATTAATCCAGTTGCAGCTTTTAAACTAAAAGTGACAACCGTTTAAATTCCTCTAGTTCAAAGCTATCAAACAAATTCGTCTCGCTGTCGGTTTATCCTCCGGACTAAACAGGGTTGCCAGATTTGATTCTTGGTAACCAAAAATTTAATATTGTTCAGATAATAACTTTCGAATAATTACCTACTTATAATTATTACAAAAGCTTGAGGATTTTTTCTTATTATTTTGAGTTTCCACTTGTTTCAAGCCGAAGTATCAGTGTCACTGACTCTGGCAGGGCCACCATCAGGGATTTTAATTTTGACAACACAAAAAATTTGTCGAAATTTGTCGCCAAATATCAGAATTTGTCGGTCACTGGTTCAACAGATATAAGGGTTTATAGGTGGCCGATCTGGGGAGAGTCTCCCCAGCAGGGCCACATTTATATCTCAAAAACTAGGGCACATAACGAAGATCTGTTTTCTCCCATATTTTGTCGCCAATTAGTTGGAATCAGTCGTCAAATATCAGAATTTGTCGGTCACTGGTTTAAAAGATATAAGGAATTATGGGTGGCCGATCTGGAGAGAGTCTCCCCAGCAGGGCCACATTTATATCTCAAAAACTAGGGCACCTAGCGAAGTGTTTTCTCCCATAATTTGTCGCCAAGTCACAGATTTAATCTGGTCTTAGTTTAGGAGATATAATGAGTTCAATTAGTAAGGTATAGTCCAAGAGCTAGATCAAAGAGTTCACCAAAAAATGCCAAAAAAAATATTTCTATTAATATGTGTAATATACTTTTTATCGGTCTAAAGTCCTAAGAAATGTCCGACAGATATAAATTCTCAATTAAATGCATGTTTTTATGTTTTAAATTATTTATTTATTATTTTTCATTTTTATAAAATAAAATTTGTTTACAATTGACAATACGTTTTCAACGTTTAAGTATTTTAAACATTTTACTAAAGGTACGATATTTTTTCATTATTCTAACGTTAATTAGAGTTTAACATTGTAAACGTGTGAAACCACAGATATAGATGGTGTATCTATATCTATGTGTGAAACAGTTGCATGCGACTGTACATCTTGACACCAAATAGACCAAGAGCAAGGTTTAATGTTTTCAAAGAAGTTTAAGCCACTCTAACCTAGTAATTTAAAACATAAAAACATGTACTTATCTCGGACATTTCTAAGGACTTTAGACCGATAAAACTAGAAGTATATTACACATATTAATAGAAAAAAAAATCTTGGCATTTTTTGGTGAACTCATCGACTAGCTCTTGGACTATACCTTACTAATTGAACTCATTATATCTCCTAAACTAAGACCCGATTAAATCTGTGACTTGTCGACAAAATATGGGAGAAAACAGATCGTCGCTAGGTGTCCTAGTTTTTTAGATATAAATGTAGCCCTGCTGGGGAGACTCCAGATCCGGCCACCTATAAATCCTTATATCTTTTGAACCAGTGACCGACAAATTTTGATATTTGGCAACAAATTTCGAATTTTTTTTTGTGTTATTAAAATCCCAAATGGTAGCTCTGCCAGAGTCAGTGACACGACTCCAGATCGGCCACCTATAAACCCTTATATCTTTTGTACCAGTGACCGACAAACTGATATTTGGCGAAAAATTTCGACTAATTAGCGACTATTTTTTTGTGTTACCTATCAAAACTAAAATCCCTGATGGTGGCCCTGCCAGAGTCAGTGACACAAAGTATCATGGTTTTTTTTTCCTTTCGTGTTATGCCACGCAGCATGAGTAGAATAATCTGCTCGTGATTACTCTTAAAGCGCCACGCCTTCGATGTTACTTATAACAATGCATGCGACCACGTGTTCTCAGATGGTGTGTACACATCCTAAAAAATATGTTATCTCTGATCAATACTAAATCGTGTTCTTTGTAAAATTCAAAAGACGTCACAAAATCATTTGTGACGTCTTAAGTCAAGTAAGCTGTCAAACGAACCGCGAGAGCTTAGTGCTGTGCTCCGTACCGAGTGTGCATACTGACACTCGATGAAAAATTTAATCGGCCCTTTGAGGGTCATTCTTTGGATACTAATTCTTTGTAAAGGTAAGAAGGACCAATAACCATGCACCGTAGACAGAGTAATCTATAGACTCATGGTATCCGTGTCACCGAAAGGGACAAAAAATTCCCGCAATCTTCATCATACTAACATTTTTACAGCTTATTACACTGCATCTAACCATTTTCATAGTTGCGCAAATGTACTATTATTTAATTATGCACGAAAAAGATCTTATTTTTCGTTTAATCGCGATGTAGTTTTTACAAATTCATTCATAATTTTTAATATTTCATTCATAAACGTCAAACTTGTTGTGCACATTGATGTGCTTAGCCGACACGCAGTAAGGGACAGAAATATTCTTACTCTGTCTCTTTTCTTTGCTAGTCACGTTAATATTTTTCTCTTTTTCTTGTGCGAATGAAAAAGAAGATATGCAGCAGTCTATAGTTTACTCTGTCTACGCCATGCACCGTCTTCAGTTGAGGGCAGTTGATAAGAATACCATTTTAAAATTGTTAAACGAATTATTTGTACAGACCTATTCATTCCTATTCAAAAAACACCTACCGGCTTAATGCGCGTCCCAACTGGCCGCGCGGCTCTGTTAGGCCAAGACTCGTGAGTTCTTATAATGGGGACGCGTTGCAAACAACAGCAAAAGCCTCGCGAGGCTTTGGAGGCCGCGCGGCCCTAGTAGGGACGCGCCTTTACATAAGGTATGAAAATCTTATTACATTATTTCTTCATAATTTGTAAATCTTATCTGCACATAGTTATTTTTACTTAATGGAACAATAGAATAATATGTTTGTTGGATCTTCAGAAAGATTTACGTTATTAGTAAGGTTAATAAACTACTATATTGTACCTACTTATATATACTTAACAGTGTGTAGGTACTTATGTGCATTTGTAGTTTTAATTATTAAAATTCGCGGGTTTATTAATGATAATTATTCTACTTATATTTTTAAGTATGTACAGCCCGTTTTCATAAAAGCTTTGGTTTCCTCTGGGTTTCCATAAGTGGGAAGCGCTAAGATAGCCCGCGAAATTTAAATTTTCTTACGTTTTTTGCAATTTGCTGGTCAGTATTAAGTTGTACGTTGATTAAAATATCATTCGCGACCGTAACAAATAGGTATTTACAGAATTATAATTATTAGAAACCAGTAAATTGAAAAACCAGTAAATTGCAAAAAACGTAAAAAAAATTGAATTTCGCGGGTATCTTAGCGCTTTCGCCTTAAGGCGTTCATTTAGTGTTAGTGAAAACGGGCCCGTCACAGTCATGTTAAGGAATACCTTGGCCGTTCTGAACATGAGGCGTACCTATGCTTGCAATTAAGTGACACGTCATTCCTCGAAGCAGCCGTCTCGGAGTCGGGCATAGATTTAAGTACAGACGCCAGCAGGTCAACCTACCCGAAACTGTCAGATTTTCTCAATCAACCTTGAACCTTATGCTTTAGCAATAAAGTCGAAAATCTATTAAAGAAATCTGACAGATTGTAGTAACTTGATGTGCTGGCGTCTGTACGTAACTATTCAACTACATTAACGTGACGAAATTTCTATATAGTACTTACTAATTCCATGGGCGAAATGGAGAACCAACATAGGTATTAATATAATAATTATTATAACACAAATATTATACTTCCTGGATTTGACAGATTTTTTATAACTTCAGCATTTCCTTTTTTTTGTAGATATTTTAAATGTTTACGGTCAGCAACGAAAGTCGATTAACACCAGATTTTTATTGTTTTTAAGTAATTCAACAATAAACAGAACAAATTAAAACTAATATATACTCCTACTATTATTTTGCGTGTCCTATGGCCAGTTTATTATCGCAAAATGAATGTGTCAAATATTGTCAAGCGCGTGTAAATTGCCAAGATTAGTTAAATGATGTAATAACAGCCAATCGCAGCAGTTTACGCGCACTTCACAATTTTATCATATTAATTTTGCGATCATTTTCGTTCGAGAAACTGGCCCATAGTGGACTAGAATGACGATAATGTGGCTGACTGTACGCATACGCTATACGCATTGTCTTTTTTTTTTTTCATTATCTTTCCCTAAGTTCAGAGCGGTCATGAATGCATGAATAAATAATGGCGAATTATTGTATTATTTTAGAGAACATAGTGCTCATACACGTCGGACAATCGATAGCCGATTTTTTGTCGGATGTAATAGAATAGTTGAATTACAAACTATCTCTACAAGAAATTGCCCATTTACATAAATAAATAGGTACGGTAATATATTGCTGATCTTGTATCGGGCCGTCTGTTGTGCATGTAACAAAAACTCTGACGTGTGCGAGTGCACCTCGCGACGGTTTGCCTTATTGAGGCGCGTTCAATTATTTCTGGAACTAATAACTGAATTCGTCTCTGATGTATGTAGAGAATCTTCACGACACTTCACGTGGGGCTACCAAACGTCTGGATTGAATCGAAAATCGGATGATTGCTTAATCCGTAATCCAGGCATGGAGCACACACAACCTTTTTTGATCAGGTCTGGCACAAGTCCAACTAAATGGAAATGTTAGGTACCTATATTTTAGGTTTGGACAAGGCAAACCGCCGATGAATCCGGGGTTTATTTAAAATTATATTTTAGTTTCATAAATAAAATGTAACCATGTAGATTATGGAAATTTTATTTTAGTATAGGTATTCAATATTACAAACCAATGTTATATACATAGTGTATCTTAAGTGCTTCTTAGTATTAGTTTGTTCAATAAAATATTCAAGATTTAAAATTACAAAGGCGTGTTTCATTTATATTTACACAGATAAAAAATTTCGAATTATAGCTCGATATATTTATATTCCTTTCTGAACGCATCGAACTTAGATGGGTAGCTTGTTTGGGTACCTTCCTTGGTAACAGAAAATGTAGCCACATGACAGGCAGCACCAATGATTTGATGCATGGGTTGGTTTCTATAAGTCACTAAGTATGTTGCCAAAGCACCAACGAATGCATCACCTGCTCCCTGTAAATGGAATAGGGTTCATATTTTATTATTACGTTGGACATTTTTTTTTTCAGATGACCTACCTAATAATTGGTCCAATAGAACGTCAGCGATAATATAACCAAATAATTTATAAGTAATTATCTATGAAACTAAGACAGATTGCGTTGCGATGCGAAGACACATTGAAAAAGTCGCCAACGCGCGACGTCACGTCACCTGAATAGTTTCTTAAAAAAACGGTTTTTGCATTGCGACATCACGTTGCTCTTACAAGTCTTACACCGCATGTTATGTTAGAGCTAGCCGCTAATCGTCTCACATTGTTGACCGTTGGGTTGTCGGTCATCTGCGTTCGGCTTTAATCTCGACGAGACTATCTGACTGTTATAGGTAGGGTCAGCAAAGAAAGTTCATAAACACTTTTACTTTGAATATCACCTAAATTGTCACAAAATTATTAAATACTTCACTGTTTTGAAGAATTTCATGAAACAGTTAATAACTTTAATTTTTTTTATTATATGGTATTTTTTGTGTTCAATAAATATTCTTTGTGAAACTGAAGTGTTTTGTCTTTCTTTCTTCTTTGATCGACTTTTTTTGTTGACTATACCTACATGACATTCAGTTTAAAAAAATATGTATGAGGTAATTAAAAGTCATACAGTAGTATCCACAGGTGTAACATGTTCACATAAAACATGAATTGCTTGTTGATCACGTTTAGACATGTAAACAGCCCCTTCAGGTCCCAACGTAATGATAACTGATTCACAACCAGTTTCAAGTAACTTCTTGAGGGCAGTCACTGCATTTCTGTCATGAGAGTAAATTTTTATGAGAATTTTTTTTTTAATACTTAATAAATTATTGACATTGTATGACTTGTAAATCTAACAATAAATTTTCCAGTAACTTACTTAATATTGACGTCAATATTAGTTAGTAAGGATGCCTCAGGTTCATTTACACAAAGTATCGAACAATAAGGCAATATTTCATCTATGCCTGTTCTGGCCGGTGCTGCATTTAAAAGTTTAATCTAGGTAAAAGAAAAAATGAAAGATTACCCAGGTGTTTCTAAAAGGTGATATCAAGTAAATATATTTAGATCTATAAAACTTACTCCTTTGTTCAATTTGAAAGCTTCCAAGGTAGTCTCAAACGGTGTCTCTAACTGACCAATCAATATATCAGCATTTGCTATCAATTTTGCAGAATTTTTCACATCATCCTTACTAAGCTGGCCGTTAGCTCCTGGTACTATCACAATTTGGTTCTCCCCACTTTCAGCAACGGATATTTGAGCTATGCCAGTTGTTACATTTGGTGTTAATTTGACATGAGTAGTGTCTACTCCGACTTGTTCCAAATTATCCCTGTACTTATCACCCCATTGGTCATTTCCGAGCTGAAGGTAAAAATAATAAAAATGGATTACAATCTCAGCAAAAGTTAAGCAGGAACTTACTATTTTTTACTATTGGTAAGTACTTCAAATATTTATAGTAAGCTAGTAAGTCATCATTGAATAAAGTACAGCCGCCAGCATATCAAGCTACCCGAAACTGTAAAATTTCCCCAATCAACTTCTAACCTTATGCTTTAGCGGTAAAGTTGAAAATCGATTAAAGAAATTTTACAGATTGTACCTAGTAGCTTGATGTGCCGGGTCCGTACAAATTTTACATTTAATCTGGTTTTGATGACTTATAAGAGGTAGATATAGTAATTATGAGTAGGTAAACTAATCGAAGTAGGTACATACGGTAGCATTGGTAGCCGACTCTCATTGAAAGCACAGTTTTGTGTTGTGAATAGGTGAATTAAAAAATAGGGGATTATAATATGAGCCACACTTACTCTACAGATCATGGAGGTGTTGCCCCCCAGCTTTGCAGCAGCCACACATTGATTAGCCCCCTTTCCTCCATAGCTTGTTGTAAACTTTGTTCCAATGAGTGTTTCTCCAGGATTGGGCAGCCTTGGTGCATATCTATATTACAAACAGTATTATTATGATGAATAAATTACTGATGAGAATGATTTGACCAAAAAGGATTCTATAATTTAGTTAAGTAAGTACCTACCTACTGAAGATTTACTAACCTAAGAAGAAACCTATATTTTGTTTTACCTACCTATTCCTAAATTTGAAACCAACCTTTCATTTAGGTACTCAATTTTATTGTAATAAATTGGTTTACAGTTGTGTAAGTATTTCAGAATTAATTACCTACCTACACAAATAATCAGCTTTCAGACTAAAATAATGTCTACCTCTAAGAACTTATTAAGTAAACAAATAAAAAAAGTACCACTTAATTCGTACATACGTGGTGAAATCAACACTGCATGATCCAATTACAACAATTTTTGACATTTTGTTGGTAGTTTTCTTCAATAATTCAGTCTTGAATTCTTGATGTAATCACGCTAATGCGATAATAAATGCAAAATAATAAATGTTTAAGCAAATACGCGACACAATCAACTAATTTAATTTACTAGGTAATACTTACCATGTTACGTCTTAGCAACTACTTCACAGTTGTTTTTATGACAACGATAACACTTATCAATGATTATTATTAAAAATACAATGCGATAAGATAAAACAAAGAACAAACAAATGACAGGCTGACAGCCGCTATCATTCATTATCGTAGACAGAGTAATCTAGTTTACTCTGTCTACGTTCATTATTAAATGTCAGATCAACTGAGAATGCAATATAGTACTTACTTCTTCCATGGAATGCACGTATAGTAAACAGAGCATTAAGAACCTGGTGCACACAACGTTTTTTAAACGCGCCGTTGACGCGCGTTTGTAGCGATACATACGCGATACGCACGCGAGTCAGCTACTGGCAGGCACCGCTATGCTCTGTAGGATAAAAGCGCGCCGTCGACCCATGCGCGACCAACGCGCATCAACGGCGCGTTTAAAAAACGTGGTGTGCACAGGCCCTAATACTCAAGAAGAGATAGTAAATTACCAGGGACCGAATTACCGTTACTTTTTTGGTAACGTTACCAATTACCGTTATGATAACGTTAAAAAAGTAACGATATTTATAACGATACCCGTCAGTCAGTTAACGTTATCTAATGGTATTAGTACCGGTAAAAATTACAATTATTATACCGGTAAAATTACCGGTATAACAATTGTAATTTTTACCGGTACTAATAAATAGAAAGAAAAGAAAGAGATAGGCGAGGAGGGATAGAAAGTGATAGACGTATAAATATACGTCTATCTCTTTCTATCAATGACGGTGGGGAGACTAGCATATTTTGTTTGGTTTTAAGTACGACTATAATAGCTTCAGCGTGTATACAATATATATTGTTTCTGTGCTGCATCCTGCGACATATACTTAAAAAAACCGGTCAAGTGCGACTCGAACTCGCACACCGAGGGCTCCGTATAAATTTTTAGATATAGTTTTATTATTTTTTTATTTGTAATGTACAGACGCCAGCAGGTCAACCTACCCGAAACTGTCAGATTTTCCCAATCAACCTTGAACCTTATGCTTTAGCAATAAAGTCGAAAATCTATTAAAGAAATCTGACAGATTGTAGTAACTTGATGTGCTGGCGTCTGTACGAATTTACGGTATAGTTTCTTTTACTAGTGCTATATGACATTGCTTCTTGCCAAATTTCATGATCCTACGTCAACGGGAAGTACCCTACTATAGGTTTTGATTTTGGAACATAAATGGCCGTATCTTTTGATTGTGTTGACTTAGAAGTTTGATTTTCTCACTGCTTCAAGAGATTGCAGCCTTGAATAATTGATTTTAATTTCAACTTGATAACTCTACGCATTCCTGAGAAAAAGGATCTTGACTACCGGGCAGACAGACGGACAACGAAATGATCTTATAAGGGTTCGGTTTTACTTTTTGAGGTACGACGGGACCCTAAAAAAGAGAGATTACGAGAACCGTATAATGTGTAAGTATATAGAGGTATGAGGAACAGGGTGTAAAGTTCACTTAACCTCCATAGAAAAGGGAGGATGAACTGCCCGATGATTCATGTCGGGCCGTTGTATCTATGCTAATTGCGCGGTAAACTCTGCTTGCGCGATGCAGGATTTGCGTGACGTCAGTATGACGCGTTGTTCTCATGTGGCGTTGTAGATACCGCTACAAGTACATACATAATATTTAAAATTTCTGACTAAAACATCGGCCAGTAAACATATAAGTCACATAAATAGGTACATGAACAGTCAACCGCACGGCTCTGTATACAATATGATCTTGACAGACACAAATATGTAGGTAAATACATAAAAATAAGGTAAAAAAAAATTCGAATGCGTGTAGGACACGCTTTTCAACTTAGTGTTCTGTAGCGTCTACTTTGCAATTATTAAGAACATAAAATGTTGTTTGGGATAAATTCGTCCCAAACTACAAAGTCCCAACTATGTATAGAAACTTTAATTGTGCCTGGTCTAGCTGACACTCACTTCACTTGGCCGGTTTTCTTAAATTTAATCATTCCTATCTTTCTATAGAAATAGTGTGAAAGATGTTTGGATGTTTGGAAGATAGGAAAGACATTTATTACAACTGCGGGTATTCACAAAACCTGTCAAAGCATCCTATCTTGTTCGAAATATAAGTACGTTTTGGTTGCATTTTTTAAGATCTATCTATACAAGTTACAAACCAAACCTAGGGATTTGAAAAAAAAAAAAACGTGGGCTCGGGGGACCCCCGTCAGGAACGAAATTCAAAATGGAAATCCAAGTTGGCGGTTGCGAAAATTTTAAAATCACGAAATTTTGAAGTACATTATTGCCTTCGTCTTGAATTTTTCTCTTGACCTCACTATTGGCTTCAGCACCCTCAAAAACCATGAAAACGACACTCATGACGACAAATATTATAATTTTTGCAGCTGCCATCTTGGATTTTCATTTTGACCTGACTATCGGCTTCAGCACTCTCGAAAACCATGAACGTACTGATATCAGTCTTCAAGACTATATTTCTTATGTCATAATAAAGCGCATCGACTTCCTGTAGCAGAAAGTGAATGCATGGGCGAACCGTATTCGTCGGTTTAAACGGCGAGTAGAGCGATACACTCAGGATCGTAACAAGAAGCGCGCCTTCAACGGTTGGGTCATGCCGGGTTTGATGTACTCTTTCGACAAACTCAAATGGACTCAGACCGAACTCGACGTCCTGGATAGGAGGGTCCGTACATTGCTGCCTGCAAATCGAATGCATCACCCACGGTCATCGGTAATGAATGAGGCGTATATCCCGCGAAAGTGTGGAGGTCGAGGCTTTTTAAACGCTAAGACCCTCCACAACCGCCAGATACGCAGTTTCAGGGAATATTTCCTAGAAACCGACGTGGAGATGGTTCGAGATGTAGTCGCGGTGGACAAGGGCCTCACCCCGCTCTCCTTAGGTAAAGAGAACTGGCGCAAGCCAGTAGTGCTTGACACTAATGATCGCATGGAGGTATGGCAGAGGAAGATGCTTCACGGACGCTTTTTCCGGGCCCTACATAGACCTGATGTAGACCTACTAGCGTCCGTCGCCTGGCTGCGTTTCGGTAACCTCTTTGGAGAAAACGAAGGTTTTGTCTATGTAATTATGGACGAAGCTATGATGGCGAACAATTACCTGAGATTTATTGTGAAAGATGGCACGTTGACATCTTTTGGGCGTACCACCGGCCGGGGGAATCAATCAGGCATATTATCTCCGGATGTTCTCGTCTAGCTAACGGGGAGTACTTGCATAGGAACAACTTTGTAGCCAGGATAATCCATCAGCAGCTTGCTCTGAAATACAGCCTTGTGGAATCGGAGGTGCCGTACTACAAGTATGTGCCCAACCCAGTTCTCGAAAATGGAAATATCACATTGTACTGGGATCGATCCATCATCACTGACAGGACTATTGTTGCCAATAAGCCTGATATAGTGGTGGGGGATCAATCAGAGCGGCGCGCAATGATTATTGACATAATCGTCCCGCATGATGAGAACCTCGTGAAAGCCGAGAAAGAAAAACAAATCAAGTATCTTGACTTGGCTCGCGAGGTTGTCGACATGTGGGATGTTGACTCAGCAATCATTGTGCCGATAGTCGTGACAGCCAAAGGGTTCATAGCCAAGTGCCTCGACTAACACCTGAGGAAACTGTCGTTGGGCAGCTGGATCAAGGGTTTGATTCAGAAAGCAGTACTTCTAGACACGGCTCGCATTGTTAGGAGGTTCCTCTCTCTGGAGCCCTGACCGCAGGTAGCTTGGACCCTGTTCCCGATACCGGTGGGCTTTAATATTTTTAAATGTTTTTATATTCTAATATTTAAAAAAAGTAATTTAAAAAAAATTAAACCGACTTCAAAAAGAAATCAACTCAAAATTATGAAATAACTTTAATTTCGGAAGTCGGTGTCTTGGGATCTGTATTTTAGTTTTTTGCCACCGATTTCCGAAATTAAAGTTATTTCATAATTTTGAGTTGATTTCTTTTTGAAGTCGGTTTAATTTTTTTAAATTACTTTTTATTTCGTAATTTTTAGTTTTTGCACTAGAATTTGACCAAGGTTTTGAGATGTTTTCCCTTTGACACTACACCCGTAGCTCGTATCAATACGCCAGGCCGTCACACTTACACGTATTAGTCCATATCTTGAAAATTACTGAACCGATTTTGATGAAACTTGCACTGTTCCCTAAGTTGAAGTAAATGTAAGCTAATACAAAAAAAAATGGTCACGATCCGATTAATAGTTGCTGAGAAATGCGTGGACAAACATACATACATACATACGTCTATAAAATATTTTATATTTGTTTGGAAGCCTTAGTAGATTGTCATATGTGAATATAGTGCAATTCCAATAATACACACATCAACACTGTCTAGGGATATTTTGGATTTACTCAATTTACTCAAAATTTATTAAAAATAACATACAACATGTATATATTTTTATAAAGCCCATTTATCAGACTACACTCCAGAATAAAAGAAAACTATTTTTTTTGCGTAAACAAATTTTTATTCAAATAAAGAAAAAACTTGAAATAATGGTAAAACTAACAATGAATGTGTTTCTCAAGAAAAAGTGAAAAATAAGGAAAAATTAATCTGTTTTTAACAGTTATGTGAAAAATCAGTAGTCAGTAAAACCACCCATGACGTTAATAACGGTCCTGCAACGGTTTTTCATGCTTTGGATTAAGTTATCCAAGTCTTGCTGCGGTATATTGTCCCAGGTCCGACTAAGATCCAAAAAAGTTGCTCTTCCGTCGCAATGTTTGCAGGGAAATTCCTCAAAGCCCTTCTTTGGAGTATGTCCCACGCGTGTTCTATGGGGTTTAGGTCAGGCGATTGAGCTGGCCAGCCTAAGACCGATACGTCGTGCTCCTGCAACCAGTTCGTCACCACTCTCGCTGTGTGCGGATATGTGTTATCGTGCATGAGCGTGAATTCTTGGCCCATTTGTAGTCGATGGGGGTAGATTATTGGTACTAGCACCTCGTTACGGTATTTTTCAGCCGTCATGGTGTTTCTGATCCAAACGAGGTCTGTTCTTTCACCAACACGAATTCCCGCCCAAACCATAATTGTCCCGCCGTGGTATGAATGGACTTCCTGAGGATGTTGCAGACGGCTCTCACGACCAGAAACTCGCCAAACACGTACTCTACGTGTATCGGGATGGAAACCGAACCGGGACTCATCGGTAAACAGCACTACAGACCACTGGTTATCTTCCCAGAGCAAATTTTCACGAGCCCACTCTAGTCGTCGTCCACGATTTCCTCGGCGTAGTGCTGGAGTACGAAGCGGTCTGCGAGCATGAAGGTTAGCTTCATGCAGCCTTCTCCTCACAGTTTGGTCACTCACAAGCAACTGGTGCTCTGACTGGAGCCTCTAAACCAACTGCATGGCCGTAACATTTGGTTGTCTTCTCGCGGCAACTTGCAAAAATCGGTCTTGTTGTTGAGTGGTTATGCGCGTCACGCTTGGGTATCTTTCAGCCACTTCACCAGTAGCACGATAACGTGACCATAAACTTGATATCACGTTTTGTCTTGTTCCAATCTCCTCACCAATACTCCGTTGAGTAGCCCCAGCTTGGAGCATGCCTACTGCCCTTAACATTTCCTCTCTGGTTAAATGGCGCCGCTGCATGATGCACACAATAACATTAATTCGAAATTAACCGATAGCCTGTTGTAAAACTTAAATTTGACACAAAAAAATTGCCAAAAACTACTGTACGTAAATGAAACCTTCGGACTTTGCTACCATTATGCCGCGTAAATCTTTTGTTTTTAATTTATTTTTTCAAATTCAAATTTAGAATAGTTCAAAAAGGTTTACAAAATAAGCTTTCATCAAAAGAATTTAAAACTGGACAGTATTTTTTGAGTTTAAGAACTTTATACAAAATATCCCTAGACGGTGTAGATGTGTGTATTACATACATACGTATCGAATTGATAACCTCCTTTTTTTGAAGTCGGTAAAAATATAATATGTATGTAGTGAAATAAAGGAAATAATATGAAGAAGGTACTTTATATAATAGGTAGGTAGACAGGGGGGGTCAGTGGCTAAATAATAACAACCGCACAGGTCGATCGATCAGGTTAAGCTACGCTTGCCGTGGTTGGGCTGTGGATGGGTGACCACCATTACATACCGTGACCCCTCCGTGCCTCGGAAAGCACGTTAAGCCGTTAGTCCCAGCTGTCATTTGTGGATATTTGACAGTCGTTACGGGTAGTCAGAAGCCCGAAAGTCTGACAACCAGTCTTACCAAGGGGTATCGTATTACCCAGTAACTGGGTTGTGGGGGTCAAATAAGCAGTCGCTCCATGTAAAATACTTTATTTTACATGGAGCGGCTGCATTCGGTTAGTTTGGAAGCCGACCCCAACATAGTTGGGAAAAGGCTAGGCAGTTTATGACAGGTAGTTTACGAAGGTAGTATGAAACCCATTATTGTTATCACTAGCTTCCGCTCGCGATTTCGTCCGCGTAAAACTTTTTGTTCCCCCGACCCACCCCGTCGCATCGCATCGCCCGCCTGCGCTATTACTTCGTTTTCGCTAAAGCGAAAACTTCTGACTTTTTTTCTTTTTGCTCAACTCCTAAGGGTTCTAGCGTAATGTTTAATAGCCTATAGCCTTCCTCAAAAATTGGGCTATCAAATGCAAAAACATTTTTATAAATCCGAGCGCTACTTCCAGAGATTAGAGCTTTCAAACAAATAAACTCTTCAGCTTTATTATTTTAAAACTATCTCCTGAGATATTCATTGAAATCAATTAATGATGTCAAGGGCAATTTTGTTCCAAATGAAATACGTAATGAATAACGTATTTATTTGGATACTTAAGGATTATAATCATGTTTATAAAAAGTTATTTTAAACAATACAGTATTATTCCTTATCCAATTAAATACATTAAGTACGTTGTGAATTTCATGTAGATCAAAATTGCCTTTTACAGCATATCATTAAAATGAATATCTTAGAAGATATCAGAGATTTAAAAAGCGCGAGCGGCTGGCGGGGCGGTACGAAGTTCGCCGGGTCAGCTAGTATGATTATAAAATGAAACGCGCGAGCGCGAGCCGTCTTGTATTCATATTTTTGTTGCCGCTCCGCTTAGAAGCCCCGGCGAACGCACAGCGCGCGTTTCGGTTTGGCAACGTCGCGTCGCACCAGACGTAGGTAAATTTTAGCAAAATAACGTTATTGGTAACGCTATTTTAATACCGGTAAATCCTGTGTTATAACGTTATATTTAACGTTAAATATTTAACGTAACAGAACGAAATGTTTTGGTAATTTTACCGGTATTTTTTTGGTAACGGTAACCGTCCCTGTAAATTACTCTGTGGTATGCTGGCAACGACCATACAGTCCTATGCTGGTATGCAGTGTCCTTATAAAACAGCTTAGGACACACAAAGTGCTCATAAATACTCCGAATAAAGAAAAAGTGTTACATACATGCTCTGTGGTCTGTGGTCACACAGCCACAAGGAGGGGGGTTCAGTTGAAATCAATCCCAATCTCGATCGTATTCCAAAACGATTCATCGGCACTCTTGAACGAAGTCTAGAAAGTCACAGGGTACAGAATCAACAACGACAGTTTGAATAAATCCCGGGCTTAAAGTTACGAAAATTACAGGGTAACCCTGTTTATGTAGCATCTGGGGGCACGGGAGTGCCCCCGCCAAGACGAGCCAAGCGAAGCGCAAGGGCACTACCTACCTTTTCTCGAAGCACTTCGTCGTATTTTTGAACCTTCATAACTTGAGTTTGGATTATACCAGATAAACGAAATTTTCGGGATATGATGTCAGTGGTTGACTTATTAAACCTATAAAGTTTCAATTGCATAGCTCTTATACTTTAGATTTTATTGATATCTAAAATACCCCGATTTCGTCACTGACTCACTGATTCACTGACTCACTGATGATCATCAATATTCTAAGGGTCTTCCTGAAGTCCTAGAAAGCTGAAATTTGGTATGTAAGCTAGTAATAGTACACAAACAACAAAAAAACTCTAAAACTTGGAACTTTTACCCTTCAACCCCTTAAAATAGGGGATGGAAGTTTGTACGAGACTTCCGCAGATTTTTATGCTAGAGTTCTGAAAATTGATATAGGGACTCCTTGTTATAAATAATAAAATACGTATTTCAGGATTTTCAGTAAATAACCCCCCAACCCCCCAAATTTTTTATTTTTATTTCATAAGCATCAATATTCTAAGGTTCTTCCTGAAGTCCTAGAAAGCTGAAATTTGGTATGTAAGCTAGTAATAGTACACAAACAATTCTAAGACTTGGAACTTTTACCCTCCAACCCCTTAAACTAGGGGATGGGAGTTTGTATGAGACTTCCGCAAATTTTGATGCTAGAGTTCTGAAAATTGATACAGGGACTCCTTGTTACAAATAATAAAATACGTATTTCAGGATTTTCAGTAAATAACCCCCCAACCAACCCAAATTTTTTTTTTTTATTTCGTAAGCTTCAATATTCTAAGGTTCTTCCTGAAGTCCTAGAAAGCTGAAATTTGGTATGTAAGCTAGTAATAGTACAAAAACAACAAAAAAAACTCTAAAACTTGGAACTTTTACCCTCCAACCCCTTAAAATAGGGGATGGAAGTTTGTACGAGACTTCCGCAAATTTTGTTGCTAGAGTTCTGAAAATTGATATAGGGACTCCTTGTTATAAATAATAAAATACATATTTCAGGATTTTTAGTAAAGAAACCCCAAAAAAAAAAAAAAAATTTCATAAGCACCTTTCAAAAAGATGTGAAATCCCACCAAAAACATTTTCATGTAAAATGTTGCCAAGACGACACTACATATGGCTCAAAAAGTTATCAGATCTCATGTAGAGCCAAGCTTCTAACTCTACACGCCCTAACTTCACAAACTCTACACCTTAGTCAAAATATTATGTGGCTTGGCCGTTTCGCTACCATCACATGGGCGTAAGGTGAAAAATTTATTCACTGTTCATTACTTTTCTGTTATACAATAGTTTTTGTAGTAACGAAACGGCCAAGCCTCATATTTTGACTAAGGTGTAGAGTTTGTGAAGTTAGGGCGTGTAGAGTTAGAAGCTTGGCTCTACATGAGATCTGATAACTTTTTGAGCCATATGTGGTGTCGTCTTGGCAACATTTTACATGAAAATGTTTTTGGTGGGATTATGTTGTTTATAAAAACCTTCCTCTTGAATCACTATATCTATTGCTGAAAATGCGTAGGTATAGGTCTACCAGTATCTCATGGCAAAGAAAAACACTGTGATTTTCATACTTGTCCTAGTTTAAAAGATCTAAGCTTACAGACAGCGGGAGCGACTTTGTTTCACTTTGTCCATTTTTAGGGTTCCGTACCCAAAGGGTAAAAATGGAACCCTATTACTTAAGACTTCGCCATCTGTCCGTCCGTCCGTCTGTCTGTCACCAGGCTGTATCTCAAGAACCACGGTACCTAGCTAGACAGTTGAAATTTTCACAAATTATGTATTGCTGTTGCCGCTATAACAACAAATAGGTACTAAAAACAAAATAAAATAAATATTTAAGGGGGGCTCCCATACAATATTTTTTTTTGCCCTTTTTTGCTCGATATAATAATGGCAACAGAAATATAAGACACTTGAAATATTCACAAAATAGAATAGAATAGAATACTCTTTATTATGTACACCATATAAATTACAAACTACTCAGTTGTATTTTTAATTTAATAATAAAATTAAAATAAAATACATATTTAAGGGGGGCTCCCATACAACAAACGTGTTTTTTTCGGCGTTTTTGCCTTGTGGTACGGAACCCTTGTGTGCGAGTCCGACTCGCACTTGGCCAGTTTTTTTTATCTTTTATTTACCTTCTTAAGGACGCGTTTACGAATCTAACAAAAATAAGGAGTTTTTCGGTGCATTTTGCGGCAAAACCAGACGAAACCAAATGTAACTAATAATTACCACAGATAGATTACTCTTTCATCTTCAAATGGTAGCGACTTTTTATTCGAAAATTTGGATCAGCTGTGTGGATACCAAAATACAAAGTTATTCTTAATTTTCGTAGTTCTGCTTTTGGCTCTATATTCACAGGGGAAGCAATAGCTCTTTTGAAAGCAGTCTCCTACATTTAATCACATGGACTCAACAAAAGCCTTATTCTCTCGGATTCTCTTTGCTGTCTACAGGATTTAATAAAATCGCCTTTTCGCTCTCCCCTTACCTATCCTAAAGATAAAACAACTCTTGTAAGTATAAGATGAGATGCCACTGCTTAGGCATAGAGATTGCACTGGCTTGGATCCCCATCAGCCACTCTGGAATTGCTGATAGTAAGAATGCGGATTTGATTGCCAAGATTCTTGTTATCCCCGAGATGATGAAGGATTGGAATGAGCATTGACAAAAAACTCGATTATTGAAGGGTAGATTTTATGGCTCTATCCAACCATTCATTCCATCTAAATGTTGGTTCAGCAAACCAAAATTTTCTAGTAAAATAGCCACCTCTGTCATAATTAGGCTCCGACTTGGGTTTGTTTGCACACCAGTTTTTTTGGCCAAAATCCGCGTGATGGACTCTTCTTTGTGTAAATGCGGTCTGGAGGAGGGTACTCTGGAGCACTTGTTTTTTTCCTGTCCTCGTTTAACCACTCCCCTTTACAAAATACTCCCTTCTGATGTTCCCCGCCCAATTAAACATTACTTTCCTATTATCTTTAGTCCATACCTACCCCTGCAGTTAAAATCCTTTATAAATTCACTAGCTTCCGCCCGCGGCTTCGCCCGCGAGGTATGTCGATAAAAACTATCCCAAGTCCTTCCCCGGGATGAAATCTATCTCTCTGCCAAATTTTATCGAAATCCGTTCACTGTGACGTAGGTCTGTACACTTTTAGGCGTGAAAAGGTAACATACAGACAGTCAGTGTTACTTTCGAATTATTTATGACATTAGTATGGATAATTGCTAGTATACCTACTAAGCGACTACGACACGCTAAGGGCACCCCCTGTGGGGTACGAACCTCGGCTTAGGGTGTCGCTATGGGGAGAGGGCAGCAAGATAGAATAGAATAGAAATACTCTAATATTCTAATACTAGAAGATGTGGACATGTTGGATCAGATTATTATGTATGACTGACTACTCTGAGAGGAAAGGCCGAAACAAACTCGAGAGTTCACAGTCGGGAATTTAAATGTACAGGCTCAGCTGCGGCGGGCGCGCGGGCTGGCACTACATCGGGCAAGGGTCGAAGCGCGGCCTTCGACGCGCTATTTATAGGCTCGTGCCGCCGCGCTGCGCTGGCCCCCCGGCTGGTACGCCTGGTACTTTCTCTATCTATATTCTATAGTAACTTTACTCTTTGGTTGGTACCGCCGCAACTGCTATGTCCCTGCATTTTAAATCTGATCTTCGAAAATATTCATTTAAATTACATAGGTACTGTAAAGGGCCATACTGATCTATATTAAATGCACAATGTATTTGATACGTAATTGGATAAGAATTAATGCTGTATTGCTTAAAATCGCTTCGTAAATAAGCCATTATTTCTCGTAAAAAGTAAAGGATAAAAAACCGGGCAAGAGCGAGTCGAACTCGCGCACCGAGGGTTCCGTACCATCATGTTTTTAAATTTTCATCGGGGACGCCTATACCTATTCGTCAGAGAATTTTAACACTGCGCGCTGCGGTGTAGAATATTGCAGTTTTAGGTCAGCGCCATCTCTTGACCGATAGTGGAACTAATGTAACTTTTGTTGATGATTTCTGAAAAAGTGTGCTATCTAAAGACTTCGTTTTATTTTTCCTGTATTCTTTACATAAATTTCTATCACACAGAATAATTTCTGATTTTTCTCTTTGCAAACTTCGGAGTTAAGGGGGAGGGCGGAAAGGTATTTTTTTTCTCCATTTTTCATCAAAAGTCGAAAACTATGCTGTCTAAAAAAAAAAATGTGCAAACTGCGCTCTTTCATATGATGCACATGCCCTAGTAGCCCCACTTCTAATTTTTCAGACCCCCTTTCAGTCCCTGTTGCAAAAAATATACATATATTTTTATTTCTTTCAGTGCAAAATAGTTGGGCAAATGTCATCTAAAACTATTCCAAATTTCAAGTTGATAGTAGTTCTTGAGATATCCAGCAGCAGAAAAATTTAAATAATTGGTCTTAATGATTTATATTTAATCGTGTATATAAAATATTTTCATAATTATTTAATTCAATATTATATTAAAAATTTAATATAACTATAAATATTTTACATACGAATTTAATCTTAGATTTGTTAACATTTTCATCCAAGTTTTGGAACAGATTGGATTAATGTGGGTGCTGATCTCTGGAACTACCAGTCAGATTTGAAGATTCTTTTTGCGTTTAATAGCTGCTATGGTAGCAACGACCAAGGGAAGGTACTTCATCCTTTTGAGTAGTTGGTATACCATCAATTTGAACTGAAGAAATACTAGGTATAGGCGCTGAAATGCAGACCAGACATTGATTTTGTAATATTTAAAAAAAATAAAACATTGTGTGTATTTTACAGTTCATATTTTCTACATAATTTTAACTTGACATAATGTAAATTGAGGATATTAGTTAGCTTTCAGTGGGTTTTTCTGGGGCTTCTTTATTTTGGTTGCTACTTTTATCAAGTGAAGCATTTTTTTCTTTACCAATGTATTTAGCCATCTCAGTGACTTTTGATTGCCTGTAATCTTGCTTTGCTGCATCAAGTAATACATTTTGAATCAAGCGCTTATTGTTTGTTTTCCTATTTAACAGGTCAGGGAAGGGGTTTCCTCTGAGTTCTAATACAACTTTTTCAATTTCACGACTGACTTGTAGCTTTGGTGCATTGTACATTCTTGTATAAGATAAATTTGAGTTTTCATATCTCGGTACTAAAACTTTGAATAGTTTATGTATAAGTTCCTTTTCGAGAAGCCAAAAGTCTGCTGTGTCCATTGTTGGTTTGTGACAGTCTCCATTGCGTATGGCTTCAGATATAAGCTAAAACACAAGAAATATATTATAAATTTATTCTAAGTAATAGAGAGGAGGAAGGAGAGGAGGAGGAGGTATACTGTAGGGAGAGGGAGGCCTTTGCCCTGCAGTGGGACAGTTCAGGCTAGTTAGATTAGATTCTAAGTAATGCCCATTTTTTATCAACTGAAAAATAATAAAAATCATGGAAATAGTGAGAAAATGTTGCTGTTTTAAACTTACTCTTTCAGTATATTGGCGTGCTTCATCAGCTCTGTTATAGTTTAACTCAATCCTTTCAAATTTTATTAAACCAGTTACTGTTTTACGTAATTTATCTATTCTGCCTTCAGGACCCTTCGGACTTCTTAGATTCCGATGTTCGGGTGGAACCCTTATACGAAGCTTGGAGACTAATTTAGACACTTCGGCTTGATTCATTTTTATGTTTTTCCAATTCTGTTATTATAGAAACCTCGAAGCCTCGAAGTAATTATCAAAATAAACTTGACAAAATTAGGTTATGTTTTATTCTATAGACAATAAATAATTATTAGAACCACAGATTATTTAGAACTTGCGTCGAGGAACGAGGACAGAGGAGGACTGAGACAAGGGGGAGGGAGAGGAGGAGGGTCAGGTCACTATAATGTGACCAGACGATAAAGAGTACTTTCTTTTCTCTTTGCAAGCACAAAAGTACTCTGTGATATTCACTACCAACTTAGGATTAGGAAAAAAGGTAATTACATACTCTGTGATTAGGAATGTACAGATGCCAGCACATCAAGTTACCCGTCAACTAACTAACCGTAACTGTCAAGTTTCCCAATCAACTTTGAACCTTACAAATTAGCGATAAAGTTGAAAATCTATTAAATAAATAAAGACAGATTGTAGCAGCTTGATGTGCTGGCGTATTGTATTTGTATGTCATGTGTAATGAATTGAAAACAGCAGTAACTTATGAACCATACTACAGGGTCAACCGGCCTACCGTGTAACTGAAACGAAGGTGCCATTGAAGGTGAAATGTTGGTGCCATAGACTACTATTACAATTGGTTGGTGCCATTCGGTGACAAAATGACTGAACTGTTGCGAGCCAACAAGTCAAGTCACCACCCGCACCATGTAGCTACGTCAAGTACAATCTTAGTAAAACAGTATGTAGGCCTGTAATAAGGTTGTTTATTAGATTGTTGGTTAAAACTTTTTGCACGAATTATGTATTTGGCATCACGGTATGGATTACCTAAAAATTGCATATTATCCATTATTCAAGCAAAAAGTACGAACTTGGCAACATTATTAAAGAAAATGTACCTTGCATTCTCGGTTATCCGACTCAATTCTAGATTCATTCTCTATCTTACTTTACTCTATGCTACGGACTCAATCGACTCATATCTACAGAATGAAAGAAAAATTCGCCTGGGTTTGTCATTGTCATTGTCACGTTGTCAGTGTCAACCAGTTACGTCAAGTTTGACAGTGCCAGTAAAAAGTACTCTGTGGGAATTAGTGATGTGAACCGATTACAATTTTCAACATCGGTTTATACCGATTAGTTAAGTATTAAAACCGGTTTTTTAAGGGTTTTTTTAGGTTTTTCCTAAAAAGTCCGTGCTCAGTCGTCCGTACGTCCGTCCGATCATCACAGTCAAATATTTATCAATTTTCTTTTTGTTACTTGCTGCGGTCATTTTCAGAGTAGTATGAAATATGGGGCGTGCGCGTGGAGTCTCCGTTGTTTTTTCTTGTGTTGTGCCAGTAGACGTTCCCTGTGCCTGTGTGTCACCTGGCTGATCACCCACTTCACCTCGATCCACCTCCACTGTAGCCTGGGGATGGTTTCTCTTAATATGTGCCAATATAAATTCGAGGTTCCTCCTCCAACTTTGATCACTTTAGCACATATCTTACACTTTGCAATAAGATTATCAATCTTCTCAAAATAATTTCTTGTACATACTTGATTTTACCTTTTACTTTAGCCATTTTCGCAAACAAACATGTCAACTCCAAATAATTCGCAAGCAAAATTCGGTGCTATTCTGTAAAAAAATCACCGTCATAACTGTGAAGTGAGCTTAGTGAGCTGTCATTTCACCTGATACTAAGGATTGACACTATTGACAGCTCAGTAGCTCACTTTACCTAAGTATTCTCACGGTGAGATTTTTACTGAATAGCATTACTGGAATATTTTAGTATAGTGAAGTTAGTCGCATATTAAAATGGGAATTTGAGGGATTCCCGTACCATAGACAATATTTTTAACGGAAAAGACTCGTGTTCGGATACATATCAAAGACTCTGATACATGTTTTGTGATTGTATTCGGTTTTTCAATGAGAACCGGTGATTATCGGTTTTTACTAAAACCGTTTTTTTTTAGGTTTTTATGAAACCGGTTCACATCACTAGTGGGATTGAAAACTCAGGCTGAGTTTTCAATCCCACTCACTAGCAGTGTTGCCAAATCGTTCCTTTTGAAACATTTTGCGTTCTATTTTACGGTCATGCGTTCTCTTTGCGTTCCCATCTTTTGTGCGTTCTCTTCGTTCCTTTTTGTATAAGTACTACTTCACCTCTAGCTAGGAGTAATAGTGTTCTGTGGCGATGACGCTGCGCCACCGGCGCCCGCGCCGTCACCATGGTATAGAAAAGTTTTAAGTCTGTGTACTGAAAAAACTTACTACCCAAACATTGATTACCAAAGAGTAAAGTAACTATAGAGGAAATTGATTACTCTTTTCGTAGGTTATGCACGCCAGTGACGGCATAAATCTTCAAGGAGGTATAAGAAAATATGAGCCTACACAAAATTTTCTACAAAAGAAAATTTCTTATAAAAATAAGCAGTAAGCAGTAGCACCTGTATTTTGTGGCTGTAGTTTAATAAATTATAATATAGCTGTAGGAAAGGTGTTTTTTTATTTTTTTATAATTAATTCCGCCGTCAAATTTTTTTTTTTACATATTTTTCATTTGCGTTCCCTCGCCGCTAATTTCGTTCCTTTTTAGACATCCCAGCGTTCTAAATCTTCAATCACTACTGGCAACACTGCTCACTAGTGATGTGAACCTTACTCAGCACTATCGCCACTATCACTGTGGATTATGGATATTAATTTGGTCATTCATTCTTACTTTTAAACATTACTTACATTTTCATCTGTCGTAAACAATAACCCATATTAATATGAGTTTACCGAAAAACACATTTTAAAGGGTTGAATCTTGTGAACAATTTCCAAAGAATAAAGCTATGTCTAAAACAAATCTTGAAGATGCGGGTGTTTACGATCTTCTCACCGATCTGTGCACTAAGACCGCAGCTAAGTACTGCAATCAGAATAGGATATCACAGAAGCGGCTTATGACTAAAATGAGATCGAATGCTTACGAAATTATATTAAAAAAATCTTCCAAAGACTTCTCATCTTCAAAAGGAGAGCCTATTGTCGACTTGTTGTCATATTATTTCGTATATCAACAAAATGCGAGGAACGTGGCCGAGTACAAGAGAACAGTGGAATTAAAGAAGATAATCAGCACAATTCGTCAAACAGATTTTGGGGATACTAAAGAAGTTGTTTACAATATATTGAGATTCCTAAATGGACTTAGCAGCACAGTCAAAGAAGATTTGTCAGCTGAAATGTTTCAGGTGAGATTGTCTTGGGACTATTACTCTATTTATTATAGCATTTGATCAAAGTGGCCAGTCCATAAAAACACAGACTAAACCAGACATCACCAACTGTTTAATGTTATTCATCATCATTCTCTTGCCCTTATACCAATTTATTTGAGGTCGGTGCAACACGTCTCAGTAGTCACCGCCTTTCTAGCCATATTGTCTTTTGCACAATAAATCCATTATTTCATTGGTTGTGGTTAAATAATTTCTAATATAGGAAGATAATTCGTATTTCTACTAAGTATTTATATTTCTTGCAAATTATATGACAAATATAGTTTTTGTTAACCCTTATAACATTTAATTCTTTCAGAAACCCTTTTCATTTGGCCTTCTAGACGAAATGCTGCCTAAACCCAAGCGGGAGGCGTTTGGTTCTCCGCAGCCCTACTCTTACTACCCATCACATGTATTTGAGCTGCCTTTCTCTTTGAAGCATCAAGGGGCAATGTTGGACAGTCAAAAGTCACAAACATATACTGAGTACACCGTAGAGAGTTTTGATTCTAAAGCTTGTAAGTTCATTTTATTCAGTACAAAGATTACCTACATTATAGGGTACACTTGAAATTAGCAAAAACTGAGGTATTTAGCGTTGGTTTCTATTCTACTTCTTTTTCGTGTTGCTAGCACAACAGTTATTCAAATTTTGTTGACCCAAAACTTTGCCACATCTTTGGTGTTATCGGTGATAGTGTGAGAGAGATCACTATGGCTACATGTTTGTGGCACATAGGGTAGGATAGGAGGAGGAGCATAGTTTGTGACACAGCTCCACAACCACACCCTTAAAAATATTAAATTTTCACAAAGATTTACAAGAAAAAATAGGGAGCTTTTTAATAATTTCATAATATGAATACTATCTAGATGTCTTATTTATTCAACAGTTTTACCCACTGATTCGAACAACTCTCAAATTCTTCAACAAATGGAGCTAAAAACCTTTCTGAGTCCAATGTCACTGGCCTCAATGACATCCTCTCATATGTCCCCATACTCTGAGGGTGCCATGCTGAACTACCCAAGGTTGACAGCTCCTAGAGATATGCTAATACCTGGATCACAGACCAATGCAAATGTAAAGGTAATGAGAACTTAATGTAAGTTTTTCAGTAATAATGATTTGTTAGTATTCCTTGTTATTAAAAATGATTGTATGCCATTAGAATTTCAAAATTCAAGTAAAAAACTGACTTGAATTTTCAAACTTTTCTTGTTTCTTCACAATGATATTCCTTCATTGATGGCAGTAATGTCCAAGATAAACTCAGAAAATACTTATAAATTGAAAAAGTTACAGTGGTAAGTGCCCAGATTTGAACCCACAAAGTCGTTCATGACAAAATATGAATGTTAACGTCAAGTAAACTAAAGTATAAAATATCTTGGCAATAATCTGATTTGCCCGAATATTACAAACATTTTTAAACAAGCATTTGCCAAATCGGTCCAGCCCTTCTGAAGTGATGTGGTTACCAACAAACAGCATTTAATTTATATTATCTAGATCTTTTGAAATGACAAAACAACCAACATGATACTTGCAGTTAGATTCGTACAGACCAGGGAGGCAAAGCGCAACAAAGAGGATGCCTATGCCTGGCAGCAGGAGGAACAAGACTGCCAAAGATGCAAATGATCAATATTTTACTGTATTCAACTGTTCTAGTAACATCTATTGTAGGATAAATATTCTTTTTTAAATTAAGAATTGACTTGATTGCAGATATCATTGGCCAGTACAAGTGTAAAGTCTGATGTCAAGGAAGTGTTCAGAGCTAAAACTGGTGATGATTCAGTTGACATATGGGAGCTGGCTACTCACGTAGACAAGGATATACCTGGTGACATATGGGAGATAGTTGGTAAGTCATTAAGTTCATAACAATGCGATTATTTTCATACCTCAGTGATTGCTGAATGATTTTTACTAATAGTGCTTGATGTTATGATTGTATGTAAATTGTTAAATGCGTAGATAATAATTTGTTGGTCTAAACTTGGATCGTGTTTAGTAATATCTGGTTGATAGATTCTAAATAATGTTGAATATTTTATCACAAATGTTAATACTACACTTCAGACCAACGAGTGCATGTCAACACGAATTTCAATTGAGGTGTAAAAGTGAGAAAGAAATGCAGTAGATCTTTTAATTAAATTCCTCCGATGATCTTTATTCTAAATTGACTAATTCTAATTATGTTTCAGCGAAGTTGCCGCCAATCAATGAGAGGCAATTGCTGGCATCATCGTCAAGAGAGCATTGTCTATGGCGTGAGAGATATGGCAACATGATATCAGATCTAAATGTCATATCCGAAAAGCAGTTTATCAGACATATCATGTATTTAATAAGTAAGCATTATATGTATCATAGCAATGCAATAAAATGGATTAGCAACCTCAAAAAGGCAGACAAGATTGAAGCTGGATGAGAAAGGCGGAGTACAGGAGGGTGCGTTGGCGCAAACTGGGAGTTACCTATGTCCAGCTGAGTTCAGGAATTATTGATTACTGCCCGTTTTTACTAACGCTAAGGGCGACTTAAATTAATGCCTAATTAAAAGCACGCTGTTGGATTTTCAACCCTCGGCTCAGCGCCGAAAGTTGAAAATTTGAGTCTTGTGCTACTTCAGCGTTTGTACCTGCGTCCCTATAGAAATTAATATTCCTTTAATGAGAATTATTTATTTTGCAGTTGGCGTAGAAACAAGCTCCTTCCCCTTCAGTCAGGAAAGAAATAGTTTCTACATGAAAGAGGATTTAATACTGGAGTGCATATCACAGGAACATATCAGAGGTTACGTCTCCGAGTTATTGCTAGTTGGCACTTACTATAGAAGACTGTACAAGTTCGCATTTAATGATACACTGGAGGATTATTTTCATAGTCATGGGCTTGTTTATGAGGTAAGATTGAAGGGGATATGATACATTCTTAAAACAAGTGCTTTCCTCAACACATGAAAAATCGGCGTTGATTTTGTTATCGTGCGGTGGATTTTCAGCACTGGATTTTCAGAGTTGAGAATCCAACAGTCTATTTTTTGACGTGCTGGGATACACTGTAGGATTCTCAATGCTTGGCACCGAGAGTTGAAAATGCAGTGCAATATAAAAAATCGTCTCGTTAAAAAAACACTTGTTCGCACTAGGGCTAACTTGGGGAGTTGTGGGCGAAACAACGGCACACGTTGTCCAAACTCACAACATACGATATCAAAGGTCAATTAGCTGTTTTATGACTAACTAAAATTAATTATGGTGATGGCCATTTCCCACACATTTGAATCCCCTTGACTGTAAAATGTTAATTCAATAGTTTTAAGCAACGAAGCAAATTTATTTGATTAATGGCCAAACACAATGGCAACGAGGGAAGCGATTTCAAATGTTGGGCATACATCACCATAATTAATTTTAGTTAATCATAAAACAGCCAAACCCTAACCTTAGTACATAAAAATATTTTTTTTTATTATTAAATGGGCCCGCTCTTGTCCCCGATCACGCCTGATGGTAAGCGATAGATGAGGTCTATGAAAACTATCTATCTATCTTTTCTACAAACCTAGGCCCAAGTTGAAATTAATATTTTTGTAGGTGATAAACCTTAGTTTATGGAATCTAATTGTACCAGACAGAGGTGTAGAATTAGATTCCATAACTAGAAAAAAAAAAAAAACTGATTTCGGAAAATCATTTTTTTTTGTGGGTTCTATTATGTTATGATTTCTGATTAAATAAAAATGGGAAAATATGCGTCTAGAATTGCTTCATAAATATGCAATTCAAACAAAACTCAATCATATACAGTTTTTATTATACGAATTATTGTCAGTATTTTGACCTTCAAGGTAACGAAAACTTTAAGATAAAAAAAAATAGAATATACAAAATTGGCACCTGGGAGTTCTACTCGTGCATTTTTAGTGAACTATTGAGTAGAAATTTTTAATAAAAAGCTGATGTCACTTTTTTGGGGCAATAAAAACACTGGATATGTAATGAATAGTCTTTATGTAGCTATTCATATGTACCTATGCATGTATCTGCTGTCCACATTACTTTAATTTAGTTACTTAAAAATAAACCATCAAACAGTCCACACGTAGTTTTAATGCATTAATTCTACACACCAAAAATCAACCTTAATGCCGTAGTCATTTGGTCCTTCGAGCCGGATGTTTACCGCTGGACGAGCGTGTCGCGAGAACAAAAGAAGAAGTTTTTCATTGATATATAATTAGTGAATGCAAACTGTTGTGAACGCGTGTTCTTTAATACTGTTCACACGTTGTCTCAAATAGCAGCGAACGACGGCGCAGAACGAGAGAGCATGTTCAAACTAGACAGTTTTAGTAAGATGAACTCCAAATAATAGCAGATAGGGATAAGTCTAATGAAGCAAGGGAGGCTTTTACTCAGTAGCGGGAACCAAAAGACTAATAAGTACACATACCACTATAACTAAAGATGCTTAAACACTATCGACGTCCTACATCTGTTGTAATAAAGTAAATTTGAACACCTAAATGGTCCATCATTGAGGCTCGTCCATTGGCATCACACCTAGCATAATCAGCTTATAATGTTCCCACTGCCGGGACACAGGCCTTCTCTTGGTGAGAGGGAGTGGGCCGTAATCCACCACGCAGGCCCAGTGCGGGTTGTTAGATGTCACAAACAAACACAACAAGTCAATAAACAGCTTTTCTTTCTTTTTTCTTTTCTTCTTTTACATGTCTTCGGTTTTTAGTTCTAGAACATGACGGTTTCCTCACGATGTTTTCCTTCACCGTTTTGAGATTGTGGTGATGAAATAATTTACACAATGTAAAGCGACTGTCTGGATTCGAACCTACGATCTACAACTCGTAAGTCGTAGCCGTTGCCACTGGGCCACCACCACTCGCTGGGCCACCAGTGCTCGCACCTTAAAGGAATATAATAAAATGTATAATTGACTATTTTCAGGCATCAAGAGAGGTAATAAGGCGATATCTATTAAAGTTTCGCTTGAACGCCACAGATATTTACGAAGAGTCGTGTAAGAATGACGAAGAGGATTTGAACAGAATGCCGACGCTGTTACAAATACTTCAGCATATGGAGCCACTCAAATATGAGATAGAAACCATTGCTTCTATTTATAAACTTATAGACACAGGTATTTATTTGATATCTTTTTATTTTTCTGTAATCTTTCAATAATTCTAAGGGAAGTAGTATTTGGCCAATGTTATTAAATTATCATCTACTAGCTTCTGCCCGCGACTTCGTCCGCGTGAAATTTTGGCCCCCGACCCATCGCATCGTATCCACTTCTTTTTCACTTAGCGTTCTATCTGACTTCTTTCCCTTTTGCTTGGCTCCTAAGGGTAGTGTTAAATAGCCTTAAGAAACCTTCGCTCCGCTCTGGATTCAAAGAAACACTCTCGCCTTCAAAATAGTTGTTTGCTCCCTTGGCAAAAAATCTACTATTTCAGATCCGACTGGTAGTTCCGGAGATTACCCAATATTATACGTATAAACAAACACACAAATTTTACCTTTTTATAATATTAGTATAGATAAAATCTAAAAATCATATTAAGCTACAGCTACAGTACAGTAGTAGCTACAGTATTTGTCTGTCCTTCCCCTTTTTAATCCATCCAAAGGTTGTCTTTAAAAGATCGCTTTTAGCGATAAGACCGCCCATTGTGTCACCCTTTGTACAGTTTCTATAATTATGTTTGTAATTTATATGGTGTACATAATATAGAGTATTCTATTCTAAGCCAACCATCTAACATATGAGGAGGTTTTTTTTGTTTATATCAAGTAAAAAATAATCGATCAATGAATTAGGGTGACAAATCAATTAATAAAGTCTTGACTTCTAAATGATTAAATTTACTTTGTACTGTTGTAAGCTAATTATATTATTTCAAGATCCGAAATCATCAATCCCGCACGGAGCAGAGCTTATGTCGTATTTATTCAACGAAATATCGTTAATTACTCACAGACAGACTACGCTCACTATGTTCAACTCACTATATTCTATCTGCGCAGTTTATTTCAAGTAAGTATTGAACAACAATAATATGATTATGTATTTTCAACCTTATTTTAGTTGTGATTAAGTTCACTATCGAATTTATCAATGGAAACTGGGGCATTTTGTTGCTCAATGTACGCTGACTGTAACAACAACAACAACAATTCTTAGTTAACATTACCGCGTAAGTATATTATAATTTGGTCAGCGGGATTGTCCGAAAGGGTTACCGCTGCCCTGGAACATAAAGGGCTAAGGAAGGAACACGTTTGGGTTTTAGTCAGTAAGAGTCTGACACTCCCTTCCGCTCCACCCAGAGCGGGAGGGGTCATTTGATGATTTCCCATACGCAAAAAAAAAAAGTATAATAGAATTTTACGATATCAAATTGTACCTCAGACAAATAACACCATTTTTTTTTAGGTTTATCGAAAGATTTATATTCGAAGGCGAACTAGATGATAGATTTAACGAGTTCTTCATACGTAAAGACAATCAGTACGTGAATAATCGTTCTAAAAGGTATTGGGACAAAGGGTTCCATATAACGCAGAGTGTGGCCGTACCAGAGTTTTTGAAGGCTTTGGCTAAGTTTATACTACTGTGTGGCAAGTCATTAAGGTTGTTGAAGCTGTGTAACCCGACCGTGAGTATAAACTATTTGGCATAAAGCATTTTTTGTTTGTTTAGCCTATACTGTCCCACAGCTGGGCTAAAGCCTCCCCAAGTCCTTCCAGGAACTCTTTTCCCGCGCCACCTGAAACCAGCACTCGCGGAATACGTCCAGCTGGGTAATTGCGTAACACACTATCAGTAGCAATGGGTTTCATTTTGACAGTTCAACAGCATTCATTGCGTTATTTACGTTGTAGAGCAGAGCAATGGATATTAGCAATATGCTTCAAAATGATTCAAATTGAGCGTAATTGTGTGTTACGCAATTAGGGTGCTGGTCATTTCGCCACCGCTTTCTGGGTCGACCTCGGCGGCGCCGTCCATCTTCAGGCACCCATTGTGTGGAAACTTTTGCCCAGCGGCCATCCTGCATGCGGCTGATGTGACTCGACCAATCCCACATGAGCGTGGCAGCCTTTCTTGCCTACGTCTATTATACCCGTTTTGGAACGCAGCATGGTGTTCCGAAATTTGGACTGTCTTTTTATACCCAGGATGCTGCGCTCCATCGCTCTTTGGCAAACGCCAAGGCGGAACTTTTTCTACTCGGTGAGCGATTGAGCACCATAGGTATATAGGCATAAAGCATAATCAGCCTATAATATTCCCATTGCTGGGACACAGACCTCCGCCACCACGCGGGCCCAGTGCGGGTTGGTGGATGTCACTTCTCTTTAAAAAATTCTGCTCTTCGAACATTTACTTCTTTTCACGATGTTTTCCTTCACCGTTTTGAGAGCAGTGATGAAATTAAATTCACAAAGTAAAGTGCCTGTCTGGGTTCGAACTCACGACCTACAACTCGTAAGTCGGGGCCGATACCACTACTCTGAGTATACACTCATCATCTGCCTAGCCTTTTCCCAACTATGTTGGGGTCGGCTTCCAGTTCAACCGGATGCAGCTGAATACCAGTATTTTACATGGAACGACTGCCTATCTGACCTCCACAACCCAGTTACTGGGTAATACGATACCCCTTGGTAAGACTGGTTGTCAGACTTTCGGGCTTCTGGCTACCCGTAACGGCTGTCAAAGATCCACGAATGACAGCCGGGACCAACGGCTTGACGTGCTTTCCGAGGCACGGAGGGGTCACGGTATGTAAAGATGGTCACCCATCCACAGACCAACCGCGGCAAGCGTAGCTTAACCCGATCGATCGACCTGTGCGGCTGTTATTATTTAGCCATCAGCCCCTCTGAGTATACACTATTCATTATTTTTAAATTGTAGCTTTGAAATATTTTTGAGCCGGCTCTTTTGACCTTTTTGGTTTTATTCAACTAGCTGCAACCTTGAATACGAGAATGTGAACGTAAACCCCTCTTCTTCTTAGCATAAGAATATTTACCTCAGTTGCGGTTACGGTAATAACTTATTATGATTGGAATAAATAAAAATAATTTAAAGCTGAAAAAAAATTAAAATTGAAGAAATACACATTTTATTTTCACTTTGTTCAATTATCAAACTCCCTAAATTGCCTAATGCCGTCACTATCTTAAATCTATTTAAATACTTATTTCAAGTGGATGTTAATTCCACTTAAACAAATATCAACTCTATGTGACTGTAAATTCAGTTGATTTACTAGTACTATTGAAAAAGTCATTAATTAATTAAAGTTGTAGCAGTTACTGAACCTTATGTGTAGGTATTAAAGTTAATTTACCGCACAGATTAGTTTATATTTTTAGAATCTAATTTGCTTACTTATAACTATTTAACCATTCATCAATAAAAAATCATCTCTAGGACCCCCTAGTCCTCCTAATATCCTCGGACCACCCATCAGTGAAGTGCTGCGCCAGCTTCCAAGAGCTGGAGAGCCAGCAACAAGTCCTGGACGTGTATCGTACTAGATGTCTGTTCGTAAGCGGCGAGCTGGTGACCTTCGACCAGATACTGTTGAAGAGAGAAGCCGAGAGAAAGGCTTTCACTGAAATGGCGTCCTTGAAGCAAGCTGAAACTATGGAGAAGATTGTTGGTAAGTCGGAAATAGGTGTTTTGGTAGTGGGTGGTGTAACGTAAGCTATTTCAGGTATTAAATCAGATCCCTCTTGAATTAACAATTACAATTTTAGATTTGAACTTAAGCGTTAACTAGCTGTAAGACCTCTGCCTCGAATCTTGCGGGCAGCGGGGCGGCGGCGCGGGAGCGGCAGGATCTAATGCGGAGCGTAAAATAAAATGGACCTGCCCTCGAAAACAGCGGCGCGGGAGCGGGCAACGAGTGGTGCACTCCAGTCAAGCGGTGACCGCCCACGCGTCTGCATTAGGGATTCACTTCTTCTTTGGCCCACAATAAATCGAGCGTTAGGGATAAATTTTAATCAAACAGATGTTGTCGCCGTTGTTCAGACATTTCGTTCGCGTATAAAAACAAATATCTCGACGACACAACCACGAACACACACACACTACGCCGCTATAGTGCCGCGCGATCTGCCCGCTGGTTTGAGAACGGGTCTGCGTTGCCCGCGCCGCTCCCGCACCGCCGCCGCCGCCGCCCCGCTGCCCGCAAGATTCGAGGCAGAGGCCTAAAAGTTGTTAGCTCTTGAGTCGAATGGCGAGCGTAAGCACGCACTCAATTTTTCCATGATAAATTTGAAAAGTAATTGAAAAGGTTTTTCTTTGGTGAATCTATTTACGCCTTGAATTCGTAAACGAATGAGCACTATTTTCTTGACAAATCCTATCTGCCTTCCATATTTTCGATATCTCAAAAAGTTCATATAATTTTTAGCCGAACGCAAAAGATTGGCACAGTTAATAATAGCCGAGAAGCAGCACTCGCTAAGAGTCCTAGAAGCTGCTATGGCGGAGGCAAAGGCAGCTAAATGTAAAGCTAGACAACGAGAAAGGAAGCGCTTTGAGCTGGAACATGCCGCCGAAAAGGCCACGGAAGAAGTGGACTCCAAACTCAGGGATGATGAAAAGTAAGCTATAATAGGCTATTTGACTGGTTTCTGATAAACATCTCAGATTATTTAATGGTGTCTAACGAGCCCACAAAAACCTATTACTTCAAATTGCATAATGTATTTCTTTTAGAAAATAGTAAATAAAAATGTACTGTTTAAATAAGCCGTCAAAACGCTATCTTTAACAATATGGCGTCGTAACGTATTGTGACGTCACGACGCCATATTGTTACACGTAAACAAACGTTGAAACGGTCGAGATACTAGACAAAAGTCATCTGTTCTGTCAACGATAGACAGTAATTGACTATACCATGACGTCATCATAAGTTCAGCCAATCCAGACCGTTTTCGATTACGTGGCGCCAGATTTAAAAAGATGAAGTTTTTTCGGGATTTTTTTAATAAATAATACATTGTTTTGTAGTAAAATTAATGCAAATCGATTTTAAAAGCGATAATCTATACGAGTGTCAATAATTATGACCTTATTTTTTACATTGTCAAATAGCCTATTATGAAATATTATTACCTAATTTTAAAAGGATTGTTTAATTTAATTTGACCCTTTTGGCTATGTCTCCTGTTACAGCATTCCCATATTTTAGATGCATTCTTTTAGTTTTTCTTCAAATAGTATTTTATATAATTTCAATGCCAGTGCATTGACTTGAGCATCTTGCTACAGAATCTTCTGCCATTTTTGTAAAGCTGAAACAGACCATTAACACTTTTCCATAAGAGATTGGTGGTTGATGGTAGAAATCTAACTTAGAAAGATATATTAATGATTCTAATGATTATAATTCTCTAAATACGTACCTGTTATTGTCGCGAATCATATTTTGATCAATATACAATCTGACACTGACCTGCAAATTGCAAAAAACGTAAGAAATTTTGAATTTCGCGGTCTACAAATAGACAGCGTATGGAACAAACAAGTAAAGCCAAGGGTAGTTTTTGTGTTATTTATGTTTCATTATAAGGTAATCATAAGACTGTATTATGCTATGCCAAATGATGATTAATGTGTGATTTTGAATAGTTAAGTAGTTAGAATAAATAGTATTTCGTTTTCTATTTACGGGGACAAATCATACTCAATTTGTGATTTTAAGCTTCAATGAACCAGTAAGAACAAATCGTATATCTGTGATTTTAAAAGTTTAGTGTAGTTATATTTTATTTGTAACATCGTGTAATTAATCTGTGATTACAACCCGTATCCTTCCAGAAACAACTAGGAATTACAAAAAATTGCAAAAATTCAATGTTTGTACTTTTATTCTAAGGTGCCAACCCTAGTGGGGCAGAATCTAACAAGATTATAAAGTAGTGGAATCAGTGGAAAGTAGTGGAAGTAGTGGAATAATTCGAAATTATGAGTAAAAAATATTTATTTTTGATTTATCATAATGTTATATCGATATCATTTGCTATGTTGATCTTCTGTTTACAAATGATCTCCGTGGTTAGAATTGTAAATTTGACCACTCTTCTTTTAATTCATATTTACAGTTTGAAAATTGTTACAAAATTATTCGGATTCTTTTATTCCATTCAAATAATCTACAACATAGTAAAAAATTGCAGGAACAAAATAATGGAGTACTACTCAAAACTAAACATGGAAGTAGAGAAGAGCAAGATGCACACAGAATGGAAAATAAAACGTTTACAGTTAGACCAGAGTAGGATGCAGCTGTTGTCCACCGAAGAGAGGAATTTGAAGAGAGAGAAATTGGAACTCGAACACCAGAAAAATGAAGAATTGATGGCGATGTCTATACAGAGCGATATGTTGAGATCAGTAGAAGATGATCTTGATAATAAAGAAGAGAGTGTGACAGATGAAAATGGTATCGATACAGACCCTAGTCTCACATTCTCATCAGTTATTACGGACCAAGTAGAAGAATGCGCAGACCCTTCGGAGTACGACAATAACAAGATGAGGGCACAAGGTTCCGGGGCAGTTTTGAGCGCTCTCTGTAATGTTGCCAAAAGCTTTTTCGGTGTTTCTAAGGCTAACGAGAATGGCAATGAAAACGATAATAATAAAGCACTAGATGCTCAAGGCAATATCGTTGAATCTGGAGCTGACGACAATTCTCGTACACTACATACTCAATCTTCTTGTGAAATAGGCAGCAAACTAGATGATGGTTACGATAATTTACAATATCAAAACAGTAGGAAAGAAGCGTTGTTAAACAAGCAAAAGGTCATGTCTCACGAATTTGGCCAAACTGATAAAGAGAACAATCAACTGACAGATCCACCGCTTATAGAAGTTGCAACGATTGACCAAGAAAATAACTTGCAAGATTGGTCTCCATTCCTTGAAGCGAAATTTAATAAGTTGAAAGTGTTGGGTACTGAATTTGATGTCATTAAACCAGTCGTTAAACCATCTGAGCCAAAAACTGATGCACAGAAAGAGGCGCTGGTAAACAAGCAAAAAGTTTTAGGAGTAGAATACAACCTCCCTTCCGAAGCTTATGTTAAAAGGGAACCTGCCAATGTGGCGCAGGAAGAGGCAGTGCGTAACAAGGAAAAGATTTTGCATGCGGATTACGATATGTTAAGCACAACGACAGAGAGTCCTAGAAGGGTCAACAAAAGGTCAGCGCTGACGTTGAACTTGAAACCCTACGGAGAACCTTCTTCATCTACGTTTAGACTCGGAGTTACACCTAACACAGGCTCCGTCACTCCAGGCGAATATTTTCCAAGAGTAAGTTTGTACAGTGAAATTTTTGTCACTTTTTAATCCTTTATTTTCGCATAGTGATTGATTTTCTATGTAAATAATTAATATTATTTTAGCTGGACGTAGAAACACCAACTACGGCAGACATACCTCTCGAAAGCGCGATGACCTCCGAAGCATTTACTCCTAGAAGTGATGTTAGTAAGGACTTGAAGTCCAAAGGCAAAGAATTTCTAGGTTCTGAAGGATTTAATTTCCCAATGATAGTCGACGAAGAGAACGTAGAATCAGAAATGACTAGCGACGTTCAAACTGGTGACACGCCTGATAATTCCCCCTCAAAATCTTTTGATTCACCAGTCAGTAGAGTGAAATCAAAGTACTCATATTTCAATGTATTAGATGGGTCGTACAGTTTGAAAGACTTCGATCCCTTTGGAATTAAAGAGATGAAACATTTCTCCAAGGATCACTTTACAAGTAAAATGAATTTGGCAATGACAAGCTCTTGTTACACTCACCCTTCAGTTATAATGGACGAAGTGAAGAAACGACCTTATAATAATATATTTGCTTCACATTTCCCTTCTGGCGATGAAGAACAAAGTAAGATTACATGTGACAATATTGCTTCACTAACAGCTTGCCTCCAAAGATCTGTAATGTTACCGCTAACATACCAACTAGAAGTGGTGAACAACTCTATTTTAACTTACTTCTTAGTAAATCAGGATATGTACGAACATTTGAGGAGTTTGAAAGATTATTTCTTTCTGATGGATGGAGAATTTTCTAGAAGTATTTGTCATAATTTGTTTACGAAGTTGGTGAAGACTTTGAATCCCCAAGAGTTGTTGAACTTCGCTACTTTGCATAATATTTTGGATAAAGCTCTTGGGTCATCTATTTCACGTGAGTATTGTTTATATTGTCACCAATTCCTATTAATATCGGTAACACTTTTTGACTCTCGTAAAAGCAGCCGATCTTAAATTCATATTATTGATATCTCACTTGTTATTGATGTTTTTTATAAATTCGGGATAACGGTGCAAAGAGGATAACTCGTTAAGTACTTTTTTTTTTAATTGCAGACGTGCATAAGTTTTCGGAGAACCTATCATTCACGATCACTGAGTCCCCTCTAAGTTTCCAGCACAGTTCTCCCGACGTGCTACAATGTCTATCCCTGACTTACACGGTCAGTTGGCCCCTCAATATAATATTGTCGCAAGAGGCATTACTTCGGTACGCAAAAGTGTTCCAGTTTCTGATCAAAATGAGACGAATATTTTGGGTTTTGGGTGAAGATTTTGAAGTAAGTATTATACTGTTTAAAAGGAAGAATATATCATATTTTTACGAATATATTTTTATAAAAAATTTCTATGTCACAGTCTTTAAAGTTATCAGCAAAATTATCAAGACATCAGCATCCCCGCAAATTGCTAAGATCGCCACAATACATATCAGTGCAAATATATCGGCACATAATGGCTTCGATGATTCGAGCCCTCGACAACTACATAGTCACGACTTGCATTCTCACATCTTGGACGGAGTTTGAGAACGATTTGAAGAAAGCTCGAACGTTGGACGATCTATATGAGTGCCATGTGGTTTATATAAAGAAGGTGCTGTTTAGATGCCTGCTCAACAACAGATCGACGCCTGTGATGAAGCTTTTGAATGATATTTTCACAGTGATATTGAAATTCAGTCGGGTGTTGAAAGCGGGGTAAGTGCTTCTCTCTTTGCTGTTACTTTTATCGTTTCGAAGGATATTCACCATCCGTTGTAGGTACAAATTATGACATTTGAGTTTTTATTTTACTTAAATGATCAAAAAGTATAAATATCTCTTTCTTTTTCTAGCGTCTGGCAGCAAAATGAGCCCGAAGGATCGTTCACACATTCAAGTTTTCCTCAGTTGGAAGAACTATTCCATTTGTTCGAGAAACTCGCTAAATACTTGCACAAAGTGGTGACAAAGTTGATGGAATGTGGGTACCAAAGACATTTGGTAGAGCTGTTGACTATGGTCAACTTAAACGGGTACTATGACCCGGAAAAGTCGAAAGATGAGCATAATACAACTATCCAGTCGACGTCATGAGAACCAATGGTAAAAGAAGTGTAAAGACAGTTCCAATCGCGAATTCTCGGGTACTTATTAATTCTGCGTAGTTTATATCCATTGTGATTGATGAGTTACGACTTACGGGAACTATGATCAGTGACTTTTTATAACATTGTGTAAAATTAGCATTAATAGATAGTTCTGAATGGTTGTAATGCGGTACAAAAGCCGATAAGGCTACAGAATTTATTTTTGAGCAATTTTAAATGTTTTAAGGGCGGTTCAGACGAAAGACGTGTAAGAGTGAGAAAGTCAGTTTTTTTTTGGGACAGACTTTCGTGCGCGTATTCTGACGTCTGCGTATGTCTTTGTTATAATTACTGTCGTTTACTTGTTTCGTCATGTGTACCACTTAGTATAGCGAGAAACGAATACTTGTAAACCATAGTTTTAAATAAAAGAAGATCAAAGAGTAGCATCAATTTTGTCAAATTCTCTCCCAAACTAATATGTTTAAAAAGCTTGTTCTCTGTTGATTCTCCAATGATTTAAAGAATACTATTGTTAGCATTAGAATCTTTTAATTTATATTGCCTTTTGCACTGGGTAGGTAACCGTTCTATATTTGCATTATTATTTTATGCTGAAGTATTTAGGCACAATAATGTTATGCTATAATAGATAAAGATATATTATAGCATAACATAGATAAAGATAGTGAATGTTTAGCGGGCCCAATCCATGACATGTTGTTGTTATTCATTTTCTTTTGATCGTTAGTCACCTTGAGTAGTTGAAATAAACAAAGTGTGCCCTAGCACTATGAGCGAGGTTATAGTTCATACTAGTAAGAGATGCTTACTGTACTTAGCAAAATAAGGTCAAATTGCGGACTGCGAATCTCGCACTTAGAACGCAACGTTACGTTCTACGCCACTTATGTGTAAGCATTTTCAGCCCATAACGTTGCCACTGTTAGACTAAGGGCTCTTCTCCGTGAGAGGGAGTGAGCCATAAAACACCACGAGGGCCCAGTTCGTGTGTTTACGTGTACATTTTATTAAAATTAAATTCTCGATTTCGATTTCTATTATTACGATTGTTGGCGACACGACAATGGCGCATATACAATTTTTATGCTGACTGATCGTGATTAGGGTTCCTTTTTAATTACGTTACTGATTGTAGCGATCAAAAGTATTAAAACTATTGACCTGTTGATTTTTCCCACCTAATAATCATGTGATATATAATTATTATTTTATGTCGAATAATGTTAATTGATAGTCTTGTTTCTAGAGTGAATGTTGAGTCCCTAACTATTGTTAACTTTGGGTTATGTAAATAAAGTAATAATTATTATAAATACAATGATCACTTTATGTTATATTTTAATAAAGTATGGTTATTAATTTTGTTTTATTTAATAAGAATTGAAAAATTCCTTCAGATAAATACTTCGAAAGGGTCAAATACTAAATAACTACTCAAATACTACCTAAATACTAAAAAACAGTCGAGTCGTACTAAGCGCTTCTCCTCCACTTTTATTATGCGCACAGCCAAAGTGTGGAACTCTCTGCCGGCATCTGTGTTCCCGCCCACATTTAACTTGTCTGCCTTCAAAGCAAGAGTGAACAGGCATCTTCTGGGCACGCTCGTTCCATCATAGACCTCATCTATCGCTTACCATCAGGCGTGATCGGGGTCAAGAGCGGGCCCATTTAGTAATAAAAAAATGGTTGCCTGTAAAGTCGGTTTTACGGGCGAAGATTTTACGTGACAACGACCGATCATCCGATCATAGTTGAGTGGGAGAGAGACGCAAGGCATTCGGCGGGCCTCTCTCTCGTTCGGTGACTCATCGTAACGTTACCGAGCGTTACACTTTTTCATAAGTGACTCCCAGCCGCAACCTAATTTAAGACGTTGTCACGTCAAAAAAATGGTTGCCTGTAAAGTCGGTTTTACGGGCGAAGATTTTACGTGACAACGTCTTTTTCTCGGTAGAATATTTATTGATATGAATATAATTAAATTGCACAATAGGAACAAGGAATTAAATGAAAATAAGAACGTAACGTTACCGAGCGTTACACTTTTTCATAAGTGACTCCCAGCCGCAACCTAATTTAAAATAAGAACGTAACGTTACCGAGCGTTACACTTTTTCATAAGTGACTCCCAGCCGCAACCTAATTTAAGACGTTGTCACGTCAAAAAAAAAAAAAAAAAAACAAGAGGTCTTTGGGACGTAAACGAGACATTACGTATCGTAATCGTATATATCGTGGTATATCAATCCCAATTGGTACTGCTTAGTGCGGGTTTCTGGGTTTGATCTCCGGATCAGGCAACGCGTTATACCTATCTGGTTTTTAAACCGACTTCGAAAAAGGAGGAGGTTCCCAATTCAAATGTTTCTATTTTTTTATGTATGTTCGGGCATAACTCCATCGTCAATAGACTGATTTGCATTTTTTGTTCGATAGAGCTTTATTCCGAAATGGTCCTATTTAAATTTCGTAAAGATCTGGGGGCCTAAAAAGGCCACTTTTGCAGAATCATAAAAGGAATTCATCAAATCATTAGAAATCATAATAGACAGTTAACTGTTAAGTTAATCGTATCAAATCCCATTGGGAAGGATTTTTCAGTTATTTTTTTATTGTCTGTGCTTAAATACCAATCCAAATCCAATCCCAATCTCTTGCAACGAAAAAAAGCAAAATACGTTTATGATTCTGCCAAAGTGGCCTTTTTAGGCCCCCTGGGGGCCCCCAGGGGGCCTAAAAAGGCCACTTTTGCAGAATCATAAAAGGAATTCATCAAATCATTAAAAATCATAATAGACAGTTAACTGTTAAGTTAATCGTATCAAATCCCTTTGGTGAAGGATTTTTCAGTTATTTTTTTTTGTCTGTGCTTAAATACCAATCCAAATCCAATCCCAATCTCTTGCAACGAAAAAAAGCAAAATACGTTTATGATTCTGCCAAAGTGGCCTTTTTAGGCCCCCTGATGATGAGTTTCGGAGACAGACAACGGAACTCTTCAATAAATTGCTGCTATAGCATATGTATGCATTGTTTACGCAATCACACAACATAACATCACGCCTGTACCCTTTAAAGGGGTAGGCAGATGTGTTCAATAGCTTTTTGTCACTGATATTTACATAGCAAGTAGTGAAGTGAATTTGTTTGGGGTAGGTAGGTACAACTAAAAAGTGAAAAATTAAAGTTATTTTTCACTTTTGTAGTGTTTTTTTTTGGAAGTCGGTTGTTTTGTTGGTTTTTTTTTGTAATAAAGTTTTTTCAATAAGGAAATTCTCGGTAGCAGCCAAGTGTAGATTATTGCCAAGTATATAGGCTCGCCTATGAAGTGAAGATTATTACATAACTGGCGAAGAATAATTTATTTGTTTACACTTGCCGCAGAATACAAACAGCTCTTGCTTCTGTAGGGTTAACTTGGTTTACCGTAACTTTATTCAAGATGGCGTTGTTATAAAGAAATAGTCTTAAAAGCGCCATCTCTTGCAGAGTAGCTAAACCATTATTTACTGCCATCTATTGACGAGTAGACGGACTTATGGTTTGTTTCATTTTTGCTATTATGTTTTCGGCCATCAATAGATATATAGAATATTGCTCTATAACTGATTAATATTTTTTTATATTATTTATAACTATAGGTTCGTTTTAATAATCACTTATCAGGTCAACAGTGATAGAGTTCGGTTTCATTTATTATCCGTCGCGACAGTGGCGCCAATATTTTCCTTATAATCAGACTGTGTTTTCACGATACTTCATTCTACCGCAAATCGTCCTAGTGTTAACATCCTAACCTAATCAGTGCGTGACTTTGAAGTGAAAGCCGGCATTTCCTGCAATCTACTGTCGGTTTCCTTGGAAAATTTTAAAATTAATTCCTGTTTTTACTAAACTCATAACTTTCGTGAGATCCAAAAAATTAAGTGATCATTAAACATTGCTTAAAGTTATCGATTGGAGAGCAATTTTCCACGATCGGACTCGGTTTTCGTCGTGTCGAAGGCGATATTTTACCAAAAACGTTAAAACCGAAGAATCACCGTCACCGCCGCAGAGATGGCGTTCATGATGCCTGTAGTGAAGAAAGATTGGGACCTGTACAACTCGAACCGGACTCGGCGGGTGTCCGAGTCCGCGGAGAAGGCGGCGCTGGGCGGGCGCGTGCGAAAGGTATCGGAGTCGCGCTCGGAGGGCCCGGCGCTGCCGGCGCGCTCGCACGCGCTGAGCCCGCACCGCAGCGCGCCAACCATGCGCTCGCTGTCATACTGCCGCGCGCCACCGTCACGCGCCTCGCTGCGCACCGCCGACAGCCCCAGCAAGGGTTCGGCTAGCCCCAAGAGCGTCGCGCGCGAGGACAAGTTTCACAGCAGGTTGGTGGAGAAGTTGAAGCGAGCCCTCGGCCGCTCGGATTCGAAGCGGGAGGAGAGGAGCTCGTGAGCTAACGCGTGCTTGTGTTCAGGGCGCGCGCAGAGTCCCCCGAGCGGCACTCGCGCTGTGGCGCGTGCGTGCCCTACCTGTGACAGCGCGGCGAGCCCGGCCCGAGCGCGCCGACACACTATCTGTGATATGTTCCCGATAGTGAACACGAAGAGATGAGTAGACATTTCATGAATGTGCTAACTAACCGCCTAAGGTCTTTCGAATGCTGAGAACCTAATGTTTGAAGTTACACCGACACAATGCAATAGTTTTAGTTGTCATACATTTGATTCGCTTTCCTTAGCTGTTGCATGTTTGTTAGTCGTCATCGTACCATATATATCTTAAAGATCAGGTTGTCAGATTTAGGTTGTAATATGAAAGTACGTTGTATGGATTTTAAGACTGCGTTTAGTTTAAGCACACCCTTGGGTTTGATAAGTATTATTTGAAAAATCACCCCGGTGGTCACTAGAGGTTAGTTCGTGGCAGTTTGTGACGGGTATCTGTGATTCGTTATTTTGTAAGTAACGTGGATTTATTTATTTAAGCTGAAAGGGAAATTGCATTCAGTTTTACCTATTGTTTGTGAGAGTCCTTATTGTAATAATTTTTGACATAATTGTATTGTTTACAAACACATTGTATTTGTTTAGTTTGAAATTTGTTCAGAAATTGTAAAAACTTTGGTAATTTAATTGAAATTCAGCAGCAGCTTCATTTGGCGATTGGTAAAGAATTGAAAACATTGAATTCAATACGATGGATTATGAGACATTTGTTATAATATTTGTACTGTAGTTGTAATAAGAGTACCTTTATATTAATGTACACGTACATGAGGTACACGTACACGTAGTGCAAACTGTCGATATTGATGTAAGCAGTGTTGTATTGTAGTCATCGATGTAATAATACAATGATAATTTATTTATATATGAACGGGGCTCGCCCTTGTTTTACAAACAATTTTGTTAATGATTTCGCTTGATTTTATTACGATGTTATCTTGTGACTGTATTTGGACCAGCTTTGTTAATAGTATTATCTATCAGTGAAACTGAAATCGATAATAGTGATATAAAAGTAAGATGTATAAAAGTAAACATTTTAAAATTAAGGCATATCTCGATGAGATTTTGATGAAGGCATCAAGGAGCGATGTAACGAATGTGTTTATTTCGTTTGCTTATCAAAGTTCCTCACACCTATTGGACTGCCACTAGGTAGTTAGGTAGGCCTATTTAAATTTTTACATGTATGCAGTAGTTTTATACAATACCAAATTCAAAATCTTATGTATCATTAATATTGATTGCAAACACTTTCAAAATTGCATGTATTGTCAACGATGTCTGACCTGATGATTTTCAACTATTAAACACTTTAATATAAAGCTTATTATGAAAAATATTTTTTATTTAACACCTACTTACCTACTCACCTTGTCACTGCAACTCATTACCATATTAACGGTTTTGAGTAATACTAATGAAATTATTAATAAAATTCTGATAAATTGGCACAATAAAGTTGGCGCTCACTGAAGAAAACATTATAAGTCCTACGTAGATACAATTGGCCACGTGTGCTGTCAACGAAAATAGAAGATTTTAACGACGTATGTCTATTAACGTAACGAGGAATGTCCGCATCACTAAACTTGGCGGTCAAATTCTGGCAATAGAGAGACAGAAGTGAAACATCTCAAACAAAACAAACGAATGTTCATTTGGTACTCCTAAAGAGATAGGTAGCCCTGTATATTTTGTTGCAAACGCCTGACAGAGCAGGAACGAAGATTGATTGACATTCATGAAAGATGTAAGAGTTCAACGCTTTGTTTACAAGTATATAATTAAAGGTTCAACGGATATAAAAAACGTAACATCATGCCTGTCATCCCTGAAGGGTTAGGTAGAGGTACCTACACCTATAATCCACGCAGTATTCGCCAGCTATGTTTAAGTCCCATATTATAGGGGGCGAGCCTATTGCTATCAACTGGAATCGAATCCAGTCTCCGGCTGTTACTGAGTAATTCCAGATGGCAAACCCCAATAACTCATAAACAATAATAACAGGATTTCCAGTAGTAATAGTGCGTCCTATTTTATTTGCCCATCACCTAAATTACCCACAGTAGATCTGCTCACCAAAACTCATCAAACACCAAAATCGAAATTAAAAGATTCCAGATCCAATCAATGAAACACTTACAGGCACTTAGCCGTTATTAAACACTATCAAAAGTATCGATTTCGCTCATTCACCAACCTGACACCTCAATGATCAGATTTTTGATACGACTGCAACATTCGCGTATAATAGGCAATTAGGCAGTAAACACACAGACTGATTGCAACCTGGAATATTACCAGGGGTCAGGTCGATCATTCAATGGATTGTTCTCGAACGGAGTCGAACTTTCCGACGTACATAGAGAGATGTTGGTAAGTGTTGGTTAACACACTTTGCACTTGTTTATTCAAAGGTTCATTTGAACAGTGTTTTAATGGTTGTCGTTTATGGATTTAAAAGCTGTTTTGCATAGGAGGTGTGGCTCTTTATATAGATTTAAATCATTCGACATCGAGGGATGAAAGGAGATCTTAGAAGCGAAATAACTTAAAGTGAGATTTTGACAGATCGAGTCGAAGTGAAAATTAACGTTAAGATTTGTCTCTGTATCCTGCCTGTGGTATACAATAAAATGAAGCAACAAATGGCTTGCATCGTCCAAACACTGTTTTTGCAACTTTAACTGTTGCTTCACTTTATGGTAAGCCACAACTAAATCGCACGGCGTAAATCGGGCTTTAAGAGTTGAGTGCGGTCTGGAACTTTATCAGGGCTCAGGGTACCTACCGATCGATAACTCAGTAGCATCGCAATCGCAAGGCATCTTCGCTCTCGAACTTTCCGATGTAGCGATGTTAAATGTAACGCTTATTTGACTCGTTAGCACTTGTTTAAAGGTTGATTGATTGATTCTCAAGTCAATAGTCTTTCATTGATTGTCATTAAATTTTTTTATGACTTTCGAGGCTGTTTTGTTAGTATACTTATGTCATTTTTTGCAGAAATTAAGGACTTGATGACACTACACTACATTATCTTAAAAGAGTTTTATGAATTGTATGCAGCCTAGATGAAACTCGCACAGACCAGGGAAGCATGGCACAAGAGGGAGGAGGCCGATACTCAGCAACGGGTAGAACAAGGCTGCTCATTTTGATCATGATGATTATGATGATGCAGCCTGGAATTTTATAAAGCTCAGGGATTCAATCACAGATATAGATACACCTAGATAACGCAAGAACAACTACTTCGCGTGCCCACCTTACGTACAAAAATCTTAAGCCGCCATTTTCGCGCTCAGTCCTGACTCCGGAGTACTGCTGGCTGGGTGACCATGAGTGCTGGCGCTAGGCCCCAGGGCCGCGGGGGTGGGGCGAGATGGGTGCCGCACGCGGCGGCGTCTTTGAATCGATTTGATTTTCCCATCTACCTATAATCGATTAAATCGAACTAAATAGTGCTTGTAACGTCATAGTAGGTAGTCAAAAAATGGCACGCTTGGTTTTCATACAGATCGTGATACTTGCGTTATCTAGGTCTACCTATATATATGTGGGTTCGATCGATAACCCAATAGCATTATAGGTACCTACTAACGATAATTCTCGAACGATCAACGTAAAAAGATGTAAGTCTAAGTGTAACCTGCTAATGATCGTTTAGCGCTTATTAGAATCGTTAGCACACTTCGCACTCCTTTATAGGTTGGTTCATGTCAATAGACTTGTATTTACTTATAGCATTTTCTGATTGTATGAGGTTTCCATTGAATTGTATGTGGAGGTGTGGCTCGCTCTACAATCTAAGTACTTATATAACGGGCGATGGCTTTGGGTGGCTATAGTGAACTATATTAATTAGGACTATGTCCCCTGCCTGGCTAACGTTAAATACTGGAAAAAAATTAACCACTGTGAAAACTGGCATGAGTTCAGCATAATATGATTGACCGGGCGTAGAAATTTTTCGTCGGTTATCAAAAAAAAATAGTAGTTCCATGCATTTTCAGCGTGTAGGTACCTACACTTTTCTATGAAACAGCTGATTTTTGTTTTGATAACCGTCGAAAAATTTATATGCTAGGGAGAATCATATATTATGCTGAATTCATTCGGCACATTTTTTTTCCTGTAGGTATTTCTGCTATCGAAAGTCCTTATAGCCGAACAATTGGTAGTTGAGTCATATAAGTGTCCTTGATTCATAAATTAGTATCAACGTACCTATCTATCTGTAATAAAAATGAATTTAAAAGTAGACAATAGAATTTTACAGCATTATTTGAATTTCATGGCAGTAATGATAAACCACGTAGGTAATAAATTAATTATCAGAAAAGTATTCGTCATCTTTGATAATGATTAGGTTCCTACGTGTAACAAGTACCTACCTTCTAATCTATTGGTACCTATCTCTTTACATCTTTACTGTAACCCAAATTACTGATTACTTTGCCGTGGAAAATTCCATCAGACGCCGTTGTAGAGTCAAGTGACGAACTTATTAAAGTACCTACCTATTATACAGTCATTGCGAGCGTCAGAAGTGACAAACGAATTTCGTAATTTTCATAGGATCCAATTACATTGGTATTTTAAGTTTTTAGTTGAAGAGAGAGCTTTTTTGCCCTTTATTTTGAACGTGATTATTGCGGAATTTACCATACAAAATTCAACATCACATATCAACCATTTAGAGTTTTGCTTAAAAAAGTATCTATACCCCCAGAATTCAAGATCTCTATACCACATCCAAATCCATGCAGCAGTTTAGTCGTTATTATAAAGGGCTTACCAACTAAACACATTCACAGCATTAACCCAGAGTCGTTGACATACTATTGATCTTGCATGTATTTAAATGATAGGAAAGCAAGGCACTATCAATTAGCCTATTAGTACATCTTAAAGGTAATAAATAGAAAATTAAACACTAAAACAATTAAAAAAGAATTTGAATACTCGTTATAGCTTAAAAATGCTGTTTTTAGGGTTCCGTACCCAAAGGGTAAAAACGGAACCCTATTACTATGACTTCGCTGTCTGTCCGTCCGCACGTCCGTCCGTCTGTCTGTCACCAGGCTGTATAGATCTCAAGAACCGCGGTAGCTAGACAGTTGAAATTTTCACAAATTATGTACTTATTTCTGTTGCCGCTGCGGAGGCGCGACGCTATGTGCGTAGGCGTAGCGCTACGTGCGTAGGCGTAGTGCTACGATAACAACAAATACTAAAAACAAAATAAAATAAATATTTAAGGGGGGCTCCCATACAACAAACGTGTTTTTTTCGGCGTTTTTGCCTTGTGGTACGGAACCCTTCGTGTGCGAGTCCGACTCGCTCTTGCCAGGTTTTTTTATTGTTAACAAAATCTGAAAACATTTTTTACTTTACGTAATTACTTGTTTCTTCAAAGGTTGTATTGTGTTGCGTGATTACCTACCTTTATTTTTATGGGAAGGGTATCAGTCTCAGGCTTGGGTATAAAAAGTGTACACAATCGCACTAAATGTCGTTTGTTAGTTTTTCAGTGCTTCGCGTTTCCTCTTTGCTTTTATCGTGCTAATCAAGTTTTTTTTTGTAGTAATAGTAGGTATCTACTGTCGTAAGGTTTTTGTGATACTTAAAAGATCATTAGTGCAAGTGGGAAGATGTAGGCTGTTTCGATGGGATTAGATATAGATACCTCACATAGGTACTTAATAGAGAAGTATGAAAGAAAAAGACATGTTGGGTCGACCTCAAATCAATTCGGATGAGGATAAGAGAATGATGATGAAATGATGAGATAGGTTGAATGACCAAAATCTACCTTGGACAATATACCTACTATCTTGCTTGATAAGCTCATAAGTTTTTGACGACTATTATAATAGTTAAATTGTTTACCATTAAAGGTGTATGCGTCATTGGGTATTACCTACGTCATTGGGTATACACCCGAAATGGACCCACGGGAGCACTAAACCCAATTATACATACGTAATTGGGTTGGTCCCGTTCCCGATCCCGTGGGTCCATTTGGAGTGTCCTGTTGACCAAAGACTCCGTCGTGTTTTGTAGGAGGCCTACATAATACAAATTAAGGCGGAGATTTCTTGAAAACGGTAAAAAAGTTGGTTTTTAAAAGCAGTGTAAGTATCTCATAAACCGTAAACATTTTGACAAAAAAAAAAAATTTTTTTTCAAGTCTTATTTTAATACAGTGATGGAACTCAAATCATAATTAATCATACATTAATACAACAAAAAAAATCTTCAAATACACCTCTTAATTGTTTAGACAAAACGTTGCAATTATTAGTTAGCTGAAACTACTTAACTTTCACTTTATCTACTACTTCCTCCATTTTATGAACTATAGACTTACCAGAAAACAAATGTTGCCCAAACGAGCTTACGTATCTCAATGGTAAGGATAATTCCACAGTTTACTAACAATACTGGGCTTATCAGCCACAAAGATGTGGTTAGCTATTTTCAAAGCTACACAAATAAAAGCTCATGAAAAAGGGCCGGATAAAAGAAAGCATACAGGGTTAACCAATAAACCTGTAAACTGTCTCAGATAGGCAGTCGCTTCATGTAAAATACTGGTATTCAGCTGCATCCGATTAGACTGGAAGCCGACCGCGACAAAATTGGGAAAAGGCTAGGCAGATGATGAGTCTTCGCATGGTCTTCGCAAAGTGCTTACGCTTATTAAAGTTTGCCATTTAATGTATTTCCCTTTTAATTCTATAAAGGCAATGATGACATACCTACATAACGCCAATTACTTACGAATGTGTAAGAAGTAAACACTATGATCGGAGTTCCTTCTGTTTACCTTCAAGATGGACTTGTAAACAAGACTAGTACTCTATCTTATTGCTGCCACGCCTGCGTAGGGTTTCCGTGCCTCTAATTACATTATACTAATCTAATATAGACAAGAGAAGTGTGAAAGAGACGAGACCTGCGTAACACACTTTGAATCATAATCATTCAGAATCATTTTGAACGATATTGCTAATCCATTGCTTCATATGTTCGAAAAATGTGTCTGCCTAGCAACGTAAATAACGCAATGAATATTTTTGAACTATTAAAATGAAAGCCATAGCTACTGAATCTGATAGTGTGTAATATATCCCACTGTGCCCGATAGGGTAGCAGTAGGGTACCTATCGACAAGGCTGTCAATGACGATGACTAATGTTACCTGTTTAAGGTGAATGGATAGTGGTAGACCACGAAATTCAAATGTTCTTACGTTTTTTGCGATTTGTAGGTCAGTGTCAGATTGTAGGATCTTGATCAAAATATGATTCTAATGAAATGAAACCTAACTTAGAAAGATATATTAATGATTCTAATGATTATAATTCTCTAAATATGTACCTCTTATTGTCGCGAATCATATTTTGATCAAGACTTTGCAGGTCATGTGACCTGCAAATTGCAAAAAACGTAAAAAAAATTGAATTTCGCGGTCTCAACTACCCATTCTCTTTTGTGTTTGTGCATTTTCTATGCGTCATGTTATCGTACGCAAAGTACTTAATCGTAATTTCTTTCTCTTTCTATATTGTTTTAATTAAGACGGTTCGTTCGTCCAACATGTTGGAAGACATTTAATTGAAAGGAAGGTAGGTACAATCACAGTCTATACATATGGTTTTTATACTGTGGTACAATCTAATTACCTAATAATTATGACGATGATTTATAAGTTTCCTTTCGAAAACAACGTTTTAAGTATATGAATTTTAATGCCTAGTTAATGTAAAAAAGTGGTGGATTATTTTATAATAACGTTAAAACTTTGAACATTAATTTATTGAGTTCTAGAACATCTGGAGAAGATCTTTGTGTTGTTGTTTTCAACTGAAAATAATGTAGCCTGACCTTATATTACAGCTGAAACTGAAAGAGAAATAAGGCAGGTGAAACATTAAAGCCTATTCTATGCTTGTTCTTCAACCCATTCAAGGGCCGACTACTGAAATACAGGAAAATTACTGTTGTAAATAACTAGGTATGTGTCGCAACAATATGATCACTATTTTCGACAACGTGGAAACGAACATACCTACGACAATAAATGAAAATACTGACAAGACTAATTAGGATAGGATTATTTTGAAATGATTAACTAAATCCTAACATCAAAATTGTCATGAAAAATCACGGGCCGGCTATATAAGCTTTGCCAATCTTTGACTGGCATAAAGTGTCTAATCTGTTGAATATATTTGATTTAATTTTTATATGCAGACTGGGAACGTTATTCAACCATGTATACAAGATATAAAACTACTCAAACTATATTAGACAGTGCATAGGGTGTCTGAATAACATACAGTTACATAAGACAAATACATAATATTATTACGGATATTACCTTAGAATAGCTAACCTTGGTAATTTCGATAAATAAGGATAATACCGTAGGTACTTGGATAACATATTCTACCAGATGCAGTGAACATAGGATGTAGATTAGGTACTATGTTACGGTATGTAAAACATTTCCTAGCGGGCTAGTAGTTCTCATTGAATTTATATTAACTATGCTATTTATAGAACATGCAGAAGTAGGAAGAAATTATTATAATGGGCGTTTAAACGATTTGAATCTCATTAAATGCCTACAGACTACAGTTAATAAACCTTGCTGCATTAAGGCGGGTTTTAGAGTCGCGCTGACCGCACGCTGATCGTGCGTCGGCGCGGACAGCGAAACGTATGAGCCGTCAGCGCTGAGCGGTCAGCATTATCTACTCAGAAACGCTACCTTACTACATAGCATATTGACCCATCAGCGCTGACCATCAGCGTCGCCTAAGGCTCCGGCAGACAGGTGCGACGCGACAGCGCGACGAGATTCTAGTAAAACAATTTATAGGAAAACTTCATCGAAATTGTTCTACCAGAATCTTGTCGCACCATCGCGTCACGCCTATCTGCCAAAGCCTGTGTATGCAATACAGGGTGAATATGTGATTTCTTCTTCTCTATAAAATCAATCTCATGGTTCTTTCGACCAATCCTAATGTATTTATTCTCAAAAAATCATCCATACTTTACTGTAGTATAGGTACTGTGTTTCCGACAGCAAACGATGTTTACTTGTATAAAGTTCCCTCATGTTTAATAACATTAATCGAGTCTGACCCAATTACATTTCGATCAGTACTTCGCCAATCTGCACTGGGATTCAATTTCAAACTTTCTTGCTCGATGCTCTAAATCCGTAATATACGAGGTTAAGTTTACATGGCGCAGTAGGAAATAACGAAGTTGTCCTGAATCTGAATACGTGTTTTGTGGACACAACATTGCTATATTATTAATTTTGTGGCTTTTTAAGGAAAGATACCCATGTAACGTTGTCTCTATTGTATCAGTAAAACTACTAGTTATTCAATTTTCTAGATATTTAGTACTAGCTTCTGCCCAAGACTTCGTTCGCGTGAAATTTCTTGTTCCCCCGACCCACCCCGTCGCATCGCATCACCTGCTCGCGCTTGTTTATAGCACTTCGTTTTCTCTAGGCTTTCTTTCTGACTTTTTTGCTTAGTTCCTAAGGGTCATAGCATGATGTTAGCCTATAGCCTTCCTCAAGAATTGAAATCCGCTGGATGCGAGAAGCATAGAACCGGTTGAAGTGGCGATGCTTGGGGGAGGCCTATGTCCAGCAGTGGACGTCTTTCAGCTGAAACGACGATGATGATGATACAATTTTATCAGGTATCGCACTCCACTTCCAGGTGCATTCAGCGCATATACCTAAGACCATGTTTGCACCCGATAACCTTCTTTATCTTATCATTCTATGTCCAGTTCCAGTCTAATTATAAACAACAGTCTTAAATGAACAAGCAGTATTATATCATCGTCAATATCAGTTTCCATGACACTGTCGATGCAAATAACTCGTGCTGTAGTTGACCTCTGCCTAAAAGATAAGGGTGATCACACGCATATAAGCCCAGGTACGCAGGGGCGATTTTGTTCGCGCATTGCGTTTGGGACTCTCGGTATTAAGCCGAGCATTGAGAATTCAACAGGGCATCTCAGTGCGTCAAGAAAACACACTGTAGGATTTACGACTCTCGGCGATAAGGAGAGAGTTGAAAACAGGGTGCAAGAAAAAAAATCGCCGTGATAAAACTATGCCCGTGCGTACCTGGGCTAACAGTGGCAGTTATTACAAGTGCTATAATGAAGACTATAAAATCAATCGACAGTTACCGGTGCAAACCGGATTGGAAAACTGTAGCTGATTGTACCTACTGCGTACGCGCATTCTAATGCCAGATGTAAACATACGACGGAAATCATAATAGTTTTATTAGGTTTCTGATGCTCTATCGATTATATGGCTGCTGAATGTTGGCATACCAGTCTGATCAGGAATTTGATAAGATTGTCTTGATACAGATTGTGGTGTTTGGTAAAACTAATGACAAGTGTGTCAGTTCCAGTTGTGGTTGGTTTTGTTAAGTTTTTACTCTCGTAACATTTTTTTTCTGTTGTTATAACAGCAGATTTTTCCAACAGTATCTTTCTCATTCAATTCCGAACTTTTCACTTAGCACACACATATTATGGTTCATTAACTTCACTAACAAGTGTTATAAAATCTACTTCATCAACTTGAACATTTGTTAGTGGTACTTGAATGTAAAATCATCAGTGCTGACCGTGCTTTTTTAACCGACGAATAAACGGAGGTTGTTCTCAAGTCGACGCGTATTGTTTTTTATTAGCTCGTATTGTCCTACTACTAGGCAAACGCCTTTGTAATCTCCTTCCACTTCTCTCTGTCCATTGCTCCCAAATGCGTATGCAACACATTCCCACAGATAACAGCCCACCTTCGATCCTGTTCCGCATGCCCTGTTGCCTGTGCACTTGATGATCTTATGACTGCGTCAGTGGGCAGAGTTCGCGTGAATTTGGACCAAAGATGTTTGAACTTTTTGCCAACGTTATGCTAAGAAGTACCAATATGTTATAAAGAACTGGCCGTGCTTAGCGGTTCTTCAACAAATTATGACATCAATGATTGTAAGAAAAGCTCTGGAAAGGTAAAATGGCTAGTGACATCCCTGCTGCTACATCGCTTTCTTCTGATTCTCTTTTATTTTTTAAGGTGTTTAGTCATATGCCAATAACGGAACCTTTATTGATTTTGTATAGGCCTTTAATAGATCTTGGTGTCTTAGAAACGCTTTGTGCTAATCTTTTGTCCGTCAGACAAATGAGTCAAGAGACTTAGACTATTCATAACAAGCCATTTTTATTATTGGAAAAAAATGACTGAACCAATTGTAGAGTAGTACATCTTTTCTCTAGTTTTATCTGCCTCGCTAGAGTATTTGTTTTATAAATATCGCAGACATTAGTTCCACGTAAGCATCTATCGGTTCTAGTTTGGATAATTCTAGTCTGGATATTTCCAAGCATTTGTTTTACTAGTAATCTGTTTTAAATATATTCTAGGATTATTGTTTGATTCTTTTATAGATCGAGAAACTATCATTGCATAAGCAAATGCATATATTATGCCTACATACGACTATTTAATTTTGGAACTGCCTCGTTGTTAAAGCAGCAGTAGAGCTTGCGACCACTCTATATGTATAGTGGTGGAGCATGGGATTCTGGGTTCGATTTCTAGATTTTTTCATCAGGGATTTCTCAGTAGCAGCCCGGAGTGTGGATTTGTACCCGGTTGATGGCAATAGGTTCACCCGTTATTACATGGGACTTTAAACAAAACTGGGTGGACTATTATAGGTACACCTCTGCCTAACTCTTCGGGCATTACAGGCGTGATGTTATGTATGTATTTTTCTACACTACACTACACAATAGATTGCCAAAATGAACTCACAAGTAGATATTACGTCAACAAATTTCAAATTACTTATGTTTTATTTTCCTTCATGTGCCAAGTCGTATTATCGTTGGCAATTTTAAGATTAATAGGATGAATGGAAACAGGTTAAAGCCGACAATTCGCAGTAACACTGACCAGTATTATCCAATAGTATATTTGTGAAGCGTCTAATTCAATTGTGTTGCAAAGTGCTGGCAAACAATTGTGGAACAAATTACTTTGAATAGTTTAGTCTCCTTCATGCATTGGTGGCGAATGACTTTAGCTTCCAAAATTTTGTACCTCTGCTATTTGTGTAAGAGTTTTATTTAAACAAAGACTTGGTTCACAACTGATGTCTGGCCCATCGATGTGATTAATTGAGAAACGTTTTATTGGCAATTTTGGTAAGGGCAGACGTTTTGTAGCCTGTACTGTTTATAATATTGGTAAGAATTTTGCAAATGAAGATTTAAATATGGGAATAAGAAATTAAATTGTAGGCGGAGGCTTGTGGCTAAGTAATAACAGCCCCACTGGCCGATCGATCAGGTTAAGCTACGTTTGCCTGATGGATGTCCATCTTTCATACCATCAATACCCCTCCGTGCCTCGGCAGTGCCGGATTAGCCCCTAAGCAAATTAAGCAATTGCTTAGGGCATCACGTCTCGGGGGGCACCATAAGGCAGAAACAGCACCAAAACAGTATTTTCTAGCATACGAATGGCAAGGCTGTTTATCAGCAAGATATCACAAGACCCAAAAGTCACTTCGTGGGCCAATCTTTACAAATCGCTCGTCGATGTTTTGGAAAAATACGAGGCGACTAGTGGATACGAGGGCCCTAGAGGCGTACAGGCTTGGATTGCTTAGGGCATCAAGTAGTCTTAATCCGGCACTGTGCCTCGGAAAGGTTTAGCACGTTAATCCGTAGATCCCGGCTGTCATTCATGGATCTTTGACAGTCGTTACGGGTCGTCATAAGCCCGAAAATCAGGCAATCAGTCTTACTAAGCGGTATCGTATTACCCAGTAACTGAGTTATGGAGGTCAGATAGGCAGTCGCTCTATGTGAAATACGGTATTCAACTGCATTCAGTTAGACTGGAAGCTGACCCCAACATCGATGGAAAAAAAGATGGGCAGATCATGATGGAAATAAGAAAGAAATTGTATATTTCGAAAAGTTACCAGATCTTTATTATGGCGGAACATGGTGTTGACTGATTGAAGATACAGAAAACCATCACAGACGCTGACTCACAAACATTTTTTATTGTTATTGACGTAACGATCTAGTTCATGCTGTGACGCAAAATATCTTTAAACAAATATGTAGTACAATTTGTGTTTAAGTACCTTACAATGTTTCAGAGTCGTGCTGTTTGAAAAGACCACTATTTTTAATTCGACCATTTATAGTGTTTTCACTGTCATTCTAGATTTTAAATGGGAAGTTTTTGGTTGTATATGAACGTTTCATATTATTTTTGTAGTACCTACTAAAACTTTTCAGTTTCAGTAAATAAATGCTTTGAGTTTACTCAAAGCATTTATTTAAAATAAACCAATTACAGCCACTTTTTGAATTGTCAAGGGGTCGGTCAGTCAAAAAAATGAAGTGTATTGCCAATTTCAAAGCGCAGTAGGTACCTATGGAGAAGAACGGGCAAGAAACTAAAAGGACACTCTTTTAAAACATGATTTCTCCTTTTCAATTTTGTCTTTGAACAGTTGCGGTCAAGGAGAGGACTTTCTTGAGCGTAATTGTTTAAATTTCCGGCGGTTCTTCCAGCCTTGGAGGCGTTTTTTTATGGCAAAAGCAAACATTTTAAGTGTCGGACCTGATATAATTAAGGGCCTTCAGGGCCAAGGCACACATTTCAGCTGTATGTGGGTAAGTACTTCATTTGTTGTGTAATAATTGTTTGGTCTGTTTTCCAAGAGTTTAAGACGAACTCTACATTAAATTCGACAAGAATGTGGTTGTCCCAATAGATCACAAGTCATGTCAATAATTCACAAAACAATTCCAATCATTAAAGTGACCCCCCTGCCATTAGGAGGATTAAGAAATCCAGTAATTAACTATTTAATTTAGAGAATTTCAGATACGTTGTTAATTTCGTTGTCTGAATTCATTTGAATGGCTGATTTCAGACTTAGCTTAACGTTTTGGCTACACTTGGTCTTTCATTTGACTCATACGGGACCACGAGGTAATCGGCTGATCCATATTACACGTAGGTAGGTATATGATATTTACGTGTGGTCTGGATCAGTCGATTACGACACAACACTTTCGTGTGACGTATTTATTGCACCAGATGAAGATGATATATTAGCAGAATGTATTTCTAGAGCATTATTAATTACATTCTGTTCCTTATTTATCAGAACATTTATGATTCCTAACGAGATGAGTGTACTGCCAAAATTATACTCGGACACCTACTGCAACTCACCGTTTGCTACACATAATTTGTCTCCCAAAACGGCGAGGTAATTGCGTAACACACTATTAGTAGGAATGGCTTTCTTTTTGACAGTTCAACAACATCCATTGCGTTATTTACGTTGTTCAGCACACACATTTTTCGAACATATGAAGCAATAGATTAGCATTATCCTTCAAAATGATTCAGATCGTGATTAATAGTGTGTTACGCAATTAGGGTGCAGGATGATAAATTTCTTGCTACGGTTGGCACTAACTTCTGACCTTTTCTCCAGGGTTTTCTGTTAGTGTCTTTGTTATTGGCAAGTTGGATAACTCATCACTCATCAGTTAGTTAACGAATCTTCTTCATTCAGCTGTATTACTGTAGGATCATTGTTGGATTTCAAGTTGGTAATAATGAAGGCACTTTTGTTATTTTTCCCAAGTTAAGTAAGATTTTTTCGGTCTCTTGCTGCACCCTTATTCCCACGGATATTTTAAGTATTAGCACTGGTTGGGTGAAGGCATGATATATTTACGCGGAATGATGGAAGATGTTGATTTTCGTACGTAAGATAAGGACTATCTCACTGTTCTTCTAACAGCCCGGGGTTCTCTTAAGAAAGGTGATGGTGACCACCCTATTCTTCTCTCCATTGTTGTTATTCGTTTACGCAACCGAAAACTGAATCAGTTTTTGTACTCAAAACGATATTTCGCCCAAAATAAGACTTAACAACATTCTTAATGATTCATACATGCATACGACGAGTTGCATACGGTGCAGTTACCAGTTACATTACGTCCGATTGTGATTGTCCGATGCCTACGAAGCGGTGTGCGGTGAATCCAGTGAGCAATACTGGCCGGAACGATAACATTAACCGGTTTCAACCGGCGCGACGGATGCCGCCGTCACTGATTCCGTTCGATTCGCTAACTCTATCACAGAGCTAAGTTACCATACTTCAACAGTTTGTAGGACAATGTAATCAGTGTTTTTGTTATACTACACGTGGCTTGGTCGTGTGAGAATGTTGAAATATGTTTTCTTGTTTTAGTGGAATATTATGCTGATTGAAACAATAATTTGTTATGCAATTTAATATAATAGCGTTTCTGTAAAACTTGGGAAGATCCTCGATTTCCAGTTCTTCATGCTCTGCCCTGTGCTGAGACTTACCTAAATTTTGATATCAAAGCGTCAACACAAATCTCCGTAGTTCAGAGTTTCCGAGACGCTGAAGACCGGAATAAGTGGAGGAGCATCGCGAGGGCTGCTTTGGCCAAAGAAAATGCAGAGTCATCAACCACGAACACTCTGTCAAGAGTGAACGGCTAAGGAGGTTAAGTTGTTTAAGCGAAAGTGTTTCATCTATAATGACACCAAGGTCACCAATCAGCTGTTCCCTACATTTATGTTCGTATAACTCGTCAAAATGTAGGGAACAGCAGATTTTATCGCGATTTCAGGTTTGGTCCCATAGTAAAAGTTATTCTTAATGATGAGTACAATGACCTCTTACGAGGTTGTTAATGTTTTACGAATAACTCTGTATATGTAGCTGTTATCAAGAACTTTCATAGACCACTCGATAACAAAAGCTATAATCTTGAGACGTGGTCATCACAACCATTGTTATTGTTTGCGGCATGTACTGTGTCGAGTGCTTGTAATTGCACTTGAGTGCAATGTCGGCTATTCTAAGTACCGTAATCAAATATTCCACGCCGGCGCGGCGTTACAAAGGGGACTATTTGGATTTAGCTAATCTTATCTGAACACTTTAGTTATATGATTTTTGGAACAACAGAATGATTCCCAATGTCAACTGAAAAAGGGAGAGTAATTTAGATAACAGTTTGCATTATCAGGTTGATGTAGGTAAACAAAAGCTGATAACAGCCTCAAAATCGAAATTTCAGTTTCACCAGCCTATGAGGATTTTTTTGAAACCTTTCCTAAGGACGAGACGAAAAGTGATAAACAATAAACATTAAGTAGTCAGAATAGTTCGGCTCATGAGCTAATTAAAGTATCTTCTGAAATAGCCGTCCTTGTAGCTTTTAATAACCGGACTATTTCGGGCAGCGGTATTTATACAATTCTTTTTCCATGAGGCTAAGGCCAGCCAGTTTACGCCATCAATTTGCAGAAGAACAATACTTTATATCACTGTTGTTGCGATCCAGGGCTAATGTGGGCCGCTGTTCGTTTGTTTAGTCCAGCTCGTCCCGCCATCTTTTAACGGGTCTGCCGCGACGCCTTCGGGCTGTCGCAGGGCTATTTTATACCTTAGAAGAAATACAGGGCATATGTTAAAGTTTAGAGGCAACCGATATACAGGAACCCGTTGGATGCGAGAAGCACAGAACCGGTCGAAGTGGAGGTGCTTAGGCTCCCCCTAGCACCTCCACTTCGACCGGTTCTGTCTGCCTATGTCCAGCAGTGGACTTCTTTGGGCTGAAATGATGATGATGATATACAGGGTCAAATTAAATATAGCTAGCGAAACACCGCAGACGTGATGGGTATGGATATCTAAACACGATAAAACAAAAATAAATTAATTTGATGGTTTTTTGGGGGGTTATCGACCGCAGTTAGTGTAGTCACTGGAACTGTTTTTTTGTGTGAACTTCATAGACTTGATGGGTTTCGATATCTAAACACGATAAAACAAAAGAAAACACATTTTCTCAACTCAAACTTCAAGTAACAAAACTACCAGCGGTCGTTGACCCCTGTGCCAGCCTCATCCAGCGGAGTAATTGCGTAACACACTATCAGTAGTAATGGCTTTCATTTTGACAGTTCAACAACATTCGTTGCGTTAATTACGTTGTTGAGCAAAAACATTTTTCGAACATAGAAACCAATGGACAATCTGGATAATTTTGAAATATCCTTCAACTTATTCTGATTGGGTGTGATTGATAGTAAGTTACGCAATTAGGCTCAACTCACACCAAAAGAGCGGCGAAGGGCAGCGAAGCGCCGCGACCCGCTCGGTAGAGAAGGCGCGCGGATTCCAGCGACTGCCCAAGAAGTCGCTGGAATGCTCGAGAAGTCGCGGGACTCCGCGCACCTTCTCTTCTTCTTTCATGTGTTTATTTATTTGAATAACATGGGAGACTTACAGCTAAAACAAACAGATCAAGGACAGTACATTAGTCTGAAAGCCAATTACAGGTCTCCACTTATAATTGTTTATCGCTGTAATGCCTTGATTTGATATTGTATAGGCAGTCTTACATTTGCAACAAATATATAAGCTTTTCTTCATTCATTTCCATTACTTCTGTATTCGTTGCACTGCAAGGAATGAATGCGAATGCTCGCGCGCAACAGACGCGCGCGGGGAGCGGGCGCGAGGTGCGGGATATTGCCAGCGGCCGCTCGCGACTGCTCGAGCATTCTCGGGACTTCCCGCGACTTCTCGCGCAGTCGCATGGCTATTCGCTGGAATTCCAGCGGCGCCGCTGGTATCCGCGCGACTCGTTCGTGTTTCTCATGCGATAATAAGTATTATAGTAATGAAAATAAAGTTAAAATTCATATGACACTGAAACTGCGTTCCGCTTCGCCGCGCTTCGACGCTCTTTTGGTGTGTGTTGAGCCTAAAGGGTTAGGGTGCAGGTTCTACCCGCAATGGCAACAACATTGTCCGCCCATCTCGCCGCACAATTCCTTGTACTACGAAATATTTCTGGAATCTCAGATTTAAGCTTTAAGCTAACAATCAAGTACTTTTTTTTGTCACTTAATGCGAACCTATCAGATTACTTTTTGTATCATCTCTTTGGCTCGCTAAATAAACTGAAACCTTTTTGCATCTTCAATAAACCTACTATTAGGGTTATCTGCAGCAAAAAATGGTCACGGGGTATATATGGCAATACTGCTAATAAACATAAACAAGGGAGAATCCGGCAAGAGGAGGATACACTTCTCCAAGAAAAAAGCAGTTGCTTGATTGAAACCAATTATTTTCAGGCAAACACGTTTGACGTTGATAAAAACTTGTTCAAATCCAGATTATTCCAGCTCCTAGAACAACACGTCTATCTATAAAAATATGACGCACTTCAGAACACAGATATATATCTTAGTTAAAAACAATCTGGAACGTGTTACGTATCAGCCGGTCGATTCCGTTAAAATCTCACCGTGAAAACTTAGGTGAAGTGAGTTTGTTTTTGCTAGGAATCGACACTATTGACAGCTTACTCCACGCTCACTTCACCTAACTTTTCACGGTGAGATTTTTACAGAATCGCACCGCTGTTCTATTAACAAGACATCGACCACGAAGAGATGTGACATCGTAACCACGCCTCCGACCGCAGCCTTGAGGACGTAGGTGGATCAGATGGCTAAAACTGAATCCGATATATTTTTAGGTCTTTGTGTTATTTGTATTGGTTGGTGGTCACGTGTCGACATCGACACGCTTTGTTTATTTATTGTTGGTGTTCTCAGATTTCTGTGAAACGTGGAATGCTGTGGAATTGATGATTTGATTTGATGTGATTCATTAGAATTGCAGGGATTGTATTAATGAATTTGTTCTAGGTGTACCTAATGGCTTAGTTCTATCTCATAAGTAAACTAAATTGGGTCACGAGTGATAGTGAAATAAAAAATAAATGCCAAACTTGGCTTATTAGTCGATTCGCACGAATTTACTTGCCCGAAACGGGCGAATCGTCACTTTCAAATAATATTGTATTTTATAGGCGACTCGCTAGAAGTTAATTTATTTGTGGGCGAGTTGAGAACGCCAGAAAGATGTGACACATTTGATTCTTTTGCCAATGAAGTAACTTAATTGAAGAAAAAAGGACACGTTTTATAATACGACGATTTGCGCGTTTTGGGCGAATCGACTAATAAGCCCCAAACTTTCTTCTCAAAAAATCTTTTAGACAAGCCACACTGTACAGAAATCAATACTAGCTTATCTATGCTAGCCTTAGTACTAACATCAACCGACATAAAGTCGAACATTATAACCTCGTCCTTTTTGGAAGTCGGTTAAAAAACCTTTAAAAGCATCAAAATAAAGCGGACTCAGGAGTAGGTACTTATACTTCAAATTCTCACTTTACACAGCATAGTGTCCACTTAGCATGCGAATGTCTAATTGGAAGTCAACAATATTGATTGTAGACTTTTGCTGACGTAACCACATAGGTGTCAAACTATTAATGAAAAAGGCTCTCGCAGACTGCCGCGTCGCGACTATGTTGGATTTTTTTTAAAGAAATTTCATGGAAATTATTGTTCTACCGGAGTCGTGTCGCGCCTTTCTGCGGGACCCTTTACCTGAATAACATGATTGACATGATTTGCAGACGCAAGTAATTTGCAGTACTTTGCAGTGTATTGACGTCAATCATCGCATGTCTGGCCGTACCTAATCCTTATCGGTTAGTATCACGTTTATGAGAGTTATTGGGAAATGATGGCTATAAATATATAATTGATTGCTTAACAGGAACTGTCGCCTCAAAGAGATGTCAGCATCGAGAAGGGGCCCCATAGGGCCGAAGCCTGCCGGGTCAGCGGGATTGTCCGAAAGGGTTACCGCTGGCCCGGAACATAAAGGGCTAAGGAAGGAACACGGGTGGGTTTTAGTAAGTAAAAGTGTGACACTCCCTTCCGCTCCACCCAGAGCGGGAGGGGTCATTTGATGATTTCCCATCCGAAAAAAAAACCTTTGGGTGACGACTTGAGCACATTATGAACACATTAATTAAGTATGGAGTTATAACAGAGAATTTATGGCTGAATCTTGATCATATTCCTGCCCTTATAGCAATTTATTTGGGGTCGGCGCAACATGTCCATACTTCTCTAAGTGTCTAAACACACTATGCCGAAGGTACGCGCCCGAAGTTCGGCATGATTACGCCTGCAATGCTATTTATCGCAACGTAATTTCGGCATAATGTGTCGTCAGTAATACTATTAGTCGTCATCTCGGTAGTCACTCCCATTCTAGCCATATAATATGTCACACAATCCATCCATGCCATGTTAATTTATTTGGGGTTGATTCAAAGAGTGTTTCTTCTATAAGTTTACCACGTGATTGCACATGTAAATATATCTACAGGGTCAAATTAAATCAGCTAGCGAAACTCCGTAGTCGGATGACTGATGGAATCGATATCTATGATAATCCATGATAGGTATAACAAAAAAAAAGGATTCGGTGATTTTTTTTTGGGTAAACGACCTTAGTTGGTTACTTGAAATACCTGTTATATTTAGTCTAACCTTTACAGACGTGATAAAACAAAAAAAAATAGTTTTTCTCAACTCCTACTCGAAGTAAGTAGGTAACTTACACTACCATTGGTCGTTGACCCCCCGATTTTTATATTTTTTATTAGGCTTAGGTGTCGAGATCTATCACATCTTCGTTTATTTGGCCCTGTATTTTCATACCCAAATTATCTAACTCTCCTCTTGTATTAGCCACTCATACCTACTGATGCTTTAATTAAAACGTCCCGGAAACCTGTTCTTTAATCCCATGGCATTAATTAACGGCTTATGCTTTTATTATGCGAAAAAATTGCAGCTTTACTCAGTCGGGTAACATATTCTGAGGCCCCTCGTAATGACTCAATAAAAGTAAATCCTGAAAACAAATCGTAAAACAAAATTAAGGCCCAAAAGTCAACATTTGTGAACGGATTAAGGCGGGTACAGATTAGCGCAGATTAAAACTAATCCCACTTAATATCCTCGTGTACTACCTGCTTTACGAATGGTAAATTTTGTTATCTGTGATAAAAAAAGTGATTAAATTACGATTCAATAACGAAAGTGACGTTAGTACTTGTGTTATGGAGACTCAGATTAGCAATGTTTATTGCGTATGTTTATGGCAGTATAATTAATATTTTATTTTCATAAACGGCGAGGAAAGAGAATTTACTATCATCACCTTTCTCCTTAAAGATTGGAGAAAAGTTTCCACTTACCACAGTGAAAAGTCTATTATTTTCGTCATTCAAGCTAATGAAAAGTTTATTTTCTCTTGACTGTACCTACTTACCTACCTGTCAAAAAGAGTAAGGGGATCAGACCTGGTTATAGTGGACAGTGGTGTAACTATACCGTTTGGACCCGTGGCAAATTCAAGAGATGGGCCCTCCCTCAATGTAAAGAAGCTCTACCAACGTTACAGTTTTTTTACTAGCACTTTTCCGCGACTTCTTCCGCGTAGATTTCATATTTTCCCCTACAACATTTAAACACAGACCACTAGACCAACTATGCTTAGTTGAAGCATAGTTGGTCTAGTGGTCGCAAACGCTACTGCTGAGCATGAGGTCCTGTCCAAAAAATTAGACTAACAATGGGAAAAAGGTACAAAATGTTCGAAACCTGAATGATGTCCTTTATTGCAAATAAAAAAAATAAAGTTTGCATTTATAAACTTATGTTAGGATCCTCCTGTGCTCATGGCCCTCTCGGGCCGGGGGCCCCCTCTGGCTGGGGGCCCCCTCTGGCTGGGGGCCCGTGGCATTTTGCCCCAATGCTACCCTATAGTTACGTCACTGATAGTGGATTAGACAGAAATTAAAACAAGAATAACTAGCAGGGGATCCAGGGGGGGAAGTGGTTCAGGGGATCAGACCGGAATAAATCTGTGCGAAGATTCTTTTTAACGTTGGTGCTTTTGTTTTTTGTTCTGAAATTAAATTCAACTCCACCCCAACCCAACCCCTTGGGGATTACAGGCGTGATGTTATGTTTTGTGTAAATAAAAGTAAAATTTATAATAATCTGACAAGCGTGGTTTATCAAGTAAGTATTATCTATATCTTGCATGGTATCGCTCTAAATACCATTCAGTAGCAAAAGTCGCCACTTGAAGCATTTAATCCATTATATGTTTCCAGGAAATGATTCAAAAGGCCTTCATTTCTTAGATATGACCACTCATATGTATTTATTTGATATTAGATTAGATTTAGAAGGAGACTGTATTTAGATAAGATAAACAATAAGGACAAATAACAGACAATTTATGTCTGCCATGACCACTTTCCTAATATAAGTAAGGACCTAACACAATTACCAATACAAAATATAGAATTATAATTAATAGAATCAGCAATACAACTCCTTAGTTTAGAATTGACCTCAACTGTCATGATTTTATGAAATAGTCATTCAATAGGGTAATCAACGATAAAATAGGGTTACAGCTCGAAAAAACCTGGATTTTTAGAAAAGCGAAAATAATCTTATCTACTGATTTGTTAGTCTTTATTCTTATCCTGTTATATTATGATTATGATCAAAATTATACATAAGTACTTGAAAAGCTTACAAAAAATATGTTTTAATGGCCTACGCTGTTTTTCAATGTTCCTGAAAAACAACCTGAAAATTCCTTTTTCGAGTTGTAACCCTATTTTATCGGAGGTGCGATATGAACTTAGAGTGATGTATTGATGACTTTTATGTTTATAATTCTATAAGTACTTAAATATTTGCTATGGCGGCTGATCATTAGATCAAAATTTAACATGATACTGACCTGCAAAAAAACGTAAGACTTTTTTTAATTTCGCGGGCAATCCTGTCGCTTTCCCCTTTATGTTCAAGTCCCATGTTAGAGAGGGTGTCTATTGCCACTAGCCAGGCACAAGTTCTCTCGTTCTGTCAAACATATTGAAACTAGAAAAATAGAAAAGTCAGACATGATTTCGTGGGAAGGAAGGTACACTGAATTGTGTACATTTAAGTGTAGTAGATAAGGTCTGTAATTGTATTTCTATCTTGAAAACTGCGCGTCGCGTCGCGTCTCGGTGTGTACTGACCCTTAGTATTGAATTTCTGATTTTGATCATCTACTTTTGCTGTTGACTGTACACTTTACAGTCGTGTTTGAAATAAATACATAGAAGTGAAATTCATGTGTTTTTCATGTTTAAAAGTGTTAGTAAATATTAAGTATTGCGTGGTTCACAGACGTCGTTTCTTGCCAAACGATTTTGCGCACATTTTTGACGACCGTAGTATAATTAGGTACTATGTATCGTAAAGTACAAACCTCATGTTAACAATAAAATGGTCGATCCGTTGCTTATACGCGTAATAGTGTACCTAACCACAGTTCTTTTAGTAGGAGGTAGATACGTCATTACGTATGCATTCCGAAAATCAACAACATTTCATGCTGAACTATAAATACGTATTTTTCACGTTGAAAATCTTCTGTAGTTACTTTTCTATAACCATGTAAATCAGTATTTTCATCCCTGTGCGAATATTTACATTACATGCACGTTTATTAGGAGCAGTGGTGGCCCAGTAGCCCCGACTTACGAGTTGTAGGTCGTAGGTTTGCACACAGACAGGCACTTTACTTTGCGTAAATTATTTCATCACCACTGCTCTCAGAACGGTGAAGGAAAATATTGTAAGAAAACCGTTCATGTGTGTCCATAAATTCGAAAACATGTGACATCTACCAACCCGCACTGGGCCCGATAACGGCCCACTGTCTCACCGAGAGGAGGCCTGCAGTAGGAACATTATAGGCTGACTATGCTGGCACGTTTATGACGTCACCATAAATGACGACCGTTCACTAACGTGACAAAAATGGCTCCAAATAGCATTGTAATGAGAGTTTTCGCGGCACGTAGACATAATTACGGTGGTAAAATTCTTGGCACTAAAATGGGATGGAGGGCGCTTGAGTTATGTAAGGCATTATTTTGGAGCGGACGGGAAACTGGAAAGGTCGAAAATAAATCTTGCTGTAGTTGATATTTTATGAACCTTGATAGGTAATTTTATATGTAGGTACCGAACTACATATAAAATTTTACCTACACGAAATGATGACCTCATTTCAGCCGAAAGACATCCACTGCTGGACATAGGCTCCCCACCCAAGCACCTCCACGGCGACCGGTAAAATAATATACACACAGGTAAAATTATATATTACGCGGTACCTATAAAACCAAGAATACGATATTTTGAAAGTTTAGACTGGTGCTATGTATATAGGTAACGACGACCAAGGTACGCTTTGTAAACCTATTGATGGTTGAAGTATGTTTTTCTCAAGACATAATTCTTTAATTATAATAATAAAGCTGAAGAGTTTGTTTGTTTGAACGCGGTAATCTCTGGAACTAAAAGTCGGATTTGAAAAATGGGTTTTGCATTTGATAGCCCAATTATTTTTTCTTCAACCTCGAGCAAAAAGATAAACAGAAACAACGCTAAGCAAAAATGAAGTAAAAGCGTGGGAGGCTGGTACGGGGGACAAGACATTTCGCGCTTACGAAGTCGCCGGTAGAAGCAAACCCTTTTTATAGGTAATCAATCAGTTCAGCCTATTGGAGTGTTCGCTCTCAATTGCTGGACATGGCTTCTACCAAGGTGCGCCACAATACCCAGTGGTATATTGTGGTATCACCTAGGTTTCTTTCATCATCATCTGCCTAGCCTTTTCCCAATTATGTTGGGGTCGGCTTCCAGTCTAACCGGATGCAGCTGAATACCAGTATATTACATGGAGCGACTGCCTATCTGACCTCCACAACCCAGTTACTGGGTAATACGATACCCCTTGGTAATTTAAGACTGGTTGTCAGACTTTCGGGCTTCTGTCTACCCGTAACGACTGTATAAGATCCACGAATTACAGCCGGGACCAAGGGCTTAACGTGCTTTCCGAGGGGTCTCGGTATGTAAAGATGGTCACCCATCCACAGACCAATCGCGGCAAGCGTAGCTTAACCTGATCGATCGACCTGTGCGGCTGTTATTATTTAGCCACGGGCCCCTACTAAGTTTCTTTCTTAAAAAATGAAAATCGCGCTGTAAACATTATATAATTAGTATGGTAATACTAAAGAATGACTTTAAAATTCGTAAAGCTTGCTTAGTAACATTTCAAATCTACAAATAGTAGATTGTTATATAAGGGTGGAAAGGAATAATTCCCATACGAGGCATTTAGACGCCCGAGCGCAGCGAGGGCGGCTATAGTCCGAGTGGGAATTGATGACTTTCACCCGTGTTAAACACTCTACTTTTCATTTCGAATATAAGGAAAGTAAAAAATAGCAGTTTTTCTAAAATATTAATTGATAATAATAACATGAATAGTAGATACCTATATATTAGTCTTTTTTAAATTTGAAATATGGAACACACCGCGTCACTTTTTAGTGCTGACCGTCCACAACTTTCTATTTCGATTCAAAACTTGCATTCAGCCTAATCGATACTCGCAATAAAAAAAAATTGTAGAAACTGAATAAAAAACTCTTATAACTAACAAAATATTTTGAAATGTTAAGTGTTTGCAGAATACCCAATTTATAGAATTAATTTATCATCATTCTCAAATAAACTTTTGCTAAGCCTACCTAAAAAATGTTTGTTGGGATTTCAGTAGCATACTAAAAAGTATCAAAAACAAAATCCACAGTAAATAATTGTCCAATAAATTAAAATAATTTTAAACAGCGAGCGCTTTCCGAATATAAATTCAAATATAGAAACATTTCGGCACGAAATTCAATAAATGCTGCTAGTGACATGATAATTATTAGAAGAGATTGAAATGATATCTATTAGAAAAGCATAAATCATTAAAACAATGCATGTATTTATTGCTTAAAATAATTGTATTTAATTTTCAAGTATCGATTACATTCCTCATATTAATTAATCGTCAGTGGAAATTAAAAAAAAAATTGTTGGAATAATCGCTTTCGCACATCATTGCAATAAAAAAAAAAAATAATGGTCGACGATTTTGAACACAAATTGAGTAGGTAGTGGTAATTTGAATATTACGTTAAAACCTGGGCATTTTCGTGTTGTTTATAATATTTTCAATAATATTTGTCACATTTTAAATCTTATCTAAGTAGGTACATCTTTGTGTGAAATTTGTGAAAAGTAACAATGAAAACACGCACGATTGGCGCGAAACATCGACATTACATATAATAAAACTTCATTACCACTACTTATTTACCTTAAACTATGGATAAATTCGTCGAATAATTAAATGATGTATATGCACAGCCCCTATGGTGAAGTCAGGATGTTCGAAATCCCCAATTTTTATGTTTTTTAGCCTCGACCACAACTGACATAAAAATTATTATCGTACCTCTAAGTATGTTGAATTTATTCAAGGTAAATTATTAACTAAACTTGTGTGCTAAATATGAAAGATTTAATGGCGTTAACATAATTATGAGCTTTTTATCCAACTCTCCTAATTAACGCACATTTATAAGATTTGATGGGTAGCCTAATAAATATTTACATAATCAATTAAGGGTGTCTGACTGAGCTGATTACCTAACCAAATTTAGTTCCATTTTTAAAATTCATTCCCGCCCTAAGGAGGGAAGCAATTACTATGAGTCTTTCCCGCCCTTTGGTGGGAAGCAGCGTCTTCCACCCGCTATTCGGATCAAACAAACACTACTTTCCGAACATGAGAGATGAAAAAGTAATTTCCTTTGTAAGAAAAATTTTCAGGTACCTATCGCAAACATTAAAGACAATTAAGTATTGCAAATGTTGCCGTTTTATTTTGATTAACTGCAGTCTTAATTTATTCAGTTGTATAGACTGTTTTAATTTTTTCAGTAGATAACTTGTTTTCAGTCATTTCATTATTAAAGGAAAGAACGAGTACTTCGACGCCTAAGCGTTCTTTTGTTTTTGTAATTTGATTTCTATACCTAGTTAGTTTAGTCATTTAATTTATTACCTGGTAAACAGTTAACTATTGTAAGAGTTTAAAACATAATAAAATTTAAAGGAAAAGAATTTGAAGTGTTTTCAAATATAAGTAGTTAGGTATCTAGAACATGTTGGCCTTTTAGCTCGATATAAAAATCCGAACTCTAAGGCTGCCATTCCAAGAATGAAACAGACATGATGTACTCAAACGGGGACATAACTTAAAGCAATTTAAGCGAACGCGACCGAAACGATAATACTATTTTATGAACACAGCCATTGTTTCTTACGTCACGTCGTCACTAACATTTTTAACTGTAGGAAATTTCCATGTGAAACACCTAATCGAATCGTGTGAGGCTAATGTTGGTAGGTATACTAGCTAGCCTGTATGATTCCATATTGTGCTGTTATAAAAATATTCAGTGTGGTTTTTGTGACGCGGAATGTTCCGTAGGTTTGTATTAGGTATGCGTAGATGGGTGACAATTGAGAGGGGCTTGTGGCTAAGTAATGACAGCCACAATGGTCGTTCGATCAGGTTAAGCTACGCTTGCCGCAGTTGGACCGTGGATGGGTGACCATCTTTACATACCAAGATCTCTCCGTGCCTCGGAAAGCACGTTAAGCCGTTGGTCCCGGCTCTCATTTGTGGATCTTTGTCAGTCGTTACGGGTCGTCAGAAGCCCGAAAGTCTGGCAACCAGTCTTACCAAGGGGTATCGTATTACCCAGTAACTGGGTTGTGGAGGTCAAAAAGGCAGTCGTTCCATGTAAAATACTGGTATTCAGCTTCATCCGGTTAGACTGGAAGCCGACCCCAACATAGTTGGGAAAAGGCTAGGCAGAATGTGAGTTCATTGGTGACAATGGTGACAATTTACCATTGTTTTTAATTCGGTAACTATTGCTTTTCGTACTGATGGAGAGCTTTAACAATTTTTTTGGGAAAATATTGATAGGTATCTATAGTATAGATAGGTCCATAATTCTTGAAGACATTTAAAAGTAGAACACGGCGTACGTTTGACTCCCTCTAATTGAACTCTGAATTCGAATATGCTTAAACATGTTTTCAGAAGGTTTTGAGGAAATAATAACCACAACTTACAGTGGAATTTATGTAATGAATGTTTAAAAAATCTAATTAAAAAGAAAGGTATTAATTTACTTACGCACATAAAAATTCCAAACAATATAATTCCTAATCTTAATCGCATAGTAAACCGATAAATTATAAGTAGTTAGTTTAGGTACTATTTCCGTGAATTGCATAAACGCTATCAGTTTTCATTATCGCCCGTCTGAAACAATATTGAAAGTAGGTACCTATTTTAACATTTAAATTGATTGCAACACAACAGTGGGGCTCGTGGCTAAAAGATAACAGCCGCATGGCTCGATCGAAGGTGACCATCCATTACATATCGAAAAGCACGTTAAACCGTTGGTCTCGGCTGTCATTCGTAGACTTTTGCTAGTCGTTACGGGTAGGCTAGTCAGAAACCCTAGTTGGGAAAAGGCTAGGCAGATGATGATTTAAATTGATGGCAACACTGCTGTTACTACTCGTATTTAGGGGAGTCCCACATTTCACACACCTGTGATTAAGGTTATCGTATTTCCTTGTGTACCTACATTGTTGTTGAGTCATTTTAGAGTACTTACCTGCTTTTTCTTCTTGGTCGCTTACTTCATAACTGAAAGGCCTTAGTGGCTTTATGAAAGTTGTTCTTCCACTTCGTTCGGTTCTCGGCTTCTCTCAGGACAGTGCCATAAAGGCTGAAAAGCCGAAACAGTTTTATAAAGTGTGTCGTCCCACTCACTGGCGAACCATCACAAGAGAGACTGAAGCTGTGGCGAGACAGTGCTTCCTTACCCAAACCGTTCTTCCCACCCGCTGAAGACCTCCCACCTGGATATGAGTTACCTTGGGTAACCTGGAAGTCTTTAAACAGACTCTGGACCCAGGTTGGCCGCAGCAAGGAAAACCTGTTCAGGTGGAGATTCATTAGACGACTCCGCCTTGTATTGTAAATGTGGTGCTGTTCTATAAACGATGGGACACTTAATATCGTATGCTGCGTGTCCTGTCAGCTGCACGTTACAGCAACTGGTGGACGCTGGTGATGGCACCAAAATAGTAGCCGAATTCTGGGCCGAGTCCATTTAGATTGCTATCGACACGCTAAGAAGAAGGACAGTCGAAAATCAGCAGGGTAATTGCGTAACACACTATCAGTAGCAATGGCTTTCATTTTGGCAGTTCAACAAAATTCAATACGTTATTTACATTGTTGAGCAGACAAATTTTTCGAACATATGAAGCAATGGATTAGCAATATCCTTCAAAATGATCCAGATTGTGATCGATTGAATGTAACGCAATTAGGGTGCTGTATCCGGACCGGACTAGTCTAGTACTGATCTTGGTGACATTGGAGACCTATGTCCTACCAAATACGAGTCAGTTTACTTATCGTGAGTCCTTCTCTTGATTACCTACTAAGAATCAAAAACCTTTTCTTAAAATAGGCATACAGGGTGGTAGGAACATCGACGCGCAAACTGTAACCATTCAGCACATGATTCTAAACCCACCACGTTGAAATTATTCGTCAATTAAAAAAAAAAAACGAAATGTTGAATGGATCCCTAAAACTTCAACTAATAACTCTAATTCAATTACCATACTATAAAATTGAAGTATATGCTAATATCTCATTCTATAATTGATCGGTAACGGAAAATATCAATCGATAGAACTAAGTATCTATTAGTGATTTCAGATTTCAGTGGTACCTACTACGTTGTACGCTAAGTATTTCCTCAAGGTCTTGCACCGCAGTGATTACAAAAAAACCCGAACAAAAGATTTAGTTCAGAATACTGAAAAGCTAAGTTTTCCTCTCTTCCTATGTAGTTTGCTGATCCCGACAGGGTACTCCATATTGATTATAATTTTAAGTTGCCACCTAAGTAGGTATTTACACATTGTGGAACGCAATAAACTTTTGAGCATTGAATACGATTGTATTTTGCCTAACTTTAACTATGTATTTACAGTCATGTCGTTGAAACCTAATTTTCACATGCGGGTCAAACGACTATTCGGGGCGACTTTTAAATCGACGTGTTCTTTCTAGATTGCGTTAATGTGTCATAATATTAGGTATGTTACCAAATTAAAGAAACATCCTTTGATTACGTGAAAATATATAGGTAAGATGATCGCTGCACGAAATCTTAACCATTATCATAAAAAAAAAACATGAACAACTGATAATGATAACAGTGTTAATCTCATATAGGTAAGTACCTAAATAATTGATAACATTAGACTAGTTTCGCATACCTACGCCGTACTTTATAAACAAGGTCTAAAGCGTGTCTAATTTTCCAGACTTTTATTGAAAGATTAAAATGTTTCATGCCATTTATTGCGCCGTATTTTGAAACGTTATTGAATGAATCAATCTTCAGAAAGTACGTACTATATTAGAGTAGGTACCTATTCTGAGTAATCAAACCACCTTCACCACAAGTAAGGGCGGATTTCACAAATGAAACTAACTAAACTCCGTTCAAGAGTAGTCAGTGTCAGTATTCACCTATAATGATGACCCCTTTTTTTTTTTTTTTTTGCGCATGGGAAATCATCAAATGACCCCTCCCGCTCTGGGTGGAGCGGAAGGGAGTGTCAGACTCTTACTGACTAAAACCCACCCGTGTTCCTTCCTTAGCCCTTTATGTTCCGGGCCAGCGGTAACCCTTTCGGACAATCCCGCTGACCCGGCAGGCTTCGGCCCTATGGGGCCCCTCCTCGATGCTGACATCTCTTTGAGGCGCGCGTGGAACACGTACGCGCCGTCCGGCACGGGCCTGGTCCTGATCGGACGGTGAGCTACCCATTACTCTCCGCCCGCAGCCGCGCCTACGGTGGCCGGGAGTCGTCGCGCGGCTCCCGACGCCCGGAGCGTCTCCCGCGGCGGCTGGGACGGGAGGCTCTCTCCCTAAGCCGTCCCGCCACCTCCTTCGCTAGCATGACTGCTTCGCAGAAGGAGGTGACTGCCTCCCACTCCCTCTCGCCCCGGACCATGGCTTGCACCAGGGCCGGGCGCGAGAGGTCGCCGCCGCTGCCGATCGCCTCTACGAGGACACGGCTAGCTTGATCGCGGTTTAGATGTACCGCGGGGTAATTGCGTAACACACTTACAGTAGCAATAGCAATGGCTTTCATTTTGACTGTTCAACAACATTCATAGGGTAATTTACGTTGAAGAGCATACAAATTTTTCGAACATAATATGCAATGGATTAGCAATAAGTTTCAAAATTATTCAGCTTGTGATTGAAAGTGTGTGACGCAATTAAGGTTCAGGCGGTCGATTCTGTAAAAATCTCACCGTGAAAACTTAGGTGAAGTGAGCGTGGAGTGAGCTGTCAATAGTGTCAATTCCTAGCAAAAACAAACTCACTTCACCTAAGTTTTCACGGTGAGATTTTTACAGAATCGACCGGCTGATCGCGTTCAGTTCCATTGTTGAAATTCACCCTAAGTAGTTAAGTATCTAAAACATTTTGTCCTAAGCTCTTCTCTGAGAGCTATACTCGTGTATGATCCATTTACACAATGTACTTGTAATACCTATCTAACATTAAATGTTACCAAAATGTCTGTATGTCTGTCTATTTTTAAGATTTATTGACTAAACCGCTAATTCAATATTGATGGGTGTCGAGAACCCACAAGAAAAATCAACCCTTATAGATGTGAAAAGTGGCGTTAAAGTTTGTATGGGCAATCCTTGTGGACGAAGTCGCGATAAAATGCTAGCTACTAATTATAATCTTATCATTTAAGCACGGAAAAACCCCCAAGGTTTAATTAAGACCTACATTTCAAGTACATAAAGGTATCAAAATCGTACGTGCCATTCTACACGTCACGTAGAACCATAGACAACGTCATAGTTTCCATACTATGTTCGCAATAATGTGGTTACTTGGGATGATGAAATTGCTAGTGATGTATTTGTTTTACCTGTTCTATTGTATTGCCTTTCATGTTCATGTTGACGTACAGGGAATTACGTGAACGTCACTACGTTTTAAAGGGAAAGGTCACGACTGATTGTTATTGTTTTCTTCTTTTGTTTACTAATAACTGAACTTTAATATTGTCCTCGTATAACTCTTTCAACTGTTGTGACGTTGGTAAAGGTTATGACATAGATTCTACGCTACGCCCGGCGCCCACGGACGAGGCTGTTGTTATTTTCTTGACGATAATGGAGTTGGTTTTAGAGATACCCACGGGGGAAAAGTTTAGTCTGAAAATATATGACGTTAGCAGCTCCAGTGTACCTAGTCACCGTAAATAAGAGAATATTTATGATTGTTTGAAGTTTTCCGTAAAGGGCGTCATTATTTCTCCATTCTCTTGAAGTACAAAGGTGTGATTCATGGGGCTTCGAAAGATTAATCATTAGCGATCTGTTAATTTTACCCGTTCTTTAGTCACATTAATGGCTCGTCACAGTATCTTTTACGTTAGGGAATTACGTGTGCGTTGTGAGTAAACGGTCGTGACTCCTAGCCTACTCAGTTGTTAATTAGTATGATTAATTATCCAACGCCTACAGCTAAATATGAGCGTCTTATGAGACTGCTGCAAATAAAAATCTCATTTGAAATCTCCATAGACTCCCCGCTGGGAAACTGTAGCATGCATGGGCGTTGCATCCTATACTTTTGAAATTGTTCCTTATTTGTCTTTTACGACACCCACACGTAGGTATAGGATTTTCAATACAAGCTAGTAAAGGGTTTCTTTATTTTTATACTACAGTGTGACAGTGCTATAAATTTGGTTGCCAGATGAAGTTGGAGGAGCAGGCAAACTAGACATCGAAGTCGAAAATAAAATTATATCATCCATACTAATATTATAAATTCGAAAGTAACTCTGTCTGTCTGTTTGTAGGTACTTATGTTACTTTTTCAAGCCTAAACCACTGAACAAAATAAAATTTGGCAGAGAGATAGATTGCATCCCGGGGAAGGACATAGGATAGTTTTTATCGATATAGGTACCTCGCGGACGAAGCCGCGGGCGGAAGCTAATAAAGATATAAATTGTTGGTGTTTTTGTAACTTGAGGCAATCTCTGGAAGTACCTACTGATCTGAATCTGAAAACTCTTTCACTAATAGAAAGCTACGGTGTCGCCGAGTAGCATGTAAAGGATTTAGGGTTTTTTTTTTTTTTGTGAAAATAAGATATTTCACGCTTCGTCAGCGTGAACTATCTTATTTTCGCGGTCGCGGGCATAAGCTAATATTATTTTAATTGCTTTGTTTGTAAGAGGTAATCTCCGGAATTATTGATGCGATTATTGCGGTTTAAAAAAATATTTCACTAATAGAAAACTACACTATCGCCGAGTGCCATATGTTTTATAGTTGACTTTCACGCGAATGGAAGTCGCGGGCAGAAGCTAGTCTAAGATATTTCCGTTTCAGTTGTAAATAAATGAAACCACTACTTATCTATTTATCATTCTTGTATCGTACTCGTATCGCAGTCCCGAAAGTACTATCGCAGGTGTTCGCAATGGACGTGTTAAAATTCACATCACGTCTCTCCGGTTCTTCCCGAAAAGCGTCCTAATTTTCCATAGCCTGTACCTACCGCGTACACGGCGTGGAAAGATCGTTACTTATTAGTGAAGTGTTAATTTTTGCCGTTTTGTCGTCACCTTATAAATCGTCATAAATGTCGTACGTTAGGAAAATACGTTTACATAGTAATTAGAAGGAAAAGCACGTGATTGTTACCTTTGTTATTGTTTATTACCATAGTAGACGTACAGTTCCGGGAAAATTAAAGTGGTAAGCCTTATGCGTAATCTATGGAGACTACGCATCTTGTTCTTTCTAGGAATGCTTTTCCCTTGTTGATACCTACGAAGATAGGGGAAATTGCACTTAGACTGATATATTAGGTAGTCTAAGTACTGCAGTAATTAACGTATTAACATTGTAATGAAGTACACTCGAAGCCTTACGTCGTCGTTTCGGCGAAGTCTCCTTTGCATGTTTCCTAGCTTGACGTTAATTTCGACTCGGATCTACTCAAAGGAAATGCGCATAAATAATTATTATCCATGATGAAAATTTCCAGAATTGCAATTAAAACAGTTCCCGCGGTTTCACCCGCATAAGTGTCGATCCCGTGGGAATATCGGGATAAAAACTATCCTATGTCCTTCCCCGGGATACAATCTATCTCTCTGCCAAATTTTGTCGAAATCCGTTCAGTGATTTAGGCGTGAAAAGGTAACATACAGACAGACCGACTTACTTTCGAATTTATAATATTGATGATGGATGAAAGCAGGTTTTCTGAAAATTTTAGTTGGTTAAAGTTAACTTTAAGGTTTTCTCAAAAGATATTTCTTATCGCTATAATGCGTCACGAGACTTTACGGCAACAAGTCATCGACCCAGCTTTACATAATTATTTAAAACCCATCAGTATAGGCTATCTATAGGTTTGATGCTCATAGCAACTACGGCGGCCATCGATCCGGTCACCTACTTAGCAAAGATTTTTAATCAGAAAATTAAAACCAATTTGACACATCCGAAATACGGGATCATACGTATTAAATTAATTACAATTTAAACTATATTCGATCCACTTTTGATCAAGTGCATAAAACCCCCCGATCATCATCATCACATCCTCAACTCTCAAACAAAACCGAATTTTAAGCTTTTTAGGGTTCCGTACCAAAATGGTAAAAACCTTATGGTGAGACTCTGTCTGTCTGTCATAGCTGGATATCTCAAGAACTACTAATGCTATCGACTTGAAATTTGGGATAGTTTTAGATGACGTTTGCCCAACAATTTTGCAAATATGAAAGAAATAAAAATATATGTATATTTTTTGCAACAGAAACTGAAAGGGGGGTCTGAAAAATTCGAAGTGGCTACTAGGGCATGTCGGGTATCATATGAAAGAGCGCGGTTTGCACACTCTCAACCATTTTTAATTTTTTTTTAGGCCGCATAGTTCTCGACTTTTGATGAAAAATTTAAAAAAAATACCCCCCCCCTTATCTCCGAAGTTTGCAAGGAGAAAAATCTGAAATAATTATATGTGATAGAAGTTTATGTAAAGATTACAGGAAAAATAAAACGAAGTCTCTAAATAGCACACTTTTTAGAAATCATCAACAAAAGATACATTAGTTCCACTATCGGTCAGGTCAAGAGATGGCGCTGACATAAAACTGCAATATTCTATACCACAGTGCACAGTGTTAAAATTCTCTGACGAATATAGGCGTCGCCGATGAAAATTTAAAAACATTTATGATCTTACGGAACCCTCGGTGCGCGAGTCCGACTTGCTCTTGTTTTATATTAGGTACATTAATGCGTCTTAGAGTAACTACACGAGACTCATCGGCGACAAGCCATCGACCCAGTATAGGCTATCTATAGGGTTGATGCTCATAGCAACTAGGGCAATCGATCCAGTCACCGTTTGTCTCACGACTAGCGATGCAGAAAGAAAATAAAGGTACACTTAATAAGGTTTCAATGCAGCCCTATAAATCCTGGAAAAATTTTACCCTTTTCTTCGTAACGGAAAATCACGTAACCATGGATATGTTTTTCCATTTTCTTACATCGACGCACGTATCCACTTTTGAACAAGTGCTTAAAAAACCCCTCCGAGAAACGATCATCATCATCACACCTATGGTCTGTTCCAAAAATGTCTGATGAAATAGTAAACAACCCTGTTCCGGTTAAATTCTTACGCAATCACTCACTAAAGGGAATTAGTAACACATTCATCTATATTTAGAAGGTTTCAACTGTATATATCTCACACATTTTCCCAACAATTATTGTTTGAATACCTATAATAAATTGTATTTGAAGATTATTCGACGAAAATTGAGCTTATAAAATTGGTTAATTTTATTGTAAAATGTAAAATATATTTATGGCGATTTAAAATTAGAATTTCGGGTTTAAGTATTCAAATAATCTAATAGCATTCCATTTGTTTACATATTATTCATCAAATATTTTTGGAACAGACTATGGATTAATGGATGATCACTGAAAATATAATTCTACACAAAAAACCAAGTGAAGTGAAGAATAAAAGTGCAGCGTCTATGACAAAAAGCTATCGTTTCAGACTGCCACGCCTTTATGTACTTGTTAAATAATTTAAAACAGCGTTTCAAACCAATTGGATCCGATGCGTCGTTCCTTTGAAATAAATTACATAATACGAACTACGTCGCAAAAAGATCACCCAGCCTTGAAGTATCATCATTATATGACATGATATAATGGCATAATAGATGCGCAGGATTCAGTACCTATATTATGTAAGGTTTTACAACTGATATAATAGCCATTACCGACCTATTATACCTACCCATTGATGTGCTACACTTAGTTGTACTGCAATGGGTATTTCAAGGTTATTCTTCTGATTCATCAGTGCCTTTTCACAATTTTAGTACTTACTAGCTTCCACCCGCGTGGTATGTCGATAAAAATAGCATAAGTCCCTTCCCAGTGTTCCATGTATCCCCATACCAAATTTCATCAAAATCGGTCCAGCCGTTTCGGAGATTAGCAGGAACAAACAGACCAACAGATTTTTTTTAATTTTTTTTTATACACACTCCTACAAAATTACAGCTTTCTAGTACTAACGGTCTCTTAGCGAAACCTCGGACAGACAGACAGACGGACATGACGAAACTATAAGGGTTCCGTACCAGAACTACGGAACCCTAAAAAAACATTAAAACAAAACTTGAAATAAATATAAAAACATGAGTCACTCATCATACATTCAGTGAATTTCTTGCTGAAAGCGACTGTATCTCAGATATTCAGGCTAGTCTAAAGTGTAGCATGCATGAACAAGAGTGAATAATTACAGCGAAGTGTGGTAGTAAACAGTGGCTGAAGCTGGGTCAAATTTTAATAATGGCGCCACGGTTTTTTCCATAAGGAAATAATAACGGAAGACGAATGGCGCCGTTATGTATTAATATGCTTCTGTATCAAGCTTATGTAGTTATTTATGAAAACACTGAACCGGAAAACGGTTGGAATATGTAATGGTTTTCCTATACCTAAACTCTAACAGACTATTAAAAGTATGGTAATTGGTGGTGCAGTAGGTTCTATGAGGCCATCATGTAGCATCGTCGAAAGCATCATCACTTACCTTAAAATGAAGTAATGGTCAAATAATTATTATCTAATACCTAATTAATTAATAAAAATAACAAAATTAAATCCTAACTTGACTAAAACTAAAATATAGCATCGACAAAAATTCATCCGCATCGCTGTAAATTGGTCAAATTGTAAGCCTTCAAAATTAAAATAGTCACTTTGCTATATTCAAGTGATTTTTGATAATAAATACAAAAATTATGAAACAGCACACAATAAATATATCGGTCATCCATACTATCCATGAATACTTATAATTTTATAAACGCCAAAGTAACTATATCTGTCCGTTGCCTTTTCACGAGTAAACCACTGAACCGATCGTTATGAAATAGAGGTTCAAGGTGGCGTAGGACCTGGCGAAGGACATAGGCTACTTTTTATCCTGGATATTTGTATATTAAAAATATTATTATATACAGGGTGAATTGACAACATGCGACAAATCGAAATGGGAGATTGTACTCATCAATATGAACAACTTTTACTAACCTGAAATCGCGGAAAAAACATTAGCTGTACCCTACATTTATGTTCGCATAACTCGTCAAAATGTAGGAAACAACAGATTTTTTTTTTAGCGGTTGCATGTTTGGTCCCTTAGTAAAAGTTGTTCATAATGATGAGTACAATCTCCCATTTCGGTTTGTCGCATGTTTTCAATTTCAACTAGTATTATTAAATTATAATATTTATATTTATTATAATATTAAAAAATTATGAAATACAAAATACACGCAGACCAAATAGTGGGCAACAGCTAGTAGGTATTTTGTTTGAATATTACCTAACAGTCACGCGATTGTTTTGATATTGAGTTTATATATCACGTAAAGTGTACCTAGATTTATGGCCTACTTCCTTAAATGTTATCATGATATTACTCGGTAGGTACTTTAAATCTTGACATAATCATCCAATTTATCATTCATATAAATCCATTTTCCAATGGAAAATGTCTAAGTTATGTCTATCTACAGCCAGTGATTGATTGGTGCTTATCACACTAATATTATGACTGCCTATCTGACCTCCACAAGGTCAGATAGGCAGTCGCTCCATGTAAAATACTGGTATTCAGCTGCATCCGGTTAGACTGGAAGCCGACCCCAAAATAGTTGGGAAAAGGCAGATGATGATTATAAAGGTGAAAGTTTGTGAATGTGCTTGTATGTTTGCTACTTCTTCACGTACAAACTGCTGGACCAATTTTAATAAAATTTGGTATGGAGGTAGCTGACACCCTGGATTAACACAAGATACTTTTTATCCAGATATTCTCATGGGATCGATACTTATGCGGATGAAAGCGCGGCGCGCTGCTATTTCCAAATATTTTCCGGAAGTCTGGCAAAAAAAAATCCTTGGATTCAGTTTTTGTTCGTACCTACTTAGGTATTTAATGGAACATGTTCAACATATTCACAACTATTTGACAGGCTTCCGAGTTGAAAATTACACATTTTCGGTTAGGTATGTGATTTGCCTAATCCCCGGCAACAAATACCTGTCGGAAGAATAGTGTAAAAAAAATACTGTCAAAAATTTCAAGTTTCCAATTTGTGAAAAGTATTTATTAATCTTCGATAACATTGATTGATGTTCGATTAGGCACGGAAGCGTATCCATTGGTTGTGAATAGCTATGCTGGTTCACCTACATACCTATCAGCCTATACATATACACATGCACCTACATACCTTGGTGCACGTGCACATTGTGTTCTTAAGGTCAACCTAAACAAAAGTTATCCAAATAAAAGTAGGTACTTATTGAATATATTTACATTAAACATACATCAAAAAGCCAAAACCAACAAGATTTTATCTGTAACTGAAACAGAACAAGTTTACAGACAGCATTACGGATTCTTTGTTTAGTTTTACATGTTTACAGACAACAAACATGCTTTTATTTACAAAGAGCCGTCATAATATGTAATTCTCACAGTGATATAACGCCCGCCCATGCGCGTCCTAGGACAACGCGTGACGTCACGGCTCGGGGTCGGCGACCTCAGCTGACTTGCGCATTTTGACAGATCGAACGGAAAATTACCGGCAGCGGTGCTTAGAAAAAATGTAGATATAGGCACGTATAAAAGAGCGTTTTATGCGCGAAGCGCTCGTGCGTGACTGAAATTCATAATGCAATTACATGGTTCATGCAAAAAAAAAAATTATAGCTTTTAGAAGTAGAAAATTGAGGAAGGAAATTTTTTAGGGAGGCTATTTTCTTGCTCATCAATAAGCACTTACTAAAAAGAGGAAGATTACAAACGAATAACAGTTTTTAGGCAGAACCGTGACTGTTACCTGCCTAAATACCTAACATATTCTTTACTTAACTAGGTACTTTTCACGCTGACAGGGATGCCGACGAATTTTTGATGCCCTATGATTTTTTACCTTTGTTTTGTTTTATATACTCGTAAATGTACTGGTATTATTTTAAGTCTGTTAGCTTATATGTTAAGTAAATATTATCTTGTTGGAAAATATTTACATAACTATCTCGTTTCACATGTTAATATGATGGAATTATGGTAAGAAACTTTGAAAGAAAACTTTTCAGTTTTCTTTCAAAGTTTCTTACCATAATTCCATGAAACAATGGAAAATTATAAATTTTAGCTTACATTTTATATATATTATATTTTACATAGCATAATCATATGAGGCTTATCAATGAAGTTCTATCATCCTTTTGTGTAGGCTTGAGTATTCTGTAAAGCCGGCTTAGTACCTACTACAAACCCCTTGGGTCCTACACAAGTAATCGATCGAACCATAGAGCACGCAAAACCCTCGGCGTAGGCTGTTAGAGGTGGCATTATCAACACTTTCCGTACAAACCAAGCGTGTCATCATTTAGTCGCGCTACGACCCACGACACACATGATTTTTAGGCAAGGCACCCGGCAAGGGATTGTTATGCGACGAATAGGAATAAAACTTAATAGTATGACAATATAATTGAAATTTCAATGATAATCATCGTATGTACAAAAACAAAGTTGCGGTATGGTATGTTTAGGCATGCCGTGTCGGCGGCCTTTAGAATGCCTCGGATTCATCGGCATCCCTCGGCATGCTTCGGCAGCCATCGGCATGTCAAGGCAAGGCCGCGTTACGGGTATTCTGATAAAGATCTACTGTTGTGAAAAGACCGCGCGACAATGATGTCGCAAGCGCAACGGTACGCATCGGCGGGTCTCGGGCCTCCGCGGCATGCCCAAGGATACCACGGCATACTTACTTAGTTGCCGTCAGTATATGCTTGCAAGTAGTGATGCTGAAGGATGGCTCTGGTGCCGTCAACGTCCTTCGGTACCTACCACAAATATTAGTACTGTCACATATCTAGACGCTGCCGGGGCGGCAAGGCGATTCTGTGCTCTATGGATTGAACGTTTCCAGGCTTTTAACTTAATAGGTTCGTTCAGCCTGTACACCACAAATATCTGTCCTTCCACGTAGGTACAGTAACCCCAATTTATATAATTAAAGTAAATGGACTGGGGTTTATTAATGCATTAGGTTCCAGGATGGCAACGCTAAGATAAAGTAATGGGTTCATCAACCTCAAATGTTACCATGTTAGGTTTGTAGATAATTGAAAGAGATGGAGCCAAATTAAAGGAACTACCTACATATTTAAAATCTTAAAGATATAAATTATTTAATTTTATGTATTTTTTTGTCCAGCAATGAACTGCAAGCATATCGGTAAATCTTGATGTCTCACTTGATTTTGCCTGAAACACTCGAAATGTAGACAAAAGATGATCTATGTTATGAATATTGGGAAAGGAAGTCTTGAGACAAACCGCAATTTTCAGAGCGCACAATGTAATGTGTTGCTTGTTTATTATCAAAACCAGTTCGCGAAACAGTTGTGAACCATTTGGTCATGTGACACTATTATTCAAGTTGGTATAGGATTCCATTCAACATACTTAAGCTGAATAACGTCTAATTGTTATTCATACTCTCAAATAACTCGTTTTTATTTAATTCTAACTTTTGCAGTTCAATTGCTAGCAGAATAATAAATATCAAACCGCGAAGGTACAATTATTGGAGCTTATATCTCCATTCACAACATTCAATTAAAACTTCTTATTATTTTTCAAACACTTAGCGACGAATATAGTTGACCTTTTAAAGCTGAAGCTGAAAGGGAGAGGCATTTTCACTAAGATAAAGCAATTCGCTACAGGGAATGCAGTCAGAGAAACTCTTGCTTGCCTGACCTTTGCCTCAAAATATAATGGAACGCAATTTCGAGCATTCAATTCCTTTTTTCTTGAAAAACAATATGATCAATCTTTTTATATACCTACTTAGGTACTTATGTCATCATTTCAGCCAAAAGACGTCCACTGCTGGACATAGGCCTCCCCCAAGCACTTCCACTTCGACCGGTTCTGTGCTTCTCGCATCCAATGTCTTATGTAGTCGAACATATATTCAATTGGATTGTTTGCTGTAGATTCAAGATTGGCTTTTTCGAAGTTGCAATACGACGACCAATTTTCAACTTCTCACTTTCAGTTTTTGTTGCTTTCTTTGGAAAATTCATGAATAGGTAAATTTTTAGTACCTATACAGGGCAAATTTCGAAATTATTTCTAGAATTACTTTAGTTATCATTCTGATAAAAATTGGGTTATTTCCTTTATTAGCGAGATACTAATAAAAATGCACTGTATTATCTTGATAAATCACCATGTTATGGGGTTTTTTCACAGGAAAATATTTGCTTAAATTATCTATAAATAACATGGTTTGCCCATGCATATTCAAACATTATTAAAACGTATACCTACGTGCAAAACACTGCTTATCATTACATTCTTCTCCATAGGTACCTACGCTTTGGAATGGGCAACTATAGCTTCATATTTTCTGACTGACCGACTTCTTGACAATTCAAAAGTGCCTGTTAATGGTATAATTGAAATAAATGCTTTGAGTTTGAGATTCAAGTACATACATGGATCATCGAAAGAGGAAAATATGATAACTAGTTAAGGCTCCTACAAACAGGCGCGACACGCGACGCGGATCGCGCGCGACACAAAGGCACCGCAAGTCGCGCAACGAGCGGTGCCTTTGTGTCGCGCGGGATTCGCGTCGCGTGTCGCGCCTGTTTGTAGGAGCCTTTATGGTAATCGATCGCAACCATTAATACCAAATAATGTGCGTTTTAATTACAAGTGTTAGATAACGATAATTGCTCGCAGTTTCTGAAGATACCCGACATACCCGTAGTAGTTTTTCCATTTAGTTTGTCAAGCGATTATGGCAGTATTCTAAAGTAAAACTGTTGACTGTTGTGGTCAACGGTTTAACAGTGGACGTATGACAGTGACTCTAAGAATTTTACTGTTTAACATTTTGCGGGACACTTAACGTCCCTCGACGTAATAACAATAAAACTTTTATTGTGTCTCGTTCAGTGTCCTTCAATGTGCTTGAGCACTACCTAGGTATAAAAAAGTTTCGGCACAAGGCAAAAACGCCGAAAAAAACACGTTTGTTGTATGGGAGCTCCCCTTAAATATTTATTTTATTCTGGTTTTAGTATTTATTGTTATAGCGGCAACAGAAATAGATCATCTGTGAAAATTTTAACTGCCTAGCTGTCACGGTTCCTGAGATATAGCCTGGTGGCAGACGAACAGACGGACAGTGGAGTCTTAGTAATAGGGTCCCGTTTTTACCCTTTGGGTACGGAACCCTAAAAAGAAACCCCTTTCTGTGCATTTTTTGTCTCTCTGAGTTTTCTATTTCGGCTGAGCTCGCGTAATTTCCGGAAAATCTGCAAATAGGTACAAGTTGTACCTATTGTGTTGTTGTGTTGTGTAGTAGGTACCGAGTTATGTTCGTGAAATCAATCTACTTTCTGCTTCATTTCTAGAATTATAATGTGTAGCATTTCCACGTTATAATAGCAACGTATTAGATTTTGTTGCTTTGCTTTGCTCTGTGAAACACATGACACACGCAATCACTAGGCTTGGCAGACAAATTGTTGTTCGTACGTTATCATATCACGTTACTATTCGAAGCGTGCCGATACAAAAAAAAAACAACCGACTTCCAAAAACACTACAAAGTGAAAAATAACTTTATTTTCGGAAGTCGGTGTCTTTGGATCTGTATTTTAGTTTTTTTGCCACCGACTTCCGAAATTAAAGTTATTTTTCACTTTGTAGTGTTTTTTGGAAGTCGGTTGTTTTTTTTTGTAAAAAAAGTTTTTATTTTTCACTTTTTAGTGGGTCAGTTTGTCATTTATCTAATTTACAATAGCTTTTACAAAATATTGCTTTTCCCGATGCAGGGACGTTAATTGTTGAGGAGTTCTCCTAGTAAGAACCAAGAGAACTGGAGCTGAGAAGTCACCCTCAGCTCCACTTCACCATAAGCATTGTGACGAGCATAAATTGCTTAGCAACCACATTAAAGTACCTAATCGAATCGTAACCCGTGAAATGCTTATTATTGAGTAGTTCCGGTGGCCATCTGTGGTCTTCATCATCAGTTCCACATCACCAAATGGTGCTTTCCGAAAGCAAATGCACGAGTTACTATAAAAAATACCCAAATAGCTATAGGTGTGCCTATAAAATTTGAGGGTTTCCCTTGATTTCCATGGGATTCCCTAATCAGATTCCGAGTTGGTGACAAAGGGACCACGTCGAGACCATACCCTTTCAAACAACAAAAGAATTTTGAAAATCGGTCCACAATTGGCGGAGTAATCGCGTAACAAACACACAAAAAAAAAACATACCGTCGAATTGAGAACCTCCTCCTTTTTTGAAGTCGGTTAAAAATACATATGTAGTTCTATTCCCACCCACACCAACGTGGCAACGGTATACTATTAAGATTTAATAATAGAGCTAGTAAACAGTGCGTTTGTTGGCAAACACATTTCCTAGAGCCTAGCCTAGCTCAAAAGCTATGATGCGGAAGACGACTGTGCGAAAATAGCGAAAGGAAAATGGCGCTAGACGAATAATTTTAGAATAATAGTAGAAACTTTTGTACCTAAATGTTGTAAACGCATTAAAAACATTCTCTAGAGTGGAGTAAACTAACCGGATTTAATATCTACATCGCCATAAATTATTGGGCCGATCGATCAGGTTAAGCTACGCTTGCCGCGGTTGGTCATCTTTACATACCAAGACCCCTCCGTGACTCGGAAAGTATGTTAGGCTTAGGCCGCTGGACTCGGCTGTCATTCGTAGATCTTTGACAGTCGTTGCGGGTCGTCAGATGCCCGAAAGTGTGACAAGCAGTCTCACCAAGCGGTATCGTTTTAACCCAGTAAAAGATTGGTATTCAGCTGCATCCGGTTAGACTGGAAGCCGACTTCAACATAGTTGTGAAAAGGCTGGGACGACCTCCATAAAAATATCTATAACATCGTTCTTATTTCTTCCGCAAAAAAGTAGAAATATTTACAAGTAATAGGATATCTGAACTTTGGTTGTTTTTATCAAATTGGGCTAAGTCTAGTAACCTGGCACTAGTATGTACAATCTACTGCTAAGCAATGTTGTTTGTTTTTTTCATCTTTCAACCGTCAAAGTCTTCCTGGCCGTTACTTGAAGAATTGCCAAGGTGCCAACACCTTTTTTGGTATTGCTTCACATAGTCAGATGAAAAAAACACTTTTTCACCAAAATCCTTCGATCAATTGATCGAAGCCAAAATCATTCAAACTCAAAGCATTTATTTCAATTAAACCAATTACAGGCACTTTTGAATTGTCAAGGAGTCGGTCAGTTAGAAAGATGATGCTAGTTGCCCATTCCAAAGCGTAGGTACCTATGGAGAAGAACAGGTAAGAAACTCCATGGACACTCTTTTAAATCAAAATAATATGGTTACAAAAGTCTTGTTTACATCATTCATGTTAAAAATAATGCACGTGAGAACGATGCAGAACGTTAAAAGCGTCCGTAATGAAAAGACGAAAAAAAAAAATCAAATATTAAATTAAAATAAGCCATGGCAGCAAAGTGGTAACCAGCACTCTAATTGTGTAACACACTATTACTCTCAATTTGAATCATTTTGAAGCTTATTGCTAATCCATTACTCCTTATGTTCGAAAAATGTGTCTGCTCAACAACGTAAATAACGCAATGAATGTTGTTGAACTGTCAAAATGAAACCAATTGCTACTGATAGTGTGTTACGCAATTACCCTGCAGTCCCTACTGACGGCGCCCGTTTACGAACATGACGCATGTATTGTGTCTTCTGGAAGGTATCAGAATAGGAGTGTTCAACCTAGCAGTGCGTCATCTAAGTATGCGTGAGTTAGTTTTAATATTATGTCCGCGTGTGTTGACACAAACAGCCTTATTACAAAACAAGGTTTATCTGATCTAGGTTTAACTCACCGAGCCATTTTTAAATTTCGAACTATAATCTAACAAAGTTAAAGTTCTTATTAATAGAAAAACTGAAGTAAAACCCGAGTCTACATTGTCAATTTTGCATAGGTCTAAAGTTAGAGCTCGTTTTGTAATAAGAAGAAAAAGGTTTCGGTTAGCTTCGCTTTCATTAGCGGTCATGAGAACACTACCAGAAAGAATTGCCTTATTTTTTGGCAGGCATGAAGCGGCCTCACTGACATCACTCTGCTTGAATAAATCTTACCTTATCGATTTCATAATTACGAGTACCTACCCAGTGTAAACAATATTGATTAAGGTTATAAATAAGGAGCTTAGGTAATACAGAACATTGTTCTCGTAAAGTAATTATCTAATGCGTGATATGCTAATTAATATGTAGGTACTTCTGAATTTGATAAGTATGGTTAACATCATCATCATTCAAAATAGGTAATGAGGACAACCATTAGAAATACAAAACTGAATCATTATAAAGTCATGTATGCATTTTTAAGCTGTATGCATTTAATTACAAAGCTTAAAATCGAGGCAAATTAGATCTTCTTGTTAACTTTGTCTTGAAAGTACAGTAGACAAAAGAAGTAAGTTAGCAGGTGATATATTCACCAATATTGTGACCCGGCCTTTGTCGTAGCTTGTTTGTCTAATCAATACCTGGTTGAGAAAGTTCGTGAAGATTTTTGGATGTTAGTTCCTCTGAATTAGGCATTAATGGCTGAATGAATTTGGTACTCAGATAGACCATGTCCTGAAATAACACCACTCATCATCCGGAGGTAGACCATGTTCTGAAATAACACAACTCATCCTCGAAGATGAAGTATGAAGAAATTTTCCTAAGATGACACAACAACAAACACAACTGGCGAAATGTGGGTGTACTTATAAGTAGGTACACGTCTGCCTAACTCGTCAGGGCTTACATGGGTGTTGATACGTATGTTATGTTATTCCCTAAGATGCTAGCGGAAATTCCTGCAATAGTCAGTATCATAATTAGTCTATAATGTTCCCACTACTGCTGGGACAAATGCCTGTTCTCGGTGAGGAGTGGGTCGTAATCCACCACGTGGGCCCAGTGCGGGTTGGTAGATGTCACATGTCTTCGAATTTTCGGATCTAGGACATGTCGGTTTCTTCACGATGTTTTCCTTGACCGTTTTGAGAGTAGATAGTGGTAATGAAATAATTTACACAACGTAAAGCGCCTGTCTGGGTTCGAACCTACGACATACAACTCTTAAGCACTGCTTTCCCGTCATGCAGCCAGTAAGAATGATAATATTCTCTTTCACACACTACTCACCGAGAGGTTAACACTCCACATAACCTTTTGCTTATTTTATTTTAAACTTGTTGTCTGTGTAATGATATACAATATGTCTAATTTAAGCTAGTATTGTAATGGTCATCATAAGGAATAGCGCTGTTGTCTGAGATACAGATATTTTTATCTAGTTCAGACACAGATGCCTTCACTATAAAACTAAGAAAATTTTAAATTGTCCTGTATCTGTCTAAATGTAACTTCAGTTTTTTGTGGCAAATAAATAAATTATTATTATTATTTTTTTAGAGATTTGTTTTCCTCGGCCTGGCCGGATAGCTGATGGTACGGGCCTAAGCCAAGTGTTCATCAGTGGGATTAAGTGTTGGAGTAATATTAGATACTGCGTGGTTATCCGCAATAGGCTGTATGTTAGCCGAAACTATATTTGAGTGGGAGGGATGGTGCAAGTTATCGGACTCACACTGGAGGAATTTTCTTACTAGCCTACATGTATTGAGAATCACTGCCTTCTGCAGCAGGTGGTAGGTGTTAGATGGCAGGTTGAGAGAACTAAGGGACTGATGAAGCTGTTTGGGTATTACACCTGTTGTAGATAGCACTATAGGGACTATTGTGACTTTTTGAAGATGCCAGAGTCGGGTTATTTCGTCTTTTAGTTCGGTGTATTTGGATAGTTTTTCGGCTATTGTAGTCTGTAAGTTATGTGTATTTGGCACGGCGATGTCTATTAGGAACCCAGTTTTATTTACTTTGTTAATTAATGTGATATCTGGTCTATTACAATGAATTGTGCGGTCGGTGAGTATGGCTCGGTCGAAATACAATTTTGTTGTTGGGTTCTCAAGTACCGTTTCAGGGTTATATTTATAATATGGTGCTATGGTGTCTATAAATTTGTATTTATGAGCTAGTTTTTGGTGTATTACGTTGGCTACCTGATCGTGTCGATGTTTGTAGTCTGTCTGGGCTATTGATTTACAGGCGCTTGTGATATGTTGGATTGTCTCTGGTGAACTATTGCATTTTCTACATGTGTCGTTTGTTAGATTCTTTATAATGTATTTTCTATAGTTTTTGGTCTCAATAACTTGGTCTTGTATTGCAAGCATTATTATTATCGTTGTTTACTTGATTGTGAAACTCTTCTGCTATCTGTACCATGTCTTATACGTGTTTCTCTAAACAATATTTCGTCTTAGGTATTCTGTTATCGTAATGAATCACTAATACCAGGCTCACGTGAATCAGGGCATTAAATCTCTTCATTCAGTATGCGTCATAAGCCTACAAATTCTTTGGTTTGAAATAAGAGTAAAGGTACTATATCGGTAATCCAGTGAGGTGTTTGGCTAATATTAGGTCACCTTGCTTAGTTTTTTGGGTAGGTTGCACCTTCCAGCTGCCTGTCATGATGTCATGAGTACTTTTTAGTTCTATGACACGTCGCAAAGGGAAGCACTAATGATGTCTGTGTTTACCTACACCAAAAATAAAAGTCGTTTCTTATCAGTCATTTTTTTACAATGTAACTTTGTTTAAAGTAGAGAATGCCTGTGGAGTCCGTGGAAGCGAGTGCTCGTCGCGCCGAGCCGTGTCGCCGCCGCCGCCGCCGCCGCGCCGCGTCTCAACTCGCCGATGCCGCGATGACGCGCTGCATGGTCACGCTGCCTATGCATGCAGACCGCGTGCAACGCGCTGTGTTGGGTTCGATTCCCAGCACTAAGTTATTCAAAACATTAGATAAATGGCACTCCAGGTAAAAATTACTGTAGGTACCTATTCCTAGGAAATCTACTAGCTCGTTAATATTCTCAAACCATTCATCATTACAGCAGCTAGCTAGGTTATTGCTTTTCAAGTAGCATCCTTGGTATGAATTTGCTGTAAAATATTCAATACAAACGTGCCCCTGAATACATCAAGAGGTATTAAATCAGGCACTGAATACCTAATGTTTTAGATCCTTTGAGTGCTGGAAAATTGTTATTTAAAAGCAGTCATGGGTGACGTGAAAATAAAGAGTATTAAAAAAAAAACGACATTTGCTGGCACTTCGTTGCCTGAAAAGCGCTGGCTGAAATTTCTCTGAAAGGATTAGCGAGAATATTATCAAGAATGATAATTATTGATGTAAATAGAAATGAGTCAAGTACAGTCTTCTAAATGGATATTCATGAGTATCTACCTACCTATCTATCTAAACATAATCTAATCTAGAACATCAGTCTCAGACTAGTCATAGAATACATTATTTATTTATATGTACCAAGTCCTTAGCTACCAGTGTTCTGAAACTCAAAGTTATTGTTGTAAAAGCCAAATACAGACCGACAACAATAGGCTATTTGACTGGTTTCTGATAAACATCTCAGATTATTTAATGGTGTCTAACGAGCCCACAAAAACCTATTACTTCAAATTGCATAATGTATTTCTTTTAGAAAATAGTAAATAAAAATGTACTGTTTAAATAAGCCGCCAAAACGCTATCTTTAACAATATGGCGTCGTGATCGTGACGTCAAAATACACGTAAACAAACGTTGAAACGGTCGAGATACTAGACAAAAGTCATCTGTTCTGTCAACGATAGACAGAAATTGACTATATCATGACGTCATCATAAGTTCAGCCAATCCAGACCGTTTTCGATTACGTGGCGCCAGATTTAAAAAGATGAAGTTTTTTCGGGATTTTTTTAATAAATAATACATTTTTTTGTAGTAAAATTAATGCAAATCGATTTTAAAAGCGATAATCTATACGAGTGTCAATAATTATGACCTTATTTTTTACATTGTCAAATAGCCTATTCTAACATAAAGCTTTATCAAGGACTAACAACCATAAATAAACGACCCTAAATTACCCTATTCAGCCAGTTAATTTCAACAAAACATGGCCTTCTAGAATCTGTTAGAATAACATAAAAACAGGTTCCCTGAGTTATACATTAAAATAATTATGCTAACAAAGAATTATGCTATTAGTGAGTAATAATAAGTATGGCTTTTAATTTCGCATATTACATGCAATTAAGGTAACAAACCTTAGGTACCTTAATTGCTATGTTATCATTTAAGTTATTAAGTATTTTACTTGTTTATCATATTTTTTTTTTTTTTATCATAAAAAAGTTGAAGTTTGTATTTATTTCTGTAAATTAAAATAATAAGTAAGTAAATGCCAACTAATATCTAATTAATTAATAAAAATAAGAAAACTACACTTAATCAGCTTCTGGAGGGAGGTGGGCTGGTTGGAATAACCACCGACGGCCGCCATGGCCCACTTGAAGAACCAAGTGCGGAAACCAAACCCCATACATAGAACATAGATAACAAAATGACATCCTAACTTAACTAAAACTATAGGTACACAAACTAAAATATGTCGTCGAAAAATTCCTACGCATCGCTGTCATATTTAACAAGTCTTATATTTCTTAGGACAAAAATGTATGCACTGACTGGATAAACTTCTAATAATACACTAACAAACTATTCAAATTAAAATATAATATCCTGACCTAACTAAAACTATTAACAAACTAAAATATGGCGTCGAAATATTCCTCTGCATCGCTGGCGACTGGTACCTAATATATTTTTGTTCTTTCATTTTATTAATCAGCCCGCGTATTGGTCAGCGTTAAATTTCACCCTCCTCCCGTTCACCCTCTTAGGGGTGGAATTTCGAAAATTCCTTTCTTAGTGGATACCTACTCTTTCCAAAGAACACACCTTCTAAATTTCATGTCTCTAGGACCAGCGGTTTAGGCTGTGCGTTGATAGTCAGGACTTTGAATTTTATCCATACTAATATTATAAATTCGATAGTAACTCGCGAAAACGTACCATACAGATAGACAAACACTGTCTGTCTGTATGTCACCTTTTCACGCCTTAAAATTTGGCAGAGAGATAGATTGCATAGGACAGTTTTTATTGACATACCTCGCGGGCGAAGCCGCGGGCGGAAGCTAGTATGATATATAGACTAGCAGCGTATAATAATATAGGGTGACTGGTAATTAGTGACCGATACTTATACACGTGATTTTACTCATCATTATGAACAACTTTTACTATGGGACCAAACCTGAAATCGTGAAAAAAAAAACAGCTGTTCTCTACATTTTGACGAGTTAGACGACATAAATGTAAAGAACAGCAGATTTTTTTTCGCGATTTCAGGTTTGGTCCCATAGTAAAAGTTGTTCATAATGATGAGTAAAATCACGTGTTTAAGTATCGGTCACTAATTACCAGTCACCCTATATAGACTAGCAGCGCCCCGCGGTTTCACCCGCATAAGTGTCGATTCCGTGGGAATATCGGGATAAAAATCTATCCTATGTCCTTCCCCGGGATGCAATCTATCTCTCTACCAAATTTTATCGAAATCCGTACAGTGGTTTAGGCGTGAAAATTTAACATACAGACAGACAGAGTTACTTTCGAATTTATAATATTAGTATAATTATATATTATAATTTTAACATATCTCGGGACCATGGGGTCCCGGTCCTTTGGAAGGCGTACCAGGGGCCGAAGCCAACTAGCAGAGGCCCGTTAGAGATTTTCAATGAAATGAGGCACCAACCGACGATTATCCCTGTTCGCACTATGCAAGTGCACCCAAGGACAACCCCCGGTTGGTGTAGGATTATTGCAAAATATGGAAACAAAAATATTGGATTATGGGTTTTGGTGGCTAAAGTGAACTGGTTATCTAAGACTATGGAAAAACTATAGCCCCTGCCTGACCGATGTACTCTATAAATTACACAGATTAAATGGCAGGGGGTGACTTGCACACTCAATAATGGGCCCCCGAAAACGGTCGCTAGCACATAGTGTCGTAGCGGCAAGGGGGCAACATGTCCTGAGGTGCTTATGAGGAGTGGAGAGGTATTCCACGGCTATCAGGACAATCCCGGAAGTACGGTCAAGATCCCTACCAGCATCTTACTGGAATACTTCCTTCCTCCGAGCACGTTTGCTCTTGCGAATCTCCACTCAAGCCAGCCAATAAAGGCAAGAATGAGGTGGGAGCTCTGTTCCTCGTCATTGTTCACTCCAGCCGGCCAATAAAGGCAAGCCAGACGTGAGGAACAAGACTTCTCCCTGGAGATAGGGTCCGTGGGGTCGCTACTGCCCAACAGCTCGCCACATGCTGCCCTGCGGATTTCTGTATCTCTCTTGGTCTGGCTCCTAACTCTAGACCTGTTCCGGCAAAGTAAACCCTTCCGGCACAGGCCTAGAGTTCTGAGCGCGCAAGCCCCACCACGACGTCAACGTAGAGATACGGCGGTGGGGTAATTATATATATTATTAGTATAATAATTTATAATATTATAATTATTATTTATTTATTTATGATATTTGCTACCTTATTTATCTGCCAATCCCAAATAGCGCCCAGCCGGTTTCCTAACCCTGTTCATTCATATTCAGATATGGTTTTGATTCTTCACTTTTAATCCATTCGTAAAATTTATTTCCTAAACAAACACTGCTCGATATCAGACAACCAAAAAAAAAAAAACCGTAATATGATAAGTTTTCTTATCACGTTGTCAATCTCATTTCCATTTATATGAAATTTGGCCTTTAACCACAATCCCCTTATCGGGTTAATACGGTACGTGGGGAGTTTTGGCCCGGTTAGACCAGCTCAAGGACAATACATTATTTGGGTCACCCGGCCAAGGTCGAATCTCCTGCACTGAATTGGAACATGAAGGCTTTTCCTATTGTTTTTATTACCACGTTGCCCGGGGCCGTTATTCGGGCACGTTGTTTCTGTTAAAAACGTCATTCGAAAAAAAGATCTAAACTCAAAAAACGCAAGTTTTAGAAACAATAAAAGTATATGTTCGACTACAGTAGACAAAATCAGAAAAATATATGATATTCTTCAGGATATATGCTAGGCAGTTAGTGTGTTGAAAACATAATACAACTAATTTGATACCATAGAAAAAAAATATGAAGATACCTCTAAAAACTTTCTTTTTTCAATAAAAACCATACTAATACACTTGCATAAAATCATTCAGATTTTTTGTCAAATTATTCTATAAGCAACATACTAAAATACCAGTGTTTTAATTTTTTAGTCCAAACAATAGATTTGCTTCATATTTTGCAATAAATTACCAGCGTTGTGTCATCGCGCTTCTCTTTCTTTTCTATGCAGTCCGACAGTGACCGCAATTTAGGTCATGTAAGCCCATGTAAGCCCCTTAAAACAGAGACCATTTCCATTGGTACTTTTTAAGCGGTTTTAGTTTCCTTCGAGTTAAAAAAAAAAAGTTAATCCTACTATATATATAATATTATAAATGTGAAAGTTTGTGAAGATGTTTGGATGTTTGTTACTCAATCACGCGTAAACAGTGGAACAGATTTAGATGAAATTTGGTATAGAGATAGTTTGAGTCCCCGGAAAGGACATAAAATAGTTTTTATCCCAATATTCCCACGGGATCAAAACTTACGCGGGCGAAACCGCGGGGCGCTGCTAGTTAAAAATAAAATCAACGTCTGAAAGTTGATAAGCTCTGAAGATTTCTTTATTTGAAATTCATGAATAATGAATAAATTATTGGCTTCGTTACCAACGTCAATCTTCTGTGTACGTCCGTGAGTGCAAAAGTTCGTTCACAGACATTTGCGTCAATCATCACATTAAAAAAAACATTACCGACGACTGTTTGTAAAATCTATTTAAGCGCCGTCTTACAGCTTTCAGCGAGAACATGGTTATTATTAAGCAGAGGCATCCTGAAGCTCAGAGCTAGAAATAAAACACTGTACAATGTGCCTTTCTTTGTTCAGGTACTTACTTACCTATACTTGTTACTATATCTATTCCTGTCAAATGGAAACGTCCGGTACATGTACAGGATTGACAAACGCAATAGTAAAGTCACGTTAATGTCAATGTGTTGTTACTTTTTTATATAGCAGCAGAGCAGCAGTCACTAAAATAAAACTAAAACTCTTGTATGACGTATTTTGGACCAGTTTCGTTTGAGCCGTGCCTCCTCTTGAAAAATTATTTTGGCGAGTATTGAAAGAGAAGTTTTAAAAACGTTGGGGGTCTTAATATAGTGGTGTAAGCGTGTAGTACAGTTTTGGCACTGATTCAGAAACAAACACAACGTAAACATCAGAGGAATGCGCTATGACGTGGGTACAAGCCCCCTCCGGATACAAGATTTAAGACGTTCATCGTTCGTTCAAAGCACAGATGGACCGCTGTTAACAAATCGTTTATTTGGAGAAACATCAACGTAATTGCTATTTTACTATTTTTTTTACGTCTTTGTTTTTCCTAAATTAAATACGATTCTAAGTGCTTTTTCATATTTAACTAATTTTTGGGAAAAAAATACATTTACGTCTATGTTTCTCCAAATGAGCGAAATAATATAAGTAGGTACCAATATTATTTTCAATAGGCCATTTTGGGTTTTATTTGACCAGCCTTTTAATGTTTTAAGTTTTAATTATTGGCAAGAAATAGTGTGAAAATCTAAATGAGTTTTTGCTGCTGCTGAAGCTGTCCAAAAACAATTTCTTTGCCAAAAAAACCTTTTTCCATTCACTCGGGCTCTGACTAATGGCGCCATAAAACGTAGTGTTTCGCTGTTAGTAATCTTTAATTTTAGTCTACTTACGCCTCTTCGTAAATTACGAATCACTCATGTTTGCGAATCGTAAATAGTCATCCAGGCCATATTTCGGCCAAAGCGGCCAATCTCAATGGAGACTATCCTTCGGCGCAGGAGTTACTATAGTGCACAAGTGTATGCGCAGACACAGGTGCACTCCCTCGTCGTTGACTCTCGTAGTCCGCTGGAACGACATGCAATCCACGACCGGAGAGAGATCAGCGGTGCTATTCTGTAAAAAGATCACCGTGATAACTTAGATGAAGTGAGCTGTCATTCCACTTGATGCTAGAGATTCACCTAAGTTTTCACGGTGAGATTTTTACAGAATTGCATTACAGGGCGTAAACATGAGTGCTAAGCTTTAAAGCTCATCAGTTATTAATTAAACACGATCAAGAGTTTTAGAACTAAAGTTTTCTATTAGTAACACCTCCTTAAACTTTGTGTCTGCCGAAAATAGAGACAGGATTGCTTCAGCTGATGTTCTATTATTCAGTCGTTGAAACTTTAACTATACGTAATTACGTCGTACCAACCAAAGTAATGATATTTAATTTATTTCTTAGGCTAAAAATATATACACTGACTGGACAAACTTCTAATACTAAATAAAGTAACACACTAAAAATATAGGTAATATCCTAACCTAACTATATCTAAAAACGTCGAATAATTCCTCCGCATCGCTGTCCACTGGTAATGTACAGACGCCAGCACATCAAGCTACTACAATCTGTCAAATTTCTTTAATAGATTTTCAACTTTATCGCTAATGCATAAGGTTCAAAGTTGATTGCGAACATTTGACAGTTTCGGGTAGCTTGATGTGACCCAAAAGACTGGCGGCATTACCACGTTGTACGGCAATACTTCGCTCTGGCGAAGGTAAAAGTTAGAATCAAAGTTGTCTTTTCCAAGTACGAAAAGTAAGAACCATTTGTCGAATCCTCATTGGCTGAAACTGAAGGATATACAGAATTTCACATCAAATATGTATTACTAGCACTTTGCCCGCGACTTCGTCCGCGTGTATTTCGTACTTTCCTCTAAAAATTTCGAATATGTATGTTTATGATCTTTATCATTTATTTAGATTAATAAGTATTCGGGCCAATTTTTAAGTTTGTAGATCAAAGGAATCAGATTTTTCAAATAAACAGGATCCTCGCTTTTCACCCCCACAAGGGTGGATTTTTTAAAAATCGTTTGGGGTGACGTGTCCATAACTTGACTCAAAGACCGATACCTACTCATTTTCGAGTTAATGGAAGCAAGCAGTAAAATCCACCCCTTCTTCTTCTTAGCGTGTCGATAGCAATCTAAATGGACTCGGCCCAGAATTCGGCTACTTGTTTGGCGCCATTACCAGCGTCCACCAGTTCCTATACCGTGCAGCTGACAGGACATGCAGGACACGATATTAAGTGTCCCATCGTTTGTGGAACAGCACCACATTTACACTCCAAGGCGGAGTCGTCTATGAATCTCCACCTGAACAGGTTTTCCTTACTTCAGCTAACCTGCGTCCGGAGTCTGTTTAAAGACTTCCAGGTTACCCAAGGTTACTCACGTCCAGATGGGAGGTCTTTAGCGGGTGGGACGAACGGTTTGGGTAAGGAAGGACTGTCTCGCCACAGCTTCAGTCTTTCTTGTCATGGTTCACCAGTGAGTGGGACGACACACTTTAAAAAACTGTTTCGGCTTTTCAGCCTTTGTGGCACAAGGATGTTGTCGTGCAAAGGGTCATGTGTCGGAGACCATTATGGCTCTTTCGCTGGAGCCAGTGCTCTGCGAACCACTGGTGGCGCTATTCCTGCTAGTGGATACAGCATATCCTACTATATTCCCCAGCAATCCACCCCTTAAACTTTATTACCCTTTTCCACCTTGGTAGGAGTCGAGTTTTGAAAAACCCTAAAACACATACCTACTTTTTTACCGAGTTTAGAGTTAATCCGACAGCGGGTTACATATTTTTCTAACCTATTAACTTTGTCACCCCCTAAATCCTCTGTGAGGGTATTTTTTTAAACTAAAAGTGACATTAAGCCAAATATTGCCAAGATTCAAGTTTATAACCAAATGAATAAGCTTTTTCGTATAAACTGTATCCCCTCTTTTTATCCCTAAAGGGTTTTGAAAAATCGTCTGGGATGTTACTATAGTTTGACATATAGATTATTTATACCAATTTTCCAATCAAACCACGTAATAAAATACTCCCCTATGAAATTGACTATCCCTCTTCACCCCGTTAGGGGTAGATTTTCTAAAAACTTTGAATTATTTTATTATTTATTTTGGACTCTGGACGCGCTCGTTAAAATTCATCCATACAAAAATTTCACACCCCCAATCTCCCTTTAGTTTTAAATTCATTAACCAAATGACTTATTCATTTGGTTAATGCATTTTCATATAAACTGTATCCTCGCTTTTCCCCCCCACACAGGGGTGGAATTTCGAGAAATTTAGGATGTGTTTATTACTTGACTCGAAAATTTATTGATACCAATTTTCGACTTAATCAAGCCACGAAGAAAATCCTCCCCTGTAAAATTAACTACACCTTTTCACCCCGTCAGGGGTACATTTTCGGAAAACCCTGATACGTGTTATTTTTTATTTTTGGTCTTAAGTATAAATACCGAGTTTCGAGTTAATCGGACCGCCCGTTAAAATTTTTCCATACAAATTTTAACACCCCCCAATCCCCTTTTAGGGGGTAGTTTAGAAAAACAAAAAATGCCAAACTTCGTAATTTACTTAGATAAGTATTCGTGCCAAGTTTCAAGTTTATTAACCAAATGAATAAGATTTTTCATATAAACTGTATCCTCGCTTTTCCCCCTCACACAGGGGTGGAATTTCGAAAAATCGTTTAGGATGTGTTCATTACTTGACTCAAAGATTTATTGATACCAATTTTCGACTTAATCAAGCCACGCAGTAAAATCCTCCCCTGTAAAATTAACTACACCTTTTCACCCCGTTAGGGGTAATTTTCGAAAAACCCTGATACGTGTTATTCTTTATTTTTGGTCTTAAGTATAAATACCGAGTTTCGAGTTAATCGGACCGCGCGTTAAAATTCATCCATACAAATTTTGAGACCCCCCAATCCCCTTTTAGGGGGTAGTTTAGAAAAACAAAAAGTGCCAATCTTCATAATTTACTTTCGTGCCAAGTTTCAAGTTTATTAACCAACTGAATAAGATTTTTCATGTTAACTGTATCCCCGTTTTTCACCCCCACAGGGGTGGAATTTCGAAAAATAGTTTGTGATGTGTTCATTACTTGACTCAAAGATTATTTATCCAATTTTCGAGTAAATCAAGCCACGCAGTAAAATCCTCCCCTGTAAAATTAACCACCCCTTTTCACCCCGTTAGGGGTACATTTTTGAAAAACCCTGATACACGTTATTCTCTATTTTTGGTCTTAAGTATAAATACTGAGTTTCGAGTTAATCGGACAGCCCGTTAAAATTCTTCCATACAAACTTTGAAACCCCCCAATCCTCCTTTAGGGGGTAGTTAAGAAAAACAAAAAATGCCAAACTTAATAATTTAGTTAGATAAGTATTCGTGCCAAGTTTCAAGTTTATTAACTCAAGGAATAAGATTTTTCATACAAACGAAATCCCCCCTTTTCACCCCCTTAAAGGTTGAATTTCCAAAAACCCCTTCTTAGTGCTCCCCTACATTATAAAAGGAAGCCGTGTGCAAAATTTCACATTCCTAGACCCAGTAGTTTCGGCTGTACGTTGATATGTCAGTCAGTCAGTCAGTCAGTCAGTCAGTCAGTCATTCATTCAGTCAGTCAGTTTCTTCTTTTATATATATAGATAGATATGAGTATCGATCATAATGCCCAGTGCATTGCACAACCATCCTTGTCCTATTTACCTAGTTACATTCCTCATGTACCTTTAATGGCTGAAACTGAAGGCTGTTATAGTAACTTTATTGACGTTTTAAGTGTGTTTTGTTTGTGGCTTTCTTGCCTGTACCGTTGAATGTGTTGACAGCAGTTTAGAAGACTGGAAATGTAGAATAGAGAGCCTAAAAAGGCCACTTTGGCAGAATCATAAACGGATATCATTATGAATCATAATATGGCGAAGACAGTCCGAGTTTTTCTTTTTTTCGCTGTACTACGTAGGTATAATCAAAGAGATTGGGATTGGATTTATTAGTATTTTAGCACAGACAAAAAAAAAATTGAAAAATCCTTCACCAATGGGATTTGATACGATTAACTGTCCATTATAATTCATAATGTTATCCTTTTATGATTCTGCCAAAAGGGCATTTTTAAGCCACCTGAACTGTAGTTGAATTATCTTTATGAAGATTTTCAGTTCCCAAACAAACAATCTGCCTAGCCTTTTACGAACTATATTTTACATAGAGCGACTGCCTATCTGACATAGAAACTGGGTTGTAGAAACTGGCCCAAAAGCCAAAAAGCTCTAGCCCAAAAGTCTGAAAACTCCAACAACCAACCAACCAGTCACAACAACAGACTTTTGGGCTTCTGACTAGCCGTAACGACTGTTAAAGATCTACGAATGACAGCCAGGACCAATAGCTTAAAGGGTTTTAAGAAGCAGGTATCTAATGGTCAATGGTGTCTAATGAATGGTGCTCCATGGACCGACCGGCGACCGCGGCAAGCCTACTTTAACCTGTGATCGACCCGTCCCGTCGGGCTATCATTTAGTCACGAGCCCAGCCAAAACGTGGACGTCTCATTTGGCCTTTTAAACGTCTTTCATTTGCCTCATAAATGTCCTGAAACAATACAATGGAATGAGCTCTTTATCACACACACTGTATTTATTGCTTTCTGACCGTTAAGGCTGTGTGGTAATAATTCTGTGGGTTGAATATTTAGGTCATATGCTTTGAATGTACTGAAATCCAGTTTACAGGATGCACGGATTGTTCGGGAATTGTATGAATTAATTGGGTAAAAAAAAAACAAAAAAAAAGAATTTCTTATGCATTCCTGAAAAGAAACTGCAATGAAGGATCGTCGTAGGGAAGCGCGTAGTATTAATTACTAGATGTAGTAGACTTTGATAGATGTATTATAAGTGTTCGCAACCTGTAATACAGTTTTCAGCTGCATTCACTCCCAGATGGATATTATGTTTGCAAGTTGTATGAGTTATTTGGGTCATAATGTAATGAGCTTTCTCATGGATTCCTAAAAAGAGACTGCATTTAATGATCGATGTAGGGAAGCAGTTTTACCTATTATTACCAGACATGGTCAAGGGATTGTAACGAATGGGCCCACAAGCAATATTATCATACGATAGAATGTTCTAGAAATCTCAATACAAGCCCTCAGTCACCTGACATCATCAACATTTTTCAAGTGAAAACTTCTTTAGGCGCGTTGGGCAGTTACCGTAAGCGACACCGCGCGTGTTTTGTTTATAAGACGATACAAAAAATACCCGCTTCGGATGTGTTCGTCTGTCCTCGGGATGTACTCGGTTTTAATGTATATCCGATATGTCAGTGAGTGATGGCAAAGTATTCTATTTGTGTTTTGTTTTCACTTCTGTCGACACTCCCGGAGTGCCACTGTTTTTTTTGTTGGTTTAGTGGGTGCAAGGGCTTACTGCCGAGCATGGGGTCCAATGTCGAATTCCCATGACGCGCAAGGTGTTGTTGGATTTTCCATCAGGAATCTCTCAGTAGCAACCCAGAGTAGAGATTTGTTCTCGGTTGGTTGCAAATGGCTCGACCCTATTACATGGGAAATAACTGGTTAAATGTGGGTGTACTATAGCCACCTTTGCAACCTGTAAGCGAAACAGGTGTGTTGTTATGTTTTTGTTTTATGTTAACACTAGCTGACCCGGCAAACGTTGTTTTGCCATATAAATAATTTCTAGCTTTCCGGCGCTACTTCGTTCGTGTGGTGTCCTACCCTTACCCTACCCTACTCCTATCCTGCTCCTACACTACTCCTACCCTACCCTACTCCTACACTACTCCTACCCTACTTCTACCCTACCTTACTACTACCCTACTCCTACACTACTCCTACCCTACTCCTATCCTACTCCTATCCTACTCCTACCCTACTTCTACCCTAGTCCTAACCTACTCCTACACTACTCCTATCCTACACCTATAAGTAAATAAAAGTATTACTTACGAGTAAATATAAAACTCAAACTCAAACTCAAATCATTTATTTCAATTAAACCTTGTACAGGCACTTTTGAATTGTCAAAATTAAATAGTCTGTCAGTTAGTCAGAAAGTTGAAGCTAGTTGCCCATTCCAAAGCGTAGATCTCTATGGAGAAGAACGGGCAAGAAACTCCATGGACACTCTTTTAAATAAAGATATTACAAAATCCTGGGTACATTATTCTTGTTGCTTCTATATGTGAGAACAATGTAAAAAGACAGAAATGAAGAAACAATTCAAGACATAAGATTAAAAATAAGCCATGGCAGTTAAGAGATGACCAGTCTCAACCGACGGCGCCCGTTCACGAACATGACATAAAAATATAATATCCTATGTCCGTCTCCTGGTTCTAAGCTACCTCCCCACCAATTTTCAGCCAATTCGGTTTAGCCGTTCTTGAGTTATAAATAGTGTAACTAACAAGACTTTGTATATAGATTTTATAGCTTTCCTGAAAATTCACTGCTCCATATTAAATAAAAGTTAACCCTGAAGCTACAATCACAAATTCATATGTCGCGGAAGAAGTTGGCTTTGCCAAATGACCACTGACCTACAAATCTACAATATTATAATTTTATTTTTAAGCCAGTTATTTCGTCTGCCTAATGGTGAGGAAGCTCAACTAAATAACGATTTGACATTGAAACTGGCTTGTTCCTGTATAAACTGACCAACATTAATATGATGGTTATGTATAGTGTATGGTTTGCAGCAAAAAAACTTCTTTACAAAAAAAAAAAACACTAGGTACTAAATGAAAAATTATTATTATGAAAAATAATTTATAATTTCGGAGGTCGGGTCGGTGGCAAAAACGGAGACTTCCAAAATTGGTCGGTTGTTTTTTTTTGTAAAAAAAAGTTTTTATTTTTCGCTTTTTAGTTTCATTTGTTTTATTATTATTCGCGGATTAATTACTTTCCAAAATCATGAAACCCTTCAATGTACGAGGGCGTGCGTTCTGGATTATGTAATTCTAATGTTCACAAAGTGCTGATTCTCAGTCTTTTTTTGGAATAAAATATTGATTTGATTTTTTACGTGATCCGACACGTACTAAGTACTAAGGAAAAATGTGTTCCGTACACATCTTCCTCACTGAGGGAGGCCCGTGTCACAGCAGTGGCAACATTATAGGCTGATTATGCTGAAAACAGTCCTACTATCATTTTCATTCATAAAACACTTGAAACTTTATACTATTTTTATTTTATTTTGTTTATTTATCGCTGCCCGCTCTTGACCTCGATCACGCCTGATGGAAAGCGATGGATGAGGCCTATGATGGAACGAGCGTGCCCGCCCCGAAGAGAAGATGCCTATGGCACGGGAACTCACACGCATCGACGAAACACAGCAGGCTGCTTGACGCCGGACTCCGGTGGGAGGGTGGTCGCAAACCAGTAACCGCATGGGAAGAATTGGCCAGTCAAATAAGGTGTTGGATGTGACTGACCAGGCAGAGCGCCGAGCGCTCGGTTCAGTTGAGTAACTGGCGGAACAAACTGCGTTACACGAGGAGGCTTCTTCATGCATCCCAAAATACTAGTTGTAGGTACGTAAGTACACAGCCCGCTTAGTGTAGCTTCTGTCTGTACAATATTAATTGAGCGTCATGCTAACACGTAGTCTCCTCAATGAATATGTTTTCTTGTTGTTGTGGCAATAGGAGAAACGTCACGCGCCAATCATCGTGAATTATAGGTCATCATCATGTCAGCTTGTAATATTATGAGCGTATAGTTAGATGCCTGTGCCTTCATTATAAACTACAGGTTCTACGACGCATGTCATTGTGGATTATAGTAGATTACCTACTACCTTGTAGTAGATTCATCACATGGAAGGTTTGGATAATTGATTTATAGTTGGTGGTTTTACGCAGCATGTTAATAAATATATATTTAATTAAACCTCAATTTTTTTTTGCTCTTCAAATGATCATTAACTGCCGAGCCTTGTACTAACTATGTTAGGGTCGCTACCAGTATTAACAGATGCAGCTGAATACTTACCAGTATCTATCATATATGGAGCGACTGCTTATCTGACCTCCACAACCCAGTTACTGGGTAACACGATGCCCTTTGGTAAGACTGGTTGTCAGACTTTTGGGGCTTCTGACTATCCATGACGACTGTCAAAGATCTACGAATGACAGCTGGAGTGGCTCGATATTATTATGTAATAGATGGTCACCCATCCACGGACCAACCGCGGCAAGCGTAGCTTAACCTGATCGATCGACCCGTGCGGCTGTTATTACTTAGCCAAGCTGCGCCCCGCGGTTTCACCTGCATTAGTGTCGATTCCATGGGAATATCGGGATAAAAAGTAGCCTATACATTAATCCAGGGTGTCAGCTACCTACATACAAAATTTTATCAAAATTGGTCCAGCCGTTTGAGCGTGAAGAAGTAACAAACATATAAACACACCCCCACTCACAAACTTTCGCTTTTATAATATTAGTGTGTGATACAGCGCAATATTTCAAAAAAGGCACTGTAAAAAGTTCTGAGTTCCTCGTAGCGAAACCTTTGAAAGACGTCATTCATAGTTTATAGGCTAGGTAGATATTTAAGCCGACGCTTCACTTTACTTAATTTATGTCTCTATTCGACATTCTTGTTGTTGTGAATGTGAAATGAAACAAAAATGAAACTTCAAAAAAATTACAAAATTATTAGGAATTAACATTCATCTCATTGTTCCTTTCATTTTATTTTTCGGTAGGCGAGAGAAGAATGCCGAGTGCCGAAATCCAACATCGTTGGACACTTATAAATTAATTTTTCACTTTTGATTAATTTTGTGTTCAGTTATATACGTTTTAGTTGGAGTAAAATATGTAGAATGAAAGGCAAAAATGAACATCAAGTCTGGCTTTACAAAGTTCAAAGGAAAGTTCACTGGAGCGCACACTAAAGGGGAACTTCGTCTATCTATTTACAGCTTTCTCCCACGTAAGTATATGTTTCGGTAGCAGTTCAAACATATCTAGAAGTGTATTATCTATCAATGTTTAAGATGTTATCTATTTCTTATCAAATTGTGTTTGTGGCTCCTTATGAGGAAAGCTTAACTTTTTTTTGGCTTGAAAAGTAGCCTATCTATGCCAAGTAGTTAAGTACTTTAATTTTATTTTAATCTTATTAAGCTGTGAAAATGTAGGTAGGTACTTATAGGTACTGATGAAAATTTTACAATTTATTGTTTCTTGTTGGATGTGTATTTTTTTTCAAATATTTGCATACAGCATCATAATCAGCCTCTAATGTTCCCACTGTAGGGATACTGGCCTCCTCTCTGTTAGAGGGAGTGGGCCGTAATACACCAGCGGCGGGTTGACGTATGTCACATGTACAATCAGCACTGCCAGCATTATCGTGTCAATGTTTGGATTTTTGAAGGAAATTAATTTCATTTAATGGGATAACAACGACCGTTTTATCATTTAACCTACATCTATATCGAGCAGGATTTGCGTCTTTCGGCTTTCAACGCATTAGCCGAAAATAAAGTGCGAAAAAAATGAGATACACAATGTATAAATAACGTTATTTTGTATGCAGAACATTTTCTTGGATCGTTGGCAGTGAATCAAGTGTTTGACGATGTATTGATGTTTGCGATCCATTTTGTACGCTTACATTTAGATGAGATTGGATTTCGTTCACAATCAGTACATAGTGTTATTTTACTGTTATTGCTGGGTAAACATATTTATTGCTTCGTGCAGCTATATCGTGTAGTGTATCGAATTCATCTGTATCACCATTACCTTGTTAGCTCGAATCATTGCGTTTAGCTTCTCTATATGTATATCTGATAACCCTACTTTTTTATTTGCATTCATTTTTTGATTAATTAATTAATATACATTGGTAACTGCCCTTACTGTCCCGTTGGTCTCGTGGTTGCAAGCGCGACTGCTGAGCGTGGGGTCCTGGGTTCGATTCCCTGGTCAGACAAAGTGTTATTGGGTTTTCCATTATAGGAATTTCTTAGTAACAGTCCGGAGTTTAGAAGTTGGTGGTTTAATACCCCCGTGGCTCGGAAAGCCCGTAAAGCCGTTGGTGCTTGATCTCTTCCCGGTCGTGTCGGATTGCAGTCATAACAGACTATGAGAGTAAAGGAACAAAGAGTGCACCTGTTTTTGCGTACACACTTCAGTGCACTATAATATCTCCTGTGTCACAGAATAACTTCTGGGTGGCTAACCTTTGCGTCGTTGAGATTGGCTACCATGACCGAAATCGATCGAGAGGCTATTATTACTGTCCCATTTTAAAAACCCACCCTGTAAGTATAGATAAGATTTTCTTTGCATTTTTTCTATTCACTTGGAAAACGACGTTGGTGTCATTTTCCAGAAGTTTACAAGAGCAACATTTCAGTATTACAAAACCGTGATCCCTGTGGTGGTTATATTTTCTTTGATTTTTACAAAAATCATGATTAATGATTATTCACGATCGTTCGAGATTTATGTGAAATGAGTAATTGTTATTGTGGACACTAGTGGACTAATAAATTACAAATGGAGTAGGTAGGTACCTGTAATCTGTTTTTGCATTCACACACCTGTCTATGTACACTTTAAAAGGTATCATTCTACATACTTCAAACACAAAGGAGTTTGAATAAATAGGTATATTTACATTAACTTTTAGCCATTGAAAATCTATACGACAAATAACACGGGAATTGACATAAATACATGTGTACTATTTCTGTCGTACGTAGAATAGAATAGAATACTCGGTACGTACTTAGGTATTTATTTCCTGTACTTACCTTAATATTCAATAATAATATTATTTTTTAACACATGCAAAAATATTTAATTAATTACACTTGACCGTTCACACTCGACGCACTAACGTATCATCGGTTGAGTGTGAACGGTCAAGTGTTTTTCTATACATTTGTCTGTTCTGGCGTTACGCGACCGATAATACGCGACGCATGTTCCGTCAGATGTGAACCTTCCCTAATAGACCGATTTGCAAACATTTTTTTTTTTCGAAAGAAGTTTATTCCGAAATTGTCCTATTTAAATTTCGTAAAGATCTGATGCTGAGATTCGGAGACAGACAACGGAACTCTCTCCAATAAATACCAGCAAATCAACCGCTATTGCTGATAATATAGGCATATATAAGCAATCACACAACATAACATCACACTTGGACCCTCTAAAGGGGTACGCAGATGTGTTCGGTATACCACGGTACACCATCATTTCTGTCAAAGTTGTTATTGGGGACCCCAATAACAACTTTGACTAATCTAAAAATTCTCTCATTTTTAATGGTTAAGGTATGCTCCGAAGCGTACATTAAAAAATCCCATATAAATATGCACTTTGCCGGGGTAGTTTTTGAATTAGCTTCAATAATACGATTTTTTCCACTTAGTCTTTATTACTTTTGTTTTAATAGTTTCCTGTAACTGATATACCTACTGCCTATTGCAGTCCACAGCTGGACATAGGCCTCTCCCAGATTGCGCCACAGCACCCTGTCCTCCGCCTTCCGCATCCAGTCTACCCCAGCCACCTTCTTTTGGTCGTCCGTCCATCTAGCTGGGGGGCGTCCCACACTACGCTTGCCGATACGCGGTCTCCACTCCAGGACTCGTCTGCTTAATTACATATTTCCTTATTTTTACACAGGAACTTTTTTAAAGTACCTAACAAATGAAACAAACCTTATTAGGCTCTCTACAATAAAAGTATTTAACATTAGCTGCACCCCGCGGTTTCACCCGCTTAAGTTTCGATTCCGTGGGAATATCGGGATATAAAGTATCCTATGTGTTATTCTGATGTATAAGCTATATTACTGTTAAGTTTCATCAAAATCCGTTCAGTAGTTTTTGCGTGAAAGAGCAACAAACATTCATCCTTCCATCCTTACAAACATTCGCCTTTATAATATTAGTGTGATAGACTATCACAAAGGATAAGTAAGTTACGTAGAAGTAGGCAATGCCGGATTAAGACTACTTGATGCCCTAAGCAATCCAAACTTGTGGGCCCGCCTATCCACTATAAACTACAATCAGTCTTAAATGTCTCAACATATTTATTATGAGATCATTACGTACTTTAGATTAAGTATATGTACGAAAGCCTACATTTTTTTATTTATTCAAATGTGACTTGCGACTTCGACGGGCATTAATAAAAACGTCCACACAACGACATTACCCGCCGACAAAACGCGCGGGTTTTCAAACAGCCTTGTCTTTCATGTTATAGCAAATATTTTTTCGGCGCTTTTTATGATGCACCCGAAACGTGATGCCCTAAGCAATTGCTTAATTTGCTTATGGGCTAATCCGAAACTGGAAGTAGGACAACGTTCATAAAAAACACTACTTAGTTCCAGCGCCAAACATTTACAAGCTCTCTACAGACAAAACGCAGACAAATTAACATAACTAGAAGAGCCGTATCAAACTTCTATAGCACTGACAACAACACTCGACTCTCATTCGTAAACCTAGCTTAGACTGTAGATTTAAGGTCGGATTTAGCATGCAACTGTCAGACTCTACCGGTAGAATGAAGTGGGGCAAGAGCCGGGACATTGTGACGAGTCGACCTTGCCAACCACGTGCTCGCATCGTGTCAGCGCACCTGATTATAAATTATATACTAAACAAATTAGTATTCGCTAATGCTGAGTCAGGAACTTCCAGTGGAAAATATTGTAAATTGTTAGTGTGAGTTAAATTTACTGTAATCGTTTTTAGCGGGCTTAGCGAAACACGTGCTCGGTTTGACATTTTCAGGCTTGCGGTCCGATTCCTATACTTATTATGATTGTGGTTGCAAACGAGTGAAATAAAATTGCTTTCAGTCTTTTCCGTGGGCCATTATTACTTAGGTTTGGTAAGGAAAATAATGTTACTCCGATATCACTCTTTCAATCATCAACTTTCAATCATAATCTGAATGATTTTGAAGGATATTGCGAACCATTGCTTCGAAAAATTTGTCTACTCAACAACGTAATAACGCAATGAATGTTGTTGAACTGTCAAATTGCTACTGATAGTGTGTTACGCAATTACCCCGCAGAATGTAATGTGCTTAGGTACTTACCTATTAACTACATTTAGAAATAACATTACAAAAAAGAAACATTTTTAGGCTATATCAAAGAATATCGGTAGCTAGTAAATTATATAGAGGTAGAGCCATAGATATAGATACATCTGTCTATATCTGTGGGTAGAGCATATTGTTTACGATCTGACCAGAAACCGATATGGATGGTTCCTGATGACTTTTGACTGTATATATGTTATAAATATAGTGGCATAGTAAACATCTACGTGGAGATGTTTTCCTTCAAGAATGTTATTATCATTTAAATGATAAAATGGGTATCTTCACGTTGTACAAGTAGAGTCTGTAAAAAAGTACTTAACTGCTTTTATATGCATAATTTTATAAATAAAATTTTTCTTATTTATATTTAGTGATGAGTACTTCGACCCCTAAGTGTCCTTTTAGTTTTGTATTTATTTATTTATATAGCAAGTTAGTTAGCTTTTAATTGGGTACCTAGTGTAAATGGTAAGTTGTGTTTGTATTGTATATTGCACCTACGATAAAATAGGGTTACAATTCGAAAGTCATTTACAGGAATTTTCAAGTTGTTTTTCAGGAAAATTAAAAAACAGCGTATGGCATTAAAACAATTTTTTTTTGTAAGCATGTATAGGTAATTTGGATCACATAATAATAATGTAAGCCTGCTTAACAAACCTGGGAGTATATTTTCGCTTTTCTAAAAATCCAGGTTTTTTGTGTTGTAAGTTTGTAACCCTCTTTTATCGGAGGTGCGTTAAGAGAGTTTTAATTTTGAAATAAATCATTTTACCATAGAAATGTATAGGTATATCTATGCATTTGACGCTACCTATATTCAAAATTGATTTTAATCAAACTATTGATATCAGTAAATTGATAAATTGCCTACAAGATTCTTTTTATACCTATTCGCATGGAAAAGTTTCTGTTTTTTGTAGTCTGAGGTCATGAGCCTTTAAATACGATCTTGTAGGACACGTGGAGTTTTTTTATAGTTCTTGTGAAGACACAAAATGAAACAATCTAGAGATATAAATAAAATTGAACTGTCTGTGTGTAATGTCAAAATATCAGCTTTTTAGCAAATGCATAAGAAAGTAATGTCATTGTACAGTCGTTATAACAAAAACTGTCTGGGTGTCTGTTTGTTCCGGCTAATTTCCGAAACGGCTGAACCGATTTTGATGAAATTTGGTATTAGGATACTTTGAACCTGGGACAGGACATAGGCTGTACCTACATATAGACTTTTTATCGACATACCACGCGGGCAGAAGCTAGTCTGTAATAAAATTATGCAGGAGGGTACTATACTTATGTGTACAGTGTATGTTTTATGTTCCTTGAGTGTACATTTTTGAAACATTGTGACAAGATAATTGAATAAAAAACCTTCTTATTTTTCATCCCATTCTTGACCACTGTACCAAATAATTGTATAATTATGTATCTATTAGGTAAGGTATATACAGTCAACAATGTGGTGGGGAAACGTTTAAAAAAAAAAAGAGTGTTAAATATGCAGGATCGTCGGATATAGTTGAAGTTTAGTAAGAAACCGATGAATGTTCTAGAATAAAATTTAATTTTATTAATAGAAAACCAACGGCTCATTTATCAAATTAAATTTTAACCTACCTACTGTCTGTACCAGAATAAAACAGAAGTGGACATTTAATTTTTAACTAAGGCCAGTAAATATTTATTTAACCTTTGTGATAACTGTGATAAGTTTTAAGTAATAACTTGTCATTTTCTAAGGTTATCGGTAATCCAATAATAGGTAGGTGGCTGCTGAACTAGTGTCCAACGAATAAACATACGATCTTTTATTATAGTACCTAAATAAAAGATCGCGTTAAAATTTGATGTGTGGTGGGATCGAAGAAAAATGTCATGACTGTTTTTTTGGTTTTGAACTCTTGACATAATTATTTAAATCGGTGTATTTTCATTGTACTTAACTAGTTTACCAGACCAAAAGTTACATAAACGTGTCAGATTCGCGAATCAGCAACACGAGAATCGTCGAGGTGCGTTGATCACACGAAATAGAAAGCAACACTAGTGGGTCGATGAACCTGTGACCGTTCGGTACTCGGTACACGCCATCTCCCTAGAATTCGTTTGTCTACAGAATGCGTGCTGGCTGGCTGCAAGTCTAGCGTTGCTTTAGGTAATAATGCTGGCTAGCTGGGTAGTCCAACAAGAAGAACAAAAACAAAGAAAGGAAAAACGTCGCTCTATTTTTAAAAGTGACAGTTTAGATTTCGATTTATGAGATTGTCTTTTGTTTCTGTGTAGGTAATTCACATATCATTTACTGTACTTTGGTAACAAAATATGTACTTATTTGTTCTTAAAATGAGCAAATATTTTATGAAGAAAATTAAAACGAAACAATCCAAACACAGACGGCCAACTTTCCCAAAGTCCTTGCAAACGAACGAAATAATCTAACTTATTTATTTTCTGACTTCACACGCAAATATTTAGGTACGAAATCCTTGAAAATTCGCAAAAATTTCCGAGTTGTTTGTGTATCAAACAAAATAGTAAGTCACAAGGCCGAACGGATTTAACTCCACCGCGATCTTGACTTGCGAAAAGCGCCTAGAAGCTACGAAACAAAAAAGAGACATAGGTAGGTACTCTTAATCTTAATCCTTCTAAAAAATACTTTTCGGTCAAAATTGTATAAATAAAGGACCACCTTCATTTATTATTTTTAGGGTTCCGTGCCACAAAAGGAAAAAACGGATCCCATTAAGGATCACTTTGTTGTCCGTCCGACCGTCTAGGTCTGTCTGTCAAGACCACGCTGCGCGCTGTGAAAAATCAAACTTCTAAGAAAGATACGGCCGTTTATGCCGCAAAAAACGTATATTTCGACACTCTCAAGGGAATCAAAATGTATTTCCCGTTGACCTAGAATCATGAAATTTGGCAAGAAGCAAGATCATGTAGCACAGGTAAAGGAAAAAATCCGAAAACTGTAAATTATTAGTTACATAAAAAATTTAAAAAATCCCGTGATAAACTATTTACTTACATACCTACAAATTTGTATATAAACCTTGGTGCGCGAGCCCGACTCGCACTTGACTGGTTTTTTTCTTTACACGCAACTATTATACATTTCTCTCCCTTTTTTTTGTTAGTAATAGCACAATTCCAATTCCCTTTAAGTAGGTAGGTAATTGTTCCATAATTGTATTTTTTGTTCATATTATATCATGTTACTATTGTGTTATTTTTATGTCTAATAAGCATTTTCGCCGTAAGTAAATTATAAACAAAAGTAAGACAACATATTTCCGCTCCGCCCAGAGCGGGAGGGGTCATTTGATGATTTCCCATCCGCAAAAAAAAAAAAAAAAAAACAACATATTTTCTCGAATAGGTTTAGGTACAACAAAAACGAACAAATAGGTAACATATTTTGGAATTAGACCAACATTTCTTAAGTTGTTCTAAGCAGAGAAACATAATTGTTTTGGAACGAATATGAAAGGTATGTACGTGTCACTCGTATATCGAAGTAGGTAACACATGTCAATTATTGTCATGATGTCATAGGAAATTGTATCGAACACGTTTGTTTTAAAATAATATTTTTGACCCAAGATTGAAAACGAAAAAAAATTTGGTGAACGGAAAATTGTACAGCACTTAAATTAATTGTAAATAAAAATACTTAACGAAATTATTAATTTGTTAATAATTCCTTTCTGGAACAATACACATATTTTATAAAATATTGGCTTTTATAAAAAATTAATAATGCCACGTGCATAGTGGGTAATGTGCAAAATAATTGGGACACCAGAAATACTCTAAATTATTGGGCAATCGACCAAATTCTTTTAATTTTTATTGGGGACACCTCCTCCATCATTTTGTTAAATAGACCAGGGACTACATTTTTATTGGTTTTCCGGTTCGCTTTTAACCAACTACAAAATAAATTGTTTTAAAACAACACGTGTGTTTTAAAATATAATTATCAAAGTCCACGTTTTATAATAAGTAATATGTTAGGAAGTCATTAGAAGAAATAAGTAAGTGTTGCAGTATATTACATCAGACGCACTACACTTTAAACTTGCAGAAGGCTATATTTCGGCTTTACAATTACTATTTTATCGATAAAATTGCATCATTATTGCCCATGGTCTATAAATATAGATGCATTAGGTATTTTTAGTAATTGTTTGCATGTTTTACTGCAATTATCACAGTGGGTTGTACAGTCAACAAAGGAGTTAAGTATACAGGAGCGTCGGATATTGTTGAAGTTTACTAAGAAACCGATGGATATTCTCGAATAAAATTTTAATTTATTAATAGAAAACAAACAGCTCATTTATTAAATTAAATTTCAGTCCAGAACATCCATAATCGGTTTCTTAGTAAACTTCAACTATATCCGACGCTCCTGTATACTTAACTCCTTTGTTGACTGTACATAAATGTATGTATGAGATACATAAGTACATAGTTTGCTATTTTAAGTACACATTATTCATTGTGATGACGGAAATGCCCTAACCTATCTTTATCTGACTCGTAATGGGTAGAAGTCGTATGTTTTAATACCTATGGGTATGTTTCGTTACACGAACGCATATGTGATTTGTGGTTTAATTATGTAGGTACTTGCTATGTACACGTAGGTAATTCATTTCATTCATTTTATTGTTATTCGTCATCTAGTTCCTTATAAATATTTCATAATTTTTCCATTGTGAAATTCATTTTACGATCGCTATGAAATTTATTTTTAAAATATTTAAAACGTTAATTAAAGAGTATTTGTTCCTCATTAAACTTTTTTCCTTCCGATGACGTTGGATTTGGCAAGGTGCCATCTTGAGAAAAGTCATTGTATAGGCAAAGAGCGCCAGGCAGACGTGTGTATGACCGTTAAATAATTATGCAAGCAAGCCTGTGAGTTGCAAGTCGGCGGCGAATAGACGACCAAGCAGCCGCGAACGAGGGCTCCGCCGCTAGTGATGTGCGGCTCGAGGTCATTCGGCAATCGATATCGATGGAAAGTATTTTTTACTTCTTCTTCTTCTTCTACTTCGGTTTTTTTGGCAGAGATTTGGCTGAGGACTTGAGGAGTCCTCTGGTATACTCACATTTGGTCCATTTCATACCCTATTAAGATTATTAAGTTTTTAACGGCTCTTCTTCTTCTTGGTCACTACAGTCCTGGCAGAGTGGTCTTAGCCGGGACTTCAAAGTTAGTATGACTAGCATGCTTAAGAATCCGACGCCATTCCGCCCGCACTGCTGCCCTTCTGGTAGGTACACTCATAAAGAAGACTATTAATTGCTACCTTTATTTGGTCAATCCAATGATCTATAAAGTCCGCTTTTGTTTTCAACATTCCCCTGTACCTAACATACACGGTTAAGGATAAGCTAATTATCATTTAACGGAACTCTGAATCAAAACCGAATTCCGAGCTTACTAGTATTTTTTTTTTTCAAATTGAGAAAACCTGTGACATTATGTTCGTTAATAGGCTTTTAATAGGGATGTGATGTCATGTTACCTTTTTAAACTGGATTATATATAACTTAATTAGTTTCTGATAACCTATAAAAGGTTCATTGATGCCTTTGAAGACACAGACCCAGTTTATTAGTCTTGTTATAGTTGATCTATCCCTTCCAAAGGAAAAAAAATATTATATCGACTTATGGTTATGGTAAACCAGCAGTGGTATGGCTGAGTAAATGAACATATATGAGCATACGCTAAAGGCTAAAATAAAAATAAAATGAAAAGGGTCTTACAATTTTTCACGCCTGTAGCCTTAAGGTTTGGCAGAGGTATATATTCACTCACATTTCACCAGGTACGTTGAGCATATTGCCATATACGGGATTTCAGGCTGCTACTGAGAAATTCCTATTCCCAATAATACTTTGCTCGACCTGGGGATTGAACCCAGGGTCGTATTCATAGATTGATTCTATACTTAACAGAGCTTCTATAATAGATATTTATTTTACCTTAACCAAACCCTGGCTATAAACCCGGAAATGTCTGGCATAAAAATACCATTCCGAAGTTATATTTATACATAAATGTGATAAGGAGGCATATGTTGTGATCAATTCATGTCAACAATACAGTGCTATCAGAACGAGAGCTTTCAAGATTAGATAAACTCCGTTGTTGGTCGCGAGCCAAGTATAGTAGAATTGTTTTATAATATATTTCTGTCAACCCGTATGATGCCCATATGCCAATATGACCTAAGCTACGTATTTTAAATACTTTGGTGTTTTGTTAAATGTTTTTTTAAGTACATATATGTACATAGGTACTTATTTAATTTTTGTCTAGAATAGGAATCATTTCTAACCGTGGGCTTATTCATTGGCTGGCAGACAACACATTTAATAATATTTGAATGTGTCATTATTGTGCCACACTATTTTCATAGAGAACTTGTTCTTTCTTTGTTTTCAGGAAACCAAAATATTATCTCAAACAATAAGCTGGTAAAACCTTGTAATTCTAATTTGATTAAAGTATTTCTAAATAATATCGATATTAATAAAGATAAAAACTTCACTAAACTTCCCATACGTTCAAGTTTCAATTGTCTGCAGTGGAAATTTCCACGATAAAACATGTAACCTTCGAATGTACTGCTCTTACACGGCTCACTTGGTATACTTGCATCTCTATCGCACGGAATCGACGCAGGCGCTCTGACCTAACCGGTTTGGACTGCTCGTGCATACGGGTACACTTATAAGTCTGTCTCTTTCACTTCGGACAACATATCGTTCTATTTTACGAATAGCTCACTGCTATGTATACTTCTCGGTCGTCGGCCAAATGATTTTGTTACCTGTCTTTCTCTAGAGCTTGAATGAGGCAAAATTTGTTTTCTTGGTGCAGAGCTACAGCTTCAAATCCAACAAAATACAATAGTACTACGTCCACGTGCTCGAGAGGTTAACGACTGATACAACAGATAACATTGAAAATAAATAAACAATAATTGAGTCATATAACCGTTAATGGGAGCAAGAAAAAGCGCTGCTCTACCTTACTTTTCTTTTTTTTCATCGCTTGCCAATATTTTATTTGTTCGCGACGAGCTAACGACGACAACGAGTATAGGTAGAGTTGTGGTTGAAGAGTATTGGCTTGGCAGGGTTAACTGATGATATCAAAAGTAGGTTATTAATTAGCTTTTTATATTATAACTTATTAGCGGTTGATTTTTGAAGTGTTCTCAATAATTAGTATTGTCTGTAAAAATCCGTTTGTGGGTACTTACTTAACTGTATTTTAGAATGAAAATCAATATAAAATTATTAAGAAGATAGAATTCTTGCTATTCATGTAATTAGGTGCAATAATTGCACATCATCTTAATTAGACTTATAAATTTATCATAAAAGTGGAAGTGATTAGGAATTATTAAGTATATTTTTATTATTATTGCCAATGATACATGATTGGTCCGGTTTGGTCCGTTCTTGGCAATTATAAGGATGATGTGTATGTATATCCAGGAAGACAGGCTGAAAATATTACAGACTAAGGCTGAAAATTCTGCACTTCAGCCCACGTGATCGGATGTTCATAAAATATTTGTGTAAATATTTTCAGATATGTTTATAAACGGAACGTCCTTAATGGCCATTCGTTTGGCCTCATATTAATTCTCACGTTAAGCAAATAAGTTAACGATATGAAATAAATCATATACCGAAGTAAATAAGCTGGTATTCTATGCTACAATCTGTGCAGGTACCTATTTTATTTTAGAACTCAATTGTTTGAAACAGAAATAAAAAAGTAAAAGTAAGCACTTGCGCCACGATACAAATCGCGCGTCGTGGAATTTTCCATGCTTCGGACGATTGGAGAAATAATTTCTGTATGTTCTCTAGATAGGTATACCTTTGGTATTTCCTAATCGAAACTCTGATATCCTTGTTGATATTGCGTATTGCAAAAATACTCGTGACATTGGCTACGTCACAGGCGTCGCTGCGACGAGTTGTTTTAAAATTACTTTGCTCCGGAATCCGACAGCAAATTTTCCCGTATCCGTAATAAATCGTACACTGAGAAAATGTTGGTAATACTTTAATAAACAAACACTGGCTAAAAGCCGTAAACTCCCACGGAATAACGATCTGAATTATGGATGAATTTGGGGAAATTCGTTCACTTATAAATTCACAGGCAAGGTGATCTAAGACTTATAAAAACGTTGTTAGACTTGCCTACTTACCTATATCTTTTTTCCAGTTCTATTTCCGCTTGGTAGTCTGAATTGGATTTATATTGGAGCTCATAAAATAAATACACCACGTGACGAAAGTAGGTACCTACTCGTACATGCTGTAACTTTATAATTTGGCACAGAATTTGTTTATCCCGAGTCCCGCCCGTGAATATATTCGTGTAGGTTGGTAGAGTTCATTGCTAGACATCCGGCTACATTCATAATACTATAATAGGGAATATTGTATTAACAGAGAACATCAAGAAGAAAATATTAAAGATAACATAAATTAAGGTTATTGCACGAACTTAATTTTACTGCTTTCGACTCTACGGCTCTACCTTGCTGTTACCTTGCCGATAACGTTTTGATTTGAAGCCTTTAGTCAACATAAATATACCTATAATTTAATATCTTTTATATTAATTAGGTATAATAACAAAATTGAGCACACATACAAAAAAAAGTTTTCAGATTAGAATATTAACTTGAGTGATAGCGACGTGTAATGATGCACACACTTGTACCTATATAAATGCAGCATTGCAGTTACGTGTCTATAAAGAACGGACTTCTCGCAGATCATCTGATGAATTTGATATACCTAGATAATGCTCTATGTAAAATGTGTAGGTACCGTTAATTAAAATATTGGTAGGTATTCACATAACCTGGTGCACTTATGTGTATATTTTACACACGTAAAATGTCTCTAACCGATGTCTATCAACTATTACTGTATGTGTTTTACCGCATACTTAATTAATAATTATTTTCCATAATTTAGTACTTTCAGCTTCAACAATATTGCTCTTTCTGAAATGTAGTCAGCGCCACCTAGCGTAGAATAGCATTTTTATTTTTAAAATGAGGGTGTAAATTTGTGCTATTCGGCAATAGATGGCAGCATAATCAGTAACTCTTAGTAAGCTGCTTTGGTAAGTAGTAGTAAATAATGACACTAGATGGCAGTGTTTAAGATTTAGTAGATTGAAACTTTACGCCAGTAATGTCCGAAGAGGTTAATAAGCAGAAGTCACTGAATCGGGGAAACCGCAGAAACTGACGGCTTCAAGTAATTTAAGCAATTGTGCCTAGATATTTACTTGAAAGTAATTCTGAAAAATAGCGTCAGTATGATACCAAAAACTAAGTTTTTTTATTTTTAATTATATAGTTTAGATACATATCTACCTATAGATTATTTCTAAAATAATAAAAATCGTTAATTTTAAAAGCCAACACAACTAAGTGTGGGAACTTATGGGTCCTGTAACATACTTGGCCACCCCTACCGTAATCGGTATCAATTACATCAGCATTGGAACTGCAACGGTTCCGCCTCGCGCCGTTGATTTCCCCAGTCAACAATTAGATGATCAATCTAATCAACACGCGACTTGTCACCACCTACTTACTCCGTATTGTTACAAGAGATTACTTACAGGGTCAAATTAAATTAGCAAGCGAAACTCCGCAAACGTGATAGTTCGTGGGGGGTCCTTGACCATGTAGCGGTCTACAACGCCACATGCGAACAACGCATCATACTGACGTCGCGCAAAAATCCTGCATCGCGCAAGTAGAGTTTACCGAGGAACTAGCATAGATCACATAGATAACGGCCCGACATGAATCATTGGGTAGTTGCCCGCCAGACACAACACCCGTCTGGTCGGAGGATCCTCCCTTTTCTATAGAGTATAGTGAACTTTACACCCTGTTCCTCATACCTCTTATAACCACAGTTGGCACAGATGTACAGTTACTTGAAATATTAGGTTTAAAAACTATTTTTTTTGTGTGTAAACTTTACAGACATGATGGGTATCGATGTCTAAATACGATAAAATAACAGAAAACAGATTTTCTCAACTGATAGTTCAAGCAAGAACACTACCAGCGGTCGTTGACCACAAAAAAAACATCGAATATTTTATTTTATCAGTTTAGATACTTATCGATATCCACCACTCCGCAGTTTCGCTAGCCAATTTCATTTGACCCTGTGTATTAAAAACGTATGACTATATGATAGGTATATGTCCCTCTCTTTTCAATTCGTGTTATTTTTGGGATAGGTACAGACGCCAGCACATCAAGCTACCCAAAACTGTAAAATTTTCCCAATCAACCTTGAATCTTATGGTGTAGCGATAAAGTTGAAAATCTATTAAAGGAATTTGACAGATTGTAGTAGGTTGATGTGCTGGCGGTCTGTATCTACATACATTACATAGTAAAGTTATAAGAACTACAGCATAAAATAAAATCTATGTTTATTTACGACAAAATACGATACGATAGACACAGTTCAAGATGACAAAATTGAGGGTGTTATCGACAAGTACATAATTAGGAGTATTAAGTAGCTCCTTAAAAGGTTGGCAACTCATTTAAAAGAGGTGGATTTTCTAAACAATTAAAAAATAGACTGATGTTAAGAATGCGGCAAAAGACAACAGCGATTTTAATGATTTGTCTTGTAACGATGATTAAAGTGTTTTGTCTTTATCAGCACCAGTCCAGGTGTTCAGTATCTAGTATTTTTATTACGGACTCTAAGTTACGACGTGTAAGACAGGTGGACCGGATCAAGTATGTCATCATCAGCCTACAGCTGTCCACTGCTAAACTCTCCAATTGCACGCCAACCCATAAAAGAAAACAGAAGTTCTCAACGCATGCTTCAATCAAATAAAAGAAAAGGGAAGTAATAAGAAAAACCATATTTTCCATATGTTATGGAAGGACCTAATTATACAACAATGAGACAGAGGAGACCTAGCTATAGGGCCTATGTCTTACCTATCATCTATACTGTATAATAGGCCAGAGATGGCGAACCCTCGTATGTACCTTCCAAAGCCCTTTGAAACCCCAGAGTCCCAAGAAATGCCAAGAGAGATTAATAATAATATTATTGCAAAAGAATATATTTTTTTTCCAGCAGTCACAAGTCAAGATTGTTTGTTAGCACGATGGCTGAATTTAATATTTATTTGGAAAAAATGGCATATACCTATTGACGTATAGAGGTTCACCATCCCTGGTATAGGCCATATTCAAAAACTGGTACCCATTTTCAACTATATGCATATATACAAAAAAAAAACATTATCGGTAAGCTATTTTACGGTAGTTTTGGGCGCATGGAAAAAGCTCGGCGCCTGGTGCCTAGCCTAGATCAATAAAGCAGAGTCTAAGTCTTATCCCGCCAACACTAGTTTTTCTTTTGATCACACTTCTTCCAAAATAGTCTGGACTCTTTGTAAATTATATGCCGTTCACCCTTAACACAATCTAATACCCATTAAACACGTGTTCGCCTCGGCGAGAAATTCACTTACGATTCTATTACATTCTGACTTGATTAGATTGTTTTATTACAAAGTGTTGAAGGACGAGTTATGGACACACTGGGCTTCTAAATATGCGTATCAGGTAGATCTTTGTTATGGTCTGAAGATTTTTTATCATAGCTATTTAAAGTAGACAATTTGCAGGTTAGTTCAGGTGCTTTTCTGGTCTGAGATGAATATTGTTGTGTAAACTAGTGTATTATTTCTCCTCAAGCACATACCGAATTTAATATTGAAGAATCTGCATTGGCCACAAAAAGGCCGCGCGGTGGCGCAATTAGATTTTTTTTTTGTAACCAGCCAAAGTATAAATCATTGTGACGACATATTTTATAAAAATGCAACATGATCAAGTCGTCTGTTTCCGCATATTATTGGCTTATTACGAATGCATGGGGACATCGAAACGTGTTGGAAAGCAGCTGCGGTGTGAGTCGGGGACGCCGTTCCCTTGAGACACTGGGGGACTAAGGGCTAAACAGTCCGCACCTGTGTACCTACTCATTTCATTTTATTGCCGTCTTCAAGATAAAGCTTTGAAAAACGTCTACATTGTTGTAATCACTGACACTATTATCTCACACCTGCGTTAACTTTTGATAAGTTATCGATTACTTAGCAGCAGATTAATTCAAGCGGCCGCATTTTTTCCATTTATATCGCCATAGTAGCTGGCGATGACAGACCGACTATCATAGCAATGTTTTTTTTAAATAAAAAGTGATTAATAAATAAGTCAAACTGCGAAAATGAAGTTTCTTAATGCATTTTTATGTTTTCTGACTCTGTGGTGCAGTGTTAATGCGAAATGTGTCGTACGTGGTGAATGCTACGAAGCGTCGAATGGATTGTTTAAACCATGTCATGTAGATGAAGAAGCAACACCATTAATCGAAGGATTAACCGAAGAACGGGCAAGAGAAATCATAGATATCTTCAGCAGAGTTTGCCCAACTTTAGTTGTCGACGATGAAGGCAATAGATTACCAGACGGTGAGATATTTACATGTTGCGAAGCAGACCAAACAGTCAAGATGGCCGATAGTTTAGTTCTCGCTGAGGGTGTCCTCGGCCGTTGCCCAACATGCTACAGAAACTTCGCGAGGCAAATCTGCGAAATGAACTGTGCTACAGACCAGGACCGATTCTTGGAAGTACGGAATACGACCACAGACGGTTATACACACGTCGACGAAATAGACTACAGAATGCATGAAGATTTTATGTTGGGAGCGCACGCATCTTGCTCTGGCGTCATCGTACCTCAAACTGGCTTGCCAGCAATAAATATGATGTGTGGTAATGCAATAATCTGTGATGCAGAAGCTTGGTTTGGATTCACTGGTGATACTTTAAACAATCCTTTAGCGCCGGTTCAAGTGAATTTTCTTAAGTGGCCTACTACAGAAGATTCTATGAACAAGGAGGCTTTACCTTGTAGTTCAACCTTCGGCGATGACCTGCTGTGCAGCTGTGTGGACTGTATACAAACCTGTCCTGTGACTGAACCTATCATCCCTGATATTTGTACTGTTGCATCACTAAATTGCTTTGGATTTTCTATTGGATTGGGTTTCTTTGTATTCAGTGTTCTCATATTTATACTTCTAGCATTTCTGGAGCGTAGAAAAGTAAACAGAAATTTTGTAAGAAAAGAAAGTGGATCAGGTGCAAATAAGCTGACAAAGGTATTTCAAATATTATTTGCTAAAATCGGAGGTATGTCCGCGAGTCACCCTGTCCTAATTATTATGGTAACATCTTGGGTCACTTTCGCTATGTTTTTCGGTTTTATAAACCTAAATCTGACTGCGAATCCTATAGAACTTTGGTCTTCGCCTGATTCTCGAAGTCGTCAAGAATTAAACTTTTTCAATGAGAGGTTTGGTCCGTTTTATCGAACTGCGCAGGTTTTCCTAACATTTGATTTGGATTCTTTTGTCAACGAAGAAGGCGTCACTTACGGTCCGGCGTTTAGAATAGAGGCATTACAAGAATTAGTTAAACTTGAAGATGAAATTATTGCAATAGGTGAAGACGATGGTGGTGTCACGTTAAAAGACGTCTGCTATGCTCCACTTTGGCGTCGTGGTGAAGATAAAGTGATTGGACAGTGTGTGTCAATGTCTGCAACCTCTTTTTTGGGTAATGATAGGGATAATATAAGTTCTTCTACATACCTCAATACCCTTCAAAACTGTATTAACAATCACTATAATTTCGATTGTTTGACGTCGTGGGGTGGTGGTGCTGAGCCCAACCTGGTATTTGGAGGATTCGAAAGAGGTAATATTTTGAGTGCCAACACCCTTCTGATAAATTTTCCTATTTCAAATTTCCTTTTACAAGAAGAATTAGAACCTGTGTTGGAATGGGAAGCAAAGTTTATAGATCTTTTGCATGATTACCGAGATAACAGGAAACCAGATTATGTCTCTGTCGCTTTTGCTACGGAAAGGTCCATTGAAGATGAGATTCAACGAGTTTCTGAAGCAGAAGCTGTACCTATTGCCATTAGTTACGTTCTTATGTTTGTTTATGTAATTTTAGCTTTGGGAAACATAAGATCATTAAAAACTTGGTTAATTGATAGCAAAATTATGGTTGCTCTTGGCAGTATTTTAGTAGTTCTCGTGGCCATTTTCTGTGCGATGGGTACTCTGGGATATGCCAATATTACCTTAACGGTGCTAGCTATAAATGTCATACCATTTTTTATTCTATCAGTCGGTATTGATAACGTTTTTCTTATGGTCAACTCGCTGCATGATATTGAAAGTAATTTAAAATCATTTGACGACTATAGAGAGGATTTCAGTTTTGAGAAAAAGAGAAGGTTTGTCTTTGAAAAAATGATGAGTGAAGTCGGTCCTTCAATGTTTGTGACGTCAGTGACTCAAATAACTTGTTTTGCAATCGGCAGTATTGCTAACTTCCCTGCTGTAGTGACCTTTGCAATACTTGCATCAGTTTCTTTAGGATTTCTGTTCGTTTTTCAGATAACCACAGTTGTTGCATTATTATCTATTGACTACAAACGAGCCTCTAAGAACAGATTTGACTTGTTCTGTTGCATTCAGAAAAAAATATTAGATGACGAAAATCCTCTACATTCAGAAACTCCTCACAAGGGTGTCACTCAAAGATTAATGGAACCATATTCTAAATTTATTCTTGATTGGCGCGTAAAAATTGTAGTAGCTGTTGTATTTATGGGCATGGTTTCTTCTAGTGTCATGTTAATTCCTCAGCTAGAAATAGGATTAGATCAAGAATTAGCATTACCAACCGATTCTTATGTGTATCAATATTTGCAAGCTGTCAGTAATTATATACGCATGGGACCACCAATATATTTCATTGTTAAAGGAGGTTTAGATTTTGCTAATCCCAACCATCAAAACGTTATTTGTGGTGGGCAGATGTGTCACGACGACTCTCTAATCACTCAAATATTTTTGGCTTCGCGATATAGCGAAATTACTTCTATTTCTAAGAGTTCAAACTCTTGGTTGGATGATTTCATAGATTGGACTAATTTATATGGTGGCTGTTGTAAATACAACACCACAGATGGTGGGTTTTGTGAAAGTACAAGTGTTTCACCTGATTGTTCTTTTTGTGAAATCGAGAATTCAGACTACGCTAACGGCATGTTGAGACCTCACAGAGAAGCCTTCGAGAGGTATATACCATTCTTCTTGCAGGATTCACCCACTGAAATTTGCAACAAAGCTGGATTAGCCAGTTATTCAAGTGCCGTTAATTATATCCTCGATGCAGAGGGTCGTGCAACCGTCCATGATACTAATTTCATGGCTTATTTAACACCGTTAAGTACCTCGAAAGACTATATTAATGCGGTTGATTATGGTTATAGGATCAGTGCGGACATAACCGCTGCGATTCAAAAACACACAGGTCTGAACGTGGAAGTTTTTCCTTATTCTTTGTTCTTTGTATATTATGAGCAATATTTGACTATGTGGGCAGATACGTTTCTGTCAATCGGGTACTGCCTTGTCGGCGCCATGGTGCTCAATCTGCTGGCTTCTGGGTTTAATATTATGACTACGTTTGCTGTTATGTTTAATGTAATCTTGGTAGTTGTGAATATGATGGGTGTCATGTACATTTGGAATATTCCTCTTAACGCTGTGTCTTGTATTAATTTGATTGTATCTATCGGAATATGTGTGGAATTCTGTAGTCACATTGCTCACGCTTATGCCACAGGTGAGGGAAATAATAGAGTAGAACAGGCCATTAAAAAAGTCGGAGCGACGATAATTACTGGTATTACGTTCACGAATATTCCTATCGTAGTTCTAGCCTTTTCATATACTGAAATCATCGAAGTATTTTTCTTTAGGATGTTCTTGTCTTTGGTCATCCTAGGTTTCTTACATGGAATGGTATTCTTCCCAGTGCTCCTGAGTTATTTGGACAGTTTAAAAAGAAAATAATGATGCATTATATTAAAGTACTAGATCTTGAAATACAATTGTAAATTAATATTAAGGAAGTAGCAATAAAGGGAACGCCGAGGAACCCGTTGGATGCGAGAAGCGCAGAACTGGTCGAAGTGGAGGTGCTTGGGGAGGCCTATGTGAATGTCCAGCAGTGGACATCTTTCGGCTGAAATGATGATGATGATGAATAAAGGGAAAATTAAATACCTCTGTTTTAACAGGATTGTGTATTACAGTTACCTATTGATATGACATAGGGTTATTATATCTTAAACTTAGGACTAGAAAGTTAAGTTGTAAATAAATAGTATTAATTTTATTTTGTTTTTTATTTTATAATCTATATTTACAAAAAAGAACATAAATAACTGTGGGTACTTAAATTATTATTTTTTTAATTGAGGAAGACAGGGACTAGAAAACGATCTACTCTAGTTTCTGTAACATCACTGTTGCATAATTAGCTTATAATGTTCCCACTGCTGGGACACAGGCCTATTTGAGAGAGAGTGGGCTGTAATCTACCACGCGGGCCCAGCAGGTTGGTACCAGATGTCATATTATAACATCTACCAACCTGCTGGGCCCGCGTGGTAGATTACAGCCCACTCTCTCTATGTCTTCGAATTTTATTTTGGTTCTACGGCATGATGGTTTCCTCACGATGTTTTTCTTCGTCACTTTGAGAGCAGTGGTGATGAAATTATTTACATAAGGAACAGTGTCTGCCCGGGTTCGAACCCACGATCTACAATTCGAAAACAAGTCAGGGGGGGGGGGGCGTTACCACTGTGCCTGCTCCTCTCTATTGTACCTACAATATTCGGGCAAAAAAACGCAATTACCCCGCTGTACGAGAAGAGGCCATTGCCTGCAGTGGAACATTTAGAACATCATTAACTTTATTTAATAAATATATAATTAAAACATTAGGTAAATATGCCTATTAGTTGAACGACTTACGCGGGCATCATTATGCCTATCAGAATCAGTTGAACGACTCACGCATCTAACACGTTAATAGGCGATATAGCAGATAGCTAGTCGCAGGATTTCGATTTTTGACAGCTTTTTATCATTTTGCCTTTTTGTCATTGCCTGCAGTGGAACAATTAGAGGCGGGCATCATTAACCAGCGACAAAATAAAGATATCATTAAAACATTAGGTAATTATGCCTATCAGTTGAACGCATTACGCATCCAACACGTGATTCAGATAGGCGATATAGCAGATAGCTAGTCGCAGGATTTCGATTTTTGACAGCTTTTTGTCAGGTGGTAATGTTGGTAGAAGTCTTCTGAGGGATCCGAAGGCTGCGTTGAAAGCTTCGACACGGATTCTTTCGCGGGTAGCGTGGGCTGTTCTGTACTTGAGGGTAGCACGGCGTCGTCTGCGTCGTTCTTCGCGGGAGAGACCGGCGCAAGGGGATCCTGCTCCACTTGATAGGTAAGCCTCTTCGGACAAAGCGCATGGTTCCAATGTTCTGTCCCTAGAACAAGTTATAGGGTGTTCAAGTTTCGATGTTAAACACTTTGCCTTATCTTATGAGTTAGTCATTAAAAGATAAAACCATATTAAAGTTTTAAAACATTAGCGCTAGAGCCCAAAAAATAAACTGTTTCAGTATTTCAGGGCAAAATTCGTAGTTTCTGAATTTTATTGTCTATTAACCTTGAATTAGAAGTCTAGTCTAGATTGCCTAAATTTAAAATAAATATTAGGATAAGCGGCTTGTTACATTTGATGGATGGGTGCATTATTCATGCCACTTTGAATTCTTTCGGTTGCGCGCTGCACGCATTCATAAACCATTGGTAATATTAATAACGGCTGATATCAAAAGAATTGCAGACAAGTAAATTATAAAAATAAACGAACTACAACAGATTGAGTCAAAGCCTGACAGCCAGTGAACTACATGAATGGGAAGATGTCATTTTTAGGGTTACATACATCATTTTTAGAGTTATCAAGTTGAAATTTATATCAAATACTCAGGGCTGCCCTTGAAGCAGTGAAAAAACCAAACTTGTCAAAGCAATCAAAAGATCGGGCGTTTATATAAATGTTTCGTTTATGCCGCATATTTTGACACTCGCAAGGGAATCAAAACCTATAGGGTACTTCCCGTTGACCTAGAATCATGAAATTTGGCAAGAAGCAATGTCATGTAGCACAAGTAAAGGAAAAAATCCGAAAACACCGGAAAAATATTCGAGACACGATTCCCGTGATTAACTATAGTTTACATACGTACAAAGGAGAGTTGGAAATCAATGTATGAGGTCTGGGCCCACCCTTCAATAGTACCTAACATGCGATATACCGTTGGATAGGGCTTTATAAGTGGAACATTAGTTACTGATAAAACTATCGTCAAACGTCCTTTCGGAGACAAGTCTTCTCAGTCTTTATGGATTTATAAGGTAGAATAGTAACAATACATGCATTAAAACCAATTGAGATGCAGTTCAGTAGTCCAATAAGGGCTGATTTTTCTAACGCCAGATAATTTTGTCGGAGGAATAATTTAGATTTTTTGGTCAATTTTTCCATACAAAAACTGTCAGATGTCAATTTTATTCCACGAATAAAAATTATCTGAAGATTGAAAAATCAGCCAGCAGACAAAGCTGTTTTTTTTTTCACTTTGCCCCACACTAAGAATTTCTCCTGTATTGTGTTTACAAACATTTAAACTCACATACACAAACAGCGGACAGCCAGACATGGAACAGCTACTTATAGGTCATACAAATATTTGTTCTGTGCGGGAATTGAACCCGGGACACGCATAGTCCACTTAACAAAGCAGTTGTAGAGTGCGTCAGCTGAGCTCTAAGCGATTTCTTCAAAAAATCCTTAAGAAAAAGTGTAGAAAATTTTATTAGCTTTCAGCTCCCTGCCACCAACTGAGAACGCAGCTAAACAGCATTGTCCTATACACTTTTTCTAAATTCTAATCAGTTTTCGAGTGTAGCGGAACATCATCATACATCATCCTCACAGATAAATATAGCACGTAGGGTATCTAACAATTATTGTGACCTAACTAATTTTGTGTATGTACCCACTATGTATTAATTTTTTCCATAGATTTTGTATATAAGACACCGACTTTTCGAATACAGGCATTCCGCACTCAACCTGCATTTGCGTCTCATTTTTCATACCCTGCATACCAACAGTGGTGACCCCGACTGAAGAAACTCCTAGAAGCAAACATGAACCCGAGCACTTCGACGCTGAACGATGGAAGAGAAACATTAGCACCGCAGAAAGACGACGCAAAGCTTCGCTGGTGTCTGTCTGTCTGTTACCTCTTCACGCTTAAACTGCTAAACCCATTTAAATGAAATTTGGCGTATAGATAGTTTGAGTCTCGGGAAAGGACATGTGATAGTTTTTTTATCCCGGTATTCCCACGGGAAACTTATGCGGGTGAAACCGCGGGGTGCTGCATAGATAAAAGTTTCGATATCTCAACGGCTAGTAAACGGATTTGGATGAAATTTGGTAGGTAGATAGATTAGGACCTGGATTAACATTATAGGCTACTTTTTATCCCGAAAAAACGCCGAAGTAGCAGGCAACAGCTAGTGTTTGATAAAAGTAGTTTTTTCGAAAATTTTCACTTTTCCGGAAGTGTAGTTCGAAAATGGGTAGGTATTCGAAAAAGTGTGTAAGATAAAAGTTGTATGAGCTTTCATTACGTATGAGATTGTTATCATAAACCCGTTTCAAGGTTGATTTTCTATTGTAAAAAGTATTGCAACCGGTAACTTATGTTTTAGCGTAGGGTAACATAACATCACGCATGTACGAGCCGAAGGGGTAGGCTGAGTAACGTTTAAGACCCATATGTAATGGGTGAAGCAAGACATCATCCTACTGCCCTTATCCCAATTTATTTGGGATCACAGTATGTCTTTTTATTCCTTACATCACTATTAGCCGTCATCTCGATCCTTCTATCCATATCATCTTTTACACAATCCATCCATCGTTCCTTTAGTCGTCCTCAACCCTTATAACCATATATTCATACTCAAAACTATCCTCACGACATGTTCTTCATTCCTCTGCATCACATGCCCATTACCATGACAACCGACTACCGGAAGGAAAAATATATATTCGCTATAAATTAGGTACCTCTTCCTTGGAGCCAGGTTCTCCCTGCCAGTGATAGGCAGCAGGGCCTCCCGCGGTTCCGCCAGCATACACGACAAAGAGCCATCATCCATGCCGCTGGCTTCCAGCCAACTCTTCATGGTCACTCTAAACATGGTGGAAGAGGAGAATTAGGTAAGCATTTTGCCATTATTTAAAGTTTGCGGAACTTGTTAGTAAAATGTTAACGCCCAGATCTAAATCCAACAATAATTCCTTCCCGACTACGGCGAAGCAAGGAATCAAAATACCTATGTATGTACATATTTACGTATGTTCCACCGTAGCGCCTACAACTACTCATCCGAAGAAACCATTGCGCATGTGCTCTTCGGAAGCACAGCATCACCCAGATTAGGACAGAAACCCTAGGGGCATCCAGATCTTACACAGATGTTCTTAAAAGATCAGGAGATGTAATCAACTTCTGGAGGGAGGTCGGCTGGTTGGAATAACCACCAACGGCCGCCATGGCCCACGTACACAATAGTCCACCTGAAGGACTCAGACAAGTGCAGAAACCAAACCCTCTAACATAGAACTTAAAACTTAACGTATGAGGAACAGGGTGTAAAGTTCACTCATACTCTATAGAAAAGGGAGGATCCTCCGACCAGACGGGTGTTGTGTCTGGCGGGCAACTGCCCAATGATTCATGTCGGGCCGTTGTATCTATGCTAGTTGCGCAGTCAACTTTGCTTGCGCGATGCAGAATTTTGCGTGACGTCAGTATGACGCGTTGTTCGCATGTGTCGTTGTAGATACCGCTACAAACTCATTTGATATTGATGAATGTGGTGCCAATCGATTCCTCCAAATGGTCCGTAAACAACGCAACGTACACATATATAATTGAGCGTAGTCAACATACAAAATAGTACTTTAGAGTATATTTAACTACTATTAGCCTGGATTTAGTCAACGATATAATTAACAAAACTACTAATACAAAAACCAAAACTTCAGTAGGTAACAAATAAAGTAAGATCCGAGAAAGCCATCAAACGAATCGATTCGCTACGGTTAGCGGGCATGATTCGATTACCAGAAGGGTTGGGGGATATAAAAAGAATAAATACGGATTTATTATCCCCTAAAGGCCCCGCTTAGTGCTAGGTGTGAACGCGTGTTGTAATATTTATCTCGAGCACTCTACCCTTGCGGGCAGTCAATTCGATTTGATCGGGAATCAAAACATACGTGTTTCTAAGGGTTATTCGAGGCATCTTTATGAAACACCATGTACCTACGGAGGTAACTTGGCTTGGAGATCAACGCGATACTTGCATAAAGGCTGGCCAAAACTAGTCTGTTTTTAAATAATTATGGAGTTTTACTGTTCTTAACGTTGGTAATTATATAGCCTAATTGGCATAATTTACATAATGGCAATTTCGAATTAATCGAGTTATTAGCGCTGTTGAACTGGCTTTTGCAACAATGTTTTTTTTTTGTATGGAAAGCGATGGATGAGGTCTATGATGGAACGAGCGTGCCCAGAAGATGCCTAAGGCACTGTAACTCCCACGCATCGACGAAACACAGGCTTGACGCCGGACTCCGGTGGGAGGGAATTAGAGGTGAATTTCTTTCAAAAAAACCTTCGGATTGTAATTGAAGAAGACGGAATTTGGGTGTAGCTACAAACTCTAATGACCAGAAAAGGTAACATAGAGAGGCGTGAAAGACAATGCATGTCAAGTCACAGAAACCTTACAGATGATGTGTGACTGAGGCAGGGGACGGAGGAGCGTAGCATGTGGTGTTCTATAGTTTCTGCCTACCCAATGGGAAAAAGACGTGATTTTTATCTAGTCTATTCAAACTAATGTTTCAAATTGATGTTATTTCAAGTTAAACAAATATCAACTTTATATTAAATGTCATTAAATTGATTTCAGAGTGAGTACTTAGCACTATTGAAAAAGTTATAAATAAAAATGTTTGAAGTAGAAGTAGTAGCGTAAACTGAACTTTATTGTGTAGGAATTAAAGTTATTTTTCTATAAACTGATAGGTACTTATTAACATCTTTGGCAAATAAATTGCGAATGCAGTATCTAAGTGTGAGACCGTGGGATTAAAAAAACAATCCAGCCTAGAATGTTATTTTCAGGTTTTCCTTTTCCCAAACTATAGTTGGGGTCGGCTTTCGGTGTAGTAGTTTGATTCATCATTTTACACAAAACCCTAATAACTTCGAGGATAATAAGCTACTTACAAATGGGTAGGTGTAGGTATGTATAAGTAGATATTTTAAGATCTCTATTTTTACCGACTTCAAAAAAAAGGAGGTTATCAATTCGATACGTATGTATGTAATATTATTGGTATTGCATTATATTCACATATGACAATCTATTAGGGCTTCCAAACAAATATAAAAAATTTTATAGACGTATGTATGTATGTATGTATGTATGTATGTTTGTCCACGCATATCTCCGTAACTATTTATCGGATCGTGACCATTCTTTTTTTATTGGCTTATATTTACTTCAACTTAGGGAACAGTGCAAGTTTTATCAAAATCGATCCAGTAATTTTCAAGATATGGACTAAGACGTGAAAGTGTGACGGCCTGGGTTATTGATACGAGCTACGGGTGTAGTGTCAAAGGGAAAACATCTCAAAACCTTGGTCAAATTCTAGTGCAACCACTAAAAATTACCAAATAAAAAGTAATTTAAAAAAATTAAACCGACTTCAAAAAGAAATTAACTCAAAATTATGAAATAACTTTAATTTCGGAAGTCGGTGGCAAAAAACTAAAATACAGATCCCAAGACACCGACTTCCGAAATTAAAGTTATTTCATAATTTTGAGTTAATTTCTTTTTGAAGTCGGTTTAATTTTTTTAAATTACTTTTTTTGGTCTTCTGATGGTTCGCAGAATTGTGGATCGGAATCAAGTCTGCCAATAGGAAAAATAGTGCTGTTTTCGATGTGTAAATATTTTCTCGGTGCCCTGAGACAGTGAGACGGGGTCGCGGCAGACCCCGTAGGAGATGGCGGGACGAGCTGGATAGGTTCCGTCAAAACTGGAAGGAGGACGAGCGGGCTCGCGAAAGATGGAAGGAATGGAAGGAGGCCTTTGCCCAGGAGTGGGACAGCGTAGGCTAGTAAAAAAAAGTGAAGTAAATCGATTAGGTAATTAAGTAATCGTTTCTTTGCTCTCTCTCTATGTTTTTGGTCCAATCTTAATTGTGTAGGAATGTTAGGAATTTATTAAATTGTTTATTTATCATGAGGTACCTTTTTTTTTGTTGTCGGGGGGAAACCTTCAAAAGGCACCCGATCTCCGGGGAGGGAGGTCAGGGAGTGTGGGATTTTTACCTCACTAAAACCACCCTGGTGATCATCATCAGCACATAGAATTTCAGCGTTCATTCACTCGGTGAAACATATCAAGTCAAAGCATTTATTTAAAAAAAACACCTTTGAACGTCAAAAAATAGAATGGATTGTAGTCGCCCCTTCCAAGAGGTAGTTTCGTATGGAGAAGAATGGGTAAGAAACTTCGTCGTTCTCTTTTAAAATGTTTTACAATATCTTGTATACATCATAAACTAATAAATAAAGCTGAAGAGTTTGTTTGTATGAACGCCGCGCTAATCTTTAAGAACTACTAATCGGATTTGATAGCCCAATTCCTGAGGAAGGCCTTACACCGTGATATTTCGATTCCCACCCAGGACAAATGTTTGTGTGATGAGCATGATCATTTGTTCTGTGTCTGGGTGTAATTTATCTATATATGTATGTATTTAGATTAGAAATATATAAGTATGTTTATCAGTTGTCTAGTACTCATAACACAAGCTCTGCTTAGCTTGAGACTAGACGGCGTTGTGTGATAGTTGTGGAATATTATATTATTATTATTATTTAATAGCCTATAGGCTATTTAATATCACGCTAGGACCCTTATGAGCCAAGCAAAAAAACAGATCGAAGAACGCTATGCGGAACAGAAAGTAGGTACAATACGTACCTACATAAAACGGAGTAACAGCGTGTGAAAAAAAAAATCACACGGGCGAAGTAGCGGGTAGAAGCTAGTTAATTATATAATTGTCCAAGAAATTCCATTAGAAAAAATATTAATTACTCACGTTTTTAATCACTGGGTTGATAATAATCCTTTAACACATGTTTAAGACATTTTACACAAGAAAACGGAGAACAGTTACAATACTTTGAGTATTTACGAATTACGCAGTTGTTTTTTTACTAACATTAAACCAAAAAATATAAGAAAATGTGTGTTAGTTATCTCACTTATCACTAGACTGTATCTCACTCAGATTCACACTAGTTAGGAGGCCAGAATCCCTCAGCTTTTTATTCCTCTCTGGAAGGGGATGGACCAACCCTCTCACAGAGAGGGCGGCGCCTAATAACATTTGGACGAAAATACAAACAAGAAAATACACATATTTCAGGATAAACTAATGTTAATATTCATACATGTAAATATTTAAATCAAAAAGATACAATTTATCGACGAAAATAGGTAAATATATATGTTTCATCTCTTATGGTACCTAGTTTAGTATATTCAACTTCTAGAAAAGTCTCATCAGTTTGTTACTAGACTTTATGCGAACACAAGTTTACGATAAGCTGCAGAAAAAATCATCTTAGTCGAACAGGCGGACTACAGATTCCATATTATCTAAAAAACATAGTGTTCCTGAAAATCTGGAAGACGATCATGCTTTGATCCACTAGAAAAAACGTCGTAAAATTCCGTTTATTACATACATCTACAACTATAAATCTAGAAGAAAGTCGTGTTAGTTACACTATTTATAACTCAAGAACGGCTGAACCGATTTGGCTGAAAATTGGTGGAGAGGTAGCTTAGAACCAGGAGACGGACATAGGATACTTTTTTTTTGTAGTCTAGGAGTAGGGTTGGAGTAGGGTAGGAGTAGGTTAGGAGTAGGGTAGGAGCAGGGTAGATGTAGGGTAGGAGTAGAGTAGGAGTAGGGTAGGAGTAGGGTAAGAGTAGGGTAGGTTAGGTAAGGAGTAGAACACCACGCGAACGAAGTAGCGCCGGGCAGCTAGAAATAATTTATATGGCAAAAAAACATTTGCCGGGTCAGCTGGTTAATAATAAAGCTAAAGAGTTAGTTTGTTTGAACGCGCTAATATCTGGAACTACGGAACTACCAGTCGAATTTGAAAAAATCTTTTTGCATTGGATAAGCCCAATTCTTTAAGAAGGCTAAAGGTAACATTACGCATTTAGGTACCCTTAGAAGCCGTAATAAAAGAAAAAAAAGTCAGAAAGATCGCTCAGCGAAAACGAAGAGACACTGCGGGCAGGTGATGCGATGCGACGGGATGGGTGGGGGTACCTATATGAATCACGCAGACGAAGTCGCGAGCAGAAGCTAGTCAATAATAATTACAATTTCTCACCTACAAGTTAGGTACCTATCTATTTATCTACTTACTATCAAATCTAAATGACCGATAATGGGATTATAGTCCAAGGCTGAAATTAATTAGTAGGTACTTACGGTACTTACCTACTTGCGACATATTATATTATTACCTACCTACTTACGATAAATTAATGTGAAATTATGAAGTTACAAAATTATAAGTACCTAGGTATAACTTATGTATGGTTGTAAAGTCAGGGAATTTCCCTGGCTGTTAAAGGTACAAGTATTTGGAAGGAAATCTGGGAGGCATACGACCAGCAATGGGACATTAAACATAGGCGCTTAAAACGTATACAGACGAGTCTTCTAACACTTAGCATATGCAGTATTTACCTAAGTATAGGTATAAGTATCTAAGTATACTGACCAGAGTGACCTCTTGTTTAAAAGTCTCAAAAATTCAGTTCATGTCGTGATGGTCTAGTGGTTAAAGCCTCGCTCTCATGCATGAGTTTATATGATAAATGATAAATGATTTTTATTTCTGTAAGTAGGTTTGTACAAACACTTTTACACGTCAATCATATTTTTTTTTTAAACTAGATGAGGTCGGCGTTTCCTAACTGACTATTCTGAGAAGAAAGGCCGAAACAAACTCAGAAGTCACAGTCTCTTTTAAAGTCCAGACAAAATCTTGGTCAGATCGTGTGAAGACCATGTAGATTGGTGTCTGAAATGGTCTTTTGAGGAAAGAACCACACAGATTGAGCGGACCTGTCCAATCAGTGCACGCATTTGTCAAAAATCGTGCAGCTCAACTCAGAACTTGAGGAGCTCAACGATTCGACGAACAATACCAAAGACAGGACATTTGGGTAGGCCGCATAAACTACTCAAACTGCCAGATCATGATTAAAACTAAGAAGGAAAAAATAAATGACCCACATAGTCCTCACATTCACAATAATTAAATAAAAAATAATAATAAAAATTACTTACAAAGTAAATATTCATGTCATTGTCTAAATAAAATTCATCAATGTCAATGTGTATATAGAAAATCCGGACATAATCTTTGAGGACCATGTAGATTAGTGTCTGAAATGGTCTTTTGAGGAAAGAACCACACAGATTGAGCGGACCTGTCCAGTCAGTGCACGCATTTGTCAGTAACCGTGCAGCTCAACTCAGAACTTAAGGAGCTCAACGATTCGACGAACAATACCAAAGACAGGACATTTGGGTAGGCCGCATAAACTACTCAAACTGCCAGATCATGATTAAAACGAAGAGAGAAAAAACAAAAAAATTACCCACATAGTCCTCACATTCACAATAATTAAAATCATATAATACTTTATACAGTAAATGTACATGTCATTATTTAAGTAAATAGATACTTAAAAAAAAAAAGAAAATTATTAAAGTGTAAAATAGCAAAATAAAAACAACATTCTAAACCTATTGGAGCAGCTCAATCCCAAGCCTTTTTGTCCTCAATATAGTCTTTTACAGTATAATAGGCTTTCTGACATAGTTTTCGCTTTATAAAAGATTTGAATTTATTAAGGCTTAGTTCTTGAATGTGGCTAGGAAGTTTATTATAAAAACGTATACATTGGCATCTAAACGAGCCACCTATTTTTTTGAGCCTTGTTGTAGGAACAACAAATTTGTGTTTGTTCCTAGTATTTATGTTATGGATATCACTGTATTTTTTAAACAGATTAATATTTTTATGTGCATACAAAAGATTATCATAAATGTACTGAGAAGGCACAGTCATTATATTAATCTCTTTAAATTTGTCTCTGAGGGAGTGTCTGGGACTTAATTTATAAATGGAACGAATTGCCCTTTTTTGTAAAATAAAAATTGTCTGAATATCGGCGGCATTTCCCCACAACAGAATACCGTACGACATCACACTATGAAAATAACTAAAGTATACTAAACGGGCTGTCTCTAAATTAGTTAAATCACGAATTTTCCTAACGGCGTATGCTGCAGAGCTAAGCTTTTTTGATAATTTATCTATATGGGGGCCCCATTGAAGCTTGGCATCCAACGTTATGCCTAGGAATACTGTGGTATCTTCAGGTTTCAACTCTTCATCCTTAATGAGAACACTAGTTTCTACTTGTCTAACGTGGGGTATGGTAAACTTAATAGATTTCGTTTTTTTTCCGTTAAGAAGTAGGTTATTGACATTAAACCAGTTAACTACTTTTGCAAGGGCGTTATTTACATTGTCAGTAACCAGCTGCTGACGTTTGAGTTTAAATAAAAGTGAAGTGTCATCTGCAAACAACATTATATCATGTTCATCCCTTATGAGGTAAGGCAAGTCATTTATATAAATAATAAATAAAAATGGGCCGAGAATTGAGCCCTGGGGGACCCCCATTCTTACTACAGATCCGGGTGACCTTTTTCCGTTAACATCAACTCTCTGAATCCTATCACTTAAGTAAGAAGTAAGAAGATCCAGAGAGGCGTTCCGGATTCCGTAGTGGTGCAGTTTCCTGATTAATGTTTCATGAAGAACACAATCGAATGCCTTGGACAAATCGCAAAAGATGCCCAAAGCATCGCATTTGTCCTCCCATGCTTTATAAATATGTCCTAAAAGTTCAACTCCTGCATCGGTAGTCGAACGACCCCTTGTAAATCCGAACTGTTTGTTATGCAGTAATTTATTTTTATTAAAAAATCTTTGCAATTGATTTAAAATAAGTTTTTCAAAAATTTTACTAAAGGTAGGTAGTACTGAAATAGGTCTATAATTAGTAGGGTCTGATGTACTACCCGATTTAAACAACGGTATTATTTTACTGTTTTTCATAAGATCAGGAAACTCACCACGGTCAATACAATTATTAAATATAACAGCTAAAGTAGGTGCTACAATGTCTATAATCGACTTAGCAACATCCACAGAATTACCCCATAGATCTGCGGTCTTTTTAACATTTAACGTGTGAAAAGTTTTAATTATATCTTTACAGGTTACATATTGGAAATGAAATTCAGAATCGCAAACTGGAACGTTTTCTTTAAGTAAAGACTCTGCAGCAATGGGTGATGAGTTAAGAGATTTAGTAGTTGATACGGGAATCTCTGCAAAGAAATTTTCAAAGGCCGCGGCGACTTGACAATCTGATTTAATTATATTGTCATCAATAACAAGGCTGTAGTCACTACTTCGGGTGCATGACCTTCCCGTTTCGCTATTAATGACATTCCAAGTCGTTTTAATAATGTTACTACTATTTTTAATTTTTGAACTCAAATAACGTGACTTGGCAATACTACAAACTTTTTTAAATATTTTAGAATAATTCTTAACATATAAATTAAATTCAGCAGTGTTTATACAAATCCGTTCTTCATATAATTCATAAAGTCGTTTTCTACTTTTATGTATACCAATGGTGGCCCAGTCACTGAAGGAAGCAATACTATTAACCGATAATGTTTTTGGAATAAATGTGTTATCAAATTGTGTGCAATACATATTAAAAAAATCATTATATTGTTGATTAGGGTCATCATTAGTGAACAAAAGTGGTAATTTACCCATGAGTTTAGTTTTAAATGTTTCCAAGCGATTAGTTGTTTTTGGATTAACAGTGATATCTTTTTTAGTAACCTTTTTGTTTTTATTTGGAATAGTGATTAATTGTCCACAATGATCTGAGTCTATTAGGTTAATAATGTCTTTGTGGGTTGGTATAACATCTGTATAAATGTTATCTAGGCATGTGGCACTAGTAGGAGTTATTCTAGTGGGCTCCAAAAATTGGTTTGCAAGATTGTATGACTGAAACAAACTTATAATTTTAGTACTTAACCCAGAATTTTCTAACAAATTAACATTAAAATCACCACAAATGATGATGGACTTGTTTGTATTACAGATTTTGTGCAACACTTCATCCATAACTTTTTCAAAACAATCATACAATCCTGAAGGAGGTCTGTACACACTTAATATAATGAACTGCTCCAATTCTATACAGGCTATTTCAATTGTCCGTTCAACAGAGAGGCTCACAATATCCTTTCGGTCTTTAAACTTAAGCTGGTTATTTATTAAAATTAAAGAGCCACCATGTATAGCATTTACTCTGCTGAATGAACTACCAACCTGGTGATTACTAAAATTGAACATGAACTGGTGACTTTTAAGCCAATGTTCTGTCATACAAAGAATATCTATATTGTAACAATTCAGGAATAATTCTACTTCTAAGTCTTTGTTTGAAAAACCTTGAATATTTTGATGCACCAGATTGATACTATTTAATTTTTTTACACTTTCATTTGACTTATTTACATTTTTGCAAGAGGTTGCCTCTATTGTCTTAATTTCTAATTTAAATGATTAATGTCAATAATTTCAACCAAATTATTACCAGAGTAATTTAAAAAGTCATTGCATTGCTCAATAGGAGCAATTTGTTTAGCCAAATGTTTGGCTGAAATAGAAAAAAAATATGATAGCGACACAGCTATCTGTCTTTTTTGATAGTTAGAAAGATAGTACATAACAATATTATATCTATCTTTTGTCAAATATAAATTATTACCAACATAATAGTTAGTATCAATTAACTGGAATAAGTTATCATTATATGTCAAATTGTGCAATGTCATGTTTATATCAAATCTTAAGTTATTTTCTTCCTGTGGCAAACTGTTACTGTAAGGCAATGTAAACAAAACAATTTTTCTTAAGCTAAGGTTGCACAATGTTCTATGATATTGGAGCAATTCTCCTTTATTTAAATTACCCCTATTTCCCATAAATATTAATAAAGTTGTTTCCTGTTTAAAGTTACATTTAACAATTGCTTTCATAATATCAAATAAAGAACAACCAGGCATACAGTAATTTATTATTGAGTGTCCCGGATATTCATTTGTCAACAAGTGACCTAACTCCTTTCCAATCTCATCACAAAATAATATAATATCATGATTTACAATTTCTTTAGATGGTATAATGGTACTATTAACAGAGGGAATTGTCAAATCAACACAAGGCTGCGGTAATGTGGTATTGCATGCCGATAATGAATGGTCTGGTGTAGGTACATTGGATGGTGTTTGACAGCGCTCACAGCTGTTCGTTTGTGAGTTCACCAGCTCATTCATTGCCAACACATATTCCCTCATTAGATCTTCAGAGGTATTATATTTGTTAGTCATTGATCTTAGTTTCTCCTGCAGCTGGTCAAGTTGAGATTGCAAGTCCTGTGTGTCAATGTTGTATTTCCTAGTACTTTGCTCCAGATTAAAAGAATACATATCTAGCTGTTTAAGTAGATTTAACCTTTCCCTATTAAGTTTAACATTTTTAATAAAGAACTTTTGTCTTTTTACCATTTTTTGGTTTTAACAATGTATTTATTAATTTTGATGTACTTTTTAAGTTTATTTTTACTAGTGACTACCCTCACTGAATTACATGATTTTGATTCATCATCACCTGTCAAATCAATAGTGGGGTTTATGGCAGAAACCATTGACGGGGCAATAGACACCAACTCATTGAACAGACTTTGATTCAGCGAGGCGGTGATGTTAAGGTTTGTAGTCTCAAGTTGTGTAATCTGACTTTGAGCCTCATGTAGCTGCTGTTGTAATAAGTGTTTGTGGCTAAGAGCTTGTTCATACTCTACGCTACACTGGCTGAACCCGTCCACAACAAGCTGAAGTCTATCCCGTTCTTCTATGGCATCAGTGTATTGAGTATATATCTGAGCCATTTCAATTTTTAACTTCCTATTCTTTTCATGGGCATCAAAGAGCACCCTTTCATTGTCATCTATTTCCTTAATTAGTTGGTCACAGGACTCCTTTGACGCCTTTAAAGCGCTCAAAGCCTCATTGAGTTTGGACTCTTCGAGGCGAGCACGGGCGCTGCGAGTCATAATCATGATTAAAAGTAAGGAAGCGAAGCGACAAGAAATAAGAATAAAGAAGGTTGTTGTGGCAGCAGTTGAAAAAGTGATTAGTTTAAAAGGAAAATATATAAGTCAATGGGAAAAATGAAATTTAGATGTAAATAAAAGGAGTTCTGTCACCAAACCTAAGTAAGGTTATGTTTACGTTCAAAGGTCATTGGCATCAAGTAGCCTTATTAAAAGTGAACAAAGTAGGTAATTGCTGGTGTAATTGAACTAATTGTAGTACGTAAACTAACTAATAGCAAGTAAAATATAAAGTATTGTACCTGATATCAAGATGACAATGCAAGTTTCCTTGTGCCGGCAACTGTCACCGATTTACATTGAATTATGTACACTTAATTTGCACTAGCTATGTGAATCTAACACAAAATACACATTATTATCATAATTACTTGAAGAGTAATTGGAAAATAGGCCTAAAAAACAATGAAATATAATATTTAAGATAAAAGTTTCAAATCAGGGGTAGTAGGTACCAATGTGACTTCTCAATTCCTATTTACCTAGTTTCTAAGTTTATCTAGTACATTACTCACATCAAAACATCGTGAGGAAACAAGATGGGTTCGTGATTTCAGATTTGTATTGACATACTAGCTGCACGCCACGGTTTCACCTGCATAAGTCTCGATTCCGTGGGAATATCGAGATAAAAAGTATCGTATGTCCTAACTCAGGTCATGGTCTACCCATGTGTCAAATTTCATCCAAATCCGTTCAGCCGTTGTAGCGTGAAAGCACAGTATAAAGATCAAAACTGTGGTGAAAGCGTAACAAACAAACATACAAAAAATCAAATCTTTTCTCTTTACAATATAACTAGCAGCGCCTCGCGGTTTTAACCGAGTAAGTTTCGATCCCGTGGGAATATTGGGATAAAAAGTATCCTATGTGTTAATCCAGGAAATGGTCTATCTATGTGCCAATTTTCATCGAAATCTGTTCAACGATTTACGCGTGATTGAGTAACAAACATCCAAACATCTTCACAAACTTTCACATCCGAACTAATATTATAAATGCGAAAGTAAACAAACTTTTGTTTGTTTGTTTGTTACCTTTTCACGCCTAAACCACTGAACCGGTCATCCTGAAATTTTGCATAAACGTTGTCAGGTGTACAGAAACGGACATAGGGTACTTTTCATCCTGAAAAAAAGTGCTGTTCCCGAGGAAAACAACAATAACGTTATTATGATAATAGATGGCACTACGTGTTTTTCGAATAAAAAAAAAAAACATACCGTCGAATAGAGAACCTCCTCCTTTTTTGAAGTCGGTTAAAAATAGGACAACGTCTGTCGGGTCAGCTAGTTTATTTATTTTATAATTTATGTACACACAGCAAAATACATAGGGATATGACATAATTATAATTTGAGTGCAAAGGTACTGCTTATTTCGAAATTTCTTCCAGCAGACCTGCGAGTTTATAATATTAGTAGGATAGTTTAGATAAGTCTGAAATCATTAACCCGTGTTGAGCAAGTGTGGCGATCAATACTCGTGCCTTCTCTATAAAAAAGACGTTAGTCCTGCAGTGGGAAAATAATAGTTTGTTGATATACTTGTTATTATAATTATTATTATCTCTGTTCTCATCCGCAGCATCCGTGTGTCTCAGTCCCCGCCCAGAGTAGGGCTGCACCAATCCCGGTCGACTCCGCCTATCGATCCCGGCCATCCCGGGACTCAGGTGTTCCCGGGTAATTGACGATCCGAAATGGATTGTACCCAAAAACATCTCGATGTCTCGCCAATATTCATGTTTGATTATGCGTAAGTTTGGTTGATTTTTGTAACTGAAAAGTATCAAGATTTTTGATTTGTATTCTTGGGTGTTATTGCCAATGCTATAAGTAATAGATACCGGCACTCAAATTGCGTACCTAATACACTATCAATCACAATCTGAATCATTTTGAAGTATATTGCTAATCCATTGCTTCATATGTTCGAAAAATTTGTCTACCGTAAACTTAAATACCGCAATGGATGTGGTGGAACTGTCGAAATGAAACCCATTGCTACTGATAGTGTGTTACACAATTACCCTGGAGGTTAACATTGGCAGTCCATGAAAAACCACTAATGAAATTGGGCTTCTTTTTAGATTTTGACCTGACAACCGACTAGGCTGGCGTTCAAAATCAAAATCAACACAGTCATATCAGTTACTGGTACATATGGATGCACTTCATCATCTCATCATCTGCCGAGCCTTTTCCCAACTATGTTGGGGTCGGCTTCCAGTCTAACCGGATGCAGCTGAATACCAGTATTTTACATGGAGAGACTGCCTATCTGACCTCCACACCCCAGTTACTGGGTAATACGATACCAAGGGGTATCGTATTACCAACCAGTCTTACCAAGTGGTAAGACTGGTTGTCAGGCTTTCGGGATTCTGACTACCTACCCGTAACGACTGTCAAAGATCCACGAATGACAGCCGGGACCAACGGCTTAACGCGCTTTTTGAGGTACGGAGGGGTCACGGTATGTAAAGATGGTCACCCATCCACAGACCAACCGCGGCAAGCGTAGCTTAACCTGGTCGATCGACCTGTGCGGCTGTTATTATTTAGCCACGGGCCCCTCTCTTATGGAAGCACTTAAAAGTTAATAAAAAGGTACCTACCTTAATTGCTTTCTCTAAGTTATGTCGATGGAAGTTTTTCACCTAGTGAGGCTTAACTTATTTTCTCAAAAACCATAACACCAAATAGTGCGGTTTCAAAAGAATTTGGCTCCTTGATAGAAAAAGAATTAACCTTCTATTGACTCTAGATTAAGGAAGCCAATATTATAAATCACAAGCTATGTTTGTAACAGTACGCATATCTACTTATGTTTTTTTTTACAAATAATGCTAAGGATACACATATAGCTGGCACAAGAGTATGCAAGTAGCTTGCATGTCATTATAGTATTCACCAATCAGCTTGCATACCGTGTGCCATAACAACTTCTGATTGGTGAATACCATACTGGTATGCCATCTACTTGCATACTTTTGTGCAAGTTACAGCCATTCCGGATAATTCGGCGCCTAAACTTGCTAAAATTATCACACGAAATGTTTATGATGGAATAGTCAACAAAATATTACTGTGTTGGCATTCAGAAGTTATTAGATAACAAACAAACTTCGACCTTGTATGGTGAGTTAAACTGTAATCACCGCAGAACACAATAGGTTTTTTGTTCTGGTAGCGTATTCATCCAAGTTTTAATGCTTTTTGTCACACAATTTTCGTTGTTATCATTCGTTCTCCATTATTCCTTTGAAGGTAGTCCACCAGCATCGGCAGCGATGGGGTCAAAGTTACTAGGAGGTCAGGGCCCTAGGAAGAACATACTTTTGACATAATAATAATAATAATAATAATAAATCATTTTATTTCAGGCATTGTGTACATACATACATTTCACCCATAGTGACTACATGTCTTTCTGTCCCGTTGAATGTCTCCTGAGATATTGGCCGAGCCGTTAAGTGTAGCTATTCGAACATTGTATGATTCTACTATCATTAAGTATAATTTTATCGTTCCTTTTCGTTTTTATACTCGGGATGCTGTTAGGTATTTCAGTTTCAGTTTGTAAACGTTTGCTGAGTAAAACTCACCTTTACCTGTATATTATACATAGGTATGTAACCTACTTCTCCCTTCAATAACTCACAGCAATTTACCAATACAATTAGTACAATTTTCCGTAGGTACGTTAACAGTAGTTTTAGGCAGTAAATCATGTGTTGTTTATGAATGAATGTGGATAGCAATATTTTTAACACCTGCAATTTAACGTGATTGACGTTATTGTTAATCGTTATTGATTAAATTAATTGTATCCGCCTATTCCAACACTTATCATATTTACCTACAAAAATGACATGCATATACCAAAAATCTAATCTATCTATCTAATCAGAGATATTATTTTATGGTTACCTATATTGATTTGAATTGATTTCGAATATCTGCGCAAGGGCTGGATCTATACATTGTAAATTAATTGCGAATTAGAACTCTAGTGTTGCGAAGAAAGAGGAGCGGGTAAGAAAATACAGTTGGGATTCCAAACAGGTTTCCAAGTTCATATTATAACCCTATTGATTGATATTTCATGTTATAGTCGTTCAATAGGGTTGTAGATAGATATGAACATAGAAAGTTGTATTGATGATTTCTATGATTATAATTTTATATTTAAATAATTATTTGTTACGGCCGCTAATCATATTTACATCAACATACAACCTGATAGGTACTGACCTGCAATTGCAAAAAAAAAATTAATTAAATTGGCTACCTTAAGGTCTTGCGCTTCCCCCTTATGAAACTAACTCAGTGCGGTCATGCTTTCATTGTGTGGAATATCAACTACTTACCTATTCAAGCTCCAATGAGCTTGCGTTACGTTTTGCCTTGTCTTCTACCTCTGGTTATTATCTTTACCGTCCTTGGGCTTGGAAATGCTCCACAGCCAGCGGGGTACCCAATTGCGTAACACACTAACAGTAGGAATTGCTTTCATTTTGATGATTTTGACAGTTCAACAAAATTCATTGCGTTATTTACGTTGCCGACAAAAACATTTTTCGAACATATGAAGCAATGGATTAGCAATATCCTTCAAAATTATTCAGATTGTGATTAATAGTGCGTTACGCAATAGGGTGCTGGGCACACTACAACGGGCATTACAATAGCTTTTAAAAATAAACCAGCTACTAATCCATCTCCAAAGTATAACAATCATTTAACAATTGTAAGCTCGATAGTGGTTCTCTGCCAATAAATTCGAAATTCAAAACGTCTGTTATCTGAATTTCAATGGCTTCTCATTTCCATTTTACTGCCCAGAAATTGATTTACTCGATCACAAAGTAAAATAATTTATGCAAAGAATCATGTACCGGTCCGCGACGTCCTCGGTCTAATGTCAGTTCGCAATTCTGTATTAATAGGTAGGTACTGTAATAAACAGTTATACGTAACAAATACAATGCTCTGACAACATATTTCTCGAAGGTCACGGCAAACGATAATTTTCTTTATTGCGACGTCGCAACGGGTCACGCGAAGTAAATAAAGCTATATTTTTTTGTTTTCATATTTTTTTTAAGTTGCAATTATACCTCTGTGTTTGATTATCTTGCTTTGGTCGTTATGAGACAGAATGAGTGATGCTAAAGGAGTCCTTAATGCCTCATTCCCTCTATATTATTATACTCTTTGCCTCACACCATTCAATGGCGTCGTCGCCGTTCGTCAGAATCATTCGTTTTGAAACTTGAAAAGGTTGGATGATGATTCTATATCCTCTCATGTAAGGTGGTCAGTACAATTATGTAAAAGTAGTAGGAAACCTACTTATGTACAATTTGTTTATAGTTTTGATATGAAATCTAGTTCATCTAGGTAGTAGTTTTTAGTAGCTTTGCGAGAAATGCATGTACCTATCGTTAGTCATTGTGTTTCCATTGACGTCTGCTAAAGGACATGGCTAAATCGATGTATGGACGAATAACCAGCAATGTATAAACATGGTACCTAGCAATATGTAATGCTGAATAGCTGAATATTAATATTTCATATGAAAAAAGTTACACGAACTTTTCATATCTTTACAATCCTGAAAATAAAATCGTGTAACTCCTACGTCAAAAGGCATTTAAAAAACTGCAAACAAATGACATTGCTATGAACTTTTACCTAGGCTTTAGGATTTATCTGCGATAATATTGATAATTGTATTTTTGACTAGTGACTCGGATATCTATGCTAGCGACCCACCCCGAATCCCGTTTAGTAAATATGTACAAATGGGTAATTGCACCAAAAAACGTGATACAACAGGTATTCTACAATTCGCGCAAAAATCACTCCCCGCACGCGTGAAACTCTTGTAAATCCTTAACTACTTTCCAAATGAGTTGAAATAAAGACAGTTTTCACAGACAATAAATAATATAAATAAGTGGTTGAATAGCTGAACCTAATCTATGGTGCTCAGACCTGATCGCTCACCGAGTCGCAAAAGTTCCGCCTTGGAGTTTGCCAAAGAGCGATGGAACCACAGATATAGAGATACACCTAGATAACGCAAGAGCAACTACTTCACGTGCCAAAAATCGCACCATCTTACGTACAAAAATCGTAAGCCGCCACTTTCGCGCTCAGTCCTGTTTACTGCTGGTTGGGTGAGCGTGAGCGCTGGCGCTAGGCCCCGGGGATGGGGGAGACGGGTGCCGCACGTGGCGGCGTCTTTGAATATGTAACGTCATAGTAGGTAGTTAAAAAATGGGCACGATTGGTTTTCATACAGATCGTGATACTTGTTATCTAGGTCTATCTATATCTATGGATGGAACGCAGCATTCTGGGTGTAAAAAGACAGGACAGAGTTCGGAACACCACGCTGCGTTCCAAAACGGGCATACTGGATGTAGGAAAGAAGGCTGCCAGGCTCAAATGGGATTGGGCGGGTCACATCAGCCGTATGCACGATGACCGCTGGGCAAAAGCCGCCACACAATGGGTGCCTGAAGATGGACGGCGCCGCCGAGACCGGTCCAGAAAGAGATGGCGAGACGATCTGGATTTAATATCTGAAGAGGAAGATGATCCATGCTACCGAATGGGCATGTAAATGTAAAGAACACACTGTGTTTAAAAATCATTTTATTTAACTGGTGGAAAGCTGGATGTGACGTTGGTAAATTCTGCAACATTGAATCGCTTCTTTCCACTGTATGGCGTTGTATACTTCTCACAGAACGGCCAAAAGATATGCACACCATTATATGGCCAAATAAACGAACATCACTAGTTGCTTCTGAATTCAGCAGTTCATAACAAGGATGACAAATGTTGGCATCCCTTGGAACCTGGAACAAACATAATTACCTTAGTACCCACATGAATTAACTGTAACACCTACACATTTGAACATTATGACATCTAAAGCAACCAGTCTGTTGTAGTCGTGACGTGTTGTGGTCGTGATGAGACGAGATGAGTCTTTCTGATTCATTGCCATTGAGTTCATTATGTATTTTGAGAAACACCATAAACTACTTGAAGTCACATTTGTGATGTTTATTATATTTATTAGTTCTAGAATGATGCTAACTGTAGATGACTTACCTTGTGACTTACTCAATTGTTAACCATCGTGCTAAGATAGTGAGTAGAACAGCAGACAATGAAGAGGTGATATCCGCCGCAGTCTTTGCGTGGCTACACCCCAGTTTAAGCATCTCATGATGAACTGATTGCAAGTCAAGTCCGTGTCGAGTAGCGAGAGGCTACGTAGTCGCGCGAGCACTCAAAATAAGTCCATTATACAAGGATTTTCATTGACCCTCGGTCAATGAAAATCCAAAATAAAAAATCACAACAAACAAGCAAACGGCAGTAGTCTTATCAAAGTACTCTGTGCGGCAGTGCGTTCAAACGAAACGACGAAATAAACGTCAGATGTCAGACATCTGACGTTTATTTTTTTCAAAGAGATGGGATTGAACGTCGAGTGAAACAGAATCGATAAAATAATCGGAAGGGTTGAAAGATAAAAATCGAATTAGTTTTTGTCGACCACTATTCAGTTAATATTTTTCGACACAAAACAGGTAGTAAGATATATTATAAGTAAGAGAAATAGGGAGTAAGAGAAATAGGGAGACGAAGAAGCACATTCCTATGCTTTCAGTTATTTTTATTTGTTGATAGAGTAGAAAAGAGTGGAATTGAGTAGAGTCGATTGTCACTTTAAAAACAACCCCATTTTCTAAATCAAAACACTGTGAAAACACAGTAACAAGCAACTAAACAGGACACCGAATTGAACGCCATCGATTCCCGTCGAAAACTCTGATTGCCACTTCTTAGTTTCAGAAAATAAATTGTTTTGATACCTATTATCAAAAATCGATATAGGTACAGTTTCGATTTGACATTCTGGAAAAGCGATATGACTCCTCCCTAGCTTGCAGTACTGTATTATTTCCCCATAAACTTGTCATGTTAATCAAAAAAAGCAACTAAGATACTTTTTTTATGTATAATAGTTCACGAAAGTTCTAGGAAATTATTAAACACTAAATAATTCATGAATGAATACTTAAAAATTACGAGTTAATGTGAGATTACTATACATGCTTGGGGTAGTCATTTAGCCATCTCCTTTGGTTGTTCCTCTGTTTATGTTTATCTCCTTCGTTGTTTCCACTATAGGTACCATCTTTTTATTTTCCCTTGCCTCTTTTTTCCAAAGTAAAATGAAAGGTTTATAGAAGTGTCATACTTTTGAACATAGGTAGGTATTGCAGTTTATAAAAGTTGTAATAAGTATTTATGAACCTGAAAACACGCCATCGTTTTTCGGGTCTATTATCTTTCAAAGATACAAATCTACGTGGCTTGGTATACAAATTAAACCAATCATCATTTAGCATAATAATAACTGTGTTATTATGGTTATGCACGATAGATAGTCTCTGTCAGGTATTTTCCACAAATCTAGATAAAAGAAAATTCCGAGTTGAAAAAAACGAACTGTAATATCAAATTAATAGTATAAATTCGGTTAATGAAAAGTACGTTCAATATTACTTTCATGGCCTAGTTTTGGTTAAGTTTACTGCTCCTAATTTGTTCAGGGCGCATGCAAGAATTTTCTATTCAGGGGAGGCATTGAACCTTTGAAAGCAACCTACGTCGTGAATGTATATACACGTGGGGAAAATCTGTCGCCATAACGACCACGCAGTTAGGCCAATAGACTTTCCCATTTTCCGGCAAACAACTGAAGGCTTCCTGCTATTTTGACAAACAATTTTCATTTTTGACATCTAGAAAGTGCCCAAGACATCTGTGATAATTTTACACGACGTTTTTTTAATTATTAGTGATTTAAATAGTGATTTTCTGAGAGAATGTCCTTCAATTTCGACAGTGGTCAAGTAAGTCTCAAGTTTTTCCTGTAGGAGCTTTCCTAGAATAATTTCGTTTGCTAATTATAGAATTAAAATTAGCTGTATTGTAATTTTCTATATGCTTTTATCACGGGGATTTTATTTTGATAAGTTCTAATTAATGATAATGCTAGTTGCTACGTCACTCTGCGTCGATAATCTAGGTAGTTATCGGTCAGTTTAAAACATGCGACCTTAGGTATCTAACTACTGTAGTAGCATGTGCATGTGAAAGTCGGTTTCATGTGTCTATTTCACAACCTATCCATTTATTTATATTAGCCACCGTCCACCAAAGTAGTAGAAATGATTCGCTTTTTGTGGACGGTGGTTTTCTGAAAGTTGTTGTAGCCTAATTTAGGTACTTCGGGACACTCAGGGTCTTTAGGAATTATTATATAGGTATAAGTAGCTATATTCCGAAATAAAATACATTTATACTACCGGCGCGGCGGCTACGGACAACCAGTAAGGTGCCTGTCTTTTCTATCTTTAGTAGCCTGTAGGTAACAGTCAAATGGTCTGATTCATAATCAACGCAGTTTTTACATTGAGGGTTCACATAATCCGGTCCAGGTGATATCAAAAGCGTATGTGAGAATTGGTTGGTGACTAAGGTAGCATCTCAGGGGTGTCTATGGCTCATATAAGGACCCCCCCCCTTCCCTTGAGGCACAGACTTACGTTCAAGGAAACACGAGTACCTACATGAGTATGAGTTTCGAGTTTATTTCATAATATGAGAAGCTGCTTTTGCCCTGAAGTGGAACAATTGCGCCCTGACATCGGTGTAAATACCGATAGGTAGTTCTATTATAGTATTATTTACTGTAAGTAGGTTAATTGCAATATTATCCCACAAATCATCATGTCCAGCTGATCCAATGCTGTTAATCCCATAAATTCTATCGCCACTGCACCTGCATCTCGCTTTACTTTCCCCTACAATAGTGCCGTTTTTTACTTACTTTCAAATTGTAATTCCTTTAATCCCAGTTAGATACATCCAATTACATCGTAAACATCCTTAGCCTTACTTACATCACTCCATTATTTATCGTATTTGTGATAGTTGTAGGGTTCAAAATCGTTTGTATTTTGGTCATTATAATGGGTCATTGGATAGAGGGGTGATTTTTTATTTGCAAGCGAATGACAATTTTTTACGCCATTGTGTGCAATGTTAATCCGTGTTTGACACATCGTGCTGGTAGTCTTTAGTTAATAGTTCTCGTGTATTCGCGATAAATTGTTTTCTGTATTGTTGTTGTCATAGAAAAATGTTTAGTAAATCTAGAGATTATAAGGAGACAAATGGTGTTTTTTTGACATACAATATAGCAAGTGTCCACACAAGTCCCAGTTGACTCCTACTTGACAGACTTCTGTGTTTTTGTGAACTAAACAAGGGGGCCGTTATCGATTACCTAAAACGGACCACTCTGTCTGATACATAATCAAAGACTGACCTTCCAGTCTATCAAAAAGTACTCTGTGGACTGACCCGACTGACTGATGCTTACTCAAATAGAAACAATATTGAACTCCTTAGTTTAATCTGAGTCTTTTTCCTCTCTCTCCTGTTACGTGACATGCAACAATATAATATAGGTACCTATACCTACAATTTATATAGTAACTGACAATAAAGACTGTAGTCTGATAGATAATACCTACAACTTTGCCAGTTTCTACATTCTAATCATAGGTGTTCCTAATCACATCAACCCTTTTCACACTTCCTCGCATGACAATCCTAAGCAGTCTCGTTATGGGGAGAATAGATAGACATCTACGCATTAATAGCCTTTTAATGGAACTCAACACTAACCAAATGCCAGTCACATATCAAGCCTTCGTTAGCTGCTAATTGGAATTCCCTATTCTATAGTATGCATAATGTAGCCGTAGATATAGTCCATACTAATATTGATGAAAAGCATATTAAAAATGCGAAAGGAATTCTGCCTGTTACATTTTGACGGCCTAACGGATTTCGATGAAACTGGATGATACAGTCAACAGCAAAAGTAGATGATCAAAATCAGAAATTCAATACTAATGAACGGAGTTCGCGTCAGAACTCTGCCACACAGCCACACAGTCTCTGCACACAGCTCAACAACAACAACAGCAACAGCTCTGCCATACAGTTGTGGCGCGAACTCCGTTAATTAGTGTTGAATTTCTGATTTTGATCATCTACTTTTGCTGTTGACTGTAGGTACACAGGTATACCGTGACCTGCATATAGTATCCTATGTCCTACATGTATACGATATGTCGTGGTGTGTGCGGTCCCGTGGAATATTTTCTGACCTCTACGCAGGTGAAGCCGCGGGCAAAAGCCTGTGTAGTATAGTTTACAGCACGTTCGTTAACTTAAAGACTTAACGAGTGCGTGATTCTCACCGGAAGCCTAAAGGGGGAGCAAGTATCGTGTCGTGACTCAAGTCGAACCGAAGATGTTTAACAATCGACCTTAAGTTTTAAAACTTAAGGGGGAAGCTCTAAGGTGGCCCGCGAAATAATCCCCAAGAATGACTATTTCATGAAATCTTGCCATTTGGGGATTACATGGTCTTAGAGAGTTGTGTTGATGACTTTAATGATTATAATTCTGTAAATACGTATTTATTACGACCGCGAATCATATTTGAATCAACGTACAACTTAATACTGACCAGCAAGTTTCAAAAATCCAAAAAAAAAAATAATTTCGCGAGCTACAATGGCGCTTTCGCCTTAAAATAGTCGGCTATTTCTGTACGGAACATTGATCAAAGTCATGAAGTTTTGGCGAACGGAAGTATTGACGGAAGGCTACGAAAGAATATGACTGTCGTCAAAAAGGTTTCATAGTCGTGCCATAAATTGTCAATTTACATATTTGTATAGGAAAATTCCATGTCAATTGTAAATCTAACGGACAATTTATTGCATTATTTATGTTTTATAAGAAGTTAGGAACATTCCTTAGCCGGTTACAACAAATTACTATTTATACTTAGTTTAAGAACTTCTTACTTATTAATCAGTCACATAGGTACAAGTTGTGTTAAAGGCCAAAGGTTTGCCCTTTGGCCTACCTACTTCCTGACATCAGTTAACGTCCATAAGTCCTAATTAATAAGTTACCTACCCAACTTAGGTACGAAACTTACCCACGACTTACAAGATAGGTACTAACCTATTTACCATTTGCAATACCTTGTAAATCAGAATTTCACACCTATTTTTCAATAAAAAAAATCTCCGATAGTTCAAATCCAGACCGCATAGATACAAATCATTAGACACGGTTAACATAGCGAGTACTGCTGTACTTTTATTGTTGCGAATACCATGGAATTGACTAGCCCTAATCTCGAATAGATACCTTTTACTCTTTTATCATGGCTATTTGGTATGGAAATGTTATGGAAATTGTAATGGTAAAAACGCAATGGATTGCTAAAAAGTTTAGACGACTGTTTTACATACTATCGTAGTAGTTTCCATGATAGTATCGAGCTAGAAATTTGATGTAAGTATTTCTACTCGTTAAGCGGGAGTTATTCACGTATGCATATAAATTCTAACAAAAAGAACATTCGCATTAGCTTTCAGTTTTCGTCAATAGAATTCTATATTTAGGTTACGATGACGTTGCAAAAAGCCAATCGCGCAACCTTTACGTAAACTGCGGTTTGAGCCGAATAGTTATTTAAATATGGGTGACTGAAGACCGCGAGTCCGTGACAAATGATCAAGTTCAGGGACGAACCGCAAATTGATGTCATTACAACGCAACACGCTATAAGGGTATCAGTCACAATAATTGATTGAAATTGTGACTATGCGATAGGTAGAGTTAAGGTCTTTGTGGTAAATCTAGGTATAATTGCCAGTCAGTTGCTAGTCGTATACCTACTTACCAACATTTCAGTGCTAATTGCAATTGACATGGCTCCTCTGATTATCGTGTTACCTACTTATGTTAGCTTATTGTCATCATCATTGATGAGTATTTATACTAAAGATACGATTGAAAGCTTATCCTCCCGGGTGGACGACAATTCTACGAACGGATGTAAGCATCAGCCTGTACTAAATGTGTCATTGGCTCTGGCAGAGCCACCATCAGGGATTTTAATTTTGATAACACAAAAAATTAGTCGCTAATTAGTCGGTCGCCAAATATCAGAATTTGTCGGTCACTGGTTCAAAGGATATAAGGGTTTATAGGTGGCCGATCTGGAGACTCCCCAGCAGGGCCACATTTATATCTCAAAAACTAGTGCACCTAGCGAATATCTGTTTTCTCCCATATTTTCACGAGAGTTCACGAAAAACTCTTCGATCTAGCTCTTGGACTATGCTTTACTAATTAAACTCATTATATCTCCTAAACTAAGACCCGATTAAATCTGTGACTTGGCGGCTGATTGGGAGAAAACAGATCTACGCTAGGTGCCCTAGTTTTTGAGATATAAATGTGGCTCTGCTGGGGATACTCTCTCCAGATCGGCCACCTATAAACCCTTATATCTTTTGAACCAGTGACCGACGAATTCTGATATTTGGCAACAAAATTCGATTTGTGTTATCAAATTTAAAATCCCTGATGGTGGCTCTGCCAGAGTCAGTGACGCGTACTGAATTAAGAGATCATCAGCTCTAGATAGATACAAACAATTTGAAGTTGATGTTAGTAGATAAATCTTGCGAGTGCCAGCTAGCCCTTGTGCTTATCATGTTTGAGCCGGTTTATTCCGTGTTCTACTACTATTTTATACCTTGCACTTGGAAGTGCTTCTATGTCGTAATAAATTTCCGTGTTGCAAGAATAGACCAGACACATGCAAAACTTCGATAACACCTGCGATATTTTTCTATTTTCCTCGAGACTTTCCACTTACAAGGCTGTTTTGCCTGTATCTTCACTTTATTTTACTAACCACGCGATGCGATTCAATGCAAGTGGGCAGGCATGTTCGAGAAATAAATCTGCTTGTGACGTATGTACGGTTTGGTTTACACGGCCTATGTTGCTGGATAGAATTTGCCGCTATGACAGTAGGTGTTCCTTCAAATGTATTCGGGACTTAACCTCGAAAGGGGATATTTCCTTTGGCAATTTGCTCATTTCTTTTATGCTCTTAGACATCCCACTTTATTCGATCCCTCTTTTTAAGTATATTATCGCCTGTCATCCTATTGTTCAATTCCTTCCTGGACGTACCAAATTTCGCTCAATCCATTCTATCTTTCTTTGGTCTGTTTATTTTCTTATAGCGATCTTCTTTCAAACTATAGACAACTTTAGACCCGAACTTCGTCTGACTGTCGTTACCAATTAATGTTTCTCAAGTAGGTAGGTAGGTATGGTTATTGAGGCTAAGTTCTCTACGGCTACGACCGTCTAATGTAGGTACCTATATGTCTATAAAAGGGCTATAAGTATTTGGTAGTGGGTATTTACGAGTTGTTATATTATGTATCTAATGTTTATATCGCTGCCATTGTTTTCGGAAAATTTCGCCATGTTTATCATGCGTGTTTGATATGAGCGCAGGTAGAAGTCATAAAACAAGACTTCCCGACTTTATTCCACGATCATTTGTAGACACATATTCATTAATAGATGCTATGGTCTGATATCTAGAAATTGTTCCTATAATATTGACCAAAAAAAATAGTTAACTATTAAAAATTTTACTTAGGAATTTTTCCTCGTCCAAAAACTATTTGACAAGATAATTCTAAATTATTGCGGACATTTATAATTTAGGCAAATGGGCGCGTGATGTATGGGGTAAATAACAATTTGCAACCCTTTGTTGAGGGGATGATTATTATAACGCCCTGCTCTGCGGGGGGTGGGTTGACACCTGATCAATGGGTGGCGGGTGTATGGTGCTATTGTTATATTTTATTTGAAGATCTCTTGACATAGACAAAAGACTTTTTTCACATGTTATCATTCAAGTTTTGGAAGTAGGAGCAAGCTAAGGGCCTTGCAATTGAAAACCATTGCTAAGGACTGGGCAGTAGTACCTATACTTAACAGTATACTTAGAATAGAATATAATACTCTTTATTATGTTCCTACACCATATTAATTATGGTTTACTTACTTGGGTACTTTGCTTTGTATATCTTACGCAGAAAAACTTGCGATCTCCTCGAAAGTTAATTAGGAAATAGCCAAAGACGGCATCGAAAAGGATACACCATTTGTTCTGGATATTTTAAATGATTGATGCAAACGTGATTATTTTGTTCTGTGGGGTAGGGCCTGTTTAATTTTAAAATGTAACTGACACGTGCCTCAAATTGTCACCACAGGCACGTGTCGGCCGTTGTCGCGTAATCACAAGTGTATTGGGAGTGAAAACGTTGTTTTTCCCAATGCGATGATTTAAAATACCAACTAGATTATTCTTCGAGACCTATAATTATATTCTAACTTTAAAAATAATGTTTTGTATCAGTTCAACAAGGAATCAGCACCGAGGCGATTGGGCAACTGGCAGGTCCCACGATGGGCGCCAACAAGAGCAAGACCTTTAGAAATGCGACCAGATCCCAAACCCATATGTGATATGAACGGCCACTTCCTACCCGGAGCCCCGAGGGGCACATCACGATGTTTCGGCCATTACACCGGCACCTGGGAGCTCCCGAGGAAAATAACAAGAAAAGTCGGTACGTAAAAGCGTGTTTCGGCAACAATAGAACTCCCATCCCTGATACTTTGACGAATTATATCATTATTGTTCGACCTTGGTGGAAGTCATAAAGCTCAGTCATTTATTTGTCAACATACACGCAAAACACTTCCTACTTCCCAAAAGTATCGTGATACGCAGTAGTTAAGTGACTGATTTTGAATATTTCGCTACTTACGATTTGCTCAATGGCTGCATAAATATGGATTTTTGTTAAAATCGATGACCTATTATAATGTCTGCACGCGAATATTTTGTTTAAGGGCGAAATTTAAATCAGGACATGTATCTGTCACGCGCATATGGAGCGTAAGGCTCTTCATAGCAAGACGGGCATTGTTATCGAGTGATCACTTGTTTCATTTCAGCGGAGGAACTAGCTAAAGAGCCGCCCATTGGAAGATTTCCAGACTGGCTGAATCTTCGCGTTCAGAGGCCGAAAGCGGCAGAGGCGGCGCGCCTGCGCTCTGAGAAACGCGGCAAAGTTAAAAAGGAGCCAGGCCAGATTAAATTGAAGGACCCCCAGACGTTCGAAGTGAGTGAATAAGGTTACACGCGAGTTTCGATTGAGACGGTTGCGCGCGAAACGTGCTCTGTTTGTTTGTGATGGCGTGGTAGCTGTCAACGTCAGCGCTACATACGTCTCCTTGAAACTTTTGCATTCCGAAGTAGGTCAGTGTTGGTGATAGCTGTGTTAGTTGCTAATAGACTTTGTTTCTTCTTTTTTGTAGTCAGTGACCGGTACCTACAATAACCTTGCTCGGTTTTAATTTTATATAGGTACACTACACTAGGCTGTTGAAAAGGAGAAGAACATGGGTAGGAATAAACTAGGTAACGCTTTGAAAAGATGGAATAATCATATTCCAATTAAACAGGGTTATTGGTAGAACAGTATCAACCTCTTAAGAGGTCATTGTACTCATCATTATGAACAACTTTTACTATGGGACCAAATCTAAAATCGCGAAAAAAATAATCAGCTGTTCCCTACACTTTGACGAGTTATACGACCACATCGAAATTTAAATAATAATAATAAGAATGTTATATAAGTTATATAGTATTAAATTGTAAATTCTGTAAATTTTAACGGTGTGAACAATCTGTGGAAACTATTACTGAATTGTGTTTAAACTATTTGTATACTTATGTTTGTTATTGCATCTGTTTGTTTCCCAAATAAAATTAAAAATAAAATAAAAATAAATGTATGGAACAGCAGATTTTTTTTCGCGATTTCAATTAATTTTATAATTTTGAGTTCATTTCTTTTTGAAATCGGTTTTTTTTTTAATTACTTTTTTATTTTTCGTAATTTTAGTTAATAATATTTGTTTGTAATAGGTAGGTAATAGTTTTGTTGTAAATATTGCACTAGAATTTGACCAAGGTTTTGAGATGTTTTCTCTTTGACACTACACCCGTAGCTCGTATCAAGCCAGGCCATCACTTACACGTACCTATTACCTAGTCCATATCTTGAAAATTACTGAATCGATTTTGATGAAACTTGCACTGTTCCCTAAGTTGAAGTAAATGTAAGCCAATACAAAAAAAATGGTCACGATCCGATTACTTAATAGTTGCGGAGAAATGCGTGGACAAACATACATACGTCTATAAAATTTTGTATATTTGTTTGGAAGCCCTAATAGATTGTCATATGTGAATAAAATGCAATTCCAATAATATTACATACGTGTCGAATTGATAACCTCCTTTTTTTGAAGTCGGTAAAAATATAAGTAGTTTCCCAGCAACCGTCGTCATAATCGTTTACTATTTTTGCACAAAATTACTTAGTTTGTATACAATTCGTAGATGATGGTTTCGTGGTGGGTCTTGTCAAATCCTGTATGCTAACTTCAAAAAATAAGTTGTACGTCTATTAGGTATAAGTATCTACCAGCACCCCAATTGCGTAACCCATTATCAATCTCAATATGAATCAATTTGAAGGATATTGCTATATCCATTGCTTTATATGTTCGAAAAATTTGTTTGCTCAACAACGTAAATAACGCAATGAATGTTGTTGAACTGTCAAAATGAAACCCATTGCTACTGATAGTGTTTTACGCAATTACCCCGCTGGAACAAGATTGTATGCTTTACCCTATTACAGTTAGTAATACATACAGTTAGTAAGACATACAAATCGGTCATATGAATATAGCTTAAAATGAGCTCTATAACTAATTGATTTTTTTTTAGTTCACGTAGTTCTTACAGTGTACATTTATTATGTTCACAGTACTTATTTAGATTATTAAGTTTCTTTTGTTTTTGTTTTATTTCAGCCACGGAAATGCCCGTACCACCGTAAAAAAAAGAGAATAATTGAACGATCTTTAATTGATGTTGAATGATTGAGGCACACCGTTTAGTATCGTAATTATTTATCTATTTACAAAAAAAAATAATATTAATTTAATAGTTGCATTCAAATATGAATTGGTTCTTTTAAATTTTTACATGTCTGTACATAAAGGAATCTGAATCTAAAAAGGAACATAATAAAACTAAAACAAATGGACATGAAGATAATAAAGTCCATGAAAATGATGGAAATGAAGTAAATGAAAAAGACGACGATCCATTAGAGTTAAATGATAAGAAAGAGCCAATAGACACCGACGGTCGCGGACCTTACGTGCCTGGTTCACTGACCGACCCGGACAACAGGCACGACAGCCACGAGATTTTGGTGAAGGACGCTGTCGACCAAGTACACGGACCTCAAGAGCAAGAGGTTGACAAGTTTTGGAGAAAAGTAGCCGAAAACGCGAAGCAAAATGATCAGGTTGCAGAACAGAATAATATGAGAGACATCAAAACAAGTGGGACTCCTAAATTGCCTCACGTTAACGTCGCGCAAAACTTTCAGTTTGCGAGGAAGATGCATGTCGGAAATCTGGAGCATCAGCCGTTGCCTGATACTTTAGGATACCGAAATTTGACAAAAATCGCGGAACATCGTGATTCTGATATCATTGTTAAGCCTTACGCTATCGGCTGGAAAGGATTCGGCGCATCTGGACCTACGTGTTGCACTAAGATGCGCGTTCATAGGCCCAAGACATGTGACCCAAAGAAAACTGATGGTGATAAAGAAGAAGGTCAAAGGCCATCAACATCTGCCCCGGATTTAGGAGGACAATATACAAAGGCTATGTCCCTCATGGACCTCGCCATCTGCTGGGATTTCAGACCAGAAGACCCCAAAAGGGAACCGAGACCACCAAAGCATATAGACGGTTCAAACGGCTCTAAGGCGCCAGCTGTGTTTACTATGGTACATACACCAAAAGAAGAACACGAAGGCCTCACTTTTGGTCACACAAATCCGATTTTTAATCAAAATCCTGTGGTAGGCGATATTGGACATCACCCTGTGCCATATTTCGAGAAGGATATGGCAAAAGAAAGACGCAGAGATTCTTGTGATGTTCAATATTGTCCACAACATGTTGGTGCTAATGAAAGAGGTTCCAGATCCGCGTCATCTAGTAGAAAGAGCTCGGGTCAGTCTGGGAAGAAGCCGGAGTGTGACGGAATCCATGGATGCGGCACTCCGAGTGAAATGAGTCGGAAACCTAGCAGCGGCGACACAAGGCCGGAGAAATTACAGCCTATAAAGGATGCATGGAACAATAAAAACAAGAATAACAAAAGTGCCCACGACGTCAATCGCAATCGTCACAGTTTGGAGTCGTATGAGAAGACTCCGCTAGCGCAAGGAAAGTTGCACCACAGCTCGCCAAATGACTCGCAGCAATTTTCACGACGTTCAACAAAAGACGATTTATTGAACATTAAGCATAAGAATTGCGTGTCTTGTAATGGCGCAAAATTATCCCATGACACGAAACAGAAGGAAGACTACAAGTTCGCGTTTAAAGCTGGTAATCCTAACTCAGTGCAGAGCGTGGCTGGCTCTACCGACTCTAAAGGAGTAAAAATGCCTAAGATGCGTCATCCGTACAGTAAGAAGTCTTATACGATTCCGACGTTGGCACCTCCCTTTAGTATATGGCGCGACGCGGACGCATCCGGCTACCCTGAACATTGGAGATTGGCGAGCGTGTATCAACACGCTTTCAAACCACCTGAGCAGAGGCGCAAGCCACTTATAGCCAGCGTATACCAGTGATAATGAAAATGCACCTTAAGTTTATCCGTTTATTGGGTCCAATAACCATTATCAAAGTGTACATTCAATTATTTTATTCAGCTGTTCAGAATTAAAATATTTCTTAAACGATGTATCGCGTTTCAATTCTTTATCATTACAGCTGCGCAACACCTGCGTGCTATCTGTCCTGATATAGAAATAATCCTTGTGCGTCAGGTTGGTAATTATTCATGGCAAGAACCTTTCGTATTCCATGAAGAAAGTGCATTTTCTTATGGTTTCCCAGGCCTTGCTGCAGTAGTGGAACCATCCTTTTTCTGAAAGATTGGCTACATTGGTGATTTGATGTCTGTTCACGCCGAGGATCATCCAGCGTAGTCGTTTCGCTAGTTGCTCGAAGGCTGGATGGCCGCGGTATATGTCACGATTATCTGTGGAGTCAATATGATGCGGTTAAATCCAGTTCAGACGAGGGTGTACTTTTACGAGCTCATGACCAGTATTACAGAACCAAAACTCGGGCATTACGCAAAACTAGGTTCAACCGGCTTTAAACTAGTTTCAAGTAATGCTCGAGTCGTCTTGAGTTAGATTCTGTAATATCAGCCGTGTCATACTTTTTCGTCTGTGAAACAGAACACTTAAGACGAAAGCGTCAGGATAGTCCGCATAATTCAAACTTTCTTACGTTTTTTGCAATTTGCAGGTCAGTATCAGAGTGTATGTTGATCTAGATGATAAAAATCATCAATACAACTCAAGTTCATATTACCCCATTGAATGACTATTTCATGAAATCGTGACATTTGAGGCCAATTCTAACTCAAGGAGTTGCATTGCTGATTCTAAATGATTATGATTCTGTAATGCCATTTGTTACGGTTGCGGATCATATTTTAGCCAACATACAATCTGACACTGACCAGCATCCTAATTGCGTAACACACTATCAATCTCAATCTAGGAGGATATTGCTAATCCATTGCATCTTATGTTCGACAAATGTGTCTGCTCAACAACGTAAATAACGCAATGAATGCTGTTAAACTGCCAAAATGAAACATATTGCTACTGATAGTGTGTTACGCAATTACCCCATTGCAAATTGCAAAAAAAAAACTTATGTAAATTTGAATTCCGCGGGCTACCGTAGCGCATCCCCTTTAAATTGCATACGGTACTGCCAGTCGTACTATGCAGTTCACAGTATTTTATTTTCACGGACATAAAAGTGCTTCAAGGCCACTTTTTGTCTGCTTTATCATAAAAAATTGTTATTAGTCATAAATGCAGCTGTTCATTCTGGTGATTAGATAAAATGTTTTATCTAATCCTTTCGGCTAGATAATAATGGTTAACCCTAAGGCTACGTACGCACTGACAGGTAGCTTGCTTAGCGCCTAGATCCTAGTGACTTCGGTTTCGGCGCGGTTATAATAATATATGTTTTATTGTTATGACGGCTATAGCCGTATAGTGCCCTTAAAAGTGTTAACATCCTTAGATACACGCTAGGCGACTAGCGGAGGCGCCAAGCGCGCCCGAAAATTCTAAAGCGTTCGTTTCACTTCGCTACTCGCAAGGTGACTCGGTAGGCTTTAGGCGCTAAGCAAGCCACCTGTCAGTGTGTACGTAGACTTAAGCTTCATTTAAACATGCATACTATTATTTACGCGATAGCTCACCACACGGTTGTCACCTATAACAAAATACGTGATGATAAACCCTCACATTCATATCGATTATAGTGTTGGATATCACGATGATGAATGATGTTAATTTAAACCTAAATCAATGACATAAAAGTCATGACGTTTAGGTATTTGCAAGTCATATGGCGCATCAACAAATACATGTATACGTTTAATACAAGTGGCGGAAGCTAATATCAAAGACTACAATATAATGCTGTATCTAATATCGCCTACTTTTACAGGCTGTAACGTGTTCGAGATATTTCCTAGTGTAGATGAGCCCTTAGTTTTATAATTGAGTAAGCTTAGTCATAAAACATGTGCGCGTTGTCTCATACGCTTCAGGATTCATAGTGATTTAATATAGTAAGTTAATATTCTACCAAAATGGATACCTAATAACAGCTGATTTGAAATAAAACTACATTAAATTTCACCTTTCATCATAAATCACAACGAATTATCCAAAAGACATTAACGAAACCTAAATCGAATTACCCCGCCAAGAAAATGCCAACTACAGATTAATTTATCACAAAACTTTTACCGACGAGGAACGTAACCTTCCCAAAGACAAATGAACGCGAGCGACTGAATGAAGTAACCTTGGCATTGCGAACAAACTTACCGAAGTCGCTGTATATTTCCGGCAGTAGGAACAGATTGATGGGGGTTCCACACTTGTCTATGCTGTACCCTTTACAGACACTGTCCACGTTCAAACTATTCTTGTTCGTGTCGCTGTACATGTACATTCCTGAGTTCAGTTGTAGGTTTGACTTTTGGAATGCTTTTCTGAAAATGTTAATGGTATTAGTATTTTGAATTGAATTATAGAGGTACGAGGAACATGGTGTACAGTTCACTCAGCCTCCATAGAAAAGGGAGGATCCTCCGACCAGACGGGTGTTGTGTCTGGTGGGTTACTGCCCGACGATTGGAACGTTGTATATAATATGATTGCGCAGTAAACCCTGCTTGCGCGATGCAGGATTTTGCGTGACATCAGTGTGATTCGCATGTGGCGATGCAGATGTCGCCACAGAATGAATGAGTCATATCAACAGTTGGAAGTCGACGGTCTGGCTAATATTCTTACAACGGTATAAGCTTCTTTTATTATAGGTAAAGTTCATACCATTGCGAGTGAAAATGCCGGGTGTTTTAAAGATTTTTAAATAACTTTAGTAAGAAGAATGGTGCACCATCCACGAAAAAAACTGCAGAACCGGAACATGTCTTTAAACCGCAACTTTTTCAACACTAAATAGTTTGTAGTTTGGGAATTTCATTATACAGAGCCTGTTATGTCAGGTTAGGGTTGAATTACAATAAACCCTTTGTAGCATTGGCCATGACATCCGATTGCGAAGCCGCCTTCGTAATAGAGCGCCACTGTCAATGCTCAAAGGTTATTGACTTAAATAGATTGTATTATCGAAGTTCAGATTCACGAAACGGTGATTTAAACAGTCTTTTACACTACAGTATAACATACCAACTTATTAAGATCAAATTATATCCAAACTGTATGACTGAAATTGTACCCAACGACCTAGGTAATAATCACGTTAGGTTCTAATGAGTCTGTATTTTTATTTACAACTATACTTTGCCATCGTGACCCATGGCAATCTTTTAGGAGGATTACACTATGGGGGGCGCCCGTGGTTGTGCAAGGCCATTGGGCCACAAGAAAGTGACCTAACGTCACCCGTACCTTCCCTTGGCACATGTTAGAGGCCCTTATACAATATAATAAAAAAAAACTTTTTTGTTCTTTATTATCATACTATTTAATACGCATAGTATCATCATCATCATCATCATTTCAGCCGAAAGACGTCCACTGCTGGACATAGGCCTCCATATCATATCATACATATATCCTCCATAGTATGTAGGCAGTATATGTAATAGCATCAGTCGGTAAAATTTCTTCAAATCAATAAATTCATTAAACATATTACTATGTAATTAACTTAGGTGTATTAAATTTAAACGTGTATATAGGGTGAAATTGAATACATGCGACAAACCGAAATGGGAGATTGTACTCATCATTATGAACAACTTTTACTAAGGGACCAACGCTGCAATCGCGAAAATAAATCAGCTGTTCCCTACATTTTATGTTCGCCTAACTCGTCATAATGTAGGGAACAGCTGATTTTTTTTACAAAGGGAACAACGCTGCAATCGCGAAAAAAAAATCAGCTGTTCCCTACATTTTATGTTCGCCTAACTCATCATAATGTAGGGAACAGCTGATTTTTTTTACAAAGGGAACAACGCTGCAATCGCGAAAAAAAAATCTGCTGTTCCCTACATTTTATGTTCGCCTAACTCGTCATAATGTAGGGAACAGCTGATTTTTTTTTCGCGATTGCAGCGTTGTTCCCTTAGTAAAAGTTGTTCATAATGACGAGTACAATCTCCCATTTCGGTTTGTTGCATGTATTCAATTTCACCCTGTATACATATGTATGTATACATGTGTGGTATGGGTGTGTGATGCATGAGTGAGTTAAGGTGGGGTGCATAGCTATTTAACCTTTTGAACGCCAGAGCATAAACACACGCGCGTGCCCTCCACGCCAAGCCACAAATTTAAATATCAAGGTATACATTTAAAAACACACAAAAGTAATGATTTAATTGTTTATTTCGTGATAAAGCGCACCGCATTTTTTGTCACATATTTATGTCGCTCGTAATAGGATAGGCGACACACGACTGGCGTACAGGGCACGCGCTTGCTTGTCACGTATATGTGACAATGGCGTTCAAAGGGTTAATATAGGCGGCAAACTTAACTCACCTGTAAAGATCCTGCATAATGCACAAAGATTCCGGAGTAAAGTCTTCAAGCTGACAGCGGTTGTGTAGCAGCAGTAAGTGTGGGTGACTCTCACCGCCACCCGTTGATTCTGAACCTTCTTGGTTAGTTTGGACCGTGTTTGAAGCTGATAGAGAAGGTTTTAGCATCTCAGCGGCTTGAATGTATCTGGAAAATATTAAAATTGCATTTTAAATAACATTACACTACTTTAGTTCGGGACTGGAAAGGGCTACTAGGGTTGCCATTACGTAAAACATTAAAACACAATTTTGGTAGTTTGTGGTGATCATGATCATTTCATCATTTGAGCTGACGGCAGACGTCCTGCTGGACACAGGCCTCCCCCAAGAGTCGCCACATCAACCAGTCCCGTGCTTCCCGCATCCAGTAGGTAACCGCGACCATCGAATCGCGATTGCGGTCACCGATGTGTTATTGACAACTTATTGTGGATATCGCTCGATATATTGTAACATCTTATTTTATGTACAGACGCCAGCAGGTCAACCTACCCGAAACTGTCAGATTTTCCCAATCAACCTTGAACCTTATGCTTTAGCAATAAAGTCGAAAATCTATTAAAGAAATCTGACAGATTGTAATAACTTGATGTGCTGGCGTCTGTACCTGCAATCTATGCAAATAAAATTTACTTTACTTTACTATCGCTTACAATCTTTCCTTGTAACGACCAGTTATTGCTCCCCAGCAACAACTGGTCGTCGATGCAGTCTGTCACATTATATATTTTCAAAGGTATCGGGTAGCCAGTTAAAATTCCCGAAGGGCGTGTTACTATGGCCTCTATAATGCCAAAAAAAAAACATGGTGTCTGTGGTATGGAACAGTGCGCGTTAACATGCGGGTGGCCCACCTGATGGTGAGTGGGGGCTATTGATGTAAACTTCTTTAAAATGCACAAAAATAAATGGAAATCATAATATAATTACCTCAAGAAATTATAATCTGTGAACCAGTCCTGCACGGCAATAAGTACGTGGCATGTAGCCATCAAATAGGACGCTATTTGGAGACAGTCCACGGTCACTACGTTGGCACTCCTGGCTGTGATGGTCGTGTTGGACTCTTCGATCAATGATGGCGACCATAGAGCTTGGCAGTCCAGGAGAATCACTCGATCGTTAGTGATGTACATGTCGATACCTGGAATGGTATTGTTTAAAAATGAGGCTATAATTATAATAAAGGCATAGGGGCTTTATTGTTAATAGCCTTCAAACTAAAGGCACAGTGAAAATCAGCTGCCAAGTAAAAACAGAGATTACATAGGTGGCCTTACTCTTAGGGAAGAAAACAAGGAGTAATATTTTTTATTAATAAATGAGCCTGCTCTTGACCTCGACGATGCCCAATGGAAAACTATGGATGAGTGTCTGAACTTCAAAAGATGACGAAGAAGACCAATCTGGCTCCTTAGCTGTTAGGCGACTGCCAAATATTTTGTACCATCTATGTATCGTAATTTATATTTACATTAGCGACTTGCCCGTTTCGCACGGATTTTACGACTTGACAAAACATCGAGATTAGTACTTACAATATTTTTTTATAAACATAAACCTTTTATAATAAATTCTCTAAATGATGGTGAAAACCAAAAAAAATCCGTTGCGTAGTTTAGAAGGACAACGCATGAAACGCATTAAAAAAAATAACTTAGTAAATAACTTAAATTAATTAGTAATATGTAGGTATAGATTACCTTTTGTGCAATGGACCCCCCTCTCTATCTGTTCAATATCTTGCATTTTGAATTTAAATGTACTGTCAGCTTTCTCCTGTACTTTTGGCTCTGGGAGCCCGGCATAGTCAAGTGATTCCAGTTGATTCTCTAATCCAACTTCATTGCTATCAAATGTGTTATCAGCTGGCATTTCGTGGGAGTTCAATATTTGCGTGCAGAGATTCTGATCGTGAACATTATTAGCAATTAGGTTTAGTATCATTGACTTGCCCACACCTTGTGTGCCTGGAACCAGAATATTTTTTTTGATAAAGAAAATTTGAAATACTTATACATACAGCTGCATCGGGTTAGACTGGAAGCCGACCCCAATATAGTTCTGAAAAGGCTAGACAGATTCGATTGACATGCTTAAAAAAAATGTTAAATAATAATACATTTATTTCAGGCAACACAGGCCCATAGGTAAAATACCTTAACCTCAACATACATTAAGGTACTAGTATTGTATACATAATTGTGCTTTCAGTTCCAGAACACAGCTTTTTTGCTTATATGAATTTGAGAGACAAAGTTACCTTAGAGTGGGTTGTTTAACATCCACTTGACGCACACGTATACGTTAAAAATGGCGCTAACTATCATAAAAACATAAAAAGCATTGTTTCAAATTACAATTACAAAATTATGGCCTTGACTTATGTTACGTTAACCAACAGTTTGAAACAACAGGCCTTTAACATTGGTTAATCTATGATATAGATTCTATGTAATAGCCACTAGGGAGCAGTGGTGTCCAGTGGTATCAGCCCTGGCTTACGAGTTGTAGTGCGTGAGTTCGAACTCTGGCTGGCACTTTACTTTGTGTATTTAATTTCATCTCCACTGCTTTCAAAACAGTGGAGGAAAACATTGTAAGAAAACTGGCATACATTCTGAACACACACACTGGGCCGGTATGGTGGATTATGACCTACTTCCTCACAGAGAGGAGGTGTATGTCTCAGCATTGGGAACATTATAGGCTGCTAGCTGATTATGTAATAGCCACTAAGCAACAAGATCCTCAATTCCTTTTTAGGCATTCATATCCTACCTATTATTCCAACCACCAGATAATTGGTGCTAGAGTCATGTAGGAATTCTAAAGCAGCAGTGTTAAGTTCCAGGTTCTCATCCAGAAGTTTCAAAGGTTCTGTCATAAACTTCAGTGGTGGACTCTGCTTTTGTTCTGAAATTGATATCAAATATTCAACATTATTTTGTTTTTTCTATCATCAGACTAAGTTTACAATAATTGCAAGCAAAATGGTTGATAAAGCATAATACGAGTATGTTAATGATATTACTACTATCATTAAAGTCTCCGCTGGTGGGCCCACTTCTCACGAGTGGAGACATGGAAGAAAATGGGAACATGTTAAGTATTGGAATCACTTCTAATTCACTTAATTAACTCATGAACGTGATTTCAATTTATTTAATTATCCTCCTACTGGTACGCCTTTCAGCAATTACACCAGGCGGAGCGAAAAATTACTTCATGTGCTGCTTTAATAATATAAGTCAATGGCTGCTTTCCATCCATCCTGTGCGCGGTGGACATCGAACGGGCGGCGATGGAATACGCATGCTCAAATAGCATTAACTCCACAGTTCCATTACTCCATCCCAATTAGGCACATTCTTTGCGATTTTTTAGACTCAACGAATTTTTCAAAATAAATACATTAAAATTGTAAAAACGGAAATTAAAAAAAAAAAGCAGTAGGTATACTAGAAAACACAGCTCCTTGACATGATTATTTCCTAGAAGAGAAAATTTTGTTCCTTACCTGTGTTTTTCTTTTCTTTATGTTCATTTTGAGCAATTTTATGAATAGATGGATGTCCATCACTTTCAGATGTAGAATTTTTCTTTGGGCTCTGTGGTCGTTCATCTTTGGGAGCACTCTGTTCTCTCGTCTTCAGTATAATAGTGGGCTGCTTTTCTTTTTCCTGCTTCTCTTTGGCCTGATCTTTAGAAGATTCACCGCGATCTGATTTTAAAATCATCGGCCTCCTTGGTGTGGTAGATTCCTATATAAAATTGTTACAGGTTAAATGACTGCAATTAAGTTAAAAATAAAACAATGATATGAAAAGCCAGTTGGCTGATCAGTGCCTCACTTCCTTTGTGGATGTACTGAACGGTTAAGTACATCACTGCTTACCTCTTGATGAGGAACCCAAGCGATATGTTATTGAAAAGGCGCTCCCTTACTGGGAGCAGTCGCCTTTAATGTATCAATTTAAGATTTCACTGTAGATAACGGCTGGGGCTTTGCAAGTACTCTACGAGAAGACTGCGCAGGCCGTCAATTACTAGGTAGTGTAGAGAGATAATTGAAACTAGCAGGATAGGTAACTAAATACGTATAATTAAATAGATACAAGTAACACGACTAGGAGCGCCTACATAAATTTTCTGAACCTACCTTCGACGTAAATACTTTTTTCTTTTTATCGGACATCTTGTGACCTTTCTCGTGCTGCTGGGGGATGTATTTATGTTTTTTACTTATTATCCCAAAATTCCATTTTGTAATCAATGTTTACGTTTACATACACATTCACATTTGCAAAAAGTTGTAATTTTGACATCAGTCAATGTCATATTTTTATTTCGACAGTAGAAAGCTGTGCTGCCAGCTATCTAAATAGTCGTTGTAGTGTGGTGGCTTCGCTTTATTTGACAACTACGATAAATAACGCCAAAAGACTGTGAATTACGTCAATTAAAAAGTAAAATTTCGACACTTCGACAGCCAGCTGTAAATGCTGTAATAAATGTGTATTATCTTCATAATTTGTTGATTGTGATTGGCTAAAAAATATACGTCGTCGTAAGTCGTACACAAAGAGTGAAATAATCCACACGGAAAGTATTACGTTTTTATTATAGTTATTTCCATCAAAAAGATGGGTTTCCTGAACATTTTCGGTTTTGGTGTGGTTTATTTGATCTGCACATCATCTTTCACTAATGCAGACACTTGTGTAGCGAAGACTCCGTGTTCATGCGAATTTTCGAATGGCACCGGAATCGACCTTACGCCCGCAATTTCGTCTCAGTTTTATACAGCGGATATCTATGCGGTCAAGAAGAATGGTACGCAATACGAAATGAGTACCTATTACTATCATCCTTGTTACGACGTCAGTATGAACGTGAGCCAGCCGAACCCGAAAAACACCTGTACATCACCTTTGTCGGTAAGTTCGTCTTCGATATAATATGATATTACATAGTATCCTAGACCAGAATGCTCATATTACATATGTATAGGTTTCACCACATTATACCAGTGTTTTAGAACCTCATTTGTTACCTCCTAATAATAAAACGTATTTGCAGAGAGGTATTGAAGAAACCTGTTTTCCCATAAAAAATGTGTTATCAATACATAATTCTATTTTAATTAACCTAAATGTTTCAACATTGTATGGTGCTTACTTAAACTAATAGAGAATGACTGAATGATGATAAGCAACTATTTGATTATTAGTAGGTATTTTAATGCTATCATTTTCCTAATACATAGTTATGGGACAGTATTACATGTATTTGGCTGTATGGCATCTAGGTACTACTCCATCTATCATTCAATTGTATACAGAGTAATAGGGACGATGCGCCACTAAAACTGCGCTTGCACAATCCCTTTTACTTCCCATCCTTGACTACGCTGATGTCAGTTATCCAGATCTTACTGAGGCACAACTAGATAAACTTGAGCGACTTCAAAACTTTTGCATAAGATTTATATTTGGCCTGCGCAAGTATGATCATATTTCAGAATTTCGTACAAAGCTCAAGTGGCTTCCCATACGTCTTCGCCGGAATTCTCATATCTTGTTTCAGCTCTACAGTATTTTGTTTAATCCTAAAACCCCCACTTATCTTAAAGAACGTTTCAAGTTCCTTCATGACACACATAATAGATATCTGAGGTCATCGGAAAACCTGAGACTAGAGATGCCGATGCATTCCACCAGTTTCTATGATAAATCTTTTACTGTTCAAGCAGTACGGTTATGGAATGACTTGCCCGTGTCGGTAAGGCGTGCTCAATCTTTGTCCACTTTTAAAATTATGATAAAAAAGCACTTCCTCTCTCCTTAAACGTCATCATCATAATTTCTTTGCTCCTGTTTCATGTTTATTATTATATGTATATATTTATTTAGATTAGTATAATATACGTTATGTATGTATTATGTAATAGGTACACCACAGACTACCTACAGTATTTGTCTGTCCTTCCCCTTTTTAATCCATCCAAAGGTTGTCTTTAAAAGATCGCTTTTAGCGATAAGACCGCCCATTGTGTCACCCTATGTACAGTTTCTATTTAAATGTCTGTAATTTATTTGGTGTACATAATAAAGAGTATTTCTATTTCTATTTTTCTATTTCTAATGGTTACAGTTAGCACATTATTCTAGGCCCTCTAGCACAGACACTTTCGATGGTTATAAAAAGAATCCATGGCAATGTGTTGTTAAATAGGTTTATGATGTTGGGCTAACTTCTCCCTGAAGATAGGTGCCGTGGGGATACACCTCTGGCTTGCCTTTATTGGCCGGCTAGAGTGAATAATGACAAGGAACAGAGCTCCCACCTCATTCTTGCCTTTATTGGCTGGCTTGAGTGGAGATTCGCAAGAGCAAACATGCTTGGAGGAAGGAAGTATTCCAGTAAGATGCTGGTATGGATCTTGACCGTACTTCCGGGATTGACCTGATAGCCGTGAAATACCTCTCAACTCCTTATAAGCACCTCAGGACATGTTGCCCCCTTGTCACTACTACACTATGTGCTAGCAACCGTTTTCGGGGGCCAATTATTGAGCAAGTAACCCCCTGCCATTTTATCTATGTAACTTATAGAGAGTATTGGTGAGGCAGGGGCGGGGCTATAGTTTTTCCATAGTCTTAGATAAGTTCACTTTAGCCACCAAAACCCATAATCCAATTTTTTTGTTTCCATGTTTTGCAATAGTCCTACACCAACTGGGTATTTTGGTTCCATGTTTTGCAATAGTCCTACAGCAACTGGGGGTTGTCTTTGGGTGCACTTGCATAGTGCGAACAGGGATAATCGTCGGTTGGCCTCATTTCATTGAAAATCTAACAGGCCTCTGAAAGTTGGCTTCGGCCCCTCGTACACTTTCTAAACCTCGTTCACTTTTTAAAGGACCGGGACTCCATGGTCCCGCGACTTTATAAAAAGTTAAACAAAAAGTTTATTTTGCAAAAGTGCTCATACAAGGCTACTATTGTGTCTAATTAAAAAAATATATTATAATTCAAACTCAAGGCATTTATTTCAATTAAACCATTTAAAAACCTTAATACAGTTTTAATGTTTAAAAAAACATGTTATTTATGTTATATTATGTTGCAGATCTGTCGTCATGTAAGCACAATGAATTTATTGGACAAAAATGCCAGTACATACACATTTGACGCAGGCTCATATGACTTTATGGGCCGAACAAATATATCACAGTTTTCTGATCAAGGCAACTCTATCATTTATGCCAATGGACCATCGTAAGTATGCATTAATATATTTAGAAAATAGTTGTTTATTGTTATCTTTTATCTACATCGTCATCTGCTTAGCCTTTTTTTCCCCAACTATGTTGGGGTCGACTTCCAGTCTAACCGGATGCAGCTGAATACCAGTATTTTACATGGAGCGACTGCCTATCTAACCTCCACAACTTGCTGCTTGCGTGCTTTCCAAGGCACGGAGAGGTCTTGGTATATGAAGATGGTCACCCATCCACGGATCAGTCGCGGCACTCGTTGCTTAACCTGATCGATCGACCTGTGCGGCTGTTATTACTTAGCCACAACTTTTACCTACATATTTAATGTTATTAATCTCTTATGAAATATGTGGGATTAATGAAAAGCATTCTTATCTAATTCTACTGGTTTGAGATAAAAGCAGTGTGCAAATAGTAGGTAAATTACTACAACAAACACACAACAGTAAAACATTCAGTAAGCTTGATAAAAAACGAGAATTCCAAAGGAAATGAATAGCATTTTTATCATTCCAGTGAAACAATTGTTCTTTTGGAGTGTGCTGAGACAGACAACAAACTACAGGTCTATTCAATGTCGGAACCAGATAAAATTGTAAGTCATTCTTGTTTGCTCATTATGTCGCTTAACTATAATATTTTTAGCTCATTATAAAACATATGGTGTAACAAGGTCAGGTGAAAAGGCCACTTGGTATAAAGCCAAAATATTTTTTTTTACCATACTTAGCAACCTCTGTTACGATTAAGTATCTTAAATAATTTTGATTCTTAATTTTTAAGACATAAAATTTTCTCACACTATCTACTAAATTTGGGCACTGATTTAAAGAGGCAGTTGTAAATAGCGGTTTTGGTAAGTTAAAAATTATAAATGGCACGTTTAATAACTAGTTCAGCAGTTAAAACTAAGCAGTAAAGTAAACAAAAATGAGTAATAAAAAAATAATGAAATGGATCAGTGTATCTATATACTATACTAATAATAAAGCTGAAGAGTTTGTTTGAACGCGATAATCTCTGGAACTACCGGTCAGATTTGAAAAAATCTTTTTGCATTTGATAGCCCAATTCTTGAGGAAGGCTATTTAATATCACGCTATGAAGGGAGCCGAGCAAAAAGAAAAAAAGTCAGAATGAAATTTTAAAAAGAAAAAAGAACGCTAAGCGAATACGAAGTGTTGCGACGGGGTGGGGGTACAAGAAATTTCACGCGGACGAAGTTGCGGGTAGAAGCTAGTATATAATTGAGCAGGAAAATAATTAAATGGGCGGTAAAAATTATTGAACGAGCGGTTACGTGTGTAAAGTAACCTAACCATTTTTTTTTTTACGTTGAGAAATGCTCATGCATTCTGCACTACCACGGGGAGATAGTGCAGTTATGTGGGACTCTAACCCACTAAAACTCCATGGTGTCCTCCTCTGCCGCTTATGGCGGGAACACGGGCACGCGTTAGCACTCATCCGTGAACCCGCCGCGGCTGTCCGTCACCGGACCCTCCTCCGGGGAGTACTCCCCATCACCGGCGCACTAGAACACATAGCACGCCGTGACCACCCCAGGGACCAAACCAGCACATGGGCGCCAGACGACCCCGTCTCTGCCACCCTTGGACCCCTGCGACGGGTCAGGTCATTGGCCCCGCCGCCTGCCAATTTTCAGCCGCAGAGGATAGGGAGAGTGGCCAACGTCATACCAACACTCCTCTTCCCCTGCGGCCCCACCACGTCCGCCATCGAACGGTGGCGACCCCGTCAAGGCCGCGGAAGGTAGGGAGAGCGGCGCACCGTAATACCGGCACTCCTCTCCCGCCGCGGCCTCGAACCCTCAGCCGCGATGCCTCCGATACGACATCGCGGCCCGCCTCAGTTGCGATGTCGCCCAAGCGGCACCGCAACCTACATTTTGGCCGCTACGTCGTCGGCTTGTCGGCAAAAGCCCTGACGAGCGGCCCCTCCTCGGATTCCTCTTCGCTTCACCGTGGGTGTCCAAGCCACGGCTACTGAGCCCCCCCGCCTCGACAATGGGGGAACCCACCGAGGGGGAAAGTAACCTAACCAAACCTAACCTCGGGGTGCCCTTCGCTCGCTCTTGCATCCTATGTCGACGGAGCCCCGCTTACCGCTCATTCAGTTATTGGACTGCTCAATTATTTTTAGAATTGACATTGTAATCTTTTTCAACTGATCATAATAACATCTCGAATATTTAAATAACAGCTCAAAAAATTAGTTTCCCTAAATTTGGTTAATAAACTTACCAATACTAGGTAATATGCGTTGCGAGTGTTTACTTTCACAACTAAACTGCCTACTACTGCAAATGAAAGACCACTTTCTCTTTTATTTAGGCTTCATCTTAAAACTAAAACGGAAAAATTCACACTTGTTTAAAATTGCGGTACACACAGTTAGTTAAACATAAACGGAATTACATCCTCTTGGAAATGCAATGAGGGAAAATTCCTTTTTGCCTTTTATAGCTATAATTGTTCTGCTGCAAAATTAACTAGACACTTCCCAACAAAACATGTACCAGGTACCACCAAACGGGGTGAATAGGAATGCAGGGGTGAATTGGGACAAAACTTTAAAATGGATTTTAGCGTTGAAATAATACAGTTTGTTCCCGAAAAGGACATTTAATCATTAATTATAATTCAATAAACACATTAGACTCTTTTTTGGCAACAAACTATATTATTTCAATGTTAAAATCGCTTTTAAAGTTTCGTCCCGATTCACCCCTGCATCCCTATTCACCCCATTTGACGGTACCTAGTTAAGTTAATAAGTTGGATTAAAGATAGGCCGTGTGTTATTTAATATTAGATAATCTGGTCATACAATGATTAGTGGAGTGCACAGAAAGAGCACAAATGACTAACTGTTGCCCGCGACGTCGTCTGCATGTATTTTGTATTTAATAATATTTTTATGCAAGTTGAAAAGTTATACTTTCTCCACGCTACGAAACTGTCAAATTTGACGGAAGATAACAGACAGACAGAGTTACTTTAGCACTTATAATATTAAGTATGGATGTAATAAACTTTCAATTTAAAATTCAGTCAACAAATTCACATTTTAGAATTATTTATTTATTTCTTCATGTGACGACCCAGTAAAACCCAATACAGAGTCACAAATACCGATAAAACCAGTTTTACAGTTTTTCAACAATGTTTCATCAATTTCTGGAACTGTTTGTAACAATATTACTAATTCTGACATTTTTGGTGTATTTCAGGTGCTAGCATTCTATTCAAGAGACGCGTGTTTGAAGCAAATAGAAGTAGCTGGGAGGTCGTTTGGCTCAACGCTCTTGATAATATTCTTCTCCTTTGTGGTATTTTACTTAGTACTTGGGATCTGTACAAAGAAATTCTTGATGGGAGCGACGGGCGTCGAAGTTATACCCAACCTCGCCTTCTGGTCAGAGTTGCCTAACCTTGTCAAAGTAAGTAGATTTCTTTTTGATTATACATAATCCCAAACCATTCTAAAGGCATCGTCTGTAAATTTTTGGGCTAAATGTGCGGCGAAATAAAAAAAACAACTATAAGTATTCCAAGTATTGGGAGAGGCCTTTGCCCAGCAGTGGGATAGCATAGTCTAGCAAAAAAAAAGTATTCCAAAAGAATACGTTTATCACTTCATTTTTGACCCCCGACGGAAAGTTATAATTATAACACCCCTCGTGTTATAATTATAACTTATAAGTTTAACATGTGTGTCTATCTATGTGTCTTTGTATCTGTGCATCTGTGTGTCTGTCTGCGGGCGCCATAGGCCGGATGTCAGTCGTTTGACGTTTTGTATGAATTAAAAAATCGTCCCAGATTTTCGCTATTAGTGATGAATATATTATATTATATTTAATAGTTTTCTGGCGAAATACAGGATGAGAAAGTGATTGTGATAATATGTGTGCTATTAGGCGTGTTATTAATCAGCGATGCGCAGAAATCGCGTTCTATTCCTAGACAAGTTCAATGTTATCACTTTCGGTTCCTGGGCACCACCTCTTGTATTGGTAGGCTAATGACAAAGGTGGCGGACACTTTCTCACTGAATGTTAGCGAATTTTTGTTATCAATTTCTTCGAGTATGCTAAATAAGCTGAAAAAGTATAAATATAACAGAAGTCACATTAGTACTATAAGGTTTGTACAAGAAAACATCAAACCTTTTGGTGAAAAAAAAAAAGCAATTGTTCACCGCTAGTTGCTATAAGAAAGCAGGACAAAGTTGTTTACTCACTGACTAAAAATAGTTTTCCTCACACGTGTCTCAATTTCATCTCGATGCAAGTAAGACAAAAATACCTACAACTAAGTACTGACATTGTTCTTGTTACCTTGCAGGATGGTTGGGTATTCATGTTGAACGGCTGCAAGCTGCCTGCGAGAGGCGCCGGGCCCACTGTGTCCCCTGACCCCAACAGCTATGACAGCATATAACATCAGGGTGACGAAGACCTCTCCGAAGGTCACCTCGTCTTTGTGGAATAGACAATCTGACTGTTTTTCATATCTCATTTCTTTTTCTTTTTGCGAGGCTGTAGTTACATTTGCATGGGTAGAATAAGGTTTTTATCTCGAATCTGGTATTTTTTAATTTAGTTTTCTACTGATGTAATTAAGTACACTTGAATAGCATTATCGTTTAATCTCTTTGGAGTAAAATCTCAAAACGATATTTTTTTTTTTTTTGCAATATTTCTAATATGCAGGAACTTTAGCGCAAATCTAAACGTGAACTTGAATTTAATTATTTAATTTCTATGCAGTAAAATGTCGTAACGATTTTAGTTTTTCGCCATATTTTTAAAATGTAGGAACTTCTCGCAAATGTAAACATAGCAAGCTCATTGGTTTTAGTTATTTAAATTTGAAGTTATTCGGTTACAGACAATTCAAGCGAGTTTTTCAGTAACTTTCTCTTTTTTTAGTGATTATATAAAAAAATAACAATTCTCGAATATCTGTAAAATACAATCTCCATAATTATTAAGTAATAATATCAATATGGTTGGGAAAAGGTTAGGCAGATGATGATGATATTATGTAATAATCTCAACATATTTACATAACTAATGCATAATATTCTACTTTGTGAACTATTTAGGCTTCTGTGAATTTATATTTTCAGTAGTGATGTTAATATTTTTAAGCAAATAGTTTTTTTTTTATTGAAACAGAATGCGATATTATTTTTCTACCTATTGGCATTAGTAATATTTTCAGAGGGCCTATTTATATTGTGATATAATACTGATTACGCATATACAGGGTGAATTTTTCATGTGGGCGTGGATGGCCAAATCCGAAACTATGAGGAATAGAGAAAAGTACTGAAAGGAGTCTCGGGCTCGATTTTGATGAAAACTAAAACTGCATCATTTGATTTTTGAAAAAAAAAAACACTGTATTATTACGCCATTCGATAGTGTCGCTAATAAGGATCGAATTCTGGGAAGTAATGACATACGGCAAACTAAAGAAAAGGCTCATTTTTTAAATATTCAGCATCATTTCGAACAAAGTACTTACAGGTAATGTAGGTATAAATACTTTAAAGTAAGAAGCAGTTTATTAAAATCCAACATTTTCCTTAAGTTTGTCGTATGTCATTACTTCCCAGAATTTGATCCTTATTAGGGACACTATCGAATGGTGAAATAATACAGTGTGTTTTTTAAATCAAAATCAACGGGTTCGATTCCTGTAATGCTATTCTGTAAAAATCTCACTGTGAAAACTTAGGTGAAGTGACCTTAAAGTGAGCTGTCAATACCTAGCATCAGGTGGAATGACAGCTCATTTTAAGTTACCTAAGTTATCACGGTGATCTTTTTACAGAATAGCACCGCTGGCTAGAAATATTGATTTTTCAAAATCCAATGATGCAGTTTTAGTTTTCATCAAAATCGAGCACGAGACTCCTTTGAATACTTTTCACTATTCCTCATAGTTTCGAATTTGGCCATCCACGCCTACTTGAAAAATTCACACTGTATATAATGAGTGTTCACAGTGTGAGTCTTCATAATGTGCACATATCGAAATGAGGGAAACTAAGCTTAGTTTTATCGACGGAAAAAAAATAAAAGGATCTCTACCTGCTAAAGTATAGTACGTCGAGTGCAAGGCCGTTCTTAACCATCGATAGGATATGTTGTCATTGAGCATGGTATTTTTACTTTTAAACAGCTGATACAATGGAGAATAATTTTGAGTTACAAAAAAAGGGTAGGTAATCTGCGCTTTTATTGAGAAATTTTACAACTATTGTAAAAATTTATGAAAGAATAACTGATTTTTGTTAAAAAAAAAACACCTTAATTCTCAATTGAGGGCGATTTGTTTTCTTTAGTTTTTATTTTATGAGGACGCCCTGTTATTTCCAGTCATTACCGAGTTTGTTTCGTCGTGATAGATAGTTTAGTTTAAAATGTATACCGATTTGTTTACACAGGGTTCACAGCAGCGAACAAGAATTTAAAAAATGCTATATTTTTTCCGTCGATAAAATTAAGTTTAGTTTCCCTCATTTCGATATGTGCACATTATGAAGACACACTGTACAACTTAAAAAAAAAAATCATATAAAAAACTTGCCATACAATTAAGATGGAATTAATTCACTATGTGCGGCTAATAAATTTTATTGTTAATTCTTTTAATTTATTTTTGTTATTTATATACCATTTTCTTATTTTTTTTTATGTGAGCTATCAAATTTAAAAAGAGTTTTTCATAGTTCCAGCGATTAGCGCGTTCAATAAATAAACTTTTCAGCTTTATTAATAGTACAGATATTTTCTTTTGTATGCAAGTATTTCGATTGTCCCACTCGAATAAACAAATGATGTGAAGTAGTTCATTGTATCAACATATATGCTGTATCTTCTAAAACTGCTATCCACGTATTTGTATTGAATAATATATTTGGCTGCGTGGCATCTAACCGAAGTTATGCCTTTTTGTACTATTTTGTACCTTACGGCATATTTTTAAAGTTTGACTAAATGGACGTAATCTGTACGAATTGGTAGCATGTCCATGCAGCATATTTTCCTATGTATTTTATGCAAAAGCATATCTAAGTAATGTAACATTTCGATACTGATTTATTGAATCTCCAAAATCTTTGGACCAAAAAGAATATTTTCATATTTCGCATACCCTTTCTACTATTTTACTTTATTATATTATATAATTAATATAGTAAATAATTATATCATCGTTTGTATTGTCAATAATTCTTAATTTAGGCAATTCAATTAATTCAAAGCTAAATTAATTAATATTAAACTATATAGAATCAAAATATATATTTTAAACTTAGATGATCGTCTGTAAAACTATATATTTCTACTAATCACCAATTAAACTGTTTGCACAAATATATATTAGTAAAAAAACAAATATGTAATCGAATATAATGGGCGGTCTGTCTGTAATTCTTCGAATAAAATTTGCGAGTGAGTGTGTGTATAACTGTATAATGCATAATAATAATAATAAAATCGTAAGCACTAGTCATTGTTAGGTTCACTATAACGCACTGTTTTTCACAAGGCTTGTTAAGTTTTTTCACTGTCACCTCAATATCGATGCATGTTGTATACCATTTTTATAAATGTAATAGTAGTTTATATATTAAAGAACTAAGTTTGATAATTTAGAACATTGTACATCTACTGAGAACGACGTGAAAACTTGAGTTAGCTGTACAATAAAGAAAAACATGTTTAACCTAATTTTCTAATTCGCTATTCAATGTTATACAAATTAGAGCTGATTTTTCCAACGCCAATTTTATCCGAGGAATAATTTTGAAATTTTTACAGTTCTTCCATACAAAATCTGGACATCAATTTTATTCCACGAAAAAAAAATCGTAGCTAAGATATCAGAAGATTGAAAAATCAGCCCATAATTGTAACAATCCAATTGTATAAAGACAAATGTTAAAATTATAGGTAAGTACCTATGTATATTTCTTGAATATAAAATTAGTATTTGATAAAGGCATCAACACACTAGTTTGCGAATATATTCATAGACAAAATGTTACATAATAATGTTGTGTTTAATAGGAGCGTTTTTCCTGAAATAAAACGCATATTAAATTACTTACCTAAATTCGAAGCTTAATTATTTGAGATAGCAACACTGTGATCCCGCGTATTTCCCTACTCTTTCTACCCTATATATCCCTCTCTTTCGCACATCCCTCACCCTTCACCTCTCTTTCACCACCTGGTGGGGCTCGTCGCTAACAGCGTTCGAGTCTCTTGTTCATTGCGTTGAAAATCAACAGGCAGAAATTATCTTAAGCTTCGAATTTAGGTAAGTAATTTAATATGCGTTTTATTTCAGGAAAAACGCTCCTATTAAATAACTTGACCGTAAATTCGAAGCTTAATTATTTGAGACGTGTTTGTTATCGCCTGGTGGTGAAGAACGCCAATGTGAGGATGATGCTAGATAAATATAGTTCAGTGTAAGTATACGGAATACAAGCTATGAAATGAGTATATCAAATCTAAAAAGGTGAAGGGAGTTATATTTACATACTTATCATTAAAATTAAAATTCATCTTGGAGAGAATAATAATAATTTTTATTTATTAGTCAAAAAAAAAAATTTTTCAGAAAAATAATAATTCACAATTATTATCAGTGAAGTAAGGTCATTTACAGCGTACATCAAGCACTTGTAAAAACAAAAATACCGGTCTCCCTTGAGAACTTACAAATGAAGGTTTAGAATATTACCTACTTAAAATAATAATACACAATTCAACAACAATACAATTCAAATTAATCACTGCCATCAATTAACAGGATCAAATAAATCAACAATAGTACCCGAATTAGAGACGGTTGGCATAACCAGGCGTTTGTAATATTTCTTAAAAGTATTTTCAGCTCTCCAGTTACCTCTAGCTAAAATGTTTTCGATTGGGAGATTTTCGGACCAACTTTTGGATGCAACCGCGGACCTAAAACTACCAGGGGTCGCTATTATATTAGCTTCTAATAAAAGAGATCTAATCCAACCTGCTATTACTGCTCGCGAGGCTGGTCTTGCTTGACCTCTAATATTTATAAATAAATTATTGCATAAAGCCAAACTTCGTCTGTTCTTGAGAATATCAATAGTTTGTTTTATCCAATATACAGGGTCAAGATTCCTGTTATCTGGGTTTTTTGTTAATTTCCAGCCCGATTGTCTATAAGTTGCAGAATCGGTCTTGGATCCAAAAACTGGCCAAAATACTATATTATCAGTAGACATAATCAAATGCTCTGAATCAACACTGAGCAGAGTCAGGTCGTGTATTCGTCTACCTGAACAAAGAAGTAATAATGCAGCTGTATGTCTGGATGTAGCAAAAATATTGTTTGAATCGATTGAACTATTTTTTAAATAAGAAACAAGATCATCAATATTCCATATAGGGGGTCTGTTTGCTACCGGTTGTTTGAGAGCAATCGACTTAAGAACATGCTTAACTAAGGTATGAGAACTTAAAAGACCAGCTGCATCCGCATTACACAGTGTAGACACTACAGACTTATACAAAAGGATAGTTTTGTACGAAAGTTTGTCAATTAAAAATAAATCTGCCAAAAACCGTGCTACCACTGAACCTTCTGGATTGACGGGGTTAATTCTATGCTCTCCCGCCCATTTAAGCCATCGTGACCAAGCAACTTTGTAGGTTTTACGAGTTGAGTTCCGCCAGGATGATTGTAATAAATTGATTTGATCAGAATTCCAGTCTAATAGATTTTGATCCCACCCCCACATTTCCATACCTCTAGAGTTATATCTTGGACTTTGGGAGGTGGAAGGCCCGTTGACGTGTCCACTAGGGAATGACCGAGGTTCCGTATGGTGAATGGAGCTGCTATTGCTCGTGCTTTCAGGTCTCCCCTCCAGAACACTCGATCCCACCGAGGAACTACCAGGAGGAAAATTCCGGAGGCTCGATTGAGATGCGCTAGTACTCTTGGTACGAGACAAGGTGGTGGGAATATCCATGCTAATTGGAAATTCCAGTCTATTGAAAACGCGTCGTGATGAATTGCTTGTTTGTCGGTTATATCTAACGATACATAGTTGGCAACGACATGTGCTGTTTCTGATGCAAAAAGGTCTATCACAGGGATCCCGAATTTTCTGAATATAATTTCTGTGCAATGAGGTACCAGGTGCCATTCCACAGCGCTTCGACGCCGAGATAGGCGATCGGCAAGAATATTGAATCTGCCTGGTAAATGAAAAACTTTTAGAATGATGCAATGTTGGTCCAGAATTTTGAATACCTCTTTTGTAATGTTCATCAGAGGTTTTGATATCGTCCCCCCCTCGTTGCGCAAGTAAGCAACTACTGTTTGGTTGTCGGACTGAACTAGGACTGTAGAGCATCGCAGGAGCTGACAATGGCCTTGTAGGACTTTTAAGATGGCTATCATTTCTTTTTGGTTGCAATGCAATAGAGCTTCCTGCTCGTTCCATGGTCCTGACAGAGGCTGATTGTCCAACTGTGCGCCCCACGCCAGATCGGACGCGTCTGTTGTTAGGAAATGACTTGGTGGTGCAATGTGAATCGGTGACGAGGCCTGGTAATTTTGTAGCCACCACTTCAGATTTGTCTGTGCTTCTACTGGAACAGTATGTAGCTCCTTTGACGATTTTGGAATTGAATTTAGGAACTCCAGCAAACTCCGATGGTTGAGTCTGCCTTTTGGGACTGCAAAACTGGCAAAATTTAGCAGGCCCACTAGGCTTTGAAGGTTTTTTAATCCCACTCTGTTGTCCTTCAGAATTCGTGACAGTTTGGTCAATAGACTGTGATATTTTTCTAATGGAAGACGTTTTTGATTGAGCCAAGGATCCCAATGAATACCTAGATATACTAGGTTCGTTTGAGGAGTAAGCTCGGATTTTGGAAAGTTTACTTGCCAACCTAGGTACTGTAGTCTTTTTATTACCAACTGAACTTGCGATCTGAGGATGTCCATATTCTGATGGGCAATCAAAAAATCGTCCAAATACACAACGACGCGAATGCCTTCTTGTTCTCGCAAGGTCTGAGCGATCCAATTGGTCAAGGATGCGAAAACCTTTGGAGCTGTGCTCAGTCCGAACGGCAGGCATGTCATTTCGAGTAACTCTCCGTCGTAAATAAGTCGGAGAAAACGTCTTTGGGACTTGGTAATAGTCACATGAAAGTATGCCTGGGAAAGGTCTATTTTGCAAAGCCAATCCCGAGGTTGGAGAAAATCCGGTATCCGAAAGATGTTTATAAGTTTGAAATGATCTGTGAGAACAAACTTGTTTAGGGCTTTCAAGTTGAAAATTGGCCGAAAGGAGCCTTCGCTTTTCGGAACCAAGAAAATTGTTGATAGAAAGCTTGGGGATAAATCTGCAATCTCGAGAACACCCTGCATTTTCATTTGATTTACGAGAACCGTCATTTCTGTCGAAATGGGAATAGCGAAGGTACTCTTTTTCAAGTTTGGTACAATTAGCGGAGGCCGTTGAAGAAATGGTATTCGATAACCTTTTATTATTTTGATAAGGATTTCTGGAGCTCCCAAGTTCTCCCAATGATGGACAAACTGGGATAACTGACCGGCTTTGAACTCGGTGCTCCTGTGACACGAGTCAATACCTTCGATTTTTAAAATTGTCATTTTTTGAGGCACCGGTGGATGCGCTCTGATTTGTTGTGTTTTTGAAATGGCCATTGACAGGCCGGTTTTGGTGTCCAGTTCGTGATCGAAAGGAACCCCTGGTATTGGACGTCCCCCGTCGACTCGAATTGTTGTTGCCTAGATATCCCTGAGGATATTGAGAATAGCTACCTCTCGGAGGAGCATTGTGTCTTGGATGTTCAGCTTGCGCATGACAGCATCCGGGTACGTTAGTCTGTGTAGGCCCATTGTAATAGACCGCTCCCTTCGGAAAGCGGTTGTTAGGTATAGATCCGCTAGGGCCTGCCTGTGAGGCGAGGCTAGCGTTGTTTGATTTAGGTGGAAAAAATGCTTTCTTAACCCCACCGATTTTCTCGAGCGCAGTCGTGAAGGAGTCGGCATTAAAAATATGTTGGCATGAAGGCGGAATTTTACGTAAAGTCGTTTTTATAAGAGGGTCTCGTATGAATTTCATTATGCCGTCACGTCTCATCTGAATTATCTCGGCTCTGTGTCCGCATAATAATTGCAACAAATCGGATGACACTTTATGTACATCACCATTTAAAAATAACTGAATAATTTTTTCTTGTAAATTTTCAAAGTTCAAATCTTGTTGATCTTTTGCCCATGTTAAGAAACTTTTGATGGTTTCTTGCAGAGCTTCTCTAACTTTCAATAAACAGAAGGTTTGTGCAGCATAGGCCCTATCAACTTGAGCCAATTGTCGCGATGCCTCATAGGCTTTAATTTCGTCGTTAATTTCTAATTCTACGAAACCTGGAGAATGATTATATATTTTTTGTGTATCGGCATAACGAACTTCACACCAGTGGCTATTATCAAAATGCTGAATACTGTTTAAGGTAGTTAAAAAGTCATTAGGGGCTACAGGAACTGACGGATCCTTTAATTTAGTCTGAATAGCAAACTCAAAAGAAGATTCTTTTGCAGCTTCACTAGAATTACCCACACTTTCTTTATTATCAAAAAATAATTCGCGGCTTTCGTTCAAGTCTATACACGATTCATTACAAAAATCGACAGGACCGGTAGGATTGCATGTATTATTACGTGCAAGTAAATCACGAAGCTCACCTACTTCCCTGGATAATTTATCGTACCTACTGCCCGTACGTCGAGATCGTTTGGATTTTCTATGACGGTGGCGCCTTGCACGTCTTCGTTTGCGGCTCGCCGAGTTACCTGTACTACTATTAGAGCTCGATGAAGTACTAGAACTACTGGATGAACTGCTAGTCGATCTGTGGCGTGACTTTTGTGGAGCCACTGACATTTTACCAGGATTGATTTCAGAAGGCACAGCCTGGTTATCCATCCTAGTACCAAACAAATCGAAAAATAAATAAATATCCGCTATAGAAATAATTCGTTCCGCAATCAGAGAATTTTTTGGGGAATATAAAAATCTGAGGGTAGACACAAACAAATATAAAATCATACGAAAGACAAATCAGCAATGATCGTCGACCATTTGCTAGATTATATTATAATGTAGAAACGAACAGTATAACTGTTAGGAAATAATAATTGAATAAACACTCACATGTATGATGTTTACAGCTTTTCTGACAATTATTTATATTGAAACCTCAAAATAAAATTCGGTTATCAACAATAGTAATGCAATTAGAATATCACTTAGTTTATATTCTTTAGGGAAATATGTATTAGGTTTCGTGATCGAACCTTATGCAGCGGGAAACAGAACGCCAATGAACAAGAGACTCGAACGCTGTTAGCGACGAGCCCCACCAGGTGGTGAAAGAGAGGTGAAGGGTGAGGGATGTGCGAAAGAGAGGGATATATAGGGTAGAAAGAGTAGGGAAATACGCGGGATCACAGTGTTGCTATCTCAAATAATTAAGCTTCGAATTTACGGTCAAGTTATTTAATAATGTATTTTAGCACTAGTTGTAGCCAAGTATATTTAAACGTGAGTCTCATAACAAAACGTTTGCTTGATTATATACTTAAAAATATATATTTGTACAGCAACTCGACAAGGTATGAGAAAAAGGTAAATTAGATTGGAATAGGTAGATAATTTCCCTCTTATTCATAAAAGTCTTACGAAAAAAAAAGTGAGATAGGCTTTGCCTTCTCACTTCATTGATAAAGTTATTTGAAAGTCTTCATTGTCAAGATTTTATGAATAAGGGGGTAGTTTTTAAGGAGAAAAAAAGGATAATTTCGAATAGGTTGTAGATTGATATTATACAACAATATACACGCTATTTGAATCTGAGCATAGGGGCAATTCTCGAAATTTTAAGAACGTTCGCAGTCTAATCTCAGTCTCAATCTGTCAAAAATACCTCCAATTTCCCTACATTTTGACAAGTTTTTGACATTCGATTGTCGCCGAGATGAGACTCTGACTGGATTTTGAACGTTTTAAATTACGAGAATTGACTTTCAGGTATTTTGAAGAGCTGTGTAAAATACACAATGTATTATTTACGAAACGAAAACAGACATGTTTTGTAATGGTCTGATATTTTGAGTTTTACAACGTCCTGCGATCAGCGCCCTCCGAGGAGCAACATTCTCGACCACATTCTCTTCTGCACGAGGATAACGCGAACACAAGCCACAGAAAAATATCTCTTACACGCTATTTTCACCTTTATCTTTCTTGATATTTGGTACATTATCAGTTTATTGATAAAAAACTGCTCGAGCGTGTTCTTTTGAAAATATGCGCAAGCACGCCACAGGGAATTTTCTTTGCTAGTTCATAATTTAAATGAAAAATTGCTCGAATATTTTGCCCTCAGTGTGCGCTGACCTCTAATCTACACAAATGTTATTCTTACATCGTGTGTAGTTTTTCCTTTTTTAATTGTTGTAGATCAGTGTGATATCAATAGGTATATCATTAAAAACGTCATAATAACCCTAAGAATTGCATAATACGTATATAATAGATATTTTGTATTCAATATTTTAGAATCTCCTGTTGTTTAAAGTGTTTTCTAAGGTTAATAAATAAATAAAATTATTATTGCTCATTAATGTATTTTTATTTCAACTTATTTACTACTTATTCTAAATATATGTTTTAATTTTATGTGGAGCATGTTCTCAGCGAAGTTAAGAAGGCAGTATTATTCCCAGCTGAAATCAATACAAATAATGTTATAAACTTATGAGTATGACGGTTCAAAAAGATTAATGTCTGCTGGCAGCTATCAACAATATGTTTTTTAATACAGTTGCTCAAAAAGTGGTGTATTGCAGGGACGTATAGCGTTCGACTATTACATACTAGTGCTTTTTTTTACCTTTCCCGAACTCGTGCGTTCTCTTTCCCAACTGTCAAAATAATGTCTATTAAAAAGAAAAACCAACCATGAAGTTTTTACTAAAGAGTTTTTGTGATTCATACAAATACGTATATTTCTAAAAAGAAGCTACTAATTTATTTCAATATAAGATTTAATGATTTAATTGAATGAGTTAGGTTAGGTTTCATTTCATCTCATTAAATTTCATTTTCATTTCATATCAATAAAAAAAATATACTGAAGACTAAGCTGTATGGATAGTTCCCTTTGCCTACCAAAATGGGTGAAGAAAAAAAAAACTCTGCTTATATTCTACGGTTGGCGCCATTTTCCAGAAAAAATGATTAGTTAGTTGAGTTTATTGTGTTTTTATTATTTTGTTAAATTACTTCATTTTTTCGCAACTGTATTAAAAATAGTCGTTCAGTACACCTGCGGAACCGTCATTGCAACTTGTTCCGACTGTCAACCCTCGCCTTCGGCTGCGCCTCGGCTCGGGTAGACATTTGTCGGAACTCTGCAATGACAGCCTTTCCGCACTTGTAATGAAATATACTATTTTAATACAGTTGCTCAAAAAGTGGTGTATTGCAATGACGTATAGCGTTCGGGATGTGGGCTATTACATAATAGTGCTTTTTTTACCTTTCCCGAACTCGTGCGTCTCTTTCCCAACTGTCAAAATAATGTCTATTAAAAAGAAAAACCAACCATGAAGTTTTTACTAAAGAGTTTTTGTGATTCATACAAATACGTATATTTCTAAAAAGAAGCTACTAATTTATTTCAATATCAGATTTAATGATTTAATTGAATGAATTAGGTTAGGTTTCATTTCATTTCATCTCATTAAATTTAATTTTCATTTCATATCAATAAAAAAAATATACTGAAGACTTAGCTGTATGGATAGTTCCCTTTGCCTATCAAAATGGGTGAAGAAAAAAAACTGCTCAGATTCTTCTATTCCGTGGATTCTACGGTTGGCGCCATTTTTCAGAAAAAATGATTAGTTAGTTGAGTTTATTGTGTTTTTATTATTTTATTAAATTGCTTCATTTTTTCGCAACTGTATTAAAAATAGTCGTTCAGTACACCTGCGGAACCGTCATTGCAACTTGTTCTGACTGTCAACCCTCGCCTTCGGCTGCGCCTCGGCTCGGGTAGACATTTGTCGGAACTCTTTGCAATGACAGCCTTTCCGCACTTGTAATGAAATATACTATTACCCTCGAGCACATAATAACTAATACCTAGTAGGTACTAACGTATAGAAGATGCACGCCTTTGATCTTGAAAGCCGCTTTTAAAAAATAGCCTACAAAATCACTTCCCCGCCAACGCGCAAGCTAAATTGCACTTAATCGCCGTGCTGAGAGTTGTTTTTACTTTGTGTCCTTTCTCGTCCGCAACAAACCTACGCCGCGCCGCTTGACCTACACCTATACACCCTTATATCTTTTGAACCAGTGACCGAAAAATTCTGATATTTGGCGACTGATTACGACTAATTGGCGACAAAAAAAAAAAAAAAAGGAGAAAACAGATCAGATATTCGCAAGATGCCCTAGTTTTTGAGATATAAATGTGGCCCTGCTGCGGAGACTTTACAGATCGGCCGCCTATAAACCCTTAGGTATATCTTTTGAACCGTTTATTCCCAGTGACCGACAAATTCTGATATTTGGCGACAAATTTCGACTAATAAGCGACAAACTTTTTGTCTTAACAAAATTAAAATCTCTGATGGTGGCTCTGCCAGAGTCAGTGACACAATCTTGCCCTCGCCCTCATATTGTTGGCGTAGTGCAAAGATGTATCTGATTTAAATAATGGTGTTAATATGGATAATACTTCACCTTAGGTGCAGTTTCAACAAAACATTTATGCAGGAGTACAGATCGTTCACAGCCTTTCTGGCCATCGGTGACTGCTTGGTCGTTCACTAAAACAAGTTAGATTAGATAATGCAAACATTGCTAATCAAAGGCCACCAAATAACGGCTGCAGGGATGGCTGGCAATGATGGCAGCGGTGTTTGAGAATGATGGCAGCGGGGTTTGAGAATGATGGTAGCGGGGTTTGAACATTTTGGAAGCGGGGTTTGAAAATGATGGCAGTGGGGTTTGAAAATGATGGCAGTGGGATTTGAAAATGATAGCAGCGGGGTTTGAAAATGATGGCAGCGGGGTTTGAAAATTATGGTAACGGGGTTTGAAAATGATTGACAGCGGGGTTTGAAAATGATGACAGTGGGGTTTGACTTTAAAATTTTTTTATTTAAAAAAAAATATTTAGTAGGTACAGACTAGCACATCAAGCTACTACAATCTGTCTTTAATAGATTTTCAACTATATCGCTAAAGCATAAGGTTCAAGGTTGATCGGGAAAGACAGTTTCGGGTAGCTTGATGTGTTGGCGTCTGTACATACGATTCTATGATGGTAGGTGCCTACTCTTCGGTACTTTGTAATTACCTTGCTACATGCATAAATAAGAAGGCTTTCTCAAGTACCTAAGTAGGTAGATATAGTTAAGTATATCGAAACAATTCATCCGGTTAAACCCGGTTTACCCCTTATATTGACCACGCTAGGCTATCCGGTAGCCTAAAACTAAAAATGTAGGTAGGTACCGACTAACAGTGATTCGCCTAACCTTGCCTGGCCTGATAATTTAAGTTGGTTAATTTTGAAAGTTAGTGACTTACCACTATTGCATGATTGCAAAAGCTTTTTAGAGTTTTCTAGCTTCTTCGAGTCGTCGGCGAAATCTTTTTCGATTATTGCCACTGAGGCTGCTGCATCGTACATACCTTTGCTGTCGAGCTGTAAAATCATAAAAGGTTTTATTTTTAATATTCTTTGATTACCTACCTATTGGTACCTAGACAAGCTCCGGACTTCTTTGTTCTTGCCCGAAATTCTAAGATGTATCAGTTTTCACTCCTGAAAAAGTTTGCCTCTCTCTGTAAATGCTAAGTGAAAGAATGAAGAATAGAATGCTAAGTGGAACGTAATCCACCATGTACCTACAACTAGTTCGTGGACGTCACTCCTACCTACGTCACCGAATTTTTAGTTCTTGGACATGCTGGTTTCTTCCCATCTTTTATTTTAGGTACCATTTTTATAGTTGCGATATTTTTGGCTTATTCCAAGTACCTAAGTAGTAATACATTACATACAGCAGTGCGATTATGTAACCTTCTCACCGTGAAAACTTAGGTGAAGTGAGCGTGGATCCACGCTCCTTCACCTAAGTTTTCACGGTGAGAAGGTGAGCTGTCAATAGTGTAAATTATTTCTAGCAAAAACAAACTCACATCACCTAAGTTTTCACGGTGAGATTTTTACAGAATCGAACGGCAGATGACTATTTGGACTCCACTAGGTAAATATTTATGCTACTTACCATACCAGTTTTCTTGAAAATGCAGGCAACAAAACATTTAGCGCTGTCGGTGTCCGGTATTTTGTTTTCCTTTAGCATCAAAATTTCCCCTGGAGCAATAGGGTGTTCGGTGTTACACTCGATGCCCTCACGGAAGAACCATGCTTTGATTTCTTGATCGGACCTAGCCTGTTAGGAGAAGAGGCAAAAAATATTGTGTTCATTCTTTGGATGAATCCATAGCATTAGCATTTATTTCCATAAAAAAGCTATGAAAAACTCAAAGCTTGCGATTGTGGAGTCAATGAACAAATACACACAAATGGTACTTACATGAGTTCCATAAAATTCTATGAAATAGAAACACAATAAAAACCGAAAAATCATTCTCACTCAAGTACCAAAAACTAGACTGTCCCCAAATAGCGGATTCTTTTTATAGGTACTTGGTTGGACCGAACTCATTACGGATTATAATTGTTAGGTATAATAGATCAAATCTATTTCAATGGGTACTAATATAACAAGGTCGATATCATCCCAATTTGTTGGTAGGTAATTATTTTTCATGTTATGTTTCAAATTACAGCATGAACGCTTTATTCAATGTGTACCTATCTGTGTTTATTTTATTATCTATTCAGTTATTCTGCCCACAAAACGTACAGCTGCAATAGAATTCTCCTGAAGTCTTGAAGACTATTTAATGAATGGACAGTTGAAGGAGAAATTGCTATCGGTAATGTTCTACCAGCGTTCTTACTAAGCCACATCGTGTTAACCAGTTTTGAGTTGTGCTGGTTAGATACAGCAAGCTTCAAACTCTATGGTGGTTCTGAAGTGGGCTACTCGCTGCGCAGTACTCGACCTCTCACCCCCCGGTCACATGAATTTGTTACTGCGCAGTTACTCGCGTCGTCGTATTCAGAGCTGCTCTATGTTTGTATCCACAGATATACACCTAGATAACAAGAGCAACTACTTCGCGTGCCAAAAATCGCACAGTTTACGTACAAAAATCGTAAGCCGCCACTTTCGTACTGCTGGGCTGGGTGAGCGTGAGCGCTGGCGCTAGGCCCCGGGGGTGGGGCGAGAGTACGGGTGCCGTACGCGGCGGCGTCTTTAAATCGATTTGATTTTCCCATCACTAAATAGTGCTTGTGATGTCAATCATAGTAGGTAGTCCAAAAATGGCACGCTTGGTTTTATTTGCCTTATCTAGGTCTATCTATATCTGTGTTTGTATCGTTCTGTAGAGTCGCTCCATGTGACAGCCGATCCCAACATTGGTAGGTAGTCAGAAAAAGGTTACGCAGATGATGATCTACATTTATTTGTATTTGAAACATAGGGGTTCCTAAATGTTCATATATTATTATCATCATCTACCTATTCATGTCATAGACAGGTAGGTACCTATTTCCATGACATTAGTCACGATCCGCTTGTTCAATTAATTGTACCTGCACCTATCTAAAACAGTAAAACTTCCTCTCTAAAATGTTGCTGCTGGCAATGATATATTGACGTCAATGGCAATAGATTAATATTGAAGTATTTTACTGTTATTTAAAGAAAAGCAATTTTAAAGCAAACCCAACATGGCACTTTGCTGGGCGACACCACCTTCCGGTTTTGGCACACAGATAGTTTATATCTACTTCACCTGGATCGATTAATACATTATGTGGTGGAACACCGAGCGAAGTTGCAAGTGAAAATTGTATTGCGGTGAATAAAAAAAGTTATAAGTTTGTTACTTTACGTGTTTTATTCCTGGCCAAAAATACACTACCTACCTACTCCACCCATGAACGAAATCCAACGTTAGCCTAAATACCTAAGTAGGAACGGCCGACCCATGCCTCGAACTCAAATTCCCATTTCCTTAATACTTATATCTACACGTTAGCCCGAATTTGCAGCCTGAAACCGACAACCCGAATCATCACACCTAGGTATTCCGGATATCATGTTAGATATTATTTCGCGACAAATTCTTTCGAAGGTTGGTTGGTTGGTTGTAGGACATGCCGGTTTCCTCACGATGTTTTCCTTCACCGTTTTGAAAGCAGTGGTGATGAAATTATTTACACAAAGTAAAGCCTGCCTGGGTGACCCATGACCCACGACTCGTAAGTCCGGGACGTTACCACGGGGCTACCACAGCTCTATATTTCTGTTTGAACGGTCAGAATACAGCCAGGCTCTGTTCACTCGTCATTCCATTTGTCACTCGTCAGGCCATGTTTCGGCCTGTCATGAATTTGTGCTTTAAGACTGTTTCGGGTTTCCGATCATTAGGGATAGCGTGATTCGGGCGTTGATTGTTATTTCGTTTGTGATTTTCGAGATAGCAGGTTAGTCAGTAATTCGGGCTTTCATCAAGTATGTTTCCATGTCCCAAGTGGTTGTAGATACAGCTCTCCTTAAAAGTACATTTATAACTTATACCTTGGCAAGCTAAATTAGACGTAAAACAATCTTCTCTTCATATGGGCAGCTCCAAGAAACGTAGGTACCTACATAAATAAGTGTTGGAAAAATTGCAAGTTAACTGGTCATTATCTACAAATTGATGGTGTTCGTACACGTTAGGCGGAAGTGGTAAATAATACCCGCTACAAAGTATGTACCTACAATGCTGTATTTTTTTCTTTGTTGTTACATAAGTTATAATCAGATAATACAATGAAACGGTTACTGAACACGACCAAACTGATGAATCAATTTTTTTTGTGGCTTCATATCCATACCAATAATTATAAATTAGAAAGTATATCTGTCTGTATGTTACCTTTTCACACCTAAACCACTGAACGGATTTCGATAAAATTTGGCAGAGAGATAGATTGCATCCCAGGGAAGGACATAGGATAGTTTTTATCCCGATATTCTCACGGGATCGACACTTATGCGGGTGAAACTGCGGGGCGCTGCTAGTAGCCTATAAACCCGAGGTAACGATCCCAACGATACCTAATTTGACGAAGGAGTAGTTTAGGGTTTATGAGGGAACAGATCTTCCATACATAGCCTGTTAAACTCATAACTCTCCTTTGGCTTTTCCGTAGTCGGGTAAAAAAGTAGAAAGAAAACATGAGATTTTCTTTCATATTTTTATTTACATTTCTAAATACCATGAAATAAGAAGTAAATAAAAAAACATCACGGAAAATAAAATATGCCGGGATTCTGATTGTAGATACATTTGGTGACGTGAAATGATACGTCGCAAATATCCTTGTGTCCATCCGCTGAAAAAACATAATGAAACCATTTGATACACAATGTTAGGAAGTAGGCAGATAAAAGGTAGCTACGAAAATAATTGGGCAACCCAAATGAATTTCTGGTATGGTAGTTAGCAGGATAAACCACTAATGCGATTTTCATGACCTTCTATAGCGATTTTAGATTGTATTCTAATGAATACAATGTAAAAAAATGTACTTACCTTAAACCTAATGGTAGGTATATGGTAAATACATTTGCTTTGTATTTAAAATATTTACATGCACGTGCATTTTCATACAAAAGTTAAATAATGATTTTTTCACTAAATAACCATTCCTTTATAACATTGTATGGTACAACCACAACTATTCACTAGTAGGTATAGGTAATAGTTAAGCATTATTTCCATTCATCCATGCCAAATAACCTCATTGTGGATCTTTGACAGTCGGTACATAACCAGAAGCCCGAGGGGTATCAGTGTTACGGGTTTGCAGAGAACAGCGGGATAATTGTGTAACACACTATCAGTAGCAACGGTTTTCATTTTGGCAGTTCAACAAAATTCATTGCATTATTTACGTTGTTGAGCAGACAAATTTTACGAACATATAAAGCAATGCTGTACCTCAGAGGTATACAACATTATGTGATAAAACGAAAATTTTACAGGAGAGGCAAAAATGCGCGGAGTGTAACTGTGAATGCAATTTTGACATAGTTGCTTTAAATATATTGAAACAAACTCAACAGCATTTTTTTTTTTTTATTGGATGGAATTATTATGTATTACACATAATCACAGCACATTAAGCTCAGAGGTAAATAATCTTATCGTCATTTGAGGTCCTATACCCATTAGACGTTAGTGGATTTAATGTCGTATACGATTGGATATTTCTTTTCATAGATGTCATAGGACTTAATGTCATATACCATTTTATAGAACTGGTTCTTGCGATTTTAATGGTGCAAGAAACATTATTTTCTAAAAAGTGGAGTTAGATACTATTGTATACCTCTGAGGTACAGTGGATTAGCAATATCCTCCAAAATGATTTAGAATGTGATTGATAGTGTATTACACAATTAGGGTGCCGATTATTCAATTGCATTCGGTTAGACTGGAAGCTGACTCCGACTATTTGGGAAAAGGCTTGGCAGACGATATGCCAAGTAATCATGAACCTTATTATTTCCTCCTACATCTATATATATAAAAGAAAGTCTGTTAGTTACACCACTTATAACTCGAGAACGGCTGAACCGATTTGGCTGAAAATTAGTGGGGAGGTAGCTTAGAACCAGGAGACGGACATAGGATACTTTTTTTTTTTTTTTTTTATAGTAGGAGTAGGGTAGGAGTAGGGTAGAAGTAGGGTAGGAGTAGTGTAGGAGTAGTGTAGGAGTAAAGTAGGAGTAGTGTAGGAGTAGGGTAGGAGTAGTGTAGGAGTAGGGTAGGAGTAGTGTAGGAGTAGGGTAGGAGTAGGGTAGGGTAGGGGTAGGGTAGAAGTAGGGTAGGAGTAGTGTAGGAGTAGTGTAGGAGTAGGGTAGGAGTAGTGTAGGAGTAGGGTAGGAGTAGTGTAGGAGTAGGGTAGGAGTAGGGTAGGAGTAGGGTAGAAGTAGGGTAGGAGTAGTGTAGGAGTAGGGTAGGAGTAGTGTGGGAGTAGGGTAGGAGTTGGGTAGGAGTAGTGTAGGAGCAAAACAACGTTTGCCGGGTCAGCTAGTTGATTATAATCAAACGATAGTTACTTGTTGGTTATGGCTAGCTGAAGATTGGGATACATACCAGCTTTTTTGCAAGCTATGATGGCTTCCTTCGCAGGTTCCTTTACTTCATCAGGTAGCAATAAATCAGCTTGCTTTAAGGCTGCATCGAAATTTAATTTACCGTTTTTAATCTAAAAACAAAAGTATTATTTTGAGTCTACGGCTCAATGTACAGTTTTGTGACAGTACGGTTTCCTAGTTGGCAGGTACCCTAGGGAGAGGCCTGCGGGCGACGAAATTGGTGCTGTGTCGTCGCTCGAATAGTTAGGCCCAAAGAGGTGGCACGCAGCATCTCATGCGTGTCTTTATGGGAGGATGTGCGGTCGTTGGATCGACCGCACTTGGTGATGGGGCCTGCTAGGTATGGCGGGCTGATACTAGTCGGGGGTGCGGTGAATGTACAAGTATCTCCCTGGCCCCCGACTTATGGTAATAGTAACTAGTACACAACAACAGAACAGAACACACAACAACAACAGAACAGAACAGTGGGGTGGGTGGAACAGTGGGGTTTTAGTCGAAGAGACCGACGTAACTCTCCGTTTTCGTTGGACGGAGGGTATCCATGAGGATTTCCCCATGAAAATAAAGGAAATCTTAATTTGAAGAATTATTTAAATATTGTTGGTTAAAAGAGCAATGAAGATGGAGAAGAAAACCAAAAAACGAGATGGATATTTTGTGTGAAGGAATATGAAATAAAAAGAAGTGTAAACTTAAAGAGTGAAGAATATTAGGAAGGGAGAGGAATACTAAAGAAAGGATGGATGGATTGTGTGACCAATATGAAAGAAAAAGGAGTGATGGATAGAGTGATGCTTGACAAAGGAGAGCAGAAGAAGAAAACGTGTTGCACCCATCACCCATCCCAAGTGACATGAGACAAGGGTAGGAAAATGATCACTTGAATCTTGTTGGTTATTATTTTAGTGATCTTCTATAAACGGTATTATAATTCGTACCAACCGTGTTAGCCATTTTCATGATGCAAGCCATATAGCACTTTACTTCTTTCTCATCTATGAATATTCCTTCGGCAATCGGATCGATTTTTTCTGAGAAAATATAAGTAACATGAAAGTTAGCCTTTATAACCCCTCGTTCTATAGGCAAGCTTATTAAGTTCGGTAACAATTGAACAAGTGATTGTGTCTCATTAGTGACAGATGAGCTCCTAACCATAAAAACATGGATCCTAGACACTTTTTTAGTAACTTACCATCTTCAGCATTATTCTTTGGTTGACATGTTTTCCTCATCATTTTGCCTGTATTCTTGATTTGTTTCATCGTCATCTAAAATTCGAAGCAAAAATAGTTGGATTAATTGTAACTGAAGGTTGGTTACTTCTGGAAAGAGTCGTTATGCCTATTGTTGTACGATTATCAGTACAAGGATATTCAGCTTCTTAACATTTTGTCACCACATTTTATTGGTTTCAATCTTCACTAAAAAGAAATCACTAACATGATTTACGTGCTTCACGCTTCTATTAATATTAAAATATGTGTGTACTACTCCAACCAGCATTGGGCACGCCTGGTGGAATACGGCCCACTCCCTCTCAAAAAGAGAGGAGGCATGTGTCTAAGCAGTGGATACAGAGGCTGATTATGTTATGTATGGGTCTACTTACTGCTTCACAAGTTGCAACCAGTATCAAAAACTTCACAATTTCAACGAGGAGCATATTTGTAATCTGCTAAGGTGTCGTGGAGTAGTGTCATGGCCTCCAATTTAATGGGAACCTTGATCTTCAATGACAGCTTTATATGAAGTTCGACGGGTGATTGGTTAATTAGAGGCTGTTACCGTTTAACACCTGAATTATTCAAGTGTCCATGAGTTAAGCTGGTTTTGAAGACAACAGACTTCATTTGTTCTAAATGAACATACGGTTCTGAAGACCGACTTGGTAGCGTTGACTTCATAATGGATATAGATATGATAGGCTGATGACGGCATTTCTACAGTATTGGATTAATTTGGAAAACAAGGGTTCTTTTGTCAAAATGTCGCTATGGATGCATTGAAAGTGTTCAGGTGATCTTGTTTTTTCTATGAATAAAGTCTTCTTGTTTCAAAACGAGGAACGCAAATCAGTTTACTGTTTGAGGATATATTTCTCCTGGTCACCCTATTCACACTATTGTAAGATCATTCGTTTAGTAATTGTTAATCGCTAGTTATAACTGACGATTAATAACTACTAAACTGATGACTTCCTTGCTCTCGAGACACAATTTCATGTAAACGCGTATGGTTAAATGACATGTGATGTGCATTAACTTCATTAAACTTACAATGTACCTATCCAGTTATTGCCTACTTTTGTTCGGAAGCAGTGATTAATTTCATGACATGGACATGGAGACCAGCAAGTTTGGTGACAAAAAGTGAAAAAGAGAATTGAATATTGTTTTTAGTTGGTAAAAATTAAAAAGTAGATACTTGTCTTCACCTCTAGGGTGTACAATAAAAGGAATAATATATTCTAACATCGATCGGATAAACAGAAAACGTTGAAAACGTTAGTCCACACACAATGTTCTATGAAAACCATCTGCAAATCCAGCCATCATTGAAAACGTAGGTAAGTGCTCCATAATTATTCTATTATTGGGTTGGATTCTCATGGAGTTAAGGAACAAACATAAAATTAGATATCACACTAATAATAAAAAGGCGAAACTTTGTGCGTGTGCTTGTATGTTTGGTTTGTTACTTCTTCACGCACAAACGGCTGAACGGATGTGAATGTTTGGCACACAAATAGTTTATAACCAGGATTAACACATAGAATACTTTTTATCCCAATACTCCCACGGGATCGATACTTAGGCGGTTGTTAAAAAATAAATTATAAGTACCAAAAATGCATTATTAGAATAGGGTTTACAAAGATGCTGCTCTATTGAACGTTTTATCAATTAGCTGAGCAGTAAGGATATCATTATCTAGGTTGTGATATGGGATGATGATCAAATAACAAGTTATTTTATTGTCAGGCACTTTATTCAATCATTTATGTCTGCTAAGTAGGTAAACGCCTCCTTATAAATAGATCTAAACGTTTTTTTTGCCATACTTTACTGAAGTTAGCTTAATTATGAATACGTATAACTTTCAATTCGTCTCTTGCATTTTGTGCATTATTTGTTTGCTTTTTGCCAACAGTTTTGCGGTAAGAAATCGTTAAAATAATACCGGTTACGGTTATTATACACTAGCGGTGCCCCGCGGTTTCACACGCATAAGTGTCGATCCCGTGGGAATATCGGGATAAAAACTATCCTATGTCCTTTCCCGGGACTCAAACTATCTCTACACCAAATTTCTCATTTCTCTAAATCGGTTTAGCGGTTTTAGCGTAAAGAGGTAACAGACAGACATACAGACAGACACACTTTTGCATTTATAATATTAGATATCTATAATTTGGATAGTTTTGTAGTCATGATTTCATTCATCTAAATTCGGGGTCTTCGTTATGCTTATTATCACAGACTTATCAGAAAAAACAACTTTTTATTCTTATAGATGACAAGACAACAACTGAAAAATTCTGGAAAACTCATGAAGAAATCTTGTATGCCGAAAAACGATGTTACAGAAGGTGAGTTAGCTTATAACTTATAGTATTAAAAACGCTAGTTACAATCAACAGAAAAGGGGTTAAGCTCCTAAAACTGCCCTGTACTGCTTTACAGGAATGTACTTACATACATACCTATCGTTTATAATAAAATTGTTATATTGATTTTGTTTTAGAGGAAGTTGGTGACATTGAAAGGGGGAAGTTTATAGAGAGTCGTAACGTCATGTGTTACATTGCCTGCATTTACACTATGACTCAAGCGGTATGCAATTCCAATTTAATTTCTTTTATTCAACACCAATCATCTTTTTAATTTATTTTGCAGTTTTGACTTGTACTAATTCATATTGCCTAACTTATTTTAAAAGTGGTCCCAAGATAGTGCCCCGGAGGACAACAAATACACACAATATTCACCACGACGGCGACGATTCCGGACCGAAAAAATTGCAGCTGAGTGAATTTCATGAATTAAAGCAGTCTTTTTGGCAAAACAGGTGAAGAATAACAAACTGAGTTACGAAGCAGTGATAAAACAAGTGGACATCATGTTTCCAGCCGAGATGAGAGACGCTGTCAAAGCCGCCGCTGCCAGTTGTAAGGATACAAGTAAGTCACACGAGTACAGCCTATATTAAAACTAATAAAATTCGAATATCCAAGCTACGAATGCCTGGATATTAAGATTTTAATCATACCTAACTATATGCAAGTTTTCAAGTAGGTGAAGATTTACAAGGCTAGGATTTTTTTTTTAAATTCGGATAGTGATTGAACAATTGGGTGTAGGTGACTATGTATGTATACGGTTATACATCAGCGGATTAACTTTTTGCTGTAGTCTATGAATATGTCTTTGTCTTTCTGTTCTAGTATGATACCTATTATCGATATTTTTGAATGTGATGACTGTGTTATGGAACTATTTAATTGATTTGTACAAGTAGGTATCCACTTAAATGTTTTTAGTTTACGTTTTGGATCGTGAAGCTTGATTATAATATACATAATTATATTTGACAGTCGAAATATTCCTAATCTTTTACAGAAGGTCATAGATAAATGCAACCATTTAGATAAATTGCCATTGTTATGTACTTGTGATTTTGAGGCTGAATCACCGAATTATGGTTTATTCTGTACAATCTACACTTAAGAGGCTCTAGAAAAACGTATAGGTAAATCAAACACTTGTAGTTGGCTTTGCCTTCAAAAAGGGATTCAAAATATTTAATCTTGTTCTTCTTAATGCAAAACTTAGTGTCAACTAAACTGGATTAGTTCTATTCTCTCTACTTTTTGTTTCAGCCAAGAAATATAAGGATTTGTGCGAAGCTTCATACTGGACCGCTAAATGTATGTACGATTATGACGCAGAAAATTTTGTTTTTCCTTGATTATGTGAAATCTAAAATAAAATGCGGTATTGCGTAATAAATCTTGTAATCTATTTTGTTTTCTAATTTAAGACTATCTACTTTCAAGTTTTATTGTAATGAGATAATTATATTTTACCCCTACAAGTTTTTGACCAAGTAACTGTTGCATCTCTAGCTCACACTGAGCAGTGTTGTTCTGTTACTGTTCTTGCTGATTGTCCAATGTTTGCACTGGGACTATTTTTCGACAGAAAAAATTGAACGACTGTACTCTCTCTTTTGTGACAGATTTAAGCACCGTTCAACAAACCTTCATCTGTCATGAATATTAGCCATCTCAAAAATGTATATAATGTGACTGAAGTACTTAGCGTCCTCTAAAATAAGTACTCTCATAAATGATTGCTTGTACCTGCTTTGTAAAAAAGGCCCTCGGAGTAGATAACTTTAGTATGTATCAACAAACGTTTAGCTAATGAGTGCTTATTTTGAACATAATTAATGGTCTCTTTAGCTAAATATATGTTTCATTTAAAGTTGTTGAAGATAAATTGAAAGATTTTTTTAATAATCTTTTCAGTTTTAATTCGGTTTGAGGAGGCTAAGTTGTGTGCGGATAAAATCTTACCCTTATCACAAATGAATCGGTTATTTTTAATTATTTTAATTGCTGCTTGTGTAGGAATTAGTTATGGGGTAAGTGATTTGAATTTTCAAGACCACAATATTTTTATCGTAAAACAAGTTTCATTCAATGAATGCTATTTAGAATGCATAATTATTATATAAGTTTAATATAGACAAGACCAATTTGCTGTTACAGATGACCCGAGCTCAACTTAAAAAAACAATGAGCGTAATAAAAAATCAATGTATGCCGAAGAATTCTGTGACTGAAGGTAAGAATAATGTCAAGAACAATAACATAGATGATATGAACATAAGATGGCATGAGATAAAACCCAAGCCTAAAGAAAAAACTAAAGCAAATACTGTTATGTTTCTAGATCAAGTTGGGAAAATAGAACAAGGTGTGTTCAATGAAGATCGCAATGTAATGTGCTATGTCGCTTGTATCTACAAAAGCCTTCAAGTGGTGAGTGCTTACGATAAGGTATTCTAATACATATAAATTCTCGAGATATGATAGACCGGTAGCTTAGCCACAGTCATATCATATTATGGCAATCTCCTCGATCCTTCAAGGTGCTACCTTTCTGTTCGATTGATTAACGCAGGTCTTATTCCTAGCCTCTTAAAATGTACAGGCGACGCATAATAATAATAATAACCCCACCGCCAATGAAGAAAGTATTAATTAGTCTTCTTTCGGGTGGAAATAAGGTGCGCGCCTTCAACGGTTGGGTCATGCCGGTTTTGATGTACTCTTTCGGCATACTCAAATGGACTCAGACCGAACTCGACGCCCTGGATAGAAGAGTCCGTACACTACTCACTGCAAACCGGATGCATCACCCACGATCATCGGTGATGAGATGTATATCCCGCGGAAGTGGTCGAGGCTTTAAATGCAAAGACCCTCCACAACCGCGAGGTGTGCAGTCTCAGAGAATATTTTTTAAAAGCCGAAGTGGGTATGCCCCGTGATGTGGTCGCAGTGGACAAGGGACTCACCCCGCTCTCCATAGCTAAAGAGAACTGGCGCAAACCTGTAGTACTTTCTACTGATGACCGCAAGAAGGTATGGCAAAGCAAGGAGGGGGCTTTTATCGGGCTCTTCATGAGTCCGATAAAAGCGCCTTTCTTCCTTTTATGATCTCTACGTTGACGTCGTGGGGCTTGCGCGCTCCGAAAGGAGCCAGACCAAGAGGGATACAGAAACCCGCTGGGCAGCATGTGGTGAGATGTTGGGCAGTAGCGACCCCACGGACCCTATTTCCCGGGAGAAGTCTTGTTCCTTACCTCTGGCTTGCCTTTATTGGCCGGCTGGAGTGAACAATGACGAGGAACAAAGCTCTTACCTCATTCTTGCCTTTATTGGCCAGCTTGAGTGGAGATTCGCAAGAGCAAACGGAGGAAGGAAGTATTCCAGTAAGATGCTGGTAGGGATCTTGAACGTACTTTCGGGACAATGAAGTACAACGCTATGCATTATTTGAGACAGAGTGAACGTCTGTGTCTGTGCTAATATCAACTGTGTTACAGACACAGGCGCCTTCCTCTTACAATTCAATGATAATTTGCTGCACTTGGTAGGAGTTTTGGTAGGCATAAAACTTAGTTTAACATAAGTACTTAACACTTATTATTTCTGTAATTAAAGAATGGGTTTATGTGGTGTGGGTGTATGTGTGTGTGTATGTGTGTTTTGTCGTATATGTCACAGTTTAGAATAAATAATAAAGGAGCAATTTAAATATTATGTTTTTAGTTGCGTTAGTAAGATTTCCTTGCAAAGAGTTGTTCAATCTCGTCGTACGTCAACTTTTGAAGGAAACTACCAACTACAGTTTTACATTTAAATTTAGGTAAAGAATATACGCTGCAGGTTTCGTTTATAGTGTTATAAATGTGGCTGCTAAGACAATAAACTGCCTACTAAACCTAGAGAGAACAAGAATCAGCTGTTTCATAGAAAAGTGGTCCTACGCAGTCAAAATGTATTTGTTTACAAATCATTGCTAAAGAGTTCTTATTGTTTAAGGTAAAAAATGACAAATTAGACATGGGGTTAATATCGAAGCAGATAGATGCACTCTATCCTCCAGACCTTAAAGAGCCCGTTAAAAAGTCAGTTAAATTGTGCATACACAGCCGTAAGTATTTATTCATCTTCTTTTTGTCTCGTTCTTTTTAACCCCTTTGAGTCGATATAACTTCAACAGGTAGATTCTAGCTTAATGTATTAATTATCTCTTCTTTTCAGAGGATAATTACAACGACTTGTGCGAAGGAGTATTTCATGCTGCAAAATGTTTGTATGAAAAAGACCCGGACAACTTTATTTTTCCTTAATGTCGGTAGTTCACAGTACATTAAACGCATTAATGTATTTTCGGATTAATAAATGTATAAATAATTTGAATTCATTATTTTTATACATTTTTTTCCCAATACTAATAATGATGAATAGATCTCTCCACCGAATACCTATATAAGTTCTGCACCTGTTTTAATAAAGTTATCTACTGTAAATCTTCAGCTAGTTGCTATCTATTTTAATAAAGTACATGTCACTACAAATACTGTGTCCTAGGCTGACAAGTAACACTTACCTTAGTAATGAAATATTTATCGTCTTAATAAAAAAACTCCATCACGATTTGCTATCATTGTTGCATCTTCAGATTCCTAAAGATCTTTCATCATGTACTCCAGAAGCATTTTTCTTTTCTCGATCATGTTGATTATTACGTTAAATAGTTCTTTCGTCAGTTCGGTAAGTTGTTTTAAAAAATATTATTAATAAATGCCAAAATTTAAATGATTTTAACGCAGCTGAAATATTGTTTCTGTGGACAGATGACGAGGGAACAAATTAAGACTTCTGGGAAATCGATTAAGAAGACATGTTCGGCGAAAAATGACCTCACTGAAGGTAAATCACTTGTTAACTATCTATTCTAGAGCCTGAGGTCTTCTGTCACTTGTTTTATCAACCCGTCCAGTTTCATACAAAAAAGTATTGTTTAAATATCAAGTATTCATGATGGTTGAATGAATTCATGATGGGTGTGAGTATTCAGGTTAATGCTGCTTACAAAAAATTCGTGACCCCCGGATGAAATTTTACAATATTCTCTAATTTTACAGATCAAGTGAAAGACGTGGATAAAGGAAAATTCATTGAGGAGAAAAACTTCATGTGTTACATAGCTTGTATCTACAAGATGGGACTGAGCGTAAGTTACAATATACGGTCAAAGTAAGAATAATGATGTGCATTCATACATTGAAACTAAATTCATGTCTGCATTACTTTTAGATAAAGGGTAACACGTTGAACCATGACATGATGCTAAGACAAGTGGATATGATGTTTCCAACAGACATGAAGGCTCCTGCCAAAGCAGCTATAGAACATTGCAGACCAGTTGGTGAGTTTTCAAGTAATTGATTTTTGTGATGCTACCTGACGAAGTCTTGGAAAGTCGAGACTGCAGTAGAAAAAACACTTGGAACTTACGCTGTTTCAACGATTTCGATAAATTGAAACAGCTTAGTTCATTATTCGTGTTAACAATCGCCACAATGTTCACATCAATCAAAATAATGGCAAGTTTTAACCAATGTTAAAATATATTTTTTATGATCATCTCAATTTTATTCCTTTACAGCAAAAAAATACAAAGACGTATGTGAAGCATCTTATTGGACATCAAGGTGCATTTATGAATTTGATCCACCCAATTTCACGTTTCCTTAACTTTAAAGAAATTGCACACTTTCAAATTGTGAATTTTATTTAAATGAGAAAGATGAAATAAAAAAAATTGTGATAATAACAATGGTGTGTAACTAAATCCGAATGCAGAAATGTCCTAAATATATAAGTACTGATTGAAGTCATGCATTCCAGGTATACATATAAGTTTTTTGCTGCAACTGAATATGAAAACCAATAGTTTTGTCCACTGCAATCCATCCGTATTATTTTAAGGAAGTATAACTCATAACCTTCAACCATGGTTCTTGCAACAATTGTGAAAACAAGCTATTATTTTCCCATCAAAGATCTAGTAAACGAAAAAAATAATAATGTAGATGTCGTATAAAACTATCAAAACCATGTTTAAGCTCTCATTTTGCATCTTGTTGTGTTATGAAAAGATGCAAAAATAATAATTGGCGCTGATTAAATAATGCATGTATTTGCATAAGTTAATGATACACCAAGTTGCATTGAATGCGGACAGCACTGTCCTATAATCAGGGCGCAAGAACTTCGTATATATGGTTTCAAGTAGATCTTGAGTAAACAGTTCAATTTAGTAAGGGACTTGACTATCAGTGTCGTCATGGATCGGAAAAGGATGTGTTTGTTGATTATCGCCATGTTTTTGGCCACTGAAAGTGACGCCGTAAGTACAAGAATACATATTAATAATGTTATAGATATAGGAAAGAGAGCAGACAACAAACATAATACTATTAGTGATCAATGTAATAAGTGGACACCAAAATTTCTTACAGATGACTAGACAACAAATGAAAAATTCGGGAAAGATACTGAAGAAAAATTGTATGAATAAGAACCAAGTGACTGAAGGTAGGCACTCGAATATCTTACTAATATAAACTTTCTCGGAGGAACCAATCCCATGAGAAGAATCAAAGCCCCTTCTTTATTTTTGCAGACCAAATAGGAAGTATAGATAAGGGGAAATTCGTAGAAGATAAGAAAGTTATGTGTTATATAGCTTGCATCTTTGAAATGACGAATGTGGTAAGTAGCCTTAATACTTCTATTGTTAAATTAGGATTTACAAGTTGTTCAGATAACTATGCATGTTCCTAAAATGACTGGAATTTTCTTGCACATCATCAAAGCCTACGCGAATGTAACTACGTACACATTTTTCAATGGTGTAATTTTATGACAAGCCTTAACTTTGCAAATGTTTTGACAAGTATAGATTAGTATACGGACGGCGCGTACGTGTTCCACGCGCGCCTCAAAGAGATGTCAGCATCGAGGAGGGGCCCCATAGGGCCGAAGCCTGCCGGGTCAGCGGGATTGTCCGAAAGGGTTACCGCTGGCCCGGAACATAAAGGGCTAAGGAAGGAACACGGGTGGGTTTTAGTCAGTAAGAGTCTGACACTCCCTTCCGCTCCACCCAGAGCGGGAGGGGTCATTTGATGATTTCCCATCCGCAAAAAAAAAAGTATAAATTAGTATGTATTCCTATTCAATTACGTGTTTACGTATATTTTACTGTAAATGAGTAAATATTTATTTTGGGTAACGTGACGCTATTGATTAATTGTTGTTGATGTAAATAATTTTCTGACTATTTCTTGTTTTCTTCCAAGGAGCACTGATTATTCTTTATCTGAAGTACTTCCTTGTATCTTCATTTAAAATAGATCTTTCATAACAGTTACGGTAATTTATTAAAGTCGGTTCAATCTCATTTTCCGTACAACACTTTTCTCTCTCATATTTTTATTTATTTTTGCAGATAAAGAACAATAAATTAAATTACGAAGCCTCCATTAGACAAATTGACCTCATGTATCCACCGGATTTAAAGGAAGGTGCGAAGGCTGCTGTCGAAAAATGCAAAGATGTTCGTAAGTACCTACAGTAAAAAAAAATATAGACACGACCTTACATACCTGTTGAACCATTTGCGTTGAACCCAAAGAGGAAGGGAAAGAGGAGACCAAATTAATATTAAAGTAGTTTTTTTTTCTTCTGCATATAGGAATATGTTATAACTAGGGCCTGGATTAATATGTAAATACATATTTTTAATTCAAACTATTTTCGGTATTTATTGTTTTCTATATAAATTAAGATATTAGGAATGAGAAAAAGTAATCTTTATTTTCAATATTTCATAGGTAAGTCCATATTTTCCAAAATAGTAGATTGTATCATAAGGGAGCAAAATAATATTTTTACGGCGAGGGATTCAAAGTACGTCGCCCGAGCCAAAAATATATTTTGCGCCCGAGTGATACACTCTACTTATCATCACTCATTTTTCAAAACAAAACCATGAATTATCATTAAAGTCATCAACACAACTCTCCAAGACCAAATAATCCCCAAGAATGACTATTTCATGAAATCTTGACATTTGGGGATTATAATAACGTAGCAATTGTATTAGAATAGATACTCTTTATTATGTACACCATATAAATTACAGACATAATTATAGAAACTGTACAAAGGGTGACACAATGGGCGGTCTTATCGCTAAAAGCGATCTTTTAAATACAACCTTTGGATGGACTAAAAACAGACAAATACTGTACTGTACTGTGTGTACTGTGTGGTATTACTGATTGTAATGATTATAATTCTGTAAATACATATCCCACCAAAAACATTTTCATGTAAAATGTTGCCAAGACGAGACCACATATGGCTCGCACTGCCAAAAAGTTATCAGATCTCATGTAGAGCCAAGCTTCTAACTCTACACGCCCTAACTTCACAAACACTACACCTTAGTCAAAATATGAGGCTTGGCCGTTTCGTTACTACAAGAACTATTGTATAACAGAAAAGTATTGAACAGTGAATAAATTTTTCACCTTACGCCCATGTGATGGTAGCGAAACGGCCAAGTGTAATAAATTGCATAGTGTTAATTAAACAGAAGCTGAATAAAAAGTACTTATTATTATTGATTTCTCACATTAAACAGAATGATACTTGACAGTTATTTTTATTTTTAACTCCATGTTTTTTCAATATTTTAGATTTTTTGGTCCATATTAACTGTCTACTTACATATTTTGTAATTTTTAATACATATTTATCCGAGCACTAGTCATAACATAACACGACGTATAGGTCCAAAAAGAGTTAAGAACTCACTCAAAGTTAACCTTTTCATTTCTCCCTATTCAGCATGTTGCGTTATTGAAATCATCTATAGATTATGTAGAATTTGTTGCTGCACCATATTTAACTCCATCGGGCCGATCTCTCATTTCATCTACATAGTAGTAACACTATCACCAAATCCATGTTTTTTTTTTAAATCCAAACTATTGTACATATTTTTTTTTCATAACAATGTTATATTTCAGAAAAGAAATATAAGGACATCTGCGAAGCTTCGTTTTATGCGGCGAAATGTATGTACGAGTTCAACCCAGCAGACTTTATATTTGCATAATTTTAGATTATATTCTTCTTATAATTGGATGTGTTTTATTTAATTTTCCAATTGGGTGGGTTTTAAAATAAATGCATGTAACTAACATGAATATAAAAAGTGTGATAGAAGGAACGGGATTAAAATAGGCAGATATAGTGAAAACAACGACATGAACGAAAAGCGGGTGAATGGTAACGTGATGTGACTGACGGCTAAGGAGAGAATAAAAGACGAAAACATTTAACGCCAAAATAATATGGGACAAGGGCAGGCAGAAGAAGTATAAAAATGGTAGGACCTCAAGAACAATCATCATATTTTGCCAAGTGAGATCTAAAAGAACCTAAAAATTTCAAACTGGCTTGGCAGTACATAATGATAAAAGTAAGAAAGAAAGAAAATACGTTTATTTGCGGCAAACATGACGCATAAACAATAATAAAATTAATATGCCAATTAACTTGATTTCCAAGAATACATTTTTTCTGTTGAATCGCTGTAATTGCATCCAAAGTCACGAGATTGATGATGTGGATGCTGGACATTGTACTGTTTTATTGTAACTAAAAGTATGGTTGATGATTATTATAATAAATAGTACGCAACATTCTTTATTGTTATATTTTTTTTAATTATGTAGAAAAACTGTAGATACTTCCGCCGCAATGAGATGGTCGGACAGGAATACAAAGGGTTTGAAAATAAAAATGGGCCACCGCAGGGTTCAATGTTGGGCCCGTTTATCTTTTAAGGATATCAATAAAATTATCTACCCCATACATTACAAAAAGAACCTCCAATAGTGTTATTTGCTGATGAATATTCAAAAACAAAAAGGTTTATTGCCGTCTGCCATGCCATGGTTAAAGCCATAGCAGATAGAAACAGCCCAAAAATTTATAGTAATATCATGTTTTTCAGTTTCGCCTGACTCAATTAGATAAACATTCATTAGGTATACTGATGGTCGAAAGGTCGAAACACAAAGGTTTGGACTGTGATCAGACGAATTATAAAATCTTCAAATATAATTTTATGTGAACACTAGCTTATCTGTTTTTCCCCTTATGTTATGTAATGAAATGTACTTTATTCTCTTTCTATCTCTGCTCTAGAGAGGTACGAAATTACCACTTAGATACATAGATAGACCGACGCCTTTTTCCCTGGAGGAGGAATGTAAGGATCATAGCCTTTTTGCTATGATCCTTACATTCCTCCTCCTTTTGCTTCGTTTACGTTCATACATCTGATAATACATTAACTTGATATAGAAGATTTCAAATGCTGCGTCCATTGTTAACAATACCCCCAGTTTAACTTAGCTTAAAAACTGCAAAATCATGATTTCTATGTATGGAACAGTAAAAATGCATGTCTGTAGTATGTAATTACCTATACCTACTGCGTTTTCGGTTCAGTACAGCAACAATAATGTGTGATTATCCTTGATATTACATGGATGTTAGTATACCATAGCATTAATACCATTACACAGCACCATGCCTTTTCTTTGAGGAGTGTATGCCAGCTACATTTTGCCAGCTGGGCCTATAGTTATTTATCGAGTACAGTTGCCAAACTACTGGCTATTACTGAGATTTATTTAATTGTAAAACCCAATACCTAACACTGCCCGACATCAGAACCGAACCCGTGATCATGAAACCAGTGAACTTGCGGTTCTAAATAACGAAGGAGTATGAAGCAAGACTAGATGCCCCGAGGTAACAAGACTGGCAATATGAAGGAATAGGTTGGATTATAAGGGCGAAGGACAGATAGGTAAACATATTGCGAAATGATAGAGAACTACTACGTTGACAATTTTCCACGTAGTAGGTTGGTCCACACTTTCAAGGTCGTTCAGGATGGAGTAGGTTATGCTCGGAGTTTCTTTGAAGGAATCCGAGATGAAATTATCCAGAAAAGAACTGCAGTTAGGTTACAGGCTAGAGGAAAAAAAGTGTATCTTGCAGAGTAAGTGAGCTAAAGTGGCAGTGGGCTAACCATGTTTGTCGAAGGACCAATGATCGGTGGGGTAAACTAGTCCTGGAGTGAAAACTGCTTATCGGCAAGAATAGCGATTCACAGCTAAATGGACCGACAACTTGTAAAAGGTGGCTGGGACTGACTGGATGCGGTAGGTTCAGGACAGGGTGTTGTGGCACAGTTTGGGAGAATGTCTATGTCCAGCAGTGGACTGCAATAGTCTGTGTTGATTGTATATGAAGACTTTTTAGGATAATTTTAATCGTTGTTGTCTACTTTTCTAATAGACTCATTTGCTACATAAATCACTTCAGTAAATCCGCTTAAAAACTAGGAAAATACTTGTTTTAAAGAATTGAATAAAAAATAAAAGTGGATAAAGCCTTACTGACCTATAGAGAATCTTAGAAGTCATCATTACTGAAGTCTTCTCTAAAATCTTACTATTTTGTAGGCAGTACTTCAACACAGAAAGATTTTGGAGAAATGGGGCTATAACGCAAAAGCCATTAAAAAAAACAAAATACCCAAAAGTAATACACAAATGAATCGTGCATTCAGTGGTGCTATTCTGTAAAAAGATCACCGTGATAACTTAGGTGAAGTGAGCTGTCATTCCATCTGATGCTAGGGATTGACACTATTGACAGCTCACTCTAAGCTCACTTCACCTAAGTTTTCACGGTGAGATTTTTACAGAATAGCGTTACAGTACGACGATTGTCATATGACTGAGTAGCATGTGCCATTACCGCAATTAAATGTTTATGTATTCGTACGTAATTATCCTTGGACGCATATTTACCTACTGTTTACGTATTATGTAATAATGATTTACCGCACATTGTAGGTTTAATCGATCTAAAGCTGGTTGGAGATAACCAAAAAAAAGATTTGAAAGAAATGTGTAGTGAATCCCCTCTACGTATGTAAATTAAATAAGTCAATATTATAGAGTCAAAGTGAGATTGGTAGCCGTGAAATTAAAAAGAAAAATCACCTCAAGATCGTTAGTTCTACTAGTATGTAAGTAATGCTTTAGTAAACACTGGTTTAGACGGAGTGGCAAATGCAAGATGGCCGAAAATAGACGTTATGTTTTCTTTAATTTCGATTCTTAGATTTTTATTTAGTTTTTTTGTTGCAATTCGTTGCAAACTTAATTTACTTTTATTACCGAACATGACTGTTTTTGAAACACTCCATATTGGTGCCCAAGAAACAGGCCTGCCTAGTTTGGGGCCAATGTAAAATCTCTGTTATCTTTTAGCCGTATAGTATTTTTTTATTATTATTAGTATTTTTATTAGTATGTCTAAGGATTGGACTCGACGTTGTTATTCATTGATCTAACTAAACGATCCGACTGGAATAAAGAAATTGGTAAAGAGAGGATTTTATACGAAAGCAAGAGGATGATAGTAATCTTTTACAGCTTTCTCAGTTTCTAATACAAACCTTACTTATTGTTTCATTACAAGAATCTCTTCAATTGACGTAAGTCTTATAATTGATTCAACTTCACTATCAGTGTGCAAAAAATATAGATTCATTGATAGACACAATATGCAGTGTACTTAGCATACAATCAAGATAGATGATATCTCTTTGTTATCGCGACGTTGTGTGAAAAATTCAGTAAATTGTCATGATGAGGCATAGCAGGAACTACACAGTAATTGCAATATCTCGTGTTGTCTTAATTGGGCACTATACTAACTATACTTAAATTGTAGCACGAAGTATAAGGATATCTAATATACTTCATTAACCCGCGGTTTTCGTCGGCGTATTCAAGTGGCATTTTAAAAATAAGGTATCATCACTAACTACTGATACTCCTGTCCATTCTTACTTGTGACTGCAGGCACACCCCATTTTTAGACAACCCATTTTACGGCAAAACTTTTTAGTTTCTCACAATTTATTTACATAGATATCAAGAAAATGTCAATTATCCGTTGTCAACGGCGCGGCGTTAGTTCCGATTCTGGCCACGCGCTAAATGATCCTTGTACAGCTATAGTTCGGGCCAACACATGGTACATAAAGATTTTTAGCCATTGGCACAAAGGTAAACGGGACACGATTTTAATGAGAGGGTTTTGTTCTGGTGTTAGGAATGAATACCGCTACAAGACATTTTTTATTCGTAAAACAAATTGTATCAGTCCTGCTAAGATCGATAGAATTTATATTTTAGACAGTTTTTGATTCAGTCTTGGTAAGGAGCACTACTATTGATCTGGGTGAGCTGCCTGACGCTGAGTTGGTGGACCTATTAACCAACTCAGGCTATCGCAGTTCACCGCTGGACATAGGATTCTCCTAAGCTGCACCACAACATTCGATCCACCATCAGATCTCTTATCCTTCACAGAAACCCCGAGCATAGGTCGCTTCATAGTCAAAATGTTATGAAGCGACCTTACTGAGCAACCTTACTAGTTGTTGTGTTAGTCGTTATTGATGCTAAAATAAAAATAATTTTTCGGGATACATTTTCTGCTTTTAGGGTAGCAAGATGGATAATGTTCTTTTAAATATACAAAATGCATCTACGCTTTTCATCGTTTTAAGGAAAACGTGATTTGAATAAGGTGTGAAATACTTTTTAATGATAAAATTGTCACATTATCTTGCTTAGATCTTCGTGCATTTTATATAAATGTCGCAGGTGTCACATTATACTCATAAAGGTCTAGAAAATAGGTGAAGTACTTAGTTTATTGTGGAGTCTTGATTTTTTAAAGAAATTATGTTTGGTTACGGGTTCCTGTCGTTTGCGGCTGTGATGCTCTGTTTGGGGAGCACTTATGTGAGTCATTATTGGTTTGTTAAATACAATTTAGGTGAAAACTAGTTTGTGCTTCGTTTGAAAGTGAAAAAGAAAACTTTTTCAATCGTGCAACTTTCTTTGAAGACATTGTACAGACGCCAGCACATCAAGCTACCCGAAACTGTAAAATTTTCCCAATCAATTTTGAACCTTATGCTTTAGCGATAAAGTTGAAAATCTATTAAAGGAATTTGACAGATTTTAGTAGCTTGATGTGCTGGCGTCTGTACTAAAATGTATTTCCAGTTTCCTGTTTCGAGTAGGTATGTCCCGGGGGGGACAGTCCCCGCCCGGGACTGCCATGAGGCCCGACTCATGGTAGTGAAAGGAACCGTGGGGTTTAGTTGATAGGAGGCCGACATATATCTTCGTTTTTCCGAGATGGAGGGTATGACCAGGAATTAGACCAGGGTCAAAATAAAGGGCAGATTACGATTTTTAACTCAAAGTTTTCCTTGCGTCTTGGGTAATTAAAATGACTTATATTACAGTCACTGTCTCCAGAGGAAGAATCCAGCTTAAAAGAAGCTTTGCATCCATTTGTAATGGAATGTGCGGAAGAATATGGAATAACCGAAAAGCAATTCGAAGAAGCAAAGAAGAAAGGTAGTGCAGACGAGATTGATCCTTGTTTCATGAGCTGTTTCTTGAAGAAAACCGAATTTGTAAGTAGGATCCTATTTCTTAATAACGGGCTAACTATAACGATTGAAAGATGTGTGACGGACAGTCGGACTGCGTGCTTTAATTCCGGAAGTCGGTGTCGTTATTGGTTCCGCGTTTTCGTTTTTTGACACCGACTTCCGAAATTAAAGTTATTTATCACTTTGTAGTGTTTTTTTGAAAAAATGTTATTCTAAATATTTTTTTTTAAATGACGTGTAAAAGTAATTCTGATGATTTACAGAACAAACTATTTTCAATCTTTTTGCATATAACCGCATAGAGAAAAAAATATGGGAAGGATGCATCGGAACGTGGTACAGTCACGAGCACTAATAATGTCAACACTTGGCAACTTTAAATTGCGATTTTTTCACAAAATAACGAATTCAATGTTGAAATACGACACTTTACATAAACCCATGGATTTGAAAATACTATGTTCCTAATAATATAAAATTTCATTCAAAAATATAGGAGAAAATCGCTTTTGAATAAAGCCAAGTGTATACATACATAGGCTCGTGACTGTACATACTTCTTGCACATGTTAACATTTTTGCTTATATATACATTTCAGTTTGACAGTGAGGGAAAGCTAGATGTGGAGAAGACCATTGCCTTTGCCAAATCCCACTTGACGACCGAGTCAGTTATCCAGTTATTCGAAGCGGTTGGAGCAGAGTGTGTCAAAGGTCAGTTAGTAGGGGGGTACGTAGGTTATAACACAAACTGGATCAAAAGTATCATGTATAAACTTAGTCTTAAAATAAACTTTGTTTTATTATGGCCGAGTTTGCCGCCTGGTAAGACTGGAAACCGACCCCAACACAGGGTCATTGGGAAAAGGCTAGGCAGATGATGACGAAGGAACAAATGCAGTACAGAAGCCATCTTTTAGGGTTAGCGGGTTTCTGATGTCAGATGAAATACTTTTCTGGTTTCACAAATATCAAAGACAAATTATATGTTTTTATTTTCTACCTATAGGAAATTAGACAGGAGTGAGTCCGGCTTAAAACAAATTACACGAAATCTAATAACGCTTTTTTAGTGTTCTAGAGATAGATAGTAATACATATTATCTATTCCAGCACCTTAAATGCTCCTACATTTTGATACTCAGCTTCTCGGTGATCAAATTTATAAAAATCATAATTTGATGATTTCAGTAAATAACGAGCAAGATGACGAAAAGGGATGCGACAGAGCAAAGATGCTGTTTGACTGTATACAAGAAGTCAAGGAAAAAGTAAGTCAATGAAATTTAAAATTCTGGACATCTTAGAAAATGGCGGGCGTAAAAATACGCTTAACGGAGCCGTGAGTCACTTCTTCTTCCCGTCACTGTGATAATTTTTTGTAACTTGACCATACCTGGGAACCTCCTAGTTATATTGAAGGTCAAGGTTTCAATTTTTACTGAAGTTTTTTTACTAAAAGAACTTTAAATATATTTGCATGCTTAAGCACAATGTTTGGCGTGCCTTGATCGCTACCGTAAACAGCGACACCAAAACTTTAAGTCGTTTCCCAGTCGTGTGTGCAACGTTACTTAGTTTGATGTTGATAGGATGCGTATGTTAGAGCCAGGAATTTGAGATAATTTTCAAGTTATGGAACAACAAACTGATTGTCATACAAAGTTCAAATTCCATTGCAACCAAAGACTTATTAGGACCTTTATGTTACAAATGGTCACTCTAAAACGATAACGAATTAATTGGCAATGGAACGTAATTATCTGAGATTATGAATACATACCTACTGCTTTAGTTAACGGCTATGTGATGGGTCTTCTTAAATTCTGTATATACTTAGATCATTTCAAGAACCGACAAGCGAAGAGGAGTCTACAAATATGTTGATTTGAATTTGAAAGCCATTAATAAAGTGCTGTTTTATTTTATTTTCAGATTGGTGGTTGATTGAAGTTTGCTTACAACTTACGTGCCTTACACCCAACATGGTCCGATTCGGGATTTGCCTATTAATTTTTAAATGAAATAAATGCTTTGCGATATTAATTTTCAAGTTTTTTAAGATCTTTTTTCCATAGTGAATCCACCTACAACTATACAGTGTAAGTCTTCATAATGTGCACATAACGAAATGAGGGAAACATAGCTTAATTTTATCGACGGAAAAAATATTTGAAAAAATAAAAAAATAATTAAAAGGATCTTTACCTGCTAAAGTATGGTGATTGCAAGGCCTTTCTTTAACAGTTGATAGGAAATGTTGTGATTGAGTTATAAACATGGTATTTTTACGTTTAGAAATCTGATACGATGGAGAATAATTTAAAGTAATAAAAAAGGGTAGGTAATCCGGGCTTTTATTGAGTAATTTTACAATTATTGTAAAAACTGATGAAAAAATATCATAATTCTGAATTGAGGGCGATTGTTTACACAGGGATCACAGCAGCGAACAAGAATTTTAAAAATGCTACAAACTTTTTTTTTTTTAGATTTTTTAAAATATTTTTCCGTCGATAAAATTAAGCTTAGTTTCCCTCATTTCGCTATGTGCACATTATGAAGACTCACACTGTATGTCAGAAAGCACGGTATAGAAAAACTTGGAGTTTCTCTATGTTTTTCATTAACTTTTTCTTCTACACCTTTGAAAGATTTAATACCTAGATACTAACTTACATCCAACGTATCCGTCAAGGTATGAATAAACGCAAGACAGTCACGTTTCCATCCGTGATGCACAAACACTGCGTGCACCTAGTAATTAATGTAACAACGGTCTTATAAACAACCTGTAATTTGTGTTGCATTCAGTTGTTCAATATGTCTTACAGAGGAAATGACGGAAAACAACATGTATTCACTGAACTTGCTTAGATAAATATAATTTCATCTGACACCTCATTACTTCCTTTATGCGATACGGCTGTTCCGTTATTGGCTGTAGATGTAGAACGAAATAATAATATTACGCACGTAATATTTGATTCAGAAACGTAATAAATAAGAATAGGTACGTTTGATAGAGATTGTCTAATTAATTATTCATTCAAGGCTCTCTCACACGGATGCAGCGGACTGTAGTGATCCCTAAAAAAATGTGCTACGGGCGGACTCAAGAAGGAATCGCGGTATCTCTGAACAACTTACTCTCTGTGCAATAACACCTGCAATATGAAAGACCTTTGCGAGGCCACTACTAACACTGTCAACGAGACGCAATTTATGTTCGAATTATATATGAAACTAGCTTTCGCCCGCGACTTCGTCCGCGTGAAATTTCACCCTCCCCCCAGTTACCCTCTTAGGGGTTGAATTTCGAGAAACCCTTTCTTAGTGGATACCTACTCTTCACAAAGAACACACCCTCCAAATTTCATGTCTCTATGACCAGCGGTTTAGGCTGTGCGTTGATATATCAGTCAGTCAGTCAATCAAAATCAAAATTTTATTTATAGAAATTGAATCATTGTTACGACGAAGAAGAAAAACAGCGTCAAGTCGCGTCTGTGTGATAGTTGCTATTTATGTAGACTGATTTTGTAAGGGAAACAAAGAAAATGGCATCATGGTTCTTGTAACAGTCAGTTTGAAGTAACATTTCGTGCAGTGTAATTGCGTAAAAAGTAAACCATTTCCCATCAGCAAAAAAAGGGGGAAATTGCGTAACTCACTATCAGTAGCAATGGGTTTCATTTTGACAGTTCAACAACATTCATTGCGTGATTTACGTTGTTGAGCAGACACATTTTTCGAACATATGGAACAATGGATTAGCAATATGCTTCAAATTGAGACGAATAGTGTGTTACAAATTAGGGTGCCGATTGTACGTACACTAACTAATACTAAATAGACTCTTTAAATAACAATAAAATTGAGGAAGGGCAAAATTTGTTATTGTTAAATAATAAAAAATTGATTATTGTTAAATTAATCCATTAATTTAACTAAGCGAGATGTCTTCACGATGCCTACTCCGAACAATACTGAACTATTCGATGAATATTCACATAGGACTTTATATTTTAATGATGGCTAAATTGTTTATGCCATATTGAATGTGTATGTTATTGAGAATTAATAATTAGCTTGGTGTTGCTCCATTGTGTTCGCACATAATAGAAAGAGGAAATAGCAAATGATCGCTATGTATTGTATTGGTACAAATTATTACCATGGCTATTTTTTTGCATATCAGGGTTCCTTATATACTGAAATAGAACTTTACATTTGTGTTTATTCTTGTTTAGCTTCCTATGGCGGTTTGGCCGTTGACATTTCACTCCTGAAGAATGTTATCCGTGAAACACAAGATTGAGACAAACGATTGGAAATATATGTTCGAACTTCAAAATCTAGGCGCTTTTCGTTAGCTTTATGCTAAAGTGTATCGCACAGCATAAAGCTGCTTGGATGATGATCTTAGCATCAAGGTAAGGTCGGCCTATAGAGAGTTTGCATCTTAAATATGTAGTATACCTTACCTATTGAATTTTCCTGATTAACTCATAACTGGGGTTCTAACAACAACAGTTGTTAGTTTCGATGAAGAACTTCTAGCTCGTCTAAATCATGGCGTGGCATTGTGTCATGTGAATAACAATGGGAAACACTTTTGGGGAAACTGAAAAGAAAATGGGAAAATATTCATAAATTCTTCTTCTTCGTGTCGATGCGACTGCTGTGTTGCTGGGGAGTTTATTGCGCTATTTATTTCCAGCTAAAATACTAGGATGAGAACGTTTAGTAGGAACATCTAGATTTCTTCTTTTATTTATTCATCTTTGATTCAGGAACATTACCGATAATTTTGTTAGTAACTACTTAATCTATGTTAGTATAATTAACTAAGACACAAACATAAAAATAGGGTTTATATTACAATGCAACTTAGGGAATACTATACCTATTATGCCATCTTCTGGAGACTCCTGGCAACAATACATGCACTGCAAACGGGTGCCAATTTATGACATTCGAAAAGTCGGCACTTTTCGAATATCATAAATTAGTTGAGAATCGGCATTCTCAGCCTAATTTGAAAAGTGTGTTTGTGTGTGTTGTGTAGTGTTTCATGTCCTAAAACTTCGTCCCAAACATTACATCGTGTGGCAGCGCAGTGGTCACTTTGACTGCATGTTTTGGGGCACAGAGGAAACGTAAAAGTGAGAAGTAATTTGCACCACTCATATTATGATCATCATCATCTACCTAGCCTTTTTCCAACTATGTTGTGGTCGGCTTGCAGTCTAACCGGATGCAGCTGAGTACCAGTATTTTACATGGAGCAACTGTCTATCTGACCTTCACAACCCAGGTACTGGGTAACACGATACCCCTTGGTAAGACTGATTGTCAGACTTTCGGGCTTCTGATATCCCGAATGTCAAAGATCTACAAATGACAGCCGGGACCACCGCCTTTCAAAGGTAAGGAGGGGTCTTGTGGTATATAAAAAGGTCACCCATCCACGAACCAACTGAGGCAACCGTAGCTTAACCTGATCGATCGACCCGTGCGGCTGTTATAGCCACAAGCTCAACTCATAATATTATGATGCCGTTATTTATTTTCATATTTACGATGTGATTCGAACTTGACATCCATACTAGTAGGTACCCTTTTTTATAGGTGTAAAATATAATGTATTAAACAATGTAATTATCTCACGATAAAATTGCGGAACCGCCCATAATATAATAGTTTCCCTCACGAGCTCAAACATATAAAACCGGGAGCGTACATTTTTATACAGTTATAGTTGTCTTTTTATTATTTCAAAATGTTGAAGATTAGTGTGGTGTGTCTATATTTTGCAGTGGTGGCCGTTATTTTTTGGAACGTTAATGTAAGTTTTAATAAGACATCAGTATATAAATGTACCACTTAGGGCGAATTTCACCAAACTTATAAGTAAAATGAGTCTTATACTGAGAATAAATTTTGAATTTTTGACAGTTTTTCCATATTAGAACTGTCAGACGTCAATTTTATTCCACGGATAAAAGATATCGACTTTGATAAAATCAGCCCTTAGAAGTTTTGATTTTCGCCTAATAAGTGTGTATTTGATTAATCGAGAGAATCTGACAGTAGTTTTATGTGATAGAAACAGGATAATATAAAATCAAATTTACTTAATTTTATTTTGCAGTTGAAAGTTATCTCAGGTTTTATATATTAGTTCTGCTGTTTCAGTGCATAACTGATGAAGAAAAAAAGGCAATCATTGAGGCAATGAAACCTATCGCAGAGGAATGTTTATCAGACTGTGGTCTAAACGAAGAAGATTTCAAGAAACACGACAAAGGCGAAGATATGGACCCTTGTTTAAAGAAATGCTTAATGAAGAAAATGGGGCTCGTAAGTAAAAATTATAAAGGCCAATCAACCTGACTACAATGCACGCAAGTGCAGTCGTGGCATCGCTTGGGTGCATGATATTATTATGATACTTAATATGCAGAAAGTTTCGAAATCTCGTAACGTACAGATATGTGGGGTCAAATTAAATTAGCTAGGGATACTCCGCAGATGTGATGGGTCGCGATATCTAAACATGATCAATCAAAAAATTATGAAATAACTTTAATTTCGGAAGTCGGTGTCTGGGGATCTGTATGAATTTTAGTTTTAGTTTTTTGCGACTTCCGAAATTAAAGTTATTTCATAATGTTGAGTTTTTCATTATTATTATTTTAAATATTAGCATAGATTATGTATATATTATCAACATTTAAATAATTTATATTTTGAGTTAATTTCTTTTTGAAATCGGTTTTTTTTTAAATTAAGTACTTCTAATTTTATTGCTTCGTAATTTTTAGTTTTAAGTAAAACCTGGAATATTTGTTTGAAATAAATAGGTTTAGTTGTAAATATTGCACTAGAATTTGACCAAGGTTTTGAGATGTTTTTCCCTTTGACACTACACCCGTAGCTCATATCAATAAGCCAGTCCGTCACACTTACACGTATTACTCCATATCTTGAAAATTACTGAATCAATTTTGATGAAACGTGCACTGTTCCCTAAGTTGAAGTAAATGTAAGCCAATTTAAAAAAATGGTCACGATCTGATTAATTAGTTGCGGAGAAATGCGTGGACAAACATACATAGGTATATATATTATAGGTAATTGTATATTTATTTGGAAGCCCTAATAGATTGTCATATGTGAATAAAATGCAGTTCCAATAATATTACATACATAGGTACGTGTCGAATTGATAACCTCCTTTTTTTAGTCGGTAAAAAATAAATTAATTTCATGAGGTTTTTTTTTGGGGTTTACAACCGCTTAGTTTTATTTATGTAAAGTTCACAGACGTGATGGGTATTGATATCTAAATATTATAAAACAAAAAAAAAAAATCTTAACACTTAGGTACATCAAGTAACAACACCACCAGCGGTTGTTGGCTCTAAGTCATCAAATCTTTTTTTATTTTGTCGTTCAGATATCGATACCCATAAAGTCTGTGGAGTTTTGCTAGCTAATTTAATTTGACCCTGTAGATGAAGACTTATAAAATTCATGTATGTAAAAGGCCGCATCCTAACCGAAACCGATCGTCGCTTCTTTAAGAATATGACATATTCGCGCGATCAAGACGCGTGTCTACGTCATTATTCTGGTAAACGATCGAGTGATCGCGTATTCACGCGGCTGTCGCTTTCGGTTGGGACGCAGGGTAAGAATCCTTTTATTCTAGCTGAATGAGGCTGGGAAATACGACCGTGATGCATTACGCGAATCAATTGCGCAGCACACAGACGACAAAGAAAAAGCAAAGAAAATTCAAGACCAATTAGATAGTTGCTTTGATAGTAAGTGTGTTATAATTATTATATTTTATAATAAGTCTGTTTTAAATGCTGTAGCTCTTGACTTTAATAACAATTTATTTATTTAAGGATTACCAACGAGATACATTACAATTATCTTTTACCATTATACAATTAATACATAATTGAATTATAAATATATATTAAAAACAATAACGTGCCAATAAGAGATTTACATGCTTTAAAAGATTTGAAAATACATTTATAAAATAAAACAATAAAAATAAAAAATATAGGAATTAAAAAGCGTACGTAGTTTAAAATTAAATTATTAAAAATGATACATTATTTAATTATTAGAATGATAGATCAAGTGTCCTCCAACCGAAAGTGCTTAGATAGTTTAGCTAATAACAATATTACGAAGTGTCTTTATAATAGACTGTTATACACACAATAATAATTACATACTTATCTGGGCTATGACTAATTTGCCTGAAATGAATGGGGTGTGTCAAGAACTAATATGATGCTGGAAATTGCACTTATCTTTTTGATTGATGTACCTACAGACGCCAGAACATCAAGCTACCCGAAACTGTAAAATTTTCCCAATCAACTTTGAACCTTATGCTTTAGCGATAAAGTTGAAAATCTACTAAAGTTGACAGATTGTGGTAGCTTGATGTGCCGTCTGTACATCAGTGACTTTGACGCGCAACCTGTTACAATGGATTCAGTACATGATTCTGAACCCTCCTGCGTTGAAATTTTTCGTCGGTTATTAAGAAATAAAAAAAAAGAAATAAAAAACTCGACTGCGGTAAAATACTTAAGTTAAAAAAACTGAAAAGCTAAAAACAAGCCCAAGCACAAGTTTTTTTTAACTTAAGTATTTTACCGCAGTCGGGTTTTTTATTACTTTATTTTTATTTTAACCCTCCTTCTGGCGCAGTCCGTTAAAAAGAATTGCTTGCAACAGTTACTACCACACTAGCAAAAAAGAAATGAGTTTTTTTTTGATAACTGACGAAATGTTTCTACCTGGATCTAGAATAATGTGCTGGATTTATGGTTAGTTAGCGCGTCGATGTCCATGCTACCCTGTATACTTACTTGGAAGATTATAAGTAGTCAGTTCAGAAAAAGATGGGTTGCACGATACCTATACAGGGTTATTGGTAAAACATTAACAACCTCTTAAGAGGTCATTGTACTCATCATTATGAACAACTTTTACTATGGAACCAAACTTGAAATCGCAAAAAAAAACAGCTGTTCCATACATTTCCTATGTTCGTATAACTCGTCAAAATGTAGGGAGCAGCTGACTTTTTTTCGCGATTTCAGGTTTGGTCCCATAATAAAAGTGGTTCATAATGATGAGTACAATGACCTCCTAAGAGGTTGTTAATGTTTTACCAATAACCCTGTATATGCCAAATGCATTTATTGCTCTGGTGTTACATAATCGAGTTAGTTATTCTATAAGTAATGTTTATCGAACAAAAATGAACAGAGTATAGAAAATGAACAGAGAATAGAGAAGTTAGTTGATTTTTTTCTGTTACTAGTGAACGGAGATAATGAAGGTGATGATGAAGCATCTCAGATGAAGCGGGTCGACGTTTTGTTCAAATGTCTCAAGGAGATCAAAGAAGTAAGAATATTGTTATGTTAACTTTACATAAACTAAGTACCTACTTAGAGTAAACGTGAAAGTTTCTGAACTTGAATACATCCATCGTGTTGTCTGGGCACCTGGAATTCTGAAAATAACACTGATGCTGTTCCCGTGACTGCTCTCATATCTACAGATATGTTTAAAATAAATCTGTATCTTTAGCTGAATTTCGTGCGAATGTTCCATAGAATGTTTTTAAATATTCATCAAAAATATCTTGTTCATGCAGACAAGTCGTAGTAAATATTATCTAGTACCTAATTATTGTCATCATCTGTCTAGCCTTTTCCCAACTATATTGGGGTCGGCTTCCAGTCTAACCGGATGCAGCTGAATACCAGTATTTTACATGGAGTGTACAGTTACTGGGTAATACGATACCCCTTGGTTAGACTGGTTGACAGACTTTCGGGTTTCTGACGACCCATAACGACTGTCAAAGATCCACGAATGATAGCCAGGACCAAAGGCATAACGTGCTTTCCGAGGCACGCTTGGTATGTGAAGATGGTCACCCATCCACGGACCAACCGCGGCAACAGTAACTTAACCTGATCGATCGAACCGTGCGACTGTTATTACTTAGCCACAAGCCCCATTAGTAATTATTATGTTAATGAAAATAATAATGTACCCTTATCTTCTTTTTTTTGCAGTAATTTCTACAACAATGGTTGAGTCTACCTACAATAATGGTTTCAGTATGAATTTCCTATTTACTGTTTTGTTTTGAATACATTTTATGTTATGCCGAAAGTGTATTATAATTTTTTAGTTTAAGTATACCTTAACACTTTGAAGAACACTAAACGCCCTCAGATGTATTAACAGAACAACTTCTATGGTGTCTTATTCAGTGTCCTTCAACGGATTAATAACTGCAACTGCACTGATAGCTACCTCCCTAAAATATTTACGATGTTTTTTTCGAATAGAAAATTATCTATACGATCTTTTTCAAATACAACCAATATGTTCTAACATAACATTTAGTAGCCTCCAAAAGTTAGTAGACATTTTTCCATTGTAGCTGTAAATGGTATATGTATCCCACCAAAAACATTTTCATGTAAAATGTTGCCAAGACGAGACCACATATGGCTCGCACTGCCAAAAAGTTATCAGATCTCATGTAGAGCCAAGCTTCTAACTCTACACGCCCTAACTTCACAAACTCACACCTTAGTCAAAATATGAGGCTTGGTTACTACAAGAACTATTGTATAACAGAAAAATAATGAACAGTGAATAAATTTTTCAACTTACGTCCATGTGATGGTAGCGAAACGGCTAAGCCACATATATTGACTAAGGTGTAGAGTAGCGCTTCGCTTGCCTCGTCTTGGCGGGAGCACTCCCGTGCCCCCAGATACAAAAGATAAGTAAATGTTTGAACTGCTTTAACATTTTTATTGACAAATTCAACAACCTTTGACTTCTCATAAAAAATAATCAAGAAGAGATTACTTGATTATTTTTTAAAAGAAGTTATGAGTAGGTACCTACCTGATAGGGCTGAAGTGGAAAAATGTCAACTAACTTTTGTAGGTCACTGTATATACGAACTAAAGAGGTGCTAGATAAGAGTACCTTTGCAGATGATAACACAGCTCCTAATGAATTGACAAAAATCAGTAGGTAAACAAATTCGTTTTACTAACAAATCGGATTGTATCGATTTCAATTGTTCAAGTTTAGGACGGACTTCCGCTACCAAATCGAAGGTTGAGGTTTGCTAAAATAGCTATTCAAACAGTTTAGCTGTTTCATCATATAGGCATTTGATATAAATAGGGAAACACAGCTATAGTGGTCAATAGTGTTCGGATTTGGTTACATTACAGTTCTATTTGATTGTGCTCCAAGTATTACAATAATGCTACACTAAATACATCTTAGTATTGCATCACTGGGCTAATATCAGAAATCACAAAACCTTTTTTCTTCCCGTTCTTAACAAAATATTGCGATAATTACCTAATTATTAATCTAAAATATTTTCACTATCTAATTAATTATTATGAATCCCTCAATGGACTTGATTCGTATTGGTTACGTTATGCTGTTTTGGTTCTTAATAAAACATGTTGCGGTAAGTATAACTTTAGAATTACTACTTTAGCATATGTCCTTCTTTTCAAAATATCTAATTTTAAAACTATATTCTGATTATAATACTTATAATATTACATCTTTGATTTCTTCATTATTTTACTGCAGGCAATATCAGATGCGCAAAAGGCTGGCATCCAAAGAGAGTTAGTGACTGTAGGCATTCAATGCATGAAAGATCATCCTCTATCATTGTCAGACATAAGGGCTTTTAGGAACAAGATGATTCCTAATGGAAACGATCCTAAATGCTTCGCAGCTTGTTTGTTCAAGAAAATTGGAGTGGTAAGTAATTAGTTGATAGCATTATGCCTGCACTAAAACGCACAAACATATTATAAGCAGACCGACTACGATCATAAGCAAAATACATTAAGAACCCCAACACCTGACAGTGCTATCGTACAGACGCCAGCACATCCCCCGCATAGCAACCGAAACTGTCAAATTTTCCCAATCAACTTTGAACCTTATGTTTAAGCCATAAAGTTGAAAATCTATTTAAAAAAATTGACAGATTGTAGTAGCTTGATGTGCTGGCGTCTATACAATAAACTCTGCGAAATTAAAAATACTACTTCATTCAGTTGCATAATAATAGTTAAGGAAGTGTTGCAAAACACTGGATATGATGACTGGGAATAACTGACCTGACACCGAATTAAACGAAGCACAATGGAATAAACACGCACACTTCCACACACACACCCACCACATACCTACACACCACACACCGCACGCACATACCAGTTACCACACACATACTACACACACGTCACACACACACCACACAAACATTACACATACACACGTACCAAACCATACCTGAAATCATCTCCCTACTTTCCACACTGGAGTTCGTACCCCGAGCCCCAAGATACAGACTGTCTAGTTTGGGGCTCACTGGTAAATAATCATACCTAGCTGTAGCCAGTATTTTAAGCTGCTCATGTCGTCTCAACTTGCTGTTAACTTGCTTATTGGACAGTAAAATATTTTCTATTGCTATCGTCATCATTATCATCATTCTCTTACCCTTATCCCAATTTATTTGGGGTCGACGCAACATGTTCCTTTCTTCCATACTTCTCTATTAGTCGTCATCTCGGTAGTCACCCCCTTTCTAGCCATACCATCTGTCACACAGTCCATCCATCGTTTCTTTGATTTGCCCCTACTCTTATAGCCAGGTACAATTTAGGAGTATAAAAAAAGTTATTTCTAATGGATAAATGACAAATAGAGCGGTAACCTCCACTGTTATCATGGGATTTTTCATGTTAGCAACATTAGGAGTTTTGAGGTGGCCTGTATTATTTTCTTCTTCTTCCCTTCGTTCCGACAGTACATCTATTTTGCTATTTATACTGATGAGCCCAGTAGGTGGCCACATTTATTACGGCGTCAGAGAGTTCAGCTCGTTTAACAGCAAGGGTGCAGGTAAACGGACAATTGGACAGTCTAAAGTCCCCGTCACGAGAAACTATTAATTTTGTAAATAAAGAACTTCTGCTATGTTTCGTAGCGACAATTCAATCAACAACAAATAATCCCAAATTCAATCAACTCAAAGTAACATACGTGTAATGCGAAACTAACGAGCAATTTCACACATGGTCCGGTTATATTTTAGCGATATAAAGCGCTGTCGTCTAATGTTTTGTGGTACTAAAAATAAAAATCATTACAAAACTGTTTTTTTTATTTGAACCAAAGGTTGCGAACCACTGAATGTGTGTTTACAAAATGTATAGCTTCTCGTAAGGGGGACTTTAGCAGACGAGGCGTAGTTTGTTCAGGAGCACCGCACTCGCACTGTAGGTATGTTGGGTGAATCCATTACGCCCCACTTCGTCACATTATGTTTGCAGCGGCCTACTTTCATGGTCTGTGTATAACAGGGTTTCACATATAATCATAATCAGCCTATAATGTTATCACTGCTGGGACACAGGCCTTCTCTTGGTGAGAGGGAGTGGGCTGTAATCCACCACGCGGGCCTAGTGCGGATTGGCAGATGTCACATGTCTCCGAATTTTTGGTCCTAGGACATGCCGGTTTCCACACGATGTTTTCCTACACCGTTTTGAGAGCAGTGGTGATGATATAATTTACACAAAGTAAAGCGCCTGTCTGGGTCCGAACCTACGACTTACAACTTGTAAGTCGCGGTCGTTACCATTTGGCCACCACTGCTCTCACATGTACCTAAATAGTTGGTTTATTGGCCTATTTTTTTCCAGATGGACAACATGGGAATGATATCGCCAGCTAAAGCACGAGAGAACGCCAAGAAAGTGTTTAAGGGAAGTGATGAACATCTGAAGAACGTCGATGAAATAATGGAGAAATGTTCGGCAGGTAAATAAGTTTACAAATAGGTTACTAAGCATCAAGTGGCCGGTGTATATACTTATATAGTATCATAGCAACAGTATCAAATGCCATTCGATTAATCATCAATCATATAATAACTCTTGAATGTCCGTCATTCAATGTCAAATGCCTTTACTATTGTTGTGTATAAATATTTAACAAATGCATATTACAACATAAATACATATTTACTATAAATAAATAAATATTAATCACTAATTAATTGCTGGAAATATGTCCTAGATCAGAAGCTTAAATAAAAATGGTTTGGGCTCCGCTCGCCCCTTGGATCTTGCCCCTAATTGCCTAAGTGTATCGCGACTCGCCCCCTTGAATATTTGATACCCCATATCGCCCTTAGAGCATATTTAAAAATGTTCTTTGTATTTTGCAGTGAATCAACAGAGAACGAATGACGGGAAAAAAGGTTGTGACAGAGCGAAGCTTGCTTTTGAATGTTTTACTGAAAATGCTCCTAAAGTAAGTAATTTCAAAAATAACAGTGGCATTCCTTCATTGGAATTGTCACATTTGATAAACTCGGCCTTGTGGAAAAATACATACTCGTAACTCCTCGCAGTAAAAATCGGAAACAATTCTCGTTATAAAAACCCAAATATTGTAATAGTGTTTTTACTCGACTGCGCCAGAAGGAGGGTTATGTTTTTTACTTCTATATCCACAGTTCTTATGACTATAATTAATATAATTTTATTCATGATTTTAATTGTTTCTTTTTGTGCGTGTTTTTTTCAGTACGGATTCGATTTTGATTTCTGATGAGCCACCGTTACGAGATGTTTTAGAAGCTGCTGGAAAACTTTATTAAATAGTTCTTAGGTAATATTTATTGTTGATATTGGTCTTTGGAGTAACTTTTGAATTATATTGTTAAAAACACTGTCAGTTTTTTATTTATTTCTGTTCTGTATTAGGTATGGTCAGCAACAAAAGTCGATTAACACTTCAGTTTTTCTAATCTCAGTTACCTATTGAGCAAAATATTTGCTCAAAATTGCAGCAGAAGTACAATGCAATTTTTAATAATATTTTGCTCAATAACTGAGATTAAAAAAACTGAAGTGTTAATCGACTTTTGTTTCTGACTGTACCTACTCGACCTTAATTATTTTAGAATGCAAAATTTGAATCCAAACCATACAGGGTCCAATTAAATTAGCTAGCGAAACTTCGTGGACATGATGGGTATACCTACATACTCGACAAAACAAAAAAAAATCGACGATTTTTTTGGTGGAGTCAGTTACCGCAGTTAGTGTAGTCAATTGAAATATTAGTTTAAAAATCAGCTTTTTATTGTGTAAACTTCACAAACATGATGGGTATCGATAACTCAACCCGACAAAACTAAAGAAAACAGGTTTTCTCCACTCATACTTCAAGCAACAAAACATCCAGTGGTCGTTGAACCCCAAAGACATCAAATCTTTTTTGTTTGTTTTCATTTTACTGTGTTTAGGTTTCGATACCCATCACGTCTGTAGTTTCTCTAGCTAATTTAACCATTCAATCCCGGCGTGGTACGCTATCGTCCCGTTACAATAGAAAATAAAATGTGTCTCATTAGCGGTGATTAAGCGGTTAATTTGACTCTGTATAGACTTTGATGTCAATACTTAAAGTATTATAAAGATTGCAAAACTCAATTTTCTTTCCAATAGAGCTTTTACCATGAACTCAACTTAGTGATATGGGTAAATTATTGTATTTATTTCTGAATCTTGGTTTACCCAACATAATTTATGTGGATCTAACTCAAAACATTTATTTCAATTTAACCAATTACAGGCACTTTTGAATTGTCAAGGGGTCGGTCAGTCAGAAAGATGAAGCTAGTTGCCCATTCCATAGCGTAGGTACCTATGGAGAAGAACGGGCAAGAAACTCCATGGACACTCTTTTAAATCAAAATAATAATATGGTTACAAAGCTTTGTTTACATCATTCATGTTAAAAATTATGCATGTGAGAACGATGCTGAACGTTAAAAGCGTCCGTAATGAAAAGACGAAGAAAAAAAAAACTTAATATTAGATTAAATTAAAATAAGCCATGGCAGCAAAGAGATGACCAGTCCCTACTGACGGCGCCCGTTCACGAACTTGACGCATGTATTAGCACCATTCAGCTCAACCATTTTGAAGGGAGCTAAATGATCCAACACACGCGCCACCATCAGCGAGACATTTGAGTGACATGACATACTCTCAGCCGCCAGGGCACATTCAAGTCAATGAAAGGCGTAACCTAACCAATCAAAACTTTCAATAAAAAAAAATCTATCAAATCAGCGTAACGCAGTCCATTCCTGAACATAGGCCTCTCCCAGGTTGCGCCACAACAGCCTCCTCAGTCTGTCCCAGCCAACCTTGTGTCAAAAAAAAAGTGAGTTAATATTTTGTGGTTTTGCCTTAGAAACAGCTGTTTTTTTTCACAATCTTCTCGATTATCTGGTTTCATATACGTCAACACGTCATATGAGGTATGTGTCGATGTATGAGAAACTGTTGTACAGACGCCAGCACATCAAGCTACCCGAAACTGGCAAATTTTCCCAATCAACTTTAAACCTTATGCTTTGGCGATAAAGTAGAAAATCTATTAAAGAAATTTGACAGATAATTATCATTATTTACCGTATAATTATTATTATGCATATCGTTGTTATTGAATTCATAATGAAGAATAATCACCGAAGGTCACTGCAGTGGTTTCCTGAATTATGGTGACTCAGCAAAAATTTAAATAGCACATCAATTAGATAAAAAACTTAGATATCTATACTTCTATAAGTACTAATATTATGAAGAGGTATATACAAATCACTACCTAAAAAGTGACAACGCACTGCTAATGTCTATGTCTGAAGATCAATATTGGTCTTTATGTGATTGATCTTTTATTTTCATTAGTTTACGACGAGACCTTAGGCTATAATATAATGTTTTATTTTGTGACGCCGCTCAGTGGGATTTCAAAACCACGAAATTTAATAACTATAATGACTAGGGAAATGTTGAGTACCCCTGAAACGTCACTTTGGCAATAATATAATTATCCTTGTTTACATTTTTGATCTGGAATTCCATTTCCGAGATTAAGAGCGTTTACGACGTACTGCATTTCATACAAACTTTCAAGCCCTTGTTTTTCGAAATGAATTAGGTACCAATTTTAATGAAACTTCATACGCTTATGCAGGATATAAAGGTCTAAAAAGTTACTTATGAACATTTTCGAAAAATAGTGTTACAGCCAAATTAGACCAATTTTATAAAATTTTCCCTAAAAACACAGATTTCTAGTTATCCTTTTTTAAATAAGATATTTCGAAAATGTTCTGGGTTCTGGGTCGGCTTCCAGTCTAACCGGATGCAGCTGAATACCAGTATTTTACATGGAGCGACTGCCTATCTGACCTCCACAATCCACTTATTACTGGGTAATACGATACCACTTAGTAAGACTGGTTGTCAGACTTTCGGGCTTCTGACTACCCGTAAAGACACGACATGAATGACAGTCGAGACCAACGGCTTAATGTCCTTTCCGAGGCACGGAGGGGTAATAGAAATAAATAAATATACCTTTATAGTATTGAATAATAATTTATTATGTGAATAAAAGTAATCTTACAATAAATCCTCAATCCGTAGTATCACTTAACGCATTGAAGATAAAATTAAATTAAATACAGAGCCATATGTGCATTAAATTAAAATTAAATATATCCAATAAGGATCGATGGAACTATCTTCCACATTCCGCCTTTCTTAAAAGTCGAAGTCGAACCCGAGCTGTAAAAGAAAATTACATTAAAAATATAATTGTGTAATTGTCACGCCTGTTCTCCAAAGGATAAAAAGTATATTTATGAGGGCAAGTATAGTTATGCATATACGTTACTTACATTTTTTTTTTTTTGTGGATGCGCAATCATCCCATTAGCCCTTTATGTTCCGGGCCAGCGGTAACCCTTTCGGTCAATCCCGCTGACCCGGCAGGCTTCGGCCCTATGGCCCTCCTTGATGCTGACATCTCTTTGAGGCGCGCGTGGAACACGTACGCCTACCTGTACGTGTACCCTACTACTTGACCAAGATAATAAAACAACTGTTACTCATATCGTATCTTTACGGGTTCGAATTGTATTAAGCAGGACTTGAACTACCGGTATTTTTTGGGAACCGGTACCATTGGCCTTACGTTACACTTACGCAAAATTTCAAAGCGATTTTCTCGTGAAAAAACGATTGCAACTTAGAGAGAACACCATTGATTAGAATACTTTAGGTGAAAATAGCTTTGGATTTGTAGCTATGCCCGCGACTGTATATACTGTACACCCACATTTCAAAAGATTATATTATGTTTAGGGCTCATGTTATAGGGGCCGAGCCTTCTGCCATCAATCAGGACGAATTTTGTCTAAAAGCTTCTACTGAGAAATTCCTTTTGGTAAAACATAGGACACTATCAGTCCTGGGGCCAATCTAGGACTCCACTCTACAGCAGTCAACATTGGGACCAAGAGTTCATCCAGGCTGTCAAAGTATACCATAGACTTTTAAAGTAAAGGGTACGTTTCACTGTCTATAATATCAGTCCCTGTGGCGCAGAGGATAGCGCGTTGGACTTCTAATCCAAAGGTCGTGGGTTCAATCCCCACCAGGGATAGCATATTGTTTGAAGTGCAATAGCCTCCGTGAGTCCAGTACATGCTGGCCAGTCTGGTGTTGCTAATTGGCTAATATTTTTACCATAGCAGTAACTTTCCTCCTATAGCTGATGCGATCCCAAAATGGCGGAGAAAAAAAGGAAGGTGGATCCCCCATTACTGTGTGGGTGACATACAGTACCTAATGATATGGAATAAGAATCACCTTTTTTATATGTGAGACGGACCAACACCAGAAATGCGTAACACATTCAAACAACCCAATCACTCGATCTCAATTTGAATCATTTTGAAGGATATTGATATATATATATTCGAAAAATTTGTCTACTCAACAACGGAAATGACGAATTGAATGTGGTTGAACTGTCAAAATTATGGCATATAGTTAAAGTTACGCAATTAAGGTGCAGGTAGCTTCATTACCAAAATTATTCATATCTCGTACCAAAGTGAAGGAAGAAGAACTATTTGGAGGGAAATATTACGTACTTGTTCGTAGTTCTTGATGAAACAATCATAAGCTAGCTTGGCTCGGTCGCATCCTTTCTCTCCATCAGATACTTTTTCTTCATTAACTGTTTAGGAAAAAATCTACATATTAAAACTAGCACCTTTTAAAAATAAATATACATATTATAAATTAAAATCACTTTTCGTGTCTGACCACAATTGTTCACTAACATTTAGTTTTGTCTAGTCGCAATAACCATGCGAAGTAGGGGCGGGTCGCTAGTTTTTAATTTTTTTGAATTTACTGAGAATAATTTAAGGGATTAAGAATGATTTTCCCACATACCTTTGGCACAAGTGGTCAAGATTGCTTCAATATTTTTCAAATCTTCATCTTCGAACACTTTCTTGGCATTTTCCAAGGCTGTTACGTGAGACCATGTTCCCTTATCATCGAACTGCAAAAGGAAGAAAAAAGTTGAATAACTGAAGTGAGAAATGCTAGAGTGGACTGAAAAGAAGAATAATATTACAACATTATAATTTTATTCTGAGAACTAAACAAAGTAATTACAAATGCGTTTAAGTGTCGATATTTTTTTAATTGATAATCTTTCTCAAATCCATGTAAAAAACACAATCACGACCAATAAATAATCGTTTTATCTGACAACAAAATAATCGGTTTTATCTTGTTATAATGGCTCCGAAAATAATACAGTAACAATAACAACTGTCTAAAGCTATGCATTTATAGCATACCATTATTTAGGCATAGAAATACTATGCAGAGTTAGTCACAGGACTGGTTGATGTAGCGGCACTTGGGGCAGGCCTATGTCCAGCAGTGGACGTCTTTCGAACTGAAATTATGATGATGATGATGAAACAGTTACTAATTTTATACATACCAGTCCCAGTTTGGTGAAGATGCAAGCTGTGAAGCAACTAGCATTTTCACCCTGTGGAAAAACTCTGCTCTTGAAAGCAGAAAGGTCATCAATTGAAAGGGGATATTCTTTAATACATTCTGTACCAACTGCCAGGAATTTTGTTTGTATTTCGATTTTTTGTTCATCAGTAATGGCCTGAAAAGAATGGACAAGGAAATGATTAGGACTTTTAATGAAGAAATTTCATAATTATGCAAATCAATTTCAAAGAAGAAAGCACAGTGTTGTTTAATATTAAATTGGAAAACTTACCAAAGCATTTTTCAAGAAAACTACTAAGAAAGCAAAATATACAACACCAGACTTAAACATTTTGAATATTCCTGGGATAATTCTCTACAAAATTCTTTGGACGAATGTGTTGACTTTGACGATGTTTGGTGGATTTATACTAAAACAAAGGAATTTAAATATACCCAATATCCTGTACGATAGACAGGCCTTCGATACGGAGGCTAATCGATTTTCCTTCATTACGAGATGACAATAGAAATACAAACAATGATGAAGTATCCGATTGATGATGACATGAGGCAAACGATACGTCAAATCGTTTATTTGAATCCGACATTGCAAGTCAATGTAAACAGGCTTGAAATTGTGAAGCGTATCGAAAGACCAGGCAGCGTTTAGTATGGTAATTGGGTCAATATTGGTCATCAGTATTTAGGATCTCAGTATTGTTGGTATTTGCATTGCATTGGGCAATTGCAAGCGGTAAAAAATCTTTATAGTTTTTTTTTTTTTTTTTTTGAAAAAACGTTGCCCCACACTAGGAATTTCTCCTGTCCTTTGAGTTGATAGCGATGTGCATATTTAGGTTGGTTGAATGGTTATCCTATCATCAACTAATCTTCAGAGATGAGATGTGGGTTGCCCAATGATATTCTTATGAATATAATTGGCATACAATTAGATAGACATACATAGATAATAAACCCTTGACGAAACTCATGTTTTAGGAAATCTTAATCAGCGTCGTATGTGTTATGGGTAAAGCCGCGGTCTGACGGACCGTGCCGAGTATCTCCACGGCGTGAATTGGTCTGGTGCGGCCGGTCGGCTGCTATTCCAACATGTCAAGTGATACGGAGCGCATGCGCTACATATGCAGTCGCTGTGGTTTTATTCAGTAGTCAACATTTGATAAACAATGCAAAAAGAAACGCGCCCGTATTGGTCACGACAGGCGCTCCCGCGCCACGCCACACCGCGCCTTTGAACTTACCGGCTCCTGACGTATCCGACGGGGGACGACAGGCCTCCGCAGGATTCATCGGATGCAATGGTTCCCACTGCCTGTCGGCCTGGCCTGGCACGAACTGGCCTGTGAGAAAACGGGCCGTGGTACCGCAGCATTTGAAATGGTTTATACATTCATAAATGTACTTATGTCTTGTTGCGATACTATCTAACAGTGGTTGCTTAGTGATTATTTTATGAATCATGTTCATAATTAACACCTAAGACCGGAAAATCAAGTTGTTTAACTTGTACATACAAAGCGTATCATGGTGAATTGCTAATAATAATAATTTCCCGGACTTTGTAACGTATTAAAAACAATGCAATTATGTCGGTTCTATTGTTTTTCTACTGTTGTCCTTTTATTAACTAACTGCCACACTCGCAGATGACACTTAATCAATCGTTTACTTTAATTTGTAACGTGAAGTAACCCAAGTGGTTACAGCCGCGACTTACGAGTTGCAGGTCCTCGGTTCGAACCCAGTCAGGCGCTTTACTTTATGTCACTTATTTCATCACCACTGCTCTCAAAACAGTGAACGGAAACACCGTGAGGGGACCGGCATTTCCTAGAACCGAGAATTTGAAGACATGTTGCATCTACCAACCCGCTCTGGGCCCACGTGCCCACTCCCACTGACCGAGAGGAGGCCTGTCTCCCAAAAGTATAACCATTATAAGCTGGTTATGCTACATTGTTATGCTACAATGTTAGCACATATTTAAAAATATTCATAATGTGTCAAGCTTTTGACTAACAGCTTTCTAATTTATAGCTGTTAATTAAAGTTTATGATTGACAAGCCATGTGACCGATGAGGGGCCCGGCTAAATAATAACAGCCGCACAGGTCGATCGATCAGGTTAAGCTACGCTTGCCGCGGTTGGTCTAAGGATAAGTGACCAATGATCATCTTTACATACCGTGACCCATCCGTGCCTCGGAAAGCACGTTAAGCCGTTGGTCCCGGCTGTCATTCGCGGATCTTTGACAGTCGTTACGGGTAGTCAGAAGCCCGAAACTCTGACAACCAGTCTTACCAAGGGGTATCGTATTACCTAGTAACTGGGTTGTGGAGGTCAGATAGGCAGTCGCTCCATGTAAAATACTGGTATTCAGCTGCATCCGGTGAGACTGGAAGCCGACCCCAATATAGTTGGGAAAAGGCTAGGCAGATGATGATGATTATGTCGATGAATCCTAGGTTACGACTCTGAGTGCGGCAGTAAGTCTTTCTTACCTGTCACGCGGCGATTAGTGTCAGGTCCATTGAATAGAGGCAGTGGAACAAACGTTAATGATTTGACTAACGACTAAGCGGTCAAGAGTCCAAATCTTTTGTTGGATATTGGCGCCGATTCTGTTGTTCACAAACTAAGCTAAATTTAAGTTCAGGCATCTTTTTCTTTCCATTTCATTAAGAAAAGGACAGAAGATAAATATTAGTTTAGTCCTGTCAAATTAGTCAGCGCCTGACGTAAATTGACGTATTTTTAGTAGCCAACTTTTTAATCTCGTATAAATTGTCTATGGAGTATCTTAATTTGACAGGACTAAACTAATATTTATCTTCTGTCCTTTTCTTAATGAAATAGAAAGAAAAAGATGCATGAAACCGCCAACTTCCAAACTTCGGACTGTTACTAAGAAATTCCTAATGGAAAACCCAATAACACTTTGTCCGATCCGGGAATCGAACCCACAGAACCCCACGCTCAGCAGTCGCGCTTGCAACTACGAGACCAACGGGGCAAAATGAAAATCAATCAGCGAATAAAAATGATTTGTTCACGGTATACTGATCACTAGATTTAGCTTCTTAAATATTTTAAAAGTTTTTGTAGAAGCTCAAGAATGGACTTGACTTGCAATGTTCTGGTGGGCAATTATCTTAATAATTATTCGAATTTGGGAATTTCCTAGGTCTCTTTTTGCTATTAATAGTTTTACCAGAAGCTTGAGATTTAACTTCGTAATGTTCTTGGTGAATTAATATAAGGAGTGATACCTTGAACTATGATATGCATATATTATGCATGTTTTTTCTTGTATCTGAGTAGCGATGGAACTTGCCGAGCAAATTTTTTTGGGATTTTTCCATCTTGGAGGTGCATTGCATAACACATGAATCACGTTTGTACCTAAATATAAAATAAAATAAGTAAACACATCTGAGCCTCCACTACCATTAGAAGTCCTTCGCCATAATCATTCCCCTAAAAGCTGCTAAAATAGTGATTCCTTGGAACTGTCGCCAACTTTGAGTCTATACACTGAAAACAATAATTTCTTACTAGAGATTTCATTAAGACTTACTGACCATATACAGTAAGAAGAAATGTTTGTAAAACAGTAAAAGACAAAACAGTAACTCTTAATGATTGAACATACTATTTACTGAAAAAAACAACAAAAAAAAAGGAAAACGACCATTACTGAAATGTAAATAAATTTCAACGATATCACCAAAGCAGTTAATTTTGTAACCTTTTAGCTACTGTCATGACACTTTTTACGGTCATGACGGTAACATTTTAGCTCAAGCTTTAACTGTTTTCGGCTCAGTAAAAAATACTGTTTTGAACGTTAGGCTCATATGGAACTGTTTAAAGCAGTTCAGATCAATGTTTTTTCATTTTTATTTACTGCTTATTTCTTTCAGTGTACTCAGATGCTGTTGAGCACCATGTCATTATTAGAGATAGATTGACTGCTAAACCAATCATCTCGTAATTTAATCTAATTAATAATATATATAATAATTAATTATTTCCAACCAATCTCGGAAGCGTCTCTCATTCCCGCTCGGCCAATGAGGGCGAGTCGAAGTTTCTAGAACATTCTAGAAGCTTTCTTTAAAAACATACGACGCGCACTCTTCCTTTGACATTTGCTAACTGGGCTGCTCCGCTGCGCACGAAAGGGTATTCTGCCTGTTACACAATTTACGAAACTTTATGTTCGCCCCGAACCCTATTTATTTATTTATTCTTTAATTAAAACGGTTTACAACCAATTACAGGAATTAAAGACAATTTACACATACACATAAAACATTGAATATAAAAACAAGTAAAAAGTTAACAACACTTTCATACATCCCTCTCACAGTACTCCTGACATGCCGACAAAATCTTCGTCCATTCGTCCGCAAACAGATCGTTTGTTGGATTAGAGTCCAAGAGATCATTAAGTGCGGCCAGAGTACGTGGTACTGGGGACTTAGCACGCGCAACTGTGCGACATGGAGGCACAGCAAACAGCCATATTGCTTAGATATAAATATATTTATGTTACTGGAAACAAAGCACTTACAGTACATATGTGTGTATTTGTATGTTAAACGATGCTTTCTAGCATAATAGTAATATGAGCAATGACCAATAGCCAAAGCCTGTTTGGTAGTAAAATTCTATTAATCTCATAAATAAACTATAGTTTTGTATAACTTAGAAGCATTTATTTTTTATTTTTAACCGACTTCCAGGTGAGTCCAGACTTCCGAGGTGGTTATATGTTCGACTTTATAATTGAATATGTTTTTTTTAATTTTTTTATTTAAGTTCACCGATTACTCGAAGACGGCTGGACCGATTCCAAAAATTTTTTTTTTTTGTTTGAAAGAGTATACTCTCGACTCACTGGTGGTCCCATTACCATCAAGTTGGAATCTGATGAGAGGATCCCATGGAAATCGAGGGAAACCCTCAAATTTTATAGGCAAACCTATAGCAATTTGGATATTTTTTAAAGTAACTTGAGCATTTTCTCTCGGAAATCATCATTTGGTAAAGTGGAGCTGATGATGAAGACCACAGATGGCCATTGGAACTACCAATGACAAATATTTCACGGGTTGCGATCATTTGCGATTCGATTACTTTAATATGGTGGCAAAGCAATTTATGCTCGTCACAATGCGTATGGTGAGTGATTGTTGAATAACGTCCCTGCATCAGGAAAAGCAATATTTACAAAATGGTTGAGCTGGATGGTGCTGATCCACGCGTCATGTTCGTGAACGGGTGCTGTCGGTTGAGACTGGTCATCTCTTAACTGCCAGGGCTTATTTTTAATCTTATGTTGAATTGTTTCTTCATTTGTGTCTTTTTTTACATTGTTCTCACATATAGAAGCAACAAGACTAATGTACCTAGGATTTTGTAATATTTTGATTAAAAAGAGTGTCCATGGAGTTTCTTGCCTGTTCTTCTCCATAGAGATCTACGTTTTGAAATGGGCAACTAGCTTCAACTTTCTGACTAACTGACAGACTATTTAATTTTGAAAATTCAAAAGTGCTTGTACAAGGTTTAATTGAAATAAATGCTGCGAGGTACTGCTATCGATGTCGGAAGTCGCAGCCATTTTTGAACTTCTTAATAGCATGCCTATAATAAAATTCAGTCACTGATGCACTGGGTTGATTCTTAAACCCATGTGAGCATACCAAAACTTCGTCATCATTAGGCGTGGGAATAGAATAATCACGAGTACAAGAAAAAACTTTAATGGAAAGAGTGCCTAACAGATATATTTCAAGGTAAAGAAAGTGTAGGACTTTTTTAGCTATAATGTGTCACAGTTCTTCGAAAGATCTATTTGGGAACAAAAAGCTCGCTGCACACGATACTTTGAAAAAGCCACTGACAAAATAAATGAACAATAAAGAGATCTTTTTTGCTTCGTTTCCTGCCGCTGTAGCATTGATCGTAGCCGCAATGAGATTTAATGATAATTACTTTGCTTACAATTACCTAACAACAGGAGTTTTATATATAAATAGGCGTCGTAACGATCTACGGCATACACAGTTGAAGCTTCGGAGGATCAGGAACAAAGCTGATAGTACAACATGACGAAGTTCACTTGTTTGGTTTTGTGTGTAGTGGCTGCTAGCATCAGCAGGGTTTATGTAAGTAACTTTATAAAGATTTCTGCATTACTTTTTTCGAGTCAATTAATTGAAACGTCATTTTTCAATTTATTTTTATTAATAAACCACTGTATTATAATTATGAACATAATTTAATGTAATCTTCTGCCTTTTCTCAACGATATTGGGGCTTTCTTCCAGTGGAACCGGGTGCAGCTTAGTACCAGTATTTTACAGAGAGCGAATGCCTATCTGACCTCCACAACCATGTAACTGGGTAACACGACACCCTTGCTGGTTGTCAGACTTTCGAGCGTCTGACGACCTATGACGACTGTCAGTGGTCTACGAATGACCCGTCATTTAATGAAAAAATCTCAAAAAAAAAAAGATTATCCTTCTCAAAAGTTCTCTGTGATAATATATCGTTATTTCATTTTTCCAGGCAGGAGAAGAAGACAAAGCAGCTTTCCGTGAAGCCATCAAGCCCATCATAGATGAGTGTTCAAAGGAGCATGGAGTCAGCACTGATGAGATCAAATCTGCCAAGACAGCCGGCAGCGCTGAGGGCATTAAGCCTTGCTTCCTCGGGTGCGTCTACAAGAAAGCTGAAGTTGTGAGTACTAATGTATTATGTTCCTTGATAACTGCAAAGAAAGAAAGTTCAAAGTGCACCAACTTTCTAGTTCATTTTAAGCGTTGTAGAAAATAATGAGTCCAAATCAAGATTAAGCAGGCATCTTTTCGCTCGTTACATCATAGACCTCATCCATCGCTTAACATGAGGTATGATCGAAGTCAAGAGCAGGCACAGATAGCACTTTTAATAATCTTTATTTTTTTTAAATCTATATTAAGAAAAAAATAAAGATTAAAAAAAACATAATATCCATATAACCACTTTTGATTTTATGGATATTGCGTGTTTGTTTAAGTATAGTGGTTAGATGGATAGTTCCTTGTTACCCTCAAAGACAGTACCTATGTCAATCAAACAGGTTAGTGATAATAGCCTTCTGATCATAATGAGTGACATCGACTGTGAAAGGGACTGTTTTGTTTATTATATGCTCAGCTCAAGCTAGCCTTTCAGAGATTTTAACAGTGACGATAAAGGCTGCAGAGTTAGTTCATTAGCCTCATGTACAGGAAGATAGGGGAAAATCGCATGACAATGATCATGACGTCACATTTAGTCAATTAACATGAGGATCTAAGACTTACGAACTACTATAATGACCATACTTAAATGCAACTGCAGTGTGAGAAATCAATTGTTGTGTCGGAACAATTCTTATGTTAGATCGCGTCTCATGTAACTGTCACATTAACTAAGTTTTCGACTCTGTGACATCAGAGAGACCAACCAATTTCAATCCTTATTGCTTTCTTATTACAGTTCAACGCCAAGGGAGAATACGACGTGGATAACGCTCTGCTTAAACTGAAGAAGTTTGTGCCCGATGAAGCTAAATACGCTAAATTCGCTGATGTTGGAAAGAAATGCGCTTCAGGTAATAATTACTTTAATATTTTGGACTATTGGAACAGCTGTGTGTAGCTATGAATTTGGCTTTTGAAAATTATTTAGTCCCAGCATGCTCCCAGCACGCACTGGGCCCGCGTGGTGGATTACGGCCCACTGATCTCATCGAGAGGAGACCTGTATTACAGCAGTGGGAACATTAGCGGCTGATTATGCTATGGTCTCAGCTGTTGTTTTGTGAGAAACAAAACAACAACACAATTGGTCGTGGTTCAAGAGCCAGAAGACTTTTACTGTTTTATGAAATACTCGTACTTTAATTATTTCCTGTTGTGATTTCAGTGAATGACAAGCCCGTGACTGACGGGGAAGCCGGATGCGAGCGGGGTGCGCTGTTGACAGCTTGCTTTTTGGAAAACAGGGCCGAGGTAACTATTTTTTTATATTGAGGATCTGTAATAAAAGAAGTATTCAAAAAAACACAATTTATAAAGAAAATAAGGCTAGCACATGCTTTAACTTATCAATGTAATACAAAAATGAATTAAGACTACTGACTACTGGATGTACTTAGCGGGCTGATTACGTCTCCTTGAACCCTTATTAACTTTAAACATGTAAAGTGCCAACTGCCTTTATTTTAACGTAGGTATGTCTGAACATGACTTCCATGATCTGTGATCGTAGTTTGCTTGCTATTATTAGTCAAGCAGCTGCTGCTCATCCTCTTTAAATAATGGCTCCTACTCTTATGTTATTTGTTGACATCGTATTCGCCGGGAACTTAACGGAACAATAAACCTCCCTTGATCAAGTTTCTTGAATTTGAATGATTGTCCAGTATAAAATCTTGGAACAGTTACTGAATGACGTCTTTAATTTTATTTATTTCTTTCTTTCAGATCCCCATCTAATCGATTTTGAAGAGACAAGTGACGTACTGTGATACAAGTTGTGTTTTTTTTTGAATTTTAATAAATCAGTTTTACTTTTATAAAAGTTCTTTCGTTTTATTCCATTTTTATTAGAATTTGTTTTTTACTAGATATTTCAGTGTACAAAAGATACATTGAAATATCTAGTAGAAAACAATCTAACATTATACACAATCGGGAATCGAGATACTAAAATATGAAGTTATTTATTTCTTAGTTAGCAGTCATCAACACAACTCTCTAAGACCAAGTAACTACTGAATGACTATTTCATGAAATCTTGACATTTTAGGATTATACCTACTAACTTAACAAGTTGTAAGTATTACTGATTCTAATGAATATAATTCTGTAAATACATATTTGTTACGGTCGCGAATCATATTTTAATCAACGTACAAATTAATACTGACCAGCAAATTGCAAAAAACGTTAAAAAAAATGAATTTCGCGGGCTACCTTAGCGCTTCCCCCATAAATACAGAAAGAACCAATGATTTCAAAAGTAGTAATATATAAGTCAATGGAAAGAACAAAAAAGTTAAGGACCCGAATGAATCGCACTAAGAAAATATCGAGCCCAGCGCTAACAGTAGATACCTGGGTTTAGGGCGAGAAAAAATAAAATTGGTTATTTTTATTCAATTTGTTTTATTATGAACGAGAACACGCATTATAATCTAATCACAGATAAAATTGAATTAAAGATGGATACCGCTTACAGATTAAAAAATCTCAGTAAAACGTTTTGGGTCCGTGGCTTAGGCCCCCAGTGGTCGACGCACCTGTGGCCGACGCCCGACACGATTAATTTAATTCAAAGTAATTTTTGATCAAATGTACTGTCAGGCACAAAAATTGTTTTACAAAAATATTAAATTTACTTATATTGATTGTAAATATATGCATAACATTAAATCGTCATTATATTTATAACATAAAAATGCTTTTATATTAGAGGTATGTTTTGAAAAATTAAAGTCTTAGTTATTTTTCATTATTTATTTTTATATCTCGACAAGAAATCTAGTATTTTTTTTATATAAATCACAGTTTTCATCACCTATAATCAAGAGAATCATTTAACTTAATTATAATAATCAGTCTCAAATGTAATAAAATAAGATAGTAATTTTAAATAATCACTCTTAAAAATTACTGCAGAGCAACTAACTTTTTACATAATGAAATGTTCTTTTATCTGTAAAAATAATAAATAAACATATTCAACTGTGAAACAAATGAGAATAATTTTACCTTATTATATCAGTCAGTTTCAATAGCAATAACACAACAAAATAATCAGTCTTAAAAAACAAACGTACTCGTAGAGTAACAAATTTTTTACATGACATGAAATTTTGCTAGCATAGAAATAATCAACTGTAAAAACTTAAACAAGTATAAAAATTAAAATTTAAAACTTAAGAATAGTATACAAGCAAAATCATCTCTTTTCATTATGTAAGTTAAATTATTACTTTTTAGGACGAACTGCCACATATGGGCGGATTTGTTCTAAAAACGTGATTGTGCTAATTTTTTTGTTTTCATACTGTTCAGTTAAATTGGCAATCATTTTTTCATTCTTTCTTGTGTTGTTCTTTCTTCTGCTCACAGGAATGTTTTTGTTTTTCAGTCTGAAAGAAAAAACTAGGTAAATATCTTAATAAATTTCTCTTAAACTAATTTTTTTTGTAATATTTTAAATTGTTTTATATATAAGTAAAATAAATAATATTACCTCGCTTGTGCCGTGCCGTAGGTAGAAATATCAATCCTAATCATTTCTAAAAACGACAATAAAGACGTGTTCGTTCCTAGGTGTTTTTTTAAACGGTGATTCCAGGCCTCTACTAAATTAGTGGTTCTATGTTTTTCCTTATAACAACACCACTTTGCGATCATATCCGCAGGCTCAAGCCATTGTTCAACAAAATAATCATTGAACTTAGTTACTTGGCCGAAGAAGATGTAATGCAGGCAAAAGCCAAAAAATATTATAAAAAATGTTTTAAAAGACCCAATAAATGACTTTAAATTATAAATGTTTGTTTATTTCATTTTCCTCTTAGTTAGTAATTACACTGCCAGTAAAATAATAATTTACTGTACAAAAACCTTTTTTTTTTTTTTTTTTTTTTTTTTTTTGATATGACCACTCGCAGATGCAACTCTAGACGGTTGCCTTTCTGCTTAACCGGACTATCCTGTGGTGGCCAAAAATTACTTTAAGGCCCCCAGCCAGGGCTTACAAACTAGGATGTTTTATTAAATGAACCGACACTAAGGGCACCCCCTGTGGGGTTCGGGCCTCGGCTTAGTGCGTCATTGGGGGGAGGACAGCAATGGTCAGGCTGGGTCTGATTATTATTTGGGGAATTTAAAGCTACTTGCTCAGCTACGCGGGCTGGCTCGTCGAGCAAGGGTCGGGCTGTGATGTTACAGGGACGTCGCGGAGGGCCTCGGCGGCGGGGCCGGATACGCGGTTTGTATTTGTTTTTACGTCTGGTACTGGTTTCCCTACAACTCTCTTGGAGTATGGTGATGGGGTCGTCGGGTGTGATGAGAGTATGCCTAGGACGGCGAATTTTTGAGATATTAGAGGGGGCATATTGAGTGGCTGAGGAAATGAGGGGGTTGGGGTGTTTCTCAGCCCTGTCAAAGAAACTCCTAGTTAGGCGTTTCATGCACTGTTGGATAGTTGGAATCTTGAGATCAACATGGAGTTGGTTATTCCTAACGAACCACGGGGCTCCCGTGGCTCTTCGGAGAAATCGGTTTTGGAGTGTCTGCATCCTGTGGAGGTGGTGTGGCTTGGCATGCGCGAACACGGGGCACGCGTATGTCAGGATGGGTCGAATGCACGCGGTGTAGGTACGCAATTTGCACTTTAGTGACAATTTGCTGCGTGCATTCAACATGGAGTGGAGCCTGCCGAGAGCGAAGGCGGCGCGCGAGCGCACCGTCCTTATGTGCTCCCCAAAGGTCAGGCGTCGGTCTAGGATGACCCCCAAGTATTTGGCTTGCTTCTCCCAAGGGATCGGCTTGCCAAACATGGTGATCGGTTTTGGGGTGGGAGGGAGGCGGTACTTGGGTCTGAGGAAGAGAACCGCCTGGCTCTTGTCGGGATTTACTTCTATTCTCCATTTCCGGAACCAATCGCCTAAGGCTTTTGCGGAGTTTTGGAGAGTAGATGCTATTTTGTTAGGGCTTCTGCCTGAATAGTATATGGCTGTGTCGTCAGCGAATAGGGCTAGTTGAGCTGCCTTACTTTTGGGAATGTCGCTAGTGTATAGCGTGAAGGCTAGTGGGGATATTACCGAGCCCTGGGGGACGCCGGCGCGGATCGGATGAGGGGCGGAAAGGGCACCCTCGATTCTGTATCGGAAGGTTCGATTCGACAGAAAGTCTCGGAGAATGAGCACGAGACGATCCGGCACACCGAGCTGGTACAGCTTGTATATCAGCCCGTTGTGCCAGACCTTGTCGAATGCCTTCGCGATATCGAAGAACAAGGCACCTGTGTACAGACCTCGCTGGAAGCGGGCGCTGATGTGTTCGACTATGCGGTGCACTTGTTGGACGCAGGAGTGTTGGGGCCTAAACCCGAATTGCTCCTTTGGGATTAAGCTCTTTGCTTCGGCGTAATCTTTGAGCCGCTTATAAATAAGCCGCTCGTAGATCTTGCCTAAGACATTGAGGAGGCTGATGGGACGGTAACTACTCGGTGCCGTCTTAGGCTTGCCCGGTTTCGGAATACCGATGACAGTTGCCTGTTTCCACGACTGTGGGAATATATTATTGGCCATGGCGCTATTGAAGATAGCGGTCATTAGCACTATGAGGGCGGGAGAGAAAAGTTTGAACACCTTATTGGTGATTCCGTCTGAGCCAGGGGCTTTTCGGTGTTTAAGTCCCTTGATGATCCCCTCCACCTCTTCTGGTGTGACTGGGGGCAGGGGGTCATTCGGGTCCTCAACGGGGGGGAGGGAGGTTCGGCGTTCGACTTCAGCGTCCACCTCAGCGAGGTGAGCTGGGTCTACTGGCTGTGTGCTGGGAGAGCATTGAGCCTCTAGGCTGTCGGCCAGGCATTCGGCTTTGTCGTCGTCATCGAAAGCGACGGTTTTATCGGGGCGGATGAGCGGGGGCATGGAGGCTACTTCCGAGGAGCGTAGCTTCCTCTGTAGGTCCCAGAAGGCCTGATGGGTTGGCTCTAGGTCGTCGAGTAGCTTGTCCCAGCGATCCTCACGCAGTTTTTTGACGCATGTACTTACTTTGCGTTGTAAGCGACGCATGAAAACTTTGTTACTATCGCAGGGGAAAGCTCTGAATGCCCTGGTGGCCGCGTTCTTCTCGGTCACCAGGTCACGCACATCGTCCGGGAGTTTCCAGCGGAGGTGATCCTCCGCCGGGACCTCCCTTGAGCATTCGCTCAGGATTGCTTGTACGTGACCGGTGAGCGAGCCGATCGCGGCCTCCGTATCGGCTACAGTCTCGATGTTGTCGGGGATTTGGTCTAGGTGAGGGGACTCGGTGGATTTCAGCAATTCGCTTACTTTCATCCAGTCCGTAATCACTTTGGTAGGGGGAGGTTGAGTGGGGTCAGAGGGACCGTTTCTGGGGGCAAACTCCATAATCACTGGTCTATGGTCCGAATTCAGCTCGTCGAACGTCTCTATTGAATGTAATCGCAAGTTTACATTCTTCAGAAGCGCGACGTCTAGCACATCGGGGCTGTGATTATGGTTGTTAGGAAAGTGGGTGGGATGCATCGGGGCGATGACATCGAAGTTGAGGGCGCTGCAGAGGTTGTATAGTATATTACCTCTGGCGTTGGACAGGCGGCTATTCCACGCTGGATGTTTCGCGTTAAGGTCCCCCGCCAGAATGACGGAGTCACTTAAGTTGAGAAGAGCTGAGAGGTCATCTTTGATGGTGGAGTTAACCACCGCGGAATCGGTGTTGATAGGCGGTAGGTACGCCGAGACTATTGTGATGGGTTGATGACCTGTCATGCCCAGCCGACAGACAGAGACTTCAAGGTTGGACAGGGAAGGAGGGTCTAGGGGGATGCAGTAGAGACTGGATTTATAATAAATGAGAGTACCTCCTCTGTGACAGCGAGTCCTGTCGTTGCGAACTAGTCGATAGTTGGCAATTTTCGGATCTCGCTGGTGGGGCTTGAAGAAGGTCTCTTGGACTAGAAGTATGTCTAGGCGATGGTCGCGGAGGAATGTGGCGATCTCATCGCGTTGGCCGTTAAGGCCTTCTGTATTGAAAGTCCCTATTCTTAGGGATTTCGGTTTTAACCTGCGCGCTGGGAGGAGCTCTGCGGCGAATAATGAGGTAGTTTTCTGAGGGATTGCGTAACGTCGGGATACGCATTATAAATGTGTGCTAGGGCGATGAAGTCGCCGTTGCATGCTATGATGTCTCTTGACATCTGTTGGGCACGCGGGGTGTGGAACACTGCGAAGGTGCTCGTGATTACCCTGAAGGGGTCAAATGGGTCAGGTGCGGGGGCGCTTTGCGCAGGGGGGGGAGGGGGGGCCGTGAAAGTAAAGGGCGCGTTTTGCCCTTTGGCTGGGAATTGGGGCGCTGAGGGCGCTAGGGGCCTAGGCGCTTTGGTCGTAGCCTGGGGTGCTGGGGGGATGTGGGAGCGGGGCGTTGAGGGAGCACCCGCTTTTAAGGTTGTCCTGAGGGGAGGGGGGGGGGAGATTAGCTTTCCCATTAGGGGTGGGATGGGCTGAAAAGTATTTGACGGCTTCAGTGCCGGGAAATGGTTTTGGTGGTTCGTTCTGAACCAGGGGTTTGGGCGTTGAGTGGGGGCGGGGAGAGTCTCCATGAAGGAGGGACACTCTCTTTGGAGCGTCTGGTTGGCGCGTTTGGCCAGTTTAGGGGCCGAGGATTTGGGGGCCTTAGGGCAGCCGCGGTAATTGGCGGGGTGACCGGCCTCTCCACACAGCACGCAGCTGGGAGGCTCCGTGCATAGAGAGCGGTCTTTGGGACGGGGGCAGTCCGCGGTGCTGTGGTCACCAAGACACTTAACGCATCTTGGTTTACCAAAGCAGTTGCGCTGTGCGTGACCGTATAGTTGGCACCTGTGGCATTGGGACATAATGCCACTTCGGTGCGGTTTTTCAATGCGGATCCCCGAGAGTCCGCATATTTTGGTAATTTGATGGATGGGATGGTGACCCTCTACCGGGTCGCAAACAACCAACACCATGTTGTATGGTGTTGGGTTCTGGGTGCCGCCTATCTTGCGGTGCATCCTGTGGACCTCAGCCACGGGGATTTTTTGCGACTCAAGGTCGCTGAGTATCTCCTGGGTGGAGATCTCGATGGGGATGTTTTTTACCACTACCCTCGTGGGGATGTCTTCCTTGAGGGAGTGGGTATGGTAGAGTACTCCTTTATTTTGGAGCAATCTGGTTAGGTTTCGGTAGTCGTTTGGGGATGGCACGACTACCTTAATGCCCTGCTCGACGGCACGGGCATTTGTGTAATTTATTTTGCTATCGTAACATAGCTTGGATATTTCTGTACAAAAACCTATAGCAACCACCTATATATATTCAAATATCCCTTATTAGGTATATGATTAACAGGATTAGTTTCACATCATGCGTTTAGAGGGCGCTGATTGCAGTGCTATTTTGGCATATTGAGTTTGGTCTCTATTTCCGTATATAAAAAAGTACTCTGTGAATGACACACTAAACTTATCAGTTGCATATTGCAATATTCAATAACTTGACTCAGGTGTGAAAGAGATAGACATAATATCTATTCATACTTCCTTATTGTTTTCAATTTTGTAGATAAAAAGACGGACTTTTTATTGTTACCAATAACTGGTTTGGCTCAGTTAGTTGACGAGTTGGTTGAAGTTGAAAGATAAAATTTCCATAAGGTAATTTATTATAAATGTATATTATAAACATTCACTAACATTTTATATGAAGTGTTTTTGATTTTTTGGATGTTTGTACATAATAAATAAGCTTCTAATGGGGAAAAAGGTGTGTAAGGATTTGGTTAAGTGGCGATCTATTCTCTCTGCTATTTGATAGATAACTTTTGTTTAGCAAGGAAAAATACTTTATTATTAGGGTGAAACATTTTTCTCATTTACTGTACTAAGTGAAAAAGCACAAAAAAAAAAAGATATTAAATTAATCGTATCGGGGGCGTCGGCCACAGGTGCGTCAACCACTGGGGGCCTAAGCCACGGACCCAACATTTTTTGTAGGTAACGAAAGTGATCATAAAGACCACGAAAAATAACACTTATATGAATCATATTTAGTCTCTTAATTTAATTTTATTGCCTCGAAAAACGGACATCCCCTTTTTATTAACTTATCCGATAGAACAGGTTATTTTAAAAATAAGAGTAAAATACCCGTGTGTCAATTTTGTCCCAATCTAGAGATATATTTTTTTTAAGTTTTTTTCTATGGTTTCCATAAAAACCATAGAAATCAATAACTTTAGATCCAATCCGTTTTTGTTATACATTTGACTGCAATTACTTGATGATCTATAATAAGTAAATTATCAAGCCAACTATCAATTTTTACCGAGCCGGTGTAGTGAGTAACATCGAATTTTACATATTTTCGATTTCATTTTTTTATGGGCTTATTTCATGGCATTTGGATTCAATATTCAGACAAGCTGTTGCCATGTCACTAAGAAGTACTAATTAAAAATGTCATATCCAAATCTTATGGTATCTAGAATTTACAGGATTTACTTCGCTACACTGTCCCTTTCCTGGGCAAAGGCCTCGCTCCACTCCTTCTATCTTTCCACCACACAAACCCCACGCCCACAGTTTGTGAGCAAACATGTCCTGCCCAGTCCCATTCAAGTTGGGCAGCCTTTTGAGCCACGTCAGCTATCTTTTTTGGAGCGCAGTGTTGTGTTTCGAATCCGATCCATTAATTTAACGTACAGAAATATTTTTTTATTCCGAAACAACTGCCGTACTCTCAAAAAACAAAAGCATAAAAGAAATGTAAATACATAAAATAGAGGTAATAAAACCTATAGGCGCGTACGCACGTACGAACAAAACATGGTGAACACGAACATAATGGATCGCCTCGAACATTTTTGACGAACACAGGTTATGTTCGTTAGTGGTACGCACGTGCGAACAAAGTGTTCGATGTTCGTGTTCACCATGTTTTTGTTCGTACGTGCGTACGCGCCTTTAGAGGTTTTAATCTTAACATTCATGCTCGCACAACTTTGCGCAGATAAATCTGTGCTCCGTACTTTAGGTACAAACTTTGGTTTCCTTTCAAAGGTAAAATTTTGAAAAATCGCACGTGTTGCTAAAAAATGCTATTAGGTATACTTAATTAGTACAATAGTTAATTGGTGGAGTTCCTACCAACGTCATAGTTGCAGCCACATTTAGCAGCTGGATCAATGTAAATCTTTACCTTGATACGTATTTAATTTTTTCAGAGAAAGTAAATAATGAATGTGTCATTAATCCTTATATCCTTTTAGCTGTTTTTTTAATTTGTAAGTTGTAGGTATTACGTAATTAACTTTGAATAATTGTTCAACTAACCGCCGCAACCGTTCATTTGTGAAAATGACATAGCAAATGTAACATCAGGAAACTTAGGCAAGGAATGAGAAAAGTGGTTAAAGGCGTTTTAGATACCTATGTATATAACAAAGCTTGTGAACTACATCACAAAGAAAAAGCGTGTGCGTACCTATGCTTATTATACATGAATACACGTCTTCCTGCCATTCAGTACTTATTTGGTGCGCTTGCATCGAGATTCATTAAAGTTTCCAATTTTCGTTATTTTATTTATTCTTCCAAATTCGCCCCACACTTTATGAGGTATAAAGTGTGGGAAATGCTTAAAATGTGTTCCCAAAATAACAGCGTGGATGACCCTCATGACAAGTCAGTCCCGAAAGTCAAACAACCTATTAACTTTTTGTTGGAATGAAGAAGCCAACCAAACGATGATGATGAACCGTGGAGTTTCTTGTCGGTTCTTCTCCATAGGACACGAACAATTGGAACCGTGCACCTAGCTTCTGACGTTTCATAAGTGCCCATGTAGGCTTATGTGAAATAAAATATTTTGATTTTGATGACCCTAATATGCGCAACACATACCTACAATTTTATACATGGTACTGATTAAAAATAAAAAAAGGTCTATGTTATTAATTAAAAACAGTAATTTTTTGCACATTTACGGCGTACATGCATCATGCATGTAGTTACGTGAAAAGTTTATGAAAATAACTTTTATTTTATAACCAGGGTTGTTGGCTAGCACGGAATATTTTGAACTTTGATATAATTAATTTCTGTTGATAAAAGTAGAAAACAAAGAACAGAAATTTAATCGGTAGACCTTAATTTGCCACCATTAGATACGGCTCTATCTTTTACTTATTTGACAATGCGGTATAATTGCTATTATAATTGTCACGTTTTCACGACAGATGATGTTCAACTAAGCAGAAAACTAAGAATGAAACTTACAACATTTTCGGATTGTCACTCGTTGTCTGACGGTTTTTATTAAATCGGCTCCCGACTGTACTGTTGCAGCCAACGTTATTAATTTCAACTTGTCAAAAACAAGTAGTTATTCTAATAGTTCTGACTATTAAATAGAGTATAAAGTGAATGTTACTGCTTGTATGCTCACAACACAAATTCTATTCTAAGTCTAAACGCGAAGACTTGTAATTGGCTTTCTGTCGACTATTGTTTCCTTTTTTTATGTTTCCTTTAGCTGTAAGTCTTCCATGATGTAATAAATAAATAAATAAGTGGGCTCTAGATTCGAAAAATTGATGCAGGTAGATACATTTTCATTTCATGTGTAAATAATGGAATGGTTATCATTCGAATGATGTCGCCAAAAAGAAGACAGTGAATTTTGATTAAGAGAAACTTTATTGCTATTTACTCATAATCGAGCAAATATGAGGAAAAGATAATAAAAAAAACTAAAAGCCACACCACGCTTCTATAACAGTCGAAACAGGTACTTAATTTTTTTTTTAAAGATTAATTATCGATTTAAAATCTAATTGATGGATTATTGCAAATTTTTAGCATTGCAATGAAGATCAAGATAGGTCAAATGATCCAAGGACATTTATTTAGTATAAATAGGCACCGAGTCTAGATTCAGGGGCATAAACAGTTACAACTTGTAAAGATCAGGAGTGTTGAGCTGAAGAGGAGTGTAATATGTCCAAGTTTATTTGTCTTGTGTCGTGTGTCGTGGCTGCCAGCTTGAGCAGTTTCCATGTAAGTAGCATTCTATTAGCGTATAAAATCTTCTCTTTTACTGTGTGGTTTTAGGAAGCACGATTGTTAGCAAAGATCAGGCGAACAATCACGATTGGTTTCTTTTCTTGACAACCAGTGATGAGTTACACGGACCATTCGCGACCGCCCTTAGCCTTGTGATCACCAACATTTAAATCAGCTGATTAAATATTTAATCAGTTCTATAGTTAATTTCACATAAACAAACTGTTTAAATACCTAACCGGTGGGTGGTTTGAATCTTGGTGAGCACAAGCCTTAGTGGATCCCATACATGTCGCTAATGGCTCTGACCATTTGTGGCCGTCGCGTGTGGTCACTGTGCAGGGAGCCTTATCATAAGCTGTAAATAATATTATATTATATATTTCATTTTCAATTGAAGTTTTCTCATTTTAAGTTTAAGATAATTTTATTGCTTACTTGAATTTTTTTAATTAAAAATAGTTGGTATTTGTATGCACAACACTGGATACAATTTTATATGACTTATTCTGAACTTTCTTTGTTTCCGTTATTATTTCAGGTCATTAGAGCTGATAAGCCCACTCTACGTGACAACCTCAAGCCCATCTTGGATGAGTGCTCAAAAGAATTTCCAGGACTCACTAATGATGATATAAATAAGGCTACGGAGGCAGGCGATCCAACACAAGTAAATATTTGTTTCAATGGCTGTGTCTTCAAGAAGGCTGGGTTTGTAAGTAATATTTTACTACTACTAGTACTAAACAATAGACAAAACATAGTGGAGAAACCGGCCATGTTCTTGAACTCAAAATTGGAAGACATGTTTCATCCCCCAACCCAAGCTGTGCATGGTGCCCAGGACCTCTCGCAGAGGAGGCCTTTGTCCCAGCAGTGAGAATATTATTGTCTACTATACCTACCTGCTAGTTTTCATAACACAATTTATTTAATTTTAGTTACTACATACGATTTCTGTATTTTTTAAGTTTGACGTTTTTATACATTTTTTTAAGCTATTACTTCGAAAATCAGTATTCTCAACCACATTCAATACTTATCTCAGTTAATCATTGTGGACTTATTATATACATGCTACCCAAGTTTTAACAGTGTTGAATAGTTCATCCTACATCTACTTATATTAATTATACTGCCCCGTTGCCGCGTTGGTCTCGTGGTCGCTAGCGCGACTGCTGACCGAGGGGCCCTGAGTTCGATTCCCAGGTCGGGCAAAGTGTTATTGAGTTTTTCCATTAGGAATTTCTTTGTAACAGCCCGGAGTTTGGAAATTGGCGGTGTGATTCCCCCCGTGTCGGATCCCCGTGTCGTGTCGGATTGCCGTCCCATCGGACTTTGAGAGCGAGGGAGGAGGGAGTGCAACTGTGTCTGCGCACACACTTGTACACTATAATATTATCTCCCGCTTCGAAGGCTAGTCTCAGTTGAGATCGGCCGCCATGGCCGAAATACGGTCTGGAGGACTTTATTTTATTTTCCTTCTAACAGATCAATGACAAAGGTGAATACGATCTGAACACCGCCCTGACTAACCTTAGGAAGATTATAAAAGATGATGAGGAACACAACAAACTGGTAGAAATTGTTACAGAATGCACAAGCGGTAAATATAAACTTAATTTTTTTGAATTGGTATTCTAACTGCTCATAAAAAAATGGTTAATGGGATCAAATGGAATCTTTCTATAAAAGGTTAATATTTGTGTTGTCAACCAGTCATGGCAGTTGAATGACATTAAATTTGAAAGTTACTGTCCTTTATTATTCCTCTGACAACAACCCTAGGGCAACGATAATAAAGATTATGGCGATGCAAAATCAGAGTGTTCTTTTGGCACGTGGCTAAAAACGGAACTAATACCGCCATCTTGTTTTTTTATACAATTCACAAAATACCAACTCTGTCATTAATTTACCAACAGCGCCCCCGTGTAAACGCCAAAAGACATACTGTGTGTACTGTGTTACTGTAGTGTTGTGAGGATAAATGGTAAATGATTTTATTTTTGTAAGTAGGTTTGTACAAACACTTTTACATATCAATCATGTTTTTTTTAAAACTAGATGAGGTCGGCGTTTCCTATCTGATTACTCTGAGAAGAAAGGCCGAAACAAACTCAGAGCTAACAGTCTCTTTTAAAATCCAGATATAATCTTGGTCAGGTTATATGAAGACCATGTAGATCGATGATCGATCGATACTGTGCTGTGAAGTTACTGTAGTGCTGTGAGGTTAGTTTAGTGCTGTGAAGTTACTGTCGAACTGTGAGGTTACTGTAGTGCTGTGAGGTTACAGTAGTGCTATGAGGTTACTGTTGTTCGGTGAAGTTACTGTAGAACTGTGAGGTTACTTTAGTGCTGTGAGGTTACTGTTGTTCGGTGAAGTTACTGTAGAACTGTGAGGTTACTTTAGTGCTGTGAGGTTACTGTTGTTCGGTGAAGTTACTGTAGAACTGTGAGGTTACTTTAGTGCTGTGAGGTTACTGTTGTTCGGTGAAGTTACTGTAGAACTGTGAGGTTACTGTGGTGCTGTGAGGTTACTGTAATGCTGTTGAGGTTCCAAAACTCACTCAAGTGACCGCCCAAAATTCGAAAACGAATAAGCAATTTAGGCTGTGAGTTGTCGGTCAGTGAACTTATGATTTTTATTAAGTCAATTTTTGATGAACAATTGTTTTATTTCCGTTTTATTTCAGTAAAAGATACTGTGAGTGATGGAGAAGCCGGGTGCGAGAGGGGCGCTCGGTTGTCTGGTTGTATCTTGCAACATAAAGCCACGGTAAAGTATCTGCATAGAAAATAATAAAACTGCCCAGGTCGGGCAAAGACTTATTGGTTTTTTCTGTCGGAAATTTCTCAGTGGCAGTGGCCCCGTATAACATGGGACTTGCGAAATCTGGGTGTAGGTACCTACACTTCTGCCCACCATTCGGGAAAAAAAGGCGTGTTGTTATGTTATAATGTAAATATTACCCTATTTTATGAGAAATATTTCAAGTGAATTTTATATCTTTTCAGGTGCGTATTTAAGCAGTTTTGGGAAAAATCAAAATGCAGCGTAACAAGATAAACATAATTATGGACTTTGTTTTGATGGTATTAAAGAAGTTACTTCGGAAAACATTTTAAAATTGTTATTTACTTATTATACCTATCTGCCCCAGCCCCAGCCATTATGTTATACGACATTTTAACCATCTGGACAAAAACAGGGTATAAAAGGTGAATGGAGTAGAAGTAGCCTGTGGTACAGAAATTTATTTTTATTTCATACGTACTGACCAGACATGAGGGGCCCGTGGCTAAATAATAACAGCCGCACAGGTCGATCGATCAGGTTAAGCTACGCTTGCCGCGGTTGGTCTGTGGATGGGTGACCATCTTTACATACCGTGACCCCTCCGTGCCTCGGAAAGCACGTTAAGCCGTTGGTCCCGGCTGTCATTTGTGGATCTTTGACAGTCGTTACGGGACGTCAGAAGCCCGAAAGTCTGACAACCAGTCTTACCAAGGGGTATCGTATTACCCAGTAACTGTGTTGTGGAGGTCAGATAGGCAGTCGCTCCATGTAAAATACTGGTATTTCAGCTGCATCCGGTTAGACTGGAAGCCGACCCCAACATAGTTGGGAAAAGGCTACGCAGATGATGATGACGTACTGACCAGACTTAATAGGCTATATCTATGCAAAATTAGAACAAAATCTATTCGTTCGTTTAATTAGAAATAGGTAATAAAAAATATTTTCATCAAATATTTTTTCGGCATTTGAATCGTTCCCCAGACCTCGCAAAAATTACTTTAAAAAAAACTGGCCAGTGCGAGTCGGACTCGCACACGAAGGGTTCCGTACCACAAGGCAAAAACGCCGAAAAAAACACGTTTGTTGTATGGGAGCCCCCCTTATATTTATTTTATTCTGTTAGTATTTGTTGTTATACATATTGGTAACAGAAATACATCATCTGTGAAAATTTCAACTGTCTAGCTATCATGGTTTATAAGATACAGCCTGGTAACAGACAGACATACAGATGGACAGTGGAGTCTTAGTTTTATTTTTACCCTATTTTTTGTTTTATTGTATGTATAGAATATTAATGAATACAATTCATTACAAGTGCGGAAAGGCTGTCATTGCAAAGAGTTCCGACAAATGTCTACCCGAGCCGAGGCGCAGCCGAAGGCGAGGGTTGACAGTCGGAACAAGTTGCAATGACGGTTCCGCAGGTGTACTGAACGACTATTTTTAATACAGTTGCGAAAAAATGAAGCAATTTAATAAAATAATAAAAACACAATATTGCTTTTTTCTCTTCTCTCCACGTAAAAAATTTGTCGTGTATGTAATGTAACGACTTTTTGACTTTTCCGGTAAAATGTTCTCCGAAGCATTTTGTGCAATTATACTGAGTTCCGGTGGTGTTAATTAAAAAAAAATAGGGTCGAAATTACTCATTTTGTGCAACAAACAACTAAAACCGCAAATAAAATTTCTGGAAAATGGCGCCAACCGTAGAATATAAGCAGAGTTTTTTTTTCTTCACCCATTTTGGTAGGCAAAGGGAACTATCCATACAGCTTAGTCTTCAGTATATTTTTTTTATTGATATGAAAATGAAATTTAATGAGATGAAATGAAATGAAATGAAATGAAACCTAACCTAACTCATTCAATTAAATCATTAGATCTGATATTGAAATAAATCAGTAGCTTCTTTTTAGAAATATACGTATTTGTATGAATCACAAAAACTCTTTAGTAAAAACTTCATGGTTGGTTTTTCTTTTTAATAGACATTATTTTGACAGTTGGGAAAGAGACACGCACGAGTTCGGGAAAGGTAAAAAAAAAGCACTAGTATGTAATAGCCCACATCCCGAACGCTATACGTCCCTGCAATACACCACTTTTTGAGCAACTGTATTAAAAAAATATTTACAATAACCGAACTTCTGACAAAAACAGAAAATCTTCATCCGGTAAATAAGATGTTAGTTGTTGTGATGGGTTAATCGAAGTAACAACAGCCAAAAAAAATCATACTTAATTCAGTCAGGTAAGGTTTTTAATGTGATAAATATGCATATATCTCCGCAGGAGAACCAAGGTAACCGACACAGCCCGAAGAATTGCTAAACTTAAGTGGCAGTGGGCAGGGCACATTGCTCGCAACAGATGGCCGATGGGGCCGAAAGGTTCTGAAATGGCGACCGCGTACCGGAAGACGTAGCGTTGGAGGGCCACAAGGTGGTCCGACGACCTTGTGAAAGCCGCAGGAACCCGTTGGATGCGAGAAGCACAGAACCGGTCGAAGTGGAGCTGCTTGAGGGAGGCCTATGTCCAGCAGTGGACGTATTTCGGCTGAAATGATGATGATGATGATGAATGACAATAATAAACTTTTTCCTTTACTTTATGTGTTTTGAGACCTTGCTTCTTGCCAAATTGATGCTTTTGATTTATTTGCGAATACCGAAATATGTCGCATAAATGGCCGCATTTTTTTATTGCGTTGACTTATAAGCTTGATAATTTCAACTCAACTTGATTAGGTACTCCACGCGTTCTTGATAAAAAGGGTCTTGATAGATAGACATACTGACAGACGGATAACGTAGGTAGTGATTCTATAAGGATTTCGTTTTCCTTGTGAGGTACGGATTGTACGGAATCCTAAAAATGAAATAATTTCAGAAATAATGAGAGGCATAATTATTTTCCGGATGCTGAAAAGTTGACAGAATTTACAAAAGTGAGCAAACTGACCACTTTCCTTAATGTAGTATGTTTTTATAATAATGTCGCGCCCAATTACTTCAGTTTAGGATATTTAGGTAGGTAGGTATATAAAAGGAAATCAATTTGGTGTCCAGAGCACATACAGTTGAAGCTTCGAAGGATTAGGAGTGCGAAACCGAAAAGTACAACATGTTTAAGTCTACTTGTCTTATTTTTTGTGCCGTGACCGTCCTTCTAAGCAGCGTTTCCGTAAGTATCTAATTCGGCGAGGCCACAGGTGGCTAAAATCGCAAGTTCCAAAGTAGAGTAGGCTTCGACTTTTGTCTTCAGGTAGGCCTTCGTCAGGACGGTCCTTCATGCGAGTGACTAAAATCAACCGTGAAAATGCTGTCACAGGCGATCGCTCGCCGCATGCAGGGCGACATTTTGATGCAAAATTAACTATACCTATAACATTATTTTAAGTATATGCGAAACCCGAAACACGTGTCTAGTATTTTTATGTAAAGAATCTATGTAAAAAAATTCAAAACTGTATCATGAGAAATCACAAAGTTAAAAGCTTGTTAAGTTTGTCCGTACAAAAACATGCTCGACCGCACCGCTCGCGCCGCGCCGCCGCGCCGTCGCGTCGACGCGCCGCCCATCTTGCGTTCGGCGCGGAGAGAGTATTATAGTAATATAATACATAGAGAATAATAATAATAAAGGTTTATTCACAAAAAATACACAAAAGATTGGATAACCTACATAATGTCGCTCGGTGTTCAACTTTTATCCTTTTTTAAATATTTTTGGGACAAAATATAACATGGGGTAAAAATTATTGGAATCGATTCAGTTACTTATTCTGAACAAACTATATTCAGGTTTCGCATATACCTACTAAAAATAACGTTTTAAAGTCCTGCGATTTTTATCGGCTAGTGTAAATGGGGGTGGCGATTCGGTTTGCGAGGCGATTTGGTAAGCGACCAGTCACACGGCGAAAATCGACCTAGTGTAAATCCTCCGAGTGTTTAGCACGTAACGAATAACTCTGTTTAGGGATCACTCCGACGTTAATCTTACGGAACGGATTCCGTATGTGAAAAAATTGTATTTATTATTACCTATTTATTTGTTTGAAAAAATATGGGTTGATATTTTTTTTTATTTGTTTCAAAAGGCTGATGGAATCGCTTATTGTCGGCAAAGTTTCAAGCCCTTGGAAGAAGCCTGCTTAAAAGAGCTTGGAATCTCAAATGATGATTTGACAGCAGCTGTTAAAGCACGGGACATATCGTTGATAGATTCTTGTTTTTTTGGTTGCTTGTTCAAAAAAATTGGTATTGTAAGTATATTTTCTACAATTATTTTACTGTTCAACTTTAGCAAGGGTTTCCTTCATATTATTCTTTTTGACGTGACAACGTCTTAAATTAGGTTGCGGCTGGGAGTCACTTATGAAAAAGTGTAACGCTCGGTAACGTTACGTTCTTATTTTAAATTAGGTTGCGGCTGGGAGTCACTTATGAAAAAGTGTAACGCTCGGTAACGTTACGTTCTTATTTTCATTTAATTCCTTGTTCCTATTGTGCAATTTAATTATATTCATATCAATAAATATTCTACCGAGAAAAAGACGTTGTCACGTAAAATCTTCGCCCGTAAAACCGACTTTACAGGCAACCATTTTTTTATTATACTTACGTGATGGTATGTTTTTAGATTAAATACCTACATTGATCATCATTTTGACAGAATTTATATGATTTAATAAAATAATTGTATTTCTTTATACAGCTCAATGACAAAGGTCAATACGATTTGAACACCGGCCTGGCTGGCCTTAAAAAGGTGGCGGTGGATGATTCGACATACGCCACATTTGAAGACGCAGCAAAACGATGCGAGACTGGTATAAAAGATTTTCTTTTTTTTTTTTGCATACACTAAATAAATATATAATAATAAATACTAATAACTTTTGGGTATACACTGTGTGTTCCAAAAATATTGACAAATGCATAAATGGAATTCAAAAAAAGAAAAAAAAACTAATTAAACAGACTACGGTTCTAAGTTGAAGATCTGCGAGCATGTGAATGATTTTTTGGCTAAATTGTTATTTCATGGTCAATCAATCACTATAACCTATAACCTTATATTTAGAAGCAAACCAAAGACCTAGATCAGGGCCGGAAGGGCGCAGAGCGTTTGTTTATATTTAAGAGTCGGTTACAAGCACAATTATATATTTTTTCCTTTGGTCACTTTCAGGTAGAGATCAAGCTGTAAGCGACGGTGAAGCTGGATGTGAAAGGGGTGCGCTGGTGGCTGCTTGCTTCTTGAAAATGGCATAGTAAAAGAAAACTATAGAAAGGCATAAAAAGTGTAGGTTGTTATTTCTTTGGTTTAATTAAGCTTTTGTAAGTCCGGTGACCAGGCTATGATGGTATGGCTAGAAAAGGGTTCACTATTAAGCTTTTGTAAGTCCGGTGACCAGGCTATGATGGTATGGCTAGAAAAGGGTTCACTATTAAGCTTTTGTAAGTCCGGTGACCAGGCTATGATGGTATGGCTAGAAAAGGGTTCACTACCGTCCGTTCACACTTATTTTATCTCTAACTAGCTTCTGCCCGCGACTTCGTCCGCGTGAAATTTCACCCTCTTAAGGGTGGAATTTCGAAAAACCATTTCTTAGTGGATACCTACTCTTCACAAAGAACACACCCTCCAAATTTCATTTCTCTAGGAGCAGCGGTTTAGACTGTGCGTTGATATATCAACAATCAGTCAGTCAGTTTACCATTTTATATAATATATATAATATATAGAAGATATGTAGATTTTGCATCCCTGTCAAAATCACAGTAACTTTTACAGTCGTGGCAATAAGGTTGCAATTGGGTTGCTGCCATTGCCAAGTCTGTCAAAATCACAATGATCTTTATTTTCGTTGTAATAAGGTTGCTATTCGGTTGCTGCTGTCAGAGGTAACATAATTGTGAACGGACCATAATTATCACGGCTAAAAGAGATGTATGAAAGAAGACATGGTGCGTCCACCCCAAATAAATTTGATAAGAGGGCTAGGAGAGTGATGAGATTCGAAGAAAAAAGGTGTTGATTCCCAAATTCGGTGCTTTCTAAAAAAAAAAATTTTTTTGAGATTTGTACGATAATATGCACCACAAGATACTCGGGCATGTTAAATTATGATTTTTCTCCGGAACTCGTTGAGCTTCATTGTCTCGTCGCTTTTCTGGTGGTCGTCACTGTTGATTCTTGCTACAATGGTAATAGAGAGGCTCGCTTTTCCCAGAAAATAAAACTGGGTAATTGTGTGCATTAATCTATCTATAAATATATATATATAAAACCGTACGCTAAATACGTGCTTTGTCGTGGAGTTGCGGAAACCAGCCCGTATTACCTATTACCTATATATATATAAATAAAAAGAAAAGTCCTGACTGACTGATTGACTGACTCATCAACGCCCAGCCCAAACCCTTGGACCTAGAGAGCTGAAATTTTGCACAAAGGTTCCCTATATAATGTAGACAAGGAATAAGGAAGGATTTTTCGAAATTCAACCCCTAAGGGGGTAAATGGGGAGAGGGTGAAATTTCACGCGGACGAATTCGCGGGCAGAAGCTAGTTTTAAATATTTACATTTTAAACTGTTTTAAAAAATATAAAGATTTTGTTGTGTTGATTCATGGAAAATATTTTATGTGTTTTTTTTTTCAGTTCCTAATCTTGAAGTGCGCAGCGATTCTTGATAAATATCTGGACTTTGTTTTATGAAAACTTTTAAATGGATAAAACAAAATAATAATAATAAATTAAATAATTTACATTCGCATTTTTGAGTTTTATTCTCTAAAGTATTGGCATCTACTTATTACAATTTGTACAACATCGATGTATAGAAACCTAAACAGGCTTTCTGTTATGTATTAATTTGTAATTACTGGTTATGTCATCTAAAATAAAGTAAAAAAATCAAAATGATCTGAGTTCTTGTGTAGAAATTGAAGTCAGGCTATATCATGCGTATTTACCTAAACAAAATGGTAAAGACGAAGTAGTAGAACAATTTCTATGAAAACTTCTTGAAAATTGTTTCACTAGAATCGCGCCGTAGCGTCACGTCGCGCGTGTCTGCGTCTTAAATGCAAGTACCATTTAACTGTCGAGCTAATTATTTTGTAAATCAATCTGCCTAGACTTTTTCCAACTATGTTGGGGTTGGCTTCCAGACTAACCGGACGCAGCTGAATATCAGTTTTTTACATAGAGCGACTACCTGTCTGATCTCCACAACTCAGTTACTGGCTAACACAATACCTCTTGATAAGAATAAATAAATTGTTCACCAAAGAAGCACAAAACCGGTCGAAGTGGAGGTGCTTGGGGGAGGCCTATGTCTAGCAGTGGACGTCTTACGGCTGAAATGATGATGACGATGATTCTCACCAAAGTGTATTTAAACAGGTTGACTGGTAGAAAATGCCTGTGGCATTAAGTCCGCCTCTATACATTGCTGTGCTTGAAGTATTAAATAAATAAATATCTAAACAGCTGTGTGCATATCCGACAAGCTTTCGACTGTAAATGGCTTACATATTTCATCTGTCTAGACGTTTCTCAAATATGTTGGGGTCGGCTTCCAGTCTAATCGGATGCAGCTGATTACCAGTCTTAATAAGATGGCATGAATATTAAAAGTGTCGAAAAACGGGATTTTTTTCACACTCGTAGTTTCCTGCGTAGAGCGTAATTTATATTGTAAGCGAGTGTTCAAAAAAAAAAACAGTAAAAACTTATCCAGTCAACACCATAACATCAAGGTAGGATTCAAGACAAGGGTCGGTCCTAATACAAGTAAATTTTATTTAAATACAGTACAACAACTAAAATTATCTGAGCAATAGGTGGCAGTACCTACTCTTTATTGAATGCTCAACGAAAATGGTAAATTTTGCTTCAGGAAGTTCCATTCAAAAGTTGAACCAACCATGTAACTTTACCGAGCAATAAATTCATAAAATTCATAGAAACTTTTCAAAAGAGGAATATTGTTCAACGGCTTTTTTGGATGTTCAATGGTTGAACCTTGTCATATAATATGACAAGGTTCTAAATATGGTTAAGATTTCCGGAATCCGACAATATGCTGCTACAAGCCAAGTGCAAGTGCAATTTAATTATATCTCTCTATCATTTCAGTAAAAGATAAAGCCGTAAGCGATGGGGAAGCTGGATGTAAGATGGGTGCGCTGGTGGCTGCTTGCTTCATGGAACTTAGACACGGAACTTCATGGAACAATGTGAACAAACATGGTAAATTAAACAAATACAATCACATAGTTTTTTTTTAATAATATGCTTTGCTAGATGTTTTTTTCTATGCACGTTAAGGAGAAGGTAAATTACTAATATTTAATTAATTGGGTAATTCTGAAGTCATTCTTATTTTTTGCAGGTCCTTTACCAAACGATAGAATCAGCAGATTTAGCGATACGAAAAAAAAATCTGGACAGTGAATTTCATTGGTTTATTGTAAAAATATGATTAAAGAAAATAAACTTTTTTACGGCTATAATGTAACGCTATTACGGTTTTTTTCCTTCCATTCCCAATATTGAAATGTCTAGGTTAGTAAAGTATTGTGTAGATGAACAAATTTTATTTTACCCTGTATTTAAATGAGTCGTACGAATAATTTTCACGATAACGTTTTTTTTTTCGATGTCATGATGTGACATTATTTTCCGGGCGCTCGTTTTCAGGTTAAAATTCAATGCCCAGTTTCCAAAAATGCAGATTTGAAGAAGAAGAAGAAGAAGCGGGCAGAAGCTAATTAGTAGGATATAATTCTTGTAGTTAAATATATATATATATATATACAAGAATTAGCTCATACTTAGAACACTAATTCATACTGTTTTGCTTATGTTTATAAGCAAAACGGTATGAATTTAAAATTGGGTGCCGATTGTGCTATTATAATTACATCATGTTCAATAATCTATTGTTTAGAATATTTATATAATAAGGTGTGATGTTGGAAGCTATTTAGGTCAGATATAGTTTAAGTTTTGCGGGGTCAGGAGTGCGAAAGTGAAAAGAAAAATAATCATGTTCCTTAAGCTTTTTTGTCTTTTTTTGTGTGGTGTGGCAGTGACTGTAACCGGCGTTTATGTGATCATCGTTTTTAGGGTTCCGTAGTTCCTACAAGGAACCCTTTAAGTTTCGTCATGTCCGTCCGTCTGTCTGTTTGTCTGTCTGTCTGTCCGAGATTTTGCTAAGAGACCGTTAGTACTAGAAAGCTGCAATTTTGTAGGAGTGTGTATATCGATTACGCCGACAAAGTGGTAAAATAAAATTTTGGAAAATATTTTTTTTAGGGTAGCTCCCCTATATGTGAAGTGGGGGTGAATATTTTTTTCGTCGCCTACCCCATAATTTGGGGTATCGCTGAATAGGTCTTCTAAAATGACTTGGGGGTTGCTAAAATTATACAAAAATAATAATATTACCATTACTTATAATTATTCAGAGTAAAGAACAACAGAATCGTACTATATTGTGATAACGGGAACCCTACACTGTGCGTGGCCCGACACGCACTTGGCCGGTTTTTTTCATGTTTGAAGTTGTCTGGCAAAGTATCCAACTAACTGTACCTACCCTCTTGGGATCACTCTATCTGTTGTTAGTCTATCTGTTTGTGTGTCTTCTCAGGAATTATTAAGACTGCCACAGATTAACCCCCTTACTAATAAACGTACTATATCAGATGAATCGTTATACACCGATTTCTCTCTTTCAGTCGTCAGTAATTTGACTTACGAAAGAAGAAGACAAAGCGTTGTGTAACTATACAGACGCTATACGAGTCATCATAATCATCTGCCTAGCCTTTTCCCAACTATGTTGGGGTCGGCTTCCAGTCTAAACGGATGCAGCTGAATACCAGTATTTTACATGGAGCGACTGCCTATCTGACCTCCACAACCCAGTTACTGGGTAATACGATACCCCTTGGTAAGACTGGTTGTCAGTTTTACCAAGTTTATAAGGAGTATAACGTTTATTAGTAAGGGGGTTAATATATTACAAACTAGTAAATTATCATAGTGATAGCATTTAACCCCTAGTTGGTTTCTATGATACTGATTTATGTATTTTTTGAGTGAACTTAAAGTAATATCTATATAATTATACAAAATTCAAAGTCCTGACTGACTGTTATGTCAACGCACAGCCTAAACCGCTGGTCCTAGAGACATGAAATTTGGAGGGTTTGGGCTTTGTAAAGAGCAGGTATCCAATATGAAAGCGTTTTTCTTAATTCCACCCCTAAGAGGGTGAATGGGGGGAGGGTGAAATTTCACGCGGATGAAGTCGCGGGCAGAAGCTAGTTAGTAGGATATAATTCTTGTATTTAAATATATATATATATATACACGAATTAGCTCATACTTAGAACACTTACTTTGTGTGTCGAATTAGTGAATTAGTTAACCACCACTGGCATCAAACCATCATAAAAAGTATTTTCGTTCTATATCATAAAATGACGAGGGGCCCGTGGCTAAATAATAACAGCCGCGCAGGTCGATCGATCAGGTTAAGCTACGCTTGCCGCGGTTGGTCTGTGGATGGGTGACCATCTGTACATACCGTGACCCCTCCGTGCCTCGGAAAGCACGTTAAGCCGTTGGTCCCGGCTGTCATTTGTGGATCTTTGACAGTCGTTACGGGTCGTCAGAAGCCCGAAAGTCTGACAACCAGTCTTACCAAGGGGTATCGTATTACCCAGTAACTGGGTTGTGGAGGTCAGATAGGCAGTCGCTCCATGTAAAATACTGATATTTAGCTGCATCCGGTTAGACTGGAAGCCGACCCCAACATAATTGGGAAAAGGCTTTGCAGATGATGTATCTATATCATAAAATCTGTGTTTATTTTTAAAGACAAGGGAAAATGGGGGACCTGCTAGCATTAAGGACCTTCATATAATGTTAATCGCATGTGCGACGGAGCACGGAGTCCTAGATACTGAATTACAAACAGCTATAGAAGTAGACGACGTGACGTTGGTTAATTCCTGTTTTTGGGCATGTTGCTTCAGAAAAGCTGGATTTGTAAGTATTTCTTTAACTTATGTACACATTTCAGTTTAAGCTGACCTCACATGGTATAGGTTTTTCATACAATCAGAAGTCAGCTTATACTGGTTATGTATAGCTTGATTTGTAGCCGTGCGTACGTATATACTTCTGCAGTTTTATCAAGATTCACCTGAAAGCCTTTCATGCTCTTTATATGGTAGCCAATTTTCAGCCTTACTTATTTTCTGTACAGGTATTTATAAATTCTACAACTGTCGAATTAATACACTAGAATAATATTCTTACAGATCGATGATCAGTTTTAAGAAACTCGTGCACCTATTTGGGTACCAACATTTAAATAATTGTGTATATACTTTCTTAATTACAGCTTGATGGCAATGGTCAATACGTTCTTGAGCCCGGCCTGACATACAGTAGAAAGATTGTGAAGAGAGATGACGTATACACCAATCTAGAAAATGTAGCTAAACAGTGCGAGTCAGGTACCCACAGATTTTATGCCTCTCAAATATTTCAAATGTGCATGATAAAGATGGAAGAAGGCGTCTGACATTCATTCTGCTGTTTGCTTCTACAGCAAATTCTGTGACATCACAACCACACATCATTACTCTTGTAGTCTTAAGGCGAGGACTCGAGTCAACCAATAACAAGGGCTAATACAAGATTCATTGACATCAATCAAGATAAGCTGCGAGGGATATGTTGCGCAAGTACATAGTAGCACTTATCATCGCATCAATGTGATGTGTGCGGGCGAGATAGACATAAGACCCAGCGGGTGGGTACATATCGTGAGGAGAGAGAAAGCACATATCACGATATCTCTGCTATGTTTTATACATACCGTTGCCATGATAACATATGCGGAGCATAGTAGATTGGAGGTTCATTACTCACCCTTGGTATTTTGAACTTGATCAGGCTTCCAAAAATCGGGTACTAATATTCTGTGTTTATCAGATACGTATGCAATTTAAATATTTCTTCTCTTAATTTCAGTTAAAGATAAATACTTAAGCGACGGAGAAGCTGGGTGCGGAATGGGCGCGCCGATAGCCGCTTGCTTTTTGGAACAGATGTATCAAATACAGTTATGTAAATTTTAAATACATGGGTACATAATTACAGGTTGGTCTTCGGCTGCATAAAGTTAGACTGGAAGCCGACACCAACATAGTTGTGAAAAGGCTAGGCAGATGATTATGATGTAGGTTGAGTCATCTTTTTGATTTAAACTTTAAAAGAACAAGGTCTGCAAAAGCACCTTCATAACTAGTTTACTTATTGGAGCATATACATAGTCTCATTGTGACAGCACCCTTACTGTACGGCAAATACCTTTTAATAAAAAAAATATATTATTACAGGTTCTTCGCCAAAACTTACAACTATTATGGAAAGTCAAAGTCAAAGTCAAATCATTTATTTCAAATAGGCACATTAAAGGCACTTTTGAACGTCAAAAGATTATGATGAGATGATAATACATCACCACTACTCCGTACGCTACCGCTACCTAAATCCTCGAGGAAAATAATGTTATAAAATAAATATCTGGAAATAGTTTTAATGTTATTTTTTAGAAAATATTTATTTAAAAATATAATAATTATTTCTTTTAAACTTTTTACGTTTTATTGTATAGAATAATAATCAGCATCTCATAATCGGTCGTTAACCTCACACAACAGATTGAGAATGTAATTATTTAGAAAAAATCATTAGACGCAGTATTTGTGGACTTATTGGCAGCATACGACACAGTTATTATTGTGCAGTTGCTTTAGAACCGTATCAACCTGACGGATGATTAAAGGTTTACCCGAGTTCTTCGAGAACTGCTTAGTAACCGACGATTCCAAGTGATTATTCTTAACGGTAAAAAGTAGGTGGCATGATCTGCCTTGGGGTAGTATACTGGGTCCACTACTGTTCAAAACATATAACAGTAATCAACCGGCAAACTCAAATCAAAGAGGTTTGAAGATTTTATAATGGAGACTTTTATGTGTCACTTTTCCGAGGTATTAACGTTCAAAGTTGATCACGTGACTCAATCATCAACTTTGAACGTTAATATCTTGGAAACGTGACATTTTACGGTGTTTGGTATTATACAGTGTGAATCTTCATAATGTGCACATATCGAAATGAGGGAAACTAAGCTTAATTTTATCGACGGAAAAAATATAAAAAAAAATTAAAATGTTGTAGCATTTTTTAAAAAAAATTTTCGCTGCTGTGACCCCTGTGTAAACAATCGCCCCTCAATTGAGAATTATGGTTTTTTTTTTAACAAAAATCTTATATTTTTTCATCATATTTTACAATAATTGTAAAATTACTCAATAACAGCCCCGATTACCTGCCCTTTTTGATTACTTTAAATTATTCTCAATCGTATCAGATTTCTAAACGTAAAAATTCCATGTTTATAACTCAATCACAACATTTCCTATCAACTGTTAAAGAAAGGCCTTGCAATCACCATACTTTAGGTAAAGATCCTTTTAAATATTTTTTTATTTTTTTAATATTTTTTCCGTCGATAAAATTAAGCTATGTTTCCCTCATTTCGTTATGTGCACATTATGAAGACTCACACTGTATACGTTTCATGCGTGGCAGCCATCTTCAAAATGGCGCGACAGTAGGTATGCCACGGATCTTCAAAGCCCTTTGCAACAATGCTTTCTGTACGCAGAGAAACTGGCACTAACTTGCCAAGCAGCTACTGGAACTGAACTGGAACTGAAATTTGGAGGGTGTGTTCTTTGTAAAGAGTACCTACCTAGGTATCCACTAAGAAAGGGTTTTTCTAAATTCGACCCCTAAGAGGATAGGGGGAGGGCGAAATTTCACGCGGACGAAGTCGCGGGGAGAAGCTAGTCTAGAATAAAGTCTTGATTTTTCTCCTGTTGACATTTGTTTAACATCCATACTAATATTATAAATATTCGAAAGTAACTATCTGTCTGTCTCTCTGTCTGCCTGTATGTTATCTTTTCACGCCAAAACCACTGAACGGATTTCAATAAAATTTGGCAGAGAGATAGATTGCATCCCGGGGAAGGACATTATGATAGTTTTATTGACATACGTCGCGGGCGAAGCCGCGGGCGGAAGCTAGTATTTTTTAATGAATGTAATGATACATCCAAATAAAGCAGATTATAAACACAACCATATAACAAAACTTCACGCCTGTATTTCCCGATGGGTTAGGGAGAGCGTCATTTTGATTAAAAACCTACTCGGAATTTGAAGCAATAAAGAGAGACAATAAAAAGAATCCTGAATATTTGTCACTACTTAAAACGTGAAAAAAAACTTAAAACTATGATCGTATTGGTCGCCAAAGCATGTTTACTTAAGTCTGATTCTTAATGACTTACCGTCCGATAAATAATTTAAAACAATAATAATAATATTTCAATATTTACACCGATACAGAAGTACAACTCTACTTAAAAGAACTAACGTCGCCACCATCTTGTTTTGTCAATACACAGTGACAGTGACAATTTCACAAATTTTTACTAACAACGCCCCCCCTGTCAATGACATTCAGGCACCAATAGTTTCTTGTATATAGCTGTACCTACTACTTGACCAAGATAATAAAACAACTGTTACTCATATCGTGTCTTTAGCTTTACAGGTTCGAATAGTATTAAGCAGGATTTGAAATACCGGTATTTTTGGAAACAGGTACCATTGGCTTTGGTGTGATACCGGTACCAAACGTAGTATCTGTACTATTTGGTATAGGCACTTTCTGATCAGTATCAGTATTGTACCTGTAATAAAACAAGTACCAAAGAAATATATCCGTAAGTTAGAGAGAGAAGGCATTAGAAAAATACCTTCAAGGTACGAGGTTCTTCGCACAAATACGAGATTTGTGGTACGCAGCGGGTACCTGAATAATGTACCGATATTTGTTAGGTGGAGTACCGGTACCCCGGTACCGAAATGACAAGTACGGCTAAGTGCTGACACAGAACTTGTACTTTTGGTACCGGTTCCAAGCCCTGGCATTAAGACAAACGCGGGGCCGGAGATGGTAAGCAGGTGGATGAGCAACATTCTATCCAGTTATCTTACGGTCTTGGTCGGGGAGTAGTTTCCTTAACGTAGCATAGAAGGAGGGATAACACGCAATAAGAGCCTCCAGAATACAACGACGGCCAGCGCAACCTGGCGGTTAATTGCGTAACACACTAAGTGCTTGGCCAGACTGGCAGCGCGGGGCGAGGAGCGGTGCGGGTGCGAGAACCCCCGCGCGATCTACCTGTTTGCAGTCGAACGCGGCTTAGTTCTAGTGTTGTCAAAATATAAATTATGGATGATGAAGACTTATTTTTACTAGACGCCCGGCGCGCTCCCCGCGCTCCCCGCACTCACTGCAGCCACTTGTATGAACCAAGCACTAACAGTAGCAATGGTTTTCATTTCAATAGTTCAACAACTTTCATTGCGTTATTTATGTTGTTAAGCAGACGATTTGAAACATACTATGAAGCAATGGATTAACAATATCCTTCAAAATGGTTTAGATTGTAATTGATAGTGTATTACGCAATTAGGGTGCTATTCCTGAAGCGAATCGTAAAAGTACCTACATGAAATTGTTTCGAGTCAATTTGCTGCATCCAGTTAGGCCGATCTGGCTGGATGCAGCAAATGCAGCAAGCCAGCGTCTGTCAGATTGATCTCGCCATGTTTATTCCTTTGTGAGTTAGTACCCAGTTTCGAGAGTCATCACGAACCGTCTCGCGCGCAGGTTTGACGACTTCCAGCCTCCCGAACAAGCCGGATTCCGTAAAGGCTTTAGCACCGTAGACCACATACATACGCTGCGACAGGTTATACAGAAGACCGAAGAATATAACTTGCCTCTCTGCTTAGCGTTTGTGGACTACGAGAAAGCCTTTGATTCGATCGAGCAATGGGCTGTGCTGCAGTCTCTTCAACGGTGCCAGATCGACTATCGGTACATCGAGGTGCTGAAGTGTCTGTACGAAAACGCCACTATGTCAGTCCGACTCCAGGATCAGACCTCGAAACCTATCCTTCTGCAGCGAGGTGTAAGACAGGGAGACGTTATCTCTCCGAAACTGTTCACCGCTGCACTGGAGGATGTCTTCAAGGTTCTGGACTGGAAAGGGGCTGGCATCAACATCAACGGCGAGTACATAACTCACCTTCGGTTTGCCGACGATATCGTAGTCATGGCTGAGACTATAGAGGACCTCAGTACAATGCTCGATGATCTCAGTAGAGCCTCCGAAAGAGTGGGTCTTAAAATGAACATGGACAAAACGAAGGTCATGTCAAATGCCCATGTAACACCCACTCTCATAAAGATCGGAGACGCTACACTCGAAGTCGTGGACGAATATGTGTGCCTAGGACAAACTGTCCAGTTAGGGAGGTCTAACTTCGAGAAAGAGGTCAATCGTCGAATCCGACTCGGCTGGGCAGCGTTTGGGAAGCTACGCGATATCTTCTCGTCCCACATACCGCAGTGTCTCAAGACGAAAGTCTTTGACTAGTGCATGTTGCCAGTGATGACTTATGGCACTGAAACGTAGTCGCTCACAATGGGCCGTAAAAGAAGGCTAAAAGTCACCCAAAGGGCAATGGAGAGGCTATGCTTGGAGTTTCCCTGCGTGACCGAATCAGGAATGAGGAGATCCGCAGGAGAACCAAGGTAACCGACATAGCCCGAAGAATTGCCAAACTTAAGTGGCAGTGGGCAGGGCACATTGCTCGCAGAACAGATGGCCGATGGGGCCGAAAGGTTCTGGAGTGGCGACCGCGTACCGGAAGACGTAGCGTTGGAAAGCCTCCCACAAGGTGGACCGACGACCTTGTGAAGGCCGCAGGAACCCGTTGGATGCGAGAAGCACAGAACCGGTCGAAGTGGAAGTGCTTGGGGGAGGCCTATGTCCAGCAGTGGACGTCTTTCGGCTGAAATGATGATGGTGATGAGTTAGTACCTACTTGAGTGGCTTTACCAGGTATTCGTCCAACACAGCACTGTTACAATTTATATACCAGGCACATTGTCGATAGTGCATGGTAACGATGGCTATGCTATTTTGATTTAGGTACAGTCAACTTGCATAGCTAAATTGTATCTTTTGTAGGTATAATCTTTGCATCCCCATTACAAGGTACCTACTATTTAAGGTATATTAGGTACGGTAATTCCCTGCTATAATGATTCGTATACAAAAAAAAACTGACAATTGAAGCCAATTCAGTTTAACGGAAGTAGTTCCAATTATTTTCCGAATGTCCATGTTCATAATGATATACAATTTCGTGTGAGAATTTTAGCGAATTTGCCAATAAAATTGAGAAAACCTTTTATATTTTTGTTAAAAAAAAAATAATCGGAAGCCATTTTTAGGGTTTGGTACGGCAAAACGGTAAAAAGCAACCCTTATGGTGCGACTCAGTCGGTCTGTCCGTCTGTCACAGCTTATCTCAAGAATTACTAATGCTATCAACTTGAAATTTGGAATAGTTTTAGATGACGTTTATAAATGACCTAAATTATATCAGTAAGGCGTATCGCACACTACAACGCGCCCCGTCGCGTATGATTTTTGCGTATAATGTCGCGTGTGATTTTTTACATACAAACGTGCGTTTGGCTCTGTTTCCCGCGGTTCTGTCGCGTCGCGCGTTGTAGTGTGTGATCCGCCTAACTATCCAAAAAGTCTTTGTAATTGGCAATATAATGGCAAATTTTTGGAACAGCGGCTAATAAAAAGATCAAACGGAAGAGGCGTTTTTTGATGCGTTTTTATAGCAATCAATAGCAATAAGTGTTCCGTACCTAATATAATAGGTATAATTAGTATAGGTATAATGATAATTATCTCGTGTACAATTACTTCTGTTTACGGTTTTTATATAAATATGCGCCCAGTTGGTATTCGGGGCACTACCAGTTGAAGCTTTGAACGATCACGAGTGTATATCTGAAAAATATACAACATGTCTAAGTTTACTTGTCTTGTTTTGTGTGCTGCGGTTATAAGCTTTAGCAGTGTTTATGTAAGTATCCTTTATATTCATTTTTGTGGTACGCTAGCAAAGTACTGAAGACCCCTTTGAGATTTCGGTATACAGGCTGGCCATCCCAAATCGAAGCACAAACTGTACCATGAACTCAGCACATGGTTCATGATGATTGATTACATTTTTCGTAGGTTATAAAAAAAAAATATCTGCTGTTTCACAGAAAACTGCAATACCTACGAGGTCAAAATGTAAAAATGTATTTTTTTTTAATCACTGACAAATTTCAACTCAGACATTTTCATTTAGAATCATGTACAGACGCCAGCACATCAAGCTACTACAATCTGTCAAATTTCGTTAATAGATTTTCAACTTTATTGCTAAAACATAAGGCTCAAAATTGATTGGGAAAATTTGACAGTTTCGGGTAGCTTGATGTGCTGGCATCTGTAGGTACTAAATCCATGGTAACAGGTTTTTCGTCGATGTCCCTGCCATCATGTGTATCAACGCTAATGGAATCTTGCAATTCTGTGCTGGAAGTTCGATAGTATGGGCAATTATGGGCTTAGGTCGTGCTCATTCCCCGAAGATCAATCTAAATGTCTATTTTATTCAAACTTATGTTTTAAATTATTACTGTTACAAGTTAAACAAATATCAACTTTATTTCAATGCATATTAAGTTAATTTCAGAGTGACTAGTACTATTACTAGCAGATTAGCTATTATTTCTACAATCCGTCATAATCATTTCAACGGAACTGCCATACCAATATTATAAATGCTAATGAAACTGTGTTTTTCTTTTTATGCCTTAACGGCTGAACGAATTTCGATGCAATGGCACACAGGTAGACCATGACCTGGGTAAGGATATAGGACACTTCTTATCCCGGTAGTAAGTACGTTCCCGGGGGATAATTTCCAAACTCAACGCGAGCGAAGCCAAAGCTATTATTTAATTTTCTGTCTTTATTTCATGTTGCAGGCAGATGAAGAAGAAAAAGCTGCTTTCCGTGAGGCTGTTAAACCATTCGTAATGGAGTGTGCAAAGGAACATGGCATCAGTGAGGCTGATATCATGGAAGCCAAGGAAACACACAATTCAGACATCCTTAAACCTTGTTTCGTGGGCTGCACCTTAAAGAAGTTTGAACTCGTGAGTAGATTCTCACAACTATAAAAATGTGACAGTCTTCAATCACACATTGTTTATGTGTGGATATGAATGAAGTTTCTCTTAAATACAGGTCTTGCTCTGGTGGAACACGTAGAGTATCTACTATTTCTTTTTTGTTCCTCAAGTATGCAACAGAAGGAGCGGAATTTTTCGTCGGTTATCAAAGAAAAAATCTGCTGTTTCACAGAAAAGTGCCATCGCGGTCAAAATGGAACAGCAATTTTTTTAAGTACCTCAGATGTTCAGAATCTGAGGTACTTAAAAAAATTGCTCCCGGCCACCGTAGGCGCGGGCCTGCGGGCGGAGAGTAATGGGTAGCTCACCGTCCGATCAGGACCAGGCCCGTGCCGGACGGCGCGTACGTGTTCCACGCGCGCCTCAAAGAGATGTCAGCATCGAGGAGGGGCCCCATAGGGCCGAAGCCTGCCGGGTCAGCGGGATTGTCCGAAAGGGTTACCGCTGGCCCGGAACATAAAGGGCTAAGGAAGGAACACGGGTGGGTTTTAGTCAGTAAGAGTCTGACACTCCCTTCCGCTCCACCCAGAGCGGGAGGGGTTATTTGATGATTTCCAATCCGCAAAAAAAAAAAGAAAAAAAGATGTTCAGAATCGTTGTAGCTCAACTGTGACTAATGAATGAGACAAATTAAGTTTCTATTGTTATAAATCAAATATTGATTTTCTCACAGTTGAGAGGACTGAATCTGTGGTAACCCGTAACAGGTTGTGCGTCGATGTCCCTTTTATAGAATATTGTACAGACGCCAGCACGTCAAGCTACTAAAATCTGTCAAATTTCTTTAATAGATTTTCAACTTTATCGCTAAAGCATAAGGATCAAAATTGATTGGGAAAATTTTAAAGTTTCGGGTAGCTTGCTGTGCTGGCGCGTCTGTACTTGTACTACTAGATCACATGGTAGCATTTGACTAGTACGAGTAGTAAAAGTACAATATCTATCCTATCCTCATTATCCTTCATCATCTTTGGCAAACCTTTTAAATAGTTTTTTTTTTATAGATAAACGACAAAGGCGATTACGACTCGGAAACCAGTATTGCTAAAATGAAGAAGTTGATTAAGAATGACGATTACTTTGCAAAGATATCAGCCATTGCGAAAAAATGCGAATCAGGTGAGAACAATTTCATTCATCCTACTTTTGTCTAGCTACCAAGAACTAGGACTATTCTTTTAATTTAATCAGAAAGCATGGCTGCAGTATGGAAAAAGACAAATTTAAGGCCGCAACACACTTGTTACACCCGACGCCACTCGCATGTTTATTGGTCTAATCTAATGACAAAACGTGGCTCCAGATGAAAAGTGATGTGTAGAAAGTTCATTGACGTCACGCAGGACGGCGCGGCGTTTTATAAGTCCTTTTAATCAATCAGTCAAGCCTATTGAAGTCCTTTTTTTCGTGTACCTATATTATTTAGAATTTCGACAAAATTAGTGCTAAACTAAATGGTGTGGTGTTACACTAATGGTTATCCTTTTTGTTTGTAATTTACTTTTGTTTAACTACCGCTATTTTTCATACCTACTTTTTTCTTTTTAAATTTCAGTTAATGCCCAAGCTGTGAGCGACGGAGATGCTGGTTGTGAGAGAGCTGTGCTGTTGGTGAAATGTTTTAAGGAAAGCCGATCTGAGGTCTCATCTCTACTTTAACGCGTTATAAAAATTATTGCAAGATTATGCCAACTTTTTGGTCCACTAGAGGGTTTATTTTCTGGCACCTACCATAGTACACATGATGGATGGCACATCAAGTGGTGCATTTCTAGTTTCTCACCGCCGATGAGTACTTGCTTGTCGCAGTGATAAGAGCTATCAAAGAAAGAACTCGCTCAGCGACGCTCGCTTGGCAGGCAGAACACTCGCTGAGAGTCCCAAGCTTCGTACAGTCAACAAAAGAGATAAGTATGCAGGATCGTCAGATATAGTTGAAGTTTAGTAAGAAACCGATGGATGTTCTCGAATAAAATTTAATTTTATTAATAGAAAACAAACAGCTCGTTTAACGAATTAAATTTCAGTCGACATCATCCATCGGTTTCTTACTAAACTTCAACTATATCCGACGATCCTGCATACTTATCTCTTTTGTTGACTGTACATACCTACGTATACCAGCGAGTAATTTATTCTCGCCGTCGCGCACTCGCTTCTGTTTTGGTTGCTAGCTCTTCTCGCTTCTAATTCGACCTCGCATGGTATAGGCCTTCCGTGCAGTAGGCAGCACGTCAGAATACCATTATAAAACTGGCTTCGTTTTCTATTGAAACTCCATACCTACCTTCTACACTAGACCAGCTCAAGACCAAAGTGTTACCGCTGACGACCGGTTGACTGTACATTGAGAGTTCAGTTTTTATTAGAAACTCGATCTAATCCGACAGATGTTGTCCTGTCCAATTTCATTAATTCATACAAAAATCCCGTAGAAAAAAGAACGTTCAGTTTTTTTCGAATTTATTTTTTTTCAAAAACGGTGAAGGAAAACATCGTGTGGAAACCGGCATGTCCTAGAACCAAAATTTCGAAGGCATGAGACATCACACGTCCACTGAAGGACTAAATGCGGAAACCAAACTCATAACATAGAACATAGACATGTGACATCTACCAACCCGCACTGGGCCCGCGTGTTGAATTATGGTCCACTTTCTCTCACAGAGAGGAGGCCTGTGTCCCAGCAGTGGGAACATTATAGGCTAATTATGATGATGTTGTTCGTTACGGTTCAAAAGTATTATGACCAGTTTTTGTTTTTTCTTCAATCACTTCGCATAGTGCTAAAGTAAAAAATAAATGAGACGATCTGATACAGTAGCCTACTGAGCATAAGATCCTGGCTCCGATTCCCAGATTGGGCATAGTGTTATTGGGTTTTTCCATTGATAATTTCTCAGTAGCAGCCCTAATGGCGAAATGTTGTACAGACGCCAGCACATAAAGCTACCCGAAATTGTCAAATTTTCCCAATCAACTTTGAACCTTATGTTTTAGTGATAAAGTTGAAAATCTATTAAACAAATTTGACAGATTGTAGTTACTTGATGTGCTGGCGTCTGTACCTACTTCAGGACACCTCTGAAACAAAACAGGCGCGATATTTTTACTACCTACTATCTGAGAACACAACTCTGTTCTGCTTACACCTTCAATCAGGATGCAGAAGCCACATTAATTTACACTTAATTTACTTGTTTTTTTTCTTTTCAGCTCTCTATGTAAATCAATTCAAAATACAGATTCGTGTAATGGCAGAAGATTATATCAGAATTTCTTTGTTTCATTTTTAATAATATATTGTTGCGCATTATGGCTTCTTTTGTTTTTACTCTTATCTACAAGCAGACAACTTAGCACAGGAGGATTTGCATCATTATCTATTCAAAGAAAGAAAATCCATTTATTGACCCATATTGATACTAATTTTATTTTAATTAGCCTATAGCCTATACTGTCCCACCAAAATGAAATGAAATGTTAATTTCATTTCATTTTCAAACATCCACCAGTTTCTTACTAAACTTTAACTATATCCGACAAACCTGGTTACTTATTTCCTTTGGTGACCATACATAATAAAGAGTATTCTATCTATCCATCTGTTATAATATAATATTATTAATAATTATTAAGAAAAAGTAGACTAAATTATTAGAAAGACACTAACTTCCATTCTAAATGTGGCTCTGGACGACCGTGCGTGGCAGCAAGCCACACTACCCATTCGCTTGGGCGGTCTCGGCGTCCGCAAAATTTCAAGTATAAGTTTACCGGCCTTCCTCTCCTCGGTCCACAGCACCGACAAATTAACCAGAAACATTTTATCTTCCTCACTGGTCGATTTTGAAGTACCATGTTTGACCGATGCGTTGAACGCTTGGAAAATGGCGTGTCCCAATACGGTTTTTCCCACGGAATAGATAAATTTATCTATTCCGTGGTTTTTCCCGATAACCCGTCTTCCCTGAGACGGTGGGACGTGCCGCTCTGCAGTATTATACGGAATACCCTTGTAAGCACGTCACGTAATAGTGTTGGTAAGGAAACTTCTTGTCGGCTGATTGACACTTCACGTGACCAGAGGGCTGGGTTCAATGGAAAGCCGGCAAGAAGTTTCCTTAAGAAGGAGACGCGCACTTGGGCCCCATGACCCGAGCGTTTCGACCCGAAACGGCTCAAAGCTGTAGTTGCCCATAAGGTTACAGTATTTGCGCCACTTGAGCGTCTCAGCAGCCGCAGCAGCGACGCCAGCACAGCCCGCCGTGCTAGGAACATGAGATGGCGCTAGGGTATCGACAAACGTTGCGTTCAACGTGGCAATGCTGCTAGTCTTCTGGGCACGTTTCCAGATGACAGCGATGCGGACGAGTACTTCGACGCCTAAGTGTCCTTTGTTTTTGTATTTATTTGTATAGTAAGTTAGTTAGTCATTGAACTCGATAGGTACTATATAATACGAGTATATATACATAACCGCATACAAAGTTATTCTTGAGCCTTGAACCTGAAATAATTGAAATACTCATCATCATGCTTATTAAATCGAATCAGACCAACAACAATGTAGCTAAGTACAAACTAACGAGCTACTAGATCGCTATTTATCCACATGAAATTGCACGTCCGAATCGTGAAAAAAAAAACATTTTGCTATAAATAACAGCATTGATGTGAGTCTTCTTCATTAGGTATTAACTTGTAAAAAAACACTACCTACCTATACACTCAATTTTAGAAATCCCCTACTAAACCACGAGTTAAAAAAGAATATTCATTGTGACATAAGCCATAGTAAAGAGATTAGCAACTCACTGTCGCTACCAACCTTTTTTTGTCATGTTGAAGTTCTCAAGAATACCCATCGTCTGGTATGGTTGTGTCAGGCTCCTACCGATTAAAACCCCACTGTGCCTTCTACTACCATGAATCGGGGGCCCGGGATATACTTGCACATTTGCCGACTGGTACCAGCTCGCCATGCCTAGTGGGCCGAATCACGAAAGGCGGCCGATGCCACGACCGCACGTCCTCCCATAAAAGCGCGCATGGAGTTGTTGGAGCGACGACACAGGCTACCAACCTGCTGACTAGTATAACCTATCATCACTTGTAGAGGCTCTTTTATATACCATCTAACTAATAGCACGATAGCAAGGTGAAATAATCCATGTAAGGATCGTTGAAACAACTTGGCTAACTGATTATCTATAATTTCCACTATTTGAAAGATTCTCAATATATAAGATTTATATAGGTAGGTACTGGAGCGCAGGTCCTCTATGTACAGTCAACAAAGGAGTTAAGTATACAGGAGCGTCGGATATTGTTGAAGTTTACTTTAGAAACCGATGGATATTCTCGAATAAAATTTTAGTTTATTAATAGAAAACAAACAGCTCATTTAATAAATTAAATTTCAGTCCAGAACATCCATCGGTTTTTAGTAAACTCAACTATATCCGACGCTCCTGTATACTTAACTCCTTTGTTGACTGTACCAATCGAATATTTCAGCACATAACAGACTACCCCTAGATACAATAAAGTAGGTTCCATAGACCTTAGGATGAACAAAAATTATGCAGGAAAACAAAAAGTTTGAAAAGGAACCACTAGGTACTTATGGAATCTATTCCGTTTACACTAAATAGGGATGATAATGCTCGTCACAACGAAGCAGCATTCAACAATCATGATAGAAAACCAAAGAATTTTAACAACATGATCGTGTATACTTATAGGTCGAATTTAGTGAAATCTCGTTAAGCACAATGCCAAAAGGAACTGTCCAATGATACCTACATAAATACATATATATTAGTTACAATGGAAGCTACTAATGGGGTGTTAATAACACTAGAATAATAATCTTATTACAAAGCACTCCGCTTTATATACGTTTTCTTAGACAATTCTGATAGAAAATGTCTGTATGATCTCACGGTCTAATCTCGACTGCCGACTCTTTTGGGTTTTAAACAACGCTTCAGATTTTGCATAAAAACTATGAGCAATTTTCGTCAATTTTGGAGCTAATTTGATGTAAAGTGACAAGTGCAATTTAGGCTCTAAAACGTAGGTAGTTATGATGTTGCAATCGACAGTACTGAGAACAATTGCATTGACATTACTGGCAATGAGAAGTGAATAATGATTTTACATAACTTTGAAATAGCATCTTTGACAAAATAGAGACAAAAAAAGAAAGTCCCTAAATATGATTGAATTGAATGCCTACAACATAAAAAGCTCGCGGTGCAAAACAAAACGTACGCTCATCACACAACATCTTCCAGGCGTACCTGATAAGTTGTAACTTTTCCTACATCATTTTTCGCAATTAACGGCCCCGATTTATGAGTTGTAGGTCGTAGGTTCGAACCCAGTCAGGCGCTTTACTTTGTATAAATTATTTCTACACCACTAGTCTCAAAACCGTAAAGGAAAAATTCTAAGACATGTGACATCTACCAACCCGCACTGGGCCCGCGTGGTTGAGTACGGCCCCCTTTCTTTTGGCACTGAGAGGAGGCGTGTGTCCCAGCAGTGGGAACATTATACGCTGATTATGTAATCGATTCATGTCTTATAACAAAATAATTCCCATATGATAGGAGTTCTTAATTTGAAAAGGCACGAAGTAAATAATTGCTTTGTTGCTCTAATAAAGCAATTTGATTGACTGGGAGACGAATTGCTAAATACACAGTTGTATATTTTGACTGCTGTCAGTTGACTGTCTCATTGGCTTAGACGAGGCAAGCGCGACTGCAGAGCGTTGGCTACGATTTGATTCCCAGGTCGCGCATAGTGCTATTGGGATTTCCATTAGGAATTTCTCAGGCCCGGTTCCCTAAAACATATCTGGCAAATGGGGAATTCAGTCGTTATTTTATGTTGTCTGATTTACTATAATGACGTTAAATTGATAAAATTACGTATATATTTTAAGTATCTTGAATTCATTTAGTTTGCATAGGATAACTCAAACTGTAGTGTTAACTATATCTAGTGTACCCACATTTCACCAGTTATGCTAATAAACTAGAGATAGTCTTTATAAGATATCTGGACATAGCATAGAAAACAGAATGGCTAATACAGACGACATCCGACTTCATATAGTTAAAAAAAAAAAACATGACGTGTAAAAGTGTTTGTACAAACCATCCGTTTGTTTAGAATATGAAATGAAATGATTTTATTTTTTGTAAGTACAAAAAATAAAATCATTTCATTTCATATTCTAAACAAACGGATGGGTTGTGTGAAAGATATTACCTGGCTAGAAAGGTAGTGAATGCTGAGATGACGCCTATAAGTACTTAGATTTAAATATAAAAGAAGAAGACATGCTGCACCGACCCTAAATGAAGAATAAGGACTCAATATAGACTACCTTTTTTTTTTCATCAAATGACCCCTCCCGCTCTGGGTGGAGCGGAAGGGAGTGTCAGACTCTTACTGACTAAAACCCACCCGTGTTCCTTCCTTAGCCCTTTATGTTCTGGGACAGCGGTAACCCTTTCGGACAATCCCGCTGACCCGGCAGGCTTCGGCTCTAAAGGGCCCCTTCCTCGATGCCATAGATATCCGCTCGATGCCGACATCTCTTTGAGGCGCGCGTGGAACACGTACGCGCCGTCCGGCACGGGCCTGGTCCAGATCGGACGGTGAGCTACCCATTACTCTCCGCCCGCAGGCCCGCGCCTACGGTGGCCGGGAGTCGTCACGCGGCTCCCGACGCCCGGAGCGTCTCCCGCGGTGGCTGGGACGGGAGGCTCTCTCTCTGAGCAGTCCCGCCACCTCCTTTGCTAGCATGACTGCTTCGCAGAAGGAGGTGACTGCCTCCCACTCCCTCTCGCCCCGGACCATGGCTTGCACCAGGGCCGGACGCGAGAGGTCGCCGCCGCTGCCGATCGCCTCTACGAGGACACGGCGGTGCTCTGCCCAAGCGGGGCAGACCTCCGCCGTGTCCTCTGGGCGATCCTGGCAATGGTGACACCCGGGCGTTTCCTCCCACCTGAAGATGTGCAGGAACCTCCCGAAACTTCCGTGTCCGGTGAGGAACTGCGTCACGTGGTAGGTGAGGGCGCCGTGGTGCCTTTCTAGCCACTCCTCAAAGAGGGGTCTTATGACCGCTATCGCGGCGTGCCCTAATATAGACTGCCTTGGATGATGATTGAGATGTTGGTCATAATATGACATCACAAAAAAATATATTTCGATACATATTTGGTCACCTAGCACTGTACCTTCCTTCTAAAAATCCGATCTTGAAAAGGCTGAAGACTACAGAATAGAATAAAATACTCTTTATTATGCACACCATATAAATTACAGACATAAGAATAGAAACTGTACATAGGGTGACACAATGGTCGGTGTTATCGCTAAAAGCGATCTTTACTAGACTATTTACTTAGTAAGCATTAAAATGACGATCGTAATCCTGAATTAATTAATGTGACCTTCACTTTTTGTAAGATGTCTCAGTGCGAATTCGATGCATCTAGCAATTGTTGAAACAATGGGAAATTCCTCTACTTAAGGAAGTAGGTAGATAATGTCCGAAAAGTCAGCCAGCTTTTTTGTTGTATTTCGTAACATTGAGTGAGCCTTGGTGAGATATTATGATAATTGCCTCACATCACGGTGACTTTAACGACAGAATTTTTATATAAAAAGACAACTGGCTTAGACTAAGGCATAACATTTTGGGCATTCAAAGGATCAGTAGTGCAAAGCCAAAGAAACTTGCAAATATGTCGAAGTTCACCTGCATCGTCTTGTGTGTTGTGGCTGCGAGCCTGACCAAAGTTTCTGTAAGTAGCACCTGCATTTCTTTTATCAAGTATCATGGCCTTCTTTGAAAACCACTTCAAAGTAAGTTCATTGGGATACGATACTTCGGTGTCTTTAAAATCAGGACTTAGAAGTCCTCTTTTAGGATTCTAGTTTTGTAACTTTCTCAGAAAGTGGCGTTTTTCTCAATTCATTATTTGGTAGTATTGCTGTTTCAATTCTACTGGGTCGGGCAGGCTATTCAGGTCTAGCCACAAAAGACTACAGCACTGCCAAGTACACCTTACATCATCACATTTCCAGTTCATGTTTTCACGTTCCGTTATTATTTCAGCATGCTGTCACCGAAGAAGAGAAGGCTGCATTCCGTGAGGTGATGGGTCCCCTAATAGCCGAGTGTTCAGAAGAGCATGGGGTAAGCGAGGCAGACATCAAGGCAGCGAAGGAGGCTGGCAGTGCTGACGGTATCAAACCCTGCTTCTTGGGATGTGTCATGAAAAAAACTGAAACGGTATGTATATATTGTGCATAATATATATTATGTTGCCTTGGTAGACAGCGTATGAGTTTGTTAAAAACTGTTCTAATGTTATCACTGCTGAGAGCGTAAGTAATTTTCTGGAAGATAATATAAATATAGGTTACTAGCGACCTACCCTGCTCCGTACGGGCTAATGGCACATATCAAAATATCGAGATTTATGTTAAATAATGTTTTGTTCACAAATAATCCTTCCGGATTTTTTTTTTCTAAATGATGGTGAAAACTGCATCAAAATCAATTGTGTAGTTTAGAAAATTTTAGCTGTCAAACATACAGACGTGATATTATATCGTGACTTCATTTTATACTAAGTATTAAGACAGATATCGTCAAAGTTGCGGGAAACCACTAGAAAAGAGAAGCAGGGCCAAGGAAAGGTCCCAAAAAAACACGACTGTTCTCACAGATAAGGTAAACAGTATTAATAACTTCTTTTTTAATTAACAGTTGGATGCCAAAGGCCTGTTTGATGCAGAAACGTCACTTAGTAAGCTCAGGAAGTTCGTAAAGAGCGATGAGGAGTTCGCCAAATTCGAAGAAATTGGAAAAGCCTGCATGTCTGGTTTGTATTTTGTTTATCATTTTCATTTTGAGACCACCAATATCAACAGAATGATACTTTTAAGGATGGATGTTCCTATCCAGATAGGCAGTAGCTCCATGTAAAATACTGATACAGATGATGAGTAGCCGGGAGTCTGTATACAAATCCAGCCCAGTTGATGGGAACAGGCTTACCCGGGACTTGCAAAAAATAAGTGACGAAATGGGGGTGTACTATAATACCGACACCGTTCATTGTCTTTCCCTCATGAGGAATACAGGCATGATATTGTGATGGTTCGTTTGTTTAGTCACAAATGCATACATTGTGTGCTTGTTTTACGTATCACTCTCACTCCTTGTTAAAATTATGTTATTAAAAAGGACAAGTGAAAATGCCCTTATACGTTTTGTTTTTAGGGTTCCGTACCAAAATGGTAAAACGGAACCCTTATGGTGAGACTCTGTCTGTCGGTCACAGCTAGATATCTCAAGAACTACTAATGCTATCCACTTGAAATTTGGAATGGTGTTAGATGACGTTTGCCCAACTATTTTGCAAATAAGAAAGAAATAAAACTATATGAATTTTTTTTTGCAACAGGAACTGAAAAGGGGTCTGAAAAAATCAAAGTGGGGCTACTAGGGCATGTAGGGTATCATATGAAAGAGCGCAGTTTGCGCATTCTAGAACATTTTTCTTTTTTTTTATTTCTTCGGGATCGTCGAATACAGCTTTAGCCATTTCTAGAAGTGTTTCTTTTTGCAGCATACCATTGTCGTCCATCTGTAAAAATCCAAATTGAGTACTTATAAAATCTTATCTTTGCAAAAACAAAAGTTGGGTGGAATATCCTGTAATTCTCCAAACAATTGGGATGCTTACCAGTGACAAGTTAATGTTAAACATTTTGATGGCATATTGTCTAATAATATTAACGAATCAAATGATAAGAATTATCCATATTCTCACTCATTAAACAATGTCTACGTTTCTTTTGACCCAAACAGATTATCAGATTGACTGGCAGAGAATACCAGTACGGAACAATGTACAAAATCGAAAGTCACTCTGTCTGTCTGTACGTATATTACCTTTTCACGCCTAAACCACTGAACGGATTTCGATAAAATATGACAGAGAGATAGATTGCTTCAAGGGGAAGGACATAGGATAGTTTTTATCCCGATATTCCCACGGGATCGACACGTATGCGGGTGAAACCGCGGGGCGCTGCTAGTAAATAAGTAAACGACTATAAATATAGAAAGCAGTGATACTAACAATACCAATCTGTTTCATAGTGCACGCCAAAAAGCAAGGGGCGTTGGGGCCCGTTGGAATCTTCTTAGATCTCAGGTTAGCAATATCGTCTGCAGTGATCATGTTGCCATCCTTGTTACACGACTTGCCAACGGCCTCGAAGTGCGCGCGAATTTGAGCCTTCTGGTCATCTGTCATAGCCTTAAAAAGATAAAAAAAAAATCACAAATTAATAATGCAGTTATTTGCATGAGACAGTTGATAGTGATAATTGTATAAAGGCTAGAAATGTGTCTTTAGATTATTGTATAAGACTAAAAGAGTGAGATATCGAGAACTTAAAAGTAACTAAGGGAACTAGGGCAGTTGAAAAATCTGTTGTCAAGCAAATTCCGTAAAAGGATAGATGAATTTAAAAAAAAAAAGTCCTCCAGACCGTATTTCGGCCACAGCGGCCAACCTCAACGGAGACTAGCTTTCGGCCTTCGGGAATTTAGAAAATAACTTGTTAAGAAAGTGAATTTGATATAATTTGAATTACAGACAGAAAGTGTATCCAAAAGGTTAAATACATTTGTGTACGCGCTAAGACAAGTAAAATACATTACCAATTAAAAAACAGCTATAATGACATATCATGCCCATGTAAAATCAATACTACTTTATGGACTTGTAATGTGGGGAAACGGCACAGATTAACACAAAGCATTTGTAGCACAAAAAAAATGCATAAGTGCAATGTATGACATGCAACCTGATCAATCATGTCAACCAATATTTAAAAACCTTGGTTTGTTACCTCTACCCTCACTTTACATTTATGAAACATGTATGTTCGTAGCAAACAACAAAGATTTATTTAGAACTGCAAATGATGTGTATCCGTAGAGATCCATTCAGACTCGTACTAAATGACATTCCTAGATCTACAAAATACAATAAGAACTGCTTAGCAATGTGTGTACGTATTTATAATAATATACCAAGCAACTTGAAAACGTTGATTTCTAGAGCATTTAAGCACAAATTATATAAATGGCTAAATTCACAAAATATTTATTCTATTAAGGAATTTATAGAGACTAAATATGCTCCAACAATAGATACTAAGTGATGTAACGCATACCGACAAGTTTGCATGCTATGTAGAGCAAAACATGTAAGCACTCATCTTAATGTAACATCTTTATTACCATGTTTTAATGCAAATAAAAATGATTTGATTTAAAGAAATACATTAATTTGTACTTACAAAAGTTAAATAAGGTGTTAATGCACAGAAGTATAAACAACACAGAAAAACTGATGATTTGAACATTTTGATGTTATAAAAATTTGTTACTGTTGTAGAGATGGTGATGGCAAATTGTTACCCAGAGGCTTATGGTTAGTTTTAGGATATTTCTGAATTTATATAGCACCGAAACTGTAATGATATATCGCTAACTCTGTAATTACTTTTCATAACATCAAATTAAGTATGTCATATTAGTAGTACTAATAAGTAGGCTTCAATGTCACAATGACACAGCGCCATGGATTTGCCGAATTGTTGCCAAAAATGAGAGATTCATTGTTTGTCCAAATTCCATGGGTCACATTCAAATTGGTGAACTCCCGATCTTGCTGGGTTGTGTTGGATTATTTTTCTATTAAATTAAACTCATAGAAGGAAGTAGCTCAAAAAATATCGTGACGTTCAAGCATTGTGACTTGCGATATTATATCATGTTATTCCCAGTTTTTATCATCAGATCATTCCCTGGAATTATGTATCTCTTCAATACATTTTGTTCGTGTTTTCAACTGTTTTTCTAGGTGAGGAGGATGACCTAACAGGACACCTTCTTCTGTCTGCTCTTGTTCCTTGTTATTTCGGGTTGGCGCAGATTAAAAGTACTTTCCTCATCCATTGTCCCCCCCCTGTCATCTCTGTAACACCAATAAGTGTCTTCTGAATGTCCATAACCTTTTTTAGTTTTCATGTAACTCATGAAATCCTGAATGTGAGTGTGCTTCTTATATTAACTTTGTCTTATCGATTTGAATTTCCTCCATTACTAAAGATAATCTAACGGTGTTGGCTGAGAATCAGTTTTAAACAAAACAAATTCTAATTTTATTCGTTTACCAAATTTTTGTAGCCATTAATGTAGGTAAGTGATGACTGATGATGTAATTTTTAACTAGGTTTTTAATGGTATGGGTTTTTCGTATCTCTGCAGTCAATTACGTTCATTGTTACAATAAGTCTCTCGTTACGTTGTCACAGGATGAACGAGATTATTTGTCAATAATTCAAATGCAGCGACAACAAAAGTATTGTGAAACAATATAATAATTGCAATCATAGGGATTTACTTGTAATGTGTAAATACACGGCAAGTTGGACCTAATAACTTCAGCGTAAGGGTGCAATTTGCGTCGTCATATAATATAGTTAATATTTATAAAATGGATTACCAACTGCATATGTATCAATGCTTTTGTCATAACCCAGTGGTTACTCACCATTGCTGTTAACTCAAATACATATATAAACCATAATTTGTATAAATTCACACATTTGCTTGACAAATGCGGGGGATTTAGTGCGTAGCCATGTTAACCTTTTATTTTTGTGTTATAATTTGTGGAGTTTTCTCCTTAAATGTTAAGGTATGTAAAACGAATTTATTATTGACGTAAAATTAAAGTTTTTTTTTACATCTGCGTGGTGATAGTTTTTAAGCAAAATCTATTTTTGATCTTATCAAACAAAAAGTAAAGGCTGGTTGATTGTCAGGTTTCTTTTAACAACATGCAGTTCTTACCCTTTATACTAACGCTAGGTTCTACCCGCGACTTCGTCCGCGTGAAATTTCTTGTTCCCCCGACCCATCACGTCGCATAGCATCGCCTGTCCGCGCTATTACTTCATTTTCGCTTAGCATTATTTCTGACTTTTTTTTCTTGTTGCTTGGCTCCAAAGAGTCCCCGGAAGTGTAATGTTAATAGCATACCTCATGAATTAGGCTAATAAATAAAAAAAGAAAATCTCGTAGTTCCTGAAATTAGCGTGTTCAAACAAACAAATTCTTCAGCTTTATTATTAGTATAAATTACTCACAATAACTTGTTTTGAAGAAGGAAACGCTTTAGTGAATTGTGTAAAAGTTTGATACGATAATTCTTTTAAATGACGTTATTTTGTGGTCTGACAACCAGTCTTATGATAAGATACCCGTGTTATGTAGTAACTGGGTTGTGGAGGTTAGATAGGCAGTCGCTCCAAGTAAAATACTGGTATTAAGCAGCATCCGGTTAGACTGGAAGCCGACCCCAATATAGTTGGGAAATTGCTTGGCAGATTGGTTCTGCAAGTAGGTCATGTCTACGAATACCACCCTTAAGGGGGCCCTAAACCCTAAAGGGTAGGTAACCCTATAACCACCAATTAAATATACAGTAATTTGTCATTAATTACTATTCCAGGCATCATCATTGGACGAACTGAAAATGAAATACGTGGATATGATAATAGAGTGTTCCGAAAACTACCCAGTAACGGCGGCTGATTTGATACAGCTCAAGAGCAAGACAATGCCTGATAGTGAATCCATCAGGTGTCTCTTTGCTTGCGTTTATAAGAAAGCTGGAATGGTAAGGATTCATAGTACCATACAGTATTTATGAGAGATGAAAGATATATTGACTATTGCATACTCAGGTTTTAATGATCCCTCTGCACACAGCTTACTTTGTGAGAGGAAGTGGGCTATACCCTTCAGTTCCGTGTGATAGACTATAGCCCACACTAAATTATTTTTCATTCCTACAAACTAACTCCTGTTGGCACTCTGACAAATTCAGTTTATAACACTTGACCAGCGGAATTGCGTAACACACTATCATTCACAATCTTAAACATTTTAAAGGATATTGCTAATCCATTGCTTTATATGTTCGAAATGTGTCTATTCAACGCAGGTAATAACGCAATTATTATTGTTGAACTGTGATAATGTGTTACGCAATTATTAACCCCGCCGGTATGGGTTGGTGGATAACTACTACTACTACCCATACCGGTTTTAAACCATACCTTCTCGCGCTACCAAACGAGATCAGCAATGTCATCTCCACAATATACACCGTAATAGTACAAGGTTCAGTGTCGAATTGATTGCTTTGTGTTTTTGCAAAAAAAAAACAACATGTGTCATGATCACGTGAATTCTTGGCGAAGTCATTCTTATCAAGAGGCTTTTGGTTACCCATTCTGTCTTATCCGGGGCAGCTCTTCCATGTTTTCTCCATTCTCAGCAGTCTATACAGTTTTTAGGGTCCCGTAGTCAACAACAGCTTCGCCACGTCTGTCGGTCTGTCTGTCTGTCAGTCTGCCCGCGGCTTAGCTTAGAGACTCTTAGTACAAGAAAGCTTTAATTTGGCATTTGGGTAATAATGAGTATACATATTAATCTTGCCGACAAAGTGTTTTTTGTTGAAGTCAAGTTCCATCCCATCCATTTGTTTTTGGGATAAATTCATCCCAACTACGCTTCTTTTGAGGGGGGAGTGATATGGGAGCACAACCTTCTTCAACGTATTGTCACAGATTGTTTATGGGAGAAGAAGAAGAAATTTAGTGTTTTTCCAGTGTTGTCAACAGGAACAACGAATAAAAATTATTTCTACACAATCCTTCTGATCCCAACAAACCCACTTATTGTGTGTGGTCCGTCACGCACTTGGCCGGTTTTATAAAGAATTTGGTCCCAATATCTCTTTCGTAGTTTCTTGCGATTCTCTATTTTAGGGCACTAGTACCCTAATTGCGTTGTACATTATCAAAATCATAATCTGAATCATCTTGAAGGATGTTGCTAATTTATTGCTTCATAATTATGTTTGAAAAAAATCTGCTCAACAACGTAAATAACGCAATGAATGTTGTGGAACTGTCAAAATAAAAGCTATTCTTAATAACAGATGTGTTACGCAATTACCCAGCAGTTCTGGGGGCCTAAAAAGGCCACTTTGGCAGAATCATAAAAGGATAACATAATGGACAGTTAACTGTTAAGTTAATCGTATCAAATCCCATTGGTGAAGCATTTTTCAGTTATTTTTTTTGTCTGTGCTAAAATACCAATCAATCCAATCCAACTCCAATCACAATCTCTTTGATTGTACCTACGTAGTGCAGCGAAAAAAATAAAAACACGAACTGTCTTCGCCTTAATATAATTCATAATGTTATCCTTTTATGATTCTCCAAGGTGGCCTTTTTAGGCCCCCTGATATTTGGATGCTACCACGTCTTTCGGCTTGCGACGTGGCATGCCCAGCTGAATAATAGTCCAAAGGTTCGTTTTCGGTTTTGTGTAGGTATCTATTAGTGCGGTACTAAGTCCAAAGTGTTTTCCTCTAATGTCTGATTTCTGGTAATAAAGGACACACCTCTTTTCCGGTGAACAAAGTTCTATTTTCATCAAATTGGTAGCAACTACCGTGTTTCTTAATTCGTCTGCATCATCACTATTTCAGCCGAAAGACGTCCACTGCTGGACATAGACTACCCCCAAGCATCGCTACTTCGCGGCTTAATTCATCTGCATAACACTATTACTAAAACCTACATTTAAATATTTTAACAAGTAGAAGTTGGCTATATGTCCTTATTATGATGCAGTAAGATCTCATATCATTCGATTTCAAGTAGGGAACCCAAATTATAGTTATAATATAATGTCTGAGCTTGTAACAACAAGACTAATAATCAATTTCTAATAATTCATTTATTTAGGAAAACTTTATTTTGATTTACAAGTCTATTTGTGTATATTATGTACTGAATAATCTCTTCTATTCGGATATTTACACTCCAGTATCGGATCTTATGTACAGACGCCAGCACATCAAGCTACCCGAAACTGTCAAATTTTTCCAATAAATTTTAAATATTGTACTTTAGTGATAAAGTTGAAAATCTGTTAAAGAAATTTGACAGATTGTAGTAGCTTGATGTGCTGGTATCTGTACAGTATCGTCAATATCATGAAGTCTTTTTTCCGGCCTTTTGTAGCCGCGCAGTCGTGCCCGTTCCCTTTTACGTTTGCCCACTATTTTATCCCAACATCATCATTCTCCTGCCATTATCCCAATTTGTTTGAGATCGGCGCAAGATGTATTTTCTTCCATACTTCTCTAATAGTCGACGTCTTAATTTTTAGTCTCGGCAGTCGGTTCTATATTCAATAATTTTGGATGTGCAGTTTCAATATGGTTCCGAGCAACGAATACTATTGTGTAAAATTACGCAAGGTTGGATGATAAATATACCAATTACACGGTCCACAGTCATTGTTACAATGCCTTCTAGTCGCAACGATTACAGCTAATGCTCTTTACTCACCGGAAACATGTATTCCTATGAATCTGATGATGCTTACCTTCGTTTTGATATGCATGACGACACATATATTTACTACCATTTAATACCTACTTATAATAAATTCTCAGCTATCTTTTGACGTCTTACGGCTGACCGGATTCCGATCAAATTTAGCACACAAGTAGACCATGACCTGGGTTGTTATGTTATTGTGCTGTTATTGAATGTCCCTCTTATGATGCAGTAAATTATAGTTAGAATGTCTAAGCTTGTAACAACAAGACTAATTTATTTAGAAAATCTTTATTTGTTTTGCTGTGATATGAAAACATACATGAATTTTAATGTATGAATCACGGCGCTGATAATAAAATAATGAATGATGTAAAGAATATGGAAAAGAACTGCATTACTCGTATAATTAGGAAAAAAAAAAGTTAGATATGCAAAGGAAAAAAAATACCAGAAGCATTCATAAATCTGGATACCTAAAGAAACGTTTTTGGCATGAGATGTATTATGATAAACATAACGCGTAAAAGGAGAACCAATTATAACATCAACCAATCATTTATTTCAGATGAACGAACGAGGAGAATTATCAGTTGAAGGTGTAAATGAAATGACTCGAAAGTATTTATCTGATGACCCTGACAAAATAAAGAAGAGTGAAGAATTCACGGAGGCATGCAAAAGCGGTAATATTGGAAAACTATAATTTAAATTGATAAATAAAAAAAGAAACTAGAAATATAACATAGTTAATTATCCAAGTAATGCAGTTGGTAAGCAGGAACATAGGTTAATCAAAGGTTGAGACTTGAAGATGGGTTGCTTAAAATGATACTACCTGTTCCTGTTTTAATGCAAATAAAAATGATTTGATTTGATTTGTTACCTAGCTGTGTTTACACGAATAGGAAATATGTGTCTTCGTTAGTATGAATATATAATATAATATAATATACCTACAACAATTAGCAGTAGTAGTAAAATTCGGATTATTGGCTATAGAAAAGTAATAATATATCAACGTATTAGGAGATGCAAACATGCATGAAGATTTTAATTATAAACCATTTGTATCAATCAATTCATTGATATCAGTCATACATAGATTGAATGGAATTTAAAGGCCCGAACAATGAATGCATTGATGAAAACAATCCATTATGATCATCCAACCGTTTTCTAGGTAATTTTTTATTACTTTTCTATGATTTCAACTGATTTAATTAGTAAGTAAGTAAGTCAATTGACACAGTTACTTTTAGGTAACATAGCATCAATATTGCCATTATATTATTAATTGCGCTGCTTTTCAGCGTTTTATGTAATAATAGTTAAGAGTTTGTATTAGGTATATTTTTTACATCTATTCAATTTATCCACATTTTTACACTTATAATATCATTGAATTTACCCATAATTTTTAATGATCTTTGATTTAAAAACTATTATTCTATTTTAACTGTTTCTTAATTTATGGGATTTGATTAATCTTTGTCAAAATGTGGTACGGTAGATACGAGTTACTTAGCTACTTACAAATAAATCATTTCCCTAACATAATGGAATCTAATTTAAACAATAGAAACATTCATGTATTTTTACCCGACTGCGCCAGAAGGAGGGTTATGTTTTTCGAGTGTATGTGTATGTATGTATATTTCTTTGGCACGCACTGTAGCCTAAACGGCTTCATCGATTTCAGCTTGAGAGGTGCTTGAGATTCGTCTTAATTGTGAGAGTGACACTGGGTATATGAAAATCGAAAAAAAAATGGCCGATTTTTGGCGCCATAATGTCTTCAAAATTTTTTTTTCTCAAAACCTATCAAGTGGTATAGCAAACTATAGGGTTTTAAATGGTGATTACAAAAATATATCCAACTTTTAAGCTTAAAAGTAATTCGAAGTGACAAATCGTAAAAAACACGTACCAAGAACTAAATCGTCTTTTATATTTTTTATTTAGAGAAAAATTTAACTAACTATTTACATTAGATACTAAATTAAATGACTAATTACTATACAAATAAATACAAAAACAAAAAACACTTAGGCGTCGAAGTACTCGTCCGAATCGCTGTCATTCGGAAAAAAATATAGAAAAAAAATACTATAGATTATAACGAAAGTACGCATGGACATAGGTTAAACACAGTATGAAACGACATGAGTAGCTTGAGATTTGGTAATTTATTGTAATTACCATTAAGTGGTTAATTCCTATGTGGTTTTTGTAGTAAACGATGTTGCTGTCAGAGATGGAGAAAGGGGCTGCGAGAGAGCTGCTTTGATCTTCAAGTGCACTGTGGAAAAATCTCCTGATGTACGTTTTTTGTTTCGTTTCTTCCAAATTAAGCCATAATTGCGATTCAGCCTTCTAAAAAGAGACGATTAGAAAGTATGGTACCTAATATGTATTTTATTGTTTCAGTTTGGCCTTCTTTAAGCCGCCAGACTACTGTGACATCAAGATGAGCTTCTGTTTATATTTTGTGTTCTGCGTCGGGTTGAGTAGCTGCAATTTTCAGCTTGATCGATATAGTTTTAATATATACTGTAAAATTAGTAGAATTGTCCATATAAATATACATTAAGTACCTACCTTGTTCACTTTTTGTCATTAATTTGACTTTAAATATAAGTATTTAAGATTAAATCAAAATTCTGAAATGGTTTGCTAAAACAGCCGTCGTATATAATCGAAAACCAACAGATTGTATCTAAAAAATACATGATGAAAAGATTCTATCTAGCCACTAGACGGTAAAACTCGAAATTATAATTAAACCTATTATTCCATGTAATATAATGTTATCAGGAATACGTAATTTCACTTAATACGCGTGTGTTTTAGAACTGTAGTATTTATATATGTTGTTTCATATCCATTTCGATTAGTATTGCACGAAGCGCGAGATCGATATGTGGAACTTTATTATTCTGTTTTTAGCATTATGCAGCTGTGTATGTGTAAGTACTTATCGACATTTTATCTTTGCTTATTAATTTTTTTTCAGCCGAATTATATTTGTTGCCTTTTTCATAAATTGTTATATCTTGTTTGAGTCTTGGTTACTCCAATAAAGAAAAATTCTATTCTATATCCTATAGGCACGAAAAAAAAGTAGCACAAGAGAGGTAAACGTACGTTCTGCCATATTTTTCATAGAAAACATTAATTATTTTGAAACAAAATGAAGTTACATTTTCTATCAATCACGTAAAATAGTTCATTTCTGCTTAGCAAAGAATCCTAAGTACATATTAAGTAGTTAGTATTTTGTAGTAATTATGCAGTCATTGCTTTGAGTCTTTTCGTCTGTAGATCATATAGATAACTATATGATCTAAAGACTGCCATCCAATTAAAATCTAAATGTGAATAATCACATTTAGATTTTAATTGGATGGCAGTTTCAGTAAGTTTCAATTTTACCGGTTATTAATAAACTTTACAAACTAATAAAAAAAAACATGATTGTGTTTTCAAAGGCCCTCACAGAGGAAGAACTGAAGATAGAGTTCACAAAGCTAATAATGAAATGTAACAAGGACTCGGAGGTGGATATGCTGGAATTGGTGCAGCTACAGAGTTACGTCACCCCTACAAAGACTGCCACCAAATGCGTGCTGGCATGTGCTTATAAGGCTGCCGAAGTTGTGAGTAACTTTATTGTAACACGCAAAATTCTTAAAAGGCCCATGGTGACTTTGGTAGTAAACAAATTTTTAACCAGCTAAACTAAGGACTACTTTTTTTACTTTTTGATTACTCGGCACCTTAATTATCATCATTGATTGTTCGCGGCCTGAAAATTAGTTCTCTCTTGTCAATCGCTCTCTCACTGCTGAGAATCGTGACTCCGTTTCAAATTTTCAACGGTCTGTTTCAATTTGTTGCGATCAATGGCCTAGTGAAGTGCGGTGCCAATGGGTAATTCCAATCGTTCGGAGATTTTTGATCCTATTACCTTTTTATTGGGACGAGCTTGACTCCTACCGTAGGGATTGGCAAAAGACAGAATTGTATGCAAAAGGCAGAGGGAGGCCTTTGCCCTGCAGTGGAACAATACAGGCTAGTTAGATAGATTAGATTAGACCTTTTTGGGTTTCGGCCCCTAGAACTTTTGCCCTCTATTTTTCCAGTTACAATTACCTAAATTTTTCCATGTTGTTAGTACAGACGCCAGCACACCAAGCTATCCGAAACTCTCACATTTTTCCAATCAAGTTTGAACTTTATGCTTTAGAGATAAAGTTGAAAATCTATTGAAGAATTTTGACAGATTGTATTAGCTTGATGTGCTGGCGTCTGTACCTTTGCGGGCAATGAGGCCGAACGTTACATATTTTTTACTTATAATTTAGGAGATCAGTTAGACTAAAAGGTTTATTTTTATTTTCTGCTTTTCGACGGTTTCATTTTTAGGGTTCCGTACCAAAATGTTAAAAACGGAACCCTTATGGTGAGACTTATATGTCTGTCTGTCTGTCTGTCACAGCTGGATATCTCAAGAACTACTAATGCTATCAACTTGAAATTTGGAATAGTTTTAGATGACGTTTACGTACGCCAACTATTTTGCAAATAAGAAAGAAATAAAAATATATGTACCTATATTTTTGCAACAGGGTCTGAAAAGAGGTCTGAAACTCGAAGTGGGGCTACTAGGGCATGTGGGGTATCATATGAAAGAGCGCAGTTTGCACATTCTCAAACATTTTTTCTTTTTTTTTTAGGCCGCATAGTTTTCGACTTTTGATGAAAAATGTAAAAAAAATACCGTTCCCCCCCTAATGTCCGAAGTTTGCAAAGAGAAAAATCTGAAATTATTCTATGTGATAGAAGTTAATGTAAAGAAAAGAGACTCGCTCTTGCCCGGTTTTTTTACAAGCTTTTATTTAGCTTGCACTGTTCGTATGTATGTATGTATGTAAGTTGTCTGTCAATTTTTACAAGCTTTTATTTAGCTTGCACTGTTCGTATGTAAGTATGTATGTATGTATGTATGTAAGTTGTCCGTCAAAATTTGCAAACCATTTTTCGACCATTTCTTGGTATCCGATTGAGCTGAAATTTTGCATACACCTTTAATTCTGCTAACAATCCAATGTACAATACTCAATATTGTAATAATTTCAATATGGCCGCCGCTCCAAGATGGCGGATTACATATTTTTTCTCAACCCCCTTAATATGGGTATCAAATGAAAGGGCTTGAAGAGTAGAAAACGATAAAGTTAGTAAAATTACATAAAGTTCAATATGGCCGCCCCTCCAAGATGGCGGATTAATGTATTTTTTCCCAACCCCCGTAATATGGGTATCAAATGAAAGGGCTTGAAGAGTAGAAAACGATAAAGTAAATAACATCACACTAAATTCAATATGGCCACCGCTCTAAGATGGCGGTTTACTTATATTTTTTCAATCCCCATAATATGGGTATCAAATGAAACGGCTTGAAGAGTAGCAAATGATAAAGTAAATATGGCCGCCGATTCAAGATGGCGGATTTCATTTTTTCTCAATCCCCTTAATATAGGTATCAAATGAAAGGGCTTGAAGAGTAAAAAACGATAAAGTTAGTAAAATTATACTAATATTAATAAATCTTTAAGACTAAAAAGTAAAAAATAAAATTAAAATAAAAAAAGTTTTTAAAAACAAGCTTTTATTTAAATAAGAACGTAACCAAAAAAATAAAGAATAACGCGAACTAAAAAGAAAAAAATAAATTTAAGTGACACTGTCATTTAAAAAAATATATATAAATTTTAAAAGCTTGAGGCACTGATGTACGGTATCCGTTATACAGGTGTACCTACCTACTACACAATACCAGTGCCTCAAGCTTTTAAAATTTATATATATTTTTTTAAATGACAGTGTCACTTAAATTTATTTTTTTCTTTTTAGTTCGCGTTATTCTTTATTTTTTTGGTTACGTTCTTATTTAAATAAAAGCTTGTTTTTAAAAACTTTTTTTATTTTAATTTTATTTTGTTAGGTATTTATATTTATTTTATCGATGAGACGAGCGAAGATGTAATGTGTGTGTGGGTATTGTGGATGCCATTAGACTATAAGTCTGCATTTCACTGCTGTTAAAAACTTGTAAGTCTATTATGAATAGCCGAAATAGGGCTGACATAATAGACAATTACGAATTTGGGGTTACAGTCCCAAATTCGTAATTGTTATTGTAGAGGCATTGATTATAATTTTACAGATTACAATCTGCAATTGTAAAATTATAATCAATGCATCTAATCTACTAGTAAAATTGGATTCACGAGCACCGTCGTAATTGCGTAACACAGCATTCATTGCGTTATTTACGTTGTTGAGCAGATTTTTTTTTTGAACATATAAAGCAATGGATTAGCAATAAAATGATTGAGATTGTGCTGTAGTGCTATTCTGTAAAAATATCACCGTGAAAACTTAGGTGAACTGAGCTTAAAGTGAGCTGCCAATACTGTCACTCCCTAGCAATAGGTGGAATGACAGCTCACTTTACCTAAGTTATCACGGTGATCTTTTTACAGAATAGTGCCGCTGGTTTTGTGATAATATACCTATGATGTAAACTTTATAATTACACACTGAGATTAGATGATGGTTACACTCGAAAGATTGGTACTTTACAAAATTATGGACCGATTTATTCTACAATACTAATGTAATAGTAATGATCCCACTCATCCATTATCAAATGTACTGATGCTATGTCAGGAAGGATTAACGGCTTTTATGAGGTCTGATTTGATTTATAGACATTTACTGCGAAAAGAATGAAACCTTCATTATTTTTATTTCAGTGCTATCACAAGTGAATAATCATGTAGGTAAACATAGTCACATGTGCATGTGCTTCAAATGGTAGAAAAAAAAAATAGAGTACGAAAGCTACCGTTCTTAAACATTCCTTTTTCAGATGAATGCTCAAGGACAGTATGATATCACACATGCCTACAAAGTTGCTGAAATGATGAAAAACGGAGATGAAAAACGACTGGTGAATGCCAAGAAAATGGCTGATCTTTGTGTCAAAGGTATTCGTATTTTTAAAAGGCCCTACGATAGGAGAGCTGTTGGAATTATATACACAGTTTCAATAGCAATAAAATTAAAATAAAACCGTAGTGATAATAGACTTACATAGTAGATACTCGTACTGTGCAACAGATGTTCATGAAAAAAATCTTTCCTTAGTGCTTACTTTCGATAAATATACTCGTATGTACTTAAGTACAAAACTATAATGAAAATGAGCACTAAGGAAAGATTTTTATAAATGCATACCATACCGTCTTTTATTCGGATGGGAAATGCCATCGGGCACATGGCTTGTAAAGGTATAAGCATATAAGAAACTCTTGTGTAAAATTTCGAAAATGCTTCTGGACCAAGGCGGTTTAGGCTGTACGTTGTCTGGCGTCATTGACATCATAATTATGTTAAAGATTTTTCAAACTCGTTTTATTTTCAGTGAATGACATCCAAGTGTCTGATGGAGAAAAAGGTTGTGAGCGAGCAGCTTTGATATTTAAATGCACGGTAGACAATGCTCCAAAGGTTAGTAATAAATATTCAGGAACAGGTTGGTACTGTGACAAGAAATTCATTGTCTAAGCTGCTTAGCTTAGTTACATATTCATCCATAAACTCACGCCTTTTTCTCATGGGGATAGGCAGAAGCTACAGAACGCTACTTACTACGATCCTTACATACTCCTTTTGCCTCGTTTACGTTCATACTAAGTACTTATAACGTCGTTTATATACTTCTAAGGCGTTCCTTTCATTCATCCACTCAACATGACCAAACCGTATAACGCTAGTAATTTAAAGGTCACTGCATCTTCTTTCTTCATCTTCTTAGCTTAGTTTTTATGACCAGCAAGATACAATTCACGGTTGGTAGATGGATGATTTTGTGAACTAAATAAAAGATTATTATTATTAACTAGGACGTAAACTAATTTAGCATAGGTAACTAATTTTGAATTTTATAGAAAATTTATTCTTGCAGTAGCTTGATATAGCATTGTAGCTGCGTCTGTTTATATATCTCTCATAGCAAAAGCTTCCATCTTAAATGACCAATGTCACAGTGTAGAATAGATGTTTCTCAACTGTGGGACTATCATAGAATGAAATTAGCACTGTGTGGCGCATTTCCTTCATTATCAGCATAGGTACTACCTACAGCGACGATACTTAACTGGCAATCTTCCTTCAGTTAAGTCAGGTAAGTTTTGTATAAATGAGTTAGTGGGACGGTTAAGACCCCATTCAAGACCAGAGTAATTTTTATTTGCACGTGGTTCTATAATTAAGTATTATGTAAGCGCAATTAGAAGATTAAAACTAATATTACGAGTTCGCGAATGATTCAAATTCTCAGTTGTCTAGAATCACTTTCTACAGGTGTTAGTTTTTTGTCTTAGTGCGATATTTTGCCGGCTAATAGAACCTAATTATCATTATATCTTAATATGCACTGCCTTAATACCATTTGAAGAAGCTTTTCTTTTTTTTTCTTACACTTATTTTAAGTAACTTTATTAGTGAAGGATTTACATAATTTAAAACATTATTGTTTGTTACAGTTTGGCTTCAAGCTGTAAATTGAAGATTGATGTGATGCTCCACAATAAGGTTATTTTATAAAATGTGTTATTTTTCAACATTAAATAATTAAGATCAGTCAATTATTTTATTTTCTCTTCCTGAAGCAAATGCCCTTAGCCGTTGTGCTAGGAATTTAAACATAATTATGTAGCTTACTCAGTGCTGTCGTTCTCCTGCTATTTTAAAGCGACATCTATAGAACATAGCTAACAGCTGCGACCTGTGACCACTGATATAACGCGCATGGTGTCTGAGTCAGTAAGTTCACCGAGCAGTGTACGTTTTAGTTCTGCAGCAAATCGGCAGAGAGCGCTGAATTAAAAACCTATATGCCAGTTTTACGACTGGGTATTAAAATATATCTTGATTATCTCGATGTATTTTATTACTGGTAAGATTAAAGTCAAACGTTTCATAATAAATGCAAATTCTTATGCTTAAATCATGATAATTAAGTACTGCTTCTGGATTTTATTGACTACTAGCATTTAAATTATACCTAGGTACTTCAATAACAAACTTAGATAAACAGTCAATTTTAGTTTAATAAAAGAGATCTTTCTTTTCAAATAATATCCTTAACCAATGGGGACGCTTTACTTACCGTAACGTGTCACGCCATGACTCACACATGGGCATTTTAAAGCGAGTTTTTCAACACCCCATGCGCTCACTCTGCCATGCGTGTGCGCACACATAGAAAGTTCAGCAGGCAACTTCATTCAAAACTGTCTCGGCAGTTCGAACTTCACTCGTTTCGTAAGCCAAACACCGTATGATCGGTTCTTTGATGACGTTTGACCAAACAATTGTCGGTTTATTGTTTGTTTTGTCAATATTTCTGAGTGTATTGTTTGTAGACTGAGCTACACGCTGTGCATTACTGTGCAAGTGATAGATATGTATTGTTCTGTGCCTGTGTCAATTACTCCTGGTGTAATTAAGTCTGTTTTATTTATGAATCGATAAGTTGCTTTGAGCAAGTTTTTCTATTTTTGCTGTTTGTGTTATGTCTTAAAGTTGATTGGTGTAGTGTTCTTAGAAAAGGTCTTTTTCTTATATTTGGAACATTTTTTGGTGAGTACAGCAGAACCGTTAACTTTGTATAAACATCGTGAACTTTTGCATGCTTTTAGTGACTTGATAAGAATAAAAATATTTTAAGAATAAAGTGTTGTACAAAACGTTTATTATATTAAAAATAACCTAACTATCATTTCATTACTCAGTTACTTTAGAAGTTCTTAATTTAATTGGAATCGGGATGAATCTATCATCATCAATAATGCTATTGTAATTTGGTGGAGATGTCGTTACTTGTTCGATATTTCTTTTAACTGAAGATCGAACCTTTCTTACTCCGATATTACTTTGCAAATCCTCTAGATTATCTGTTTTAAATACTTTTCTTTTAGTAGTCTCAGTAAGAGATGCGATTTTCAATATTTTATTCTGTTTCGTTTTTTTTCTCAAATCTTTAAGATGAAAAATTTTGTTCTCATTACTTTGTTCGTTAATTTTATCCTCGTACTTTGTGAATGCATCTGACGGGAAATCAGGTCCGGTAACTTCTTCAGTATCTCGTCTTCTGCGTTTACCAGATACTACTCCAAGTTGGAGAAGGACTGGGTTACTGACCAGTGCTGCAGCTGCACCCAATAAAGCTAATCCAGCTATTGGCCATAACACAGTTTTTGCGGCTAGAGCCTGTAATATAAAAAGGAATGAATAATAATCTAATTCAGTAGGTACTCTAGTTTTAAGTAGGCATTGACTGGAGATAATTTATTAAACAAGGAACTGAATTAGGTTTATTTTCATTAATCTATTACAGCACCTGTAAACTGATCTAATGTTCACTGACATTAGGCATAAATAAAATGATATAATATTTCGGGGTAGTGTCATGGATAGATCCAAAAATCTACCATCTATCTCAGAGACTTCTACAAAGAACTCGCGAAACTACACAAATTCTAGCACAAATCAAAAATCTAGTTAATAATTGATTATGAGATGATAAATTACAACAATATAAAAACTAGGCTAGTAAGAATCCAATGAAGGAGCATGGAGACATCCAGATAGGCAACAGAGCAGCCATTTAGTAAGGAGTAATAGCAAACATGTTATGGACGTTGAACTACATAGGTGTCCGACAAACTCATTAGGGGTATGTTTCAAAACAAATATGGCCATTTTATGGGGTGACTTAGACATGAACTACGCTCATGCCTAAAAACTAAGAAGAAGAACCCTAATGATATAGAAACGTAATTATTAGATACATTACATGATATGCACTCTAAATTATCTACAAGCAAGATTTTATGATTGCTCTACAGTTGGAAATATTTTACGAACTGTCAAGACTCCGGTCTGAATTCGGTGCCAGTGACACTACTGTTCACGAATCTTAATCATGATCCCGATGAGTAAGCCTGCAACATTGCATATCGATCAGACACCTAACACGGGACCAAACGCGATCTAATTAAGGTCCTAAAAGGGTAATCAACAAAATGAATAAACACATTCTTCTTTATTGAAGGCCTACGATAACATAAAAAAAAACATTATTGGCATGGAAGATGAGAACAATGATTTCTTGAATGACTGTTTCACCAATGTTTAAATGGTTCTGAGTTATAGGCCTAAGTCAATATAGCAAGTCCAAACATTAATCAAACTTGACTTATACGTATTTTCATATCATGTTGCCTGCTTAGTTGTCACCCAATAGGCAGGCGGCCCACCTATTCATAATTGGCCACTGCAAAGGCATTGCAAGTGCGTTACCATCGTAGAGATAAAGTTAAAATATCTCATGTGTCAGTAATTACTCCGACGCCAATTATTCCCATCACACTGGAACACAGTAACGCTGCTTAGCAGCAAGACTGCATGAGTTCGCACTTGCCCGTTTGATTTTCGTCCTACAAGTAAAAAGGAACCTCTCTAAATAAATATTACTTACATGCTTATAATGTTTATTATACGACCCATGGTCCGAGTGATGGTGCTTATGTCCTGAGTAATGATGCCCGTGATGGTGGGAAGGAAAATAATCTGGATGACCATGAGGTTCATGATAATCAGGGTGATCACTATGAGGATAAGAATGATGATGATCATGATCGAAGGTGGGAGGAGCATGGACTTCCGGGTGATGATCATATAGGTGATAATCATGCCCGTGAGAATAATGAGGACTTTCCTCGTAATCATTTACTGCGTAACCTGGAACAAAGTAAGCCTGTATAATTTCTGGAGTTTGCGATAGTTATATAAATTCTATGAAGCTCCTCTTAGATTCGAGGCTGATTGTAGTTTTACACTAAAACCACTTCAAAACAGTAAGAGGAAAAGAGGGAGCCAAGCATAGCTCCAAATACCTTACCGCCTTATTTATAAACGTTAAATTGCTTAAACTAATGATTGATTGATGGCTTGATTGTAATCATAATTATTTTGACGTTTAATTAAGCTTGTCTTTACTTTAAGCAACGTTTATAAATGAAGGCGCGTATGTTTAGCACATTTACTTGAACATAACTAATAAAACTGTTTAACTATTATTCAAACAAAATATCAGCTCTTAGGTCATAATGAGGGACTACCAATGAATCATAATTATTATGTTTTCTAATAACATCAGAAGGGATGTGTGTGAAGAAAGCCAAAATGTTACGTAAGGGGAGCTCATTGTGTCTGAAATAGTTAAGGCTATTAAAACACATGATGCAGTTTGTCGCACAGTAGTGAGCAGTATAATCACTAACATAATTTAGTTATGAAATGAAGTGACATAATACCAGAACAGGAAACAAGAAACAGTGGTAACAAAAAAGGTATTTCTATAAAATAAGACCAAGAGGACCATATTAAGTCAAGTCTATAAGAAAGATAAAGAGATGATAAGTCTTGTTATGAATTTTGCATTAAGACTCAATTATAGATTGTGTAAGGAAACTATAATTATATCGATAATGGTGATAGTATTGATGATGCAAGATACCTGGTTGATCGTGATACAGCAAGCCCCGGTCATTACTTGAGCTGGATAATGCGCTGTCGGGTATTTCCTGCAAAATTACCGATATGATTCATTAATTTTCCATAGAAATGTTTGTTTATTTTCTTTTTGTATTAGTACCTTTATAGCAAGACTAGCGTCTGCCCGCGACTTCGTCCGCGTGAAATTTTATTCTCCCCCCATTCATCCTCTTAGGGGTGAAACGAAAAACCCTTTTTTAGTGGATACCTACTTTTCACAAAGAACACGCCCTCCAAATTTTATGTCTCTAAGACTAGCGGTTTAGGCTGTGCGTTGGTAATAGCAGTCAGTCAGGACTTTGAATTTTATACTTAAATATAGATGTTGAGTGTATAGAGACATTCGATGTAGGAAATGTAAAGTTCTGTTAGAAAATAAGTGTTTTCAAAAAGGAATAGTTCCTAAAAAGTTCAACATTATTTGTTTGCTTACCAAATTCAAACATTGTCTTGTCTAATATCAGCGGTATACATTAGATGTTAATGAAATAGAAAACTTTTCAGTTACAAGTATTTTGGATGACGTCTTGACAAGGGTCAACGCTAAAATGGAGCACTACTGCATCAATATATTTCTGTTATTCTATTGGGGAATCTCCAATCCAAGCATTTAAAATGTACAATTTTTATTCAGTTTTTTTTCAAACAATATAACAATTTAAATAAAATCAGATATAATCCATGTAAATCGATGTATAAAATACAAATTTCTGTAAAGTGACATGTAAATACAGAAATACTTCATAGACTGACACTTTCAGTCTATCAAAACACTGTCGAAAGTCATGAAAAATAGTCCTCCCAATTGAAAGAAACATTTTATTCGATTCCTTGAAGATGTTTCTTTCTGATAAAATAATTAAATGCAATTAGCCCTTGACTGCGGTCCGATGGTTCGATATGATCGTATGAATAGTCACGAGCAATAATATGTCAACACTTCGCAACTTTCAATTGCGATTTTTTCACGAAATAACGAATGAAACATTGAAATACGACAATTTACATAAACCTATGGGTTCTAAAATACTATGTTCGTAATAGTATAAAATTTCATTCAAAAATAAAGGAGAATATCGAGTTTGATTAAAGCCAAGTGTATACATACTTATGCTCGTGACTGAACACTGCCCCTTTTCACATGGCACTCAATGTTTCTATTTCAATTGATGGCGTTACACGGCATTACTTTCCTTTTACAATATCTACAAACTTATTCTATAAGTAAATTTTACTTGGTGTATTTATTTTAACTCTTGCTATGACTCAGAATTCTGGAATTTAAACTATTTATGTTGGTGAGGTCAATTATTTGTATGGAATTCTAATAAGCCCTCAGTGTCTATTTCTTCATTGATGTCTATAACCAAGTTATTAAAAATATACGCATATTCTTATTTCACAGATATTTGAATACAATCCTCTTCTAACAAACTTTGTATACGAAAGTGTTTGAGTCATGTATTTTTTTCTCGTTTCGTATCGAGGTTTTGTTTCGAAGCATTATTCATAACTACGGGGAACTGATCTGATATCTGACTAACTGTTGCGTTGAGGTCGAGGCCGTCACGGGAAATGACTCTCAGTTATGCATCTTAAAATCCTTCTTTCAATGGCTAATTGTTCTCTTTACTGCATCTTATCTTTCTACTTATATATGTAGCGTGTAGAACTTTGAATTCTATATGTATAAGGCATCTGCTACTTATTTTCACTCGTTATGTAGTCAGTAAAGGTATAATCACAAATTTTATGGTTGTCTGGATCATTTTACGGTAAAACTATTGTATTATGAGGAGATGATATCAAGAAATTTTAAACAGAGAATAATTGTGGACATCTTGCTTTTAATTATCCATCAAGCAAATGATGGAAGGAGAAATTATATTATTATATAAACTTTTATATAAAAATGTTACTTTTACTGACCACATCCACAACAAAGGCAGTCGTAACTCGTAATGAATGCTTTCTATTAATCATCGTCTGCACATTGTAAAATGCTAAACTGTGTAGTACGTCACCACAAATTACTGACACACTTGTGTACAAAAAACTGGAACAGGACGATAAGCAGCTGATACCATCCTTATTTTACGTATTCGCCGATCACATCGAAACTTAATTAAATAAAAATAGTGTTAATTTATTTAAAACTACCAATGATTATATTGTATCAACTGCCGGTTGAGTCACGTTTCCGTTCCAGCAAGTTTATCAAGAATGTGGGCCATGTCAGTGATATTCCCACAAGCAGCCTCGGCCTGTCGTATTTCTGCATTTGAAATGCGCTAAATGCTGTCAGCTATGCGGCGAAGTAATTGCGCCCGGTTTAAGTACTTCTCATTATAAATACAAGTTAGCCCTTCGAATACATAACACAGACCCACTCCTGCATACTTATCAGGATCATAATTACAGTTTTTGAGTCCACTGATGTTGGTGTTAAGATATTATGATTTGTTAAAATTCCCACCTTGAACTTAATTGGGTTGCTGGCCGGCGTAAAGGTTGCATATTTTCCTAAATCCTCTTTCTGTAACGTTTTCACGTTTGTTATGTTCTGAAACATTAATATATCATTTTAACATCTTGCTCTTTCGTAATATTATTTTGAGTATTTTCTTTTCTACTTACATTGATTTCAACCGCTGAATAATCTCTCAAATGCGAATTAAAATTGGTATTAGAAATGGCGTCACATCTCGCTATATCGTACGTCGCAGTCAAAACAATAACGAACAAGACTTGATATTTGTTAGACATGAACCACATATCGTCACTCAAAACACAAACACAGACACTGAAAACCAACAAGAAGCTTATGGAAACACAAGTAACTATGGCGCTGGACGGGCTAATACGGTATACTTTATAAAAAATGGTGACAGAAGAGGGGGATGGTTTGGATGACAATTTGAGGAGGCCGAACAATGGTGCAGTCCAAGATTATGGTCACACCCTGTTGGCTCGATTGCGAAGTCGTTTCTCCGGCTTTGTTCGTAATAAAATTATAATGATGGTCATGTTTGTTGAATTGTTTCATGGTGGATGAGCATTGCCACGGATGCTTTTCAAATTCCAGAGAATGTGCGTTTTGTTCAAGATGTAATAAGAGATGATGGCGATGAGAAACAAGATAAAATAACACAGTAATGAATAATTGGTGGGAAATTGTGGTGTTAATGTGAACCATAATAATGGCGTTGGTAGGTTAAACAGTTTTTTATACTAGTAGTGAAGATGAGTTAGACGGTGATAGATTAACGTTTGATTTGACTAGAGTAGACAATTCATTAAAATAATTCCTAAGAGTAAAAACCTTCTCCATTACCAACGCTTTCATGCTACTGAATCCTTTACATACATCTGTTATTTAAGCGACACGTGCACCCTATCTAAGTCTTGAACAAACAGGATATTCTGAAACATTTCCCGTCACCATGAATTATTCGCTAGAAATTCCTCTCGGCGACAAGTAAGCAACGCAGTGGCAAAAACATATGTTTGATAGCACGAACGTTTAGAAAGCAATGCGTTTCCGTGATGCATAATGCATTCTCTGTATACGTTATCGTAAATTATCACCCTCATATCTCATTTAATCTTGTGACATGGTAATAAGGTTTACTTTGGCTTGAAGATCAGATGGAATTAATTCTGCAGTTGTTAGCGTTTGCAGTGTTGTCTCATTGCGAACAATGGTAGACTTGCGTAACATGTAGGTAAGTGGCTACTAATGCACTTATGTATAACAAATAGTTTTTATGTAAAATACCCTGAAAAAATATATTTTTCACACCACCTGCTCGAAAATGTCAAATTATATATCAAGCAACCTTAACCTAAAGTGAGTCATTAGTGGCCGGGGGCACAGCCGGTCAATAATGTTGTACTGGATTTCATTATGACCCGCTGGTCAGTAATGTGATTTGAATTTGGAATCTCACATGCTCAGCTAAATTGGCAGTATAGTACTAACAAACACCCTTTGGTGCCAGAAAGAGGAAAGCTATTCTCGATACCCTTACTACGCGTGGATGATATTCTCGATTTCCTACAAAATCATAACGACTGCTTCTTCATATCGTTGCCATGTTTTCGAAGACATAATATTGTAAGAATAATTAGATAACTACGAACCATTTTTTAAAAGGAATGGAATAACATTAAAACTGGCGTTAATAATAACAAATACCGTACCGCGCCGTAATACCGTAATAGTAATTGGCTGTAACATTAGTTAATTTATTTTAAGTAAACTGCGCAAAGATTGCTGTGGATTTTGTGAATAAATAAATAAATAATAAAACCTATCTATACTACAGTCGATTTATCACATTTTATCAAAAATACTCTATTTTCACGAGCGTCTCCAATGACGTTCTAAATTCAAAATGCATACAGCCAATCATCCAAAACCATTCTACCAGCCCTGGGCCTGCAGTCTCGACATTGATAGCGATCGCTTTACGACCGAATTCGGTCGCAAAGTCCTATCGATCCGGATTTAGCGATATTTGGTAGTCTCGACTCTCAAAGTTATCGATTGTCATCGGTATCTTACCGAAGTTTGTCGCAAACTTTACGATTTTCGTAATGCTTACAAATATATTTTGCGAGCATTTTTGACAGATGTAGAGACTTGCGTTTGTCGTAAGGATCGTTAAGCCTAGCGATTATTGTCGGTATTATTTAGCGATCGGTAGTTTGCGACAGCGTCGCTATCTATGTCGTCGCTTTACGACCGAATTCGGTCGCAAAGTCCTATCGATCCGGATTTAGCGATATTTGGTAGTCTCGACTCTCAAAGTTATCGATTGTCATCGGTATCTTACCGAAGTTTGTCGCAAACTTTACGATTTTCGTAATGCTTACAAATATATTTTGCGAGCATTTTTGACAGATGTAGAGACTTGCGTTTGTCGTAAGGATCGTTAAGGCTAGCGATTATTGTCGGTATTATTTAGCGATCGGTAGTTTGCGACAGCGTCGCTATCTATGTCGAGACTGCAGGGCCTGTATAAATCTTAGTTTACACAAACGCCACTTCCATGAGAGTGATATCAATAGACACACACGACAAAACCGTAGAAGAGACTTTTTTTTTGAAAATCGATTTGTTCGTGTCTTGGCTACTTATTGGTAGACGCAATGAAGGCGCGAATTTTTGGCATTTAAACTTTAAATTTATCAACAAAGTATTATAAAATGTCGAGTGATGAAAGTGATTGTACTTCTGAATTCATTACAACCGAAGCTAATAATATTTCCAATGATTTACTGCCGGAAAAGTCAAAGGAAACTTATATAAAAGCCTACGACAATTTCCAAAAATGGAAAAGTACGAAAGGCGTCAAGTCCATTTCGGAACCAGTTCTATTTTGTTTTTCGTACTATGGCTATTATTTTCTCACAGTAGGTGTAAAAAGTAGAGTATCCTCCTCTGGGCTAAAGGTGTCTTTGCCTTGGGCTAGCTTGAATCCCTCGCTGCATTCAGGATTCTTGTATTAACTCCCTCGCTTCGCTCGTGAGTTAAATCCCGAATCCTTCATTGCGCTCGAGATTCAACATGACGCCCGCGACATTAGACACCACTTTAGCCCCTCGGTGCATAATCTACTATTGTCATTTTAATTAAACGGCTTTTAGTATTGTTGTCAGAATCATTGTTATTTACTGAATGTTTCTCATTCTACATACACACGTACAATCTGACTGCTTGCAATTATATATTATTAATTTTATAATTTTAATTATTTCATATAGGCACATAAAAGGCACTTTTGAACGTCAAAAATTACGATAAAATAGAATTGATTCTAGTCGTGACTCGTGCATGTGCTAAGCTACATATAATTAGTGATTAAACGAACTTACCTGCAAGTGAAGTTCTATCATAATTAGTATCTACTACGTATAATATGCACAAAAGTGCAATATATTACGAAACAAGCAATATTTGGTTATTGCTTAAACTGCCATGTTTAATAAAGTATAACTCGGAACGGACTAAGATTTGGAACTTGGTGCCATAATAACTTTTGTTCAGCTCAAAAATACCTATCCAACGATGTATAACATGTAGCTATTGGAGGGTGGGACCAAAATTTGCATCATCCAATGAACATAAGTAGTAAAGTTTTGACGTCATCTTGGTAACACAGTTTATATTTCATGTAATCAACACAACTCCTTGTATAGTTTTCTCTGAGATTTCCGAATGTGTTCCGTGTGTTGAATATAACTAAGAATACAACATTACGGGTAGAGGGCCCGTTTTTATTAGTTTTAAATTATTTATTTCGCGGCAACAGATTTACGATTGGCACTGCGATATATCAGGCGCCCGCCAATAAAATTCACTCTAACCATAGATTTAGGTGAACTGGATGTGTCAATGAATCCAGTCATACATCAGGCACATCAAAAGGACATAATACAGTATGAATAATTAAATATTCTACATGATCAAATGTATGAAATTATCATCATAATAAATTTTTATTGAATTTTAAAAGTATGTAAACACCGTAACCAAAGGGCGCACAGATTTGGTGTCGTAGTAAAAAATTATAGGAATTGTGTGTTCTATCCGAATATTACATTTTTATCGTGGCACTTTCAATTTTTGGTCCAAAATGAATGATGTCCTTTTATCCAAATCCGTTCAGCCGTTTATGCATGAAGAAGTAACAAACATACAAACACACTCACAAACTTTCGCCTTTATAATATTATAGTGTGATTTTATATTTTTTTACGGCAAGGCAGTAAAAAAAAATAACTCAAATTCTGCGCTACAATTTGAGTCCAATGAACAATTTAATTAGCTTACAATTCTACAAGCATCTTAAAAGGAAATAAATATCCTAAAATAAACAGTGGACTGTTGAGGAAAAAGTTTGTATGTACCTATTAGAATTGGGATTTCTACGTAATGTCAATTCCAGTTTTTTTAATTCCACGTGGTTTCCTCACATTTTCCAGATATCACCCGGCAGGTAGCTCAAACCCCCTTTTATTTTACGATGTTAAATTCTTCACGAGATACATAGGTGAAAGAGAAGTACCCAATGCTATTTCAACGATTTTTTTCGTTGTAAAAAAAGATAAAAATTGGGAAGAGGGTAGCGGGTAAATGGCCTGGCCACGATTAATGGGTCATGTAATTATTTTCAGTGCATCAAACGAAATTGCACAATGGGATCGTATTGGAAATTGGAACCTTGTGAACCGAGATTGCGAGTTTTTCAGACTGCCGTTGGTACAAATCACTGGAAATAGTAGTTACCCTTCTATTTATAGGTTTTCTCTTTAGATCTCTCAATGTCTTTTATAAGTGTACCTACCTACATTCATAATGAGATCATTTGCAATATGTTCTCACGCTAGCTTGTACAGACGCCAGCACATCAAGCTACCTGAAACTGTCAAATTTTCTCAATCAACTTTGAACCTTATGCATTAGCAATAAAGTTGAAAATCTATTAAAGAAATTTGACAGATTGTAGTAGCTTGTTGTGCTGGCGTATTTATTACAATAGGCCTCTTTTTCACATGATTGAATTGTCTGCAACTTCAACGCTTGCAATGAACGGTACGTAGAATGAAAATGTTCCAGCTATTGACTTCAATTGATCTTACATAACATAGTCAGTCTAGAATTTTCCCACTGCTGGGACACAGGCTTCCTCTCTGTGAAACGGAGTGGGTCGTAATCCACCACGCGGTTTTGAATTAATCTTTAGTAAAACAGAATTTTGTCTTTTAAAACACGAAGTAAATAAGAAAAGATTTTCAAGCTTTATCGTCTGCGCTATCGTATTGAAGAATCGTGTTCGCTCGAATCTAATTTCTGAGCTTAGAAAAGCATCGATCAATGTCTGCCGCTTTCAAAGAGCATATCGGAGGCAAAGCAGAAGGTGTCACAGAGAATGGATCGACGCTTAAACGAGTATCAATAGAGCTAACATTTACTTGATTAGTATTTTTTTTTCTAAGTTGATTTTTCTGGTAAGCTGATAAGTATGTTAAGAATTTATTATTCTTATTTGACTGCCTTCATATTGTGTCGTATCACCGGGGTGGTTTTAGTGAGGTAAAAATCCTACACTCCCGACCTCCCTCCCCGGAGGTCTGGGTGCCTTTTGAAGGTTTCCCCCGGACAAAAAAAAAAAAAAAAAAGGTATTGTACGAGAAAGAATTGTTTTTCTAATACATCAAGTTCGTTAATTTATGCAATCACTCGTGTAACCGATGCGATCGTAACATAAATGTTAAGATCGCCGCTTTACGTGGACCTTTTATAAAAGTGTCAAAGAATATTTTCATCCAGACTTTTCATACAAAAGTGCGGAGCATTTGCGAACGCGTTCGCCGATGAGAGAGTCCCATTTGGCAATATGAGAGTGACGCCTTATGAAAAATGCGGCAATACCAGTTGAAGCCGACATTAAACCATCTGAATATGCGAGGGGTTGTAAATGTCACGTGTGATGGGGACTTAAAATAGAAGAGGGTGACTTATAAGCGATATTACAAAAATATTTCTGGTGAAACTACTAGTCGTATGAAGGGAAGAAAGCCATTAACAATATTGATTCATGTGGCTGTGGTGCTATATTCAATACTAACTTCTGCATGCGACTTCGTCTGCGTAAAATTTCTTGCTCTCCCGACCTACCCCGTCGCATCGCATCGCCTGCCTGGGCTATTACTTCATTTCAGCTTAGCGTTATTTCTGACTTTTTTACTTTTGGCTCGGCTCCTAAGGGTCCTAGCGTGATATTAACCTATAGCCTTCCTGAAGAACTAGACTATCATGTGCAAAAATAATTTCTCAAACCCGTCTGTAAGGTCCGGGGATTAGCGTTCAAACAAAGTCTTCAGATTTATTATTAGTATAAATAACTGTTGTTTCTGAGAGATTTGCTAAGAAATTTTCCAGAGTGTTTCAATTTGAACTGAACACAATAGTAGAAAACGCAAACAAGGTAGAAGATTTGAAGACTATTGTAAAGTTTGTTTGCAAAGCATTTCTCGTGTACTGGTGTTGTGTCTCACGAGAGGCTATTTTTCAAGTTTGTCATAACTATGTAACAGCTGCAGATCTCAGGAGTGAACACTAAATATTTATAGACGGGCCTGCATCTGCTCGCAAAAGGATATTGGAGGTTTAATTTTGAAAATACGGATGTTCAATGGACAAATAGTGACATCTACAGAGGCTTATTTAGTTTTCCAGAAGACTTCAGTGAGTGAAATCAGATCTGAAGAAAAATAAAATTATAATGATGTTTAAAAATTTTAGTCATTTGCTATTCTAGGACATGGCAATGATTTTCATTATAGCGGAAGGCCCAACATTCGTGCCGTGACTTTTCCTATTTTACTCCCAAAACTGCAAATAAACAAACAAGCCACCAAGCTGATACAAAATAAACTTGAATAATAGATGAATGGCGTACCAGAAGCAACTCGTAAAAAAACACTTTTCCGCCGAAGAAACGGGGGGCCGAGAAAAATTGCACTCGTTACGGTACAAGGAATTGGCGTTAATAAAAAAACGCACCGTAATTCGGAAGTACGGGTGTTGACAAATGACAAGACTAGAGCCGGACTAATGAGCCACGGCTGAAGCACCTGACGACGGTAAAATGCCTATACGAGGGACTTTAGTACCTTTTTGTTTTTATGTTTTTGGAGGGACCCGGTAATTTTAGTGTCTTGGTTATTTATTCTGCTATTATAAACATGTGGGCGAGACTAAAGTGTCTCGTAAATGGTATTTTTTTATAAGCCTATTACTAGGAGTAGGTCAAGCGTGACACCTGTAATGTTACACCTGTCCGTAGCCACCTTACGCTTATGAATATTTAAATCTAGCTGCAAGAGACGAACTAACTCTCTTGGTGTCTTTTACAGGATGTCTGTACTAGATTAGGCTTAGGTACATACGTGTACTTGGATTAATGTGTTCCTAGGTATTGTTATTTAATTACTTATTGCATTCAATCATGTGCATTACATTTTGCCTGCCAGGACGCTCATTGTAGGTATTCAACATTCACATCTTTCTGTGATGATGTGTGTGTTAAATCTGTTATACAAATACGAGTATCGAAATTACACAAATCCCAAAATTGGGGAGGTGGACCAAATAAATCGGAAACCAAAATGACGCCCTAACAATCCCATAATCCCGTACCTCGGACTATACACGGTCGGATTTGATTTTGTGAAGCTAAGATGTTGCATTTGGATTTTGTAATTGGAATAATAATAAATTATTATTTTCTGTTCAATAATGCTAGTTAGAATCTGTAACATATTCTGTATACCAATCATTCAATATACATATGTTTTATAGGTAAAAGAAGGGACATACTTTAGGCAAGTATAGTACTCAACACTGAAAATGAACAACTTTAATTTTAGGATCAACACAGAGTAAAAAAAAACAGTCTGTTCCATACAAAAGTGCAATACTAACATGAACAAATGTATGGAACAGTAGATTCTTTTTCATCTTTCAGTGTTGGTTCCATATTGCGGTGGGTATCGTATTACCAGTTAGGCAATCGCTCCATGTAAAATACTAGTATTCAGCTGCATCCGGTAAGACTGGAAGCCGACCTCAATATGCTTGGAAAAAGGCTAGGAAGTACATTTGTATTGCACACATACCTAAATTATATCAAAACTTCGCCTTTGATTTTAATTTCTCATGCAGAGGTTGTGGTGTGGTGATGGTCTAGATGTATGTCGATAGGACACATAGCGACCATAGCAATTAACATAGTCGTATGTGAAAATTCGATACTTTAGGGTACCGCCGATCAAAGTTTCAATATTGCATAAAGTGAACAACAGACAATAAACCTTAACCAAAATTGGTGTGACGTATAAATTTTACGTGAACAACAGACAATGTACCTTAACCAAATTGGTGTGACGTATAAATTTTACGTCACACCAAAAACGACTATGTTAACTGCTAAGGTCGATAGTTTGTAAGATTCTACAATTTTCCTTATAATAAGTAGATATAGTTGAAATGACAGCCTTCTAAAGTATGACTAGATTATAATTCTAGCAGGACGATATTTTTCAGACCACGGCACCGATACGACAATTTAGCCACCCAAAAATACAGGTTGTTTAAAATTTTAAAGCGTCCGGATCAGGGACCAAAGCGTCTATTATATCCGTTTCGGCACGAACCGCGTTGTACTGAGCTATGGGCAAATACCGCACTCGTCATTTTGTAACAGACCCACCCTGTTAATCCTTGTTCGTGATTTGTTTCACATTATTCGAGGATTGTGGATACAGTGGTGGAATAAGGACTACTGTTGTATAGTTGTTATTTCTTTTCCTCCATATTTTGGAACTAACAGTTCAGTTTGTCATGGTTTGTGCCATTAAGAGGCTTGTGGCTAAATAATAACAGCCGCACGGGTCAATCGAACGTCGCCGCGGCCGGTTTCTGGATGGGTGATAATCTATTAAATATCGAAACCTCTCCGTACCTCAGAAATCACGTTAAGCCGTTGGTCCCGGTGTCATTCGTAGACCTTTGAAAGTCGTTACGGCTAGTCAGAAGCCCAACGAGTCTGACAACCCAACATAGTTGGGAACTGGATAGGCAGATTGATTGGATAATCTTAACTACTGAAATCATTCTCATGTGATAGTCTTTTCATAATGTTAGAAGGATTTATACCGATAGATAACAGAGAAAATGAAATGAAAGTACACGGCTACATCTAAATATTTTTTGCTATAAATTTCTTTCATCAAACTCTAAGATAGATGGCGATTATATCCCAACCTATTACAGTAAGGCCAATACAAATTTCGGAGAGACGACAACCGCCCACGTTGCTACCTATCATAAACACTCATCTTGCGAAAGCTTTCATCCCCTTATGCAAATTGGCAACATTTATGGTGTGACTACGTTACTTACGCACGACCGGCGACGGCTGGGTATAGTGGGTATAACAGGCCCAACCTACCCTTTTTGTGAGATGACACCCATTTTTGGCAACCAGGAAATTGCGAACGACTCCTAACTAGAAAGCCTCGTGTAATTTGTTGGCGGTTTTAGATAAATCGAGGTGTCATAAATTGTGGATGTATACATGTTTGGAAGTACAAAATATTACTGGCTGGTAAAGGATATGTCCCCGAATTTATTTAAGAGAACAACGAGCATTCGCCCGTTTTTATTTAGCATGTTGTTGAACAGCACCCTAATTGCTTAACATACGATCAATCACAATTTAATGATTTTGAAGGGGTTGCTTCATATGTCCGAAAAATTTGTCTGCTCAATAAACATAAATAACGCAATAATTGTTGCTGAACTGTCAAAGTGACAGCCATTGCTACTGTTAATGTGTTACGCAATAACCCCACTGAACGCAACGAAGCATTTAGTTGTAATTTAACATTCGCTAGAATGCACATTACATTTACAAGTGAATGCAAAGATACATAAAGGCGCTAATAAACTCAGGTTTATCTCAGCGCCTCCATGTACCGAAATTGTGATAAGTCTGAAATTAGCTACAATAACTTCTTTATCAGTGCAGCTATAGCCCAGTTACCTACATTCCTTCCTCTAGAGTTTAGCATATTGAATAAAATGCATGCGTCAGCAGAAGCTTGATAAGTACCTATTAATTCATTGTGATCATAGATGACGAATAATAGAGAAGTATGGGTTATTGGAAAAACATGAAATCGCGAAAAAAAGTCAGCTGTTCCCTACATTTTGACGAGTTATACGAACATAGATGTAGAGAACAGCAGATTTTTATTTATTTTTTTCGATTTCAGGTTTGGTCCCATAGTAAAAGTTGTTCATAATAATGAGTACAATGAGGTTAAGAGGTTGTTGGTGTTTTCCAATATAAAAGAAGAAAAGGACATGTTGCGGCGACCCCCAGTAAATTGGGAAAAGGGCAAGAGAATGATGATGTGATCATAGAGCAAGTAGCGTAAAATGACAGTAATTATTTTAAGGACTCAAAGAAAATTCGGAACCTTTATTCACTTTTTGTCTGTCTGTCACTGAGGTTTTTTAATGTTTTATTTATGTCTTCAGATGTTGTTTTTTTTAATTTTTTTGAGCTCCCTTTTACATTGGCAGAATGGTCGACATTTTGCTGACCATTTAATGAAAATAGAATAGATTTGAAAAGTAATCTGTCTAACCGCCATCGCTCCAAGAGTCTCTAGTAATGATAATAATGACAATGACAATGTTATGTTGTTATGACACTCATGTGTGTATGAAATACGATCCTCCCGAGCCCAAAATAGCGTAATATCAATACAAATAAACCCGTAATAGCCCGTAGGCGCATTTCGTAAACATGATTTGGTGTAAACATCGGTTGCCTAGCAACGGGCAGCTTTGCCCACAATCATGCAGTTTGAACGCAAATTGCTGCGTCCGAGTTTATGTGGTGTGCTCACACTAGGATCATTACGTGTGGTTACGTTGGAAAATACAGGCACGCAATATTCCAATGTGCAGTCCTTGAAAGTATCCAACTTAATCATGGACTCATGTAGATAGATGTTTCATGTATTAATGTATACAACGATATTTTTAGCATATGCGAAACCTGAATATAGTTTGTTCAAAATAAGTAACTAACTACTAAGTAACTATGTCGTATCCCTATGTATTTTACTGTGTGTACATAAATAATAATATAAATAGTTACCTTCTTCAGCATTTGACCTAAAAATATTGTTTATTTTATCAGTAGGACTGTGACCACCAGTAAAATATCATTACTGTCGGCTGATTCATAACATAACCCAAGTAGCACAGAAGCGCTGAATAGTAGCTGAATCACTGTTCACAATGGAAATTTCAGCTGAATAAACCTGCTGAGTAAGAGCGTTAGAGGCGCCTACTCAGCTGATATAACTCTGATTTGGGCACAAATTAATCAGCTGTTAGCTGAATAATGTAGCTGGTTGCACTATATCAGCGTTATTTGAGCATTATTAAAGGTAACAGTCGCCCCAAGAGCTGAATAATGACTGATTATCAGGGTATGTGTTACCTTTTATACACCACAAGGGCTGAATAATAGAGTACTTATTACCTATTTTTCAGCACAAAATACACTCCAGAATACCTGTAACTCTTTTATGGATCTGACAATTCACAAGTGGCAAAATTGTGAATAATTTTCACCCTACTACTTATTATTTTGATATGTTTTGTGTGAACCATTTTGTAAAGTGTTTGTATAGGCAAATATATGTTAACGATAAGTAAAACTTTGTTTTTTTCCTCCATGTGCATGAAATTCGAATGGGAAAGAGAGTTTATTGTCAAATACTATATAATTATAGACGAAAATTTTCACGCGCTCTCAAAATATCACTGTTTACTTGAAAATTATAGTATAAAATAGGTTGATGATATTATTATAAAAAATTAAGTATTTTTATTTTTCCTTTGTAATTTGACAATAAGCTGTTTACGTATAAAATCATTACATTTTCTATTCAAATTCTGTTGTTATTTTCGTTGACTAAACAAAAACAAATTGTTATTATATTGTATACATAGGTTAGAATCTAAAAAATGGCAGACAAGCTATGTGTACCGTATTAACCACAATTAAACAGCATGAGCTGTTTAAGTGTCCACTCGTGGTACATGAATCAGTAACGAGCTGTTACGAGTGGTTCTTGTTTTACACAAGTCAGCTACAAATTCATGTAAAGCTTGATAGTGGGTAACATGTACGCAAATAACTGTAGGTATGGTTAACATGTGATTAGATTATGGGTAATGTGTGTAGATTATGGGTAACATGTGAGCTAATATAGAGCAGTTTGCTTTAACTTAGCATCATATAATAATATGTTCACCCATAGTGATCATGTGGGCTTTATAAGAGCTATTATACGATTGCGTGTAACAAGCTGATTAACATTACACAAATTCCACCGTGTGCAGCAAAAGGCATTATATCTTTGTTATTTGAAGCCACAGAATAACTGATTACATTATAGTAGCTCACGTGTTCTTTCTTAAAATGCAAGTGGTCTAAGGGTACACTTGTGGTCTTCAATTCAGAATATAGCTTAGTTAAAGTCTACAAAAATCCTTTAAATTGCTTAAAGCTGTATAATACTGAACTTGTTACCTATATTAACGCTGCAAGCGTTACATTGTGGTCTCCGTGACGCATAATAACGTTCTTATTCAGGTGAAAGCTCACTTTTCACCTATTGCAGGTCGAGTGTACTGTAATAACTCTTCATAAGTGCTAAAATTACCGATGTTACCTCTTGTGACATCTTATAATGCAGTTTTGTGCTACTTGGGAATCAGCCTATAATGTTCCCACTGCTGGGACACAGGCCTCCTCTCGGTGAGAGGGAGTGGGCCGTAATCCACCACGCGGGCCCAGTGCGGGTTGGCAGATGTCACATGTCTTAGAATTTTTGGTTCTAGGACATGCCGGTTTCCTCACGATGTTTTCCTTCACCGTTTTGAGAGCAGTGGTGATGAAATAATTTACACAAAGTAAAGCGCCTGTCTGGGTTCGAACCTACGACCTACAACTCGTAAGTCGCGGCCGTTACCACTTGGCCACCACTGCTCACTGATTCATAAACCTATCTATAAAATAAGGAAAAACAATTAATACTTAGATATTCAAGATTTTTATACCTATTTTTTTATTGTGAGGTTAAGGAAAAATTATTATAAATAAATGTGAAAGAATTTTTATAGTTACTTAGACAATCTCCTTAAATGTTCTTGATAGGTAATATAGTTTAAAAACTTATTCATCAGAAAACTATCATAATTCGTTCAGAAAACAACAAACAGTTTAAGTGAGCGGTGACCTTTTTACTTTAGGGGGGACACTTCGTCCGAGGGTGCAAACAAATAAAACGAAATGTTTGACGGGGCTCGAACAACTCGAGAATGTTCCCTTGATCTTCGAATTACTTCATTCTTTGGAACACTCTTCAATTATCGACTCCTGGCATTCGGATTATTTTTACCAATTAAAAAGTTAGGCGGATTAAAAGTTTGAAGGAATTGATCATTGATGAGAGTCTTATTATGTTCCGGTCTGTAGTTTTATTCGATTTTACTGTGATTGAAAAGAATCACCAAGGTAACGGAACTTTATGAACTTTTGTGCTTAGTTATTTAACTATTTGCGCGTCTTAATGGCATTATGTATGTAGATTCAAAGTCATTGAAAATATTCTCCAGACATAGTTATATAGGACTCCCGTACCTGGAGCAAGTTTTCAATGTTTCTTCTATTCGTATCAACAATATTATTTTAATAGCTAGTAATCATAACAAGATAATGACCATATTTTAATTGAAGACAACACAGGCACAGGCATCACTGTCTGACATAAGAACACTGATTCATCTATTGACAATGCCTATACTAGCTGATTATGTAAGGATATCTAGCGCACTATATTACATCATAAATGCGGCCATAATATATGTCTACTAATAAAGAATATAATCTCATCCCGAGCGTGCTCTCACGTGCGATCAAAGGATCTTCATATTTATCGTCCTTCGGTGACGAGTAGTTTATTCATTCAGTTGTCATACTACAGACGTGATAGGTTTTGATAGGATGTTAAAGCAAGAACATTATCTTGTACTGTGACATATTTGCATACTAAGTATTTCCTATTTTGTTCGATGCGTTTTGTCAGTAGGTAAGTAAGAATTTTTGTTATATATATATATAGGAATATATAGGAAGGTATATTTGTATTTGTGTAGGTTTTTTTGGTTAGAGTCCATTTGATGATAAGTGCATACCTAAAATGTTGAGAAACCAATAATTAATTCCATTATTTTTACATTGAATGATTTCTTACATTGAATTGGATCGTTTAAAACATGGATTTTGATTTGATAAAACTTATGGAAACTCCGATTACATGGGATGGGAATGAAACATAACTAGAGAAATGTTTAAGGGAGTACTATGGGTACATCTCTGTCTAATCCATTGGGGAATACAGGCGTGATGTTATGTGTATGTGATGACTTATAACCAATACCTAAGAAATACTCTCAAAAAGTAATCCGATTCTGTAATTCCAGTTGCAATCGAAACTAATTTTATGTTGGGTGTTAGGTTGTTTTCTTCGTCTCAAATATCGACTGAAATCAACTCCATGTCATATGATCAGGCCTCGGATAACAAGTTGATTTCATGGAATCAGCAAGCAGAAAAAGTTCATTGATGAAATTGCAAAAGAGAAAACTAAAGGTCGTGTCTGCCACTTAGCATTCAAGTGAACTTAAACGAAACGAACTCTGCAAATAAATCAATCAAAATTCTCAATTTAAGTCTCTCGATATCAGTTTAGTTCTTTAGCCTAAAGAAACTATGCACAATAATAACAATAATAACATTAATAGAGTAGAAGTTCGTAGAGATATTAAGGTATTGGTAACGGATTGGTCTGATTAAAAAGGTAAAGGTTTTACCTTCAAGGTATACCATCTTTCGGATAAGCATGACTGACTCATCATCTATCTAGCCTTTTCCCAACTATGTTGGTCGGCTTCCAGTCTTACCGGATGCAGCTGAATACCAGTATTTTATGTGAAGCGACTGCCTATCTTACCTCCAAACCCAGTTACTGGGTAATACTTAGAAAGACTGGTTGTCAGACTTTCGGGCTTCTGACGACCCGTAACGATGCATAATCATGACTTTTAAATACTTCTTCTAAAAATCTAACCAAAGACATTATAAGTGAAGACGAAGGCGTACATTTAACATGAGATTTAAAATAAGATATGAACACGGGCAAATGTTACTAATATAGCATTATTAACACACTACGTACAAATCCATTCATTCAATTCTATGCTTCCTACACGTTTTCAATTACACATTCCGGATATTAGAACGATTTAAATTCGTCGGCTGCGATGGCTACCCAATGTAAAGTTTACCCGAAACAGTTCGCATGTCGGATTTGGAGAATAGGTACTGGGCTTGAACTTAAATGTTTGGCTTTAATTTGTATCGAAGGAAGGCTAAGTTTAGCTAGGTCTTGTGTAAATAAAAAAAATAACAGTTCAGGGAATATAGTAATAGAGGAATTGTGTAACAGCAAAAGTTATTGTAACAATGATGAAGGTAGTGTGTTTGTTATAATAATTCAAGTTTTTGGCGAAGGTATTCGTTTTGTATTAAGACTAGTATGTAGGAATTACTTAAGAGTTTCTAGAGACCCGAAAATTTATGAATAGTCTAAGTTGGGCTCGCTCCATAACTATTAGAAAGACGTCTGTATAAAGCAAGTTTACCTACTTCAATGGGAACTTGGAATAGCTAATTTTAAAATAGCTTTACTCGTACGTACTTTGGGTTTACAATTAATGGGGTAAGATTAACCTCCTCAATATTTTACCAACAGTCCTTCTAACAAGCTTGTTTACTCTGCTTTTGAAGAATGTGGTACAGATGTGGTTGAAACTAATAATCCGATCGTCGATCACTTTGTGTAGACATAGAGTTATTAGTACATATATATCGATGGGTGTAGATCGATAATATATAATATACTATAGAGAAGAAGGGAAAGTATTAGTACAAACAAAAAATGATTTTGAAGTTAAATTACAATGTTAGAGATTGAGATGAATATAATGGATCTCTTTAAATTAACAATGAAGTGAATCACAAAAATTCAGTATAATATTAATCCAGCTGTTATTTATATAATATAAAAAAGTTTGTAAACTCGTAACTATTTAGACTTGATTGAGACATTCTGTGTAAATGAATCATAGGGCAAAGTGCAAAGTGGTTAAGATATGCATGAATGCCTTCAAATTGTTAAAGATAGTAACAAATACCATTCTATCTTTTGTTTTACTTAAGAACAATAGAAATCAGTGACAGTACTCTAACAGTCCTTCAATGAATGACTCACTACAGACTGGTTTACTTTGGTAAACCAACAGTACCGGTGGGTTCGCCCACCGATACTGTTGAGTAACTTTGTACAATATGTATACATAGACACAATAGTATCGACCTAGATGCAGAACTGATTGAGACAGAAACAACGGTTCAATGACTAATTAAAATATATATGTTACTACATATAAACTAGACAAATACTGCAGAGAACCAACCGATTGGTATCGTCATCTCAAGTCACAATGTTGTTGTATACAATAGAAGAATGCTGAGATTCCTGCGAAAGATAGGTGAACGGCACTGAATTGACGAATGAGAATGATCTGATTTTATTTGGAAGCCTGGATGTAGTTGAACAGGAAAATTACATGAACATATTGACAGTGATAAAGGCAGACCGTCCATTTCCAGATTGACTTATTCTTGGATCGGTTTTCGGGATAACCACATGTGGCTTAATGAAATTTACAAGGGTCTCTTCATGCGGTCAGAACTTAACAGTCCAATTATATGGAAAATTTTGTTATCATAGAATTTACAGCGGTAGCACCTAATAAATTACTACCGCTGCAAACGCGAAGTTTTAACCATTAGGCATAATTTTCAAAATGTTTCCTTGGTTAAATTTATTGAGGTGATTGTGTGCATAAGCCAATGAGAACAATCATTTCAGGGACATTCAAAAGCATACATGCTTTTGAGCTTCTGAATGTCCCTGAAATGATTGTGGGAATCAAGGAAACATTTTGAAAATTATGCCTAACAGTTAAAACTGCGCGTTTGCAAAATTATTTGGAAAATTATGCCTAACAGTTAAAACTAATAAATATTTTATTGCATCACAGGAATAGCAGGAAGGTGTTAAAATAACATGTTATTAGTTTTTGCTATCCGGAGAAGATGTTAAAAGGAAATCGAGTTATTAACTAGTTAGCAATTAGACGGCCATTCATGCGCTAATTTCCTTTGACGCCAACACGCTATGGTTTCAGAATTAATATTGCTGTTGCTAAAAAATTTAGTTAAGGCAGTTTCTACCTTATGGATATTATACAATGTGGAGATAACAATACGATAAATTAAGTGAAAACACTAGCAGTAGGTACTATGATATAGGAGTATTTGGGAACTACAAAAAAAATCCTGACATTGAAATAAAAAAAATGTTTTTTTTTTCAAACTATTAGGTATATAGTAGTGATGGGCTGATTTCGTCAATTTTTGACTGGCTATAGTGACTAAACTATTGGATATATTTGGTTAAATTGGTGAAATTTTAAATTGCAGACTGGGAACATCATTAAGTATCATCATCATCATCATTTCAGTCCACAAGACGTCCATTGCTGGACATAGGCCTCCCCCGAGCAGCTCCACTTCGACCGGTTCTTTGCTTCCCGTATCCAAAGGGTTAGATATAAGAAGTTTTACTGACGTATTGTCGTCCCCATCCTGTGTACTTCGCTAGCAACTGTTTTGTATCTCGGTACTTTATTAATTTCTATAAAGTAACTGCTTTTGCATATAACGTAAGTCTACTGGACCGAATTTCCTAATGCTGAACGGATCGTCTCTCAAATTCAGTCTCGCCTAAGCCATGTTCCCTTTATTATGTTTTTATAACCTCCCAAGGGATTTCCCACTCTTCCTAACTTCGAGAATCTAACGACGGTGTACTATTTTTCCGACACCTAGGTACTTACTGAATATCCCGTAGCTATAAAATGGTTTGTATACAATGATAGAAATGACATTGGTTAACAAGTTAAGAAAAACTAAAAATAACGAGCCCATTGTCTGAACTAACAAGGTTGTTGTACTTTTCAGAGTGGAAAATGTCGAACATTTGCCAACGGTACATCAGGCGTCACTGCGAGGAGAAGGCTGGAGGGTCCTACATGAAGGTACGTAGTAAGAAAAGGTTAATCAATCAGTCAGAGCATTGGGCCCGCGTAGCGGATTGTGGCCCGGTCCCTTGCACAGAGAAAAGGCATGTGTCCCAACAGTGGGTAGGTTGTAGGCTGACTATGCTAATCAGTCAGTGAATAAATAGTGAACCATTTCGAAGATTTCTCTTAGTATGTCTGGTTAAACCTTAAAGTAACATTAACAAAGCCATACTGCTTTGTTAATGTTACTTTAAGGTTTTTTGCTATTTACTTTGACTGTCTCTTTGGTCTACTAAGTTAGTTGCAAGCGAGATTGCTGGCCATGCGGTCTTACGTCTAATTACCTGGACTTAATACTACTACCTATTTAATCTGACCCCGGTTTGGATTGGTTTCTACATAGACCATGGCAATAGGCTCGCCTCTAATAGTTTTAGACATGTCCCTTGCTTGTTAGACATGTAAGTTAAATAATGACAACCGACGAAATGATGATACACAACTGCCTACCCCTTCTAGGAATGCAGGCGTAATGTTGTGGTCTGAGTCAAAAACGGGAAGTGCCTCATGTCACATATACAAGAGTTATTAAAGCGGCATTAATAAATCGAGTGTCAATTACCAACTACTACCGACCACGATAATTTGTACTTGATTTAAAACCTATAACGCTGTGGGAGTAAATGGCAGGATTAACATAATAATATTAATGTAAGCTGTGGTTATAAACTGACTAATACGGTATTTAACTAGACATTTATTTTGAGACAAGACTAGACTAGGGATATAATAATTTAGTTGGAAATGTCAAGAAAAGTGGCAGAACAAGAGTTTGTTTCCCAATTCAAGCATTTTTTTTGTGTTCTTCATATTTTCCTGCTAGTTAATTGAGTCTTAATAATCAACTAGGATTGTGGTTTTTATTAATAATTTCTGTCATATATACCACAGCGTCTTTGTTGTGGTAAAAATTTCACCAGAAAACTCAAACTCAAAGCATGTATTTCAAATAAACCATTTACAGGCACTTTTGAATTGTCAAGGAGTCGGTCGGTCAGAAATATGAAGCCAGTTGCCCATTCCAAATCGTACTAGGTACTTACGGAGAAGAGCGGGCAAGAAACTCCACGGACACTCTTCTAAATTATATTGTTACAAAAATATTTGTTACTTCATTAACGTTGAATTTATTTATAAAAACGTCTATAGTACCGTTTATTTTCAGAGAAATTAAAATGTGGCAGACAGGCAAACGTAGTAAATCCAGAGTTATTTTTTATTCCATGGAAGTCTCAAAATATTATTTAGATAACATAAATTGCTCTCAAGTATACGCTGGTGTAACGGATCCGACGGATTTCGATACCCGTTGCGTGTTCCTAGGCCATAACGCGAGTCCACTCAACTTGCTGATGATAAAGTGCCCAGTTCGTTGCTAGGGTTTCCTTTTTATATTATATCTCCGGACATTGACGAATAGGCCCACATGTTATATGAAACTTGTGGTGAGTTGTGATTTGTTCGGTACGTGCTGGACTTGCTTAGGCGTTGAGAGAAAATATGAGTAGGTACTTCTTCTACTCAGCGTGTCGTGATGATCTAAATAGAGTAGGCACAGAATTTGGGTACGTAGTTTGGCACCTTTAGTAGCGAAATACTAACTGATAGGTTATGATAAAGTGTGTTTTAGGTATTTACTTGCCTGATTTGGTAAACAAAGAATTTTGATTAAAAACGTGGTTACAAACGAAGCAGTTTTGATGTGATTCATAAAGTTTATGAGGTTTCTTACAAACATCAATACGTTCATTCTTAAATTAAAGCATGTGATTGATATTCTCGGGCTGTGTTTGTTTACCAAATAAGGCATTGTATGGAAAATACACTGTAATAACTTTCTTGAGTGAAACTCACACGCGCCGATAAAAATCTCATGAGTCAAGCCATTATTAGAAGTAAATTCCTACTATAAAAACAATTAACACATTACTAATTTAACAATAAATTGTATTCAAACAAATATGAGGAAATAATTACTTTTATGTAAAGTTAGTTCTATCACTTACTAATTCATAATTTTACATCCAATTTACGTTAAAATTCAAGTAAGAATACTCCTCGGCTATCAATAGGAAATACCGCTTGATTCATCAAAATATACGTCCTCAATAAAAACACTTGTCACACAGTTAGGGCTTATTTTGCTATACACGATTCTGGCCTAACATATCAACATTGCCGACATGTAGTGACCACAAGCAGAATCAATTTGCAGGATGGCATTTAATTTTTTCCCCTCAGGCTTGCGACATGGCTATGCATTTGACATTTTCCATTTCCTGATTTAAACTTCACAGTGACCACATATCAGTAGATGGGGTAGGCAGAAACGTCTATATTCATGTCATAAAGTTGTTGTGGGGGCCCGTGGCTAAATAATAACAGCCACACAGGTCGATCGATCAGGTTAAGCTACGCTTGCCGCGGTTGGTCGGTGGATGGGTGACCATCTTTACATACCGAGACCGTGTCTCGGAAAGCACGTTAAGCCGTTGGTCCCGGCTGTCATTCGTGGATCTTTGACAGTCGTTACGGGTAGTCAGAAGCCCGAAAGTCTGACAACCAGTCTTACCAAGGGGTATCGTATTACCCAGTAACTGGGTTGTGGACGTCAGATAGGCAGTCGCTCCATGTAAAATACTGGTATTCAGCTGCATCCGGTTAGACTGGAAGCCGACCCCAACATAGTTGGGAAAAGGCAGATGATGAAGGTTATTGTCGATTATTTTTGGATTTGTTGGTTTGACCACCGTTTGGTTTTGGTTTGGTTTGTTGGTACAGACAAGTTTTCAGACGAATAAGGCTTTAGGCATGTTCTGAATTTCTAGAAATCTTGCTTTAATTTTCTTTAATAAAGATCACTGTTTTTTCAGAAGTTTTGATATTCGTAGGTTCTTGTAACACACGTCGTCAGTCGTCGTAGTCAAAGTAGGTTACTGTAAAACAAAAAAAACTAATTTAAATCTAACCATGCAACTTGAAATACCTACCTAATAAAACGTAGCTCGATTGGTTCTTCACATTGACTCATTTTAAATACTCTATTGTTAACAATAATTATTATTGTTTTGTTAATGAAGCTAAACATAGGTATTATACATTCATATCATTAGTACGTATGTTCACACAGTGCTCATAAATAAGAAACATATTTGGTTCGGGTGGATGAATACTAAGGTAATTATTGGCACCATGTGTATCAGTAGGTACATACATAACACGATAACAGGAAGACGACGTTTACAGGCTAAAATAAATAAAGATTAAGCCTTCTATAAACTTACTAAGTTTATCTAAGAATGAAGGTAAAAAACTACCTTAAACATCAATTCATAAGTACGTGGATCTCGATGGTGAAAAACTTGTGATATGCCTACTGTTTTTTTCTTAGCAATGATTCGCACGTACGCTCTACGCTCAGTGTTTTATGCTCCATGGTTGCTCCGCCTTGTCTGTTAGCTAACCAAGTTACAATTTCTGGTGATGACGGGGAATTTATGCAAATGTTCTAATGTAAACTTTCACTGAATAGTGAAATTTCAGATTCGTCCTCCGTATGCATTTATGACCGGTAGTTCAGCTAAAAGCTTTTGGTAAAGTTGTTTCTTGTGTCATCAATAATGTTGTAAAATATTGTACGTAAGTAATGTCGTTCTATGACATTTTTCGAGTGTGGTATGTATTTCTGTAAAGTGAAAACTGCAACTAGTCCTTAGGCACCCAATTGTTTTTCAAAGCTCTCTTTTTGGATATCTGTCAATTTAAAATCATAACCTACACAGGCAAGTTCCTTCTGACGGACCGATTTGTGAATAATATACAGGGTGGCGTTTGATAACCGACGAAAAATGACTACGCTAGGGGGTCTAGAATCATGTGCTGAATTTATGGTTAAAGTTTGCGCGTTGATGTGCCCACTCTGTATTAATTCCTGTATCTCTAAATGCCTTTTTTTTTGGGTGGGAAATCATCAAATGACCCCCCTCCCATTATGTATTTTTTTTTTAATCATCTAATGTCCCCTCCCGCTCTGGGCGGAGCGGAAGGGAGTGTCAGACTCTTACTGACTAAAACCCACCCGTGTTTCTTCCTTAGCCCTTTATGTTCCAGGCCAGCGGTAACCCTTTCGAACAATCACGCATACCCGGCAGGATCTCTAAACGCCTTGACTCAAGATTGTCTATTCTGTTAAAACGTCACTGTGAAAACTTAGGTGTGAGAAATCATACTACCTGATGCTAGAGATTGTCACTATTGACAGTCCCTCGCTCCTCCTAAGTTTTCACGGTACTACAGAATAAACCGGCAGCTCCAAACAGGCACAACCAGATCCCACACATTCATTCTCCTGAAACACGCATAAAACATCCTATTAAAAACACTCCACAAACATTTCACAACTGCAACTGCAAACCGTCATGGCATCCAAACAAAAGGTTCCCGATTAAAGTTGTCGGCTTGCGGGATGGTGTTCAATTTCCGATATTGGCACAAAGCGGCGCCGCTCGTCCGCTGTTTCCTTTGCGGGATGCGTTATCTAGGCATAGGCATGGCATAAGCGTGGGTCTATTTAGTATGGAACTTGATAGCTGTATGGTAATATTGAAGTCCATTGAATGTTTTAGTGACATGGTACTTGCCTCGTGTGTTGTCATATAATCTGAGTCGGTTAACGTGAGGTTGTTATTCAACTATAATGCTACTTATATTCCAGAACTATGTTTTCTAAATTGAACATGATTTTCGGTGACTTAAGGTGCTCTTCCGAAGGCGAGATTTCGGCCAAACGCATCGACAGACTGCAGTGACGCGACTGGTTTCTATGTACATAATATTTGACTTTATGAAATCGCTTCCGTAAATGACGAAATTCGAAAGAAATGTATGATCTCATACATACTCCTACTTACCAGCTGATCGATTCTGTTACAATCTCACCGTGAGAAGTTAGGTGAAGTGAGCTGTCATTCCATCTAATGCTAGGGATTGACACTAATGACAGCTCACTTTAAGCTCACTTCACCCGAGTTATCACGGTGAGATTTTTACAGAATACCACTACAGCGGTGCTATTCTGTAAAAATCTCACCGTGAAAACTTAGGTGGAGTGAGCTGTCAATAGTGTCAATTCCTAGCAAAAACAAACTCACTTCACCTAAGTTTTCACGGTGAGATTTTTACAGAATCGACCGGCAGTAACCAAAATTGTGGGGGACAGAAATGAGATAGCTTTTTTAGCTGCAAGCCTCCCATGGTATTAAAATAAATAAATAAATAACATTAAATTTTTATTTAAAAACTTGACGCTAACAAAATTGTCTTCTACCAATAAACAAAATAAACACCTTTGCAACGACAAAATAATAAAACAAAAAAAAAACAGTTTAATTACAAGTTTCGCCGTAGCAAATGCAAAGGAAAGCAAAACAAAAGGTCCTCAAGAACAATCGAAGCTATAGGGGAAAAACAACAAATGCCAGAACAAATCAGACGCGAGTATTACCTTTGCCTAATAAGAAGAAAAAAAAAGGCCTTGTTTTCCGCACTGAAAATTCCCCAACGACGACGGGATCATTGCACAACTTTCTTCATTTACACGGTCGGGAAATAATACAACGTGATATAGATGCGACGAAAATAAAATTCATTATTTATATTGAAACATGGCAACCTATAGCAAAATTGTGCGATCGTGTTTTGTTAAAAGTTATGACAGGAAACTTTATCACTTACCCAAAGAAAATGGTTGAAAATTGTAGATAGTTCTTATAATATATTTATACTCTTTAAAGTGTCTATGATATTTTGTGTTTTTAAACAAAATGAATAAGTACAAAAGTTACCTTCAAACTTTTATCTATATTTCTCTCATAAACAATTTGATTTCAAGTCTATCTTCACGCTGACAAATTTTTTCTTTTACTTTTTTTGTGTCGCCTCAGCAACGGGGCAACGGTAAGTAATTGACTTTTGACAAGTTTTTAATGAGTTTTTCGATGTTGATAGCTTGTCCCTTGGGCACTTTTACTTTCATATTTGTAAATATAAAAACATTCTTCTTTTATATTTGACCTTAGAAAATTTGTAGATATTATTAACTCTCTGATCTTTTACTGACGGGATTACGTAGAAAAATTAACTAAGAAAACCGCTTTGAAAATAACATAAAGGAAAAAAGTCCAATGTTTTTTTAATGAATTTAGAACAAGGTTAGGTCTTCTTGACTTTTACGAGATTTTCTTACAACTAGGAGTAAATCTCGAATTTGGACTCGTTCCTAACCGATTGGACGGAAAAGGCACAGCACAAAGAAAAGTGGAAAAATATAGGGGGGAGACTTTTGCCCCGCAGTGGAAAAACATAGGTAAACAGGAAAAAACCGGGCAAGAGTGAGTCGGACTCGAGGGTTCCGTACCATCATATGTTTTTAAATTTTCACCGGCGAGCTACTTACTAGATCTCGTTCAAACCAAATTTCGGTGGAAGTTTACATGATAATGTACATCATTATTTTTTTTAGTTTTATCATTCTCTTATTTTAGAAGTTACAGGACACACATTTTACCACTTTGGAAGTGTCTCTCGCGCAAACTATTCAGTTTAGAAAAAAATGATATTTGAAACCTCAATATCATTTTTAAAGACCTATCCATAGATAGCCCACACGTATGGGATAGATGAAAAAAAAAAAATTGAGTTTCAGTTCTAAGTATGGGGAACCCCCATAATTTATTGTTTTTTTCAATTTTTTTGTGAAAATCTTAATGCGGTTTACAGAATACATCTACTTACCAAGTTTCAACAGTGTAGTTCTTATAGTTTCAGAAAAAAGTGGCTGTGACATACGGACGGACAGACAGACATGACGAATCCATAAGGGTTTTCGTTTTTGCCATTTGGCTACGGAACCCTAAAAAGGAGAAAGTCTATAAACATAAATCAAAGACTTTATTTTAAAGTTGTCGCATCATCATCGTGTGTGACCATCCCGAACTAATTGCTTCATATTACTCCTGTTATATTTCTTTCTGCGCCAATGGTAATGAAACACCCAGTAAACATTAAGTATGCATGGGTATACATTATTTATCAAGACTGGAAGAGACAGAACGTGACACTATTCGTTATTTACATTGAATTTTTTATCTTTCTTTTTCACTTGTTCCGTGTTCTTGTTTTGTTTGTATGAAATCAATTGGTCTGTGAAGTCTGACATCAGTTCTGAATTTAATAATAATGACTTTTGGTTTCAAGTTTTCAGTTACTTTTTCATACTTGTCTTAACATATTTAATTTCAGACTGTTATTTCTACGAGAATGAAAACCTTTCTGAAATTATATTTGTAAATTACAGAAACTCATGCCTTTTATTTAGAAATAAATGCAACGGTCCAACGCTGTTTTGCATTGACCCTGTTTACCAGAATTTTTACGATTTGATTATGCAAAATTTCAGCACCCCTTTTACTGCTAATGTCTCAAGACACATAAAGTAACTCGTTAAGAAATTACAAGTGTGTTGTATAAAAAGTGTCATTTAACAGCGGCAGTAAGGATATGTCATTATTCATAAACTCAGCAGCGGGGTGTTGAACCGACACCCTGGGGACGCGCGTTTTAATGTCCGCATTTGCATATTGTAGTATATGTTTGATTTTAAGATAAAACTGTGTGAATTGAGTTAAATGGTGAAGAATGGTAGGTTGTGACTTGTGAGTTGAAAAATATGTAATTTTTCTTTTTACTCTGCATGCTCATTAAACTCATTTATGACTTCTTTAGTTAAAACCAACAAAGACTAAAACTGAACATCACGTAGTTGCATTGTAGAAACCTATAATTAAATTCACAAAAAACAACTTTCAGTGCGTACCTACTCTTGTAATCACAAATTATCTCGATTCCCCACTTATACTATGATATGAAATATCATCAGTGCCATAACATTAAACGATGGAAAGAAATAAAGAAGTTATAATAAGTCTAGCGGCACCCCTCGCATAACGGGACACTTCCAAACAATTAGAGAGGCTCGTTAGCTTTACGAGATATTTAGCGTTAGCGCGTCCTTCCTACTTCACTGCATTTTATTAGTGCACAGTGCGTAATACAGTTTGTTTTTGCTGACGAGGATTTTGGGGTGGTATAATATGTTAAAAGATGACTGAGATAAACCAGAAGAGGCACGTAGCGCGAATTAAACGTAATGTGCATTCGAACGATTTTTGAATCGAAATTGGGCCTATCCAGTAGCTACTGTAGTACAGCACATGTAGTAGTAGTTTAGTGCGACTAGCACAATTAGATAATGCATAAAGTCTTTAAACTAACCCCCTTACTAATAAACGTATGTATAGCGTCTGTATAGTTACAGAACGCTTTGTCTTCTTCTTTCGAAAGCCAAATTACTGATGACTGAAACAGAAAAATCGGTTCGTAACTATTCATCTGATATAATACGTTTATTAGTAATGAGGTAAGTAAATATTATTTGTGCGAAAAGAAAAAATTTTGAAATCATTCCAATTCATGTTCGTTTTCACCGCGCGTTTGCGCTAGACCCTGAGGATAGACGTGTCCTCCTGTAAAAACAAATTGCGATCAGTCATCACTTACTAAGCGTCTGCCAAGCGTAGCGCTAGTAAAAAAATCTGTGATAGCTTTTTATTGGGGTTGGTGTCCCGTAGTCAGAAAGGAACGATAATGGATGGAGCTGATATCATTATAACGATGGAAACGTAAGGCTATCGAATGATTCGTGCAGAGTCTAGGTAAAGTCAAGAAAATTCATAAGTAAATTGATTACCTACTTAAATTGTTCGTATATTCAAGTGTCATTCTTTGATAGTGGTATGAAAAAGCTTTAACACGGCAAATTGAAGAAGTGTGACTATTTGCTAAACAAATATTTTTACCTGATCGTACCTATCTAGTAGGTACCTATTCAACTATTGGCCTAGATTAAGTTTATTCATGAAATAATGAAATATCTAGGCAAATTGGATGACCCACTTTTCTTTCAGTCTCAAACCAATGACTACATGGGTCGCTTTATGTAAATAGACGTTAATATAGCAAGTCATAAAATTGATTATGAAAAAGTTAGTAAGACATGAGTTTGCAACTTGGTAAAGTCTATGAAAAGGAAATAGACGTATTTTAGTACTAGCTTCTGCCCGCGACTTCGTTCGCGTAAAATTTCGGCCCCCGACCCACCCCGTCGCGTCGCATCGCCTGGCCGCGCTATTACTTCGTTTTTGCTCAGCTTTCGACTTTTTTGTGTTTTGCTCAGTTCCTAAGGGTGCCAGCGTAGTGTTAAGTAGCCTATTATAGCCTTCCTGAAGAATTGGGCTACCAAATGCTAAAATAATTTTTCAAATCCGGCTGGTAGATCCAGAGATCGCGCATTCAAACAAGCAAGCTCTTCAGCTTTATAATAGCATAAGTAGATGTAGTTCGGAAATATGAGACCGAAAAGGGATGTAAAAAAATCTAATTAAGCCACATTAAATCCTATATCTATATTGTAAGTATCTTGATTTTTAACAAACGATGAAATAACGTTTCCTGATCGATTCTTCTTCTCCAGGTCCGATCAATTAGCTACATAATTCGTTTGGGTTTTTATATAAGTTTTTTATTGCATAATGATAACTCACATTCAGCAATAAGTGTCTACTTACGATCATAAAAAGTTCCTAATCAATAATACATTACCGTCCTAATGATCCTGTTATGTATGTGTGCAAGGCGCGCGACACCGCGCGCCATCTATTGTACGGGAGTCCCGACTCTCGAATAAATCAGTGCGTTGCTAGCTAGCGATCGTTTCAGTTGTGTACACCCCTCCCTGTACCCCGCATACCTAACAGTGGCGACGAGAATTTTATCTAACACGTGTTAAAAATGTCTAGTTCTGTGCAATTTGGAATTCTACATACGTTCGACCATAACACACAGACATGGAAAACGTACAAAGGGCGTATAGCACAATATTTCGTGGCAAATGGCGTCAACGAGAAAACGGATTCCGCGGGTGAAAAACGAAAGGCCATCTTGCTCAGCGCACTTACAGAAGGTACCTACAAACTAACAACGGATTTAGTTTTACCTAAAGCCGTTGAAGACGTGCCCTACGAAGACCTTTTATCACTGCTGGACAACCATTTTACCCCCAAATGTGTCGGGTTTGGTGAGCGTCACAACTTCTATGCGGCGTCTCAACAAGCGGGGGAAACCCATTCACAATGGGCAGCGAGATTGCGAGGGCTGACTGAAAAATGCGCCTTTCTCAACGTGGAGGAGGCCCTCCGCGACAAGTTCATTATGGGGATGCAGCCAGGACGAGAGAAGGAGAAGCTGTATTCGAAAGACCTGGCCGACCTCACGCTGGCCAAGGTCGTGGAGATGGCAGAAAACCTCCGTTGTTCGCGCGCTGCCGCCGCGGCCAGTGCGGGAGCGCTGGCACAGGCGTCTGTAGCAGACCAGCAGCTTTTCAAGATAGCGGATAAAGGAAAAAGTGGTAGTAGTGTAGTGAAGGTGAAATGTAGTGTATGTGGTTATACGAATCATAAATCGGCTGACTGTAGATTCGCAAATTATGTTTGTAAAAAGTGTCACGTAAAAGGCCACTTACGTAAAATGTGTCCAAAAGTGAATTACGTAGAAGTGGATGTCGGTGATAAGGGTGAGGATGACGATGACGGTAAGTTATATTATATCCGTTCATTCAGGGGAGAACCCATGGTAGAAACTGTTTGGATTGATAACGTGCCATTCAAATTCGAAATTGATAGCGGGTCCGCGGTAACCGTTGTCTCAGAGCGGTTTTACAAAAGTAATTTTTTAAAGGTGCCATTATCGAGTACACGTAAACAGCTCATAACGTATAACGGCGGGAAAATTGTGTGCCTAGGTACGTTGCGTCTATCGATACGCTACGCGGATCGAACGAATGTTATGTACTTATACGTGGTCCGCGACGGCGGCCCGCCCATTCTGGGTCGAGATTTCTTATCATTGTTTCGCTTACAGTTAATACCGGTCAACTTTTGCGAAACTTCTGAATCTGAATTGCAACTGAAATACCCGAAGTTATTTTCGGATGAATTAGGAAAATTTAATAAGTACAAAATAAAACTGTCCTTGAAGGAAGGAGCAAAACCGGTTTTTTGTAAAGCGCGCCCAGTAGCGTTTGCGTTGCGTGCAATGGTCGATAAAGAAATCGACAGATTGGTCGCTCTAGGTATTCTTGAAACCGTAGAATATTCGGAATACGCTTCACCGATAGTTCCTGTTTTAAAGCGAAACGGGACAGTCAGATTGTGTGCCGACTATTCAGTTAGTATAAATAAACAGTTACTAGTTGAACAGTATCCGCTTCCCACGACTAATGAACTGTTTTCAAAGATCCATGGGGGTCAACAGTTTAGCAAACTAGACTTATCTATGGCCTATAACCAGTTAGTTTTGGACGAGGAGTCAAAAAACCTAACCTGCATTAACACAAACCGCGGGCTATATAGATTTACACGTTTAGTGTTTGGGTTAGCCAGCGCGCCCTCTATTTTCCAGCGTGCTATCGAGGGTTTGCTATCCGGTGTAGACGGAGTGTTGTGCCTGCTAGATGATATTTTAATAACAGGAAAGGATAGGCAGGAGCATTTGCAAAAACTAAATTTCGTTTTGAAGCGCTTAGAAGAAGCAGGGTTAACTTTACAAAAAGGAAAATGTAGTTTTTTTCAAGACGAAATAAGTTATCTAGGGTACATTATCACTAAGGATGGCCTAAAAAAAGCGCCGGGAAAAATTAAAGCAATGTTGGAAGCACCGGTGCCCACAAATGTCAATCAGCTTCAATCGTTTTTAGGGCTAATTAACTATTACAGGAATTTCGTACCTAACGCATCCACAATCCTCAGTCCGTTGTACGATCTGCTAAAAAAGGGTTGTGAGTGGACATGGACGGATATACATGACTCGGCTTTTAGGTCAATAAAGGAGTCTATGACATCGGAACAGGTTCTGGCACATTTTGACCCGAACGCAACGATAATATTAACGGTAGACGCTTCCCCAAGTGGGTTGGGAGCAATCCTCTCACAAGTAGGTTCAGACGGTGTGGAAAGACCTATTTCATTTGCTTCGCGTACTTTAAATTCTGCCGAAAAACGATATGCTCAGATCCAAAAGGAAGCAACCGCCATTATTTACGGCGTGCGTCGGTTTCATCAATATTTGTACGGCAGATCGGAACCGTTTATTCTTCGTACGGATCACAAGCCCCTATTGGCAATTTTTGGGCCCCATAAAGGCATACCAGAAATATCAGCAAATAGGCTACAGCGGTACGCCTTGTTCTTAAGTAGCTATAACTATAAAATAGAGTATGTTCGCAGCGCTAATAACAGCGCAGATTATTTTTCCCGCGCGAGCTTGCCGCGCCCCGTTCACGAGTGCGCGTGCACCGAACAGTGTAAGTGTTGTGACTGCGAAGTATCATACGACCGAGCTACTTATGTTTGTTTTGTAGTAGACGGAAGTATGCCCGTGACATTAGATAAATTGCGCGAGGAGACAAGTAGTGACGTAGTTTTAAGACTAGTAAAAGACTGTATTTTAAATGGTTGGCCACCGAAGATAAACGATTTAAGGGTAAAACCGTACTACTTATGTAGATCACAATTATCCTATGAGAATGGCTGTATCATGAGAGGCCATAAAGTGGTTATTCCTTCGAGCTTATACCAAGTTATTCTTAAAGAATTACATTCTTCCCATTTAGGCATAGTAAAAACTAAGGCTGAAGCGCGATCAAGATTTTGGTTCCCGGGAATTGACCAGGCAATAGAAACAATGATAGGTTCATGCGATATTTGTATTCAGTTGCGCCCCTCACCGCCGCGCGCGCCGCCCTCTCACTGGGAATTTCCACCTAGTCCCTTTTACAGAATACACATAGACTACCTAGGTCCGATTAAAGGTTGCGTTTATTTGGTAGCGGTAGATGCACATACCAAATGGGTAGAAGTTTACAACATGAACACGGCTACTTCTTCGGCCGCGGTGATTGAGAAGCTATGTGATTTTATGTCAAGGTTCGGAGTTCCGAAAACGGTAGTAAGTGATAATGGCACAGCTTTCTGTTCGCGGGAATTTGAACTATTTTGCGCGGCAAACGGGATTACGCATATGACGTCACCGGTCTATCACCCACCTAGTAACGGCCAGGCCGAAAGTTTCGTTAAGGTAATTAAAAAGGGAATAAAGTCTTGTATTATGTCGTCTCATAGCGCAAAAGAAACACGGGCGAAATTACTAAAATATCTTATGGATTATCGTAATTCAGTTCACTCTGCTACTGGGTTGTCCCCTGCGCAATTGGTGTACGGGCACAAGTTAAGGTCACGATTGGATTTGATGGATCCAAAGTCATCGGCACCCTTGTCCCCGTCTGTATCTAATGTTGTAAAAAATCAACAGTGTATGCAAACTAAGCAACAAGGAAAAAATAAAACAAAATATTTAAAAAAAAAACGATATTGTATTATACAAAAAGTTTGTTAATAAAGCAAGTTATACATGGTGTAAGGGCATCATACTTAAAAGAATTGGAAAAGTATTGTATTTAGTAAAAGACAGTCATAGTTCAGAAAGTTACAAAAGGCACATAAATCAGCTGATGCTGTATAAAGGAACAAGTAACAATAATGAGGATAATGTACAAAATTCGAAAGAGAACATACCTGGGTCATCTTGTCCTTCTGCACCGCAACCATCACCGCCAAACTCGCCGTCGTCGTCGCCTCCGTCATCACCTTCGTCACCACCGTCGCCTTCCCTGTCGCCAGCTACTCCTGAAACGCACATACTCCAGCCGGAACCTTACTTACCAAATCCCTTGCCGGGTAGTTCGGCCAGAGGGAGGACAGCAGAATTGTGCGCACGAAGTATTTCTTCGTCGTCAAGAGAGGACGAGTCTGAGAAGGACCCACAACAGGCCCATGATGATGAACATCAATCAGGTACGAACGACGTAGATGTTGAAAGAACAGAAAGATATTCGACTTCCGAGGATGTTGTTCACAAAGCAGGGACTGAACCCGATACCCAGACCTCACAACGCGATGAGTCAAGGATTGTTACACCAAAGAGATCATTACGTAATCGCCCCGTTATTTGTTTTAAAAAGTATTTCTAGCGTAAGATGTTATGTAGTACTAGAGTACCTATACTATGTTTATAGATACTTACATGTTATTTTGTATTCGGTGTTTTTGGATTAGAGGGAGGAATTGTTATGTATGTGTGCAAGGCGCGCGACACCGCGCGCCATCTATTGTACGGGAGTCCCGACTCTCGAATAAATCAGTGCGTTGCTAGCTAGCGATCGTTTCAGTTGTGTACACCCCTCCCTGTACCCCGCATACCTAACAGATCCTATATGGATCGATGCACCTCTTGACCTGGTTACCAAAATTTCCTTTTGGGACTACAAGATAACCAACTAGAATTTGCAATTTCAACCTTATTCTATTGAAATAAGGTTCAAGAAAGTTTTAGGTTATCGTTGTAAATGTGTTGTGTTTCTTTTTATTGCTTAGCAACGGCCTGTGCTTCTATGGAACCGGGTAGGACGATGACCTCTGGTACTTGATAGACGGGAAAATTATTGAAAACTCATGTTTTCCTGCAATGTTCTGTTATTTGTAGGGTATTTTGCATGCGATTGTATTTTGTTTTTTAATGAGCACTAGTTTGGAGTAGAGGTACTACTTACCTTTGTCTGTAATAGGGTTTATAAAAACACACTTAGGTTTTTTAAGGACATAGCATTTATTTTTATGCATTATTTGATGGTTGGAACGGCGATGGAAAGTCAATAATATTACTTCTTCTTCGCATATATCTTCAACCAGAATTCGGCCATTTCGACAGAGTTAGCGTAGGTCTCGCAAAAGTCTTCCATAGTATCTACACGTATATTTGCAGAATCACGCAGGTCACGAATTCACGATGAAGAGGTGAGGCATAGTTTGTGACGTGGCTCCACAATCGCACTGTGGCTCTTTGTGGCTTATTTTACTTACCTATTATAAAAGGTACAAAATGTTTGAATATATCAAAAAAAGCTGAATTATATATACGAAAATATAGTTTCCTGTGGCGTTATAGGCAGAAGGAACTTTAATACACATTCAAAAATGATCTATTTTGATATTATTTTTGCTGAAATCAATCAATTCAATCCAAATTGAAAAAAAAACCCTGTATTTTCCTTCTACGGATTAATAATTAACATACCTTTATTATGATAATATTCATATGCAAATATTCATTATACGCTTCACGCCACATCCCTCGGGACATCGGTGTTGCCAGCCGAGATAATTACCACAATTAACGCGTATTACGCCGACGATTTTATAACCGGAGGGGATTTTAAAGAACTATTTTAATTGGATTGGATTTCAATATTTTTTGCTCTGAATTTTTTCCTTTGCCTTCATTCGTAGATATACTTTTGAAGTTTAATTATTTTGTTAAATCCGAAAACGCGTTGTACATACCAAAAAATCCTTTTTACCATACTGGTAGGTATTTATTTCAGTTTAATTGCATTATTAGTGAGAAGGATCTTGAGAGAAATCTTTAGGTGAAAGCGTCAGGCACGCGAATTATTAAGCAATACTTGCAGCTTTGAACAGAGAGAAGTGGAAAGAGAGTAGGGAGGCCTTTGCAGTGGGACATCACAGGCTAATAATAATAATTTTTGCAATTTTTTTTTTTTTATAAAACGTTGCCCCACAATAGGAATTTCTCCTGTATCGTGGGTGCGTTTACAAACATTTAAACTCACATACACAAACAGCCAGACCCGGAACAACTACTTGTAGATCATACAAATATTTGTTCCGTGCGGGAATCGAACCCGCGACACGCAGCGCAGCAGTCAATCGCTTAACCACTGCGCCAACCGTGCCGTCAATTTGCAAGTCAGTACCTATCAGTGGGCCTAAAAAGGCCACTTTGACAGAATCATAAAAGGATAACATAATGGATAGTTAACCGTTAAGTTAATCGTATCAAATCCCATTGGTGAAGCATTTTTCAGTTATTTTTTTTGTCTGTGCAACAATACCAATCAATCCGATCCAAATCCAATCCCAATCTCTTTGATTATACCTATGTAGTGTAGTGAAAAAAGAAAAATACGGAATGTCTTCGCCATATTACGATTCATAATGTTATCCTTTTAGGATTCTCAAAAGTGCTCTTTTTAGGCCCCCAGGTTGTATGTTGCTTTAAATATGATTCGCGACCGAAACAAATTATATATAATTATATTAATTCAAATCATCACCATGCAACTCTCTAAGTTCATATTACACTATAGGAGGACTATTTCATGAAATCATGATATTTGAGGCCAATTCTATTAAGGAGTTGTGTTGCTGATTCTAATGATTATAATTCTGTAAATACAAATTTGTTATGGTCGCGAATCATATGCACATACCACCTAACGCTGACCAGCAATTTGCGAAAAAGTAAGAATATTCGCGGGCTACCTTAGCGTATCCCCAAAGCTCTATTTGCAAGCCAGTTCGAAATGTAAATAAAATCTTTGATAAGTTACCTCCTTCGTTGCCATAAAGTGAAGTAAAAATTTCGTTCCATTTTCAAGTGTGACATTTTATCAAAGATATCAAAATAAAAAAATCATGACGAACATTACTATGCCTCCGCCGTAGATAATTTTCCACTATTAACGTTTGCCAATTTTATGCTCTAGTGAGATTGGTGCGCGAACTAAAAGCGGCTCACTTTTATGTCAGAGTACCCTCTTCGTCAAAGCACACGCACTCAAGGGTATGCGCCATGACATACGGATGTGACGGTGTTTAAACTGAAGACACAGAAGGACACGGTGTTTTGTAGTGAACGATAATTTTATAATGTGTCTGTTTGGTGGTGGAATACGGTTGCAGTGAATGCAGGGGAATCAATATAATGATTTCACCCAACCTTGAAGTAATCAGGTGATCAACTGTTCACGTTTAGAGGCTATTTACTACTTTTTATTTTTTTATTGTAAATGTTTTCTTTTAATTTGTGGCTATTTGTATTTTCATTGAAATCTAAAGTTGACTGATTATGCTTACAATAAATTAAATTTAGAATAAAACTTGCCATTGAAAATCATCAAACTGTCATCACATCATGTGAGATTTTTTGTGTTGACATACCTAGCGCATTAGTGACCACAGTATAATATTTTATGATAGAAAAAAAAATGATGCGGTCAGTGCCTCAGTGGGCCCCCGTCAGGAACGAAATTCCTTACGCGATACTTGCACGCACACACACTCGTATAATATAATAGAAAGTGATGATACGCGTTTTTAATACTCTAGTATACGTTTTTAGAAGCTCTCATGAAGTTTACGCCATCTTGGATTTTCATTTTGACCTAACTATTAGCTTTAGTACCCTCAAAAACACCCACCACTTACCCACTTACCACCAAAACGACATCCATAACAAAAATTTAAACATTTTCGCAGCGCAATCTGGATTTTTCATTTTGATCTCACTATCGGCTTGCTCCCTAGAATAGAGATGATAAGAAAACATGGAAGGGGCACAACACTTTTTCGTTACGTGACGAACACTACTAGCTTACGCCTACCGCAAGACGCGTTAAAGAAATTCGTTCTAAAAATCTACACAATCCGTAGTGTAAGGACACGGTTGTTAATGGAAACCGTACGTACCTACTAGTAGTAAAATAAAACGCCACAGTCAGCATAACACGTGGGGTGCCACGCGTGGATGGCCGCGGTGCCGCCAAGAGATTTTTATTTGACAAACTTTTTACACAGCCACCCCGTCTGCCAACTAAGCAAATAGGTACCTACCTAGCTTTGTGTCATACAGCGGTTTTGTTCAGCAATCTTGTAGGATATCTTGCATTATGACAGTGAACACAAAACAGATTTACATTATATATTGTCATGTGGTTGCTGCCTATCGTTCGATTATTACTTTTAAACCTATACATAGTTTCTGTGGTGGCCCAGCGGTAACTGCCCCGACTTACGAGTTGTAGGCCGTGGGTTCCAAACCAGACTAGCAAAATACTTTGTGTTAATAATTTCATCACCACTGCTCTCAAAACGGTGAAATCTGTCTTCACTTCGAATAATAAATACTATAGAAGCATATACATAGAATTATTAGATATATGGGTATTTCTCGGTGAATTTATTAAAGCAAACTAAAAATTTAAAAGACAAACCAGTTGTTTCATAGAAAAGCCTGCGAGTAACAGATAAAAACTTCAAAACTTAGATGCTGACTTAAATATAGGTAAATAAGTTAATAGGTTCTCAAAACGGTGACGGTTATCATCGTGAGGAAACCGGCATGAACCAAAAATTTGAAGTCTTGGACATCTACCAAAAATTACTGGGCCCGCGTGGTAGATCAACCCAGTTACTGGGTAATGCGATACCCCTTGATAAGACCGGTTGTCAGAATTTCGGGCTTCTGACGACCCGTAACGACATCCACGAATGACAGCCGGGACCAACGGCTTAACGTTCCCCTCCGTGCTCTTGGTATGTAAAGATGGTCACCCATCCACGGACCAACCGCAGCAAGCGTAGCTTAAACTGATCGATCGTCCCGTGCGGCTGTTAGTACTTAGCCACAAGCCCCTCAAAAAACTTCTCAATAAACACTTCAATCAATTAATAATAATCGATATACCTACCTAGACTTAATTATAAAGCAAGTGCGCATTAACTTTGACCGACAGTGCCAATGTTTAAGATAGGAGGATCCAGGTCTTGCTTTTGACTTTCGATTGGTTACTCGTACTAACATAAAACTTTGAAATTCTTTGTCATAAAATGTTTCACAAACCCTGAGAACTCCCATGGTCTAGTGCTGTTGGAATTGGAATGCGTGCGTTTAAATCTTAGGGTACTTCACAAGGTCGTAACCCAGGCGGAACGAACACAGGCTGGGACGTGTGAACCGTGAAATTTAATGTATAAAAAACAAGAAAGAAATTGTTACCTTTTCGACCAAGACAGTGTAAGTGGCTGGGAAGTGTGCAGTTTATTCAACGTGTTTGAATTACGTCCCTCAAAGGTTGTAAACGAATTCAAGATGTAAAGGAAATTTGTTTCTTCTTTGATGTTTTCTTCTTTAGCATAGTGTGTAGTGACGCCCCCCAGTTAGAAGGACCGACGACCTTAAAAAGGTGGTTGGGGCAGACTGGATGTTGAAGGCGGAGTTGGTGTTGTGGTGCAGCCTGGGAGAGGCCTTTGTCCAGCAGTGGACTTCGATAGGCTGTGTGATTAACTAGTGATTAATTAGTGATTAACTTCTTTATTTAGTCCACATGGAAACAATCAAAAACCTTCCAACAAAAAATCTGCTGCTTGTGTTAATTTTAAGATCGGGTTTCAAGCTAGCTGTTCTTAGCGTCCGTATGCCACATATTAGAGCAAATATCTAAACCTAGAGGCCGTGGCGAACGAGGTTTAACTCATTTCCCGTACGTTTCCAATATGTGGGGCCGTATAGAAAATCGAACAAATCGATAGGGCTTAATAATGGGGATTATGTGGTATTACTACGAAAATTTCAATTTTAGAGCTGAATAACATGGCAGTAGTTTTGCTTCAGGGGTTTCCATGTAAATAGCGAGTTGGTAGTAACGTTTTGTAGGTTGAATATTTGTTTAGGCTTTTTGTTGGGATTCAGGGACTTTCTCATACACTCCTGACATAAAATATTAACAGAATTTATAATACAATATTTAGAGTCAGTGATCTGGTAACATACACACAACGCTCATAGAACACTATCTTTCCCCTTCTTCATAGTTGCATAAATTTATTATTTTAAGGGCTAATTTTTCAATCGTCTGATAAATTTACTCGAGGAATAAATTTGAAATTTTTCAATTTTTTTCACACAAAAACTGTCAAACATCAATTTCATTCCTCGAATAAAAGTTATTTTCATTGTAATTAGGAATATTTAGTGATACTTATTTGAGAAGTATGTACAATATGGGAGTACCTATGCCTTAAATTTTCATATTGTGTGTTTATATTTAAATTAGTGAATTGTTTTTGAATTTATGTGTTTGGTTTTCTCATCTTGCTCACGCCTTGCCTACATCACAAGATATAGGTTCCGATCGCAGATATACTAGAAGAGATTTCTATAGAAATAAGCATTACACGTATGTTTCTGTTCCTTTCTTCTTATCTGATTATATTATGTGTATGCATAAATGGCTAAATAATAAATAATATAACGCATGGATTTGGACCACAATCCTCATTTAGGAACATAATAACGGAGTGTGAAAAAGTGTTTCTTTAAAAGTGTTTTCCTCAATTTACAGTTGCTGAACACACTGTCTACCGATTTGGAGGATATGCTAACTGAACTGTACGAGGAAAAAATGATATCCAGGTGAGTGAATAACATTTCGGTATCATTTTTTTGTTCCAAAAGTATTGGATGCCAATTTAAGGTTAGGCACACAATATATCAACTCGGAAATGGATCGTCACCGTATCAACTCGAGCCATTCAGTATTCTTTGTATGAAAATTCCTACTGCAACGCACACTAATCGGAATCGCAACGAAATCGCCTCGCCTCGAACGCTTCACGAACCGCGCTGCGGTGCGTGTATCCTGTGCTATAAACTAGACAATGTTTAAGTAATGAGTAGGTAACACGAGAAACTACATACCAAATGTATAATAATACACAGTCTTATAAAGACATTAAAAAAATTTTCACCAATTAATCAGTGTAACTTGTAATCATACTTCAAAATCCAATTAATAAATCTAACGTTGAGAGAAAAAGAAACGATGCGAGTGATGAACAATTACACATTTTTACTTTAAAGAATCATATTGCCACACGATTTTGAATTCTAAAACAATGGAATAAGATTATGAAAAGGTTTTCTGGATCGTAATAGGTATGGTGAAATCGTATTAAAGGTACAGTGGCGCGCTTCAGCGGCGGATAAATCGAATTACATGCGGTCCTGACTTCGACTCTTGACTTGAGCGGTGCCTTTGATACTGAAACCCTTTTCAAATGTTTATGAGTACGTCAACACACGTATTTTTGAGATAAAATATTGTTGTTTCTTTTTGATAAAGCGACAATGAAGGATCAGTTTGCTAAATTAATTTGTCGTTTGCTTTTTAAAAAGATCTCACCTTTGCATAGTAGACCCTCCCTTATGGAAGTAGCATTCACTGGGAAAAATTAGCTTACGAATCTTGGCCATCTTGCTCATTTTGGCCATAAAAAATGATACCATTCATTGGTAAGCAAAACGATTCGTTTTTGTTGTCTATAGGAATCGAGTATTAACTCTTTATTGAAACAAGAAAAATATTTATAATCGGTGCAGAAGAACATACGAAAAAAAACGTTCGTTTTATTTTTAACAGTACTGCAAAATGGCCGGCTTTTGCCAGACAGTATCAAACAGAGACCGCGTAGCCGCGTTGTTCCAAAATTGAATTAACAGTATGCTTTCAATTCCACGCACAGTTCAATCTAAAGCCCGGTCCACATTTTACTTTTGTTTCAAACCAGCCAATCCGTTGTGGTCTATTGTTTTACATACACGGGTAAACCGTTTACGAGTCTACAACGTTATAGTAAACCTGTGCGTTTTAAGCTGTAGGTGAGAATAATTATTGAAGAAAAGTGGAGCTTTATGGGTAAAATGGGCCTCAAAACTAAGTTACAATGTATTGGAAAATGACTACAAGTCACCGTCATTATAGAGCGTAGTATACACTGCTGTACATAGACAAGAAATTCCTAATGAGAAAACCCAATAACATAGCCCAACCTTTGGTTTAGTAACAGTTTGGAAGTTGGCGGTGTGATACTCACGTGTCTCGGAACCTGATCTTTCTCTGGTCGTATAGGATTGCGTGCCGTCCCATCGGACTATGCAGAGAGTGAGGGAAGAGATATTAGATCTGTGTCTGCACACATTTTAGTGCACTATAATACCTATCTCCCGCGCCGAACTCTAGTCTCCGTTGAGATATTCCACCATGACCGAAATACGGTCTAGAGGACTACTACATAGACAATAGGTTCCACTTTGTCGTGTACTCACACCCCCTTAACGACTGCAATTCTTTTTAAAATCTGGTCCTTGCCACCCCCTTAACGACTGCAATTCTTTTTATAATCTGGTCCTTTTTTTTTTTTTTGCGGATGGGAAATCATCAAATGACCCCTCCCGCTCTGGGTGGAGCGGAAGGGAGTGTCAGACTCTTACTGACTAAAACCCACCCGTGTTCCTTCCTTAGCCCTTTATGTTCCGGGCCAGCGGTAACCCTTTCGGACAATCCCGCTGACCCGGCAGGCTTCGGCCCTATGGGGCCCCTCCTCGATGCTGACATCTCTTTGAGGCGCGCGTGGAACACGTACGAAACGTGTGAAAATCTGGTCCTTGCATTCGGATTAAAATCACTACAACTAAGAAATAAGGACACTTATAATAATATACTGTTCTGAAAGTTTTACCTCCTTTCATTTATTTTATTCCAATCAGTTTAACATTCAACACATAAGTACAATCCCCCTTATCCAATGTCATCAAAACCCAAACCAACATTGTTTTAAAAGCGAGACCGAAAATATATTACTGGTATCAGTTTTAAAGCCAATAGCGTGTCCGTGGCAAATAAATCAAATGCGAAACAAGATGAGGATGGTATCGAAAGCCCAACAAATCATCGCTGGCGTTGACGTTAACTGAGAGCCTTTCCCAGCAATGCGAAAAATAATAGCAGAGGTTTTTGGTACGGCCGAAAATATTTGTGGATCGTAGCGTAGGTGACTAGAATAAACGCAACACAATTAGTTCTGCGGTGGAATTGCGTCACACAAACAGTAGGAATGGCTTTCATTTTGACAGTTCAACAACATTCATAGCGTTAATTACGTTGTTGAGCAGACAACTTTTTCGAACATAGGAAGCAATGGATTAGCAAACAAAATGATTCACATGTGTTTGATAGTGTGTTTTGCAATTAAGGTGCTGGCTGTCTATCATTGTAACAACTAACAACTATGCTTAAGGTGGGATGTATCATGAAATGTTTATAATTGGCTGTTGGACTGTAAAGGTATAAACAATGAAACGAACTAAAATTATGAACTACGGAACCTGGAATGTACAACTTGGTGTACTTAGGTAATATTCACGATGAAGTTGTATTATTTTATACTAAACTTTCATACACACAGCGTTCACTGCCCAAGAATTTAAGTACCTACCTTCACGGATTTTCTCCAAGAACCACATATTTCACACAAAACATACCGTTCACACCTCAAGGGATACGCATAAAATCCGCCCACTACGCAGATTTACCATATAAAACTCCACAATAGTCGTCCCAGCATCATCACATTATGCAACCGGTGTAAGATTATCATAAACATATAATACAGACCGTGTTGTGTAGGTAAAGCGTATCGCTTAGTGCTCCCTTGCATTTTGTGCCAGAATATATTTTATTCCGTCCTGGATTCAACAACCAGTGTAAAAGATTTATAAAAATAAATATGCTTGCTGTTAAACCAGCCCCTTATTTCGAGATTAAATATCCCAAAGTGGGAAAGATAATTCATTAAAATGTTGTAACGTTTGTTTAGGGTACTGCAAATACAGTGGGTATTATAATATTTGCTCTATTTCAAAACCTTCATTAACAAACTCATTTGAATACTCAAAAGTGTCTTATATGTAGAGTCGGATAGATGAAAATATGAACCGTCAAAAACAACAAAACGTGCCCAAACCAGAAGCCCGAAGTTCCGAACAAAGCATTATGAATAATGAAACACCCTCTGTACAAAGGTTCGGTAGGCACTACCTCTGGGTATAACCGCAAAACTGGAAATTTTGCGGTGGGGTGTCGCTGGGCGAAAAAAAACGGTAGCGCAAAGTGTTTTTTACGGCTTTAATACGAGTTTATTAAAATATTTAAAGCGGAACTTTAGCGAGAATTTCCCCGAAGACATCTCAAAAAGGTCCCCTGTCGTACCGATATGAAACTTTCAGGTTAGGTGTTGGAATGATAAATTAAAACGAGGCGAAAGAGCGTCGACATGTGTTAGTGTAATGAGATTTTTTCGCTCTGCCTCATAAATTACAGAAAAGTGAGAGCTTTTGACATTGGAGAAAAATGCTTACTTTATTAATGTACTTTTTTTTGGTAATTTTAGTCCTAGACGATTGCTTGACGAATGGTTTTTATTTTTAACATTTTTGAGATCCACGTTTTGAGTAAGCGCTAACAGAAACACGTCATTTTGTTTTTGATCCATGAAGAACAAAACATGGGTTAAATGGTATCCAAGTAATCCATGTTTAGTGGAGCTTACAATTGCATAATGATAAATGATTTTATTTCTGTAAGTAGGTTTGTACAGACGCCAGCACATCAAGTTACTACAATCTGTCACATTTCTTTAATAGATTTTCGACTTTATTGATAAAACATAAGGTTCAAGGTTGATTGGGAAAATCTGACAGTTTCGGGTAGGTTGACCTGCTGGCGTCCGTACAAATACTTTTACACGTCATTGTGAATGTTAGTTTTTTATTAAACAAAATACGAACAATTGCATAATACGTACTTGTAGTAAGCAATTTTTTTTTATAAACGGACATTTTTAATAGAGCATCACCATAACTTTCACAAAGCGATTTCACGGATCGGAAAGAAGAAAGAAGATCTATTTACATTCGTTTTCATTGACGTTAAATTTAATTTCAGAATTGCTTTCCCAAAAATTGGTGCCTATTGAAAAGCACCCCTTTTCAAAGAACAATGGAACTGGATTGGCGTCCGCGTGAAATTGTCTAGGACCCCTAAATGGACTATTAGGTACAGACCTCGCCTGATTTTGGTTCGCTTGCAGAGTGGAGCTGTGATTTAAAGTGGGGGACTGAACGAAGGGGGATAGTGGCTTAGTAGACAGTTAGAATATGTGCATTTGAGGAATTAAGTGTGTATTTTTTAGTACCTACTTCATATGGAATATTACTAAATCAAAATATTTTAATTCACATAAAACTACATGGGCACTTATGAAACATCATGGCAGAAGCTAGGTGCACGGTTTCAATTGGTCAAATGGTCCTGTGGATTACAAAACATGTTTATAAATTAAAATTAAAATAATATTTAAAGCTGTGAAAGACCAACGTGGGCGCCATTTTCACGTATTGTTAGGTAATGGCGCCCACATGGGCCTAATTAAGCTTTCTAAATGTCAGAATATTAATTTTAATTGACTAAACTTTCACCAACAGTTATTATCATTAGTTTCAGGACACTGAAATCGATATTCATACAATTTAAATGTTTCATAATTTACGACCAAATAAAAAAAATTGTTTATTTATTTTTAATTCGGAAATTTTCAACTACCATCCAATATAAAAAAGTAAGCGGTCTTTCGTTGAAAATTTCATATAATAAGCAATATTATTGTCAGTAATATCTGATTGTACGTTGAAGAGCAACCTGAGTTTCTCATATTTTCCCTTTGTCCTGGCTAGACATTGTAGCGGAGGCCTTTTGTGGTTTTGAACTCGCCTGCACAGCATAGTCACAGTATAAAGATATACAGTATTTCGACTTCATACAAACGGACGAAACGCGAGCTATACCTACGCGCCTCGACCTCGGCATGCGCTTGGCATGCAGACAGTCGCGACTGTGCCGCAGTGACGAACGGACGGTGTGTTGTTTTTTTTAACAATAACCGCGCAAAATAAATTGAAGTACATGACATATTTAATATGACGAGTAGGATATATTGTGCTGTTTTTGGTTGCATGAATTCGTCAATAACGCATCCAGAGATAACTTTTTTTAGATTACCTGGAAACTCTGAAAGGTAAGACTATAAAATAATTTTACTTACTAGTAGGTAGGTACATAATGTGTGTCTTTTTAATGGATAAGTATTTCCTTTTATCTCCCGAAAAAAAAGATGTCTGGATTAATAAATAAAGTGAATAGAGTAAAGGAAAGTGATAGACACGAGTGAAATAGGTAGTTATAGGCGGTTCATGAATCATTATACGGTAGGTACGCTTGTGTTAAAACCTCGGGGCATGTGTGTTTTGTTTTGTTAGTTTGTAAAATTCAAAGTAAAGACGTGGTTTTTATTATTAATATTTATGTACACACAGTAAAATACAATAACAAAACTAAATGGAAACACAAAGTAGGCAAATGTAATTAAAATGCTGGAGGCGGGCAGCCCTATCGCATGTTTACGTACCGCGCGGCTGTAGGCATTTATTTCAAGGTTACGGCCGAGTTACAATACTGTATGATCTTTATACTGTGGCATAGTACTGCGCTTTTAGTTCTTAAAACCACCCCATCGTATACCTCTGTATAGGCTGGTAATAGTGATGTGCAAGTGGGTTATCGATGTCAATTTTCTGGCATAGGTGAAAAACAAGCTGAATATGTACAGTTGTGTAGGCTGTGAATACCAGCAGTGTAATTGTACCCATTTACCTATGTAGGTTTGCCATATTTTTATTACATGTTCTTAATTTTATTTCAATATTGGTGGTCTGTGGATCTGTGTTGTCTAATTTGTAGCTTTTCTTCAGTCACATAGGTCCTGGGTTTAATTTCTGAGTCGGGCTAAGTGTTTTTGGGTTTTCCACCAGGACTTTTCCCGGATTTGTGCCCGGTTGATGGCAATTATAGGCTCGCCCCCTGTAGCACGGGACTCATAACTTGCGAAATGTTTGTACAATAGGATATGTGTGTGTTTAAATCTATCCTAATTTATCGAATACGTGTTTTGAATATTGATATCGACACTGCATTACTTGCAAGCCCAGCCCTCATCAAAATGGCAGTACTTTTGAGTGATTGCAAGCGAACTCCACAAACAATGCCCACACCGAGTCAATCTCGCAGTGAATGCACTGTAGTTATACAGCCTAAGGATGGCGGAGTATCGCAATATTCAGAGATAGTTGATGACAAAAATAAACATTAACAACAATGGGAAGGGAAATTACAGAAACATTTTAGTATTAGAGGACAGAGAAAACGATAGCGCTTCGTAGAGTAACAAATGAAATAGGTTTTCGCAATGAGATTGTTAAAAGTTATTCCTAGCTGTGAAATAAAGGGACAAAGTTTTCTTTGTTTTTAAGTGGAGGTATGTTTGAAAAACTTTTAACATAACATTTTCACGTATCGTAGTCGATGAACATTCGATACAAGGAAATTGCATAAAGGACTATGCATTATTCATTCATTTGTTATCATTATTGTTTTTCATCCTATTGGCCAATTAAACTACGATGTGTTCTTTAATTAAACACAAATGAATGTGTTACTTAATTCTCTTTAGTAAGTGATTGGGTAAGAATTTAACCTGAAAAGGGTTTGTTTACACTTTCATGAGATACTTTTGGAACAGACTATAGTTATTATGTTAGAGATGCTTTTACGACCAATAAAAATAACAAACCATAGCCGCGTTTTGTTATCGATGAACAAGGAAATCACATATGCATTTTGCATTATTCTGTCGACCAATGAAACCCTCATGCGTTCTATACACTATAATATATCTCGCGTAGATGGATAGTCTCCGTTGAGTTTGGCTGCAATGGCAGAAATTTGGTCTGGTTGAGGACTATTATTATTATAAAGAGTTAAAATTTGTGAGTTTGTATGTAAGGGATAATCTTCGGAACTACTGATCCGATTCCGAAAATTATTTCACTAATGGGAAGTTACAGTATTGCTGCGAGTGTTTATATAAGAAAAAAACTTCATGCGAATGAAGTCTACTACCTAGTTGATTATGATTTCTTGTGTCAGCCCTATTCTATAACTCATATGTATAGTCCAAACCGCTATCAGTTTGTAGGGAAGTCTGTATATCAATAGTTACCGTATCTGTTTACAGTGTACACGTACCTAACTGTTGTCAATGTTAAATCGTTTGTCTGTTGTTTATTTTATGTGCAGCCAGTGTTTAATGCATGCAATTTATTGTAGAGGAATTAGGGATCGGTACAGACTGAAAGCTATAATGGTTAAAATTGGTTAAACTTGATATTTTGGGGAATAAATACACTTGCTTTTATGTTTGGCAAAATATTTGAAAATGTTGAAAGTTTAATGAAAACAATTTAGTCTTTCATATTGTTTAAAAAATCGATGTGCTTTAAGTAGAAATTAAGTAGAGAAATTTTAGGAAGATTACCAAAAAAAAATAAACGAACCCTTTGTGTTGAAATTTTTTTTTCGTTCTAGAATCATGTGCTGAATTAATTCCACCCTGTATTTTCAGGATAATAATTATACTTTTAAATTCAATTTCATTAACTCTTATATTAAATACACCACAACAGCAATACAATTTCTTTCCTAAATGAAGGATTAGGGGAGAGCAAAAATTATTTCCAAATTAACCGTGACCAACCGCCGGGTGCGCTAAATTAAATCGAACGACAGCCCTCGGATGGACAACCATCGGGACGTTTACCCTACGTAATGGCGTCATCAAAATCTACGGCAAAAATGTGTTGCAAATGGCGCTCGCAATGAGGTCATCAACCGTTATTTATGTATTTTATTACATATTTATAAATATTAAACTTAAAGCCTGAACGTTTATTATGGTCTGCACTTCAGCAGTTTAAATGAAAGTAAAATGAATATTTTGTGCTAAGCAAATCGGAGACACCAGTAGGTAACGTAGGTACCAATTTTTTAGCGAATGAAAGTATCGGGATTATATATAAAGACATATTATCACACGAAATTACAAGCGTGGCGATCAATGTGTTATTTTGACAAATATAGAATGGGTCTTAGTCCAATCTACCCAGCCGTTTTCCAACTATTTTGGGGTTAGCCTCCAGACTAACAAGATGCAGCTGAATACCACAATTTTACGTGGAGCGACTGCCTATCTGACCTCCACAACCCAGTAACTAGGGAATACGATACCTCTTAGTAGGACTGGTTGTCAGACTTTTGGGTTTCTGACTAACCGTAACAACAGCCAGTGATCAACGATTGACAGCCGGGATCAACAGCTTAATATGCTTTCCGAGGAACGAAGTCACTGCGACAAGCGTAGCTTAAATTTCGATCGACCTGTCCGCCACGAGCCCCTCACTCTAAGTAAAGAATACTTAGTATGTACTTATGATCGGTTTTAAACTGCTAGAGCAGTACCTACTATTCTTCATATTCGACACAACTTGACCAAAGATCTTTATGAAGAACGAGAAACTTTTTCACTTTTTCATTATCAATCATTTAAACAATATAAACATTGGCACTCATCCTTATTAAAGTTAAAATTTAAATAATTGATTTACATAAATATTTGCAACTAGCTGTGCTCCGCGGTTTCACCCGCGTAAATGTTGATCCTGTGGGAATATCGGGATAAAAGTAGCCTGTATGTTAATCCAGGGTGTCAGCTACCTCCATACAAAATTTTATCAAAATTGGTCGAGCCGTTTGAGCGTTAAGAAGTAACAGACATATAAACAAACACACACCCCCACATTCACACACACTCACAAACTTTCGCCTTTATAATATTAGTGTGATAAGTGTGAAGTGTGATGTAGGGCCTTAAACTAGAGGTATATAATATTGGGTTTATAAATGAACTAGGAATAAACCTGTATCTCAGATAGCTCACTCAATTGCTTAGGATACATAAATATTATCTAAAATTCCACTTGGTAAATAACTTAACTGACTAAAGTTGGCACTATACCACAGAGTAACTAATAGTGACTATACTAAGTGCAAATTGAGTCTTAAACACGCACGTGTACTTGACAGGTGGCCAGCCATTGTCTACTGGCACCAGGCTCTGTTGAATTCAGATGTTTATAACTTCCGCAGGATGAGAACCAGCTGATAATAATGTTATAAGTAATCATAATAAAAAACGTATCAGCTGATACATTAGTTCTTAATTGGACATTTATTACAGTAGATAGGTATTTTTAAAATTAATTAAAGTTACGAAACACATACATCTTGTTACTGTTAGCCTGCTTCATCCCACTGCTGGACAAAGGCCTCTCCCCATGACTTCCAGCTTTTTCGATCCAGGGTTAAAGTGGATCACTGGTCGTTTGTTTTCTCCAGCTCGCCCCGCCATCTTCTACGGGGTCTGCCAAGCTTTCTGGCTGTGTGTGTGCTTTTTAGCTTTCTGGCTGTGTTTCCAAGTAGTGGATATATCCATCCATTGTAAAACCAATTAAATATTTAAAAAACTATTAAAAAAGTAAGGAATAATTATTGGGACAGCTAATGTCTAAACTAATAAATCCAAACTTTTAAACAACTATATCACAATTTCTTAAACCACCTAATTGACTATAAATCCAACCCTATATTATTCAATTTAACCTAAATTCCGGGGTTCTATGCCTAGCTCCCTATTCTGTTTACTCGATTTTCCGACCTTGATTTTAATGTCCCAGGAAATAACACCAAGCTATTACCCTGTATAAATATTACCCTAGTCTCGTACCCAAGTAAGTGTTGCCAGCTATTAGGTACTAGCGCCAAAGAAACAATAACTATAACAATAATATTCGTCTAGCTTCACCCTGTTTGTTGACTAAAGCCAATTTATGAAAACCAACCTTATTTTGCCGATGTCGAACTAAAAATTACACAATTTTAAACCTTGAAAGGAGGTCATAAGAGTGACAAGTACTGAGGTGAGGTAAAAGTTATATTTGTAAGAGTTTATTAGTCCGTCTTCAGGCTGAGGTTTTGAAATGCTTCAGTAGATAAAGACGCTTTTGTGAGTCGTGACTACGTTATAGAAAATGATGTCTCGAAAAGTATAAAAGCTTCCTAAGGATTAGCTACGACGACATAATATGTACGAAATAAAATGCAGTTGCTGAAAATGACACACACTGAGGTGAATTTGATTGTAACCTACATGGATTTACTCGTCTACTGTCTGTAACAGGGCTGCAGACCGAAAGAAGATGGGATACAAAAACATATGATATGTTTATAAAAACACTCGGCATATTAAAACAAAGCGACACTGTTTTACACGAACCAGTAACTTCGCTATTTATTGCTCCCACAAGTAATAAATAAGGAGATGTTTTCCCATAATAATCTCCACTTTATCAGTAAAAACAATGCACCAGAAATATACTCGAAGATATTTTTACGACTTAGAGCAAATCCCTGTGGAATCCATTGCTTCATCGTGCGTGAAGCATGGTAGATAAGGCGCTGTAAAGGTGTAGGCACATTGCACGCACTTAAGGTAAAATAAACGTTGCACCACGTTCGTCAACATTCCTCGAGTGAAATAATTCATGAAAAACTCCATGACTAACCTTCTTATTTATAAACGTTGCTTAAAGTTTAGAGACGTTTAAACGACAAACATGAATAGCTAAACAGACAACAAACACACACAAACACAACAAATTACACTTCGTTTTCTGAGCAAAATTGACAAAGTGCGTCTTAAAAAAAAACAAAATCAGTCTAAATCAAACCGAATATGAAAATTGAACTTATTTTTCAGGGTACTAGAGACATCGATGCGCATACTGTAACCATGAATTCAGCACATAAATCTAGATTGCGTAGAAATTATTCGTCAATAACCGACGAAAAATGTCAATGCAGGGCTCAGACCAAATAAAAACCAAGATAGAGTGATAGTGATAGCCAAGGGATAGTGTTGACACGGCGCCCTCACCTACCGCCTGACGCAGGTCCTCACCGGACACGGAAGTTTCGGGAGGTTCCTGCACATCATCAGGCGGGAGGAAACGCCCGGGTGTCACCATTGCCAGGATCGCCCAGAGGACACGGTGGAGCACACGGTGGAGGTCTGCCCCGCTTGGGCGGAGTACCGCCGTATCCTCGTAGAGGCGATCGGCAGCGGCGGCGACCTCTCGCGCCCGGCCCTGGTGCTAGCCATGGTCCGGGGCGAGAGGGAGTGGGAGGCAGTCACCTCCTTCTGCGAAGCAGTCATGCTAGCGAAGGAGGTGGCGGGACGGCTCAGGGAGAGAGCCTCCCGTCCCAGCCGCCGCGGGAGACGCTCCGGGCGTCGGGAGCCGCGCGACGACTCCCGGCCACCGTAGGCGTGGGCCTGCGGGTGGAGAGTAATGGGTAGCTCACCGTCCGATCAGGACCAGGCCCGTGCCGGACGGCGCGTACGTGTTCCACGCGCGCCTCAAAGAGATGTCAGCATCGAGGAGGGGCCCCATAGGGCCGAAGCCTGCCGGGTCAGCGGGATTGTCCGAAAGGGTTACCGCTGGCCCGGAACATAAAGGGCTAAGGAAGGAACACGGGTGGGTTTTAGTCAGTAAGAGTCTGACACTCCCTTCCGCTCCACCCAGAGCGGGAGGGGTCATTTGATGATTTCCCATCCGCAAAAAAAAAAAAAGGGATAGTGTTGACAGCCGTCAACATTTAAATGAAGCCGGTTTCTTAAACATGTGTGCACATAGTGAGGTGTAGTTTGATTGTAAATGTGTGCGTGTGGGCGTGTATGCACAGAGCGGAGGTGTAGTTTTTGCATGCTTCACTGTATTGTTCGCAGCGCTATGTCTTGGCTTTTTATTTGGTCAGAGGTAGGGTGTTCAGAATCATGTGCTAAGTCCATTATAACAGGCTGTGCGTCGTCCCTGCCACCCTGTATTATAAAAACTACACTAAATATAGACTACAACCGTGATTTGATTAAGTGACTAATCTAAATCGTTGAACTTGAAAGTATACTATTATCAATGATGAAGAAGTGTGTGCACACCTTACGATTGTTCATATAAGACGGTGTAGGCAAAAACAGTTCCCTCCATTGCGAACTAACAGATGTGTGTGAATAATTACTTTTGTATTAAGCCCTGAGTTCTTGTACGGAGGGAGGAATAGATGGAGAAAAAAAATCTGGAATCGAGATAAGATGTGTTACATCGTATTTTTTAGACAGGTATAAATAACAAAATTAAATTCTAACTTAACTAAAACTATACAGAAACTAGAAAATAGCGTCGAAAAACTCATCCGCATCGCTGTGGACGGGTAATGTACCCAAGAGACTGGCGGCATTACCACTCTTTTACTTATACAATTTATGGATCTTTTTGATGTCCCAAATAAAATTATTTTACTTTTGATTTATTTATATAAACCCTTCGTCTTTTGCATTGCGTTATTAATGTCGGTTTTCATCAGCCAGATTCATGTCACCTGCTCCTAAGCTAATCATATGTTTACGAGTATTAGGATCGATGTTACCTGTCATTAGCTGGTCACCAAAGTAGAGCCTTATTGAATTCTAGCGACCCTTCCTTACTTGGCACGGTTTTTATGACTTGACAAAAGATTTATTTTGCTTTAAATTTTTTAATATGTATGAACAGACGCCAGCTCATCAAACTACCCGAAACTGTCAAATTTTCCCAGTCAACTTTGAACCTTATACTTTAGCAATAAAGTTGAACATCTATTTAAGAAATTTGACAGATTGTAGTAGCTTGATGTGCTGGCGTCTATAAACGTAAACCTTTTGAAATAAATTTTGTAAATCATGGTAAAAACCGCATCAAAATCCGTTGCTAAAACTATGAGTTTAGAAGAACAACGCGATCATAGAGCAAACCCGAAAAACTACTTTATTTGTTAATAATAGTGTAAAGAAGATGCAAAGAGGAAATATGGGTCCAAAAAAACAACCTGCATTGTGTTACAATGCAAAATCACGATCAAACATAACCATATTTTAACTTAGGTACTAAAAACGCCATCCCTAATGAAATAGCCGTTCACGCGTCCCAAACCAAGGTTTAACGATTAATTTAATATGATCTAACAGAGATTAATTTCAGTTGCTGAACGCCTCGGGGCTGCGGTCAGAGACACGACACATGCATCACGCTCTAAACACAATTAACGAGCCTGCTAGGGTTACCATTCATCTACGTTATACTGGTATTTATCTTCTTAACGATCATGAGGAAGTAGTGCGCTGTTTGGACCGGAGGCCCTAGTCGAAGAACGCGTGACGTAAACGTAAAAAATATCGAACGATTTTTGAATCGAAAAAAACGAGTAGGTACCACGATCATTTGCTTTTGCGGCCAAAAAAAAATTGTTTCCAACAGTTTTTTTTTAAGGAAAAGTAAAAGAAATCCATAATCATTCTATTTAACTGTTTAAACTTAAATTATACGAAGCTTTGTACTTTTCTTAAAGGCATCAATAATATTCAAATCGTCTGATTTTACCTAGGTATATCTATGCGACAAAAAGCATTTTATCTTCTATATATATAAAATGGTAAACTGACTGATTGTTGATATATCAACACACAGCCCAAACCGCTGGTCCTAGAGACATGAAACTTGGAGGGTGTGTTCTTTGTGAAGAGTAGGTATCCACTAAGAAAGGGTTTTTCGAAATTCCACCCCTAAGAGGGTGAATGAGGGGAGGGTGAAATTTCACGCGGACGAAGTCGCGGGCAGAAGCTAGTCAGTTATAACTAGTTATTGTGACTATGGGATATTCAGCTACGCACGGCCGAAAATATCATAACCGCCGAAAACTAAACTTGCTGAAAATTAATATTTAATGCCGAAAACCGAAAACGAAATTCAGTTGGACTTTACCGCTGAGTTATTTCGCGAAAGTATAAAAACGATAAATATTTTTATTTCTTTCTCTTTCTAAAACCTAAGTACCTACTTACCTACCTAGCATTTTCAATGAAAAGTTTTGTTCAATATTTGTCGACTAGCTTTTTGTGGAAAATATTATAATCCTATGCTCTCCTGTTGCTTTTACCTTTTTTAAATCAAAATTTTCATCCTGTTTGTACATTTTAAAAATCTTTTCCAGCCCGTCCATTTCTCGTTTTTTTATCGGATGGTAATCCTATGCGGAGTGCTCGTACCTTTGGCCCAGGCTAGCTAATGTAAAAACCTCGTTATGCCTCGAAGGCACAAAAGGATTTGGCGTCGCTAGATAGGTTTATAACTTTATTTGGTTACATTGTATTTAATGGACTACGGAACCGGCGTACATCAAATTATCTAGGGTTTGAACTGGGAATAACATGTTTGTTAAACGCTGATTAAAGTTATGGTTAAAGTAACGTTAGTTTAACGGTTAAATAATTCCTTCAGCTTTTTTGGCCTCGCCATAGAGCAACACAGGCCACCGGCGAATGGCCTGTGTTGCTCTATGGGCCTCGCACATGTCTTTTTTTTTGTTTTTTTCCTTTCTGGTGGTTTTAAGTGTAATTTTGTTAGTTTTACATAATCCTATTTTACTTTTTGTATTTCGTGTGTCCCAAATAAGAAACTATTCTTTCTTTCTATAGGACATAGATAAGAAGTGTTTAAAAAGCGTTTTATGAATGCCAAGTTTTATTAAATAAGCTTGTTTGAATTCGCATCTAAGCCTGATTCACACGGTAAGATTTAGTTGCCTATAGCATACTATAAGACAAGCTTCTGCCCGCGACTTCGTCCGCGTGAAATTTCACCCACCCCTCATTTACCCTCTCAGGGGTGGAATTTCGAAAAACCCTTTCTTACTGAATACCTACTCTTCACAAAGAACACTCCCTCCACATTTCTTGTCTCTAGGACCAGCGGTTTAGGCTGTGCTTTGATATATCAGCCAGTCAGGACTTTGAATTTTATATATAGGTATAGATATATTAGCAGTGCCCCGCGGTTTCACCCGCATAAGTGTCGATCCCGTTCGAAAGACACGTGGCGCCATCTATTATCATACTAACGTTATTGTTGTTTTCCTCGGGAACAGCACTTTTTTTCGGGATGAAAGGTACCTACCCTATGTCCGTTTCTGTACACCTGACAACGTACATACATATATGCAAAATTATAGGATGATCGGTTCAGTGGTTTAGGCGTGAAAAGGTAACAAACAAACTTAGTTTCGCATTTATAATATTAGTTAGGAAGTTAGGATTAGGATAGATGAAGCAATAAAAACTTTTTAACAAAAAAAACACCGACTTCCAAAAAAAACACTACAAACTGAAAAATAACTTTAATTTCGGAAGTCGGTGTCTTAGGGATCAGTATTTTAGTTTTTACCACCGACTTCCGAAATTAAAGTTATTTTTCAGTTTGTAGTGTTTTTTTTGGAAGTCGGTGTTTTTTTTGTTAAAAAGTTTTTATTTCTCGCTTTTTAGTGGGTCTATTTATAATTTATCTAAGTTACAATGTAACAATGTAAACTTGCCCATTGCCTTTTTATAAAATATTCCTTTTCTCGATGCAGGGACGTTAATTGTTGAGGAGTTCTCCTTTTATTAGTTTTTAGATTAGATGCTGATAATCCTGGCTGCAGCATCAGGCCAGACTTATGTCAACATTGCATTGAACATAAAATTAGTCCTGTTTAAAATGAGCCCAAACACGACTACGGTGCTGTAATTTCAAGGTTTGTACTTTTTCTGATGCTCCTGGCTTCAGCATCAGGTCTACGGTGTTCCTCAGTAGCAGTACGTTTATCCACATCGAGCCCTTTTCAATGAGCCTAAACACGATATATCTGCTGTTAGTTGTCGAGGAGTTAGGTACTCTGCAGACTATCCTGACTGCAGCATCAGGTCATGACTTGATGATCATGAGACCAAATGTGGCAAATGCCCTATCAAACATCAAAACAATTTACTAAAACAGTCCTTGCCTGTTCGAGTAACTTCTTACTGTTAAGGAGTTGTACCTTCCATCATCAGCCCAGCTACCTGAGATGGTGACAACCATACACAAATATACAAGATACTTCATAAAATATGCGAAAAACAATAAGTGAGCCTATAAAATTTGAGGGTTGCCCTCGATTTCTGTAAGATCCCATCATCAGATCCTAACTTGGTGACAATGGGACCACCTCAGAACTATCTACTTTCGAACAAAAAAAGAATTTTGAAAATCCGTCGACAATTGGCGGCGTATTCGATGAACAAACATACAAAAAAAAAAAAAAAAAAAAAAAAAAATACAAACATCCGAACATAGTACCTCCTCCTTTTTGTAAAGTCGGTAAAAATAAAAGTAACACTATCTAAACGAGTGTTTAGACGATACAAGTCATTGGTTGCTTCAATATTATTGCATGCCATAGGCAAGAAACTTGCATCGTGTAACAGGGGCTTTAAACATTATTTTAGTTGACGTTTATTTGCAGGGTGGTGTGTTTATCGCAATAAATTATTAATTAGTTTATAAATGTTAGCGTGTAGGTAATGTTTACTCTATGTTGTAACCGTTTAACTATATTTTGTTCATAAGCAATTAGGTGTGGTGCCGACTATATTAATAATAATAATATTTTTATTTCGAGCAACAAGACTCATAGTGTTAGTAACAATATACTTACAAACTATGTTAGTAATACACATACAAAGACAAAAACAATACCAAACACAGAAAACCGATTGTGACATCACTGCTGCATGGTGACAGGCCCAGCCGAAACCTTGCAGCAATGATTCACAAACGGACAATCAAGCCTGCTTGCTATCATAGACAGGATGCTGTTGGCGCTGCCCCGTACCCTACGGACCAAGGATGCACACCGCTTCCGCATCATCGTGTAAAAACAGTCCACGTGAGCTTCAGCGAACATCCCTGATGCGCTGCAGTACCGGGGCAACCCCATCAACACCCTGAATGCATTATTGTATTGGACGCGAAGGGCGCCGTATGATTTTTGAGTATAATGAACCCACAGACTGCAAGTGTAGAAAGACGTACAGTAAGCACTAAATATAGTGCGCTTGACCTCTTTAGAGGCACGCCTGAATCTGCGGGCAATCATGTTAGCTCTCACACACAGCGCCCTCCGCTCCCTGTCAATATCCTCATCGTCTTTGAGGCCAGTGGTCAATAAGTGACCCAGATATTTAAATCTATCTACCATCACAAGCGGTATACCGTTTAGCTTAACTGAAGGTACCGCTTCCAGGTATTTACCCCTGGCCCCAAAGACCATGACCACACTCTTCTTAACATTATATGCCAAACCATGTAGTCTGGCATATTTATAATAAATTATATAATTATATTATATATAATTATAATTAAGTAATTATTTACATAGCTATGAAAGTAAATACAAACAACGACGTGGTATTTTATGTCGCAGCTGAACTGTCATATACAGGTCCGTTCTGTAAAGAGTTTAGGCGTATTAACGGGAGGTGATCCGAATTTGCCTGTTTTAGAATCAATTTTTAGTGGTCAAATTATTGTATTTAGGTTCTGAAAAAAATATGTGTCATAGATAAATCCTTGCTTTAGGGAAATTAACGGTTCAAAATACGATAAATTGTAATTTATTACACTAAAATAATTTTAGTTACACCGTAGGAACCGTAAAATGTAAACCTAAGGGAAAAAAAATTGAACCTAAGAAAAACTCAACTGTGAATACATGTTTTATACTGTGGCATGGATTTTTCGCGAAATGATCGGCGACGCTTCGTAAATAGATACGTCGTGTTAAAATCAAATCAATACTCGTATTAGAAAAATTAATACCTAAATAATTCAAACCATATCCGTGATTCAAACCCACAGAAGATCAGTCTCTATTTATTTTCAATCCAAATCTTTTCCTCGGAGTACCACTTTCAAGTCGAAAGAAATAACTGTAAAATGAGTTGCAGAAATCGCCGACCAACATTAAATCGAAATGCGAGAGTAGCGTAGCTCCGAGCAATATATTCCATCAAGCATATACACAGAACATATAAGAAGGATTACACACGTGCCCAGCGGGCAGTAACGAGGACATGTTTCATGCATAGCCTAGAACATGTTCATGTATTTACTATGAACATGAACCGAGGAGATATGTATAGTAACCTGTTGGATTTACACTCGCCGATAGTCGTTTATTTTGTTGGTCTTGTGAGCACACTTCTTTATTGATAGAGGTAGCATCTGCTAGTGTTTGAGGGTATTAGTACGAAAACACTTAGAGCTGATTTTTCCAACATCTACCGGTCTATTTTGTTTAAATCTCATCTGAAAATTTAGGCGAAGTGAGCGTGAAGTGAGTTGTCATTCCACCTGATGCTAGGGATTGACACTATTGACATAGTGTCAATAGTGTCACAAGCATCAGATATCTTTTATCGGTGGAACATTTACATTTGATAGTTTTTTAATGGAAACACTGTCAAATATTTAAGAGATATTCCTCGGGTTTCATAGACATCTGGCGTTGAAAAAATCAACTCATACCCCCTTACTAATTAACGTTGTATAGCGTCTGTATAGTTACACAACACTTTGTTTTCTGTTTTCGAAAGTCAAATTACTGACGACTGAAAGAGAGAAATCGGTGTGTAACTATTCATCTGATACTTAGTAACGTTTCTTAGTAAGGTTAATGTAGTTTCGACATCATAGTTCTTTAACGTAATGATGTATGTTATTTCTGAAATTTTTGCTTAACACAGTGGTACAGTATGGGTTAAAATATACGATGAGGCCTGCGTAGAATCTAAGAAACTTAAATATTTAATTTCGATTTACCAATGCCAGTATATTTGCCACGTCTCTCATGAATATATCATGCTATCGTTTCCCTGAACACAAATATTTCTCACCGAACCTACAAGCCTTTCAAGATACTACCGTTAGGAAAGATATCAGCCTATCCCGTCATCCTCCATCCTTAATAACTCAGAAACATCATGAGCCCGATGCTCGAACAAATTCCCCGCTCCAATTTACAGAGTGGTACTTAGATATTTTATGCTAATGCCTTCTGAAATAATAATACCCACTCCAGGGATGCAAGGTGCTTACCGTAACATCACGTTCCGAGATGAGTTCTGTACTTATCCGGTAAAACATACGTTTAATGGACTTTTTCGACGAAACTGTTTTAGCTTTGGGTAAATAGAAGCATAATGGACGCTGTAAATTTTCTTGTGGTATGACAGTAGATGTATGTACGTAGACGTGTGTATTCTTTATTTATTTTATACTATAATATAAATTGAGGGGCCCGTGGCTAAATAATAACAGCCGCACAGGTCGATCGATCAGGCTTGCCGCGGTTGGTCTGTGGATGGGTGACCATCTTTACATACCGTGACCCCTCCGTGCCTCGGAAAGAACGTTAAGCCGTTGGTCCCGGCTGTCATTCGTGGATCTTTGATAGTCGTTACGGGTAGTCAGAAGCCCGAAAGTCTGACAACCAGTCTTATTAAGGGGTATCGTTCAGTTGTGGAGGTCAGATAGGCATTCGCTCCATGTAAATTACTGGTATTCAGCTGCATCCGGTTAGACTGGAAGCCGACCCCAACATAGTTGGGAAAAGTCTAGGCAGATGATGATAAGTATAGTATAAATTGAAGTTGCTTTTCGTCTCTGTGTGTCTGTGTGTGTGAACAACGCGGTAACAACCGTGTTTTTCTTCTAAACTACGGAACCGATTTTGATGCAGTTTGCACCATAATTTAGAGTATTTATTCCGGAAGGTTTGTACGTATAATACATTGATATTAAACTTACATAAATATATATATATATCGATGATTTGTCAAGTCGTAAAAACCGTGCGAAGCAGGCACGGGTCGCCAATATTTTCGTTACTTTGCATTTAATGTTAGTTTAAACTTGGCAAAGACTTTTAGGAAGTTGCTAAGCTGAAGTGAGAGTAGGACGAACGAAAAAGCAAACAGGGAAAAGTATAAAATTAAATATTTTCCGCTTTGTTTCTGTCAATTATGAAAACAAAAGTACCTAATAGAATTTGTAGCCCGGTAGGTAGATAGCCATAGGTACATTATCTTTAGCTTACTTTTTATAGGAATTGAATGTATTGCATGTCTGCACTTCTTAAATTGGAATTTCCACTTAGGATCTAACAATACACCTAAGCTTTTGATCGCTAGATAAGTTATATTTGCCCGGGGGTGCCTAAGTCTACAGTCTTATCCGACCAATTTAAACTCGGTAAAACTAGTTAAACTGCCTACTATCTCTAAATATCACTTAACCGCAGCCAACAATTCCAGTCCATATTAGATTCCTTACCAGATGGAACTTAGTTTCAGTACCTATAGAATAAAATGAATAGAAGCGTATCTCCTGCTCGGAACGCACCTTTATACCTACCATTTTGGAGCGTAAGGAAATAACGTTCAAGTATCGCTAATTGCAAATAATGTTCTGATTCTGATTCCAACGCATTCAGAATTGTATTGACACTGGCAATACATGCCGCTTACTTTACATACACCGCTCTCATTATTAACAGCTTTTAATCGAAAGGCTTTTGGACATACTGGACGTTGGTCTCCGCGTCGATTATTAAAAATATTGACTACCTTGTCGAGTACGGAGCTCAGTGCCGGATTAAGACTACTTAATGCCCTAAGCAATCCACGCCTGAAGGCCCTCCTATCCACTAATGGACTCGTATTTTTCCAAAGCATTGACGAGCGATTTGTAAAGATTGGCGCACATCTCTAGCTAGAGTGACTTTTGGGTCTTGTAATATCTTGCTGATAAACAGCCTTGCCTTTCATGTGCTAGTCAATACTGTTTCGGTGCTATTTCTGCGTTATGGTGCCCCCCGAGCCGTGATGCCCTAAGCATTTGCTTAATTTGCTTATGGGCTAATCCTGCACTAACGGAGCTGTAGGTGGTTCTTAGGCAGTATCGTCTACGTACAAATGAACATACCTACATGAGTTCGCTTCTACCCAATGTTATTGTTCTATGGTTTCGGCATTAGATTAGTTGTAGTTGAGCGGAGCATCCCTTCGGGCCTCAGAGAGTGCATATCCCTGTTTGACATGAGACTCCGTAACTTATTCCGACTTGTACGGTACAAAGTTTTGGATACACCCCTTTTAGACACGAGTTTGTATCAGAAGTGAAAGTAAGGCTGGCTGATGAATGCTCTCAATACGTTCGATTCATTAGTTCGTATGAAGTTGGGGCTGAGTTTGAGGGATATCTTTCTCACGAATCTTGGTTGGTGCATGGTCTGAAAGTTAGTCTGAAAACTAGTGTAGGTCTGAGTATGTAGATATGAGGATCAAATTAATGAAAGAATTCCTCTTGAATTATAGTACGATTAGGAATATAATTAAACGTAGTAATAGTAAACATGGACCTTCATTTTAGCTGCCCTTTGGCCTAAATATTTAATGTACTCTGTGGTCTAAACCTGAACGTTGATGGACTTAAAAATAAATATTCGATTAACATCTCATAAAAAGAATGTATGCAAATGATACGATTTTTGAACGAATTTTCAAATGTCTTTAATTTTTTTTTTTGTTAAATGATTTTATTAAAAGGCCGAATTTCACCAAACTTTTATTCCTAGAATAAGTGTTACACTGAGAATAAATTTAGAATTTTTGACAGTTTCTTCATACAAGAACTGCCAGACCTTAATTTTATTCCGCGGATAAAGGATATCCGACTTTTGTAAAATCAACCCTAAGTTATTTTAATTTCAGCAAACACTTGAAATATTTATACAGTACGCATATCTACTGCAAAAACAACACACATTTTCGCCTTAATAAATTGTTTAAATGAGAAAATAAGCAAAGTTTGCCAAGAAACTCGAAACTGTTGAGACGGTGTATATTCCACTTATTACAACTTACATAAATCTGGGCCTGTTGATTTATAGTTTTAATGAAAAAGAAACTGAAATACTGTCCTAGTTAAAAAGCTTTCATACGTTGTTTAGAGTTGCTAAAGTTCGTTTCATAATGATAGCGTTTTTGCTCGGTAGTAGTATAATGAAATATCTACTTACAATATTATATGCATTTTTTTATTTGTTTCAGGTATGTAGATAGTTCCAAGTTACTTTAGTCTAAGGGTAAGTGCATACATGACATTTTGGCGAAGATCATACAATTCGATTTTATTAAACCACTTTTGGACACGCAACTCATAAATAATAAGAACTTTGTTATATCAATTAAAAGACTTCAGGGGTGATACATTATTTTCCATAGCTACCTCACTTAGCAACCCCTAAATACATAGTTTGTTTCACCATCTACTAAGTAGATTTCAGGGAGATTCTACTGCCTGAAATCTATTTGCAGTTTTCATCTTCTCTTATGCTCCCACACTAGACGTCGGTATTTCTCGACACGTAAATTAGACGACCTTCGTAATTATTCAGCATTGCATCTGCGTTTTTCCTTTTCCGTTAGGTTTTTATGTAAATTCCAACTTTTAACTCAGTACTGCCCCCAAGCCCTAATTAATAAAACTTAAAATCAAGTTACACCGAGCGTAATGTCGGATTAAAGTAAACTCAATGAAAGCAAAAAAAAAAATGGCGGTTTTATTACGAGTTTATTAATAAGAGGGTAGCAGTACTTTTTTAGTTTCAATCTTTAGCTATACATCCGCACTATGGCTCGGCCTTACTCAGCACGCGCCTCGGGCGTCTCCGTAATTATTCAGCGAGCATTCAGACGCATCTGTGCGCTCCCACTGCCGACGGATTTTATTTGTTGTCTTAATATTTTTTTTTTCAATAAAGGTTTAATCATACTTGGGGTTTGTGTGGTTAATTGCGACTTTGTAAATTTGGTAAATAAATCGAATTTATTACCTACAAAGCAAATTCATTCGATCAGATTTTTCGCACGGATAGATAAAATGTAATGCTTTATGCCAGCATAAAATAGCATCGCATCGTAGTGATTCTTGCTAGTCGTAGCATACTATGCAATATACAAAAATAATTGGGAAGTTGATTTTAATTTAGGAAAATCTAAGAAAAATCAATGACTGCTTTTTCTCAAGCGGAAGATTTTGCCGAATCACATAAAATTATACTTGTAAAGCATAATAAAAACAATACAGTAGAACTTTATTAAACCGTTACAATTATTCATCCTTATTGAAAACATCTCAAATGAAATACCAATTACATTTCTCAACATCCAAAACGCTTCTGTAATAAATCTACCAGAAAATCATCTTCCGTATGAGCGAGGCTTTATAATATTCTTTTGTATAAAAATGGTCGACAACGCGTCTAACCAGAGGGGATTTAATTAGACATCGCAACCGCGACTTAATGTACCGTGAGCAGATATAGGGGAGATTTGTAATGACGCATGGGCAATGGCGCCCAGCCCCATTTGCAAATAAAGAATATTCTTTTGCTTAGATACAGATCTGGCTGTACGAAAGGTCTAATAATTCGCAGGCTTTTTGTTTTTTTCTAAAACTCGGTGTTTTTTTGTTTTAAACAAAAACGGTTTTACAAGGCGATTGTTGGCTATTGCGAATACTAAATTGGTCTTTACTTTGTCCAATAGGCATCAACGTTCTCATCATCATCGTCATTTCAGTCGAAAGGTGGACTGCTGGACCGGTTCTGTGCTTCTCGCATCCAGCGGATTCCTGCGGCATTCAGCAGGTCATCTGTTTACCTTGTAGGAGGCCTTCCAACGCTACGTCTTCCGGTACGCGGTCTTTACTCCAGAACCTTTCGGGTTTCCCTACGTGGTTAAGATAATAGTTGAACAAAAATATTTTTCATTTGTTATTTTAAATGACAATAATTTTTAGCAACCATTTAAATACAGTTGAGTTATTCATCCTCTAAGCAACCATTTCAATACAATAGCTTCAATAGCTACAATAGCTTCAGCATAAAAACGCTTTGTATGCTTTTGGACGAAACCACCATTAACTTCAGAGAACAGTTCACTGTTTTGTTCGCAACTAGCTTATGAATTTCCAACTTTACCACCCGCATCAGTTATCTTCAAGTGCTACTTAAACTTCCCTAGTTGGTACACCATACAGCTATAATTACTTTATAAAAACAACAGGATGGCACATAAATGCATAAATAAACTATCGGTTAACTGTATTCCATAACACATCCGTAAAAAAACGGGTATCGCAATACAGTTATGTTATTGCAAACGGGATGGCCAACGACACTTTTAATAAAACGGTTTACGATACAAACGACTGTTGTCGTCGACTTTTTTGTCGCAGTCGCGGCGCAATCCACGTGTTTTGTTTTATTTTTTGTTACGTTCGCGTTTGTATGAATAAAACAGAACAATATGCTAATGATATTCAGCATAGTGCTAATATATCGTGGAGGTAGAAATGTCGCATGTTTGCATGGTGTATGCGTTTTGTTAAGTTAGATTTTAGCTTTATTTGCTGTAGAAGGAAAGTTGTGTTGTGTGACTTAAAAAATATTATATGAAACAAAATGCTACGGATGGATCGTGGTGATGATTTCCTTTGAGGAAATTGTTGACTTTTCCTTGTTGGTTAGGAAAATAGCAGTAAATACTTGGTAATTTCTACGTCAACATGCATGGAAACACTGTTACGAAAGTTATTTAAATAGAAAAGAGATTATTAGAAAAACTTAAAAAAAAAACTTTCATGACACTTAAAGGTAGGTACCTACTGCGCTAACGAGCGATTAACGATTTCATTCAACCAAACTCTTGAACATACATTATCAAGCAATTGCAATAAGAACAACATAGTTATGACATCACCAGTTATGCCACAAATACCACTCAATTCAGTTCACTGTTCTATCAACACAATTTCTGTAATAAAGCTTTATAGGCCATTCGATAAAGTTGCAACGAATCGTTTAAAGCGCATCGTTAACATCATGTTCAATCATCGAGTGATTGTGCACTGATTGCTTGATGCGATGAACGTTTGCACATTAGCGAGTAAACATGAGTTAACCGCTGATCAGTCGAACGACGATTAAGGGTAGTGTGACATCGGACGTCAGAAATGTATAGTCACTCACTACTGTTTTTGTGTGGTTTTGTCATCTTTGCTTGGAATGTTCATCGCGCTCTTCAGTTTTTTTTTAAGTTTTTACAATAAGGTCTCTTTAGTTTTATCTGCGAATGAGTGTTTTCTTACCACGGGTTAGACACCTGTACAATCGCCGGCGATTAACGGTAAGAGAGTACAGCTAGAAACTATATAAAATTATAAAATTTTTACATTCGTCACCTTACACATCAGGTCCAGTTGAAAACCAGCGTCAGGCACGAGTTGTCTGGCATTTTTGCTGAACTGGGCCTTTTTGGCGCAGCCGTGAGGCACACATTCCTGCTAATTTCTTACATCGGACTTTGCAATTTTTATTTTTATCTTTATTTTTATCTGATGTACAGTCAACAGCAAAAGATAATCAATGTCAGAAATTCAATACTAATGAACGGAGTTCGCGTTAGAACTGTGTGGCGTCGAAGTGATTCAAAAGTATTCTACGTAGTAAGTATTCTAAGTAGTAGTACTTCGACGTGTGTGTTTTTGGAAGTCGGTTGTTTTTTTTTTGTAAAAAAGTTTTTTATCATAAGCATATTTTGCGAAGGAGGATATGTATCTGCGTACTGTTAACTATCAGTAAACTCGCTTCTTTTTTAAATACCAACATAAAACAATCGGACTGCCTGCTACTGAATTTTTGGCAGTCGTTATTTTTTAGCTTTTTAATTGGAATAATTTAAACGAGTCTTTAAATAACAATGGATGTAGTTAGTGCCCGTACCGCAGAACTACAAGCTGGGTCATTAGCGGTCCAGTTTGGAGGAATAATGTTTCTAATATTTTACGTATATTGTAGTCCGTATTTTGTAATTCAAAATGGCTCCCAGAGGCCTTTTTGAGTGGGTTTCCTAATTTATACTGTTGTTTTAATATTCCTTCTAAAGAATATGCAGTAAATAAACCTAGGGACCAATTAAAACACGAAATTAAAATAGCGTACCTACCTAAAATGAAAATTATAATGCGAAGAACACAGCGGTGGCCCAGTGGAAACAGCCCTTACTTACAAGTTGTAGGTCGGAGGTTCGAACCCAGGCAGGTGCTCTACTTTGTGTAAATAATTTTATTGCCACTGCTCTCAAAATGGTGACGGAAAATGTCTTGAGGAAACTGGCATGTCTTAGAACCAAAAATTCGAAGACATGTGACTTCTACCAACCCGCACTGGCCCCGCGTGCTAGATTACAGTACAGTCCACTCCCTCTCAAAGAAGGGAGGTCTGTGTCCTAGCAGTGGGAACATTATACTAGGCAGGGACCTAATAAAACAAAATTAAAATAAACTAACATAAAATTTGTTGACATACCTACATAGTCTTGAAAATAAAATTTCCTACCCTAGCTTGAATGAAAACTAACAAGAGGTGAATTCTTAGAAATAACACAGCGGTAATCGTGATGCGATTTACTTTACTTTAAACTTACATAGAAAGAACTTCCAATCCATTTAATTTCGAAACTAAAATTGAAATAGAAAACTCTCAATACATTTTCATCAAACCTCCATGCAGGTCACGTATTTATGCAACTGTACCGAGTGTCTCCTCATTATCGGAAAGGAGGCTTTCCTTTCCGATAATGAGTAACACAGACCCCTCTCATAGGTAGGTTGTTAACAATGGTCTGTGATTGCGTGCCGAGCTCTGTTCGATGCGGTTTTACCCCGGTTTCGCTCCGGTTTCGCTCCCCCGCCGCAGACGGGATGCGGCCTGATACACGAATATTTAATACAGCAAGTGATTAAGTCTGTATTCATTAAAGATTCCTCTTTGAAACTGTTTAAGTTTCGTGAAAGTTTTTGGTGAGTTTGGTGGGAAAGGTTTTGTATGGCCTTCTAATTTTGTTGAGCTGAAAGTTTTCCTCGAATCCTACTTCCAACTCCTACTATAATTAATATAATAAACCCGAAAGTTTGTGAGGATGCCCGGATGAATGGATGAATGTTTGTTAGGTACTCTTTCACGTAAAAACTACAGGACGGATTTGAATGTTTGGCACACAGATAGTTTTACACAGGAGGCACCAGGATTTACACAGGAGGGCGCTGCAAGTATTAGCGTAAAAGTGACATATATCACCTGCCTACTCCTGCAGGCAGGTGATATATGTCACTTTAAGGAAATAGGTACCTATTTACTCTAAAACATTGTAGAGCACATAAACTCTAAAACATTGTAGAGCACAAAGGTAAATTAATATTCATAGTTACTGTGCTTACGTCCTGCTAAGTAGGTAAGCAGTACCTAGTCTATAGGTATTTTATTTTTCCTTAACAGCTTTGAACAGAGAGAAGTGGAAAGAGAGTAGGGAGGCCTTTGCCCTGCAGTGGGACATCACAGGCTAATAATAATAATAATAATAAATTGTAGCGATTGCCGAGATTACACATCTAGGTTTGATAATTCACTGAAACCAGCAAAGCAGACCGTAAATAACGCTTATACGCTTCAGCGAAAATAAGGTTACCTTAGATTAGATCAACGGAATTCCATCGAGGATAATACCTCAAAAGAAAGCGCTTTGATTACTCCTGGAACACGAATGTGACGTCCAAGGAGAGACTCAAAAGCGATTTTTATAGCCGCAGAGATTGCGGCCCTCGTAATTCAATTTATTGCGTCTACCCTCCGCCAGGGGGCGTCCGCGATAATGTAATTTGATCGAACCACTTATTGGCCCTTTACCTTTTCATTACCGCGACTAAATTTCAATTCAAAAGAAAGTTCACTTTTTTACTGAAAGGGGTGATTACACTTCAGTAAGCCCAGGTACCTACTGGCGATTTTTTAACGCTACGATTTTTTATCCAATCCAACAGTGTCGCGAGTTGAATGGTTTTTCCCCATCTCAAAAAACGCCCAACGCGGATAAAGAAGTTTTCACTTCAAAAATACCCCGTGTGTATAATAATCAGCCTGTATTCTCCGAATGCAGGGCAAAGCCCCCCCCCCCATTTTTTTTTTTCCACGCAACCCGATCCTGAGTCAATATGGACCTATCCCGCCTATAAAGTTCGTCCCGTCATCTACGCCTGGGTCTTCCACAGTGCCGCTGGGTGTTTTCAGGAACCCATGTTGTGGTTGTCTTAAGCCCACAATGCATCCAACGGCACGAAGGTATGAGGCTAAACGTTGAAAAGTTCCCAAGTGTGAAAATATTTCAACAATAAGGGTTGTAACAATGACAACTTTTCACTTTACCTCTTGTCACCTGCTTCGCGGGAGATGAATTGTGGAGCAACATAATGTAGCAAAAGTTATACGTTTATGTTTTTCAAGCGAGGACGACGGCGACGCCCCGCTGTGAATACGCAGCCATTTTATTTTCAAGGCGATTAAAAAAACTTTCATCCCTTTACAAAAAGGCTTTAATGTTTCCCCTTCATAGAAAAGCATTTTTGCGACGTTTATTTATATTCTTATAAGAAAAATATTCCTTTTATTTATTCACACACATTCTCGTCTCGATGTAGTGTTTATTGTCAATCAAAATATTTTGCACTGGGAAAATACAATGGGGGGAGTGTATGTGAAGAAAATATTGAATTTAAATACAGTTTCACCCTCGTTCGGGGCTTAGAGAGGGGTATGAAGTAATTTTTTATTATTTTTCCTTTGCAAACACCTGTAACTTTGTAATTTGGAAACTCGGATTGGTTGGTAACCGCAGTCGATTCGATTGCATCGATTGTTCATCGGTACGGTTAGCATACGTGACCAAAGCGTACTCGAAAAAAAAATGAAAATTAAATGGACGTGTGTGGTTTTTTTCGTTGTATCTCTGCATTCTGGTTGCGTAGATGGAGGTAAATAATAAATGCGGTTCCCCAGAAATATAAATAATGTAATATTAATTTGATTTAAACTGACATCACATGCTTCTTGCATATTTATGTGTATTTGCACACTTATGTGTTGAAGCTGAGGCGTTGACATTGCTTTTATTATATTTTCTTTGATGTACAGAAAGCGTCACTATGTCCTAACCCCTCAAGTTTTAAAATGTTACACTGCTACAACATTGAATTCCTTACGAATAATCTAAAGAATACTTCAAAAAGAGTCCATTGTGTTGACTCGGATTCGAACCATCGCATCACCGAACGTCGTCATACTCATACCGGCAGTTTGACGAACTAGCCAGCGAGCCCATATGAATTGCGATGAAATTGTTATCTACTATCGGCTGAGTCATTATATCTTTAGGTCCCTGTCTAATCGAAAGATGTTATAATTTGAGGGTATCCATTAATTTTACTTACTTACGTTGTCTTTATAAAATTAATCCATACCTTCAAGTTAGAACTTTGTATACGTTCACTTAAAACGGCGAAGAGTAAACGACTACTAATTTTATCAATTATTTTTTTAAATGATTTCTGATTTTATGAGAACTAAAATAGTTGTTCTGTTTGTTGTAAAATAAGATCATAGTTTTGTTAAATAATAGCAATAATAAATATTATTAAATGATTAATAAAATATTTTATTTTTCTTGATTTTTTAATTCTTTATAAATAATTACTACTTAAAACAAAATAGAAATATATATCAAAATAATATAATGAACAAAAAGCACATTTCGTGCCTATATAGGATTTGAACTTCCAATCTTATGCACGGTAAGCGGTCTTGAAACCTCCAGTCTATTTAGACGATGAATAAGTTGTCGTAAATGTTAACCCTATTATTGTTGCTTGTCGTCGCAAAAGTATTGTTTTATTGAAAAAAAACAATAATAAAAACAGAATTAAAAAAAAAAATACTTACTTAAACTTCTTTATTCACTAAAACAATACATTATTTAAAATAAAATGTTTTTGCAAAATACAAAAACCAACTTGGGCCTATCACGGATTTGAACGCACATGTCTTTTGGTGGGGTAACTACTTAAAGGAGCTGTGTGTACCTTGGGTTTTTTATCTGCAATTTCTACAAAAGTTACAATTGCATAAAATTACAATTAATTTAGCTACAGTTCTATTAATTGTTCCTCAACAAACAAAACTCGTCAAAAGGAACACGATACATTAATAAAGTTGCACAGGCGTCCAGTTTATCTAAATAAAACAACAATTTTGTAATTATGTAACGAAGTTGGACAGGGGTAGCTTTCTCTGATAAAATATTTATGTAGGTACTTACTTGTTCCATGTTGCAGGCCGGTTCGAAGGGTTGTCGAAGTTTTCAAGTAAACAAATGCGAGCTCTCCTTATTTTCATCGTGCTACTTGAACTTTGAATTATGCGGTTTTGTGCCAATTATTTCAGCGTATTTTGGGGCTGTTTTCATTTTAAAATAACTTTGTGCTAATTCTGAACGTTGTTATGCTGGTTAAAATTTAACGATGTTGGGTAAAACTGTAACTTAATATTAGTACGAATCTGAGGAATCTTTGAAAAGGTGTAAAGTGCGAATTTTATGTTTATGACATAGTCTAGAGTCTAAATTACCTACCTTATGAAAAAAAGGCGCCTTCCGGCAGGGTAATTACGTAAAACATTAACAGTAGCAATGACTTTCATTTTGACAATTCAACAACATTAATTGCGTTATTTACGTTGTTGAGCAAACAAATCTTTCGAACATGCTTATGGCATTAAGTCCGCCTTTGTACCTTTTTGTGCGAAAAGTTTAAATAAATAAACACTGTTTATTCTTGTGGCTGCGGTGGTTGGCAAACGCCTTAAATTCTACATATTTATAGAATAAACAATTACCTATTTAATTTAAATTCACTCTACACAAGTAAGTTTACGCAATCCGCGCGAGCGAACTTTTCTCGCATCCCGCGCGGGATTCGCTTCTGTCTCGCCCGAGCTTAAAACCAATCTCAATCTGTACCAATCTACAGATTTTTATTACAGACTGTAAAATGTATAAACTTTCCACTTGACCGTATTTTCCAACGATGTCGGGCTACTTTACCCGATTCGAATAAACAGATAACATTCAATGAGCTTCGTAAAACAAATCTCCTGAAAGATAAAATAAAATTTTCCTCCAAGGAAATATAGAATAAACAGTCTTGGTACTTGGTTCTTCAGTCGCCGAGGCTCTGCATATAAACTACAGTCTCTGGGTTTAAGCATTGAATAAGAAATCAGTGTAGAAGCGACACTAATGAACATTCTTTTGAAATCACAACGGTCATTTTTGAAAGTTGTATGAAATGGTAATAACACGAAAAATTGACGTAGGGTGTCAATTTCCTTGACAATTGAATTCCCTGGCAACTTTTATTCTTTGACAGTTGTATAAAATGGCTATAGCACGGCTAATTGACGTAGGGTGTCAATTTGTAGAACAATTAATTTCCCTGGCAACTCTTGTTCTTTGACAGTTGTATAAAATGGCTATAACACGGAATATTGACGTGGGGTGTCAATTAGCTTAACAATTCATTTCCCTTACTGTATAATTATGATGAAATCACCACTCCACCACTCCTGTTTGCTACGACACAGGCTCAATCAATCAACTTATCACAGTATCTCCCTTAATTTGCACTACAATACCCGGTTCTCGGTATTCTACATCCAGTCTCTCCAGGCCGCCATTTTAAAACGCGCTTGCCCAAGTTAACACAACGTGGTCAATATTATCGACGATCAAGTGCGTAATGTTCTCCGAATGCAATGGGATGATACAACACTGACTGTGATGAACGTTTTATACGCCCCGGAATTATAGGTATTTGATATACCTAAGTAAGAAAGAAAGAAAAATATTTTATTTGGGGCACGCACAGGAAATAAGTACAAATAGTAAAAAAGGAGCTGTAAAAGTAACAAAGTTACAATATAAACAACAAAAAAAAAAAACAACAAAAGAACAGTGGAAGTGAAAACTTAAACAATTACGTGTGTATTTTTTTGAACCGTCTTATATACAAATACACAAACAGAATACTTTGCCATCACTCACTGACTTATCGGATTTACATTAAAACCGAGTACCTACATCCCGAGGATAGCCGAACACATCCGAATGTAGCGCGATGTCCGTTACGGCAACAGTGCCGCGAGTTGAATGATTTTTTCCCATCTCAAAAAAATGCCAACGCGCCTGAAAAAGTTTTCACTTGAAAAATCCTGTGCGAGGCTAAAAGACTCTTATCTCAGCATAATGCTGCGATATTTACTAAGCATCTTTCGCTTCTAGACGGTCTTATTCTATGGTTTAAAGTAGCGCCATGTTAAGGATTTATTGTCCTTCGGAGAATGTTCGCCGAGTAACACTAAGATCAGTTTTATTAAAACGAAGAGATTACGTCTAGGCCTTGGAGATAGGACTCGGGTAAGTGAAATATTAGTTGCGAAATAGAATTGGAGTGATTTAAGCTTGACTCCAACTAAAAATAAAATCCACCACTCTCCACTTCAAATTAAAAAAACTAATTCTTGTAATAAAGCCCAACCATGATTGGTTGGGCTTTATTACAAGAATTAGTTTTTTTTTTGCTGATTGATCCTGCTCTTGTCCTCGATCACGCCTGATGGAAAGCGACGGATGAGGTCTATGATGGAACGAGCGTGCCCAGGAGATGCCTAAGGCACTGGAACTCCAATGCATCGACACACCAGGCTGCTTGATGCCGGACCCCGGTGGGAGGGTGGTCGCAAACCAGGCGGGCGTTAGCCCTACCACCGCAAGGGAAGAATTGGCCAGTCAAATAAGGTGTTGGGTGTGATTGTCCAGGATGCGCCGAGCGCTCGGTTCAGTTGAGTAACTGGCGGAACAAACTGCGCTACACGAGGAGGCTTCTTCGTGCATTGAAAAAAAAATTATGAAACATCGACTGCCTCATTTGTCTAGTGGTCGCAAGCGCTACTGGTGAGCGTGAGGTTCTGGGTTCGATTCCCAGGTCGGACAAAGTGTTACGAATTTTTCAGTAGCAGCCTAGTATTTGGAAATAGTGCCCGGTTGATGGCAACAGGCTCGCCCCCTATTTCAGACTTAAACATAACTGGCCAAATATGGGTGTACTATTGGTACAGTCCTTTCCCGGGACTCAAACTATCTCTATACCAAACTTCATCTAAATCGGTTCGTGAAGAGGTAACAGACAGACACACTTTCGCATTTATAATATTAGTGTGGATCTTTTGTTACGAGTAAATTATAATAATAATAACTGGCAATAGGCACCCTTTGGTTAGTGGTACTTCATCAGCGTATATTTTATTAAATAGGTTGTTTGGTTTACATTGACAACTTCAGTCATGTTTTCTGTCAATCTAAACCAAACAAGATTGACAGAAAACATGACTAAAGTTGCTACCATATATCAAAATCGAGCTATATAAATAATTAACAAGAAATCCATTGAAAGAAAATAAATCTACTTTTATTTGTAACTAGTTAACCCAGCAGACGTCCTGTCCAAACAATAATTTATACAAAATTCTCATTGAAAAAATTTAGAAAATTTGAAAATTAGGGAAAACTGAAAGTGCCTTTTCTGCACTTTCAGTTTTCCCTAATTTTCAAATTTTCTCGGCAACTCGCCGTCATCGTTCTGACCAAATTTCAATAATTCATACAAAATTCTCATAGAAAATGCAATTTCAGTTTCCCTGAATTTTCCAATTTTCTCGGCAATTTTTTAAAACATTTTGAAACAAAAGTTAGCCAAATCGGTCCAGCTGTTCTGAAGTGATGCGCTTACCAACGAACAGCATTTCTATTTTATTTTATTGGTAAGGATCTTTCATGGTTATTTGATCACGCTGAAACTTCATGATAAATCTACATATTTACTTTTCCTTATTGAAAAACCTCTTTGTACTTACCATTTTAATTAGGTGAATCAAAACCAACAACCTCTCAAAATCTTTTTACTCACCTCACAAAAAGCACACTCAATCCCTTTTAATAACATAACGAAACCCTTCAAAAACTGCACAAAGGCTCATAATTCTGTGGTTTCCTTAAAATAAGCGAAAACTGAAGGTAAGGAACCCAAGACACAGCAGGGTTCCGTATAATTGAGTGCATAAATCAAACGCCATCGGAATGAGATGTGATCCTTCATAACTTTGCTGTGAAATAGACGAGCTTATGAAAAAGCGATGGGGGACTGGAATGGCTAAGCCATAGCTTGTCTGATAAAAAGTGTTAAATGTGCGAGTTGAGGGGATAAAGTGTTGTTTTTAGTTGTTGTGGTGCTGTTGCCATGGTGATGACCGTATATGGATATTTGTATGTTATAGGAAAGATAGTTGAGTAGGGGGCGAAGGAAATGAGGTTGTTCCGGTGAACTTACAGTATTAACTCAATAGTGTCACAGTTTGAGCATTTATTTTTTTAATAAATGAATAGGTATTAGTAGGTATGATAAAGTAAGATTTTGGTTTACATAAACATATAATTATATTCCTTTTCTGTGATATTTTATTTTAATGACACAGATATTTCCATTTATTTAGAATTATATTTTTTTACTGTCTCGTTGGTGTACCTACGCTGCTGCTAACCATAAGGTTCGATTTCCGGGTCGGACAAAGTGTTATTAGGTTTTTCCATCCGGTGGATGGCAATAGGCTCATAACTGGTGTACTACAGGTACACCTCAGCCTAAACCTTTGGGGATTATAGGCGTAATGTTATGCTAATATATAAAAAAAAAAAATCTTCTCCCTATTAGATGTGATACCTATTTTACTGTTGTAGCACTAGCACATCAAGCTACCTGAAACTGTCAAATTATCCCAATCAACCTTGTGCATTAGCGATAAAGTTGAAAATGTATTAAAGAAATCTGGCGTCTGCAAAAAAAGAGTAGTAGGTACCAAAAAAAGAGTTTTTCTCAAAATAAAACCCTAACTTTTACTTTTATGTTTCATCTTGACATCTCAACTCGCTCGCTCTCAGTTACGGCCTCGCTCACTTATCAGATAAGTGCCTCCTGTACTGCACTTTTCTGTCAGCTAGTACATCTCACTGACAACAAGATCCTTTTAGTTAATAAAAATATTTATTACAGTTGGTAAGTTTTCAGGAGTAGTAACTTGAAAAGGTAAGATCACATTACAGCACAGTTCTAAAGGAAATTCTAAACACTTATACCTATGACTGTTGCTAAGCTTATAAGATTGTACAGAATACAGATAGTAATAGTCTGCATGGTTTATGGAAAAAAAGAAAGAAAATACATTTATTTAGCGCAGACTAAAAGACACATATTGCACCAGATACATATTATCTACATCCGATAAAAACAAAAAATAAAGATCAAATAAAAAGTGTAAAGTCCGATGTAAGAAATTAGCAGGAAAGTGTGCCTCACGGATGGGCCAAAAAGCCCCAGTTCAACAAAAATGCCAGACAAGTAGTGCCCGACGCTGGTTTTCAACTGGACCTGATGTGTGAGGTTATATGCCAAGCAACCTTTTTGGTAATAATTATAAGATAAACGCCAAAACGAATAGAAAACAGTAGTCATCAGATTTGGCTGAGAAATCAAGAGACAAGGATTAAAAAATGTAAAAACGATCCCGTAATAATTAATTAGAAAGATATTGTTTGATTGCCGTACCTATCCTGCATGTGGTGGAGTAGTTAGTTATTATTTAGTTTTTAACCTTTTTTTGTTTTTAGTTCTCTTAGTTATCTATATGTAGGCATAAGAAAAAACAACAAAAACGTATTTAATTGATTTTTCTTTGTTTAGGTAGATGATTCAGAAATGTATGGAGACTTACCTGGTTAATTTTGGCAATAAGCCGAGATGCAGATGGGAATGAGTAATCAATAAGTGAATAGAAAACAGTTGGCGTCAGATTTGGCTGAGAAATCAAGAGACAAGGATTAAAAAAATTTAAAAACGATCCCGTAATAATTAATTAGAAAGATATTTATTGTTAATCATCATCATCATTTATTTGCAGATCGTAAAATCCAATTTGTTAGTAATTACATTAAATTAAGATAAAAATTAGGTATTGTTGTGGATGTACATGTAATTTTCAACAAGAAAAACAAACTTAACTTAACTTTTAACTTAACTTTTTTGCAAAGGTCTTAAAACTATGTTAGTAATACACTACAGACTAAAACATTGCAGTCATAGCTGCTTTATCGCTAAATGAAAGTTGTAGGTCCTGTATCTTTCTTTAACTAGGGGTACCTATCTCTTTTTACGGTTAAAACACAAATATTTTCTAGAAGAGCGTTTGGTTGTATCAATTTCCTAATGATTTTATTACCTTTTTCCTTACAAACCATCTTCAAAAACCATATCCTTTACACAGCCCACAAAATACATTTTATCGCCCGTTCCACATAAGGTCTAAGATCGTAAATATTAAATAACAGCTTAACACAAGAGTGCTCGGCCGGATTTATGTCTCAATATCGCACGACCCTTGGCACCTGCCTACCTCTTTATGTTACACTATTGATTCATATTCGTTAATAGATTTATATCACGCGATGTAATTATGTTGGGATTACTTTGAGATTTTTATCGCGCAATGATTTTTGTTGAATTAGTTGTTTTTAGGGTTCAGTACCTCAAAAGGAGATACGGAACCCATAAACAGAACACTTCGTTGTTCGACTGTCTGTCCGTCGGTCAAGACCCTTCAGGAACGCGTGGAGTTATCAAGTTAAGGGGACTATATGACCTAAAGCTCGGTCACTGTTGGACTGCATAGAAAAGAAAGAGAAGCGCGATGACACAACGCTGGTAATTTATTGCAAAATATGAAGCAATTATCTATTTACAAAAAGTCTATTGTTTGGACAAAAAAATTAAAACACTATTGCTTTATTATGTTGCTCGTAGAATTATCTGACAAAAAATCAGAATGATTGTATGTATATTAATTAGTATGGTTTTTATTGTAAAAAGAAAGTTTTTAGAGGTATGTTCATGATTTTTTTCATTAGTTGTATTGTGTTTCCAACACACTATCTACCTAGCATATATCCTAAAGAATATAATATGTATATTTTCCTGATTTTGTTTACTGTAGTCGATCATATATTAGGTATACTTTTAATACTTTTATCATATACTTACTTAAATTTTCACAGAGTGTATATTTCTATTGCCGATAGAACAACAAATAATAAAATAAAGTTAATGAAAATTAAAGGGAGAGCTCCTTTAATTTTATTGTTCCTTCTGAACAAAAATATTATAATTAAACCAATAATATGAACTGTTATCACGTATTATTTTTTGCTTTTAGATTTCATTATTGACCATCAATCTGTGATATCCAGACAAAGCAAATTTAGTTCCTAGGAACTACGGCATTCTATTTATGACCAAAGTTTTACATGCACATTTATATGTTATTCGCCAAATTGAGGTCGCAATTTATAATGTAAACAAGAGCTAGCTTCATAACAAACAATAGAACGGTGTTAGCCATTGATATGCAGTGCGGTGTTCACAAAGTTGGCGGTCGCGAGGACATTTACTTAATTCTAGGCTGTATCGAGAGCTACTGTTGCCAACGCAGGCTTGTTTGTATAAAAGACGTGACGTGTTTAGCTACTGATTCAATATTTCTTTGGCGCCGTTCGTCCAAGTGCGGTTGAAATCAGTGCTCTGAATGGAATACCTCTTTTATCTGTACTTTTGTGGGCACTTAAAATTTTATGTTCAATTGGGGTTGTAATATGTGCATTAGATTGAATGAAGTGAATCGTTTTTTACTTTTTTTTTTCAGAGTTTGAATTTTTGGGACCGATTTTCCGAAAGAATAAGTACAAAAATTCAATCTTTTCATTCGTTCTTCTGCTTCAATCCTTTTGTACCTATACTTACGAATAATTTGAGTAAACTTAAAACTCTACCGGAATCTCCCTTCTTCGGTATTGTAGGACGAAATCAGTTACGAGTTGAGCTGCATGATTAACTACTGACGAATGCGTGCCCTGACTGAAAAGATCCACTGAATCTATGTGGTTCTTTCTTCAAAAGACCATTTTGGACACCAATCTACATGTTGTTCACATGGTCTGACCAAGATTATACACTTATTATTGGATTATTCATTTATTGGACTTTAAAAGAGACTGTGACCATTGAGTTTGTTTCAGCCTTCTTCTGTTTCTTCTCAGAGTAGTTAGATAGGGAACGCCGACCTCATCTAGTTTTTAAAATATGATTAACGTGTAAAAATTGTTGTACAAACATATAAATATAGCCACGCGGAGGCCTGTTCAATGCGATATTTTTCTTATCTGCCTAATTTTATTCTATCTACATGTTACAGAGAACAATGTAACGCAAAACAGTTCCTAAAATATTGTTTTTGAATACAAACCGCCATTGTTTTGACAACATTGTGCACATCCTCATCGTTACATGTCACGTTTAGTTAACGCTAACAGACTTCAGATGTGAACTTACTTGTAAATTCATTTAAACTTTTCCCGTTAGCATTGGGTGAAACAAAACGCTAACGTCCCTCTAAAAGCCGCGAACCAACACAAACAACCGTTGAATATGTCGCTGCAATATATTGTGTTGCTTAATTAATTAAAACAACAAAGTTTCAAGTACATTTCCGTTTGACACAGCCCTACGTAATTAGGTTGCCAGTAACTTTGTAAATGACGTTAAGTAACTATGTAGTCGTATCCATTTATCGTAATAGATGGAGTCCTAGTACTTCTGAGTGGCTATAAAAATATATTGGTTACATTGTCGAGATGTGAGTAGAGCCAGTTGAATGTGTATGTATGAAAACTCGCTGTGGAACCTAAGATAGAAACACGCTTGTACGATAACTTCATACGCATAAGCAGAATACAAAGGTCTGAAAAGTTAGTTAAGAAAATTTTCGAAAAATAGTGTTACAACCAAATTAGACCGATTTTAAATTTTCCATAGAAACAGATTTCCAGTTATCTTTTTTATCTATTTCGAAAATGTTCTTTATTAATTTTTTAGACCTTTGTATTCAGCTTATGCGTAAGGATTTTCATTAAAATCGGTTCCTTCATTTCGAAAAACAAGGGCTTGAAAGTTTGTATGAAATGCCGTACCTACGTCGTAAACCCTCATTATAGAGAAGACTACGACAACGTACTACAGTGTGACTGAGTTTTTATCAGAGAAAATAATTGGCTGAATTGCTCTGGATTGGTGGATCTGATTTTTGGTTAAATTTAAGTGAATGTTAATAATATAAATGTTGCATGCCGAATGGTGAGCTTTAATTTATTATAACACCTAGTATGTATTACACATACCAGGTCCAGTTGAAAACCAGCATTTTTGCTGAACTGGGCCTTCTTGGCGCAACCGTGAGGCACTTTTTATTTTTATCTTTATTTTTGTTTTTATCTGGTATACGACTATTATCTGACTATCTAGTGTATTGTGTGTATTTTAGTCTGTGCTAAATAAATGTAGGTATTTTCTTTCTTTCTTTATACCTGTTTGCAAAATAAATGGCGCCGATTCTGTTGTTCACAAACTAAACTAAATTTAAGTTCATGCATCTTTTTCTTTTTATTTCATTAAGAAAAGGACAGAAGATAAATATTAGTTTAGTCCTGTCAAATTAAGATACTTCATAGACAATTTAGACGAGATTAAAAAGTTGGCTACTAAAAATACGTCAATTTACGTCAGGCGCTGACTAATTTGACAGGACTAAACTAATATTTATCTTCTGCCCTTTTCTTAATGAAATAGAAAGAAAAAGATGCCTGAACTTAAATTTAGTTTAGTTTGTGAAAAACAGAATCGGCGCCAATGTCTATTCTACTCTCTAGTCTTACAGTGGATCAATTATAGGCTAGTATGTTAGAAGAGTATTAGGGTCTTCTATTTTAGTTTTAGCATGCAGGCAGGTGGTTAGGTGACCACAGAACCGGCTTCTGCGCACCAATGACGCAGCTATCCGTCACCGACATGAATAATTTAGGCTGGCAAGAATGGTCGGGCTGCTGGTCGTCAGTCAGCTGTGGGTAGCGCCATTTGCAAGGGACGTGAGCAAAGTGTTAGTGAAGGTAAGCCCTTGCAACTCGAAATAAATAGTAGCGATAAAGGTGTATCTTATTTACCAATTACCAATATCATTTACTTTTTTGGTAATTGAAAAGCAACTAGACCAATAAAGTTGCCTTGCAGTGTTGTATGTATACCTACGTTTAAGAGGGCTTAGGTCACCGTTATTGAAATCGATATAATACATCGTGTTCTTCACGTTATCCATAAACTTTGGCAAACGCTTCTATAGATTTTACAAATCAAATCTAACAAAGGAAGTAGCACTTAAAAAGGCTCGTTACAAAGATATTTGTAATTTCATTTAATGAAATGTAATTGAGCTAAGCAGTAAGAACGGGTCTTAACTTAGTTTTAGCTCGTCAAATCTTATGAATGAAAATACGAAGTCGTTTGTCTACTCCATGTGACGGCGTTGCCAATTCGGATAAAGAGGCATGCATATCGGATGATTTACGTCAGAGTATTTAGTTTCTATGAAAATTAACAAAAATAAGAATTAATTAATGTGTCCATAATAAAAAAATGCTTATTTCCATGGTCTGACCATCTGGTCGAAGTTTATGTATATCGTCCGGAACACGGTGTGCCTATAAATATGTATACAGTAATATAAATGAAAAGGAAAACGTCAAAAACAACAAAACTCTTCAACAACAAATAGTAAAGAAAAATAAACAAACCGAAGTTGTTTAAAACTGTCCCATATCGTAGTTTCAGCGGACCACAGATACCACGATTTATGTCCGGAGTCTCGGACAGTCTCTTCGCGAGTCATTGCTCCAAACTTTCCACGGACAGAGATTAAGATTTACAACGGGACTGGTCCTAAATAACTTAAATTGTTGGTAAACCTACTGATCCCTCAGTGTTTCGATAGAAGAGACAATTTATGGACTCGAAACAGTTGAAACTATTTGTTTAGTGACCAAGTTTAGGAGTTGGTATTCGTTAGACTGTCTAAAATGCTGGCAATTGTTAATAAAGTTAGATTAATTCGTGTATTTGTCTGCTTGGGTTATAAAAGCTTGAGTTATTACAAGTTTCAACTAAGTTGCTTTTGTCTGTGTCATAATCATAACTTACCTACTCGTAGTTTTTTTTTTTTCATTTATTAATTTATTTGAAAACTTAAGTTTACAGTGCTTACGATCAAATCACTTATATTTTAGTAGCCAAAACTAGGTATAGGAAACACAAAACACAAAAAAAAAAATCTAGGTATGTAGTGTGTAATAACATAACCGTCGCATAGCCGTTGGTCCCAGCTGTCATTCATGGAGCTTTGACAGTTGTTACGGGTCGTCGGAAGCCCGAAAGTCTGACAACCAGTCTTACCAAGGGGTTTCGTATTACCCAGTAACTGGGTAATACGAAACCCCTGGGTAGGCAGTCGATCCATCTCATCTCCATCCTCCTGAACTAGGTAATCCTGTGTTTCAGGGGACAAGATCTAAAAAATCTTCATAAATAAAATTAATAAATAATCAAAAAAATGACAATAGACAAATAATTATAAATGTTGAGTACTTAACTCGTTAGTTGAACGATATTTTGATGCCAAAGATTTTTTCTAAAACCTGAGTTGTCGTCCAAGATGATTGCTTGATGTGCGCCCATGTGCACACATTAAGCTATAAACAACCTGTAAACCAAAGCTGACTTCACATTGCACGAAAAGCCTATACAATGCGAGGTCAACTAATACTGGAAATGTATAGCTTGATGTGTCGTCGTGTGTACACTCAAGTTTCACATCTAGCTTCATAATTTCCGTGTACTCATTTCCCACACAATACGCGTGATAATTGAAATAGGTACCCGAAAGCGAATCCATTTACATAATGAATGTTTATAAGCTGACTGTGTGTTTTATAAGCTGACTTCACATTGCACGAAAAGCCTATATAATGCGAGGTCACTTAATACTAAAAATGTATAGCTTGATGTGTCGTCGTGTGTACACTCAAGTTTCACTTCTAGCTTCATAATTTCCGTGTACTCATTTCCTTCACAATACGCGTGATAATTGAAATACCCGAAAGCGAATACATTTACATAATGAGTGTAATGTTGTTACACAGTCGTAACGTTAACTATTGCGAATAATTGGTTCCGTAGCCGCTTAGTTGTATTATCATTGTTATGATAATGTTCTTATTTAACTGTTACAGCTAAACTTAGCTCATTTCGTACATGGTTTAGTTCATTTTTGTTATTTCCAATTTAGGTGGGTTTACCGTTTTGGTAGGTTCACTGGTACGTATAAGGTGTAACTAAAATGGTGGTGAACCTTAAAGAGGGTTTGTACTTATTCGTCACCCAAGATCGATTTCAGTGTTCTTTATTAAAAGCTGTGCTTAACCACTCACATGGTCGAAGTCTAAAAGTTACCGTGAAACGACGCATGCTAGAATGTCCGAACGCCCGAAAGTTACCGCAAACAAACGGTGACGTCACGCGTTCCGACCGTACGCACTTTCCCTCGACAGACTGACGCTCTTTTCTCCACCCGGCTTCCTGTGAGTGGGTACATACCTACTTGTCTAAATAAAAAATTAGACTTAATTTAACTTGCATGTTGTATAACATAATCAGTATCATAATCACATTGTAATACATAATCACCCAATATATTCCCATTGGTGGGATACAGGCCTCCTCTCTGTGAGAGGGAGTGGTCGGATGTCACGTCTTCGAATTTTTGGTTCTAGGTCATGCCGGTTTCCTCACGATGTTTTTCCTCGCCGTTTTGGGATCAGTAGAGATGAAATAGTTTACACCAAAGAAAGTACCTGCTTGGGTTTGAACCCACGACCTATCTCAAAAGTCGCAGCCGTTACCACAGCCCCCACCACTGCTCCTTACCAGTTATATTTAATTTAATGATAAGATTTTCTAATTTAGATGTAAACCACGATTGCTAAGTAAAGTTAAACAATTTAGTATTACCGTAAACATTATTTTAGTATTCGGTAAAGTTAAGATAATACTGTAATGGCGATTTATCTTGATTCCTCTTACGATTCTGTAACTTATGGCAAGTATTTGAGACTTACTTCATTAAATCTTTGTTCAATTCCTTTTATGGTACGATAGATTGCTTGTTGATATTGCTATAGAATCTATATAATTTTCATGCTAAAACAACATTAATTTATCATTTTGTATTTTTTCGGAGAAGGGAATCGTATAATAGGTAGATAGCTTGAAAATAAAATGATAATATAATTAATATAGCAAAGTTTAATATACATAGTTTTAAAAGTATTTTCACTTGTTTTGAAACTGAAAAAAACTCATAAGTACTATCTACAGCGACACACTATAGGTACCTATTAAACACATGAATTGTAGTACTGACTGCCAATGACACTGAGTAATGTATTTTTTTATTTATCCAATGCTGTCCCACTGCTGGGCAAAGGCCTCCCCCAAGTCCTTTCAGGAACTCTTTTCCTGCGTCTCCTCGAACTAACCCTCGCGATGGAATTGGACGGGTCACATCGGCCGCATGCACGATGACCGCTGGGCAAAAGTCTTCACATAATGGATGTCTGAAGCAGGGCTCGGAAACCGGTTGAAATTCTTAACCGGTTACGGTCATTGACCTCAAACCAAAATCGATTTAGGTTAAGGTTTGCACTTTACCGGTTTTTACCGGTTTATGCGGCAAACCGGTTTTTCATGAATTTTGGTTTTGATAGTGGAAATTAACCGGTTAAAACCAAGTTACCAAGCACGGTCTGGACGTTGCGATATCATTTAGTTACAAAATTTTATTACGGAATTAACCGGTTAATTTGGGTGTCAAAACCGTTTGTGCTTAAGTAACCGGTAACCTTTATCATTTGGGTTTCATAAGAACAGTTCACTTGTTTAACCGGTTAATGAAGGAACGATATGTTTACCGGTACTTAATCGAAATTAACCGCTCTTTTTAAACCGGTTCAGAGCCCTGGTCTGAAGCATTTAACAAATAGTAACTATTGATATACCGACCTAACCAATACATTGCATAGATTACAAACTCCATAATACACCGTTCCCCTCAGTTAGGCTCGCTTCTCAAGCGCGACCGTTTGCAAAAAGTCGCAGTGTTGCCATACCTTGCAAGTAAAACACAGCAACAGTAAATGCGTCGACCTTTTTCTTTTCCCAACATCCTAACGTCGAATGACGTCACAAAGGTAGAAAATGTACGAACAAACATTCGCACATTAATAAGCATGCCGTAAGTCGTATGCTGAGTCTCTTCTGCAAATAACAATGAAATGGATTAACTTCCCTCGTTCCTTCAGGCTGTGGTCACTAGGTAGAGAAGTTCAGAAAGTCTACTTGTGGCATACCGAATGTGTAAAATGACCATTCACTGAAATAATAATATTTCATTAGGTACCCCCGTGTTTCGGAAAGCACGTAAAGCCGTTAGTCCAGCGCCTGATCTCTCCCCGGTCGTGTCGGATTGCCATCCCATCGAACTGAGAGTAAAGGAACAGAGAGTAAGTAGGTACATGTCTTTGCGTAAACACTTGTGCACTATAATATCTCCTGCATATCTGGCTAATCGGTTGATTAGCCATTTATTATTATTATTTTATTCCATTAGGTGTAGATACACACACAGCCGGTCTGTTCTGTAAAAATCTTACCAGCTTCCACCTTTCGTTTCGTTTTGCGCACACTTAAGACGTAGGGTTTGTGTTTGTGATAATTGCAAACCATCTTATGTCTCCTGTAATTATGTCAAGTTAACAGCAACTACGCTAGAATCAGCTTACCATAATACCATAATCAGCCTATAATGTTCCCACTGCTGGGACACAGGAGAGGAGCCCTGAGAATCAGCTTAGCACAGTACAAAATGACTTGAATAAATCTTATATGTAGATTTTTGTTAGCACATGTGTGATGAGTGTGTTAGCACAAATGAATTAATAAGTACTTAAACTTCTGCTTCTACCTACATAGTGGCGTTATTGTAGAATGAGTAGGTTTTCAATTACACACAAGCTAGTACGAGAAAAGGGCGGGACGTATTCAATACGTCTGAGGAACATGGAGGACCTAAATGAGTGTGTGGATCGGGATTGGTTTGGATTTGTTGCTATTGTCAGCAACTTGCGTCATAATAATTGGTTTTCTATAGGTACACTTGTGATGATAGGTTCTTGAAAGAAAAAGGAATGTCATTAGAAAACAAATGAAAATCAGGTAAATGTCTCAGTTCACTAGGGTATGTGAGTTTGATTACAAACGATTAAATTAATTATATCCTAAGTTCCAGGTATGTACACGATGCAAGTTCCTTACCTGTGGTATACTATATTGTAAAGAATCAATTTCTTCTAACTGAACAGACAGCTGTGCATGGATTGAGGAGTTTGTTGCGCCACTTCTTCTTCCCAGCTAAAGCACTAGGAAGTGGTGAAGGGCGGGCGTCATGGGGAACTGTCTAAAGCTGTTTTGACGTTCAAAAAGTGCTGATTCACAGCCTAGTAAAAAAAAATAAAGCAACATATAACTTGCATCGTCTAAGCACTGTTTAGACGGTGCAATTTTTATGTCTGGTTCAACTTATGGTATAGTATGCCATAGACAATTATATATCTCCGTGTAAATCAGGCTTTAATTCTAACAAAGTTGCAAAGGTCTGATGTCGAAGTTGACCTATTGAACTCACATAAAATATGTTTAAAGTAAATGAAATATGATAAAGATAAACGTAAATAAGTCATTTATAGTCACGTTTGGGCTGAATTTGATGAGGAAAAGAGACGATTTTTAACCTACGTAAAAATATTTTATCTTAGCTTGGGTACCGAAAAAATCTAAAAACTAATAAAACCACAACAACCGCAAAATGTTGAAGTTAATATTCACAAAGCGTGTGCAAAAACATTTTGCTTATTTCTCCAGTTTCTTCAACCTTTTGTCTTGTCTTGTCATGCAATGGTGCAAATGTTATTTATACAAGTGTATTTTCATTGCAAGCGTAGTAATGGAAAACAAACGGCGCAATGACACAGTTTGAGGAATTGGGAACTATATTTATTTCCTGAAAAGTTACAAACAAATAACAATATTTTAGCCTCATCTCAAACGGCTCTGCTAAATTACAACAATTTGTTATAAAAAGGTAAATCGTTAACTGTTCAAAAGTGTACAATAGTTGCTAATCAAATAATTATTTGATTGATTAGGTACTTATTTATTTACAAGCACACAAATGTAAGCACTTTCCAATCGAGGAAGTAGGTACAGTCACGAGCAAAAGTATGTATACACGTGGCTTTATTCAAAGTCGATTTTCTCCTTTAGTTTTGAATGAAATTTTATGTTATTACGAACAAAGTATTTTCAAACCCATAGGTCTGTGTAAAGTGTTGTATTTCAATGTTGCATTCGTTATTTCACGAAAAAATCGCAATTGTAAGTGGCCAAGTGTTGATATATTAGTGCTCGTGACTGTACTACCGCCATTCATTTTAAGGCTGGAGCAGCGACAACCCGATGCGACGCGATTCTGGTAGATATAACAATTTCAATGTAGATTTTGCGCCACGCGAATCTACTAGAAATTTTACCTATATTCTTTATTATTATGGGGTTCTTATTAAAGACTTACCTCTTGTTCAGAACTACTAGGGCAAGAACAACATACAACAGGCTGTAAAAAATAGCTTAAGGAATTGTCATAATGATACTACTTAATCATAAATCTTACGTAGATGTTTTTTTTACCTGTTTATCTGCACCGACGAAAAAGATGATACCCATATTCATCATTAGATATATGTATTTGAGCATAATGGATAGTAATTATCCTCCCGCACGTGAAATCAATAACGTCTATTAACGTAATAACACACATTAATTAGGTATCGTTAATTACCGATGATTGACGTCAATACATTAATGTTGCGTTAGTAAGTAGGCAACATGACAGTTGGCAGAACATTGCAGTGGTTCAATATTTACACACCTACCTTCACCTATATATTACACAACATAATGTGGTTGCAAATATTGTCGGAAGGTTTTCAAATAACGACGATACGATTTCCTTAAATGGAAAATTAATTTCCATATTGATTTATTCATCCTAATAACGTCGTTACACTCGTCAGAAGCCTGAAAGTCTGACAACCAGTCTTACTAAGGGTTATCGTACTCGTATACCCAGTAACTGGGTTGTGGAGGCCAGATAGGCAGTCGCTCCATGTAAGATATTGGTACTAGCTGCGTCCGGATAGACTGAAAGCTGACCCCTACATAGTTGGGAAAAGGCTAGGCAGATGATGAAGATGAATCCATCGACTGTTGAGTGAGGTATCCCAACATTATGGCAATTAAACGGAGGGTTTTTTACGGTTAATTATTCCATCTGGCTATCTATTGACGGGCTAGGCAATAATGTCAACAAGGGTGCCCAGACACGGGGTCTTCTGGCGCCCATGTGCTGGTTTGGTCTCTGGGGTGGTCACGGCGTGCTGTGTTCTGGTGCGCCGGTGATGGCGAATACTCCCCAGAGGAGGGTCCGGTTTGGCTGGCCTGTTGGTCTAGTGGTCAGTGACTATGACTGCTATGCCGGAGGTCGTGGGTTCGATTCCCACCCAGGACAAATGTTTGTGTGATGAGCATGATCATTTGTTCTGTGTCTGGGTGTAATTTATCTATATATGTATGTATTTAGAAATATATAAGTATGTTTATCAGTTGTCTAGTACTCATAACACAAGCTCTGCTTAGCTTGAGACTAGACGGCGTTGTGTGATAGTTGTGGAATATATATATTAATATAGTATATAGAGAGCATTAGTATGTCAGTGTTTTAATTTTTGAAGTAAAAACTTCTTTAGCCGCGTTGGGCATTTTTTGAGATGGGGAAAACCATTGAACTCGCGACACTGTTACCATTACCGACACCGCGTGTGTTTTGCTTATAAGACGATTAAAAAAATACACGTAATTGTTCAAGTTTTCACTTTTGTGGGCACTCCCTGAGTGCCACTTTTTTTTTTCCTATTGTCATCTTCGACAGTTAACGGATCGTGTTCGAAACACAATACTGCGCTCCAAAACAAAGATAGCTGACGTGGCTCAAAAGGCTGGGCAGGACATGTCTGCCGCATGTCGGACAAACTGTGGGCCCAAATAGCGCAGAATTGGTGCCCTGACACAGTGAGGCGGGGTCGTGGTAGACCACGTAGGAGATGGCGTGACGAGCTGGATAGGTTCCACAAAGACTGGAAGGAGGACGCATTGCACGTGTTAGGAAATAACCATGTAAACTATCTATAAGTATATATTATTATGTAGGTATATTACCCAAAATAAAGCTTTGAATATCAGAATGAATACTAGTTATTTAATGTGTGTAGAAGTACCCATGAATATGGTATGTGTGTAGGGAAAGGATTTTATGAAATAAAGCACAGAAAGACAAGACCAGATGTTTATTTCATTTTAGGCTTGTCAGTAATCAGAAAGCTAGCCGTCCGTTCGGGATCTAAGTCAGCATGGAGAAGAACGGACAAGAAACTCCATGGAATCAGTATTATAGTATTCTATCAACACATTTATTACATTGTCATACATTATCGTTATTTTAAAAACAATTAATTCTATCTCTTGGACAATGGTCCAAGTAACTCAGAATAATAGCATAATAACAGCAGCTAGGAATATTCCATTATACACCTTAAAACATTAGCAATATTGGCCATGTTATAACAATACAGAACAACATAGTTATCAGCAGTAATCAAGATAATAATATCAATTAACTTACATGACATCTGGTCGATCTATTTCACATAATAACGGCACTAGTTATCAACTGAATATCTAGCAAACAACAACTGATTTGATAGTCATTACAATCCTTTTTATATCCTTTCAACCAACGTCTTATAAGTCAAACATCTACCGCCATTTTGAACCAATCACAGATCATCATATATTTTGGCTTAATATCTTCTAACACAGGTAATAATAAATAAGTCTTATTAAGTGAAACCATTTTAAAACATTATAAAGTAATTAAGCAATTTAATAAGAGTTAATTCGTATTTCTTAGCCATCATTAAAAGAATATCAACATCAACTGACAGTATTGTGCCGATCGTTTGAAACAGCTTATTATATTAAATTAGCAATATAAAATCTAAGATATACTACAAGTATTTTCAAATATTACATAATCATTTATAGTAATAACATTTAAGTGATTTTGACAAGTTATGACTATTGTTTTGTTGTAAACACAGTATCTAGTCAAATTAGGTACTTCTATGTTGGTCTCAATCTTCGTAAATGTGATAGATGCCTTTTGCCAACAAACAATATTCTAATATTATAATTAAATAAAATGTTAAATCTAACACGGCCATACTGACATGTACTTCGTTCTCGAAGTACCTATGAATCTACAGTCTCACAAAATCGACAACGTTTGATATTGACCAACTCAACAGAAAGTTTCGAGGTGCTCAGAGCCAATAACAACCATTTTACCATTATGTCTAAATATCTTTGGAACTTCTGCTAATAATGTAATTGAAGAACGTTAAGCAAGTACCAACTTATACAATTTAGCAAATAATAAATTGCTTATCGGTATAATTTACAGTTAATAATATAAAATTGGAATAGCAACAATTTGGTAAGTCATTCATATTCAACAGCTTCTGAATCGAAGCAATCACTAGCGATCATGAAAATAATTCAAATAATCATCGCTCGGTCAATCTGACAATATTATTCACATTTTCTGTTAACATTTTAACAAACTTTTAACATGGCCATTAACTGAACATTAGGTACTACACTTTGGAATTAAAAACTCTAAACAATAGGTACATAACAACAACACACAGATAAACAATAATAAAAGAAAACGGGTCAAAAATTACGAAGAAAATTGTTTTTGTTTTTTTTTTTTTAATTTTGACTCATTACTATATTATGTTACTTACATCTTGACTTGATAAGCCAATCACAACTGTTTTAGGTGTGTGTGTGTTGTACATTTAAAATTCACAATACGTTATTCATATGTAACATATAATTATTATCTAAACTATCGTATCGAATCTATGTCAATGTATCGTCTGAACGTTCTGTTAAACTGAAATAGCAATAAATTTAAAAATAATCTATCACGGCTATTCTGAACTGTACTTCGTCCTTGAAGTACCTACATTTCTGACAATCGATTACTTTGGGGTTAACTTTGTATTAAGTAGGTATTATTGGCACAGCCACAGGCACAGACACTGGCACAGCCACAGGGACAGCCACTGGCACAGCCACAGCCACAGTAATGTAACTAGTACAGCCACAGGCAAGCCACAGGCACAGTAACTGGCACAGGCACAGCCATGAACACAGCCAGTTATTTATAATAAGTCATTATTATACGTCATTTATTAGCATGTCAACATTCTGTCATTAGATTTTTGTCTGTTATGAATTCCGAAATACTGTAATATGGTTTGTTCATAAGTACAGATTTTTAGCAGTTTCTTAACTAAATATGCTCACGTTGAATTTTTTGATTGACGACTAAACAGATATATATGACTAGCGCCATGCAAAATACATTTTTGTACATTAATGCTGTGTGGGACCTTCTTACGCAGAAGCTATTGTTATCCCGTCGACTTTGGTAACTAGTGTCCGACATTTTTTTAAACAATCTCGAAATATAATTATAAGCATGGAAGAGAATATTTTAAAGGTGAAAGTTTGTGTGTGTTTGTATGTTTGTTTGTTCCTTCTTCACGCACAAACTACTAAACGGATTTGTGTGAAATTTGTAAGTTAGTTTATAACCAGGATTCTAACACATGGGATACTTTTTATCCCGATATTCCTACGGAATCAAAACCTACGCGGATGAAACCGCGGGGCGCAGCTAGTATACCATATACCCAATTCCGTGACAACATGTATCGAAGTTAATACTGAACAAACTGAAAAATCAACACCTTTAAAATACATCTTATGTCGGAGCAATCTATAGTCTATTCAAATCCTGTGGTCGGACCTCCAATCAGCCGCAGCAAAATGATACCTCCTACCTACTACCATTTCGCAAAAATATTTCCACACTATATCTACTAGTGATGATTAAAACGCAATGAAACATCGTTGTAAATTTAGATATTCGAAATTATTTTCATTTTAAATCTAAATATTCTTTGTATTGATAGGATAAAAATATATGTTGTAGTTTCAAATCAACATAAACACATAGTTTACTAAAGATAATTTCGTATCATTTTTTTTTTACCTTAAAATTCTACTTTATCGATCTAAGAAATATGTATATTTTTTATAACATCAATTTAAGTTTTCATTAGGATTAACGTTTACTATACAGGGTTATTTGCAAAACATCAAAAACCTCAAAAATAAGAATATTTAAAAGATTTAAATTTCGTTAAGGCGACTACATGACCTAGTGCGGTCTTTGTCGGACTGCATAGAAAGAAAGAGAAACGCGATGACACAACGCTGGTAATTTATTGCAAAACATGATGCAATTATCTATTTGCAAAAATCTATTGTTCGGACTACAAAATTAAAACACTAGTTTTTCTATTATGTTGTTTGTAGAATAATCTGACAAAAAAATCATAATTATTGTATGTATAGTTTTTATCGTAAAAAGAAAGTTTTTAGAGGAATCTTCATGATTGTTTTCTATCGTATCCAATTAGTTGTATTATGTTTTCAACACACTATCTACCTAGCATATATCCTGAAGAATATCATATAATTTTCTGATTTTGTTTACTGTAGTCGATCATTATGATCGACTTGATTAAGTTTTATTGTTTCTAAAACTTATTTTTTTTTGCATTTAGGTCCTGTAGGCCCCTTAATAAACAATGGTTTACAGTTATCTATGACCTGTAATCCAAACAATGTACATCTCCTATGTGCTTTAAGGATTTTTTTCTCTATTGTTTGTAATCTTTGTAATCTACATAACAACTTCGCATTTTCGTTGTTTGCCACCGATTTCCGTAATTAAAGTTTTTTTTTTTTTTTTTTTTTTCGCCCCTGAGTCGTACCTACCCCACACAACTAGCACAACACCACCTGCCATGCAAATATCAGCGACAGGAAGCTATTACAATATCATTAACATAAACTAAGTGGCAAAAATAGATACGTATTATTGAAGCCAACTCAAAAACTACCCAAGCAAAGTTATTGAAGTTTATATGGGACCAACCTAGATTTGCAATTGCCAGAGATATTGTGTAACAAACATAAAAAAAAAACAGTTAATTGAGAACCTCCTGCTTTTTTTTCTGAAGTCGGTTAATTAAAACTTCCGCACTAGTGTTTGGTTCAACCCAATTACCAGGCCAAGGACGGAAGTTTTTCTTTGGCAACTGTTATATTTTTCAAATTTTCAAAGTTTTAACTGATTTTAAAACATAATCATAGGTTTTTTTGTAAACTTTTCGAATTCAGCTGTAAATAAAACTGTATCTATCGTATAGATGTGATGACGTAACTAGCTAAGTATCACGGACCTAAAGTGACAGTTTCTTTTCATACTTGTATAATTTAAAAATAAATAACTGAACGAAAAAACGATTAAATTTTCTATTTATAGTTAATGTAAACAGGATGTTTTAAGTATATACTTAATGTGGTTTATCTCAAAATTAATGAGGTTACCCTACATCATCTTATCTAATTGCATTTCGTTGTGATTTAAAAGAGCCTCTAAGGGCCTTACCGACTTATGCTAATTCGTAGGTACTGCTGCTCCATTTAATCCTTGGAATGGGTATCGAAGATATTACAGCAGCTTGCAGCTTCGCATTCCCGCTCTCGGAGTTGCAGCACGGTGCCATCGTCACGTTGAGAGTTGAGAGTCGGCGCCCCGCCGACTCCAATGACTTCCAGCAGAACACCGATTGTTTCAACATTGATCATGAAAATAGAAAAATAAAATGCATTAGTAAGCGGTTTACAATCCCACTTCTGATGTTAGGAAATAACCATGTAAACTATCTATAAGTATATATTATTATGTAGGTATATTACCCAAAATAAAGCTTTGAATATCAGAATGAATACTAGTTATTTAATGTGTGTAGAAGTACCCATGAATATGGTATGTGTGTAGGGAAAGGATTTTATGAAATAAAGCACAGAAAGACAAGACCAGATGTTTATTTCATTTTAGGCTTGTCAGTAATCAGAAAGCTAGCCGTCCGTTCGGGATCTAAGTCAGCATGGAGAAGAACGGACAAGAAACTCCATGGAATCAGTATTATAGTATTCTATCAACACATTTATTACATTGTCATACATTATCGTTATTTTAAAAACAATTAATTCTATCTCTTGGACAATGGTCCAAGTAACTCAGAATAATAGCATAATAACAGCAGCTAGGAATATTCCATTATACACCTTAAAACATTAGCAATATTGGCCATGTTATAACAATACAGAACAACATAGTTATCAGCAGTAATCAAGATAATAATATCAATTAACTTACATGACATCTGGTCGATCTATTTCACATAATAACGGCACTAGTTATCAACTGAATATCTAGCAAACAACAACTGATTTGATAGTCATTACAATCCTTTTTATATCCTTTCAACCAACGTCTTATAAGTCAAACATCTACCGCCATTTTGAACCAATCACAGATCATCATATATTTTGGCTTAATATCTTCTAACACAGGTAATAATAAATAAGTCTTATTAAGTGAAACCATTTTAAAACATTATAAAGTAATTAAGCAATTTAATAAGAGTTAATTCGTATTTCTTAGCCATCATTAAAAGAATATCAACATCAACTGACAGTATTGTGCCGATCGTTTGAAACAGCTTATTATATTAAATTAGCAATATAAAATCTAAGATATACTACAAGTATTTTCAAATATTACATAATCATTTATAGTAATAACATTTAAGTGATTTTGACAAGTTATGACTATTGTTTTGTTGTAAACACAGTATCTAGTCAAATTAGGTACTTCTATGTTGGTCTCAATCTTCGTAAATGTGATAGATGCCTTTTGCCAACAAACAATATTCTAATATTATAATTAAATAAAATGTTAAATCTAACACACGCATTCGTATTTCAGGATACAAAATAGCAACATATCCACTAAAACACATTAATTATGTGCCGAATTACCAATACTGAGTCAACATCAATGCAAAACCGGATTGCCGTCCTATCTTCAACATCTGTTTGATATCGGGACCGGCAAGATCTTTCCGCCATTTCCCCACAGCTGATATAGTCCTCATAATTTCATTCTACAGACCATAATCATTAATTCATTACACTAGTAGGCACTTACCTCATATATAGTTATCCTGTAGTCCCAAGCCGCTGTCCATTTGCTATACATTGTAACTCGCGCCGGTACAGACTAGCCTTTATGCCTTATTCATATACTGACTTCACTCAGGGGTGTCACTTAAGAATATGCTCGTAATAAATGATAGCTTCGTGAGTTTCAATGGACTCTAAAACAAGTTTAAATATATACTAGAGGTGGGTAGTTTTCTAGTACATATAAACTTTTGTTTACTGAATTTGTTATGACTCGTTTTATGTGTGTAGTGTGTAGCTAGGGAACAAATTATTTTGCTAGCGGTTTTAATAGGATGCTAGTCGATTTTAGAATTCTATTGAAATTAAAAAATATTATAAGCTAAAACAAAAACCTTTTTTTGGCTTCGGAATCACTTTTGGAACGTCAAAATTACATAAGACAGTAGGTACCTCAAAACGCCCGCCCTTCACTACTTCCTAGTGCTTTCGCTGGGGAGAAGAAGTGGCACAACATACTCATCAGCAGCACAGCTGTCTGTTCAGTTAAAAAAAAACTTGCTTCTGATACAATAGGAGGTATGCAAAGTAGTTAATATTACGAGACACAGAACATTAAATTAAACTTATTGCCATATGTCAGCTGGCCACGCCAATATACGAATAAATAGAATGTAAATTGTACTCAAGCAAAAAAAAATAAATAATAAAAACAAAACTTAACACGTAAATAAAAGCCTCCAGGCATAAATAAAGGGTGTGACAGCTTCGCAGTCTGGTAAAAATTGTTTAGCCAGCAAGAGCGATTTAGTAGAAGAAAAGGACATTCTTATGTTATAGGTACTGTGTCTAAATTATATTAATGCAGAAACGTTACGTTTAGCATGCAGTATTCTATAATCAGAGCAGTGGTGGCCAAGTGGTAACGGCCGCGGCTTATGAGTTGTAGATCGTAGGTTCGTACCCAGACAGGCGCTTTACTTTGTTTAAATTATTTTCATCACCACTGCTCTCAAAACGGTGAAGGAAAACATCGTGAGGAAACCGGCATGTCCTAGAACCAAAAATTCGAAGACATGTGACATCTGCCAACCCGCACTGGGCCTGCGTGGTGGATTACGACCCACTCCCTCTCACCGAGAGGAGGCTTGTGTCCCAGCAGTGGGAACATTATAGGCTGATCATGTCACGTCATTCTATCATCAAAGGGTTGCGCAATATCACAATAGAATTTCATCTTTTAGATGACCGATTGTCGGAGGCCACAATGTAAATTTTAAAGAGTCAGGTTTGACCTGACTCACACAGTCTCACATATTATTGGAATCTATAATAACCTATATAGATATTAGTTTGTGCCATTAAAGTTAATTACCTATCTGTATCTGCAAACCCTTTATCGTAAAGGTATCGGTAGAACAGGGTTTTCAATCACTACCTCGATAAGACAGAAAAAAACGCTTACAAATTGCTGAGTGGGTAAAATTTTCGGATTTTTCTTTTTCTTCTTTCAGTGATTTTTTAAAGGAAAAATATACATTTATTTGTGCCTTTTTGTATTATTGAAAATATGCGTTGTAGGTACTTACATAAACTGAGCGATCACGATTTATGTCAGTGCAAAGGCATGATAATTACGAGTATAACGATTTTACAATGACATTTGCATTAAAAATGAGAAATAATTTTGAAATCTATACCGTTATTGAAAATGGAAATTAAATGAAAAATTGTTTATAATTTTAAAAAATAAACCTTTAAAAACTAGTGATTCAAGCCTCCTTTTAAGTAGATAAGCCTGTGTTAGGAGACTTCAAATTATTCATAAAACTATTCCTTACTTACTTCAAAACGCATTTTCAATGTGTGCGTGGCAACCCTAAGTAAACCAAAGTGATGTCCATCATGTGTCTACGTTGATTGTCGAGGAAATTAATCACAACAGTGCGGAGTAGCAGGGCGCACTGTGCCTTTGTTTGCTTTCGTTTTTTCATTTATTTTAGGTATTCTTTGAAATAAGATAGAATAGAATACTCTTTATTGTAGATACACCATTCGAATTACATAATATAATTGTAGACATTTTATATAGTGTGATACAAGGGGCGGTTTTATAGCTGTTTGATCAAGATGACAAGTAGCCTAACTGCTCCTCCAGGTCCCTTAAATATCTTTGAAATTGCATAACGATCAGTTCAGTAGATTAGGCTTGAAAATGTAAAAGACACAGATTTACTTTTGAATTTATAATATAGGTACCTATGTAGTTTGGATATGGATAATTAAAGGGATATAAGAACGAATAATAGTAAGACAATGCAATATGAAAATTAATTCTTTCTAACATGCCTAGATTAAAATTATTATAAACCTAAAGAATGATGGGCGTTTTGGCTGGTATGTCCAATAAAAGCCACATATACATGAAATGAAAGTTTTTATTATCATAAGCATCAATTTTCATTATGAGCAGACGGCTGTGAAATACCGGCTTAAAGAGATATCAGACCTGCAAGTACCATGTAAACGTATCTATTAGTTTATGATGCTTATGTTCACTGCAGTTCTCAATAATATGATGTTATTGACTCATAATATCGAGGGGGCTTAAGACTAAGTTTAACATAATTATAATAGTTTATCAGCCGCACAGGTCGATCGATCAGGTCAAGCGCTTGCCGTGGTTGATCCCTGGATATGTGACCATTTTTACATAACAAGACCCCTCCGTGCCTCGGAAAGCACGTTAAGCCGTTGGTCCCGGCTGTCATTCGTGGATCTTTGACAGTCGTTAATCTCTAATTCTATTGGTCATCAGGCCAGGCTCCATACAAAAATGCCCATAATTCTTAGATCAGCACCCTAATTGCGATATCAATCTCAATCTGAATCATTTTGAAGGATATTGCTTATCCATTGCTTCATTGAATATGTTCGAGAAATTTGTCTGCTCAACAACGTAATTAACGTAATGAGTGTTGTTGAACTGTCAAAACGAAAGCAATTCCTACTGTTAGTGTGTTACGCAGTTACCCCGCTGTAACAAGCTCGTACGTACCTAACCTCTGAATTTCTATTTCACTAGACCACACACTTTGCATAATAACCAGACTCCATTAGCATACCGAGTAATATCGTAATTTAATATTACCTCACAATTCCTCAAAACAAGTACAGACAGCTTAAAAATAATATTATTCTTTATATTTATTTATTGATTGAGGGGACCGTGGCTAAGTAATAACAACCGCACAGGTGGATAGATTAGGTTAAGCTACGCTTGCCGCGGTTGGTCCGTGAAAGGGTGACTATCAATAGATACTGAGACCCCTTCGTGCACCGGAAAGCACGTTAAGCCGTTGGTCCCGACTGTCATTCGTGGATCTTTAACAGTCGTTACGGGTAGTCAGAAGCCCGAAATTCTGACAACCAGACATACCAAGGGGTATCGTATTACCCAGTAACTGGATTGTGCCGATCCTAACATAGTTGGGAAAAGGCTAGGCAGGTATTTATTATTGATTTTTATAGCTACCCCTTAGTTAAAAGCTTTTGCAGCTGCAGCTGACAAAGTGTAATTTAATTGTAACTACCTATTTTTTTTGTAGAGCAATGGTGGCCAAGTGGTATCGGCCGCAACTTACAAGTTGTAGGTCGTAGGTTCGAACCCAGACAGGCGCTTTACTTTGTGTAAATTATTTCATCACCGCTGCTCTCAAAACGGTGAAGGAAAACATCGTGAGGAAACCGGCATGTCCTAGAACCAAAATTCGAAGACATTTGACATTTACCAACCCGCAATGGGCCCGCGTGGTGGATTACGGCCCACTCCCTCTCACAGAGAGGAGGCCCGTGTCCCAGCAGTGGGAACATTATAGGCTGATTATGTACTTATGTACCTACTTATGTATTTTTTTGTAAGCTTTGCGCTGTTCCACTCCTACACAAAGGCCTCCCTTTGCCCTGCCATCGTTCGCGAGCCTGCGCGTCCTCCTTCCAGTTTTAGCGGTCCTTCCAGTTCATCCCGTGATCTCCTACGTGGCCTGCCGCGACCCCGCCCCACTGTCTCAGGGCACTAAGTAGTTCTGTGCCACAGTTTGTACGGCATGCGGTAGACATGTCCTGCCCTGTGATTAGTTATTAGATTTTTTTTATTGTAACAATTTAACAAGTTTTCTTTAAGGGGGAAGCTCTAACGTGGCCCGCGAAATTCAAATTTTCTTACGTTTTTTGCAAATTGCTGGTCAGTATTAAGTTGTACGTTGATTAAAATATGATTCGCGGTCGTAACAAATATGTATTTACATAATTATAATCATTAAAGTCATCAACACAACTCTCTAAGACCATGTAATCCCCAAATGTCAAGATTTCATGAAATAGTCATTCTTGGGGATTACATGGTCTTAGAGAGTTGTGTTGATGACTTTAATGATTATAATTCTGTAAATACATATTTGTTACGGCCGCGAATCATATTTTAATCAACGTACAACTTAATACTAACCAGCAAATTGTAAAAAACCTAAAAAAAATTGAATTTCGCGGGCTACCCTGGCGCTTTCGCCTTAAGTTTAGCGTTCTGCAATCGAAGAAAGTACGCATTCCATCAACTTTTCAATTAGTTACCAATATCTCTTTTAAACCTCATTTTAAACTTTGAACAATAACTTCACGAAGTTATAGTCAGCAAAAAATCACGATTTTTTGCTGACTATACCTAGGTAATCTTGTAATTTTCGATACTATTCCAGGTACAACACTACAATATATTTGCACCACAAAACCATCGATTAACTGTCTGAAACTTATTCGCAGTATCGAGTAAAGTTAGGCTTTGTTATCGCGAAAACTTTCGTTATTTGTTCCGTTAACGATAATGTTGCACGATATTAGTTCGTATAAGTAATAATTAATTGCGTTTGTGCTGTTTATCTTTCGTATGTGTTGGATATTATACGCGTGGTTGGAATCGTTTTACGTGTTATAACTAATTAAGATTCGACACAAGTACAAATATATTAAACACTAGCTTCTGCCCGCGACTTCGTACGCGGATCCTGTTGCTTATGCCAGCGACAACGGGGTCGTCAAAATCGAAGATCTGAAACGTCTGATGTCGAATTCTAAGAACCCGGGGACTGGATAACAACGGGATGCGCGAGACGATTCGAGACGTCATTTTCAGGCAATAATGAACCAATAGGGTGGTAAACTTGGCCTTGCACTTTGAATGTTGGCATAAATGGGCCTTCTGAAATCTGTTTCGCAACAAAAGATGTCATTTGAAAGGCATTATTGTACGAACGTATATTGTCCAAGAAATGTTTTGACTGTGATGGTCACCGATTAGCAGTGATCTTAATATTTCTGGAGGATTTTGTAATATTTCAATATGTACTTTCCCACCTGAGCAACACATACCGTTTGTTTCTTTTTGCTATTTAACAGCTTCACAAAAAGTACAATTTTCAACCATACCTCCGATGGCGGAATATGTGGCGTAGTCAATCATAGGAGTATACGTAAATGCACTCCGTTCCTTATCAACCCAAGGAAGGTCGCCATGCCCTACGGCTATATCTTGAGACACATCCGATTCTTCAGATGATATCGACATTCTGTTCAGAGAATGTCGAAGTCGATCAGAATTCAAACGTTCGTTGCGCTCTTCTTAATCTGTCTCTTCATGCCGTACTCCAGCAATTCTTTCTTTCTCACTTTCTGATTATGAATATTTTGTTGTGTGCGTGTTCGGAACAATGTATGATAATCTCACCGTATCAGCGGTCAGTCGCGCATCATATTCTGCACTGGTCTCTAAAGACCTGGATGTAGATGCGTAAATACGCTGAGAACGCAGGCGTGCTTCGCGATCCGAAGAGGTTTCCACGGAGCGAGTTGCAGCCTGATATTCTCAAACTTTTCGAAATTCCACCTCTAAGAGGGTGCAATTTCACGCGGACGAAGTCGCGGGCAGAAGCTAAGCTAGTAATAATATATCATGTCTGTATTCACCGAGGGGGAATACAGACAGAGGGGGAATAAAGAAGCAGAGGAGTACCTTAAGTTCACCCACATTTCGCCAGTTACCTATGTTTAAGTTCACGCACATTTCGCCAGTTACCTATGTTTAAGTTCACCTACATTTTGCCAGTTACCTATGTTTAAGTTCACCCACATTTCGCCAGTTACCTATGTTTAAGTTCACCCACATTTCGCCAGTTACCTATGTTTAAGTTCACCCACATTTCGCCAGTTACCTATGTTTAAGTTCACCCACATTTCGCCAGTTACCTATGTTTAAGTTCACCCACATTTCGCCAGTTACCTATGTTTAAGTTCACCCACATTTCGCCAGTTACCTATGTTTAAGTTAACCCACATTTCGCCAGTTACCTATGTTTAAGTTCACCCACATTTCGCCAGTTACCTATGTTTAAGTCCCATGTAATAGGGGGTGAGCCTATTGCCATCAACCGGGCACATATCCAAACTCTGGGCAGATACTGAGAAATTCCAGATAGAAAACCCTAATGATACTTTGCTCAAATATATTAAAGTAAAGAGTTTATATATTACCGTGATTATTACCACAAAATAGGTAGTAGTCTATACTCTGCTAGCGATTATTAAGTTGCCTTCCTATCTCTCCTTGGAATTGTTCTAGAACAAGTGTATTAGTCAAGAAATTTGGGCATATAATATTAAACTGATCACTTGATCAGACATAAAATTAAAGTAACTCAACTGCTATTCTCTGGCCACGTAATAAGTCGACCAATATTTTTGTGTAGGTACCTATATCATCAGGTATATCAATCTGCCTAGCCTTTTCCCAGCTGATTTGAGGTCGGCTTTCAGTCCAACTAGATGCAGCTGATTATCAGTATTTTACGTGGAGCGACAGCTTATCTTACCTCCACAACCCAGTTACTGGGTAACACCCCTTGGTAAGACTGGTTGTCACTGTCAGACTTTTGGGTTTCTGACCCGTAACGACTGTCAAAGATCTACAAGCATAAGATTATGAACGTTGACTTATAAACAGACCTAATTAGTACACAGCTCTACTTACCTATTCACGAGTGATGTGATTATAAAACAGGTTAAAATGATTTACATAACTGGTACATATGCATCAATCACATTCTTTTCCCTTACAAGGCATACAGTACTTACCGTCTCGACATGGTATCCATTTATAATGCGTATTGACGGGCATATAGCTATGTGTGCGGTTAGGTAAAGATTCATTCTATGTGCGGTGCGGCCTGAAAGATTAACCAGAATAAGTTTTTCAGTGAAAGCGAGCCAAAAATTTAAAAGATAAGTGGTCAAAGTAAAAAAATAATAGTTTTAGAAAATATTAGCTCTGGATCAAATTCACTAAATAGAAAAAACATGTGGGGTCGGAGGACCCCCGGCAGGAACGAAGTTCAAAATAAAAATCCAAGATCTGAAGTGCTTTCCGAGGCACGGAGGGGTCTCGGTATGTGAAGATTGTCACTCATCCACAGACAAACCGCGGCATGGTCGATCGATCTGTGCGGCTGTTATTATTTAGCCACGACGCCCCCCCCAATCTAGAGCAGTGTATCACTAAACAATTCAATTAATCAAGATATTGCTGACAATAATTTAATTTCTTTGTCAGTCTCCACTATAAAATGCCTTATTAACAATCCTTTCAGAACAATGATTTATAAAATTATTTACTCGCAGTTAGCAAATGGTTTGGAGACATGCGATAGTAGAAGAAAGTGGTATATAGAGACATTGTTTTGAGTTATATTTTCAGTATTTTCTATAATAATTTGCTATGCGCTTTAGCTTGTCAACAGTTCCCATGTCCGTCAGTTTCCTACAGTTCTTAGTATTTCAGGATTAAAAGCATCCGGTAAGCTTTGCAGCATTGTTTTCTTCCGTTCTACTTTCCACAGAATTTACTGTAGGCCTATAATGTTCCTACTGTTGGGACAAAGGCCTCGTCCTTATGAGAGAGAGTGCCGTAATCCACCACACAGGCCGAGTGCGGGAACGGGGTATGTCACATGTACTCGTATTGGCAGCAGCGGCTTGTCTTCTTCCTAAATTTTACTTATAGATGAGCATTTCTTTCTTTCACCCACTTGGCTTGGCTAAAACCGTCCATTAGCTGGTACTAACAAAAATGTACCTTGCAAAACAATAGACAAACAACCATCCTAACATCAAAACATTTCGCATGATTTCATTAATGTAATAGTAATTACGAAGAACTTGACAGGCACAGGATTATAGTGAAAACTATAATCAAACATACGCGTGCGCCTCCCTTTGTTCAATGTAGTGAATGTTCCATTGTTATTATATTATTCTCATATACATACCTATATAAGAGCTCAGTGCGCGTGAAAAAAGCTTTGAGCTTTCAATTTACAAACATTTCTGTTTGCGTTGACTAATAATTTAAATTCTTGATTAAGTAAGTCTTAATTTGATGTAATGTGAATTTGAAATTATCTTACTATGTTTTCAGTTATATCAATAAATTATAACTGAAAACTTGTATGAATTTAAATAATAATTTGATCATGATTTTTTTAATTTGTTACAGGTAAGCACTGAAACCAATGGAGATGTCTAATTTGGTACAGGACTTAATAAACAAGATTCCAGAGAAAGTCCCAATAAGATGGTAAGTGCTGCTTACTTTAACCCGACATTGGTAGAGTTATTTCTTTCGTTTCTGCGACATGCTATACGAGTGCTAAGAAGGTGCAGCTGCCGCTTTGGCGTCGATTGGAGATTAGACAGTAAGCAAGTTTACTAGCGAGGTTGACTGCACAGGATGAGCATGGGTATTTATGAGAGAAGAATAGGTAATTTTTAAGACTATTCCATTCTATTTTGTCAATCCTGAATTCTTTTATCATAAAATACATAAAACTATTGTTCATCCATAAATACTTGGCCAGACTGGCAGCGCGGGGCGGGGAGCGGCGCGTGCGGGAACGCGCGCGATCTGCCTGTCCGCAGTCGGGCGCGGCTTCGTTCTGAGTGTTGTCGTGTCCAGTGTTTGTCAAAATATAATATGGATGAAGAAGACTTATTTTGAGAAACCCTGTCCCCGCGCGGGCTGCCCACGCGCTCCCCGCGCCAAGCAGCCCGCGCGCGCCGCTCACCGCGCCCGCGTGCCCACTATGGACACTAAGGGTCAGTTCACACCGAGACGCGACGCGACGCGCAGTTTTCAAGATAGAAATACAATTACAGACCTTATCTACTACAATAAAAGGTACACAATTCAGTGAGCTACGCCGCGCGGCGGCGGCGCCGCGCTGCGTAGCTCGACGTAGTAGGTAGACAGTACGTAGTAGGTTGATTGTTTATTCGTCTCTAATAATGGCAATATGTATCGTTTTACTACGGGCGTAACATGTCCACAACCAATTTAGTAATAGGAAATACTATATTCTTATAACAAGGTCTTCATTTACTTATTTAGCCACAGCGTGGGTGTTTGTTTTAATCAAATACTCATCATGAGACATTTAGTATTCATGTTAAAGTTATCTGATTTTTTTAACATGCTTCGCACTTCTTTTATGGTTTGCTGCACTTTCCGGGTGGTATTTTAAGAAGGCATTCCTCTTTAGAAGCCAGTCGGTTCATCGTTTGGGTTATAAATGAATCGTGCAGTTTAGAATGCTACTTACAGTATGTTGGGTGGTAACGGGCGGCGGCGACTTACCAAGTTTGTAAGTCGTATGTCAGGGGTCAGGCGCTTTACTTTGTGTAAATTATTTCATAACCACTGCTCTCAAAACGGTGAAGGAAAACATCGTGAGGAAACCGGTATGTCGTAGAAAAAATTTTTCAAAAATATCTACCAACCCGCACTGGGCCCGCGTGGTGGGTTACGGCCTGTGGTTACGGTCCACTCCCACCCACGGAGGGGAGGCCTGTGTCCTAGCAGTGTGAACATTACAGGCTGATTATGAAAGTATGTTGGTTGATTTGTTGGTTTGTCTTTCTTTTAGGCAGCAACGGCGCAACAGATCGGTGTGAGTTTTGCATAGAAATACAATTAACTTAACGCCCGGAAAAGGTCATACATAGGCTTTATCCCAAAAAATCTACCATAAGGGACCGAACGCCTTGGTAAAAGATAGTTTCTAAAAATCTTTTAATTTCGTACAGTTTAATTAAGTTTTCATTGTCACGAAATCATCATCCTTGGAACCGATGTTTTACCAGTGGGGTAATTGAGTAACACACTATCAGTAGCAATAGCTTTCATTTTGATATTTGAACAACATGCATTGCGTTATTTACGTTGTTGAGCAAACAATTTTTTCGAACATATGAAGTAATGGATTAGCAATATCCTTCAAAATGATTCAGATTGAGATTGATAGTACGTTACGCAATTAGAGAGTGCCGTTGTTTTCCCCCGGGACGTTGTTAAGGTATAGCACAGAGCAGGTGCCCTATTGTGTGGTGCGCGTTCTACCGAAGATCCCGGAGTTCGCCCTCCATAATTATGAGCTGAGGACAGCCAACGTACTATGGTTTTAGTCGGTAGGTATCTGACATTACCATCCAGCTTTCCGTGACGAAGAATTATGGTGTAAGCTTTATAAATGTATAGGTACATACTCATGGTTATTAAACAAATTGGAAATTTGCGTTGCATATAAGGACCTACCTCATAGTGAATTCAGTCCATAGAGAACATAATCATTGTCTGCAAGAAATGAGGACAAGACAAACCATTTTATTCTTAATCGGTCCGTGTAAATTATACTAGAAAATTACCACGATTTTATAACATCAACTTATATACTTAACACAAACACACCCACATATTTTTGTATACATAATACGATTGTTATAAATAAGAAGCTGTCAGTGCCCATAAAAGTCTAGAGCAGCTGTAGTGTTGAATCATCACATTTTTGTGAAGGCCATACCGTTTTTATACGTGTTTATTAACAGACGATATTTTCGCATACCTAGTGGGGTCATTGAAAATCAGAGGGAAGAGATGTGTTCTATTTTTAATATTTTATGCAGTCAAGTGCGATATAATAAATTCTTAATATTGCTTCTGACTTTGCCTGCATTGTGCCCTGTGAGTGTCTGGACGATGTTGCATGCTGCCCCAGTGTCATAGCATGTCATAGGTATCTTTTTACAATTACGCAGAAATCTAAAAACGGCTTGTTGACACTTTCCGTGACCCAAGGGATGGCTTTTACCTTGACCAGAGGCTAAGTAATGCCAAATAACGTGGCAGTGCCGCCAGTCTCTTGGGTACATTACCAGTCGATAATCATGCGGAGGGATTAACATAATTATTTTAGTTTGTTAATACATAATGTAGTTTTAGTTAAGTTAGGATAATATGTTTTTATTTTAATAATTAATTAGCTACAAGTTGTTGTTGTTGTTGTTGTGTTGTTATATTATAATACATTTCATTTAAAATTATCAGATTTGACAAGGTCGAAAAAGGAAATTAACTAGATATTTTTTCATTCATCACGTCATATCAACTTTGCACCGAGCTTAGTGCAAGTGCAAAATTGTAGTTAAACGTTTTAACTTTTATCCCATCAGTGAAACGAGATAACGAAATCTCCAGTCAATCTTCAATATAACTGAATAGTCTTCTAAGACCACCCATGAAGCTGATTTAAGATATGAACCGGTAACTAAGATAGAGAAAATTTTACAACATTATAATTAATAGCTTTCTTATGCGTGTGCGCACATGAATTGGCATTTATGAGTTTTTTTATTGGTGACTGGGAATATTTATTATTTATAATATTAAATTTGTTCATAAAAAATAAGGACTTTCTAATAAATAGCTGCTAAACAGAAATAATTTATTAGTCTATCTATCCACTTTAAAAATCAGAACCTTAACGGCCCGAAAATGATTAAAATTTGATTATCTCTTGATTTGTTACACATTTCGTACATATACAAGACGGTATGCGAGCGTTGCTCTAGAAATTGAATAATCCAAGAAAATAAACAAGTAGGAGCATGCCATATATCCGTGAACATTTACACTAAATAATGTCAATACAGGCGCACCGCTGACCGCGTATGACTCACACGCATCCTTGAGATACCTCACCGGTCAATTTCTTGACGGTTAACGTATAAGCTAATGAAATACGTCCATCGTGTACCTATATACCTACACGTATTTACAAATATAATGCTCCTCCCGCCCATTTCACCTTCTCGATTGTTTAACTGTCAAAAGTTTTCAATCGAAATACTACTTACAATTTTTTTTTATTCCGGTCTGATCCCCCTCTCCACCCCCCTCCTCGATCCCGTGCTAGTTTGTCTTCTGTTTTAATATCTGTCTTATCCACTTTATCTAGGTTACTCTTTTTGACAGGGAAGTACAGTCAAGAGAAAATAAACGTTTCTTTGTGTGTCGTGGATGTGTCCTGGGTTATTATATAATTATGTTACACTCAATGCAGCCTAGAGTCTGGATCTGTGCCCGGTCTTATTATTACATGGGACCTAATCAGAAAACATAACTGGCGAAATGTGGGTGTACTATTCGGAACCCTTCGGGGATTATCGACGTGATGTTGTGTACCTATCTCTCTCCTTTCAATGTTTAACAATATCTTTATAGGAATTGATATTATTGTGTTTAGTGGCATTCTGTCTGATATCCTCTTTATAGAAGCTACAAGCAAAAAAACGGTGACTCCCAATCTTGCTAGCAATGATAGCGATGTGCCGTTTGATCATTCATCACACCCGTTCTTGAAGTTCTGCAGCATTGAAAGAGCTGATATTATTCTAATGGGTCTTTAGAACTTTTTATTTTAAATGTGGTTTTAGTTTATCATTATCTTTTTGTACGCACGTGTTTCCGTGACAAACAAACCTGTTTTTCTTTTCTTTCTTTTAATTGTTGTTCTATACACGACTATGAGGCATGAGCTTTACTGAATAATAAATTCGTCGCGATGTTATCATAAATTCTACCTTTGTGCCTTTGCGAGACATTCAGATGTTTCAGAGGATTGTTATTGCGTCTTATCTCTTTCAGTTGTTCCATGCTTTTAACCTCGTCATTCTTTTAATACATTAAAAGCTTTTCTTTTAAATGCCTTTATCACAGACTTCAAAGTAAGTATTTAAAACGTTTTATTTAATAGAAGTAGTAATAAAATTATCAGCCTGTTATTGTCCCAATGCAGAACTAAAGGCTCATACAGAGAAGGCACGAGCATTGATCATCTTCAACAATGTCATAAATATCCAAGAAAAAACTCAGAAAGTACTTAGGAATAGAAAAAGTCACAGATTTTAACCCACAGCCTCGTGGATGAGAGGCGAGGTCTTAACTACTAGTTTTACTTTTAATGTTGTAGTTTTTCCACCATCAGACCTAGCGACTCGAAGTTATGTTGCTCAATAAACTCCACTCAACTCTTAACTCTTATCAGCAATCACACGCAGAATCTCGCGCAGTTTTGAAGGAACCATATATCAGTAAGCACTTAATCCATTACACTGGCGGTCCAAGTTTATACATATATTTATTTATAAAGCGTTAATTGCACTAGTTCTGCTTACCTTCCCACGTGTTGATGTCGCTTCGTAGTATTTTACGTGAATATATATTCAGTCGGCACTATTTTTATATTCAGACTAGCTGGTAGACTATCCTTGTTTTGTACAACCTTCCTTGACCTGCTCGGAGCAGTATGTAGACTAGTTTTGCAAAGTCCTTGTTTTTAGTTTTTAGTGCTAGTTTCTTGTTTTTAGTGCATCTTTGCACTCTGTAGCTGTAGTTTTAATCTTGTGTCTGTCAGTTGGGTCTGAATTACACTGTGCGATTTCATTGCCAGTGGCATACAATAAATTGAAGTAACAATAAAAGTTGCACCTTTCAGCCCGTTTTTGTCAGTAGCATAAGCATAATCAGTCTTTAATCTTCTGCTAAGAGACAGGCCTCCTCTTTTCGAGATTCCTCTTTTTGTGGGCTGTAGCTTACCACGCAGGCCCAGTGCAGCACCCTCATTGCGTAACAAACTATCAATCTCAATCTGAATCATTTTGAAGGATAATGCTAAACTATTGCATCATATGTTCCAAAAATTTGTCTGCTCAACAACGTAAATAACGCAATGGATGTTGTTGAACTGTCAAAATGAATGCTGTTGCTACTGATGGTGTGTTACGAAATTAGCTCGCGGGTTGGTAAATGTCACATGTTTTCGAAGTTTTTGTTCTAGGACATCAGCTTCCTTACATAGTCAGTAGTGCTTCAATTTTATCGCATGCCAGTTAGTCAAGGACTTTTTTTATTATAACTATGAAGGGTCGTCGACAGATTTTGCTTAATGTATGAACTATGTGTATTTTTTTAATTTATCCTACACTGTCCTACTGCTGAGAAAAGGCCTCCGCCAAATCCTTCCAGGCATCCTTTTTTAGAGCCACCTCAATCCAACCCTTGCGGTACGCTTCTAAGTCGTCTCGCCACCTCTTCGTACTGTGTATATTAAAGTTTATTTTGTTAGCTGCTTGTTTGCATATAATTAAAAATGTGTTAGTAGTACTTACTTGTGTTTGTTCAAATTATTTGCCAGTTGTATAAATATTTTTTTGATAGTAAACGAGGTAGGGTTTATAATAATATACATAATTGTTATGGGGGATTGAACTTTAAAATTGGGTTTTTGGAGAACTTGTGTTTTTGCTAGCTCTCTCTACATTTTATTGTTGCAATAAAAAACGTTTTATCTAAACCACCATATCAATTATAGTGTCCTATGTGGAACTTACTCCACATCCAAGTGAATTTTCCTCCTCCAAATAATCCTAAGTAGTTCCAACTGTTCCAAGGTATATCTTGTATCTCCTACTTGACTCTTCAATTATTCAATAATCCTTTAACCCTGAAAAACAGTTTACCGTCATAAAAATCTATATAATGCCGGTAGTACACTTCACGAGTAGCGTTGAACGCCCCTTTAAAATCGTTTTGCGCCATCACAGCCAATTAAGTCGCTGTAGCATTTTCACGGCTCCTACGATGCTAAATTTAATTAAGAACGGCGTCAAATCGAAGATTTTATAAGGCTATAACTTGGAAGTTTTTTCAGAGAAAATAAAGTTTTGCTAGAAAAATACATCCTTAGGCTAAAATAAAGAGATCAGATGATAATTTTAGTAGTAAGTATTTGATTCGGAAACATGTAATTATAAGAGGATAATTTCATTACGTTCATGAATTATGAATAATCTTTCTTGTTAAGGTGGAGTAAGACGGCGTAGATGCTTAGACACAAATAAATAATAAACATAGGTTTCATATTTAAACAGAAAATATCTCCTTTTTACTTCCTACAACTATTGAATACAACTCAGCATCCATCACGTTCTAAGATCTAAATAATTTGCCTCAATGCGCATCTTAAGGGGCAGTGTCGTAATTAATTATGCACCGGGCAGTACCATTCGCACTGTTTAATGCTCCAATATGTATTCATAGCCCAGCTTCATTAGCTTGTGCGTCTCAAAGGCACTCTTTTCAACGCACAGCTGATATAAATTTCATAAAATAGCCGTTCAGAGCTATGGTTGAAACAAATTGTTTTTTTTTCCTTAATATTTTTTCGTTTTTGCTTATATTATCGCTTATATCATCGTTTTACAGGAAAACTTATGTTAAGTATTGTGCGCTCAATTTCGGTAGTTGATACTGCGAGTCTCAATTTTCAAAAGTAATTCTAGAGGAAAACTTCCATACATTTAGAGATGTAGGAAAAGTTTCGTTAACTGCCAATACTTTGTAGTTTTTGGAGCAAACCATTTGGCTATATTCCACAACCGTAAAATAAAATATCCTTTTCTGAAATAAGATTCTGATAAAACCATTTTATTTTAAAGTAGTTAGGAGTACCCCACTCCACAAGATCATTTAATGTAAATGCCCTGTCTTCGAAAGTCACGCTTATTGTAATAGCCAGATTTGGCATAGAAATAAACATTGTGTCTGACCGTAAATAAATTTTACTTTCATACGGACGTTAGCGAGCCATTCTATGTAATGACCAACTCGTTTCAACTGACCTTTTTTGCTATACGACTCACGATTGCGTCCCATAAAAGGCTATGTCCAGATAACTTTATTCCACATAATGCGTCCCCATCCCTTTGAAAAGGAAAGTTGTATAACATTTTTTGAGATCGTTTCCCTTTTAAGGCTCTCGCAGTACTTTTTATTGCAGAAATGGATGCGAAAAGGAATATTCTTCGACCATATCAAAGGGTTTGCCGACTTTGTAGTGGCATCTTTTTATTTAAAATGTGGGAGACGTTGCAATAAATTGTTTAAATGTCTTCTCTACTTAATAGAATGAAATATGTTCAGTAAATTGAATGGGCATTCAAGTTAATAGGAAAATCGATTGATAATAAGGAGGGAAAAACAGTAGCTACACAGTGGCTGTTTTGGTTAAAGGGCATACACCTTTCGTGTGGTATTCCAAGTAATTAACGGCCGTCGCCTCGGTGACCGAAACCCAATAAAAACACGTCCAAAATTGCATCCCGCATGTAGAGTTCCAAGTTCAAATTAAACCCGTCGTCTGCCGGTCGGTACTTCGGTAGTCCTGCAGGGCGCGCGCGCTCGCCGCTCCTCGCGGCAGGCAGTGCGCCGGCGCCGATGTTTCCGATCGGACGATTGGATAGCGACGCAGACGCGAGCGCACTGCGAAAACACCGCAAATATATTACCGACGTGATTGTGAAAAGTGCTCACCCATCTCTTTGCACAAGTGGCTTTTTAACTGATTTAAAGATCCCGAGTGTTCCCAAAATCGAGTGCAATTTGTGTCAACCATGAAAATTTCGTGATTGTGTGCTGTTACTGTGACTAGTTTAGAACTCAATTGCTTTATGTGTCTAGGTATGCAGGCGCTATCTTGCTTAATTAAAGTTCGCTGACCTTTTGAAAACAAGTAACAACTGTGCCACAATCATATTTCGTCAAGCCAACTGCTACAGTATTAACAAACTTATCATCATAGTCACAATGCTGAATCATAATGGTGGAAACATGGTTTAGATAGATCCAAGCAATGTTGTTAAATCGAATGACCTAATCGACACCTACTGACTGATTATTATTAATACAAGTTCTAATAATTTGTCTGGGAGGCATAAATTCGTCGTTAACCATTCTGTTAAGTAGGTATAGAAGCTTCGAATATCTGCCTACAGTCATATCTTTGAGAATTATGAGATGCAGCGGACGTATGTTTCCAGGAAGTCATTACCTTCTTGTGACAATGACTTTATTTCATCAGAGTGTTCTTGTGCCTGTTGGAACTGACCCTCATAATAAACTATAACTGTTTCTTTATTGGCTGTCCCAGTTCTCCCTTCGACTTTTACTTTTATGTCGAACATTTTATATTTATCTGATATGAATTATGAGCTGCTATTTTGTAGTCATTGTTTAGTTCTAAGTAGCGTTATTGTTTAGACTGGCATACCTATGAGGTACTTGATTACAGTCACTGTCGTCAGCGCTTAAATCATATTGTGATAGTCAACGTTTTTGTTTATGCCTACTGAGTATCGCCTTCGTTTTAATGTTGACCACACCTTCAATTAGTCTTCTGAATAATAATACTACACGGGTTGGCAGGGACATCGACGCGCTCATTGATGATTTTTTATTTGAGAACTGACTAAAAAATTCTATGCTAAGATCTAGTCTAGATCATATATGCTGAATACTAGAGTCTAGGATCATGTGCTGAATTCTTGGTTACAGTTTTCGCATCGATGTCCCTGCCACCCTGTATTATCACTGAAGATATATTAGCTATTAATATACTATATATCGTATAAAGTTGTCAGAGTTGTTGTAAGACAACTTTATACATCAGCATTTTACAGATATTTGACACTTGTCATACCGCACGTGTATCATTTCATTCGTTCTGAACATAAAATAGATAAGCCCATAATCGTTCTTGACATGCGTTGTAATTAAAAACTCATCAGCTTTCAAAGAAATTCTGTAAAACTCATTCTAAACGCTTCTGTAAGCTATATCTATGAAACCAAATTAATTAGTTACACTGAATTTGCTGGACTTCATTCACCAATTAATTGTGTCCATAAATTCTATAATCAATTAAATTAAATTGCCAATTAAACTGATATTAGGATTTGTTATAATCGGTTTTAGCTCTTCTATGTTAACTGAATATGGCACAATCATAAACTTTGAGCAGACTATAGGAAAGGATTTAATTGCTGTGGCTGCTCAAACACATTACATCATAATTACTAGCTATGTAGTTAAAGATATTGAGTAACTACTCCTCTATTCTAATTTATGGGCGTTTAACAATCATTGACTTGATTGTTCTTCATAATGATATAACTATGAAGAAAGACTCAAGTTTTATCGTTGTCTTTGACGAAGATTTGGCACAAATGTTTAGATTATTTAATGATTCTCATGAAGTTGAAATTAGTTGAGAAGAGGTCAAAAATATAAAGGTTTATTACAGTTTCCTGAACTTAGATACTAAATCATACAGTTTAAATTACTCATAGCAAGCTGCTTCCAATTTCAACGAAAATTAGGGATGTGAGTACGATCCTGCAAGCGTTTCCGTACATCAAAATAGATTGCGACTGCCGTGAAATTCCTTTGACTGTGCGAACATGAATGTCAACATAAAAATGCGATATACTCGACAAATACGTAGTTATTGCTCTCCAGTTATTGAGGCCATATATGGTCTAGCCGGAATCAAGTTGTAGCCTCGAACTTGAGGCCAATTACAGTCTGAGAATTCGATAGTTAAGGAATTTCGTGCTGACAGTGGAACCGAAACTGTTTTCGCATCAAATACTCGTATATCTCAATTTGTGTGTGGGCGGCGAAGTATGTGAAGCGATATTATTAAAAGCGAACTTATCGTTTTTCGTAATGAATTCTTAACCTGAATATTAAATTTATGGTCGCTTTTGTTGTTTATTTTGTAGGTACCATATTTTTGCATGTGTTTTAGAAAAACATAATTTAAACTGACGACATTAATAGTGAAATTGTAACCTACGCTCTTCACAACAATGATTCCAAAATATTCGTGATATTATCAACATTATCCATATCTTATCCCAAAGCCCAGGGCTGACTACCAATAAGAATCCATACTTTAACTATATTCAGCCCTTGGCTGACCTTTAAACGTCTACCAAGCATCCTTAAATGTCGAAAGTATCAAACGTCAGTAGGAGAGGTACCTACAGATAAGCACTCTGATTCCTGATAAGTTTCTTTATAAGCAGTATTACGACCGAGTAGGCTATTGCAATTATCTTCGGCTGATCTTGCAGATAAGTCGGTACCAACAACGGTCCCGTCGGTAAGGCTAACGCACCATGAAAGATATTTATGGCAGTCATTACCTTGTGAAATGCAGTTTCTAAGATAGAAGTTGGACGTATAATTAGCTTATATCTCTCGGAGGTCATAGTCAAGCGGTGTAGTGATAATGAAGTTAAGTAATGTTATCGCTGTTTTTATTATAATGGTTGGACTATTCGCTTGGAATTTCCTCTGCAAAGTTTAGCTAGTGCTAGGAACCTGGAGGAAGAGTATAATTTATTTATAGTACTTTAGCATGCAGGGATAGATTTTACGAGCATATGGCAAAAATAAGAGACAGAAATAAATTCTGTTTCTCGCGGATGGAGCGCAAGCAAACAAAATGGATTGTTTTGTAAATCTGACGCTCGGAAAATAGTCCGTTTAATTTCAAACATACCTAATACTTCTATCGGCAATCTATGTTCCAATCAACTGAATAAATGTTTTGTATAAACTCATCCGTTGATAACTAATCCTTGAGCCAAATACGTTCTGACATGTAGTAAACACTGTTCCTATATGTTTCTATACAAGGTTTATTTGTGGAGTTTCATCCAATACTGGTTCAATGACACCGGTCGTTTTGTCTTCAGTAATTGCCGCATCCCTTGGAACAATTGGCGGTAGTCTCAGTACTGCGTCATTTGCTGCTCTTGTGTTTATTTTGCTTCCTGCTGTAAACATATGACCAATAATTATGATTAGGTTAGTTAATAATACTTCGTTGTGGTAAAAGCATGAGTGTCTGTTTCTTGATTAGATTTTCTAATTACCTTTACCTGCCAATGATATACAAGTCAGCTTGTTATACGAGTAGTAATACTTATATTAATGGTAAAGATAAGTTTTTTAGTAATAACCTTATTTAGTTGGAAGGTGATACGAGCTTCACAAAGAATAAAGAAATTAAGCGATACAATGTTATACCTTTTTTTACTCTGACATCTGATAGAGTCAGCTCGCAATTGGCTATGAATATTCATTTAATTTTATGGCTTCCTTATTTGCCCAATTATCAGTCGCGTTGCGTACTTATTGTAATGTATATTTATGCAAAATGGACTCGTTTAATTTCGCAGATATTGATCTTATGTAGGCTTGAGTAAACAATTTAGGTACCTTTATCAGGTTTGGGGCAATTTATACATTCATGACGGTGACAGGCGACAGGTCCTATATCTGTAAATTGACCAAGCTTTTAGTTTGTAAGGCTGGTTTTAGCGGCATCAAAGTTTCCAATAATTTCTGTAAAATTGTTTACCTATCGGTCTACCAGCTCTGTCTTTTGCAGTTCTGTTTTGTCTGCAGCTTCTGCAAATTGTGGAATGGTAGTGATTGTAATGGCTTGTAATAATGAAATTGTTTCAATATTCCTAGCTATTCCAGGTTATAGCGGATTTATAAACTGAGGTAATTCTGCACGTAGAGATGACTAATACCTAATGACTGCTTATCGCTGCTTCATAGACTTTAAAATTCCTGTGTTTTAAAACGGGGAGAATTATTTCATTGTTGTTCTCGTAGTTTAGACTCCTAGAATCTTTGAGGATAGTTCTAAGGTGTGGAAATGAATAAACAATGGATCATTGGAAAAAATGATACACCGGGTTTAGGTTTTTTTATAGATACAATTTCATTATTTAATGTTGGTACTTCGTCAAATTGATAGTGTCCTTTAGTCTGTCGTTCCTTTGCAATTCCCTGGCTCCGTAATGTATAAGTATTTTTCCTTTGAAACTCGGTCTTATTACCGACTTTTACGCGTGGGTGTCACGCATAATTCACAATATCCCGTTGTTTAGTCGGAGGGATAATAACGTGTGATGGTTGGTGGTCACTACACCGTGACGGTGCGGATGTCGGCACAGTCAGTTCACTTGTTGCTTTCCGATGTAACACAAATAATAGAGAAATTTAACTTGCGGAATTTTATAATTAAAATACACGTGTTAATTAAAGAACTAAGTAAAATACAGCCTGGAGACATAGATAAAATTAATAAAGTTACAATTCTCTAGCATCCTGCTTCAAAGTCGCAGTTAGCTCAAAGTGTTGAATCAAATGATCACAGTGTCTCAGTGACCAGTGAATATCGAGCAATAGTGGCACACGATGTTGATAACGAAGTACACGGCGATCCTGTTGGAAAGCGCGAGGAGCACGGAAGCAAGGAACACGGCGCTGTCACGATCTGATGCCTGGTCCTCTTCACTGGAGAGCTCGCCCAGTGGTCGCAGGCCCGTTCGGCGACGTCATTTTGTATACAGGTGCGTAATAAGTTAATAGATAACTGTTGATGTTCAGTAATACAATAATTCCTGTATTCAATATTTAAAAGTTTATTGCGGAAATAATAATAATATTCCACAACTATCACACAACGCCGTCTAGTCTCAAGCTAAGCAGAGCTTGTGTTATGAGTACTAGACAACTGATAAACATACTTATATATTTCTAAATACATACATATATAGATAAATTACACCCAGACACAGAACAAATGATCATGCTCATCACACAAACATTTGTCCTGGGTGGGAATCGAACCCACGACCTCCGGCATAGCAGTCATAGTCACTGACCACTAGACCAACAGGCCAGGCACATCTGTCAACTAGTGGACTGCGATAGACTTATTTGATTTGCTTGAGCAATTCTTCCTATAAATATGTTTCCTAGCAATCATCAAATCAAGTCTACAAGCGTAAAATCTTTTTGGTCTAGTTATTTTTGTAGGTATTGTGATTTAAGTATTCATTTGAAATACTTTAAGCAAATTGGTAGCAATGGTACACCTAATTGCTGATGCAGCACGCATGACGGAATTCCGAAAACAAAAAAAACAAATGACAAAGGTCAAGGTCATAATTATAACAATAACACCTTTGTTTTACCAAGTACTGTCATACACATGCTTTTATTGTACGCAGCACAAGCCAGACAGAATCAAGTTTGCACAAAACGACGACCAATCACAAAGAGCATTAGGTATTCATCGTATGCATCGGTGCAGCGGCATTAAAGGTAGTAAATAGAGACGACATATTACGAGAATTGAATTTTTATTAGTTTCAATTGCATTCGGCTGTTGCCGGCGAGACGATGCGACGCTTACGATAAACTATTAATTTAACGCTTATTATGCTGTGGGGTTTGTAAGCGGAAGCTTTAGTGTTATTTGCTTAGACGATATAAGTAATATACTTTCTTGAATATAATACCTACTTTGTGCTAATTTTGGGGCTTCTGTAGTACAAATGCAAATGCAGCAATACTTCTATGCTCTGACCGCTGTGTCGCAATTAATATAACACAATAATGGAATGGAGCTCTTAATAAAGAAATGAAGTATCTAGTGTAGTCCTCGTGCTGATACGTATGCTTATTATTTTTATTATAAATCACGTATAAAAATCACTGATTAGAAAAAAGCACGTTGTATACTTCTACAAGAATTACTTCATTTTAACTCTACGAAGAACTTGGCATAGACTTGTATATTATTTGAATGTCAAGTAAAACCCTGTGTAATTAAGTCGTTGCAATTATTTTCTGCAGCTCCAACTTGTTTAAAAGTCGACTGTTTATTCCAGACGAGTTTTCTTCAAGCAGCACGTTTTTTGTCTGCGGTTTTTTAATGTTTTGTGTTCTGACTTCGTTAAACTAATAGGGAAAGTTAGGATACATACGTTTAATTTAATAAATATCGTAAATTGGACTACTTCTGTAAAGACCCTCCTCTCCGTAAAGATTTCTCATATCTTTCCAATATGTTACCTAATGAAATACAAATCTTCCGAAATATTTACCCAACTTTAAAAAAAAATAAGTCAGTATCCAACTTTGTGAAATAGCTTCCAGTTTTTCGGATTGGTTATTACGTCGCTCATTCCCTTCTCACAAACTTTTTCGGTGAAACAAACAGCTGTTATATAAGTACTTACAAAAAGTTCTTATTATATACATACATCTTCGTACAGAGAGTAAAGAAAAGTATGAAGGGCTCGCCACGTCCTACAAATGATAAATTGGTAACATCCGTGATCGTTCACCACTGTCCATTAGTTTAAATCTACTTCGGAGTCATTGACAGCTTGTGTATTGGCAATTATTTCTTGCCTATAAGTGCCTATCGGCCATCTTATAGGATAGTTAAGGACTACATGTGTTTCGATGCTATTTTAGTTGTTGTTTTATTATTTGCATGATGCTATCTAGAACTTTGTCTATGTTTAGCGGAACTTGGTGCCAACGCTATTCCGCTTACATTGCTGTAGCCTTCAGTTTCTATATCTATTGCGGCATCAGCAGTACACTCTGTGTAATCATTTATGACTTCACTTACATCAAGATTGACCTTAATAAGACTACTGACATAGTGATTGGACTGGCCGTCTATTGGGCAAAACATCATCAACACAATAAAAAAAGACTTGGAATAGCTTCAACATTCAATAGATTCAATATGTATTAGTTGTATTATTCAATCTTTCTAATCGTGCACCGTGATTGCGTGATTGATTCGTATCTCTCTTTACGGTCGGTTGGAGTAGTATGTTTTTATACCGATCTAGTAATTGAGAGTTAATATGTCTTTCAAACGACGTATCTTCAGTTATGTAGTGCATAACTGCATAAGTTATGGAGATCCGGTTGCCTGGCTAGATTCAATTAAAATTATGTTTTACATACAATTATTTGCAAGAAATTCTGCGTTTTGTATGAAGAAAATATACATTCAAGCATGAAAGGAAATACAAATAGTCTTCTATTAGGTATCTAGATGAGTAGTTTCTCAGTAAAACCTTCTCTAGAAGTCTGCAAAATCTCTTCTTTGCCGTAGGTAACATTTTCGGTCACAGTTTTATTTCTGTTTTACTCAAAGACTTTGCTTTAATGGTAGAATACCTTTACCTTCTCAAATGTTTGGATTTATTTCTTAAGAAGAACCACAATTCCAGATTTTACATAACGATAAACATGTTAGAGAAATTAGAATTATATTTCCTGTCTCACCTAAAAGTAACTACGGGACAGTCAAATTAACTGCGAAGAGATATATATCATAACATGATTGCTAGATTACCTTCGACATTCTACAAACATCAACACAGACTTAAAGCAAAACCGTACATAATAATCGCTAAGAAGCTTATAGCAAAAAGTTAATAACGAAATATAAATATCGTTCCACGGATCGAGTAGCATGTCCTGCAATTAAAGGATGAAAGGATGCAACATGTAATGAAAAGGGGGACGGTCTATTATTTACTAGCCTGCAATCACGACACTCCGTGCAAGTAACGAGAGCTGTACTTATCATGAATATATAATGGACTACACTTTAAAAATGGTAAAGTAGATGTTGTAGTTAAAACGTAGACTTAGGCGGACTTATTTTAGAATACATGTACTCGATATAGATGAGTTGTTAGTTAAAGGAAAGGAGGTGTCTTAACAATTAACGCTAGAAGCAGTCATAATGCTTTATTGGAAGTTTTTCCACAAAAGGTTCTTCTTTGTTGATCGCTAAATCAAAACGTGCCATAGAATGTCTTTGAGGTTACATCTGACATACCCACATATTATAATTATGAAGACCTTTTTAAGAAACTTATTATATTATTCTTATGTGGTATTAATGCTATCAACAAAAATAATTGTGTGAATATGGGCTTGAACAGTCTAAATTACACAAAGGATCCTTCGGGGAAGGCTTTAGCATTTAGAATTTAAACATCAAGACCTTCTACGAAAAATAATATGCTATATTTCAGAGGGCGCAGATATAATGTCGATCCTTCATCCTGTATAATTTTATGATTAAACAGCTAAGACTTAAAATAATGGCAATAAATTCATTGAACTTGCTCATAACTGTAAATTATATTTCAAGAAAACATTGCCTCTTAATCTTATCGGAATCGCGAAGCGCACTATAAAGATAAGGCCATAAGATAATGCAGCGAACAATGCACTCGGTTGCATAATGCTACGCCTACGTTTGGCAAATTGTTTGAATATTTTCTTTTATACGGAATTTCTTGAAGCCGTTCAGCTACCGTATTGTGCGAGGTCAGTGAACTTTCAGAGCCAATTAGTATGTGCTTGGAATGTTATGATGTGAGACTGAAGCAATTGAGAAATATGGTGTACCGTTGTCCCTGGTTTCATTGCAAGGAGCTAAATTGGGATGATAATTATTATTCGGACTACACTAACTATCTATATACATTATTTCTTTAAAGTCATTAAGTCTTTTCATTCATTCAGTCTATCATTAATTCTTTAAAGTAGTGTTTAGGTAAAAGCGCATCTCTAGGAAATCGGGAGTTTTGTAAATGCATGACTCCATTTATCGTATGCTTCTGAATCATGTTTTATTTCCAGTAATTGATAATGACTCCCTAATGTGTTGCACAGAATACAAAAATGTGATTCATAAGGTACTGTTTTGGAATAGCTGAATGTTATTTGTATATTGGTTACTAGTAGGATTGATGAAACCGTTTGTGGGTTGACTTATAATTTAACACCGGCTATACTACATTGTTCAGTCAGCAGAGAGGATTAATGGATCATACACTACATGTTGAGGCATTAATCCCCAGAATAGTGCATTACAACTGCCACATGTTTATCAGCTAGTATGGCTAAGACTGCCAAGCTAGTAGCCCTACACACCGATTACGATAAACGTGATTTCTGCACGTCTATTACCAGATAAATATCGTCTATTTGAAAAGCTTAATCCTGATTTGAGTGCGTTGACATTGATTGTTTATTTTTAGTAATTCCGCGCTCCTTTCGTCGCGTACCGAGGACCGTTTGCGAAGTTCCTTGTATTATTATGTAACATGGTTTTGCATTCTGTAACTGGATTCGCTTTTGCATTGATATATGTATGTACATTATGTAAATTTTCACCTACTTCCAGGTATCCGATGTTGGTATTATCTATCATAGGTTTAGCTATGTATTAAGTGATGAGTTATAGCTAAAACTTTTGCTTTTGACCTATTATAGTCGGATTGAGACAATATAATGCTTTTTAAATATTTTATGGTGATATATGAATGTCGTCTTTCCTTTAATTCATCCGATATGTCTTAACTTGTTCTGCTAATTCCTCGCAAATATTTTCATCTTACTTAACTCCTACATCTGCATAATATACATTCTTACCTCATGAAGCTCCTCTTATGTGACTTGCAGCATCGCATCGTTTTAAATTATGCAAATATTATTCATTGATGGGGAAATAATTCAAGTTTCCATCATAAAATCTATCTACTAGGCAGTTTTGCTTCGCTCTTCGTAAAAAAAGAAGGGGTTGAATGTTTTCCTGCAAATAACAAAGGCAGGTGAACAACCTGCCTTTGTTATTTGCAGGAAAACAGAACATAAAATAAAAATATAATAAATTATATCTGAGTAAAGAATAAATATACTCCAAAATGGGACTGGGCCGGACACGTTAGCAGAATGTTGGATGCATTGTGGGTTAAGACCACCAAAACATTGGTGCCTGAAAACGTCCAACAGTATTGCGGAAGACCAAGGCGTAGATGGCTGGACGAACTTGACCCTTATAGGCGGGATTGGTCCGTATTGGTTCAGGATCGAGTTGAGTGGGAAATGGAAAGGGAGGCTTTGCTCTGCAGTGGGACAATACAGGCTGATTATTGCTATTATCATTATTCTTTGTACTCGAAAATCATCAAATGCTACATGCGTTCGAAGGCATTATCTACCAGTAAATACCACTAAAACATTCTCAATTTACTACTTAACTTTCTCTTATAGTAACATTGAATTACAAATTCAGTCAGGTGTTTGATAAGACTGGTAAAGTAATAGAAAACCCTTCGAAAGTAACATTGACAGCCTCTTTGATTACTCGACCACGTACCTACCTATCTATAAAGTAACACTCACTTAGCCTGTTAGACGTTGAGTGGAGATAAAGGTAAGAGATACTAGCTATTGCCCGCGGCTTCGCCCACGTGGAGGTCGGATATCACGTACTACCGGGACCAAAAGTATCCTATGTCCTAACCCATGGTGTACAGTCACGAGCAAAAGTATGTATACACTTGTCTTTATTCAAAGGCGATATTCTCCTTTATTTTTGAATTAAATTTTATATTACTAGGAACATAGTATTTTCGACCCCATAGGTAGGTATATGTAAAGTGTCATATTTCAACGTTGCATTCGTTATTTCGTGAAAAAATTGCAATTTAAAGTTGCCAAGTGTTGACATATTGGTGCTAGTGACTGTACTTACCTGGTGTCAAATTTCATCGAAATCCGTTTAGATGCTAAGGCGTGAAAAGATAACAGACAGAGTAACTTTCGCATTCATAATATACTAGCAGCCCGGCCGGCTTCGCACGGGGGCAATTTTTTTTTTCGAATTTCCGAAATTTTCTTTCATACAAACCTTGTCCTGGCAATACCGAACACAACAAAAGATAATTATCCAATTTGGTGCAGTCATTCGGAGGTTATCCGCATACAGACATTTCGGCGATTTTGTTTTATACAATGTAATGAAGTATGGATAAACAGACATTTCTGAATAATTGGAAGGCATATTGATTTTAAAAACTATTTAATGTATAAAGAAAGTTGTAAATGAAATGTGTTTAAAACTGTTTTAAATAATTATCAGACATGATTGAGAAGTTAAATGATAGACTCATTAGGTGAGTTTTCAATGTTTATATTGGCTAGCCGTTTTAGAAATGAGCCGGAACAAGCAGACAGACCAAGAGACAATATATTTTTTAAAATATTATTGTTAATTACCGTATAATATATGCAATGCTTTCATATGCTTTTGGTAAAAAGCTGATAATTAAGTTATTTTGACATTACAAACAGACACTTGAATTTTATTTATAGTTAGCATAGGTATGCCAACATTTTACATTAATTAGTAAAAGTTATAGGTATAAGATGACTCTTAATCTAAGTTGCTTGATGAAATAAATTATTGTCTGATGTCAATTATCTTTCATGATTGTTAATGCAGAGAAAACATTGATTCTTAATCAACGATGATGGTTCTATCTTTCATACCATTGAAAATCTTGTGATTTATCAAAAACGAATGACTTTATTATTGAGGATAAAAATATATACACTGGATAAACTTCTTCCTATTAAAATAAAAATATAATAACCTAACCTTACTAAAACTTTTAGGTAACTAAGTATTCCGACGAAAAGGTCCGCCGCAACGCTGTCGACTGGTAATGTACCCAAGAGACAAGCGGCATTGCTATGTTGTATGGAAAAAAAAAACTGTGTAAAGTTTGCAACACGTTGCAGTACGTAAAAATTATCATAGAATGCTTTTTAGAAGTTTAGAAACAACCTGGGGCCTAAGTCTGCAATTTTTATAAATTCGTCATTCCAACACGATCCCATTGTCATTTTGCTAAAAGTTCGTAATCTGCTAAATTCATAATGGTCGATCATTGGTCGGTCAATGGCACAGAACATATACGATACCTACTCGTAACGAAGTAAAAGCAATGACTGCACAATGACGTTCTAATGGTAGGTCACGATCAAAGGAACTATCAAAATTTTAGCAGATTACCGCCTAAGTCAGTCTTTCATTTGTCATTATATACGAGATTACCGTTCTATGCAATTTCTCTCAATGGAGTGTCAGTGGTTGACCATTGGAAAGTCATAATGACGCCATTATATTAGTAGATTACCAAACTTGTCAAAATCCACAATTATGAAATCAATGATAGACCATTCTGACACTATTGTAATAGCAGACTTGAGGCCCTGGTAGATCGTTCTTGCACCCACAATTCATTTGTTTTAATCTCTCCAAAAGTATTCCAATCTCTCTCAATCCAAGTCCCTCCCCTGTAAATCTTCTAACGTCTAAAAAACGAATAGTTAAAATAAAATAGCCTTAACATCACTTTATGTCGAAGTAAGGTTAAAGGGTGATTGGTCATCAAGACGCAACCGAAATGATCTGCCTTTAAACGCGAGATGAGGTCCTTTGCTTGCCATAGACTGGCGTAAGTAAATTGCCCAGGAATCCATTAAAAGTTTCGCTGGTCGAACCGAAACGGTTTTTAGAGTTCCGCATCCAAGAGGTAAAAGGGGATGAAAAGTAAGAAAAAGTGTTTATGCACAGAAATAATTTTTCACCTATTTTGTTTCACCTATAGGTATGCTAAATTATTTAAATAAATATCCTGCAGGTTTACAAAAAAGGATTCTAAAGGCCTATACTGCCTCCGCCGCGCCTCTGTTTGTCTGTCTGCTGGTCTGTCAGTCTCATAGTCTGACCGTCTATCTGTGACAAGGCTGTATCTTTTTAAACGTCACGTCATAACTGGCGAAATGTGGATGTACACAGAGATACACCTCTGCCTTAACTAACCTAACTCTTCGACTCTGCATACATAACATCACGCCTGTAATCCACGTGTATGTATGTATGTAGGTAGCCAGTAGAAATTTTTTACAGAATGATCATGAAATGTTGCAACTGCGGCCTCTATCACATAGTATAGGTGCCACCAAAACTATTATCGTCTAGGTACGATAATAGTTTTGGTGGCACAGAACCCTTTTAAGGATAGTTCGATTCGCACTTGGATAGTTTTACTCAAGTTCGTTTCGTCGTAACATTAAATATGTGTTGAGAGGAAAGACTGAAGTAAATTATATTTGAGATCTCGTTTCTCTTTTATTTGGGGCTGAAGATGATGGTTTCATTTTTGAGAAGTTTCGTTTTTTTTTCTTCAGAATGTCTTGCAAAGGGAATTTGATGTTTTTTTGTCATCAATTCGAAAGCATAAAATTAGATACGATGGTTCAATTCCTTTACAGAGTAAATTTTATCAGGTATCAAGAACTTTTGCTTTTCGTGTTTTTTATTGAATATTATTATAACAAGTGTAAAAAGACACTTAACGAAGCCGCGAGTCACTTGTACAGTTCCCCCCCCGTCATTGGTGAAAATTTTTTTGTTCTGGTGCATACCTGGGAACCTTCTGCAGGTTACGGAGATATTGAAGGTCAAAATTCCAACTTTTACTGACGTTTTATTATGAAAACATGTTTTTGATTTTATAACACAACTTTAAATTAAATACCCCCACAACCCCTGTTCCGTTGCATGCACCAATTAGCACAATGTTTTGCGTGCGTTACATTGTGAACTATACTGCAAACAGCAAATCACACCAAAATTAAAACCCATTTCCCAGCAATTATTTTTTTTTAATTCTATTTTTTTGGATTTTTATACTACATGTATAATGTCAGTCCGATTAATCTTATTTACTAGTTACATCATTAGATTAAAATAAGATGATAATAGTGTCAACAAAAGACAAGCTCCTTCACTGTTAGGGTTTGAGAGTATAGAACCCTGTATAGTTTGAACTCTGTTGATGGCCACGTTTATTTTCTGCATATTCGATCATGAAATGTGCAAGAGAACGGGCTCTTCGAACACTCCAGCGAATGGGACATGGTCTGATCAGAAGCACCGCACTCGCACTGGCAGTTATAGGTATTAAGATAATTTGTATTAATAATTTTTGAATATTTTTATATTGACCAATTCATACAAGGAATTAAACGAATGAATACTTGCAAATACCACGTTTAAACTCATCAACTAAATCTGCACAGTTGCACACATACATAGAGTTCTGAAGCAATATTTACTCACGCAACTACGCAAGATGTAGTGATTTGTAAGCGCTCCCGGTCTCCGGGATAAAGCAAAACTTCTGCCACACGTTCCGTGGTAATCCCGGAGAATCGCCAAACTTGCGGTAAGCGCATGAGTCACGCTACTGCAGTTATGAGATAACTTTCTTTGATAACACGCATAAAAATTAAGACTTTGATTTTCGTTGGGTGTGTATATGGTCTGAGATTGGCGACAGGGCTCGTGAAAAGACACTTAGGAAAATAAGGAATAAAAAATTATTAATGAAGTCTCGATTCCAATTATCAACGGAAAATTACATTAATCACCTACCCTACGAATTTAAAAAATGTGGATCAAAAGTTCTCTCCTGGGGGTCTACTCCGAAGCGGTTAACCACTGTATCGGCCGAATGTTCGGTCATTTTCTGATTCGAATATTGTTGTCCTACTACGAATTTAAAAAAAAAGGTAAAAAAAGGGTTAAGGGTTCTAAAAAGGTTCGGATTGGCACAGTTTGGTCGGGACCAATAGTCAATATAGGAAATTAATGGTAGTAGAAAATGACCGAACATTCGGCCGATACAGTGGTTAACCGCTTCGGAGTAGACCCCCTGGATGTATGTAAAAAGGTTCGGAAAACAATATATGTAGTTGTCTCAATTATAACTGAAAATATATTATTATACGGCGGTGCTATTCTGTAAAAAACTCACCTTGAAAACTTAGGTGGAGTGAGCTCAATAGTGTCAATTCCCAGCAAAAACAAACTCACTACAATAAGAACGGAATAACTCGTTTTCACGGTGAGCTTTTTACAGAATCGACCGGCAGAGTGGCGATTAATTGAGTTATCACATTAAATAGTACAGCCGTTATTAAGAGTTGATATAAGGCTGTTAAAACAAACAAAAACAACATTTACAAACAATATACAACAAACAAAACAATATTTACTAAAATAGAAATCAGAATTTTTCAAATACAACAAATATCGTAAAATTGGCACGAAATACAATATGGCATTAAACACGCATGGGGCAATGGTGTCAACAATTTCATCACACACTTTATGGCATTGTTACCAAATAATCACAAACGAAGTTTAATGTTGTTAAATGCTAAAACGATAAAAGGTCCCAAGACTAGAATGTTAATTGTTAAATTATTTTAATTGTGTATGTTTAAAATACGTAATGTAGAATAAGTGGTTTCCATTAATGTGATCACCTAATCACCATTTTTGTTTATATGTGCCTTAAACTTCAGAAGACCTTAGAAGAGAGAATATTTTGAAGAACCAAAAAGTCAAGTTAGATAATTTTGAATAACATCTTACAATACTTTTATATCCTTGTTTTCTGACACGCGTACCCGTAAAAGCTCTCGACAATGATATGTTGACATGCTAAAAACACGAATTGAAAAAGTTTATATAGCGAGGAAACACGAGAGTTAAATTGACATGGATCTCAAAGTTTTATCGAAACCCACGTAATTTGGCGATATTGGCCCCACAACAGGGGGCCTAAAAAGGCCACTTTAGCAGAATCATAAAAGGATAACATTATGAATCGTAATGAAAAGTTAACTGTTAAGTTAATCGTATCAAATCCAATTGGTGAAGGAATTTTCAGTTTTTTTTTTTGTCTTTGCTTAAATACCAATCATCGATATCCGTGATACCAATCAATCCAATCCAAATCCAATCCCAATCTCTTTGATTATACCTTCGTAATGCAGCAAAAATAAGGAATATCGCCATATTGTGACATCCTTTTATGATTCTGCCAAAGTGGCCTTTTTAGGCCCCCAGGTTTCATTTAACTTCCTTTACTTTGGTCTTACTTTTCAGAAGTAATTTTTGCATGCGAAATCAATACTGATACGATTTCGCTGGCTACTTTTGACTGGTTTTAATTTTCTTAACGATATTTCTTTTACAAAGTACGAAGTTCTGCTCTTCAGTGGATTATTTAAAACTGGATCATCTGCAATAAACGGTAATATCACGAATTTGTTACTATGGGACAAAATTGCATGATGTAATTCCATACGGCATAGCATTTTTGGCGATCGTTATTATCACTTCATGTACTGTGTTTTGACAATAAGGATTTAACGATCGACACTGGCAATCAATAAATCGATCTAGTCTTGCCAAGGGATATCGTGTTACTCAGTAAATTGGTTGTGGAGGTCAGATAGACAGTCGCTGCATATTAAATAATGGTATTCATCTGCGTCTGGTAAGACTGGAAGCCGACCCTAACATAGTTGGAAAAAGGCTATGCAGGTAATGAGTGGAAAAATTTAGAAAATCTGTAGGCAAATCGCATATAGAGCCATTATATTCACTGGGATTCGCATTGCGTGCGAATAGTTAGCGGGATTTTTAATCATTATTGATTACAGGATAAATTAATATGCGTAGGTATCTTTATAATTAAGTATAAACTTAAGTACGCATGCACTGGTTAGTTTATCTTGAGATAATCTTTTCATATAATAATTTCCGTTCTCGTTTATTTCTGCGCCTACTCTATAAGGAGATTAATTATTCTATGCAAAAAGGTAATAGGTACATGCATCTCGTGTCTAAGTAAAAAACACCTATATTACATCTCATTCCCATGATTCAATCATGATTGCATTGGCTATCTGTGGTTAAGTAACAAGAACATATTGTTTTCATAATTAAGCTTATTATCTTAAAATCTGTAAGCTATGCTCAGTGATCACTGAACTAACGTCTTCCTTGTAGACTACTTCTGCTTATGCAAAATCCGTTTGACTATAGAAAACGTATTACCTATTGTGCGCTTTTATAATTTCTAACATGACAATATTATCGTGGACATACACGTCTACGTCACGGCATCAAAGGAAGTAAATTGTATAAAAATATTATGAAGACGCTTAAATAGAGCTTTGAAGGTCTATGGCATACATACCTGACCGCCATTTTGTTAACCGACTTCAAAAAAGGAGGAGGTTCTCTATTCGAAAGTGTTTTTTTTTTTGTGTGTTTGTTACGCGATTACTCCGCCAATTGTGGACCGATTTTCAAAATTATTTTTTTGTTCGAAAGGCGACTCTCGAGGCGGTTCCATTATCATCAAGTTGGAATCTGATGAGAGGATCCCATGGAAATCGAGGGAAACGTGCGTATGGTAAGTGGTTGTTGAGAAGTTCTCCTGGTTCTTACCAGGAGAACTCCTCAACAATTAACGTCCCTGCATCGGAAAAAGCAATATTTTGTAAAAGGTGATGAGCAGTTGACATTAGGCTATTGTAACTTAGATAAATTACAAACTGACCCACTAAAAAGTGAAAAATAAAAACTTTTTTACAAAAAAAAAAACAACCGACTTCCAAAAAACACTATAAAGTGAAAAATAACTTTAATTTCGGAAGTCGGTGGCAAAAAACTAAAATACTAATCCAAAGACACCGACTTCCGAAATTAAAGTTATTTTTCACTTTATAGTGTTTTTTGGAAGTCGGTTGTTTTTTTTTTTTGTAAAAAAGTTATTATTTTAAATGGCGGTCACGCATGAAAGCTATATAAATCGATATCTGACATCAATGGAAACAGAAAACATAATAATACCAGTGTCAGCTATCGTTTTATATAGGAACTAGCTGCGCCCCGCGGTTTCACCCGCATAAGTTTCGATCCCGTGGGAATATCGGGATATAAAGTATATGTTAATCCAGGGTGTCAGCTGCCCCCATATAAAATTTTATCAAAATCGGTCCAGCCGTTTGAGCGTGAAGAAGTAACAAACATATAAACACACCCCCACACACACCCCCCCACCCCTTCACACACTCACAAACTTTCGCCTTTGTGATAAAGCGTGGCCGCCATTAAAAAAAATCAAAATGGCGGATAGCTAGGTTCCATATAAAAATCTTTAATCCCCTTTCCGTCCACGATAATGTTATAACGTGCACGTGTTGCCATACATTTTATGGACGTGGAAGTGGACGTCCACGATAATATCGCCTCGTTAGAAATTATAAAAGCGCACATTTATCACATTTTTAATAACACTGTTACCTATTATTGCATTCCATTGCCCTTTCCATCCAAGCTATTTTTCGTTACAGTATTGATTCATTCTTGAATGTTCAAATAATTATGATACAATTCATTATTGTGTTCATAGATAGTATTGTACACTCGTATATTCCTAACATTAATAAACACACATAATGAGCAAATCATCTATAATTTTTATATACCTTAGCAGTCAATACTGAATACTTCTGTAAGCCAATGTTTAAAGTATATGCTTTTGTATTCTTTATTGAATAAATAGATTGTTTTAAATTTTGTTGTAAACAGTCACGTGATAATTTTTAATCTGCATGAGTTTTTTGGGAAAATACATATAATGTTTTTAATTGAATTACCTTTTAAAACTATTTCCCCGACATGGGTAAACTGTTGAGCCTAAAAAAAATATGTTTGAAATAAGAACTGATGTAGGTATACAGTTTGTAATAAATATGTATATCTTAAATTTTATCTTTATTATCAGTTCCATTTGCATTTTTTGTACGTTATACTCTACAATGCATATATTTATTAAACTACCGATAGTTTTCTCATATAATAAAGACAAGTGCACTGTCTTCCGACGACATTTTCCACAATTGATGCGATCGTCTAGCCGAAGCTGAGACCCCACGGCGGCCGTCGATTTACGATCTTTAAATCTAATATGTCATTGCACAGACCTCTGAAGTGCTTAGTTTTAGTATCGAACTATCGACCGCCTCACTGTATAACGGAAAATGTTCAGATAAGTACGTGTGAAAAGCTTTTTTTGTCCGTGGAACTTGCGTCTCACAATTATTGATAAATAGCTGTACTTTGCGGCTTTGTGATTTATGTGATGGGAGATTTTATAAGTTATCAATAGTAATGATATTATGACTAACGAAAGGTAGATAGGTTGTAAGCACTCGCTCTCTCACACTCAAGTGGCGGGTTACAATTTGGCTAGTTAGCAAAACTGACCTCAATGTTGCGCAGGGAAGGAACGACGCACAGCAACATTATGCTCGTCTCTTTTCCTTTCCCGATAATTACGACATACGACACGCCATCTTACTTCCACGTGTCATCTAAGGTAGTGTGATTATTATACGGCTTTTGAAGATCGAGTGTTACGTAGGTCACCTACATATCTACCTCTTTTTACTTGTAATATCATTGTATAATAGCTTCCGTGATTAGAAGCCCCAATCTCAGAAAGTGCTGAACAATTTTTTTTCAAGATTTAACTTGTAACAATGTAATCAAGTAGATCTACAATGTTGTAGGCGACAATCTTTTTTATTAATATGTAATTTAACAGACAGCAATTATTGATCAAATATTTTCCAATAAAATTATCGCACCATTATATCACAGAAATGCATCCACTAGCATTATCCACAACTCTACAAGGGAATGCCAACAATTTGCGTACATAAACTATAAGCAGCATAGCGCATAGTTTTCACTAGCATTTCAGCGACCACCATGTAATATGAGGCCGCATGCATCTAAGGCTGGTATGCAACTGCCAAGCCGGAATTTATATTGAGAGGGAAGCAAATAGGTAGGCTTGCATCGTTATTTATGATATTGATTAATAACAGGGCTTCTATTATAAGAGACCAGTCGATAAAATCTGGTATGGTTATTAAATTTGGAGTAGGGAAGATTAGCTATGCACATTAGGTACTACATAATTATATCAATCAACTGAGCCTTTAACAGTCCACTACTGGACCTAGGCTTCTCCTAGGCTGTGCTACAACGCCCTGTCCTCCGCCTTCCGTATGCAGTCTGTCCCACCACATGTCCATGTCTGGTCCATCTAACTGGTGAGCTTCTCACACTACGCTCTCCGATACGCGGTCTTAGTACATAATAATATATATGTATACCTATTAATGAAGAATGTAAGTTTAGGTTCAATAGTTGCGATCGACAAAAATGCAAAATACTATCCCAAAGACTCCAAAAGAGTAGGAATAGTATTTGAAATAGCTAAGTATTGACCACAGTGCGTTAAGTTAACATGTTTGTAGAATGAGATGTAACAGATTACCTAGGTGTAATTTATTTCTCTATCAGCATTATGTCAATTTAATCAAATTGCAATTAACTTCAATCTTTAGCTTTATTTATACCACAGAATCTCCAAACCCTACAATTATTTCTCAATTAATCTCAATACTAATGAACAACATAAGTCTAGTGGTGGCCATATTGCAATGACAATCATAACACGGTATTTGCGTACTGAATATTTAACCAGCGCGGGCGCAGGACATGGCGTAAGCTTCGCCCACGATGGAGTACTACATGAGATTGTAGAGAAGGTTAATACATACCTACCTATTCACTAATCTACACAGGGCTAACGTCTATATAAACGGCGGAAGATATTATTGTAGCATAAAAACTGTACCTACTTTATTTATTGAGCAAAATGATAAACTTTGAAGGTGAACGCAATGTCCAATAATCCTATAGACGTATGGGGGAACAGGGTGTAAAGTTCACTCGTACAGTTCATATCGTATTTGACCTTTTTAACATCCCTGCTTTGTGACTTTAAGATCTTAGGACAGATTTCGCAATACACCTTGTTTATGTAAAAGCGATGTCCTACTTAAGGAAATACATTTATATTACCGTATAAAACTGAATTTCATTCTTTCAAGTGAAATGTTTGTAGTAAAATTATGTAAGATCCGTTTTGAATGAAGTTACCACTTCTTGATCACTTCGTTGTCCATCTGTCTGTCCGTTAGTCAAGACCGTCTTTCTCAGGAAAGCATGGAGCTATCAAGTTGAAATTAATATCAAATACTCAAGGCTGCAATCCCTTGAAGCAATGAAAAAATCAAACATCTAAGTCAATGCAATCAAAAGATACCTAAAGGCGTTGTTATATTCCGAAATCAAAACCTTATAGGGTACTTCCCGTTGACCTAGAATCACGAAATTCGGCAAGAAACAATGTCAAGCAAAGGAAAAAATCTGAAAACCGTAAATTTGTAGTAACATTACAAAAAAAAAATAGACTATTTACATATCTACCTACAGCCCTCGGTGCGTGAGTCCGACTCGCACGTGCCCGGTTTTTTTAATGAAAACAATCGCCGCATATTCAATTCGCTTGAGTAATTTATTGCAACCAGATACATTTTTCTACCAGCCTGCATGATGTAAGGTTCCTTTTTGCAGACAACCTTTACAGTACCTAGAACGGAAAAACAGTTTCACCCAGCTACCCTTAGTTTATCCGACTTAAACTTCACGCATTGAAGCTCATATAAAATCTCAACTTTCTCAGTTTCCATTCTTAGTCCAAAGAGGAGACTAATTAATTCCGTTTTAAACAGTAAATCTCTTCTGTCTAGTAACTCATTTAGTTTACCGCAACAACTTGTGAGTAAATTAAGACGCCAAGTAGTGAAACCTCTTTGAAAAATTAATTAAGCTCTGTAAAATCCGTGCGATCATTCTTGTTGTTTGTGTATTTAATATAATGAAGTTGCCATTTTCGCATCAGTCGCACGATTTGATTGAAGGTTAAGTAACGCTTGCCGCGGTCGGTTCGCGGATAGGTGACCATCCATTTACATATCAAGACCACGCCGTGCATCGGAAAGCAAGTTAAGCCGTTGGTCCCGGCTGTCGTTCGTAGATCTTTGACAGTCGTTACGAGTAGTCAAAAGCCCAAAAGTCTGACAACCAGTCTTACCAAGGGGCATCGTGTTACCCAGTTACTGGGTTGTGGCAGTCGCTCCATGTAAAAAAATCCAACATATGTAGTTGAGAAAATGCTAGACAGATTGATTGAAGTTGTCATTTTCCGTTTTACTCTTGTACTTATGTATAAAATGTAGGCAATTTTGTTGTGGTTCGATTCCCGCACGGAACAAATATTTTTATTACCTACAAGTAGTTGTTCCGGGTCTGGCTGGTTTTGTATGTGAGTTTAATTGGTTGTAAACGCACCCACAATACAGGAGAAATTCTTAATGTGGGGCAATGTTTTAAAAAAAATAGAAAAAAGACATATACCTCGGGATGTTTGATCTAAGTTTTTTGAAATTCTAAACGGTCGACCAGTGCCATAGAAAAATAAATAAAACAGACCAGTACCTAAGCATTAATGGTATGTTTACACTTCAATTAGTAAGTTTAAGTAGTGGCTCATTTATCAACACAGTATACCTATGCACTTGCTTCATTAGTAATATTTTCTTCCTCTAATTAGGGGAGAACAGGGTAATGAGAGCCAACGGGTAGTGGGAGCCATGGTGATTGAACGGAAAGTAGGTACATTTACGCGATCGTACACACTCGGCCGCTTTTGTCAACCATCGAAAAACTTCGCCAGACGAACACGAGCCGTTAGTGCCATGCATTAAGTCACGAGAGACGATTATGTACTTTTCGCTCCACGGTTATAAAAAATTGCTGATTGCCAGCGCCGAGATAAGCATGAAGTTATGTTCTTATTTTATTATGTTTATGCTTATTATATCCCCAGATTCATGCACTAACAAGCCCAATTGGTTAAATTGAGATTGAAAGTAGAATTACATATTTATGTTATTACTTACTGCATATTTATATTATCTTAATCTTTTTTTCTTTAGTAAGTTGACTTTACTTTGTATTAATTACTAAGATCACATATTTTAAAGTATGTCTAGTTAAATTTTCGGGAAAGGGTAAATTATGGCTCCCATTTCCCATATGGGCGCTAAGCGGGCTCTCATTACCCGCGTGTGTCGGGTAATGGGAGCGACTGTTTTTTTTTGTAAAATCGTTATTGTACCTTAATACAAGACTGTAATTGATTATAACTGTGTTTAAAATATACTCTAATAATGAATGTAAGAGTTCCTAAATAAACATCATAAGAATATTAACAAATGTGGTTGTTATGAAAATTTTCCCTTAGTAGGCTCCAATTACCCTGTTCTCCCCTACTTGTATAAGTGGACCGAAGCTAAAAGTACAATCTCGAAGCAGCAAGTGCTTCTCAGAAATTCTTAACTTTTGAATCAAGTGATTTCACCACTTTTATAATGAGAAATGAAAAACGATACGCCACAACTTACAATGTTAATTTTATTGAATTAAAAAGAAAGCCAATTAACGATGTTTCTGAAGTTTGAAGAGTCAATCAACAAACATGATAATATATTGTGATTGCGATTTTAATCCACCACCCTAATTGCGTAAAACACTCAATCTGAATCATTTCGAAGGATAATGCTAATCCATTGCTTCATATATTCGAAAAATGTTTATGCTCATCAACGTCAATACCGCAATGAATGTTGTTGAACTGTCAAAATGAAACCCATTGCTACTGATAGTGTGTTACGCTATTACCCCGTTGTTTATTGCTTGTTCACAAATCATTAATAATTACATCGGCCTCGTTGGTCTAGTGGTCGCATTAGGCTACTGCTGATCATGAGGTCCTGAGTTTGATTCCCAGGTCGGGTAATGTGTTGTTGGGTTTTTGCGATAGGGATTTCTCAGTAGCAGCCCGCAGTTGTGCCCGGTGATGGCAAAAGACTGGACTTAAATCCATACTAATATTATAAATGCGAAAGTGTGTCTGTCTGTCTGTCACCTCTTCACGCTTAATCCTCTAAACCGATTTAGATGAAATTTGGTATAGAAATAGTTTGAGTCCTGGGAAAGGACATAGGATAGTTTTTATCACGATATTCCCACGGGATCGACACTTATGCGGCTGGAACCGCGGGGCGCAGCTAGTATAACATAATTGAGGAAATGCGGGTGGGTGTACTATGGGTACCTCTACCCATCTCTTCGGGGATTACAAGCGTGATGTTAAGTTATGTTTCATAGATTGTTAACAAATCATTAATATGTAGATACACTGCCTACGCGGTCATTAGTAGATATTTGTAAACACGATTATACATGACGCTAAGTAGTTCCTTATTACCTAGTAAATAGTTTTGTTTATGCAGCATCATTTGTATGCTTGAGAACATGTACCTTTGCTTCCTATTTTTCTTTTCTAGCCATACGTCCTATAATTGGTTTTTGCAAATCAATTCAAAACATTTTTTCGCATCATGTTTACCATTATTCTGCTAAGGGAAATTTATCATTTCAATATTTTATTAAAATTAAATACTATCCTTTTTTGTATTCTAATTTATAACAATAGGTAATTATAGTTATCTGGCTATTATTGGAACTAATAGAAACATGAAATAAATTGTATATTGGTTAATTCTTTTCCTCTTCTCCATCTTGTTTCGTCTCTTTGATTTTCACTTTTAAATTTTCTTCTGCAACTATTTTGTGCACGCATCAAAAACGTTAATCACTTGTTCAAGACCAAAATTCCCAAATAAATTTTCCTGAACAAAATTTTAAGAGAGCAAGAGTCAAATAGATTCCAAAGTTTCCAACCAAAACTTTGGTTCGGAACATATTCAGTGAACAGGCATTTCAAAGCCCGCAGTAAATAGTTAAATGGAGAGCCTTCGAGACGGTCTAGTCCAGACATGTTTAGGGACCTGTCTAACACTTACACACCTGTCTCAAGTTAGTGACGGAGTTAATTGTCTAAATAATGGCGTCGTTGGCCCTGAGCATGCATGTGTAAGTGCAAGGACACTTGGCCAAAATTTTGCTTCAGTATTTGTCACTTCATTGGTGTAGTGTTTGTTTGTTTGTAGATTCTGTAGCAAATCCAGGTGCATTTAACTTTAAACGGGAGTAGTAAATGAGGATGCAGGTTTTTCTAACACTTACTGAACTTATCATTAAAATCAGGAGTTTTATTTCATACCTATTGAAAATGTAATGCAGCATTTGTATCAGACGCAGGTACAGTGCCAATTTGAATGTTATATAGGTTGGCCGAGACGCGCAACCTTTTACCATGGGTTCAAATACACGATTCTGAACCAGCCTGCGTGGAAAATTTTAGCTGCAAAAAAAAAATATTTGTTCATATATTTTGACCGCACAGGTACAGGCACTTTTCTGTTTTTTTTTGTTTTTTTTTTTATAACCGGCGAAAAATTTCAACACTAGTGGGTCTAGGATCATGTGCTGAATTCACAATATCAGTTTGCGCGCCAATGTCCCTGCCACCCTGTAGTAATTTATCAATAAATTTTGTTGTTCAAAAATATTTCGAAGTAAAATTATTAAAATACTCGAAATAAACAATAGGCATTTAGTTTTACAGTCTAGCCTCTATAATTAAATCGAGAAACTCGATGTTAAGAAATAATAGTAAGAGAGATAATAAAACCATTATTACTAGGGGCGTGTTCCTGCTAGCTTACCGTTCGTAAGTTTTATTGCAACGCTTGGCTGTAGTTGCATAAATGTATAAACGGTTTATCAGTCTTATGGCTTCAGCTGAAGCAATTTCCTTTATTTATTTTCGTGAGATGATTTTGTCGTGAAATGAAAAACATGTTGTGAAATCCAAAAGATCCATATTTTTGGTCTTCAAAATGTCTTAGGCTCGGTTCCTATAAACAAAAACGAATCGTTTTGCTTGAACCGCACGTTACGAAATTTTGTTTCAGTGCGGTTAGTGGAAGTGCTCAGGTGCCGTTCGTCCAAGTGCGGTTCAAATCAGTGCTCTGAGTGGAATACCTCATTTTTATTGCCAAACTGGGGATCGGAAACGGGAGATCGGAAGTAGCCTTCCGATCTCCCTATGGGAGGCTACTATGCAAGGCTATGAGGTATTTTCTTCATTATTGGTGAAGATACAAGAATCTTAATGTTAACCAATAACGGTCCGTAAATTATAGGAATCAGCCACTAAGCGGTAACTGCATTTGATTGGTGCTCAAATGGGATAACCTTTGGTGCTCTAAAAATAGGTGCTCAAACGGGAATACCTACTCCTCTTCTCTTACGTAATTTATGTAAAGAGAGTCGTTTAACTGGATTTTATTTTAAAGGTTCCAGGTTAAGTTTGGATTAATTAAATGATCACATGCAATCCATACTAATGTATGCACACAAAGAATATCATTAATTTTGATTTCAACACTATCAAATTAATTTTGGAAGAACGAAATTCTATCAAAGCAATTCTTTTCACAATTGAAAAGAGATCTTAAGTACACAATGAATGACCAATCAAAGTGATGGAACCGTTAAAGCGGACAAGACTGGAGATTTGTATTAACAATTGATGACCGAAGTGTGATGAAACGGGTTATAAGAGCTATTCATTAGATCAATGAAATGAATGATATTGATACCTGTCAAATTATAGACACTATTGTTATTGAATATTATTCAAATATGACTCTTTCACACATTGAAATGTGTTTATTAAATTACGGCTTTAACATTTAGAAGGCTAATGGTTTACGACACTGACATAATATATGTAGATATAGATTTTGTGGTAAAGGACTATAATTCGTTATTCTACCTTTGAACTAGCCTTTACTGTTCCGCTCTTGGTTAAAGGCCTGCCGCTATTAACCCGAATAACAAGGGCAATAGAAGTTTTACTCTTCAGTGTGGTGGATATTGAGTTCTCCAAGAACACAGTAAACATCAGTAGGATTAATACCAGCACCCTAATTGCATAACACACTACCATTCACAGTCTGAATCGTTTTGAAAGATATTGCTAATCAATTGCTTCATATGTTCGAAAAAATTGTTTACTCAACAACGTAAATAACGCAATGAATGTTGTTGAACTGTGAAACTGAAAGTCATTTCGATTGTTAGTCGGTTCCGCAATTACCACGCAGATCACAAGAGTCTAGGTCTAAAGAAATTCAAAGTAATACAATTCTGCAGCTGTCAAGCTTGCTAGTTTAAAACTTACAATTACAATTCCTAACAAATAATATACAAGGCAACATTGAAAGCAAATTCAGCTACAGCAAACAGAATTATAGTAATATCAGACGCAAATACAAGCAGTACAACCACTCACCGAGTTATAGATGGCAACAGTTTTGTCAAGGCTCGCAATAACGGCGCGGAACATGCCACAAATTATTTAGCTTTATATCTACCACTTTATCTTAATAGATTGTGTTGCAATATACAGTAAGTTGAAATCTCTGCACGAATTGGGGTACATCAATTGGCTTTATATATGCTGTTAGGTAATATGTATCATCGTAATTGATGTTATGAACTTTTGATTGAATGCACTCGTCTATAGATCAATTTATTTCTTTGGACTTTAATTCCAAGTCTATCTTATCACTTTTGACAGTTGAAGATTTGATAATTTTGATAGAGGCTTATCGTTATAATGATTTCACTTATTTATTTTTTTGTTCATACCTAATTGCATTGAAAACACAATTTCAATGTCACAATCGATAATCATTATGATCCTAAGGTAGGTATGTCCAAGTTACGTTTTCACCTTTTAAAATACCAAATCTCTTGTACTTACGCCACAAACACCTAGCAATCAGAATTAGCTTTCATTTCACTGCCTCAGAGGAAACCTTAAGTCTTTCCACGTATACCATTAGTTAGTTACCATACATTACCTACGTCTATCGCTCCAAGTCTAAAATACTCGTACCTACTTACCACCATTAGCGGCCACTTGCGACTTGAACTTTCTTAATGAACTCCGTGTCAAATAATTGAGTACACTTGAGCAGTTAGGAAGAAGTTCTAAAGTATTCTGAACTCCACATACTTTTAAACATTCTAAAAGATGTTGGCTGTAGTGGTTCCGTTTCTATTTAAGTCTATATTTATCTAAAACGATGGCAAAATTGGTTAAATTCAATGCTGAATCAATCAGCTGAACCCAATTGAACTCATTCGTTCATAAATTTTCAATACAATTGTCATGGTAATGAATTAATGATTTCACAAATTAGCTGTCTGTCTATGCACATGTTTTTGCAAAATTATGTTAAAAAAACAAGGATAAAATTTTTTGGAACGATGAACTTGAATTTTCTCTTTAACCACGAGAGAGAGAAATAAAATCTATAGAAATCAGAAGAGTACAGTAAGCAATAAAAGTCGTGATGACACGGATGTTCCCATGGTTTTGCTGTTTTGCTTTGCAATTTATAGCTTCAGTGTGACCCAGCTTGTCTCAGCCTACCTGTGTATAATTAGTAGCTTTCAATATTCATACAAACAGTCTAGTCATTTATAAATTATTATATCCTTGGCATTTCACCCGAGATAGGACGAAGAATTTATGTTCTACTAATTCACACCATAATTTTGCGTTGCGCAAGTTTGAAAATATCACGACTTCTGTTAATGTTTATAACATACAGATTAAACTGTGATGGAGTAAACAAGTTGGGACTATTTACTTTGTATTTCTAGGTTACGATACTTTGTAGCTTATCTCAATATACACTGTTTTATTGTGCTGGTTAATTTTATGTATTTACCTAATCAACAGTATTTAAAGTGTTCTGCCATTTCTAATTTGCTGCCAAAGCTGTGGAAAGTTGGAAGTTTTTAGGGTCACCGCAGCATGTCTTTTTCTTCCTTTTATCAGCTGTAATATAAGTATCTCTACTAGCTATAATCGTCTTTCAAACACAAATACACGCACACAAAAACTGTCGAAAGTTATCCTGAATATTATTGCTCTAAATAATTAAAAGTGATCCTACATTGATTTCGATTAGGCTATAATTTATGGTTTCGAATGACAGACTGACAGCAAGAATCCTGTAGCTTCAAAGGTTGTCTTTAAAAGATCGCTTTTAGCGATAAGACCGCCCATTGTGTCACCCTATGTACAGTTCCTATTTTTATGTCTGTAATTTATTTGGTGTACATAATAAAGAGTATTTCTATTCTATTCTATTCTATTGCCAATGTTAGATATTCTATATCCACTGCTAGTTCGAACACAAAAGCTTTGCCATTGAAAACGATTTCTTCGTGTCAGTTTTGTTCTTGGTGACTTTTAGGTTTAAAACATTTACTGGCAGAAATTACAGCCAGTTAGCACAAAAAGTTCGTTACTAGAAGAAAGTTCAAGAACAAAATAGCGAATGTAAAAAGACGCTTAACGAAGCCGACAGCATTTGTACTACGTCATTGTGATCAGGTTTTGTAGTGGACTGAACCTTTTGGTTACGGAGATATTGAAGATCAAAGCTTAGTATTTTTTGCTCAATTTTACTTAGGTTGGTGTACTGTACAGAATACTTAAATAACGGTTATGTGATGAGTCTTTGTATAGGTACCCTGTATGTAGAACGGGAATAAGTTATGAATATATGCAGCCTAAAACATAATGTAAACATCTTTGGTTTATATTATAAATAAATAATGAGCCAAGACTCCTAATCTTAACCAATTTGTGTTAAAAATTGGGTCGCATAACGTTCACTGAATATCAGAAAGCAGTTTCACTGAGATTGATTGGAAATGAAAGCGCTTTTAGATTCAATAGGGACGTTATACCGATGGATCTAGGGATGCTCGCGGTTTAGTTTTGTTATCGATACCGTTTTATTCTCTTTCAGAATGATCTTTGTTCAGTTTGAACTGGATTTTCTTGAAACAAGTAGAACTCCCTTCAAGAAAATTCAATCCCCATTTTCATTGTTAGAAAAACGGACTGAGAACATACAGGATTATGTTTTGCTCGTAAAAATCAAATGATCAACAAAATTTCGAATTGCCTTAATAGAAGTTACCTATTACCTACTTGATTATGGTTGACAACTGTGCCAATCCGAACCTTTTTAGAACCCTTAACCCTTTTTTTAACCTTTTTTTTTTAAATTCGTAGTAGGACAACAATATTCGAATCAGAAAATGACCGAACATTCGGCCGATACAGTGGTTAACCGCTTCGGAGTAGACCCCCTGTTTTCTCCCAAACTTATCGATACCTCAATATCGACATCGTCGATAACTAAGCTTATCGACGACGTCAAACTAGCTCTCTCCCACAATTTCATCCTTAGAGTACAAATATTTGAGCAGAAATGTTCCGAGGGATCGGAACATTTCTGCTCAAATATTTGTTTCAATTAGACGTCTCAGAGGTCCCTCTTAGGGCTCCACGTCAAACAAATGATGATCGGTATATCAGGAGTGACGTACACGACTTGATATTAGGAAGACTTTTACTCGGAGGGACCGTTTTTGTGTGTACCTAATGGCTGTTTTGGGTATTGTAAGATAGCGTATTTATTGGGAAAGATGTCAGAAAAAGGTTTTTGTCAAACGTTCATTTGGAGAGTATCTTTTGTAACTACCAATTTCCTTGATAAAAGTTGTAATTAGCTTAGTAAGAAAGAGAAGATTGTTGGATTCGGAAGTATAGGTACAAAAATAAAAATACTTTTATAAAGACAGAAATCTAAACTTGAAATGACTTTCACGTCAATAGGAAAAAGCAATTAAAAGCATCCAAGTTACTTACTGAAAAAACAAATTAGAAACGTGCAAACACCATCTCAAACGAAACAACACAATCGTCTCAACGACACGCTAAAGATGACGACAAAAAAGTGTTCGCAAGTTTTCCACTAAGGTCATTATTATTTTTCTGATGTCTGCGAGTTCCTCCCCTTAAGTCAGAAGTCGCCGACGACTTTAATTAAGCGCGACTTAAGACTTTAATGACTTCGAAGATAATTTTTTTGGAGCTAAGTAACGCGCCTACCTTTTTTACTGAGCAACTGGATTAAAAACTGTCTGCTAAGTTTTGAATGTGATAAGAATAATTTACGCATATTCATATGTAAGAGTTTATATCTTAACTTTTAAACCTAGTGGAATTACACATAAGAGGTTAGCCCCTTCCATAGATTATGAAAACATTAGGTAAGTACATAGGTACTTACCTAATGTTGTTGTGTAACTGTCTACGTGTTTGTTAGACTGGAAGCTGACCCCAACATCGTTGGGAAAACAGATTGATTAATTGATGTGATACCAATAATCTTACAACAAATTAAATAATGATAAAATAGCGTGTATCGTTTGTTTTTACACTTGTATACATTGGCGCCGATTCTGTTGTGTCACAAACTAAACTAAATTTAAGTTCAGGCATCTTTTTCTTTCTATTTCATTAAGAAAAGGACAGAAGATAAATATTAGTTTAGTCCTGTCAAATTAGTCAGCGCCTGACGTAAATTGACGTATGTTGGCATTTTTTTAATCTCGTCTAAATTGTCTATGGAGTATCTTAATTTGACAGGACTAAACTAATATTTATCTTCTGTCCTTTTCTTAATGAAATAGAAAGAAAAAGATGCTTGAACTTTAATTTAGTTTAGTTTGTGAACAACAGAATCGGTGCCAGTATGCGATAGTAACGCGTGCACGCCTGATGAACGATTCGGAATGCGCCGCTGCAACATTATAGCTTGCTGTAACTAAACCGTCAGGCGTTTGAAGTGGAACGCATAGTCAAAGGAAATGTGACGCATTTGTACGTACGTTGCCATATGTCCATACGCTTTGTCACTTTTGTGGTATTATGTGTAACATAATATTGTATTTCATTTTTTACATGTGCCTTTATAATAATTAACTTAATTAATTAATCGTTGAATGTGTTTTCAGGTAATTTCTTCATCACAGTTCTTCATAGTTACGTACGTCGCGTCGGTTAGGTATGTTAGCAACTTATTTATTAATTTTATGTAAGTAACATTTAGGGTTAGTAATGTTTATTCTTTAAATTGGTTTTATCAAACACTTTTACGCGTGAAAAAAAAAAAAACCTAGACTAGATGATGTTATGATTATTTAATATTAAGTAATGGTTAAAAATCGACTCAAGCATTTAAAAAAAAAATATTGTTCTAAGTAAGTAATACAAGTTAATAGACAAAAACTAAAGGAGAAAATCGTCTTTGAATAAAGCCAAGTGTATACATACTTTTGCTCGTGATTGTACCTAATAATTATTTGAACATTATTCTATGGGTAGGGATAACTACATGTTGTACTCGAATTCGACACGAGAGACATTAAAGGACCCTTTACACGACTTTCCTCTAAAACAACCCCAATACTTAGGAACTGTCTGTCATGTACCTACTCTAAACTTTAACGACGCTAATCGCCATAATAATAGACGTAAGACATCAAAGCGAACGATACGTGTATTAAAGATACCCTTGTAATTATACAATATACATATTATACATACATACCTACACATTGTACAGCATGTAGCTAATGTATTCACTCCTCTAGAGGTAACAAAGGCCCCGTTCAGAGGAACCGTTGACTAAGTGAATATCGCGAAGGGGCACCCACTATATTTTACACGGAGATAAAGATTATATCTACGTAGGAAGTGGCTTGGCAATGTTGGCGTTTGAATTACGTTGGTAAATGATTAAGATAAGTTGGTACGGCGATCTTTGAAATACGTGGTTTATTGTGTTTTTAGCTTTAAGTATTGGAATTAGGTACGTTTTACTTTCACGTGTTCCAATATTTATTTAAAAAAAAACAATGTTTTGTATCAAGCACAGCTAAAAGGGCACTTTGGCAGAATTATACAAGGATATGTATGAATCATAATGGACAGTTAAGTTAATCGTATCAAATCCCATTGATGAAGAATGTTTCAGTAATTTTTTTTTGTCTGTGCTAACCAATCAACCCAGTCCAAATCTCTTTGATTATTAGATATTATTTATTACTAGCTTGTACCCGCGGCTTCGCACGCGTTAAATTAAATCCTGATTCGAAAGACACGTGGCGCCATCTATTATCATAACGTTAATGTTGTTTTCCTCGGGAACAGCACTTTTTTTCGGGATGAAAGGTTTCCGTTTCTGTACATCTGACAACGTATATGCAAAATTACAGGATGATCGGTTCAGTGGTTAAGGCGTGAAAAGTAACAAACAAACTTACCTTCGCATTTATAATATTAGTTAGGATAAGCCTATGTTGTCTCACTGCAGGCAAAGGTTTCCCTTCCCTTTTTCCACTTTTTCCGTCGCGAGCCAATCCAATCCGAATCTGGACTAGACAGGTCCGCTCAATCTGTGTGGTTCTTTCCTCAAAAGACCATTTCAGACACTAATCTACATGGTCCTCAAAGATTATGTCCGGATTTTTTATATACACATTGACATTGATGAATTTTATTTAGACAATGACATGAATATTTACTTTGTAAGTAATTTTTATTTTTTTTATTTAATTATTGTGAATGTGAGGACTATGTGGGTCATTTCTTTTTTCCTTCTTAGTTTTAATCATGATCTGGCAGTTTGAGTAGTTTATGCGGCCTACCCAAATGTCCTGTCTTTGGTATTGTTTGTCGAATCGTTGAGCTCCTCAAGTTCTGAGTTGAGCTGCACGATTTTTGACAAATGCGTGGTTCTTTCCTCAAAAGACCATTTCAGACACCAATCTACATGGTCTTCACAGGATCTGACCAAGATTTTGTCTGGACTTTAAAAGAGACTGTGACTTCTGAGTTTGTTTCGGCCTTTCTTCTCAGAATAGTCAGTTAGGAAACGCCGACCTCATCTAGTTTAAAAAAAAATATGATTGACGTGTAAAAGTGTTTATACAAACCTACTTACAGAAATAAAATCATTTATCATTTATCGAATTTGTAATTAACCGGCCTAAAAATAAATAAAATTTGATAGATCAAAGCTTTACTATCTTAGGGCTGATTTTTCAATTGAAAGATATTTTTTGTTCGTGGAATAAAATTGACGTGTGACACCTTTCTAAGGAAAAACTGTCAAAAATTCAAAATTATACCTCCGATAAAATTATCTGGTTTTGGAAAAATCAGCCCTTAGATAAATAGATCAAATACAACTTCTGTTAGTTTTTGTTCTATGTCCTTCAACCGATTAATTTACTTTGTGCTGATTTCATCAAAGTTAGATATCTTTTATCCGTTTAATAAAAATGACGTTTGACAGTTCAATTATGGAAAAACTGACAAAAATTAAAAATTTATTCTCAGGACATGTTAGGAATAAAAGTTTGGTGAATTTCCCGCTTAGTCGTAATTATTTAAAATAAGCGTAACATTAGAGATCAAAGACACTCTTTCATCATTTGCATCAACAGCTAAAAATATGTCAAGCACGTCTGTCTCTTCAACATTCTCAGAAACTTAGAAAGACATTTCTAGGTAACAATTTGCATCCTCAGCCGGCTGTTAACACAATTTATACTGGCGTCTAGTTGGCACAATCAGGACTCTTCGCATTGCTAATTGTACCTCTTCTTTGTCCGACTTGCCCAACTAACAAGGATAATCCAACTAAAATTAGTGCTGAAATCTCTGGCCAGACCAGATGAAAGTAATAAAAAAAGAGAAACATGTTTAATTAAAGAATTGTCTTTAGCTGCCGTGAAAACGAATTGAAATACAGTTAATTAAGCTACCGTTGAATAGTTTTTCAGGTTTGAGAGTGCTGAAAAAGTCTGCCATGATTGTACGTTACATCATACTTTTGTCTTACTTTATAGAATTCAAGTTAGATTAAGTTTAAGAATAGCTTCGTACAGTAAGCCGCAGGTCAGTCACTTTGAATTGTTTTTGTAAACCGGTTTGTTTTTCTGAAATCAAATCTGTTACCATTACCAGTGACGTGCGGCCTACTATACCAACTTAATACGCTCAAAATATTTTATAACAGTATTCAATGAAAATCTCCATCAATGGTAAAAATTAGTTTCCATTCTAATTAAATGAAATGAAATGGCCCAATTATTTCTTCTTTCCTCTATAAAATATTATCTAAATTAGTTCTCTACCACTGCTTTCCTGTAGTATCGGGCACAATCCCGGTACCCATTAAAATCAATGAAGTAACCCAGAGGGCTGGCACGCCACTTTAAAAATAATTCATAGCCTCCCCTTCATTACCTACCCTTAGAGAGGAAATACTTCACGAATTGTTTTAATTATGCCAAAATTTTCTTCAAAGATTCTTCTACTATCGATTTTATGGAATCCAATGATTTGTTTTGAGTGATTTTTAATTAATTGAGATGAGTACGAAATGATTTTTCTTCGTTAGTAATTAGTTTTAATGACTAGATGATATCATGCCAATATTGAAGATTTGGAGCTTTTTAATTAAATATTTAAAAAAAGCTGTTTATCGCCGCTAATAATATGTAGGTATACAGATGCAAATAAAGGCAGACATTATATTGAACCGATAGGGTAGTTTGGAGGCACTTATTAAAGAGGGTAAATCAAATAGGACAAGCAGGGAAGGGATACAATGGAATAATTTGTCTTTTTATTTAACTTTATTTTTTTGGCGGAAGAAAGTGAGACTGGTATTTGCATGAACGCTCTAAAAGAGAGCAGAGAAAGCAAGGAAAGTCGGGGATGTAACTGTTGCGGTTAAAATTTTCTCTTTATTTACACTTTACTCTTCAAATGACAGTGTTAGAAAGTTAGTCTTAAGGTACTTTTCTTACTTCAATGCAAATAAAACATGATTTGTTTGTTTTGATTTTTCCAAGGAACCCATTTAAATTCATCGTTCATTGGTAGTAGTGTTTCTAGATCGTCTGTCGAAGTATCTACTGACAATATTAGCCATAGTTACTGCTGTCAAAAATATGAATCTTTTCCTATAATTTTCTTAGGAGAAAACCAGAAGTAGGTTTAACTCTCAGGAACGGGCTATTAAGTCAATGATTGTCTCAGGGAGGGATAAAATTGGACACTACGGTAGCCCTATTCTATCAAGTGCGTAGGTGATGTAGAGATTATATCCCGTTTGGTGCTTAAATGTGACCTTTATGAATACTTTAAAAGTAGATGGCAAAAACTAGGATAAAAATATGAACACGTAGAACCATCTTCTAGGAATAATTATTGAATTAATATGACAATTGGCAAACTATGATTTCATTCACTCGTCTCGGTACTGAGTCCGTAGATCTCTCACATTACCTACCTCATAATTGAAAACTACCACTTCTAATATCGCATTGTTGTACCTACAGGTAATTAATTATTAATTACTTGCGTCACAAGACGCATATTCGCGTGTATTTCCATACCTAGACAAACATGCACGTCCACGTTAATCACAATATGCGTTAGTCGACGATTAATTATGTGGTATTAATTCATCCGGGCTACGGGCTGTATCTGGTGGGTAAGGTAATGCGATTATGATGGCGTTTCATAATTTAATTCGCGGTAACAATTTTGTTAATTAATACTTAATGATATTGCTTTTATTGGTAATTTACAGGGTACCTATTGTGTGGGAATTGTTTGGTTTTTATTAATTACTAGCAGCGCCCCGCGGTTTCACCCGCGTAAGTTTTGATCCCAAAACTACCCTATGTCCTTCCCCGGGATGCAATCTATCTCTCTGCCAAATTTTATCGAAATCTGTTCAGTGGTTTAGGCGCGAAAAGGTAACATACAGACAAACAGAGTTACTTTCGAATTTATAATATTAGTATGGATTTAGGTTCCTATAATAAGATACTAGCTTTTACTTAATACTTAACTATGAAGTTAAGAATGTTATGTCGTTAGGATATCTAAGTAATGTGTCGTGCTTATTTTCGTCTGTAAACAATTACTTAAGAGCGTAACCAAATCGATAGCTTAGAATTAATATTAAGGCGGACTAACACAAAAAGATAACACATGGCCGATGGGGCCGAAAGGTCAGCAGTGGTGAACGCATACCGGAAGACGTAGCGTTGGAAGGCCTAACAAAGGTGGTCCGACGACCTTGTGAAGGCCGCAGTAACCCGTTGGATGCGAGGTGCTTGGGGGAAGCCTATGTCCAGCAGTGGACGTCTTTCGGCTGAAATGATGATGATGATGAACACAAAAAAAGAACCTAAGACAAGGATTTATTTGTGTTTGTACAAAAGGTACTTAATGAGGATTTTTCAGCAGAATATTAGTTGACTTGTTTATTAATTATTTATTAGTCATTAATATCCCACTACTGGGCAAACGCCTCCCTACACTCTTTCTTCCTCTCTCTGTCCAGAGCTGCCAAGCATCAATCTTTATTAAAAGAGTCCAGCTCATTCCGCCATGTCCGTCTGGGCCTGCCGCGATGCGGTTTGCCATCAAGTGGGCCCACTGGGTCGTTGCTGACTTGTTTAATAGAACTTTATTTTGGCTTGCCTTATGGCCATGATATAGTACAGACTAAAAAGGCTACTTCTAACTCAAATCGTATACCTCGACACCTTGCTGCTTACAATAGAAAGCTTTCTTCCCGGTTAACAGTTTAATTACCTACCCTCTTTCCTAAGTTTATTGACAAAACCCAAGTACTCTACACATAGTACCCATACATAAAGCTGTATTGTATTTTCACGTTTCGTGACAAACGCACTTCACAGATGAAATATGAATAGGAAAGGGGGACGGGGTGAAATTTTATGAGGCTCCAGCAAAATATATCACCGCACTTGTAATATTACTTGGTATAAACAAATGAAATATGTGGGAGATGAACATTCGCAGATAATAGTATAGTTTTGCTAACACTTGTGTATTTTCTTTGTTACTCAGATAACCCCATGAAATGTTCACGCCCTTCATTTTAATTTTTTACTTCAAGTTTTTATGCAGCTCCGTCTGATGTGTTTCTCTTTAAATCTTATGAACACCTGTACGTAGTGTAGGTATACATTCGCGATAATAATGTCTAATATAATGCTATTGTTGCTCTGTAATGAATACATATATGTATTTTAATTAGGTATCTTTTCTGTGACAATTTTCGTGTAGAGATTTATTTACTTAGCAAAATAAATGCTGCTTTTTTTGCTTCGTATGGATCTCAGTAATTAAGTTTAATGCTCAAAGCACTGAAGGCATCCATGCCTTCAGTGGACATACATAATTATCTACTGAATCAATAGTTACATATTTAAATCGATAATTGAACCCATTCAGTATAGAGGTTCTGAAAAGATGTACCATTAAAATATTAATCAAGAATAATGCATTTTTGCCCCCCGTTCAAGTTGCGCCACTTTTTTTTTATATAGAACAATTTACTTGATCATAATTCTTATTACTTTTTTAAGTATCATAAAACTTTATAGGCCTATACATAAATCGTTCTACCTAATATAAAAAAATGCCCATTCTTCAGCGTTCCGTCGCCAACAGTAGTGCAAAGTGGGCCAATTCAACACAATTTATGGTATGGCTCGCTGCCTCCGTTTATGGTTTTACAGCATATTTATCGTTTTATGACAATAATGGGGGTGGTTTATGATAATTCCTGAGTCCTCCCGAAATATACGAGACGGAATGTCCTTTCGTAAAACTGTTGGTGTTAGTGTTGGTGAGAGCAGTGGTAACGGCCGCGACGACAGTTGTAGGTCGTAGGTTCGAACCCAGACAGGCGCTTTACTTTGTGTAAATTATTTCATCACCACTGCTCTCAAAACGTTGAAGGAAAACATCGTGAGGAAACCGGCATGTCCTAGAACCAAAAAATTCGAAGACATGTGACATCTACCAACCCGCACTGGGCCCGCGTGGTGGATTACGGCCCACTCCCTCTCACCGAGAGGAGGCTTGTGTCCCAGCAGTGGGAACATTATAGGCTGATTATGGTATGGTTATGGTTGGTGTTAAAGTAATGAGTACTTAAATGGGTTTCATGAAGACCACAGTTTATGAAAACTTAATTTAAGTAATATTTCCTGAAAATGCTTTTCTCTTAAAAATATAAATGTACTGAACAGTAAGTATATGATTGCAAAACAAGGTTTTTCTTCAGTAAAGACATGTTTTGAACCATCGATCGAGTCAGTTTTTTCTATACTAAAACCTTACATTTGATCGAGATACTGACTACTTAGTACCGGACAAAGTTGTCAGTTTTCGTATAAATAATTATGTATAAACAAACAAATAAAATTGAAGTGTCTGTATGTAATGTCAAAATAACAGCTTTTTATTAACTGCATATGAAAGTAGGTATACATATACTGTCATAAAACAAAAAAAACTAATTTTGTCTCTGTCTGTCTGCCTGTCTCACGGTTTGTCTCTTTGTTCCGGCTAATCTCCGAAACGGCAGAACCGATTTTAACGGGACTTTCACTATCAGATATAAGGAATAACTCAGGCTACTTCTTTTTATAATTAGGGTTCCTCGTTAAAAATTAAAGCCCATGAAATCCAATCTATTATAATATATTTTCCGACATGCACGCGAACGAAGTCGCGGGTAGAGCTAGTTATGAATATTACCTTAGCCGGAATAAAGTTCGACACAAACACTGGCTTGAAGGTAAGCTAAAGTTAAGACTTGCATGTTTTGTAAATAATACAAATTAAAACAGAACTATAGAGCGACATAGACACACTATTTTTCGCATTATATCAGCCACTAATTTTGTGTTCTCAAACCCATTGTATGGTGGCATATAATATTTATTCGAAATAAACACTCGTGTATGCACGGCTTAACTTAATACCGAAATCATTAGAATTTAACTAAAGTGGAGTTTGTTTCAAGTATCCCCCGGTATCAGGATATTTCATTCATTCTTACAAAGCAGACCTCAAACTACTAATTAGACCTTTATAACATCCATTGCTGGTCAAAAACCATACAAACAAATTTCACACCTAACAAAAACGTCAATGGATATCGAAATATACATTACTTCAATATACCAACGACACTTTCGGTGCATTGGTACAGTTGCTGGGTTGTAATAACGTTTCCGCTCTTTACCCTGATGTTTGCTGAGCCAATGCAAACAAGAGAGATTGTATAGGAACCTTTATGTTTATGTAATTTTCGGGTTTCGTGTATATTTTTGATGTCGGCTTTATGCCCACGGATGATGGATTAAAGTTTCATTATGTAGTGTGTACTAAAGGTATTCTTTTAAAATTAATATTAGGCTTATTGACTGAATAATCTTAAGTCTTAGTTTTAGTAACTTAACTTTAGCTATTTGTATGCGGTTTAAAATTAACTACTTTTATTTGGTATTCCGCATTCTAAGTGCAAAAATTAAGACAAGAATATTCATATTTTATTAATAAAACCGTAGTGCCACTTAGAGTAAAAGCTCATCTTCGCGTAATTTACGCTTAACTTGAGTTTAGACGGCCATGAAACTAATTTGACTTTAATATTCTCGTTCAAAATAAAAAAGGTCTGACGTATATCCTACTAATATTCCTACTTTTCCTAATAATATTATAAACGCGAAAGTTTATTTGGATGGATGAATGGATGGATATTTCTTACTCTTTCACGTAAAAACTACTGAACGGATTTGGATGAAATTTGGCACACAGTTCATAACCAGGATTAACACATAGGATACTTTTTATTCCGATATTCCCATAGGATCAAACCTATGCAGGTGAAACCGCGGGGCGCTGCTAGTTTAGCATAAAGTTAAATTTAAAAGACTAGTCAAGGACTAGTTTCACGATTTTGGGGCTATTTTAGACCAGCCCTAACTTTGCTTAGGATCTGTCGAGAAAGTCGTATCCTATGTCGATTAGCATGTTGTACACCTTACTTGCACTTATACCTGTAAAAAAATTTAAATTAAAGGTAGGTAGACGAAAAATACGGTAATATTTTCTCATTGTTTGTCTAATTTATTTTTAGTGTAGGTATTTGTGTATTTACGTATATTTATTTGTGCTTTTATTTATATGTAATTAATTAGGTATATATATTTATTATTTAAGCGTATCTTTTTATTTAAAAATATGTATTCCTCAATTTTCATTATTGCACTTACCACTGTCTCTGCATTATCCAAAGGTTGTCCGGTAGCAAAACGCCTATGGCATTAAGTCCGCCTCTGAACATTTGTGTACTTTTAAAGTATTATATAAATAAAAACTTTGAGTATTTTCTGCTTGGCCCTCATTTAGCACATTGGGCACTGTTCCTGTTGACAGCGACGCAAACGAATTTTTTGATGCCCTATGATTCTTTTGCTTATTTTTTCATATACATTGTACATATATTTGTATTGTATTATTATTTTAAATGTTTGTGGTCAGCGGTAGCCACTAGTGGTCAGCGGTAGCCACTAGTGGTCAGCCCAGATACTTTCCATATATCTATCTGGCGAAGTGTCGAGTTTCCGCTTATATTATGTACCTAAATATTATCATGATATGAATACATATCTGTTTAAAATACAAAAAAAAATTGCATGTTGAAACTCACTACTTTTAGAAGATCTTAGTAAATAAGGAAATCTGAAGTTCCCTGAGTTGCATACCAGCAATTACTTGAAATTACGTGACATTTTGTTGCAGGCACCTTTACTCTCTACTTACATAGAAGATAAATTACGTATCACACAAACGTTTCCGAGTACCCGATACTTACATATCCTAACGTTTATGCCTTCAAGCGGAACGCAACCTGTTTGATATATTTGCAGAACACGACAATGTTTGTTTGTTGCTCCCGCGCAAACTGAAATAAATGAGTTTGTCTTGTAACACTATACGTTTGTTTGAAACATCTGTATTCATCCGATTGGCTTCGATCAAATGTTCCAAATCAAATGATTTAGTGTGCTAGCAGCTGGATTTCAAACGGGAATAGATTTCCTGTAATTGATGTTGTAAAACTGATATGGGAGGAATGAACTGGAGGCAGGACGCGTCTTTCTTAGAATCTGGATAACTAACCTATAGGCTCAGCCACATTAAAAATTTCCTTGAATTTTCAGCAATCGGTTTGGTTTGTAAGTTTATTTTAACTACTTTTTAGAATTCTTCAGGTAGACCATGCATCAAAAATGACAAGATATTTTCAAAGGCTTAGACTTACAAAGGCATAAGAACGCTAGAAACTTCTAGGATAGTTCTACATGCACAACAATCTATGATGCCTTTGCTATTTGTTTCAAGCTATCAATAATATTCCTCTTCTTAGCATGTCGATCGTAAAAATAACACGAAAACGATACCTATAGTTTTTTTTTTAATTTGTTTCGCCCAAAATTCAGCAACGCAAATTTTGATCCCTTACGCAGCCCTTAGGTCATCACTGGTGCAGGGCATGCGGTGCAAGATGGTACATGAGCCATTGTCTGTCGAAAGACGCCGCATACACACCGGGGATCTGAGTCGTCCATGAACCCCCACTTGTGAAGGTTGTCCTGGCTGTGACCTACTTGGGTACGAAGTCCATTTAAGGTTTCCCAAGTAGGCCTTGTGCCAGGGTGGGAGGCTCTCAATAAAGAAATCAGGAGGTTTAGGCAGTTCTTGCCAAAGATCACATGATCCTGTGAAGGGGTTGCCATGGGCTGGACTCACGCTCTCAAGAAAATAATAATCATATTATTGTGTACGATGAATCCAAATTCTAATACATATTAACATACTCTTACAAAAGTTGTGAATAGCTTTGACACGTTCAGAATAACTCATTCCCATTCCCTTTTATCACCGGGAACGTAATGAGGTCACAATATATCGATGCTCGTAGGTACCTGACATTTGACCTAACTGCCTGAGTCTAGACCAGACTCAATGTCTTGCGTGCGATGCTAAAATGAAAAGGCACGACATAGACAAGTAATGTAATTTCACACCGTCACCCCGTCACGATGAGTGAAAATCCATGGGAAATTGTTTCATTTTAGATATCATTGTTTGTGACATACATTTCACTTCACTTAGTTTGTTCTTGATATTTATGTGTGTATTTTATAGGGATTGTTGCAAACAGAAAGCTTTGGTATCTAACTGCAGATGTACCTTTTTGTTTTGTAAGTACTTGATCAGAATACTAAAACCTGATAGTTTTTTTTTGAGCCATATTTTTGCTCAAAGTAATTGAACGTAGATTAGTTATATAGTTTTGGTGTATTTAGGCGATTTGATTATATTTAACACTAGCTTCTGCCCGCGTCTTCGTTTGCGTGGAAGTCGTAAGATACCACAAATTATTAAAAATAAAACAGCCACGTTTTTATAAAACTTTCCTGAATACTACGATTGTAGTTTTGGTATTAGAAGCCAAAATACGAAGAGAGTCAACACTGGTGATGCAGTAGCAAGCGACGTACAGTTGTCCGAGTGTAAAGCAGCTCGTTCTAAGTTCGCAGCCTTCAGTAGTAATTTCCTTTAACATTATATGGGAATCCTCTCATTTAATGATGATGATGAGGTTAAGTTGAAGATAAGTAAAACTTCACATAATATTTAAAAGCAATCAAATCCCGTAAGCTGATGTTAATCAAAATACGTGAAGCTGAACCAGCAGCATCTCTAACCGTAAACTTGAACAACAATGTTAAAGTTAAGTAAGTGTTAGATAAGAGACATTAACATAAGACGAAGTGAGCAGGTGGTTCAATGTCAGTAGAACATTCAACGTACACTTTCGAAGTAGCGTTACCTGTTCGCGTGTCCGTTGAATGGTCAGAATTTCAATTGAGTAGGTAAATATTTACTTGGTTTCAAATATTGATAATTCGGCGGAAAATTGCGTGATAATATTGATTTGGAATTAAGCCTGCAACGTTATAAGCTTACGAAAGTTAGATAATTTTCAAGATTGTTTTTTTTTCAAGTCTTATCTGGTGATGACATTAAATCAGACAGACAATCGTGTTGATGATGGGTGTGTGACTGCAGAATGATGTTACAATGTGCCAAATTCTTGCTTTACATACTCTACATGCATTTTTGACTCTTCAATAATTACAAGACTACTTATTCTTTATTTTCCTTCAAACTGATCTGTAATTGCTAGGCACTTTGTTGCTTTATAATATAAATGAGTCTTGAGAACACTAAACATTGCAATATTATCTGGAACCTAATCATATTATTATGTGGTAAATTAATAAAATAATGTGTAACTAAGATTTACTAAGTATAGGTGCGTAACGCTGACACACAATGTTGCAACTTATCTCTACATAATTACCTTACAGGTAAACTCAAAGATAAAGTTTATTACCTTACCTGAGGTTATCAAATAAGTTATCAAACATGACCTCTTTAGGTTTATTTTTATATTGCTGTTTCATTGCATAAACATTCAGCTCTTAACATGCGTCAATTGAGAAACTGAACAAATACGCATTCAAGGTCCCGATGAAAGCTTGCAATTAAAATTAATTGATTATGATGGGTAAGCGCCATGAATTGCATTTGGCAAGCAAATTTATTTGATCGCTTATCGTGTAGTGTTGTTATTTGTACACACACTGACGGTACTGATACTGATGCACGATAATAAGAAGTACCTAATACGAAGTACCTTCAAATTATTGATACCTTGGATAGAACCTTACCTTGAATGTATTGGATTTAACAACGTATAGATTATATATTATAACATTGGTGGAATGCAAAAAATAAATTGCCTGTGGGGGCTGTGGGTATTGAACATACGGTGCTTGCTGACCTGCTCTTCAGTTTTTTTTTTTTGTTTTGTGCTTCAAAAACAGATTCTCGTCAAGCATATCCGAAAATGTCAACAGATACAGTCAAAATCGCTCTGGATCTGTCAATATGAAGATAACAACAAAAGACTGGAACTGGATTCATCAAGTTGCTATAAATAGAAGTGGTTCCCATTCTATTCTCGAAAGAGAGAATGCCCTCAAAGTTCTACGAAATCACAGCAAAAATAAAAATTGAATAAGGTTGGGTTCTCTATACGTGTATCTTTTTCGTTTTATAGTCTAAAAATACATTTCTCACCATATAATTCTGCAAGTACATTATATCAACCGCCTTCGCTGTTCGTAACAAGCTCTCGCGACGATTGCATGTACGTGACCTCCATCCGAGGCTCCTTTACTTATAAACAATTATATTCCTGTGTTTCTTAATACATTCGATCAAACGTATGCAATCGTGCTGTTGCTTCTATGTTTGTATGGTTTTTATACGTGGTTGGAACTGGATGATGAAATGAAATGATTTTCCTTTTGGTTGATTTTGTTTTCCTCAACTGATCCCATCACTTGTCTTCCAATAGTTGCACGCCTATTTGTAACCGAAGTTCCTTCACAGTGCTCTTCTTTGTTTTTCAAGGCATTTTCACCATCGAGGTGATGGTGAATAGACTCAGGAGTGTTCCAATCCGAAGTTGCTCCACTACATCAAGTTTAACCCTTCTTCTGGTTGCCGGTATAGGTATACCATTAATTCATGAAAAAAAAACAAAGATACAATGTTCTTGTTCCGAAATTCAAAAGAATCCTTTTCGTATTCATCTTAATCCATAATTACAGCGAGTCAACTACATAAATATTTATCTCCGGGCCCTGGTCTTAACCAGAAGAATTTTCTAAAGACTATACAGTCTCATAGTTGACATAACATGTTCTACATATTTCTTCAAATTACACGAAAGTGTCTCTGAGAGCTCAAAAGCTATTGTGTGTTGTGACAATGTTCACTTTCATTCAGCCCATATGTGTCACCGTAGTGAAAGTGAGGAATATTGAGATATGAAAGTATTACCCAGTCATGGTGTTGTTTTAGTATGCGTTCCTGTTACGTGATGTTCCTGTATTGTAGCTTAACAATAAGCAGTAAACTTGATATACATCGCTGAATAAGTAAACTTGCGACCCATGTGTTCAATTCTTAAAGTAGTAGATGAAGATAGAAGTAGTTGGTGATAACAACAAGTTTTGATGATACACTCTAAAATATTATACTACTAACTTATAAAAATTAAAGAGTTTTTACTACAAGTCTACATGACCCGTTTTAACTACGTCATCATCTTTATTGCAACTATAAAAGGTAGAGATGCAGAACGATTACTCAGCAAAAACTTTATTACAGCTGTTTATACTTAGAAAACTGTTACAGACAACAATAATAGATTCAATAAACTTAAAATTGTTGGGTTATGAAAAGGGAAAAGAAAAGAGAAAACGGGAGACAAATATTTCAAGTAAGTACATACTTAAGTTTTATATTTGGATGAAAATAAGTACAGACAATTTCACAACTCCAACAAAACCGTCAATCCAAGTGGAAGATCATAAAGATGGACGGAAATAATTTCCCCTTCCGAGATTAAAAATCAGACAGTATTTATGGGCTCAGAGCAATTTTAAATCTCCTTATCTTTACCGGCCAGGTGTAAAACCCGAACTGTTAGCTTTTGCTAAAGGCGATGTTGCAACACAATCACGATCGACCTTGTCTTTACATTTATTGCCGTCCTTTTCTAACCCAACAGCAGTTTTCGTAGATTTATCAACTTTTCCTGGGTTGTTATGACTAAAACTATTGTTATTAAGTGGCATACAGGCGGGAAATACTGTGTGGTTAAAAAAGGGGTATATCTGTAGGAATTATGAAGGGATGTAGTTCCGGACATGCGTACTGGAGTGGGACGGCGACAGCCGGGCATCGAGTCAACGTCAGTTGTTAGCCGGTCGTCGCGGCGCGCGTTGTGTTCCCCGCGCCCATACAACCGTTTCGATACAGTACACATATCAAATTTCACGCGAAAATTTGATATCGTCGTCGTTTTTGTGAAGTGTTTTGAAAAAGTTCGCGCGTTTGCCGGTAAATGTTTCAAGTTTATCCGACTGTAGAAGTTCATTAGAGTTTGTGCTTGGAATTATTTTATTTGCGCTACTGTGTTTTTTGTTGCCCAGTGATAAGTTTGCCCCGTTTTGTTTTTGTAGTACGTATTATTTTTTTGTAAACTAATTATTGTTGTACTTTCCTATTATTGTTTTTTCCTTTCCAGTATTGTTTCTAAATGATATCACCAACAGAGTTGCTTTATCGCTACTGATAAGTCTTATCTACAACTTACGTTGTTCTTTGCATTAACAAGAATTGCACATTTAGGACGCACATGTACCTATCTACTCGTAGACATTGTTGTCTTGACAAATAATGTTTAATTAGATACGTCCATTGTAGAATAGCAAAGCGTGAACCTTTGAATGAAAGTTCATCGAACCAGTAGAGTTGTAAACTAATATAACAATGATATAATTAAGCAACAGTAATATTGTTAGTCTACAATAGTAATATTGTTGGCTTCATTTCATTCACATAATATAGCAATCAGTATGTTATAGCTAGGATATATTCCAGCAACATTTCAACTGTTTGTTTTGAATGTTAATAAATTCAAAGTTATTGACCGTTGGGAGTTGGGACAAGTAGACACGCGTTTGAGATGACTGTCTTTATTGTGAATCACCGACTGTATGAAATGCGAAAGACAAAGAAGGGATTTGAATATAAGGCGAGGGCCCCTTGAAATTGATCGTCTGGTACACCCCAGCCTCTGGTTAACCGAACCCTTGGATATAGCGTAGGCACACTTAATGCGGTACAAATTTGATTTTATACCTCGGTTTCTGTAACGGTTAGAACCGACCCAGCTTGTACAAACTTGTTGAATTTAGTTTCGAATACCTATATATTAATTGGATTTCGAACCTAAACTCGCAGGGCTTTGCTGTAACATTGTAACGTATTATAATTAATAATTGTTTACGCAAATTGTGATAAAGCTTCAAGCTCTGCGAGATACGATACGAGACTAAAGGATTTTTGGACATTATTTAAAATTAAGAAACGGTTCCTCTCAGCTGTCGAATTTGCTTGAAGCTGTTATACAATGTAGTAAAAAATGTCGAATAGAAACATTTGTTAAAGGATTACCCATTAAATTCTCACTTAATATATTTCTAAACGGGTTTGACAGGATTGTGAGGCGCTAGGCGCGTGTCACATTATTACTACAGTATCAGCAGTATTCGGTTGCCCATTGAAGCGGCAATTTCGCCCCATAATGGTGCAAGACCCTTTTTTCGGATCTGTCTCATTGTTGTCCATAGGGTGTGGGTCGTTGACATTGGCCTTCCCCTTTATATTTCGGATTTGCAACGATATTTTTCATCGCATGTCGGATTAACAATATTTCATTTCTAATCGCTTTATCGATTATTATTGCTTCAGAGTCCATATCGTTGTGAATGGTCATCGTAATCTCTTGTGTTTGGCAGTTTTCACGTTCCTCGTTGGCCATTAATTTGGTCCTATTGTTCTTATTCATAAAAGGCTTAAGTATTGGATTTTTAACCATTTATATTGGATAATCAGTTGCCAGTATTATTTGTTTAGTCACAGTCACGATATTACTTAAACAATAACGGAACAATATTAGAACCATTATTAGAAATGGACTGCATTGCTACTTATAGAGAGTACTTTAAAAGTAAGTAATTTTCATAAAAGCTCCGTTTTTGTAAGGTTTTGTAACGGTCTTGTGAATTCCGGTCCCGCTGTTTCATTAAAAAAAGAAATAGCAATTGCAGACTCCGTACCATGTTCGTTTCGTTAGCTTTAATAATTGCCTTTATTCTGCTGGGAAAAAGAAACAACTATGCCTTTGATCTATTGTCGCAGCGCCTGTCTATTTTCTGTATGGGTAAAACATATGTTGTCCATTTACGTTCACCTTGAGATACAATCGTGAGAATTGCTTCATAATCGCGAATTGAATGTAGAATGCATTCGTGTATTATGCAAAATACGCAACAAAGTTGATATAGTAATACTTACGCACGATTGGCTACTCACGCGGTCAGCGAACTATAATAAGACGTTATAGAACTTGCCGATGATGACGTGAGCGTCACGCCCCGGGCGTAAAACTAACGTCTAATGAGAGCCGCATTCTTTTAGCTACAATAATGGCAATTGACCAAAACAATGCGAACAGAGCAGTCGAGAACACCGTTAGAGCTGCGCAAGAGTTCAGATATTCATTGCATTAGCGAGGGCAACAATCTTTGATAACTCGCCGCCGATTGCGCAAGCGGCCTCCTTTTCGCACGTGTTCCTCGACAGTTCTGCAACGCTTTCCGGTTTTGAGGTGCATTAAGTCTCTCTGTACGCATAACCATAAACTTACAAAAGGTTTACGATAATAGCAATAATTTTAATAATTGACTTCAAATCTTGCATTCAAAGACTAACATCAAATGAGCCAAGTTCATAACTTCAAGTCCAGCTTGTACCTTTTAGCGAATTTCTATATTGAAGCTAACAATAATAACGCTATAGTTATTCATGCTGCATTAGCATTTAGCATATAGTCTTATAAATGAATGGAGTCTGGGTTCAGTTACCTACATTATAATAAAAGTGTAACTAAAGACATTGAAGCTAAAACAAATCATTTACACTACCTTGATTAACACCTTCACCTATTTAGCAGTTCCCACACTTTACTGTTCCATCTATTTTATCTGCCGCCCACTCGTTCGACTGTGCTGCTAAGACATTAGTGTAGGTAGCAGTAGCAACTAGCAGGTATGTTTATCTACAGTATACGTGCTAGCATCATCAGTAACCGTCGCAGGTCTATCCCGTAGGGGCGTTGCACCGGCGCCGCGATGGAATGCGCCCGATCGTGGTTACGAAATGCCGTGACTCCGCAATCGTGCCTCTCCACTGGAATACGCAATTATATTATATTTATCGAAATATTTTTCTTCACTAAACATCTTTTTCAACTAAACAATCCATGTAGGTAGCATTTCCGCTTGAAAGACTAGAATTCCAACCATTTTATGGCACCACTAATTGGGTTTCTTGGTCGGCCACCGGCCGCTACTGCTCTTTATAGCTTTTTAATTACCCCTTTGTATATGATAGAACATTCGCTAATGTATACGCTTAAGGTCGTTCCGGAAAACACAACGAAGCCTATTGTTCGGTGCAGCTCCTTATATTGCAAGTAGCGGTCCGACTTCATAGGCTGCGTTCTCATGTGCCATGTGCCTAAAATTCTTAGAATGTCTGCTGAATTCAGCCGTCTATGGCTTTGTTTAATATTAATTGAGTCCATTTCTTTTTTAGCGTTATCGTTTCTCCTTTTACGTTTTATTACAAGTTTAATGGCGTATGATAAAATTCTTTGCACTTTTTCCTCGTTTAAAAACTTGTAAAATGCATTTATCAAAAATGCTCGAATGGGAGAGTGGCTAAGTGTAAAAACTTATCTCGTCTCCCCCACTTGCAGCAACGTTAAAGAGTGATGGAAGCGATTCGTCATGTTTGCTGCTTAGTGACCCACTTACAAGAGGGCTTCTTCTCAAAAGATTTTTTTCCAAATATCTGCGAGTACTGTTAGAGGCACGATGGGCCACCCCTATGTAGGAATCAATCGGTTTCACGCTGTGTCACACATTTATATTGTTTTATCCTGTTTGATCCGTTCGACATGAGCGTCTTATTTGTCCCTTGCAGACATCTTTTAATGGTATCTGAGTAAGAATTACTTTTAAAGTACTTTGGCAAATTCGTTTAACTAATAATAAATAAGCAAAAAACCTTTTCAGTCTAACAAGGACAATGAATATTGATAGGCAGGGCGTGCTCGTGCCTTCAACGGATAATAAAAGATTTTTTGCACCATCCTTCTTTTTAAACTCCTTCCGCGTCAACGTTTTTGTACATTGATTAATGACCGCTCTATTTAGAGATTCAAGTGAAGAGGAACAAAAGCGGGCACTCCATTGATTGAATTTTTAACGGCCCTTAGATTAATATTTGTAAATTATCGTTCTTCATTGATTTTGATTACGGTAAGAGTTTCGCAGTAGCATATTTTATAACACCTTTAAATTTCGTTTGCACGATGTTAGTTTAAGTAGGTATATATTTGTTGATTACATAGTCTCTAATTAGCTTTGGCGTAAACATAATAGTAAGTAATGGGTGAAACTTGTTATTGCCTACTCTGTCTAGATCCGTTGGTAGATTGATTGGTTTTCAATTATGTAGACATTCACGTTGGTTGATGAAGTTTATTTACTGATTAATCCAAATTATACTTTCATCGTGATTGCAGCGGAGTTGAATAAAGCAATTTGCAATAAAGCTTGTATTCTATCATTTCAGTGGAAAATTTAAATGATTATTTGGTTGATTAGCAAAAATAGACGTATTATTCGGTATCTGTAATTACGACAGTGTTCGCATTTGATAAAATGAATCAATATTATTTTTTATAGTAACTCTTACTTTCTTGTACGAAACTACTGAAGAGAAACCATCTTCTGCATGTAATTGGGAGGCTGTTGTTTCAAATTCAATAAAAAACGGATGTTATGGATTTTTTGTCATTGATGAAAGCAAAATCATCCGTTACAGATACAAACAGCTTTGTGTGATTCGTACCACTCATCTTGCATCATAATATTCATAATGAGTTTATTTAAAATTGTGCGATTTTGGTTTTCATGAACTTCTAGCTCATGTAGGTAAGTTCATTAACCGAACATGCTTCCTTCACAATTCTTCATCCTGTTGCGAATAGCTAATTTGACGGAGACTGTTAATAGCCGTATGTATCTGTTTCCTGCTCGTACGTTGATTAACGATTTCCTCCAAATATCTTATGCAAATCTCCCAGTTCCATATGTAACAAGATTTACTCCTACATCAGTATTCATGTCATCTTCATCAAGGTACCCGTGACATGCCCGCATCGTTTGCTTGTGTCAACTCGTTGTGTTTGTGTGACCGACCTGAGGTGCATCGCAACGACCTTACACAGTTAGGGCGACCTGTGCGTATCCTGTTCCAGAAGCTCTAGCAATATTGATTAGAACTGTTTCATATGTATGGCGAAAATAACTGTTGATTGTTATTTATCAATTTGATAATATTGATCATAATTTATATAGTCATTAAATATAAAAAGTTGGATTCGGGAAACGTGAGTTGGTACGTGACGTATTTTGAATTTTATAGATCTCATCATAAGAGATATTATAGACTGTATATTTAATTGCTGCCACTAGTTTGAATATAATTCAGTGATTAGATAAACAAATGTTTTTATACCACTACGTCCACAAAGCATAGTGAGTAAGATGATACGATATTCATACAACTACGCTGTTCCAAAATTCCGGCAAAAAATTAGATCTCTGATAGCGCGATAATTGACGAAAAAACCGACCTCGAACTTTTTGCGCGAAAATCGGTCTTGCGATCAAGCTTCAAGTGCTTCCAAGTACATAGTTGTATTCTATTTAAATCGATACCACTCAACAAACACTGCGAAGCGCTTACTCGAAAGATTAATCACAGCTCGAGGAAAAAAGTGCGACAAATTGTTAATGTAACTTTACTCATTTGGTATCTACAGGATAACTGATAGGTTTCCCTTGGTGTTCAGAATATAAATGGCAGGAAATTCTTCAGATCTCACATGCAACTTTCTTTGGGTTCCAATATACGGCTTTTAGGGCTGATCCAGTATCAATAATAGAAATATTAAGCAAGAGTCGGAAGCCTCAAGACACATTGTGGCTTTTGCCTTCCTGTGCGGTGCGTGGTCTGAATACAGATCGCGCAGTTATGATCCCCGCACATTCTGAAACCCTTCACTTAGATAAAGTGTTGTTTTTTGTTCAACACTTGGAATAGTTGTCACGTGTAGACCCTTCTCTGCAGGGTACTTCGCTAAATGTTGTTTCTGTTTTTTAAAACGTTTTATCTTCTATAAATTATGTAGCAGGATACATTTATTTGTTAGAGTTAAATTACTATCATTTACTCGAGTTTCTTATGTTTACAAATTGCTTTCATCATAGTTAAACAGTAATTTTCTTTCTCTTTTCCTGTGAATTAATATTGTATGAAAGCTGGCAGTTCAATATTTATAGAACTTGTTTTTCTACCAGCACGTGACTTCAAGTTAAGTAATACGACTCATCGATACTGAGTTGCGAGCTATGTCACGTAGGTACACTCGTAAAAGGTCTGTGCCTATCTCTAGAAGCATGTCTAGGCCAAGGTTACATCTAGTTATATGACAGGTTGTTGTACTGTAACCTAATTCGATTCAATCACTGCTAAAGGCGAGATGCGAACATCCTATTGAATAATAGCTTGAGTTTGCAATTCGCTTACATACGGCGTATAACTTCCTACGTTTAAATTGCAAGGTCTTTTAGGCGAGGTATACTGCAATTAGTGAGCGTTTTAAATTCTTAGGCAAGTAATTCTCAAGTACCAAGTTTGCATATTCGATTAAATGTTATAAGCTATGATTAATAATCACTTTATAGCTATATTTGGTTTCGTGTGCTACCTTCGCATTGTCTTTAATAGAGTCTTGTTTACCTTGCAGAAAAAACACTGTAAATGCATTTAGAACAGGTGCATTCAATTTGGCTTCTTTAGCAATTCTTAATTTCGGATTACTTGTTTTGGATCATACCTTTATCGTAACTGTAATTGTGGAAATAGAGTATGATGTACGAGCAGATATATTTCCGAACAATGTGTGGGAGTGCGGAACAGCTTCCACTAATGTTCCAATCAATTAACAAATTATTAATGTGTACGATACATCCAATAAAAGCGTTGAAACCGAGCCAACTACTAGTTATCAATTTATTGAGCTACAGCCTATAGATACGGCAGCACGTGCGTTTGTTTATGATCCATATTCCCCGCTGCCGCATTCCGTGGGCCGGGTGAATCATGTCTGTTGACATGTTAAGAGTATGAGATATATGACATAATTATTGTTGGGTTCAACTTTACATGCATATCGATTTTGTATATCTTATTATCTTTCTTTATCATTTTTGTGGTTAGGTATATGTATAGTAAGATGTAATTACATTCTAGTCGTGATGAGTGGACTAGTCAAAATCGGTTTTTCTTGTTTTCGTGGGTCAAATGTCTTTGTCTTTGTTTATCATTTTTGTAATGGTGTTTGTAATACACATAGGTAGCTCGTGAGCGAGTGATAGAAAAGAGCTAGCTCTTTTCGATTGACGTCGCTCTCGCTCACTCAATGGCTTGCTAAATAGCTAACTAGCTCAGTTAGCTCACTCAGACTCACCAACTCAGTACTTCAGCGAGACACCGATGACTGACCGAAGTCACCGGGCCGAACGGCTCATTCGGCTCGCTTCGGCGTGTAACAGCCCTAGGTTTAGTGACGATTTTAGCGGGTTTTTCTGTTGAGTAAATAGCACATAAGGTCATTTACCTGTAACCGTTTTTTTTTTCTTGTTCACTAATTAACGTCATCGTGTATTAAAAACGTCATTCAATATGACTGACGTGGTTAGCCGGTAAAAGTTCATTGTTTTACACCTGCCTGCACCTTTCTGACATTCGATCGCTTTTTACGCGCGTATGGACGTTTTCTAATAAGTAGATAATTGATCGGATACCGAGTATTACGTTCTTGCCTTCATGCCTTTTGTAAGGATTATAAATATTCATGGTAAGGCAACTCTTAAACTTCAACTACTAGATTATCTCCTATATGTTATTAGCTTAGCCTAAATTATAATGTATTTTGGAGTTGGTACAACAACATTATTTTCGACCAAATTGAGCAATGCAGAATTTCTTCAACATACATCGTTTGATCGCTAGGTAAAGAAAACATTCGACTATGTCATGTGTGTTCTTTTTTGTAATTTATGAGGTTTCGTAATTGTTTTTGAAGATTAGGTATATTTTATGATTTAACGTTAATCTAATTTTAATTTAAGTTAGTGAAATAATAAATAGTTAGATATATAATTTGCACTAGAGAACAGATTAGACAATCATTTCTCTAGGGCCTACTTCGATTTCAAGAAGGCTTTTGACACAGTAGATAACGACGCCCTTTTGGCTAAATTGGCTGGTGTAGGCTGTACAAGTGTACCTATACCTCACACTTTGGCATTTTTCGCCTGCTATTTACGAGAGCGTTGTCAGTACGTCGACTGCAGGGTGCAGCTCTCTGAGTCCTATTTCACGAGATCAGGAGTCAGTTAGGGCAGTAATTTATCAATATTGCATGGATGGAATCCGACTGTAACGTGTCTCAAAGGGAGGACTTAGGAGTGCGCTTTACAACTGGTTTAAATTTACGTAAACATAACACTGCTGTTTGTCAAAAAACCATACCGCAATTTAGTGTTCGTCTTACGGCTAGAAAACCAGTTCATGAACATCAGTGCTCTGAGATCGTGGTAAAAAGTCATTTGGAACGCAATGCTGTCGTCTGGTCGCCACATGAAACCAAATACAAACTAATGCTAGAACGTATCCAGAACTTTGTGAGATTCCTGTTAGTTAAAGCAGTATGGTGTGTAACCAGGAAATCCACTGTTGTATCCTACTCTATTTGTGCTGGGCATGGCAGGCTATAATAAACTGGAAGTTAGAAAGGAAGTAGCTCGCGCCACTTATTTAATATTATGCGTGGTAAAACCCAGGCGTTCTACACACAGTTGGGCACGTGGGGCGGCGGAGGCGGCCGCCGCAGCTGTGGGTGCAGCCCGCTTGCACCAACCTGCTGCAGCACACGCCGCTGACGCGCACGCTTTTACACTTAAGACGGTGTCAGAACAGATTGACTACTTCAACTGTACTCTGAGTGAATTCACACTGGCCGCATTTTGATAGTTAGGTACTCTTGGTTGTTCATAAGAATATAATTGTAAGTCTAATCTTCGCAAGCTATTATAACTATAACTACACGTATTAGGCAAGCCTGTGATCATAGTTGTATGTGTTTAAAAAAAAATGCATTAAGTACAAGGAGCAACGAGTAAGCTTAATTTTTTTGTAAAAGTTGTTCTGTTATTCTGGTTTCGTCCAGGTTAGGCGACGTTAAATTGCAAGTGATTCATAAGTCAACCTTTTTCTTCATACCTACATGAGGAAAGACACTCTGATTAATTGTTGTTGAGCCTCACATGTTCAGTTTTTACTTTCATACATTGAAATCCAATACGCGTTGAATAAAATCCATGGAATGTTATCTACTGATAAAAAAGTAATTACAATTCCTCTTCGAAGGACTGCAAAAACTTTAATTAAATCTTCCTTTTACGTAACATTAAAAACCTTCTAGGATTCTTTACCGATGATAATATTAATCAATCAATCAATATATTACTATTAATAATTAATATTACTGCTGTTCTTATTGAGTTCTTATGAAATTATACTTCCATCATCGTTAAATAGAATGTCACAACTAATGTTTAATTTATTCTAAAAAAATATTCGCTTAACAGCTTAGCTTGATTGTTTCAAAAATAAACATGTGGGAACTACTGAAAAATTTTCACATTAGTCATCCTCACGAATAGAAAAAAATTATGTGGTAACAAGCGTTAAATGGCTAATGCACCGAATGAACTATTTAGTTCAGTTGATGAAGTTTCATTAAAGAACCTAGTTACGAATGGTTTTAAGTTTCTTTACGCTATGGTTATGGTAAATTTGAGAACGTTTACTATTGAGCTTTGTTTTTGGGTGAACTCCAAATTTTCATCGATAAAAATCTTACTTATTGGTTGCCGAAACTTGGCATTAACTTAAATTGGTCAGGATGGAATCTAATTTGGTAACATGCTGCATTTCATTATCATCTTATAGTATTTATTTTATTAAAGATTGATCTGATTTAAGTACATACTTATTACTGCTATTCCAAGTATTTATAATTATTTGATTGAATAAGGAACAAAAACCGAGCTTTTAATTTGTATAATTCCCGTGGTTTCCAATAAGTAGCAAAATTATACAACAACATTGTCTGCATAATTATTAAAACATTCAAATGTAATTGTTTTATTTAACGATGATGATAACTCAAACTAAAAAAACTTTATTGTAGGAATTTAGATGTAAAAAATCTTATTGTAACCTACTTTGTAAAGTAGTTTCGGATCTCAAAATACACTGAAATACATCGAGGTTGTCCCACCGAAGATATGTGAAATAAGAACATTTAGCTTCTAGTGATGTAACTATTCAAACCAATCTTACTTCACGTCTTTCACGTGAAGACACGAACGATGAGCAAACCGTAATAGCTGTTACAGAACTTACATAGTAACAAACGCATAATAATGGTAATAACGTTGCATACTTTCAAAAGAATAAGAAAAAAAAATGAATGAGAATTAGAAATTTCCCGCTCTATTCAATCACTCGTGACCGATACAATATGTACAAGAAATGGATACTGTTAATGTTTACATTGCATAAGATGGACGTGTTGGCCGATAAAATCAGTATTGCATACTATTTTTAAATGCTTTTTGTTTACACTTCTGGTTATTCATAAAAGCTTCTCCAGTCCAAGTCTCACGTAAAATTACCGACCTTTTTATAGCAAAATTCGAAATAGAATCAAAAGACTTTATTCATAGAGAGTACTAAAACAGTAATTTGATTATATATATTTTACAATCCAACACAACGCGAACACGAGACTCGTAAATACAGTTCTCGATTTCCATAACATAAATTAAACAAGCAACTACTATTAAAAAGGAATTGTAAGAAAGTAGATCCGATTCGAAGCTATCATTATAATTTAGCACTCAGACTTTATAGATGTACTTCGGATAAGGCTACTCACTGCTCACCGATCAATTAGGCCGAAGCGGAGGCGTCGCGAATCTGAGGAGGCTAGTTGAACGTCTCAGTCACCGGTTGCCTTACGCAATGGTTATATAACCGAACGGAGATCGACCGTCGCAAATTACCAGTGTCCGCGCCTTACTGGGTCAAATATATCCGACGATTGGCGTGACATTTATTTTCGACGCAAATTGATGTCCTTTTTTGAAAGCAACTCCTTTTTATAGCGGTAGTTGATATGCACCAGGTGTCAGATAAATTACAGATGTCGGATAAATGCTAGTGTTAATTCTTTTAACAGTTTGAAAAAGGATTCGACGTTAACTGTTTAAGCTGAGTTAAGAATTACGACACTCGGTTTTTTAAATTGTGAAGTCATAATTCTGTGCTCAATGATGTTTTAGTAAAAACATAATTGAGCACAGAAATATCATTGTCTGTGCTATTAAGAATCAATCGTTCCCAAAGTAGATGATATTCAATAAACAGAAGTAAAGCATGTAAATTAAACATTCAAAGACAAAAGTAATAATATCTTGCGGATGAGTAATCACCTAACTCTAATATCATTCATCAAAACCATGACCTGAAAGAACAAACCAACCAACCTCACACCCTACATTTACTTCCAAATGATACTCCAGTGTATAGCATTTATCATAGAATGGTAGTGTTAAAAAGTACCATAGGCCATAATGTGAGCGTGCAAGTGGGTCAAGGTGCCATGGTAAAACTAATGGAGAGTTTCCACTTTTAATGTGAATAAATGAAGTACATTGAGTACAATGGACAACGGGACGCGCCTAGTCGCTGCATACAACGACATACAAGGTCAATTGTTGCTATGCAGACGAGCGAACGCAGGACAATTGATGAGGACCAGTAGATTAATTGTTTTACATAGATCGATTGGAAAAAGTTAATTGTCTAGCTATCAACATTTGCATAAACGGAACAAGAAATTTAAAAGGCAAATGGTATTGAAATATCACCTCAGGATTAGTAAAAAGTTTCTTGTGAATCATGAAATGTTTTTGCCGTTTTGGCTTGGCAAATTGTATAGTTTAGGGACCGGAGGTCAAAAAAACAATTCGGCAGCGTTTTTGTCGCTAGTCTGCAACAATGCGTAATAGCCATGTCCGGCAGTTATTACCAAATAGCGTCCTTCGCTTGAATTTCTACTTCGTTATCCATTTTTAATTTGATGGATTTTAAATTGTCATAGAAACTACAATTAAGTAAAAATTCTCTGAAACCATGAGTGCTCTTACTATTTCGAAATAGATTACAAATATAGGAACTGCAAATGACTTCGTTAGCGTATCAGTCTAGTGTAGAACATTGCGGAACTCGAATGCCCATTAACCTAAATTGAACTCTATTGTTCGATGCCCTCTTCATTATATCTTAGCTGGCATGTCACTTAGCAACCAGCTAGTTGACAAAGCCTCAATGGTTCGATATTGATTGCCATGCAATGGCTGCCCTAAATTCAGCGCGCTTGTAAGCAACTCTATTGGTGGTGTCGCGACTAACGCTTTGTAATACACCCCTAATGTAGACAATTCTTTCCTTTACAGACAAAAATGTAGATAGATCAAACGTAGGTTGCACCTACATTTATTAAAGTACGATGTCCATTGACCAGGCGTCGCCACTGGTGCCGATCAAGCCTCAAGTAGCGCTGCAGAATGGTGCTTTTATAAAGAACAGTCATAACCGGAGCAGTTTCTGTGGGGTGGCACCATCGTCGAACGGTAATGGAACGTTCAAAACTTTCGCCGTCAATCGCAAGAGTTGGAGTGGAAACGTGACTCTTCCGCTTCAGCAGTTCACTCCCGACGTGGAACAAGCTCCGCATTTGGCAACTTTTCGTTCAGGAACTGGAACATTCCCGAGGAACAGGGAACGGAACAATAATACTACGAACGGAATATTAACACCTAACGGGAACTCTGTTCAGACGTTCAAAGGAAATGAAGTGAGGAGGTGCGGAAGCTCGAACGGCCGACGTTACGCTGAGATCGGAAACTGGAATAAAAGGTGAGTTGTTTTGTTTAAGAGTGCGTCACATCAAAACACGGGGGCGGTACGGGACCCGCTCTGCCGTCCGCTCGTCCCGCGCAGAACCCTTATCTTGACTTCCTTGAAAGAGAACAGTTTTGCAGATTGATTTACTGAACCCTTTTTGTCACTTACGATTACGACCCTTACAGAAAATGACAAACTTTGAAACACCAAAAGCAAACAAATTAAGGATATAGTTATAGAGCATATAGCATAGCTCACGCTGCAGTTATATTTAAGTCCCATGTAATAGAAGAGGAGCTTATTTCCATTAGCGGGCCGGAGTCTGGGTTTTTACCCAGACTCCGGCCCGCTACTAAGAAAATAAAAACATAAAAATCACAGCATTTATAGACGTGCATAAACACAATCAGCTTACTGCCCAACTTTTTATTGCAAATATTTGCACTCATACAAAAAACTTGGCCGGGTATGATTATAACCTTTCTGCGGATCAAACACGATCCCCCAGGTAAATAAAAACATTCAAGCGTAGCGTGTTTCACTAACTTTTACTAGAGCTTTATTTTCTCCTTTTTCATCTCGAGTAATTCTGTAACAAGTTTTCCAATTTCATCTCTCGTCGCTTTCATTTCTCCCCGTACGTAGCTTCTCGTTCCCTTAATATTACTTTTATTAGCTCAAAACGTTTAACAAACATTGGTTTGAGAATCTAATAAAGATTAGGTTACGTTTGCACAAAGGGATCATCGAAACTTGATTCATTTTTCTTACTCCTTTCTTATATTACATAGGTATGTTTGGAATCGGTATTTATTTACTTGCGGCTTATCAAAAAGATTTAAGAAATTCCTTAGAAATGTAACAAATATGCTTTAATCAAAACTTTTTCTTTGGAAAATTAGTAGATTAAAACGATCTCAACTTTGTTATTCTCTTGAATATATTCTAAGCTATTCAACATTAACATCGTCCATTCCCACAAAACTATACTATCATAAACGTTTATAGACATTAGTCCGATACTTATCCAAATGTTTACCGCATTTATCTAATCGGGATCTTCATTATCTTTTATTTCTTGCTTGTAGAAAGTTCGTCCATAATTCTCGCTCACTCAATTTGGGGTGGCCCAAGTCATTTGATAAGAGGCGTCCAATAATCTGGCCAGTACTTCGTCTTTTTATTAGGGGTTAAGTTTATCGCGCCATGAGTCCTCGTCACTGGTGATGCTATCAACTGCGCTATTTAGCGGTTCTCCCTTCAAGGACTATTTATGACCAGTGTTTACTTCGGTCTCGTCGATTAATCCCAAGTATTTGCTTGGAGAAAATATCGCTTGTCATTCTATTTGCTGTACGTTTGCTGTTTGATAAATAAGCGCTTTCACTTCTTTCTACAATATGTTCTCTTGTTTCTTGAGATTTTGTTTATCGATAGTTTCATTAATACGATGTTGAATACATAACACACAAAGTTGGATAGCTATCGTTTACATACATCAAGTATTTTAAACAGATTCCATTGCCACCTGCGTAGGTTTATTTGGTGGTTATAAACTTTTATATATTTAGATCGCTATAAAGTTATCTATCTATATAAATAAAACAAAGTCGGGTTAGTTACACCATTTATAACTAAGAACGGCTGGGCCGATTTATATGATCTATGATTTGTTGGATTTGTCTCCGCCCCTAATAGCAGAAAACATGGGAAAACTCACGAAAAAAAACGAAGGTATTTCATATTCTGAGGCGGTACGAAGTTAGCCAGGTCAGCTAGTTTAACATAAAAATAAACTTTACTTTCCTCCAAAGTATTTTTCGTGATACTCGTGGTTTGATTATATGGCTGGTTGATTTCGTTTTGTATTCATTTATTATTTGGACGTAATTTGTATGAACAGTCAAGGTTGCGAGGAACATTTCTCATTAATTCTCTTGATTTTCATGCTAAACTTGGAACAAACAATTTCAAGTGATATGGATACTTGAGCGTACATTAATTTTCAAATTCCATTTGCGTATTTCAGCATTATTACATGTAGCTGAATAAGAAACAATATTGTCCTTTAGATGTACAAGACAAAGAGTTTTAATCTAGCAATGCGCTTGTATTTTTTGCAACACTATGTGCTAGGTAACCGGCTTCTCCGGCTTCTAATTGTGTATATTATTGTGTATTACTTGTTCCAATTACAGAGATAAAATCTATCCTAGCAAGTACAACAATAATAACGTATTTTGTCCGAGTGGAAGCTTTCACAGCGAGCTCTTGATAATCCGCTTATTATTTTGTTACATGAGAAGAAAACAATATTACTTTGTCCAGGATACTTTTCCCTTGTTTATTATGATATCTTACATCTTTATCACAAAATGAATTTTGGATGCTTAGATTCGTTCAACTCTGATTCAATGACATGCTTTATATGATAGGCCCGTCAATACAGTAGCACTCTGTTTTACCTATGATTGCTGTTTTTTTATCATTATTTTTTAATGCTTCACTCTCAGCGCGCAGCGGCGCAGTAAAACTATAATTTCATCATTACATTCGTTTTTATTTGTGTTTGTACTACAGCTAATTTTGTTACTCATGCCTACAGCGTTAAGGTAACCAAAATTACTCCGAAGAACGTTTAAATAAGCTTGTTTCTAATAGAAAAAGTGTCTGTTGGGCCTGCAATCATTGCGATGGTCCCTCGAAGACGGTAATTTAGTCCAATTACGTCCACCACGACTTTCACTCGTGGATCACTGTTTGTAACCCGTACTAAATCTCCCTTAACAAATTGAAAAAACTAAGTCGGATTCTGTCGGATACCGTTTCTCTGCCTTCCTCGGCCACATGTACTGGCACGGTTAATGACTGCGTTTGTGAACTTTTCCAATTATGGTACGCTGTTCTAGATCCAGTTTTGTGTTATAATGACGGGTAATTGCGACATTACACGTTAATTTTTATCGTTCCTAACGTTTGTAGCTTCGTATTTTTTTTTGTTGTAAATATGTATGTTACAATGTAAGGTTTTATAGCGTGTTTTTTCAAGTGACATTAGAGACAACTGTTGATTAGTGCACAAATTATTCTTTAGAGAAAAAGTTAAAGAAGAATGTGTGCATGATCAACTCACATTAATTTATTTTAAATTTTAAGCAAAAGTCCGGCCCAGAAAATAGTGGTGAGATGACCTGGACGCGTACCGTGTGGTTCAAGGTGGCGCGGGAAAAGAGTTCCTAGAAGAACTTGGGGGAGGCCAGCACGCGTAGCATGAATACTTCTATCTCTACGAAGAGTAGACACATTGCTTTCTATGCAAAGTGACATTTCTTTTCTTCATTTTTGACATACCGCCTAGAAATCTTTCTACAATCTGTCATTTTGTCCTTCGTTTCAAACGATCTTTGTCTAGGTCCTTTTATATGTAGACTATTTCAGAAGAAAGTATTCTATCCCAACTGTCAAAATCACATTGACAACTGACAGTTTTCTAAGAGATTTTGTAATTGCCACAGACTACAATATAATGCAGTAGAAAACATTCTACTCGACGGCCACAAAGTATATCAATAAAAATTAAGAATCAAAAAGAAAAGAAAAACCTATGACAACAAAGAATTATTATGTAAAAGAGTGAATTTCGTAAAAAGTGCAGTTGACTCTTTCTATTTTGCTGCGGTCGTACTGTCTACACCACAGACTAAGAAGAGAAGTACCCTTGTCTACACGGAACGTCATGTTTGTCTACTCTTCCGTCGACAAATCGTTGCTCATGCTACGCGTGCAGTGGAACAGTAGAGTAAACAAAAATACAAAAAGAAAAAACAGTGGCACTCCGGGAGTGCCGACAGAAGTGAAAACAAAACACAAACAGAATACTTTGCCATCACTCACATATTGGACATATTGGATATACATTAAAACCGAGTATGTACATCGCTAACGGTAACAGTGGCGCGAGTTCAACTGTTTGTTCCCATTTAAAATAAATTAATCGTTTAAAAAACATTAGAAAAACACGCTTTTATAAATGCACGTAAAAACAAAAAAGAAACCTCATCGTGTTCAAAGTCCATTACGTGGCCTTTCTCACAAGTGCAAACACGACTATGATACGATATTCTATCATGGACTGCCAGTGCCTATCTTCCGGCATCATCAGACCTTGAAACCTAATCGTGGTCAAAGTTCATTACAAGACTTTTCTAAGAAATCCAAAACAGCTTTAATACGATTTTCCATCATGAAGTTCCAGTTCACATCTTCCGGCTCCATCATCAGATCAGTTCGACAGTACCATATTATTGTATTGTCATCAGAACTACATACAGCTGCCAATTTTCATTACGCTACGACCCTTGGAAGATGGTTAAATTAGTTACCTTAGAGTCCATTACGTAGTTAGTTACATACATCATATCTTCCAGCTCCATCATCAGATCAGTTCGACAGTACCATATTATTGTATTGTCATCAGAACTACATGCAGCTGCCAATTTTCATTACGCTACGACTCTTGGAAGATGGTTAAATTAGTTACCTTTAGAGTCCATTACATAGTTAGTTACATACAGGTCGACCTAATAAAAGCGTGTTAAAAATGCCTAACGCGTCTAAAGAAGTTTTCACTTAAAAATCAGCTCTTCATCATCCAATCTGCAAAACGGTTACTACCCACCACCTTTACTTGACACACCAATTGAAAGACACGTTACCACAGATTGGCGCATATTGATTACCACTTCAAATAGATGGCTGCACGCGTCATTTCGTAACTGACGCCGCACGACTGATCGTCGTCTGAACTGCGACAGAAAACTGACAACTGAACTGATGGAGCGACGATCAGCAGTGAAAGCGAAGCGTGTTGCATAGTGATGTCACGGGTGCATATTGTATTAAGTATGCTAATAATATCCTTTGACCTTTTCTGGAGGACAGTCGGCTTCCTTGCTAACAAGATTCAGGATACGATTACTACAGTTGACAGCTTTGGATCTTGTGTTTATGCAACCCAATAACTTAGTCCATCTTGGGGCTCATGGCTAAGTAATAACAGCCGTACGGGTTGCGCGATCAGGTTAAGGTACGCTTGCCGCGGTCGGTCCGTGGATGGGTGACTATCTCTACATACCGAGACCCCTCCGTGCCGCGGAAAGCACGTTATGCCGTTGCTCCCGGCTGTCATTTGTGGATCTTCGACAGTCGTTACGGGTCGTTAGAAGCCCAAAAGTCTGACAAGCAGTCTTACCAAGTGGTATCGTATAACCCACTAACTGTGTTGGGAAGGTCACAGAGGCAGTCGCTCCATGTAAAATACTAGGTGAACTTGAACTTTATTGGTCTCCTGATTGTCTACGAACTAATGACAGCTAATTTCAACGCTTTTCTTGAGTTTACCTCCTTTATTGTTAATTTATCAAACCAATGCTCTTTGGTTCGTAAGCAGTGGTCAACCATCCGATATTTATCCATGGACAAATTTAATTAAAATTGTTGTTACTAAGGTGATTGAGCGCCAATCAACGGTGAAAGCGAAATAATTAACGAAATTGCGCTGTTCATAGTGATGTCACTGATCCTTTTAGTCGAGTATTTAGTATGCTAATAATGTGCATGTAATTGCTCGGAAGGGTCATCTGATAGTGTAACGACATTAGGTTTAGAATCGATTAAATGAGGAGGGAGGGAGGACTTTCACAAAAGGGATATACAGTCCAAAGTGAAAATTGTTCAATCGGTAAATTATATATTATATTCCTCGGGTTTTATATTTATTCGGTCGATTTAAACGTTGCTATAATATGTGTTATATTAACAGCGTAAATGGATTGAAATTATTTTAGACTAGCTTTTGTTATGAAGTTCGCGGAAAATACAACGTGCTTTCGGGATAAAGAGTCCTAGCTTAGGTTTTAGAGGTATGGGGAACGGTGTAAAGTTCACTCATACCCTACAGAATAGGGAGGATCCTCCGACCAGACGGTGTTGTGTCTGGCGGGCAACTGCCCGATAATTCATGTCGGGCCGTTGTATCTATGCTAGTTGCGCGGTAAACTCTGCTTGCGAGATGCAGGATTTTGAGTGACGTCAGTATGACGCGTTGTTCTCATGTGGCGTTGTAGATACCGCTACAAGATAATTGTCTAACTGTGTGCCTAATTTCATCGAAATCCGTTCAGCCGTTAGGCGTGAAAAGATATCAGACAGACAGAGATACTTATATAATATTAGTATGGATTAAGAATACATTATATCTTGTTGTCTTGGTTGAAAATGTACTGAAAAAATCTCGCCAGCGTGTAGGTATATCTGAAGTTATTGCCTGAGTATGAGCTATAAAACGGAATCACTCGTTCGTGGCGGTGCACTGCAGTTACATCACTATCGCATAGGGACGTTTATTCACTTTAAGTATCGATTCCATAAAATACATATTAAGAACCGATTATGTAAAACAATTTATTTATATTTAAAGTTGTTGCAACTCTTTAATTGTTCATTTCGTTGACAAAGCAATTTAATTGGGTTTTTATGCCTCGATAAGATCTTGAGATTAATTTGTAGGAAAAATGTAATTGACAGATTGGTTTGAAGAAAAAGTTGGTTGTTAATTACGCCACCCAGTTGGAATGAATTATAAAGAATGGAATTGTGTAAATCGATGAAAACTTAGTGAGCTTCGTGCATTAATAATGATATTTTTATCCTCAATGATGACAATATATTATTTATGAAGAAGCAAAAACTTGGTTCGAGTATGAGTAAAATTCGAAACGACATTAATAATGAATACGATCGTGAGTGAGGTAAATAAAATAACATAGCTGACTTTTACTACTATTTTACTGAAAAATATTGATTTACAAGCAATTTTAATTATACATCAATGCTGTTAATACTTATTGATTCCGTAAAAAATGCATCAATTGCATTTATAATCAAAACTCCACACTTAGTTGCACGTTCAAAATAAAGTGAAAATCGTCACGCTTCAAAACCAATATTAATTTAACTCCGACCATGGTGAAAGCAACCAAAAACCAACATCAGGTATCGACAATATTTTCTTCAATAACAAAAGACTTAAATACTTTTAGAGAAAGCCTACAATGGGCCCGAATATTATTTTCCGGGCGCCATGTTCTCGGTTGAGGACAAAAGCAGAAGGGAAAATTATTTTCTTCCGTTGAGACAGGTCATCTCACACTATTGTGAAAGGATTTGAAAGACCCTTTTCACAGCCTCCCGACGCTATTAGGCATTTTTCTAGGCGTTGGACGGCGCAAAATTGGTTTTTGAAAGACATTTTTGCCGTTCGGGTTGACTCTCCGAAAACCGAAAATATTTTAATCTAGGAAAGGATTCTTAAGACTTCTTTTGAGAATTTAATGGAGTGATATTAAAAAAGCTTGAATATTATTACAAAAAACAAACAGCTTTTAGTACTCTCATAATTGAAGAAAAAACAGCATAAAAGGACACAAATATTTAGCCAACCCTCGAATTTCAAATCACCGTATTTGCGTCAATTTACTTACATATTCGCAAACGCAAAACCTCTGTCAATACAAAGATCCGAAAGATCCAAAATCAACACCTGTCAGCATGTTTGCGTAGTAAATGATGTTGCAAATATCCCAATTCCAGACTCTGTCCCTTATATTGAATATTCGAGTATCTAAGACTCATTGCGTATTCGGGACGCGTGGCGGGGCATAAATATCCCTTGTCGTTCTCATTACAATAACTTGGTACGTACGTCCCTTGGCTGCAACGGATGCCGCATCTCTTGGGATGTCACTCACATAATGGAATTCTAGACCGATTTCCCTGGTAATTATTTAATGGGATAGCCTCGGTTGAAGTCAATGTTTGTTGTATGACAGGAAAGTTAATTATTTTGTGTTGTTGATGTAATTTTATTTATCGTTTAACGGTAGTTTAAAGGTTTTCCTAAATAGTATTCATGTTTTAATACTGCGATGAAATCTACATGATCTAGTTTAAAAATACCACTTTTAACACACAGATTCTAGGTGAAAAACCTTCTCAATCGTAAACTCTGCACTATGTCAATTCCATACATGTAAGTTTGGAGCTCAAATTCGATGTATGTGTTGGAAAGTCGACGCGGCTGAAAGGTACGGTCTGGCGAGCACGACTGTTCCGACCATCCCATTTGGACGTGTGGCCGATACCAAGCAACCCTATCGCGCTGTGCCGTGCCACAGCGTACTCGGACCAGTGAAACCGCCCGTGCGTACATCGCCCGTTTGTTATGCTAATTGAAGCTGCTGATTTGCACAATAAAACAACTCACATGGACCACTCCACGGCTTTAACGAGCCCCAACGCCTCTATGATATATTTTCGCGCCGCATTCCATCCATTGCTCTTCTTGTTTTAGTATTATTTACCATTGTAGTTGAAGATAAGTAAGCAGACTCGATTTAAAATTTCGTGTTGTTTAACAATTTGCCTCGTTACTAATGTGATAATGTTCTGTAATTGTATTGGACTTTAATTGGACCGAAGATCGTACCTTGTTAAAACGAACATAGGTTTGTTTACACGATTGCTCACGTGATTCAGCAAAATTGTTTGCTTCAATTATGTGTTCGTGATACTTTCTACTTACGAGCATTTTTAGAACGTTTTGTATACCGTTATTAAGAATCTATTGTGAATATTGGAGTAGCAGGAATGCTAATAACTGGACCGTAGACATTTCGTAATTCTCAAGTAGAAAATGGTTGAAGAGAAACATACATCAATAGGACTTGAAATAAAATTACTGGCTCTTTCAAGCCGTATTGACAATTGTAGATATTTGTAGATATATTTAATACCCAAACTTGAATTGTCACATGTCAGTTAGTCAGAAAGTTGAAGCTAGTTGCTCAGTAAAAAACGTAGATCTCTATGGAGAAGAACGGGCAAGAAACTTCAAGGACACTCTTTTAGATCAAGATATTACAAAATCCTGGGTACATTGCTTCTTTAAGTGTGAGAACAATGTAAAAAAAATAAAATAAAGAAACAATTCAAAATTGTAATTACCCATATTAGCAAATATATGATTTTGAATTTGAATTTCAAAATTTAAGATTAAAAATACCAAACAGTCTCCTATTTTTAATGAATTTATTGTGATCCGAATTCCAGCCATACCTTGGCCCATTAAAAGGCAATGTTCCAATTCAGTAAAGAACAGTCACGTGACATTAGCACAATCATCTGCCACTGTGTGCATTGCCTCGTCGATTGGCGCCCTCACTAATTGTGCCAAAGTGGTCATTTAACACTACTTATGAATGGCCACTCAACGAATTTAATGTTTCATGCCGTTCTATTTCATAAGCCCCATTAACATTCTCAGCTTCGCTGACTTCATGTTTACAGTCGTCGTTGTTTTGTTTACTGCCAAAGTTTGTGAAATATTTATTATACGCAAATATTATAAAAAAATCTTTTTAGGATAGTAACTTGGTAAAAGTTGCTTACCCATTGGTTTCTTCCTTAGCCTCTTTTTCAATTCTTTCTGAATACATAATGTGTTGAGGTTGTCAAGAATCTATTACTACTATTTAGTACTCGATAAGATATTTAGATATTTAGACTCGATTGAGTACTCTAGTACTTAAGAAGTTACTATGACTGCGATCTTCTTTTGATTTTTTTGATTAGATTGAACTTGATCTCATTCAGTAGGCTGACTATTGAATGAGGTCAAGTTCAATCTAAAAGTATTGTTCTCCTACTCCTAGTTTAAAAGAAAAACGCTACTTATATTATACTAGCTTCCGCCCGCGGTTTCGCCCGCGATGTATGTCCATAAAAGCTATCCTATATCCTTCCCCGGGATGCAATCTATTTCTCTGCTAAATTTTATCGAATTACGTCTATAAAAAATCTATTCCTACATGGTATTCAAGGCCTTGCCAAAATTGCCGAATGATTAAGGCCCTCCCACACCGAAGCTTAGAAAGTGGGAAACCCATCGGCTTGTCTGAGTCACTCGTCAAGTCTTATGCATTCATACGGATTCCTTGGCTCTGTCCGTCTGAATGATTCTTGTGACTCATGATAATAAACAATTTTATCGGCGCATTTATTATAGATTTAACTACTGTGTAACACTTTCTCATCTATAGGCTAACGATGAGATAGACTGTATTATTTTTCCCATCTGTCAATAATATATTTTTAGCGACCTACATAGGTTGGTATACTAGGCAAAAGTAAGTATGGTCTACTAGGCAAACCCTTTCGACATAAAACGTGTATGTTGGAGGAAGTCATTATAAGATTATGTCAGTTGCATGAGCAGGCTTATCCAACTGCATGTCGGTGACGCAATCTGTAGATGGTATCAATGCCAAAGGTAGTTTAAAGCAATTCTAGCTAGATTTTCATAACCTATCAGCAATCAAAAGCTCTCTCATGCATAAAAAAGCAATTTTTCTTCATACAGATAACTATGGAAATATAAACAAACCTAGAATTGACTGTTTATCATTCAACTCAAGATCTAAAAGTCGAATGAGGGAAACGGGTTGTTCCGGTGTTCGTGCGACTCGTTCAACAGGAACTTGTGACGTTAAGTATACTTGTGATATTAAGTATTTGTCATTAATTCTAACGCTTATGGCTGATAATTTATGTAATCTTGAGTTGGGTCAATGAACTACGCCTTCGATTACATGACGTTTTAGTTCGAGCTCCATTTCTAATTGGGTCTAAACTGAACGCTACCGAACAATCAAATCGTGGATGGTAATTTTAGCCTCAGCAGTAAGGGATGATGGTAACATAACTTTACATCACTCCTTGTTGCCGCGAAGGGTTAGGCAGTACCAATAGTGTGTACTTACACCCACATTTCGCCAATTATGTTAAAGTCCTATGTAACTGGAGGCGAGCCTATTGACATCAACCGGTCAATCAAGACTCCGGGCTGCTACTGAAAATTGCGCGTGCGGCACCGTACACGTCTTAAAACATAAAGAATTAGAGATATTTAGTGTGAGAGACAGAGAGAGAGTTATATCTTTCTTCTCTTTCATGTAACGAAATGTGCCTCAACGTGACACGTCCCTGAAACTTCTCTCTCAATTCTCGTTCATTTATCGAATGGCCGCCTAAGAAGTTTCACTTCAAAAACCCAGTAAGACTTAGCCCGTTATGGGAATCGAACCCGGGACCTCATGCTCAGCTGTAGCGCTTGCGGGTACTAGACCAACGACGCAGTTAAGTAAGTAAGTGATGATAGTAAAGTAGGTAAAGTTAATAAGTAATTACAGTAATTTTATAGTTCGTAAAACGTACACAAAAAACAAAGTTTAATTCAATTCAATTCCTTTATTTCAATAAACATTTGGATCATACAATAGCATTTACTACTACTTTGTATTTATATACATACAATAGCGTTTAGGACTCTTCTGTCAACTTTGGTTATAATACAAATATGTAAATATCTATGGTTATGCTAGGATAGGTTAGGTTAAATAAAACAGTAAATAGAGCACAGCTATAACGTACAATTAAGATGCTGATATCAAAGCTTTCATCATTATCAACAAAGCAATTTCCATGACAAAACATTATCGCACATAGATTAAACAAACATTCAGATAGCTCTATTATGTCATAACCAACAGTGCAGGTCAATCAAAAGATAAAGGCCTCTGGCGTGAACCAAAGCGGGCATTAATTAAGACCGATATAAGCGGATTGACGGTGAGCAGATTATGCAACGTTGTTACTCTGTGTACCTGTAGGTAGGCTGTGTGTGTATGATGTATGCAGATTTTATTGAAGCTGTGATTTCCGTCTCTCGCAGCATAAGGTTTGACGTGGAAATGGAAATGAGTATGAATGACGTTTTGTCTGAATCAGGGGCTTACTCTTGTCATCTTCGAGTTTCGATTCGAATCGAATATGATTCGAGTTAGTTCCCAATTTGATTATAGCCAAATTGATGAGATTTTTTGGCAAATAAGTGTCAAAAGTGATAGGTACGAGTAGGGACGAATCAAATTCGATTCAATTCAGAGAATGTCTTATAGAACTCTACAACTCTATGTCTATAGATCTCTTTATTGTACGTGATTCTTGACATAATACTATTTATTTTTGTATCATGCTAGGCATGCTTGACATTTTAAAGCTGTACTTAAGGCACAGAAAATGCAGCACATTTCTCTAAAGTATCTGTTGACACAATCTTTCTGCGAAATGACTCGGGCTTTTAAATTTTTCTCAATATAAAAAGGTTGCATTATATTTTTCTTAGGCCTTAAGGTAAATGTCCTTATGTTACTTGCAAATGAGATATTCCTACGTTGATCACTGATAGCAGCTTGTTAAAGCTTTCTGTTGCATAACGCGGAAACTGCGCAGGATTAACTTGTATCGTTAACATTTATCAAAACGTCCATTTCCTGGATTAATGCTAAAGCCATTTCGCAAACATTAGTCATTTTATAAAGATACATTATTTATAAAGATATATGCGGAGATTTTATTAACGTATAGGCTATATCTTGCTGTTACACCTTTAACCTAAGTTCTCATGATTGTGAAATTATGTTTACCTACTACAAAGTTTCACATTGGTCAGTTTGTGCTCTAGATTAGGAAATATTGTCATTCAACTAATACAAAGTTACTTATCGCTAACTATCTTAAAAAAACGAATAATTTGCTCCATTCGAAAAGTACAAACATGCAGGGTTATTCTACCAAAATCTCTAAACAAATGAACTCTCTAACATTCCTATCAGCTTCCACGCAACCACAAATACGTGTTCCAAATAATCAATCAAGTATCTCCCGCTGAGCCTGTTAGCCTGGTACATCAAATTCCGCAGTTATTAAATCAGTCCTTGTTTGTATGCACTTCAATTTATCGTCAATTTTGCCAGAGGATTGGCAACGGCGCTTGGTCTCGTTTAATGTGAAACTATCCCGTTCCCGTCTAGGAATTTTGCATGCCAAAGGATGTCTTTATTTACTGCTCAACTTCATTACCGCCTACAATGCCAGCCGTTCATAAAAGCTCAGTTGATATAAAATCGAAAATGAGTATCGTTAATGAGTTTGGTAATATTCCAGGATACGGTAGTTAAAATGTTTTGCGTGAGTCAGAAGACGATTGAAGTTGGGTTAATTTGTTACAATATGAAAATTACATAAGTGTTTTAAAGTAACGTGTCATGTCATATAATTATCTGGCATTTACACCAGACATGTTGTGAGACGGTAGTGTGGTGGCCAGTGGTGACTGCTGTTACTACTACTCACCAGGCAATACGAAGTAATGCCAAATTAAGAAGAGCTGCATTTGAGAAGTCCAACAGTCCAACTTGATGATACGAACAAATCTTGCTTAGCAGATAGAGAAGACAATGTTGGGTAGCTGAATTCTATTAAAGACTCCAATAAACCTCAAGAAACAGAAGCAAGAACATAATTGTAAAATATAGATGAACATCATAATCAAGTATTTGTAGCAACACTGAGCTAATTGAATCGAATGACTAACACTAGCAGTAATTTCATGAATGAAACGCCAACGATAGATAACCCTTAGAATACCGAGCCGCACAGCAAATTAATTGTGAGTAAATAGAATTATTCCATTTATAGACAGTGTTAATATCTGTATTGAAAGTAGTAGTGGTGCAATTATCTGTGCTTTCCAGTCCACTGAGCTATGACTTTAGTGGGGACCCGTCTACATGCTTGCACATTACACCTAGCTAGATATTCATTATTATGAGGGAATGAGGAGACTTCGCAGTAATTACATTTTCTATGCAGCTCCATATTTTTGCTTTAATACTCAGTGACGATATGACTAAAAATCGCGATTCTGCTGAATCCAATATATTAGACATACATCTTTGTGAAACGTTTGCAATGCTCAATTATCCTGTTTGTCTATTAAATTCCCTCAAAATATAATAGCGTTAATTTTTAAATTGTAGCTCTAAAAGGGTTAAATATGATTGTTCCGCTTCTGGTTTCCCTTTTATAAAGTTAAAAACAAATCAGAACTTTAAACGAGTTTTGTCTTAATAATTAATTAGTTCAACAATTGATTTTCTGCTTAAAATAATAACTGGTTTTTGTTACCGACGGGGAACTTTCCTTTATTCAATCTCCTCATTCGCTCGAAGGGCTAATTTTGTAAGACGATCGAATTACCGCCGAGCCTTTCAACATCAATTTAGCCTGTAATTTGTTTAAAAATATATCTATCTTTAAGTATAATGTTAGGGAATTTATTTATTTCGCTACTGTTTAGAATATTTTGGTCACGTAAAAAAATTTTCGTCCTACAATGTTTTTAACATTATCATGAAAGCTTTCGCATGGAGGAGTTTAATTTGCAAAAATATCATATTATTTGATTATATGGAATTCTCTATAAAATACGTTATATTCATTGCAACGTGCCATACATATTTAATCATTTTCCATTACCATCCTCCCACATACTGTTACCGTTAATACAAAATCTCTTCACAACAAGAATACATAAAAATCGATGAAACTAAAAGCAGAATGGCAAATAACAGATACCGGAGCATTCGCAATAAAAGCATTGCATTGGCGGTGCCTGGGGCAAAGCCGATCAGCCCCAACTCTATACTCCATTCAGTCTAAACACCCACAACTTAAAGTCTAGTTTATTGCAGAATAGCTCTCCCTAGTTTCACAATCTGTATTAGGTTACCGAACGCCCTCGGCCTCGGCTCCGCTACTGTAAAGCTTTATATTTCGTATGTTTTTTGTTGTCTGAAATTTAATCGGAAACCCATTTCGTAGTTCTATTTGAATGCCAGCTGCTATTATTTAGTCTTGAGTATTTTTTTTTGAGGTTGATAAACTTTGGGAAATCATGAAATATTTGTATCTATTGACTTTACAAAATTCAGCTTCGCGTATGGTATAGTAACAGCACCCTAGTTGCGTAACACACTATTACTCTCAATTTTAATAATTTTGAAGCATATTTCTAATCCATTGCTCCATATGTTCGAAAATAGTGTCTGCTCCACAGCGCAAATAACGCAATGAATGTTGTTGAACTGTAAAAATGAAACCCATTGCTACAGATAGTGTGTTACGCAATTACCCTGCAGATTATTGTCCCTACCAGGTACTGTATTTGCTGTACCTTTTCCTTCCTAGTTATCATTCCTTACGTAGGTTTTCATTATAATTTCAATGTTCATTAATCAAAGTCCATGTCCGAATAATTAATACTCCCAAAACAATATCGTGACATGGTCGGTATTCTGTTCATTTGACCGGTGTCGACCGTTGGGACTAGAATGTCACGCCGCACGCGTAACTTTCCTGCGCTCCGTTCGCCCGCATAGATTGACAGATAAAACTCGTTCTATATTTGAAGCTCACTTCTTTTGATTCTGAAGAATGACATCAGTTAACCTAATTTCGAAAATGAATGAAAATCATCCGATATCTTGTTAGCTTTCTAATTAAAACAGATGTTAGCATTTGTTACAAAACTTCCGTCCGTTAACCCACATTGATTCTAATAGGAATCTCTAGTCTCTTTGATATTTCGCTGTCTGAATCAATAAAGTGGCTTAGCTAAGGTGATTAACAGTAACTACCTATAAAGGTTGCCTTGCCTCCCCACGTCCGGTCACAAGTATCACATAACCGCACTCGAGTACTGTACTGATTGACAGCTATATTCCCTCGACAACCCTAATTGTCTGGCCACCCTCATATTACGGGGAATTTAATAAACACAGCCCTGCAATGCACACACTATAACAACGCTGTTTGGATTATGCACATTGAATATCGAATAGTGATTGAAATTGCGATACGGATTGAGCCGACATACCTGCGCTATGTAACATACTAATAGGCTGTTCAGAGTATTACCACTTATATGAAACACCCACTTTATAAACATAAACGGAGATACAAATGATCAGGATGTGGCTGCTCGAACCAAATACAAAGTTTGCGATTTGCATATGCAGGTAGAAGGGAGACAGGTGGCAAAAAACGCCAGGTGTTCCGATTTTGGCAAGCTTCAATTTATACCTATACAGTTGCCGCCTGTTACAAGATCGAACGGAAAATGATTAAGAACCACCTTTCATAATGTTTCAAAACGTGGACAGAACCCGGAGGCTAAACGTTGTGTACCAAAAAAGGACCATGATCATGCATAGTCAATTTGCGCCGTGTTTGCAGAAGCACTTAGATTTTTATTTCGTTTTGTAAATCCGGTCTCGTTTGATTTTTTGTAATCTTCACTTTGTTTTTATTCACAAATTATAAATATTATCCTAGTAGTGCATTTTGTATCCTCTTTTTTTCTCTTTTCTTTTTTTTTCGCTGTCCTCCCATTCCTACTGTAATTTGAAAATATTGTAAAAGCCAATTATTTTTAAAAAGAGTAACCGTGGAGTTTCTTGCCGGTTCTTCTCCATAGGAAACGACCAATTGGAACCATGCACCTAGCTTCTGACGTTTCATAAGTGCCCATGTAGGCTTATGTGAAATAAAATATTTTGATTTTGATTTTTGTACCTCATAGACTCAAGATATTTCCTCAACATCCTGAATGCTTTTTTTTTTTTTGCTCTCTTCAATTCAAACAGGTAGACACGACAGCAAAAGGATAGTAGGTACTTATGTAGAAGAGAGAGCACAAAATGATTGCGTGTTGAACCATCAACCATCAAAATGTGATTCAACCTAATTAGTCAGACAACAAAGAGCACCTATTAAAACCATGTGAGTGATGTTGAAATAATCCGCCAAATATCAGCGTTCATATCACAATGGACAATAGCGGAAAGTTGATTCGGTTTGTCGTTCTACCCCACGAGTATTCAGAAATACGCTTCGTTGAGATCCAATATTCTGTTTCCCAATAATGAAATTGCACTTCGAATGCTGCAGTGATTTTCATTATTAAATCAGAGTTCATATGAAAATTGTTATTGGATTTTAAGCCCCTTTATTTGATGCCAATTTTGTTTTGTTCTGCGTTTTCTTTGAAATCTTTGTTTTTTCGTCGTTCGAGTTCGCTTTGATCATTGAAATTTGATTCATTTGTGTCTACCGCCTAAGTAATTAAATCCAATTTGATTGTATCATTTGGGCTTCTGGTTATCAATTTCCGGCATGTGTTTGAAATATTCTGTTGCAAACGTTCAGTGCAATGTTTATTTACCTTAACAACTACTAGCATAGTCATACTTAGTAATTCCTTTATCTTCATGAATTCCTTGTCTTAAAAAAAATTCATAGAATCAGAACTTTCTAGACCAAAAAATCCAACTGATACAAAATTCTGTCTTGTTGATTTATATACGCTCGTGTATTAAACCCGGAACACACATCTTGTGGGCGGGTCCCGTTGCTCATTTTACACGTACACGCACCTAAACCATAATTAGGGGCCGTTCAGTCGAGGTCATTTTGGTACTTAATATCATTTTTGAACCAGCTGCCTTCACTTCACTGCTGTTGGTTGCTTTATATTTCGTTAAGATTTCGATATATTTATTATCAGTTTTTTGATTTTGTATTTTCATTAATTATGTGTAACGACGTGTTTTGGTAAGGCAGTTGGTGTCATAAAATGTAAATGTGGAACCAGCTTACTTTGAGTGGTCACCACACAGGTGTCTGTTTTATAAATTTTATAATGTTCAAAAATATACGTCGCTAATAATAACAGACAAGAAACAGATCCTCAAAACAATTACTTACTAAATTTGTTCGCTTTCATAAATAAACTCACAGGTGTTTCTTTCAAGGCTTGCCAAACAGGAAAAAAAAACTTGAACATTCACATTAAAAAAATGTTATTCTAAGGCTCATAACTGCCACGTGTATGACACATACTCGTACACCTTCAATGGTCATAGACACACTTTCTTTTACAACTGATACAAACATGGCTAGGTACGTAGTACGTTTGCTCATAATAGATGTTGTAGTACGCATGTTAATAAGGCAGGCACAAGTTTTATGACCGAGAGTGTATGTACCAATCACGGAGCTAAGTAATTGATAGCATGCTCGTTGAAAATATTACAGATGGATGCAGAAGGTCTACCGTACCTGCAAACATCCATGAATGCATTAACTCGGACAGGTGATGTCAAACGAAATGACTAAAACTGCAGTCGTCATTGTTCTACTAAGAGTGCAGCCTTCACAAAATCAATCTCTTGTATCTCTTGTATTTTTCACAAAATAAACAACACCCTTTGCCAAAGCATTCCGTAAGCAGCTGACAGAGTAGTCAACATATAACTCTCAAGAAGATACTACACATAAATTTTGTGTGAAGGTCACATAATTATATATCAGCTTTCTTTATGTCAGATTCTCTTTTATCAACAGGTGGGGTCACTGAATGTTGGTGATATTAACGTATTGCATTGTCCATGTTGGGTTATTCCTGCTTGAAATCATGTGTTTTTCATTTGTTATTTTTTCGTTCTTCGTCTTCCGTTCTATATCCAGCCAGTATGTACTGGTTCTTCTGACCTTTATTACCAGTTAGAGGTGAGTTAAGATCGCTGTTACATGACATTACGTCTCGTCAATATGTATGCTTACAAGCACTGTGCTAAATGTATGTTCTGCAATCGCTACGAGCATCGTGAATCACGTCTAATTGTTACCAAATGGGATGTTTAAAGTGCTGCGTTTAGGTGCATTTCCTGTGCTAACATAATGCATTTCATTAATAATAATAAGTTAGTATGTAGCAGGTTTTTCAATTAAACATAATTATTATGTTATTAAATATTTTAAGCAATTTATGATTTTTTTTTTTATGATTTTATTTTTTTTTTGTAAGTAGGTTTGTACAAACACTTTTACACGTCAATCATGTTTTTTTTTTAAACTAGATGAAGTCGGCGTTTCCTATCTGACTACTCTGAGAAGAAAGGCCGAAACAAACTCAGAGGTCACAGTCTCTTTTAAAGTCCAGACATAATCTTGGTCAGGTTATATGAAGACCATGTAGATCGATGTCTGAGGTGGTCTTTTGAGGAAAGAACCACACAGATTGAGAGGACCTGTCCAGTCAGTGCACGCATTTGTCAAAAATCGTGCAGCTCAACTCAAGACTTAAGGAGCTCAACGATTCGACGAACAATACCAAAGAAAGGACATTTGGGTAGGCCACATAAATTACTCAAACTGCCAGACCATGAAAAAAGAAAAAAACAGAACAGAGAGAATAATAAAAAAAAAAAAATATAAGTACCTATGTAAAAAGACCCACATCGTCTTCACATTCACAATGAAAAAATAATATAATACTTTACAAAGTAAGCAAATGTCATTGTTTAAAAAAAAAATATTCATCAATGTCAATGTGAAAAAGAAAAAAATCATTCAAAATGCAGAAATTGGAAGCAGCTCAATCCCAAGCCTTTTTGTCCTCAATATAATCTTTAACGGTATAAAAGGCTTCCTGGCACAACTTACGTTTAATGAAAGATTTGAATTTATTAAGGCTTAGATCTTGAACGTGGCTTGGTAGTTTATTGTAAAAGCGTATACATTGGCATCTGAACGAGCCACCTATTTTCTTGAGCCTGGTTGTAGGTACAACATATTTGTGTTTGTTTCTAGTATTTATATTATGGATATCACTGTATTTTTTAAACAATTTTATATTTTTATGGGCATATAAAAGATTTTCATAAATGTACTGAGAAGGCACAGTCATTACATTAATCTCTTTAAATTTGTCTCTGAGAGAGTGTCTCGGACTTAATTTATAAATTGATCGAACAGCTCGCTTCTGCAAAACAAAGATAGTCTGAATATCGGCGGCATTTCCCCACAATAGAATACCGTACGACATTACACTATGAAAATAGCTAAAGTACACTAAACGAGCAGTCTCTATATCAGTTAAATTTCGAATTTTTCTAACAGCGTATGCTGCAGAACTTAGCTTTTTTGACAATTTATCTATATGTGGACCCCACTGAAGCTTAGCATCCAAAGTTATGCCCAAGAATACTGTGTTGTCTTCAGGATTCAATTCCTCGCCCTTTATCAACACATTAGTTTTCACCTGCCTTACGTGGGGTAGCGTAAACTTAATGCATTTGGTTTTCTTCTCGTTTAGAAGCAAATTATTAACATTGAACCAGTGGACTACTTTCGAGGTCGCGCTATTTACATCGTCAGTAACCAACTGCTGACGTTTAAGTTTAAACAAAAGAGAAGTGTCATCTGCAAACAACACTATATCATGATGATCCTTTATGAGGTACGGCAAGTCATTAATATAAATGAGAAACAAGAAAGGACCAAGAATTGAGCCCTGTGGGACTCCCATTGTTACTATAGATCCGGGTGATCTTTTTCCATTAACGTCAACGCTCTGAATCCTTTTACTCAAGTATGAAATAAGAAGATCCAGAGCAGTGTTTCGGATCCCGTAGTGGCGGAGTTTCCTGATTAACGTTTCGTGAAGAACGCAATCGAATGCCTTGGACAAATCACAAAAGATGCCCAAGGCATCGCATTTATCTTCCCATGCATTATAAATATGTCCTAATAGTTCAACGCCGGCATCAGTAGTTGAACGACCCCTTGTAAAACCAAACTGTTTGCTATGTAATAATTTATGTTTATTAAAAAATCTTTGCATTTGGTCTAAAATTAATTTCTCAAAAATTTTACTAAAGGTAGGTAGTACAGAAATAGGTCTATAATTTGTGGGGTCTGAGGTACTACCTGATTTAAACAAAGGTATTATTTTACTATTTTTCATAAGGTCAGGAAACTCCCCATTGTCAATACAACTATTAAAGATAATAGCTAGAGTAGGCGCTACAATGTCAATAATAGACTTGGCTACTTCTACAGAATTACCCCACAGATCTGCAGTCAGATGAATTATCTACAGTTATAGTTATCAATTTTATTTCTCTCTTACCTATCCAATCTGTTCGTGGCGTATCTTAGTAAAGTTTTCTGTTACCCCGAAATTTCTTACTTTATAGTTAATGTAGATTCACGAGGTGAAAGGTGCATTATAAATAAAAAGTATAGTAATATTGTTATAGTAATAGTTATTCTATATACAATACAGCAATCCTTATTAATTTCCTATCTGCAACATGATCTAATTTATAGCATCATTTCCAAACCTCCCAACTCTCTCCATAATGAGATCGAATGGGCAATGATCACAAAATTTATCGATATTATATTCAGAGTGGCAATGAGATGCCTTCCGGCGCAGTTAATATCCTTAATTCGTAGTATTCGTACCCCCATGTAGCCGGAAGTCACCATTCTAAATCAAACATTGCTGGAACTCCGCGAATCCGAACGGGGGACGTGCATATTTTAATATCCATAATGGTGATTTGGAATTGAAGGGATTTATGTTCGGTAAAGGAATGGCGGCGGTATTGGCTGTAACCACAGCTTTATTAGCTATGTATTGCTTAATGTATCTCAATTCGGTGTACCGCAGTTCAATATTGGGCAAAGGCCTCACTCAAGTTCATGTGTATGATTGCGATCAATTCTTTATTCATAAAAACAATTTATTTGGGTTTTAAGTTCATAATCATAATCCGAGTACAGTGCAGTCAGCACCAAGCGAATAAAAACTAACAAATACCTTACAGAATAACAAGGAATGTATCGTATAACGGCACTTCGGTCAATAAAATGGACGGAAATGATGCATAACGCACCTATGACCCCTTGTTATCTCGTCGCCTAGGAGCACCATAGTAACCTCTCTAATGAACCCCTATAGTTCTCGGCGTGCAAGGAACTTGATCAGGAAAGCGATACCGTATTTGTAGGTCTATTACTCACAGTCTAGTAAAGCAACATTTTCACGCCAACGAAGTTTCTAAGAAAAATCCTGATCCGAATTCTTCCAGTTTTATCCCGCTTTGTGATCTTAATACCATAAAAGGGATCGAAGCGGAATAACTTATGATGATCAGATTTTGCGTACAAAATCCCTACAATGTCCCTACATGTATTTTGTAAGGAATTTCTGCTGTCTACCACGAGTAACTTTGTATATCGTACGTCAAAATATTTACAATTCCTGCCAATCTGTTCGATTACATCGACAGGTCTTGTATACGTTTATTGGTTACGGTATCTGCCAGCCCAGTTGTAATTAAAGCCTGTGACAGTAGAAACCGATTCGTGCTGCCAGATAATTTATAATTAATAAGCTATTAGATAAATTGTAAGCGAACGGTGCATTTGCCTCCTTTGATTGCTCACTATACAATAAAATTATGAAGTGAAACCAACGTTGTAAAGGAATGAAATAGATGATCTTGAATTATAGGTCTTCTGTATAAAGCGTGGCTGATAACTGGAAGTATGAGTGTCTCGGTTTCTCCCCTGCGGAGCTCAACCCCAGATAGTGAAAACATTTATTTATATAGTACTATCTCAAAGTCATGCGTATGATTGAATGAGATTTTCCTAGAATATTACTCATATTTGAGGGAGTTGAGATTAACAGACAACTAAAATGAGCAAAATCAGATTAGGAGAGTAAATAGTACAGAGATCTTTCGTATAAAGTACATACACAGATTCATACATGACGCCAGAGATGACAAGAGCATCGAACCTTTTTTTCCATAAAAATTTTTTATTATAAAAATTATACTTAAAGGTATCTATAGCAAATAAGAAAGAAATGATACTCTATGATTCCTCGGCCATAAGGATCAAAATGGAACCACAATGGAACAAGGATTTGAGTGAGAAATTGGATCCAGCAGACGCCACGTAACTTTCGACCGCTACAACTTAATGTATACTTAGGACCATATGTGGGAGTGCAGTTTGCATCCGCATTATAAGTATGTATGTACATAATGTATGAGTAAAATTTCCGGTACTTATTACGTTTCCCGTCTTCTGCAGGTTGTTGATCCTATATTAATATTTGTTCTTACTACTGACTCAATTTGTTAACAGTCTGATATGAATAGGCTCAAGCTGCTTTTCCGTAACTCAGTTCTTCTTAGCAACATTGAAGGCTCTCTGGCCACTTCTCTTTCATTATCAGTAATTAATTAAATTAATTCATTATGGTTTATTTTTATTTTCACATTTTTAATTCTTAATAACATCTCATCAAAGCTGTGCTTTATAAAATCCAATGTAAAACTTGATATTGCTTCTTCCATCGACTCAACATCAGAAGGCCAATTCTCGTAATTTAAAACGTTCAAAATCTAGTTGCAGTCTCATCTCGGTGACAAACAAATGTCAAAAACTTGTCAAAATGTAGGGAAATTAGACGTATTTTTGACAGATTGAGACTGCGATCAGACTGTGAACGTTTTTAAAATTACGAGAATTGCCCCTCTGTAATCAATACAAATAAAAACAAAAGCTGTACCTGTAAGCTTTAATTAATGTCCAAATTAATTAAAACAAAATGTTGGTGGTCACTATACGAAACAATTGAGTAGGCAATTTGTTTAGTCGCCCGTTTTACTAACTTTGTCGCACAATGGTTTGCGTCAAATGAATAAATCATTTCATACGGCAGACAGCGATGAATAGATGTGAATATTGAGTGCGATATGCGTGTGCGTCCAATATTAAACAAATTGTGGTTGTTTTTTTATGATTGCCTAGTGCCAAAAGTTACCATATTTCGTTTGATTGAGTCATCTTATTCAAATTAAATGTGAATTCATAATTAATGTTATTCACATAGTCTTTGTTTTCTTTAACTAAGCATAACTAGACATAAAATTATTCTTTACAAAATTGCATTAAATCACTAGCTCATCAAAACCACCCCAGTGATCAACTGCACATGGAAGGAGGCACCGTTACCTCTCAAAAAACCGATCTGAAACCCCTTCTTGCAACGCTTATTATGGCACATTTCTATAGTTGTTCCAACTTATTCATATTGTGGCTTTATCAAATCTTGAAGTTGGTACTCTGTTTTCAATTAACTAAACCCACAAATTATTTCAATTCATCTCAATTTTGTTATTTGATGTCTTCATCACAACTAAAAGACAATATTCAATTCAGAAGCAGGTATAAATTGCTACAATAAAATATAAATCTGCGTAGGCAGAGTACAACGAGCATTAAGTATTATTGGAATACATTTGCATTTCAAAACCAGCACTAGAGCTGCAACACGGCCAAAATAAATTGAACATCAGGTGTATTCAAATTGCAGTAGGCAGGCGTAAATATTTAAATCGGACGCGTAATACCACGTTAGGGTGGGTGCCTACTCGTACTATCATCTGATGCACGCGCAGTCCATTTCCATAAAAGCCTCTTCAATCTCGCAAAACGTTTCGGGCATTCCAATTCGCGCTTAGCGTTTTTTTTCCTTCCCTCTTCACGTAGATTTTTGCGTAGTAAACATTTAGCTGTGTTTAATTATGTTTCTAATTCCTACTTGCCGAATTTGTGCACATTTATTGGTTTTAATCGTCTTTTCTCTGAAGTATGGAAGAAAAAGACATGTTGCCGACCCCAAATAAATTGGGATAGTGGCAGAATGACAATGATTTTTTTTTGCTGAATGGGACCGCTCTAGACGTCGATCACGCCTGATGGAAAGCGATGGATGAGATCTATGATGGAACGAACGTGCCCAGAAGATGCCTAAGGCACTGAAACGCCCACGCATCGACGAAACACAGCAGGCTGCTTGACGCCGGACTCCGGTGGGAGGGTGGTCGCAAACCAGGCGAGCGTTAGCCCTACCACCGCAAGGGAAGAATTGGTCCAGGATGCGCCGAGCGCTCGGTTCAGTTGAGTAACTGGCGGAACAAACTGCGCTACACAAGGAGGCTTCTTCATGCATCCCATCCAAAAATGATGATCAGTACGATCGGTTTTATGGACTTCAAAATCGTATCTCTTTTATTTTTCCATTTCATCTAGGTGTAGGTACTTCTTACTCCTCATTTTTTGAAATCTCAGGAAATTGTACCTACATTATATTTCTCAAAGGTTTTCCCAAAGTTCAACCTATGATCCTTTATTAAATCATTCGTCCTTTGACAACATTACGACTTACAAAATACTTGGAAGACGTAATGGAAGACGTGGGTGACTAAGCCTCTTAAGTTTGTTAACGAGAAAATATAACCGAGGTAAGGAGACATTTTCAACGAATAGAACATCGATAACGACTCGGTTTAAAACAGGTTTCATTCCAAAGATAGGCAATTCCACACTATTACATAAACACTCACTAAAAATGTCACTGTTGTAAAGCGAAGTGCACACATGCGTTCGTTAACGGTCGAATTATCGATCGGACCTATCGATTGTGTACATTTACCGTTCTATTCTTCGTGAATTCACGTAATGATACATTTTGATAACATCGATTTTGTCAATTGTATTTTTATTTTTTATTTGTGGGAAGTAAAAGCAACTATTGAATAAGACTTTTCTAGAACTTATATTTCTTAGTAAGCGTAAGACGTTACGTGATGTTTGAAATGTATTTAATAGAAAATTTAATGGATTTTTTTAAAGTTTTTTTTAGCTTCAATGACCAAGTGCACTGAGTAACGGAAACATTAAATTGATGCTATCATTTTAATCATAATAATATTATTATTTATTAGTTATCGTAAAACAACAATGGAGTGTCACTGACATGCTTTATGGAAATAGAAATGTAAATTGTATGCTACCATTCATTCATAAAGAATAACATCAATAGAATCTTTTCCTTTATTAGACTTCAATAGACCACTTCATACAATTGCGAAAATAAAACAGTCTGCCGTTTTAATTAATCCCAGTCACATAGTTAAATCTATAATTATGATTGAACGCATCTGCTATTAATATAGTTCTAGTTATGAAAATTGTCAGCTCTCTTAAAGAAAATCTGACTCAAATTCGACTCAATCGTTTCTGAGATCACATCGACCACAGAGCCAGACGAGAACCGTATCATTGTTCTAATTATGCAGTGATAATAGACGAATGTTTGTCTTTTCCTACTCACACATGCCTTACCTTTGCACCGCGCTTCACGGAGCGTATCGAATCGCCATCGATGTTTAAGATCGAGTGCCAGTGTGTACTCGGTATGCGAGAGGTCACTGACACCGCGCGATGCGGGCTCCAAATTCGGTAGTGAATGCCGTCGGGGACATTAATCGGACACTGCTTGGATCACTTGGGAATGAAGATGAGGCAAAAACCGAATGTTTGTATAGCCAGTTATTATATCAAACTTAACGGACACTTACCTATTTTGTCGGTTACAGAGTTTGTTGGCATTTTGCAACTTGTTAAGGATATGCCAAAAATAAATGTAAAACCTCAAAATATTTTGGTCAGTCGTGCCGGTTAGCGGGCTAATTGCGTAACACACTATCATTAGCAATGGCTTTCATTTTGTCAGTTCAACAACATTCGTTGCGACGTTGTTGAGCAGACAATTTTTTCGAACATAAGGAAGCAATGAATCGGCAAATATCTTTCAAAATGATTCAGATTGTGATTGAAAGTGTTTGGAATTTTTCAAGCAGAAGCCGGCTATATTCCAGTTTCTACAAATCAAGAAGTACGAATTGCTTTTATATTTGCTGCCTACAGATACCACAAATATTTTAGCAATGAATCATGAATAATTAAATCCCTAGAATTATCTACACTGCTATCAACAACTGAACCAAGAGATTAAACAACCAATTCATGTGTCAAATTGGCAATGCTCAAAGTGACTTAATCGATTCGTCATGTCTTATCATTTAACTTGAATCGATTACACGATCGAGTACTGGTAATATCGAATTATGCCCTTCAACCAGTCCTGTTCTAAGAGTAATTCTTATTTTATTATTTATTTTACGCATGGGCGCAGCTCTCAGTTACGCCCTATTGCCTTTCATTTCGTCTTTTATGTACCGGATAAAATCTCTAAGAATTTCCTTGCTTTTACTGTCATATTGGCAATCAATCTAAATAATACTCCCAAATCAAAGCTGGTAAAAGAAGAACTGTTGATAGTGAACGTTTTGATGGATTTCTTCAACATTGTGAATAAATTGCTAAATATTTTGACATCGTTAATGAGGACACTGCAGATAGATCCACTGCAATGTAAAACAAAAATGCTTTTAATCTTAAACGCGTTTTTAAAGTTACGTAACATAAATAAATCAACTCTGAGTTAATGTTTCGAGTCCATCATTAACATAAGCACCCTGAATTTTAAATTACGAAATTCTACATTAGATTGTGAACGCCTATTGAAAGGAAACCGAGAAATTAGATTTCAGCTTCCCTCAGCGAATGAGATATTAATGTACAAGAAGGCATTACTGACAAAATTGCTTTGACCGCATTAATTCAACGGCTATAAAGTTACCTGTTGAGAGTCTCTAGGGACCCTTCAAAGGGATCTAGGGCGGGACTAAATTGTCTTACTTAAGTAGCACAAAGAGCTACATCAAAGAACGGGAGACGAGGCGATTTCATCTGTTTATGTACTTGGAGTTTCGTCTAATACTTTATTGCATGCTTTAGTTCGTTTACGAACCTATTCGAAATTTTACGAGTTTATAGCAGTCGGGTCAGCATTTCATGACTTCTCTCAATTATTACTTGTGACGTCAACTGTCATGTGTTTACTGCGCTCTATTTACGAGCGCATATTAGCTTACCTGTGCTAATGTTTTAAATGTCACATTGATGAATTGTCTCACCATGATAATGAATTGTTTCTGGCAAATGATCTAAGAACTTCGATGGGATATTTAGCCAGTCTGAAAAGAGCTACTTCAAAGCATGAGCATTTAAGAAATTAAGACCGTTATAATTGGTCTACAAATACTCAAGAATATTTAGAATTCCAAGCGAGTGTACCGGTCCGGGGCGAGAGGGAGTGGGAGGCAGTCACCTCCTTCTGCGAAGCAGTCATGCTAGCGAAGGAGGTGGCGGGACGGCTCAGGGAGAGAGCCTCCCGTCCCAGCCGCCGCGGGAGACGGACTCCGGGCGTCGGGAGCCGCGCGACGACTCCCGGCCACCGTAGGCGCGGGCCTGCGGGCGGAGAGTAATGGGTAGCTCACCGTCCGATCAGGACCAGGCCCGTGCCGGACGGCGCGTACGTGTTGCACGCGCGCCTCAAAGAGATGTCAGCATCGAGGAGGGGCCCCATAGGGCCGAAGCCTGCCGGGTCAGCGGGATTGTCCGAAAGGGTTACCGCTGGCCCGGAACATAAAGGGCTAAGGAAGGAAAACGGGTGGGTTTTAGTCAGTAAGAGTCTGACACTCCCTTCCGCTCCACCCAGAGCGGGAGGGGTCATTTGATGATTTCCCATCCGCAAAAAAAAAAAAAAAGCATGAGCATTTAAGAAATTAAGACCGTTATAATTGGTCTACAAATACTCAAGAATATTTAGAATTCCAAGCGAGTCTACATACAAATCCACATAAAACTACTATTATTGACAAAACATATTTATCAACGAATGAATCATTTCACTATCGTCCAGCGATTATGATAAAGAAGTAGAGCGCTCGCTGATGACATACTTTTGCTAACAGAACTTTGTTTTTCTTTTCCAGGTAAATACGGACATTTGTAATCATGTGCTGAGCATCATAGACATACAACAGTAAGTTTAAGAAGTAACACTTCTTATGAAAGTTTCTAATTTCTAATCAATGGAGAGTCGACAGCTCCAAAGTAGCATTAATTAACATTCGCTGTTATTCAAAGTTAACATGATTATGAGCTTAAACTTCTATATGCATCTGCTTCACCCCTTTTAAAGCAATAACAATAAAGTTATCAACTGCAAGCTTGTTTGCAAAAGCGTCGCCGCTAATATTTTCTCTACGGCCAGAGGCCAGACTCAATGCTTTTTTATCTTCAGGACAAATTCGACCTTAAACAAATATACAAAGTGCTTATTTTTAACTAAATTCAAATATACTAAGACAATTTAAACCTTAATTGAACTCAATAGGGTTCAAATTTAATTAGTCGCGGTGCCAGTCACGCTGTCTGAGTCGAAAGTGTCGCAACCCGCCCTATCGAATGTCACAGACATGGCTCTGTTCACATAAAGTAGCTAAAATAAGTCCTGTGATGTCGCTGCTCTATGTAGGAAGTGCATCTATTTTATAGGGTCGTAATATCCAGGACGGACAATCTACTTATCATTTTATTATATCTCTCATCAGTTTCATCTGTCCATAAACATTTACTTCTGGGTTACGTTTCTGATCATTTTTTGAATGATATAATTCTTGGTATGAATACTTGAAAAGTTTGATTTTACTGAAGTGTTTCTCTTAACGAGTTAATGACTAAAGGAGGCATAGAATCTTAAGTCCAGAATGTCGTTTGCACAAAAACTAGTCCAATTATTCTTTGATTCTCGTAACAAGTCTCGATATTGTTCCACTTGGGAGCATCCTTTTTACTAGAGCAGTTTGTTCTTGTTTTATTGAGCTTCGTTACAGACGCAATATGTTTGGCTGGAGATTGTACGGAATGAGATATATGGTTTGTTAGTTCACCTGGGGATCTCATTACTTTCACATTTATATATTTACTTAATTGGATACAGCGAGTTGGGATTTATTTGAACATTTTTTTTTTCAAGCATATCAGTATTTCAAAATATTTCTTCGTTCACAAACAATCTTTGTCACCTTTGCGGCTAGCTTCAAATCTTTATTGACCTAATGAAATAGGAAGCGGAAATGATACCAAATATATTTCACGGTATGGCGTTGGTAGACACAAAGTTGCTAGGGTTTAGACCGCCTCAGGCAAGACTAGGGATTGCAATCGAATATTCGAATATTCGAATTATTCGAATATACATTTGAAATTCGTATTCGAATAGTAAATTATAAAATATTCGAACATTCGAATATTACCACAGCAATTTTATTAAAGTAAAGTTACAACATTATATTGTTAATTACGAACGCGACATCTAACGCGTGGTCGTCAAATTTCTGAATAGATCGGCACTGCTCGGATTGACGGCCATTCGACCAATCAACGGCCTCCATTCTTCTGCTGACTGCAACTCGCCGGGCGCTAGCCGCCATTTTGAGTTTACTTCACAATCACAAGTACAGCACAACAGACGCGTAGTTTTTTACAACAAAGTGGTGCATTTTGTTATTTTGTGCTGACGGTATAAACATAAGTGTATACGGATTACCCAATTAAATGTAAGTATAATTTTTGTTAAAATATGCTGTGCAATTTAACACTAAAATGAATTTGTGTTTATGATTTAACCTAAAGTAATCCCATTTTATTTAATATTTTTTCATTTCAAATCAGATTCAATAAGACTAATGTTAATTGTTTATTGTAATTATAAGGGAGGTTGTTAGTAAATAGTAGGTATGGTACGGTATAATACGCGCGAAATTTACTTATAACTGAACTTCCAGAACGAAATCGAACGTACTCAAATAGAACTCTGTTAGGTTTTGTCAATAAATTCGGGATTAACTAATTTACCCAAGATGTGTAAAGTATCACTTCACTATGCACTGACTGATCACCAAATGCGTGTTTTTACAGGTGTGCAATTTAGTTGCAGACTGCCTTTCAGTTAACCATGGATAAAAACAAATTGGTTTTCAAAGAGTACACAAAACGTACGCTTGACAAGTCTTCGGTTTGGAACTCGTTCTTACGGACTGAGGATGGAAGTCATGCAAAATGCAAATTGTGCAATAGAATTCTCCAATGTTCAAACACCACTACGTGTTTGCACAATCACTTGAAAAAACAACATCCAAGTGCAGGTTAGTTACCGGACTGACACTTCACTTTTACTTTAATTATACCTACCTATATACGTAGTACTTACTATAGTCACTTACGTTCATTATTTAAATATAATACAATGTATTTTAAAATTATTGAGATCCACATTGGTTTGTAATGTAAATGTAACAGACAGAACATAAAAAATAAAACTGAACTTGCTTTATGTGTTTGTGTGTGAACTGCCTTTTGGCTATCATTTTTGACGTTCAAAAGAGCCTTTTATGTGCCTATTTGAAATAAATGCTTTGACTTTGACGTTCCTGGAAATTCGGAAAAAATCATTTAGTGCACGTACGCTTTTACTAATATAATTTATTTGATCTAGATCTAAGAAGAAATACACTACTAACATCAGCTTCTGCTGCAACGCCTTCTACTTCCACAATTCCAACGCCTACTACTACCGTACAAGAACAAGTACAGCAGCCCAAGCCAAAAAAAAGGAGAATTGATGATTATTATCACACTAAAGAAGATAGTATGGAAACTGTGATTTCCAAAATGACTGCGTGTGATGGTCTCTCGTTTAATGTGTTTTGCAAGTCTGAATCTATGCGTCAGCTTTTTACAAAAAGTGGATTCGAAGTTTTGCCGAAATCTCCAAACACAATCAGGAAGATGGTTGTAGAAAAAAGTGATCAGCTGAAAACTGAACTAAGAAGAGAGTTGTCATTGTTAAAGGCAAAAGGACAGAAATTTTCCGCCTCCCTTGATGAGTGGACATCAGCCCGCAATCGGCGCTATATAAACGTCAACATTCATTGCCCAACTTTTAAAGACAAAACCTTTAGAAATTTGGGATTAGCGAGAATTACAGGGCGAGGAACATCAGAAAGATGTCTCAATATTTTAAAAGTCAAATTAGCTTCATACGATATATCTTTAGAAGATGATATAACTGGTGTGGTGACAGACGGTGCAAGCGTCATGACTTGCATGGGTCGTCAAATGCAATCATTTCATCAATTGTGCCTTGCACACGGCATTCAATGTGCCGTAGTGGATACAATATATAAGAACCGATATAATCAGAGTGAAACTTATGAACAGTTAGAAGAAATAGACACAGAAGTTCCAGTAGAAACAGATGATACAAAGAAAGATGAATCAGAAGATGAGGAAACAGATGAAAATGATGATGGAGAAGGCTTTGTAGTCGATCAGAATGTGGTTTCCAGAAGTGAACCCAATCTCAATGTCGAGTACAAAGGTTTGATTGACAAAGTAAGAAAAGTAGTGAAATTTTTCAAAAAATCTCCAACCAGAACAGAAATCCTGAACAAATATATTCTTGAAGAAAACAAAAGCGCAGGCCTGGTATTAGACTGTAAAACGCGGTGGAATAGCATGGCGGACATGGTTTCAAGATTCTTGCTACTGAAAGATGCAATTTTAAAAGCACTGATTGACTTGAAAGACAAAACTATGTTCAGCACCTATGAGCTTGCTCTTTTGCAGGATTTATCTACGTCTCTCACTATCGTCAAAACTACTGTGGAAGCGATATGTCAAGAAAAGGCCACTTTATTAACTGCGGACACAGCCCTACAGTTCATGGTTACCAAACTACGAGAGACCAATGGGTTTATCAGTGGTAAACTTCTTCAGGCTCTGAAAACAAGGATTGCTGAACGACGACAAACAGACCTGGTTTGTACACTGAAGTACTTGCACAACCCAAACAAATACTACCAGGAGCCGAGTTCTTCTATCTTCCCTAAAGTAGGAAATGATGTTATCACCAAAGTCATAGTTGACATTCAAAAAAAATATTTTAAGCAAAGACCTGCGACAACTAACACTGGCGTTTCTGATGACGAAGATAACATTGCTATATTAGACCTTCAGCGTTATCAAAATGAAGAAGCGTCAAGAATCTCAAATATGTCAATGAAAGAACAGCTGCAGAAAAAGATAGAGGACGAAATGTATGCAGTGCCTTCCACATCCACAGCAAATCTTGAACATCATGATCTAGAAACATCAATAAAAATGCAGATGGCTCTGTATGATACAGGTACGCCAAGACAAATACACCTAAGTCAGGCCTATGACGTGCTAATTTGCATTCCACCAACTAGCGTAGAATGCGAAAGGGTATTTTCTTCTACAAAATATATCTGCAATCATCTCAGATGTAAATTGAATGATGATTCCATTGACTCTTTAAGTTTTCTAAGGTCCCACTTTCAAAGGATCCGTAAATAAGAATAATTGTATCCTTTGCCTATACGATGGCATTTATTTAATTATAATTGTTACTTACCGCGTTGGACCACAATTTTCAATTTTAGTGATTGCGTGCACTTGCAATTTGTATATCTCTTTAGATGCTAGTTATCCGCGCAGTGCATTCTTATTGTGACTTTGATCTCGTTTCTTTTTAGTTATCCTTAAGAAATTGATAGTACAATATCTATAATATACTTTTTTGTTTCTTACTTTTACTTGTGTTGTATAAAGTTTATTAACATGTTATTTGATTTTGCTAGTGAGATTTTAATTGTGTTTCCTACTTAATAGTTTTCCTATAATTGTTTAAGAATTAATATTTTTTATTTCATATTTTCGTAGTCGAAGTTCCTATTACATCTAACTTTATTAAAAATTTGTTAATTATTTTATTTGATTAAAAGTTTTGTTTAAATATTGGTTCTGTCTGATTGGGATGTTGCCCTACTTACATGAAAAATATGTTACTAGTTTCTAAGGCAATAAAACGTGAGAAATTATATAAATACTTTTTTTTTCTGAAATATTCGAATATTATTCGAATAATTCGAATAAGGCTGAAAAAGTATTCGAACATTCGAATACCAAAAATATCGAATATTTGCAATCCCTAGGCAAGACACGACGAGTAAGAATGTATGTAATTGCTGCAAGACACACCTCCTCAGTTACCAGTAAATCAAGAAATGAATCGTTCCATTTGCCTGACCGACTATAAAACAATGTAGGTGCTTATAAAAGTGGGCTACTCAAGCCAATAAAATTGAAGTATTGCAGATTTAGAAGGATATAAAACTTTGCACTATACAAGATAAACTCGTTTGATTTACTTGAGCAATTCGTTTGACATGATTTACAATTTAATTGAAGCAATTAAAGCAGTAACAGCCTGCATAAGCTGCCTGATTAACCTAATCTGTATCTTGATTATTTTGCAACAATTGAATCAGAATTTTTTATTCATGATGAAGCACTGTTACGTCAGTAAACCTTTGTGCTTCGTAAACCGTATGTTATGAAATAGCTTTAATAAAAAGAGGTCAATAGTCTTCTCATTATTATGTAAAATCTCATTGTGTCCCAAATCCCAAAGGATGGCTCACTGGCCGAGTTTGAAAGGAAGTTTTATTCGCCCATCCCATCCCATAGGCCGGACAGTTGACATATTGTGAGACGAACTCCAACCTTCGTTCAATATTTACTCAATGGGATAACATTCTTTTCCGTAAAAAGTGTGTTTGTCCATGTCACAGTTTTGGTGGATATTTTTCATTGTAATAATACCTGACAGGCGAAACATATTTCAGTCATACAGTGCGCGGATATGAACGAATTTGTAAATTGAATTTTTCGATACATGAATTTTGTCTTTTGTGTTTGTCATTGGCTTACCATTTCCATCATGCCAAGCGTTATTGTTTCTCATTTAAATTATTATTTTATTTTTGTAACTGTAAAGGTTTTAATCTGGTTAAGGTTTTTATGGTCATGCTAGAAACGAAAAATTAAAAGTTTCGATGATGAAGATGCTTTTTTCACAGACTAGAATCAAAATCATTATTCTGTGAATTGGCTTTATATTAGCAATATCATCCAATTTAAGCTACAGACCAGCAAACATTCGGAAACTACATTATATTTACCAAGAAAACTAAAATCACATATCCTCAATAACATCAAAAGATTCTGCATTAGTTTCGGGCTGTCGATCCCGTCAAATTTCTTTGTACCGTCCCCTATAGCCCGAAGGTCTGTAACCCCTTGTATCCATTTGACGAGAACCTCTGTACACATCGTGCCTTTGCAATCTATTTGTAAGAAGATGAGTATATAATTCTCCCCCAGTAAGAAGCGACACAGCGTTTTTCATTCCCTTCAGGGCACCCCTAGATGGATTACGGTGTGTGTTTCGTTCAAATGAGGACTGTTTATTTGGATTCCTTAATTAATAAAAAACACGAGATTTTCTTTTAGGTATTCGCTGTAGACAGGTGCGTCGTCCACATAATTAAATTTTATGCCTACGGTACTGTAAAATATTTCATTGTTAAAAATTACGTCAGTCAGTTGAGAATTGGGACTGATATTTACCTATTTCAAAACAGTCTCGAAACTTTGAAGATATAACCCTTGGAATGTGACTTCTTACTTACGTGATTTATCTAACTTTAAAGTCAGTGAACCAAATATCCCTCGGATAAACTTTTTACCAGCTCACGTTATCTTCACCATGTAAAAGCTTAAAGGCCCGCGCAGACAGGCACTACGCAACAGCGCGACACGACTCTAGTAGAACAATTTCTATGAAAACTTCATGGAAATTGTTAGCTTAGCTTTCGATAAACAAATAAGCTTTTAACTTTTTAATAGCCCTATTATGTTTGACAGGCAAATTGCATAACCTAATGACAGTCTCGTATTTAAAATGCAAATTAAAACTATTGTGTAGTAGTTAATTACGGTATTAATAAAAAAAAAATCTTATTACAACACCTAAAAGGCGATTTGCATCCAATCGTGCAACAGAATCACCTACGCATGTCTTCGTTTACTTTATAGCACAAACAAACGGACATGTGAGAGTCGAAACGATTTGTTTACTTTTCTCATCACCGCGCACCGGTAGCCATTTGTTTAGTATCCTGCGTACTCACAATGATTTCTGTAACAGGAAGTTTAGTAAGGAAATGTATAGAGGATTAGTATGAGTATGCAGATCAAGACTGATTCATAAATTAATGGATCATCCGTTATGCGTATCGCGTTCGGTTTCTGCAATTCTATACCATAGAGAGATTCTTATAATGCGTTGAAGACAAATGGTGAATTGGAGCAAATCTACATTGATTTATAGAGTTTTTTGTTGAAAGATAGATAGTGTTAACACAATTATTTTATTAGGTAATCACACTTAGATTTAAGTAGATCCAAAGAATAGAAGTTTTTCGTAATGTTTTCTCTACCTAAGTAACTACCTCATTATTTAGTCTATAATGTAGTGATTCGCTAGACGTTCCTTTCAGACTGATTTATAGACTAATTCCCACAATTTATCTTGCCATTAATTAGTCTGTTCCACGAAGAAGTCTTATATTTTTCCATAGCCTTAGCCTGTGTTATTCAGCAAATATAGTTAGGTATGCCACAACAAAGGACAAAATTTAAAAAGAAAAAACTTAAAATGTATGGGAAAACTGTGAACCATAACAATACCAAATAAGCACATGCCTGCATATTTTACCAACAAAAGTCCTTACTATTGTTATATTCAAGCATAAAATGTAAACAAAGTGGGTCAAGTTATTTTCGCGAACGGCTCGAGCAAAAAAAACTCGACGGAAACTCATTGAGGAGATCGTAAACGAGACAAGTGAGAGAAACAATGTTTATACTTACGGTCGTTCACCATTGTATGGCGTAGTGGGTCGATGGTACATGAGTACCTCCGTCGTTGCTGCGTCTGCGCTCATGTCAGACGTCTCGTGCGCATAGCGTATGTTTTTCAAAGGAATTGTTAAATGGTCTTTGGTTAATTTTTTTTTTTTTTTAAATATCAAAAAGTTGCAGCTATTTAAGAACACTGAAAAACCTTTCAATGCTGTCCAGTTTTTTTATCTTTTATTGTTGAATGGGCCTGCTCGTGACCTCAATCACGCCTTATAGAAAGCGATAGATGAGGTCTATGATGGAACGAGCGTGCCCAGCAGAAGATGCCTTTTTGCCAAGTTGTAGTAATAACTTACCTACTTTCTCCTTAGTAGGAAGGGACTTTAATTTTCCATTGTTATGGTGGAAAAGGGCAATTAGAGTCCTTTCCCTTTTTCCAATTTGATTCCTTTCTTGCATCCTTTCTTTTAAGTGGTTAGTGGCCATATGGAATTTTAAATTTCCAGCACGATCTATAACAGCTGACCCATGTCAAGTAGGCCACCATCTTTCTTACATCCTTACATCTGAAATTATAGATAACTAGCAGCGCCCTGCAGTTTCACCCGCTTAAGTGTCGATCCCGTGTCCCGATAAATCAATCATGATTCGAAAGACACGTAGCGCCATCTATTATCATAATAACTTTAGTGTTGTTTTCCTCGGGAACAGCACCTTTTTTCGGGATGAAAGGTTATGTCCGTTTCTGCACACCTGACAGCGTATAATTATGCAAAATTTCAGGATTATCGGTTCAGTGGTTTAGGCGTGAAAAGGTAACAAACAAACTTACTTTCGCATTTATAATATGGATTAGGATGGTTCAAAGCTTTCCATGATTGTTTTGTTGTCGCAACAGTCGCAAGCGCTACACTACTAAGCTAGGGTTTTTCCATCTGAAATTCCGAAGTCTGGACTTATGCCGGGTTGATGGCAATAGGCTAGGGGTCCGAGGCTAAATAATAACAGCCGCACAGGTCGAACTATCAGGTTAAGCTACGCTTGCCGCGGTTGATCTGTGGATGGGTGACCATCTTTACATACCGAGACCCCACCGTGCCTGGGAAAGCACGTTAAACCGTTCGTCTCGGCTGTCATTCGTGGATCTTTGACAGTCGTTACGTAGTCAGAAGTCTGATAACTAGTCTTATCAAGCGATATCGTATTACCCAGTAACTGGGTTGTGGAGGTCAGATAGGCTGTTGCTCCATGTAAAATACTGTTATTCAGGTGCATTCGGTTAGCGGACCCCAACATAGTTGGGAAAAGGCTAGGCAAATGATGATAATGGCAATAGGCTCAAACACAACAGGCTGCAATGGACTTAAACATAACTGGCGAAATGTGGGTGTACTACAGGAACACCCAGCGGGATTGTCCGAAAGGGTTACCGCTGGCCCGGAACATAAAGGGCTAAGGAAGGAATACGGATGAGTTTAAGTCAGTAAGAGTCTGACACTCCCCTCCGCTCCACCCAGAGCGGGAGAGGTCATTTGATGATTCCCAACCGCAAAAAAAAAAAAAAAAAAAAACACAGGAACACCTCTGCCTAACGCTTCGGGAAATACAGGCGTGCTGTTATGTTATGCTACTAAAGAGACTGTTTCGTGTCGGGTACCTTTATTGAAGAAAAACAGAATGCATTTCAGCTGTCACTTGTCTATTATAGATCGTAAAAGTTAATTAGGTGATCGTTTCTTTTTGTTATTAATTTATTGCTTGGTTGGTTTGCTTTAAAAGAAAACGGTTCAGTGGGTCATATTACCTAATAATTGCAATGTAAACATTTCAGTTTCTCTTTTATACTGTCAGTACACTAGATTTGCTATAGTAGTCGCGTTTTAGCATGACAATAGCGGTCATTGCCCTATGCCTAATATTTCTCCGTAGGAACCCAAACAATTAACTATGTATGTTTTTTCTTTATTTGAACATGAAGATCACGATATATGTATATTGATTCAAAACTTCAACGGACGTTAAATCAGTTTAAAAAAATAAAAAATGCTAAAAAATGTAGTAGGGTCAATGACCGGTATTGCCATGCTAAAACGGTAACTATAGCATAACATTGTTTTTCTGAACAGTTCAGTAAATAAGAAATGCTTTCAGTCCTCGATTAAACAAAAACAAGTCACAATGCGAAGGAAGTTTACGTAAATACGCAAAAGAAAACATGGAACACTGCCTCAATGTCTTAATACGCGCCTCATACAACTTGCTCTGTTTATTTACTCTGGCACCCTTCTAAGTTCTAAGTAATAAAACTGTCATACCGGGAGACTTACGACTGTTTTCTTAAAACTCTTCCGTATTATAGAAATTATAAAAACATGCTTTATTCTGCTAGATAATACATAAATCACTTGGTTATAACCATAAAAGTTTACATTCAACAAATTATAATGTTTATGTTATTTTATACGCTTCTAAATCGAGAGCCGATGTAAAATAAACACCCTATATACGTTTATACTTTAGTAGATCGATTTATTCGCTTTATTATAGCAATAATGTTGTTGTTGCACAATTAACGGGTTGGCGTTCGTGTATTAAATCTCGTTTTATATATTTTAGCTGGGTGTGGCAAAATAACGTATTATGTGTAGATAATTTTTTATCGTCTCGAGTGTTTTTTTAATCAATAATTATAATGAGTAATAAAATTGTGGTGTTTTGATTTGGGTTTAATAACCTTTGCATACTTTTATGACACAAAAAACCTTGATTCTGTCTGCATTATTAAAAAAGAATCAAAGTGGCTACTAAATTAGTATTTAGCTAAATGTTTTGGCAGGTTGTTTGAAATTAGGTAGGTACCTACACAGTAAAACAATACGAGTTGGATACAATAGTGTTTTTTTTCATGCTACAAACTAAAGTGTGAAGCGCAGCCACTTTGCACTTGAAATAAACATGCTTTAGGAATCAAAACCTTAACCCGATCACAAAAAGAAACAATTTTCTTTACAAACAAAAATATTTATAGAATTTTCTATGGCTTGATATCATTCTAAATTCAACTTAGTTTTGTGTACATTAAAGTTGACTATCTTATGTTGACCTATTACCATAAGTAATAAATTATTTACACCTTATTGTATACTTTGTCTTTGCGCCGTAACTAAAGTATACTTGAACGTAAATACCTGACCTACTCAGGTGTTTATATATTTTTTGTTGAAATCTTGTTAACAGTTAGTCTAAAGTTTACATTAAACTGGTTTGACAGATAAAATGCATGTTAACCTTGGTTTACATTGTGATATTTTTTGTAATAAATTCCAGCGTTTAGCAACTGTAAAATGTATATTTATTGTTATACTACTTAGGTGATGAATGCTAAATTAAATTAAATAATCGGCTCAGTTGCCTACAACAAACTTTAAAAATGTCGAGGTGATCATACTTACTACACACACATTAAGAAGAATATACACACATACATACAATACACACATACATTTTAAGAAGGCTATAAGCATAATCAGCCTATAACGTTCCCACTGCTGGGACACAGACCCCCCCCCCGACCCTTGCTCGATGTAGTGCCAGCCCGCGCCGCAGCTGAGCCTGTAGATTTAAATTCCCGACTGTGACCTCTGAGTTTGTTTCGGCTTTTCTTCTCAGAGCAGTCAAATAGGAAAAGTCGATCTCTTCAAGCTTAAATAATAATAATCTGATCCAGCCTGTCCCATCTTGCTGCCCTCTCCCAGCGACGCCCTAAGCCGAGGTTCGTACCCCACAGGGGGTGCCCTTAGCGTGTAGTCGCTTAGTTTTTAAGTTTTTATGCCCTGGCTGGAGGCCTTAATTTATTGAGGCATCCACAGGAAAGCCCGGTTAAGAGCGTTTACGCCGTACGGCATTTCATACAAACTTTCAAGCCCTTGTTTTTCGAAATGAATGAACCGATTTTAATGAAACTTCATACGCATAAGCAGGATACAAAGATCTAAAAAGTTAGTAGAGAACATTTTCGAAATGTCGTATTTTAAAAAAGATAACTGGAAATCTCTGTTTCTATTAAAAGTTTAAAATCGGTCTAATTTGGCTGTAACACTATTTTTAGAAAATGTTCTCTACTAACTTTTTAGACCTTTGTATCCTGCTTATGCGTTTGAAGTTTCATTAAAATCGGTTCATTCATTTCGAAAAACAAGGGCTTGAAAGTTTGTATGAAATGCCGTACGGCGTAAACGCTCTTAAGCAGTCGACAACCCCTAAGGTTGAACTGCGAAAGGCGCATCAAAAAAAAAAAAAAGGACACAGACCTCCTCCCTGTGAGAGGGAAACTTCTTAGATAATTATGACATTATTAATTTTGCTGGATTTCACTGTAAAGCCCACAATATATATACCACACAATATAAGTTGTTGCGTGTGCAAGTTATATTGTGTGGTATATATATTGTGGGCTTTACAGTGAAATCCAGCAAAATTAATAATGTCATAATTATCTAAGAAGTTTCCCTCTCACAGGGAGGAGGTCTGTGTCCTTTTTTTTTTTTTTGATGCGCCTTTCGCAGTTCAACCTTAGGGGTTGTCGACTGCTTAAGAGCGTTTACGCCGTACGGCATTTCATACAAACTTTCAAGCCCTTGTTTTTCGAAATGAATGAACCGATTTTAATGAAACTTCAAACGCATAAGCAGGATACAAAGGTCTAAAAAGTTAGTAGAGAACATTTTCTAAAAATAGTGTTACAGCCAAATTAGACCGATTTTAAACTTTTAATAGAAACAGAGATTTCCAGTTATCTTTTTTAAAATACGACATTTCGAAAATGTTCTCTACTAACTTTTTAGATCTTTGTATCCTGCTTATGCGTATGAAGTTTCATTAAAATCGGTTCATTCATTTCGAAAAACAAGGGCTTGAAAGTTTGTATGAAATGCCGTACGGCGTAAACGCTCTTAACCGGGCTTTCCTGTGGATGCCTCAATAAATTAAGGCCTCCAGCCAGGGCATAAAAACTTAAAAACTAAGCGACTACACGCTAAGGGCACCCCCTGTGGGGTACGAACCTCGGCTTAGGGCGTCGCTGGGAGAGGGCAGCAAGATGGGACAGGCTGGATCAGATTATTATTATTTAAGCTTGAAGAGATCGACTTTTCCTATTTGACTGCTCTGAGAAGAAAAGCCGAAACAAACTCAGAGGTCACAGTCGGGAATTTAAATCTACAGGCTCAGCTGCGGCGCGGGCTGGCACTACATCGAGCAAGGGTCGGGGGGGGGGTCTGTGTCCCAGCAGTGGGAACGTTATAGGCTGATTATGCTTATAGCCTTCTTAAAATGTATGTGTGTATTGTATGTATGTGTGTATATTCTTCTTAATGTGTGTGTAGTAAGTATGATCACCTCGACATTTTTAAAGTTTGTTGTAGGCAACTGAGCCGATTATTTAATTTAATTTAGCATTCATCACCTAAGTAGTATAACAATAAATATACATTTTACAGTTGCTAAACGCTGGAATTTATTACAAAAAATATCACAATGTAAACCAAGGTTAACATGCATTTTATCTGTCAAACCAGTTTAATGTAAACTTTAGACTAACTGTTAACAAGATTTCAACAAAAAATATATAAACACCTGAGTAGGTCAGGTATTTACGTTCAAGTATACTTTAGTTACGGCGCAAAGACAAAGTATACAATAAGGTGTAAATAATTTATTACTTATGGTAATAGGTCAACATAAGATAGTCAACTTTAATGTACACAAAACTAAGTTGAATTTAGAATGATATCAAGCCATAGAAAATTCTATAAATATTTTTGTTTGTAAAGAAAATTGTTTCTTTTTGTGATCGGGTTAAGGTTTTGATTCCTAAAGCATGTTTATTTCAAGTGCAAAGTGGCTGCGCTTCACACTTTAGTTTGTAGCATGAAAAAAAACACTATTGTATCCAACTCGTATTGTTTTACTGTGTAGGTACCTACCTAATTTCAAACAACCTGCCAAAACATTTAGCTAAATACTAATTTAGTAGCCACTTTGATTCTTTTTTAATAATGCAGACAGAATCAAGGTTTTTTGTGTCATAAAAGTATGCAAAGGTTATTAAACCCAAATCAAAACACCACAATTTTATTACTCATTATAATTATTGATTAAAAAAACACTCGAGACGATAAAAAATTATCTACACATAATACGTTATTTTGCCACACCCAGCTAAAATATATAAAACGAGATTTAATACACGAACGCCAACCCGTTAATTGTGCAACAACAACATTATTGCTATAATAAAGCGAATAAATCGATCTACTAAAGTATAAACGTATATAGGGTGTTTATTTTACATCGGCTCTCGATTTAGAAGCGTATAAAATAACATAAACATTATAATTTGTTGAATGTAAACTTTTATGGTTATAACCAAGTGATTTATGTATTATCTAGCAGAATAAAGCATGTTTTTATAATTTCTATAATACGGAAGAGTTTTAAGAAAACAGTCGTAAGTCTCCCGGTATGACAGTTTTATTACTTAGAACTTAGAAGGGTGCCAGAGTAAATAAACAGAGCAAGTTGTATGAGGCGCGTATTAAGACATTGAGGCAGTGTTCCATGTTTTCTTTTGCGTATTTACGTAAACTTCCTTCGCATTGTGACTTGTTTTTGTTTAATCGAGGACTGAAAGCATTTCTTATTTACTGAACTGTTCAGAAAAACAATGTTATGCTATAGTTACCGTTTTAGCATGGCAATACCGGTCATTGACCCTACTACATTTTTTAGCATTTTTTATTTTTTTAAACTGATTTAACGTCCGTTGAAGTTTTGAATCAATATACATATATCGTGATCTTCATGTTCAAATAAAGAAAAAACATACATAGTTAATTGTTTGGGTTCCTACGGAGAAATATTAGGCATAGGGCAATGACCGCTATTGTCATGCTAAAACGCGACTACTATAGCAAATCTAGTGTACTGACAGTATAAAAGAGAAACTGAAATGTTTACATTGCAATTATTAGGTAATATGACCCACTGAACCGTTTTCTTTTAAAGCAAACCAACCAAGCAATAAATTAATAACAAAAAGAAACGATCACCTAATTAACTTTTACGATCTATAATAGACAAGTGACAGCTGAAATGCATTCTGTTTTTCTTCAATAAAGGTACCCGACACGAAACAGTCTCTTTAGTAGCATAACATAACAGCACGCCTGTATTTCCCGAAGCGTTAGGCAGAGGTGTTCCTGTGTTTTTTTTTTTTTTTTTTTTTGCGGTTGGGAATCATCAAATGACCTCTCCCGCTCTGGGTGGAGCGGAGGGGAGTGTCAGACTCTTACTGACTTAAACTCATCCGTATTCCTTCCTTAGCCCTTTATGTTCCGGGCCAGCGGTAACCCTTTCGGACAATCCCGCTGGGTGTTCCTGTAGTACACCCACATTTCGCCAGTTATGTTTAAGTCCATTGCAGCCTGTTGTGTTTGAGCCTATTGCCATTATCATCATTTGCCTAGCCTTTTCCCAACTATGTTGGGGTCCGCTAACCGAATGCACCTGAATAACAGTATTTTACATGGAGCAACAGCCTATCTGACCTCCACAACCCAGTTACTGGGTAATACGATATCGCTTGATAAGACTAGTTATCAGACTTCTGACTACGTAACGACTGTCAAAGATCCACGAATGACAGCCGAGACGAACGGTTTAACGTGCTTTCCCAGGCACGGTGGGGTCTCGGTATGTAAAGATGGTCACCCATCCACAGATCAACCGCGGCAAGCGTAGCTTAACCTGATAGTTCGACCTGTGCGGCTGTTATTATTTAGCCTCGGACCCCTAGCCTATTGCCATCAACCCGGCATAAGTCCAGACTTCGGAATTTCAGATGGAAAAACCCTAGCTTAGTAGTGTAGCGCTTGCGACTGTTGCGACAACAAAACAATCATGGAAAGCTTTGAACCATCCTAATCCATATTATAAATGCGAAAGTAAGTTTGTTTGTTACCTTTTCAAATAAACACCCTATATACGTTTATACTTTAGTAGATCGATTTATTCGCTTTATTATAGCAATAATGTTGTTGTTGCACAATTAACGGGTTGGCGTTCGTGTATTAAATCTCGTTTTATATATTTTAGCTGGGTGTGGCAAAATAACGTATTATGTGTAGATAATTTTTTATCGTCTCGAGTGTTTTTTTAATCAATAATTATAATGAGTAATAAAATTGTGGTGTTTTGATTTGGGTTTAATAACCTTTGCATACTTTTATGACACAAAAAACCTTGATTCTGTCTGCATTATTAAAAAAGAATCAAAGTGGCTACTAAATTAGTATTTAGCTAAATGTTTTGGCAGGTTGTTTGAAATTAGGTAGGTACCTACACAGTAAAACAATACGAGTTGGATACAATAGTGTTTTTTTTCATGCTACAAACTAAAGTGTGAAGCGCAGCCACTTTGCACTTGAAATAAACATGCTTTAGGAATCAAAACCTTAACCCGATCACAAAAAGAAACAATTTTCTTTACAAACAAAAATATTTATAGAATTTTCTATGGCTTGATATCATTCTAAATTCAACTTAGTTTTGTGTACATTAAAGTTGACTATCTTATGTTGACCTATTACCATAAGTAATAAATTATTTACACCTTATTGTATACTTTGTCTTTGCGCCGTAACTAAAGTATACTTGAACGTAAATACCTGACCTACTCAGGTGTTTATATATTTTTTGTTGAAATCTTGTTAACAGTTAGTCTAAAGTTTACATTAAACTGGTTTGACAGATAAAATGCATGTTAACCTTGGTTTACATTGTGATATTTTTTGTAATAAATTCCAGCGTTTAGCAACTGTAAAATGTATATTTATTGTTATACTACTTAGGTGATGAATGCTAAATTAAATTAAATAATCGGCTCAGTTGCCTACAACAAACTTTAAAAATGTCGAGGTGATCATACTTACTACACACACATTAAGAAGAATATACACACATACATACAATACACACATACATTTTAAGAAGGCTATAAGCATAATCAGCCTATAACGTTCCCACTGCTGGGACACAGACCCCCCCCCCGACCCTTGCTCGATGTAGTGCCAGCCCGCGCCGCAGCTGAGCCTGTAGATTTAAATTCCCGACTGTGACCTCTGAGTTTGTTTCGGCTTTTCTTCTCAGAGCAGTCAAATAGGAAAAGTCGATCTCTTCAAGCTTAAATAATAATAATCTGATCCAGCCTGTCCCATCTTGCTGCCCTCTCCCAGCGACGCCCTAAGCCGAGGTTCGTACCCCACAGGGGGTGCCCTTAGCGTGTAGTCGCTTAGTTTTTAAGTTTTTATGCCCTGGCTGGAGGCCTTAATTTATTGAGGCATCCACAGGAAAGCCCGGTTAAGAGCGTTTACGCCGTACGGCATTTCATACAAACTTTCAAGCCCTTGTTTTTCGAAATGAATGAACCGATTTTAATGAAACTTCATACGCATAAGCAGGATACAAAGATCTAAAAAGTTAGTAGAGAACATTTTCGAAATGTCGTATTTTAAAAAAGATAACTGGAAATCTCTGTTTCTATTAAAAGTTTAAAATCGGTCTAATTTGGCTGTAACACTATTTTTAGAAAATGTTCTCTACTAACTTTTTAGACCTTTGTATCCTGCTTATGCGTTTGAAGTTTCATTAAAATCGGTTCATTCATTTCGAAAAACAAGGGCTTGAAAGTTTGTATGAAATGCCGTACGGCGTAAACGCTCTTAAGCAGTCGACAACCCCTAAGGTTGAACTGCGAAAGGCGCATCAAAAAAAAAAAAAAGGACACAGACCTCCTCCCTGTGAGAGGGAAACTTCTTAGATAATTATGACATTATTAATTTTGCTGGATTTCACTGTAAAGCCCACAATATATATACCACACAATATAAGTTGTTGCGTGTGCAAGTTGTTTTGTGTAAGCTTTGTGCCATGCAAGAAAATAATTGAAGCAACAAAATTATATTCATCGTCTTAGGTTTATGTTGCTTCAACTAGGTAATTAAATCGCACAGTGTTAATCAGGCTTTATGCAGTAAAACACTCACCAACATTACTTTCTTTTTTTTTACTAGCCTACGCTGTCCCACTCCAGGGCAAAGGCCTCACTCCACTCCTTCCATCTTTCGCGAGCCCGCGCGTCGTCCTTCCAGTTTTGACGGAACCTATATTAGATACCTATTCAATTTTTTTATTTTATTCTCATCATTCGATTTCCTTATGTAGGAACAGCTATGTAAAGTTTTAATTGATACACATGTCGATTACGCTAGGAATTTTCATTTCCACATTTTTCGCTAACAACCGTCGGAAAAACAAGCGGGAAACTAGAAATAAAATAAATAACTTTCCCTATTTCCCGAGCAATAATTTTTGACACACACAGTTTGGAATATTTGCATTTCGTATCAAAGTTGTTCCGTTATATTACAGTGGGGAGTTAAAAGTTAGTTATTCCGTGGTTTAGTTATTGCATTGGTTAGCGACTTTGCAGACACCCACTGTATGTATAAGGCTTTGCTATAAAGCTGTAACTTTATAGGATGGATTAAATGTTAAATTGCTAAGCAATGATAATGGGTGGTTAGATTTTAATAATGTTTCTAGTGAAAATATTTTTAGCCTAAGTGTTTATACTTCAATTTATTCTGTTTTTTCAATTAATTCATTATCAATTAATAATTACTTTGTAGTAATAATAGCACATATTTTTCTACGATTGAGATTGGTTATATCCAATTATTCTTTTCTTTTTATCTTTGTATTTATTTGTTTAGGAAGGTACTTAGTTAAGCAAGTAGTTAATCTTAAAATGCTAATTATCCGCCGATCTCGAATTTAAAGAGTGCCGATTCTTAAACAACCTCATATAATACTAGCCCAATATGGAAAACCTGCTTCCTTACCAATTTTACACGACACAAAACTTCGAATACACATATCACAGAGACACCATTTCGTTCTAATCGTAGCAACTTCAAGCTGAACTGCAATCTGCAACCCACTGCCCAGTTACCGACGCCCTTTCGCCCGAACTGTCAACACATTCCCGTCCATTTCCTATCTGTACCTCTACCTACCTAGAATACCTGCTATGCAGACATCCTTTGTGGTCGCAGCTGTCGCCTCGAGCCTGAAATTCTGCTGACAGCTAGCCGCTTTTATATTTAGGTACTAGGTACCATCTACTATCTACCTCGCTTTGACGATACAATTTCCGACATTGCAGGTATTTGTCAGGCTTTGTGTCGGTGTAAAACGATCCTTTGATATTGTCTTATTTGACGTGGATGATAAAAAATAGCTTTTCATTAAAGCTATTTTTTATCATCCACGTCAATATATATTTATAAGAGGTTTTGTCTTATAGGATTAGAAAGATCTTACTCCTTGTTTTTCTGAAAATAGTGCGATTTAATCATTTTCTATTGCTTTACTAAGATAGATGTAATCTTGCTAGGAAGCCGGATTCACTTTTGTAATTGTTAGACGTTAAACAGACATTACTCTTTTAGTTTTTACTGTTGATCCCTAAATTATAAAATTATATTTAATGTAACAGACTGACTTTTTTTTTTGATATTGGAAATTATCAAATGACCCCTCCCGCTCTGGGTGGAGCGGAAGGGAGTGTCAGGGTCAGTCTGACTGACTAAAACCCACCCGTGTTCCTTCCTTAGCCTTTTATGTCCCGGGCCAGCGGTAACCCTTTCGGAGAATCCCGCTCACCATACAGACTGCCTGTACCGCACTTTTGAAAAATCGATATATGCAACTTCATCATCCACAGGCTTTTCTTTTCTTGTTCCAATCTCCACAATACTCCTGTGCCAGCCTCACTCCTCCACGGAATACAAATTTTTGTTAAATTTAATTTCTTGGAAGTTTCATCAGAGATAATGGAAAATGACTTATGCTACCTATTTACGAGTATATTTATGTATGTCCATTATCATTCTGCTAAATGGACAGGAATAAAGCCAGTAAATATCGTGAGTTATGCAATTTTGGTTAAATGTCAATGTTACTGCAATTGGATACAAAACCTTTTTAATTGAAATGCAATACTTTCCTTGAATTCGGTTCAAGTTGATCAACAACATTGTTGTATGGGGTAAAGTTTACGAAACCACAAAATGACTTCTTGTGGCGTAGATTATATTCAAAATGAATTAAAGTTAGTACAGTAAGCATACATAATATTGTCTTTCAATGAATTTCCTCCTACACAAATCGCTTTCGATACCTATTGATGAAACGTCAAAGATTTAACTTGGAGCAAAAACTTTATCAGTTTAAGAAATGCTGCATTACCTGTTAATACTGTCTAAAGTACTAAATAACATAGCATTACAACACATGTGGCAAATAAAACCAAAATTCGAATTCTTGAATTCTATGTAGAAAGGGGGAATCAACCATAATATAACGTTTTTGACAATTGTGTTCCCCTAAAAAGTAAACAAATCCATTCATTAAATAAGAGATACGTTTATCCAGTTTGGTATACAGCGGAAATTATTAGAGATATAAAAGTTAAATATTTATTACATAAAAAATATAAATTAAGTAAATCACGCAGTGATTATGTGGAATTTGCACGTTGCAGGGCGAGAGTGAAAACCGAGACTGCTCGAGCGCATGATCAGTACCGCAACCGCGTGCAAGGGCACCTGGCGAAGGATCCGCGAGCGTTTTGGGGATATATTAGGTCTAGGAAAGGCAATTCGAATCAGCGGAAGTTAGTTAAGGATGGACGGGTATTATCGGAATACGAATGTGCCAATGAGTTCGCTCGGTTTTTTCAGTCGGTGTACAGTCCGGATCCTCCGAAGCTGAGTGTAGCGGCGGCGAGTGCGGGCGAGGCTGCAGGCGCGTCGCCGAGCGCGCGGGCGCACCTTTCGTGCGTGGGTCCCGCTGACGTACAGCGCGCACTCGCACGCTTGCCGCCGAAGCGCTCAGCTGGGCCGGATGGTATTCCGGCGTACATTTTTAGAGATTGCCGAGCGGTGTTGGTTAAACCGTTGCTACACTTGTTCAACGTCTGTATCGATACCGCAACTTTTCCTGAGCGGTGGAAACTTACCCGGGTTGTACCTGTGCCTAAAGGTAGTGGAGGTTCAGCACCCTGCGATTATAGACCGGTAGCGGTATTATGCACTCCAGCTAAAGTGTTTGAGTCGACCATTCAAGGTAGCCTGTATCCACAGATTAGCGCTCTGTTGTCCGACGCGCAGCATGGTTTCCGTCCGGGCCGGGGGACAACGGGGAATTTACTGGATCTTATGACACAAATAGTACCATCGGTGGATGCGGGTCAACAGGTAGATGTGGCCTACTTCGATTTCAAGAAGGCCTTTGACACAGTAGATAATGACATCCTTTTGGCTAAGTTGGCTGGTGTAGGCTGTACACCTCACACTTTGGCATTTTTCGCCAGCTATTTACGTGATCGTTGTCAGTACGTCGACTGCAGTGGGCAGCTCTCTGAGCCCTATTTCACGAGATCAGGCGTCAGTCAGGGCAGTAATTTAGGGCCTTTTCTCTTCATTTTAACAGTTAACGACCTGCCGAGAGTAGTCAATAAAGCCACACCATTGTTATTCGCTGACGATTTGAAACTGGTTCTTAAAATAAAACAGAAAACTGATCATGACATACTGCAGCAGGATATTAATGAGGTAGTAGAGTGGGGTCTTCGCAATAAGTTGTATTTCAATGTGGCCAAATGTTCGGTGCTATCATTTACCCGCGCGCGCGACCCAAGTCATTATCAATATTGCATGGATGGAATCCGACTGCAACGGGTCTCAGAGGTTAAGGACTTAGGCGTGCGCTTTACAACTGATTTAAATTTCCGTAAACATTCCATTGATGTTTGTAAGAAAGCATACCGAAATTTAGGATTAGTCTTACGGCTAGGTAACCAGTTCACGAACATCAGTGCTCTGAGATCGTTGTACGAAGCGCTTGTAAAAAGTCATTTGGAATGCAATGCTGTCGTCTGGTCACCACATGAAGCCAAGTACAAACAAATGCTAGAACGTATCCAGAACAAATTTGTGAGATTTCTGTACTTAAAGCAGTATGGTGTGTATCCAGGGTATCCACTGTTGTATCCTACTCTATTTGTGCTGGGCATGGTAGGCTATAATAAGCTGGAAGTAAGAAGGGAAGTAGCTCTCGCCACTTACTTATTTAAGATTATGCGTGGTAAAATACACAACCCAGGCGTTCTACAAACAGTTGGGTTGTGTGTACCTGATGGGCACGCGGGGCGGCGGAGGCGGCCGCCGCTGCTGTGGGTGCCGCCCGCTCGCACCAACCTGCTGCAGCACGCGCCGCTGACGCGCGCGCTGCGTACACTCAATGCGGTGTCGCAACAGATTGACTGCTTTAACTGTACTCTGAGTGAATTCACACGGGCCGCATTTTGTAAGATTACTCTTGGTTAGGGCAACTACATGACCTAAAGCGCGGTCTTTGTCGGACTGCATAGAAAAGAAAGAGAAGCGCGATGACACAACGCTGGTAATTTATTGCAAAATGTGAAGCAATTATCTAGTTGCAAAAGATCTATCGTTTGGACTAATAAATTAAAACACTAGTGCTTTAGTAAGTTGCTTGTAGAATAATATGACAAAAATCATAATGTTTGTATGTATATTGGTGTGTTTTATTGTAAAAAGAAAATTTTTAGTGGTATCTTCATGATTTTTATTATTATTATTTTTTTCTATCGTAACAAATTAATTGTATTATGTTTTCAACACACTATCTACCTAGCATATGTCTTGAGGAATATCATGTATTTTTCTGAATTTGTTTACTGTAGTCGATCGTATGCCTTTATTGTTGCTAAAAATTGCGTTTTTTGCGTTTAGATCCTGTAGATAATATATAATTGTAAGTACTACACTATTGTATTAGGTAAGCCTGTGATGATAGTGTATGTGTTTTTAAAATAAATAAATAAATAAAAAATAAAAATTCTATTGCCATTCTTAAAATCACTATTTGACTGGAAAATGTTTTCAATAAAAACTATAAAGCGAATAATGTCTCACGTTGGAGTGTGGTTTAGAATACATTTCATATTGGAACGTTATTCAACAGACGTGATAAAGGTCGCTGCATTACCGAACTCTACCAGATTCTTCACGTAAAAGTTTAGAGTGCTTTTATTTCTTTTACTTAAAAATGTGTTAGCATTTCTTTGTGAAAATGATAATGTGAATCGCCAAAGTTTTCTCCTTGTTTTCTTTTTTCTAAATTCATTAGATTACCGCGGGTTAATTACGTGACACACTATCAGTAGCAATGGCTTTCATTTTGACAGTTCAGCAACATTCAATGCGTTATTTACGTTGTTGAGCAGACAAATTTTTCGAACATATGAAGCAATAGATTAGCAATATCCTTCAAAATTATTCAGATTGAGATTGATAGTGTTATATGCAATTAGGGTGCTGTTCTTATCATTCGTCAGTTTCTTTTTGTCAAATTGACCGACAAAGGCATAAAAAGGTGGATGATTATCAATGTGGATGACTATCAGAGCAGGGAAAGACTACAGGAAAGATGTATAAACTATGTGCAAGCTGAAATATGATATTGTTAGAAATGTATAAAGGGGGTAAACATTGAGATAACGGCTGATAAAAATGACATGGAAACAGAAAATATATACTATGCACTTATTGTTTGGGTTCCTACGGAAAGATATTAGGGACAGGGCAATGACCGCTATTGCCATGCCTAATCACATAAATTGCTAAATTTATATTGATACAGTTAGATTTTGAATTAATCGACAGTGAAATGATGATGCGTCTAATGAAAATGATTGTGGAAAATAAATTAGACTCATTATAGCCATAATTGACACTTTAACGAATACCTATGATTACATCGACTGTGAAACACACAGTAGCGAACTATGTTCGATATCGTAATCAAACATTTGATACACAGATCAGATATCAGATTAGAATGGCACCAATTCAGAAACTAATTTTGATAAAGAAAGGGTTCAAAATTGAATAATCAAAAATGCAATCTCAATATTTAAGAACTAAATTAAATTTGTAATGACCCAAGACAATTAATGTTTTGATGAATTTGGTTACCCATTACCCAGCATCTTTGTTCTGTTCAATCCTCTCGTTTTCTTAATTCTTACTATCAATCGATAATATCTCTTTAAAGCTGAGCTCATTGTCTTGCAAACCAATTATTATTTGAGTTGATAAAATATTCATCACAAATCCCCCGATATTCACTCCAAATTCCAAATCGATTATTTTTCATTCCGAATCCAAATCGAATAGTTCTGCATTAGCTTAGCGAGTATCAGCATATATGACAGGCGGCCTCGCCCGCGGTTGCCAAACATGATGTTTGCGGTCGCGTCGCTCTACTAATCTTCAAGGTGATTGGCTATGAAACTAGCACACTAGTTGCATCGATAATTAACGCTCATTCATAAAGATAACAGCACGTAATCGTTCATTATGTTTTAGTACGTGCGTGTCTGAATTGGTACTGACGGTTTGAGAGGAGATAACAATGTGGACTTAGCATGTGTGTGTTTACATGCTTTAGCGATGACTGTTCTGGAGAGATTTCTTTAAACGTATGAAATTATAGAGTTGATAGCATCTGAGTGTGATGAAAAGATTAGGCTCAATATTTACTTGGTTTGCTTTTTGAGGAGGACGTCTCAAAGTCAAAGTTTAATACTTTGACTTTGAGTTGTAATATTATTTCTAAGATTGCCAGAATTATTTCTATGAAAATATATTATCAATACACGCTTCACTCGCAGTTTAGGCATTGATTCCAACGCCAGCTTGAGGAATGCATCTTAAATATATTTTTTTGGAAAAATATTTCAAAGTAATGCAATAAGTAATTTTGTTTCTGAGAAATTCATTAACAGATGATAATAAAAAGCTATATTTTGTATTACAACCGAAAAATTTAACACCTAGTTGACCTAGAAGACCGTCTAGCACTAACAGCTCTGTAAATCTAGATTCTAGAATGTAGATTGTAACTTCACAGTAACATGACCTGCAAATATTTTGACACAGACGCTTAATTTACAAGATTCCGAGAAAAGTCATAGCCTGTAAGTACAGTCAAGTTAAATAAAAAATAAACGAAATGCGTCCGTTTTATAATATATATCTACGAACTCGTCGGGGTATTTTTACTTTATCTACGGACACAGCCTGTCGTAAAACATTCAGGCGAGACGAGTCTGCCTCCAGCGAGACAACCGGACAGTTTCTAGATTTATTTATCTGTGGTTTAATTTATAATGAACTTCACATTATACTTATTAATTTTTCACGGTCGGTTATTAATATTTCTATAATTGGTTATGTTAATTTTAATTAATTATTGGATCTCATGAATAGACTCTCTTCAAGAATGTAGGTAGTTGCAGAGATGGCGAATAGGAATGAGGACTTGTGACATGCTATAAAAGAAACGGTAAAAGCATCCTTACAAAGCTCTAACCCCTTTATTCATAAACATTGCTAAAAGTTAAGCAGTGATTATCGCCCCACTTAACTTCAATCAACGTTTATGAATAAACCCCTTAGAATCTTAATAACAAATATGACAATACGCCATGAAACCATAGTTAAAATAAATCACACTTAACTACGTCTTAAGAAATTGAAACAAACGCTACAAGTAATTTAATACAACAAAGTGAAACCTTACCGCATTGTTTCATTCACTAAGTTTTTTCACATGTTCCGCCACAATGAAACGATCTAGTACAATGACCTCTTCACATATTCTGTAATCCATTATTATTTGTAAATGCTACTATATTTTTGCTTATTTATTATATTGCTTTAGATATAATTCTCTGTCTCTTGTTTGTTTTGTAAATGAACATGGAGTTCTTGGTCTTTCTTCACATTTACAACTTCCTTTACATAATGCTTGCTATTGTCATCTTTATGAATCTCATTCGAAAGTTGGTTTTGTGCAATACATAGGTATTGTCCACTTTATTTATAAACGTTGCTCAAAATGAAAACACGTTTAAACGTCAAAAATGTATCGTTAAACAGTCGTTAATCAGTACTTAACTTTAAGCAACGTTTATAAATAAACTTCTATATCCTTAAGGCTATATGACAATTTTTGAGTTCAGTTTTGTAGAACACGATACACATTATGTAGCCTTTGTGGAGTCTGTATGATAGAACATAGCAAATGGTAACACTGTATATGTAAGATAGTTTATACTATATCCTATGCGTATGTACGCGTGTACCACGAAATCAGATAGTTCAATTACAGATATAAGTTTTCATCATGAAATTGATACTCCACTAATAAAAGATATTCATGCGAATTTCAGGATGTTAGTTGATTAATGTTAGCTGAACGTATATCGAAGGTATTTATTACAAACATAGGACATATTTCCGTCATTTTCAACTCATGATTATACCTACTCATCTTACAGACCAAGTTTATGAATAATAAACAGCGATAAATAAACGTGCAAAATAAACACTTACTGAATTCAACTACTTCAATATCTTCATCACGATATCTTCCAACATTCATAATATTTGAAGTCAACTTCTGTAGAACGTTGATGTTCATAATAATCCAGTAGAAATGGAATTCCTTTGAATCTATTCGCAGCCGCTCAGTTATTTAGCTACCGGAGTAAATATTTGTGGGATAATTCCTTCGTCGGACGTATTGAGAATCTAATTTATCTTTGAGAGCATTTCTTGCTTTATATAGATCTTCATCTTCATTTATATTTTTGTAGTTAGTCTGATACAATAGGGTTTTTTATTCATCATCATCATCAGCCTATGTCCAGCAGTCCACTGCTGGACATAGGCCTATCCTATTGCACGCCATTCATAGGCCATAGGCCTCTCCTATTTCTCGATTTTCGGCAACTCTCATCCAGCTGCTACCAGCCATCCTGCGAAGATCGTCGCTCCACCTAGCCTAAGGGCGTCCCACCTTACGTTTACCGATTCGCGGTCTCCACTCGTGGTTGGTTTTTTATTAGAGAAACCAAAATAACCTATGGTCTTATTCTCTTTTGTTTTTTGCTGCTAGCTGCCCGGACATATAAGTGAAACTAACATTGGGATGTACATTATTCTTTTGCCCTTATCCAAATTTATTTGAGGTCGGTATAGTATTTCGATTTATTCCGGTCTGATCCTCTGAACCCCCCTCCACCCCCCTCCTCGATCCCCTGCTAGTTCGTCTTCTGTTTTAATCTCTGTCTTATCCACTTTGTCTAGGTTATTATTTTTGACAGGTAAGTACAGTCAAGAGAAAATAAACGTTTGTTTTCTCTCAGGAATTGGTTGGCAAATCATGACTTGTGAAAGCAAAAAACAGACAAAACTGGAAATTACTGGAAGAGGCCTGAACCTGTCTAGGGGTGCTTAATCATTTTAATGAATATTGCTAACTTTAATAAAAACATTTATATTGTAATCAAGGAATGTTAAAGCCTTTTTTTTCTAGTATTCCTCTATATTTCTTGCAAAAGTTTCTATTAGCTGTCATCTTACGAGTTTTCCATGTCATATTTTTAATTACCTTCTAAATATTAAGTGTTAGTAACTGGAACAGTTTTCTAAAAGGACAGTTGAATATTCTATATAATTTTGTAACCCGTCACCGTTAACCGCAAGTAACGCGATCAAACATACGTTTCCTAATATTTGAAAGCCATATAGCGGTGGCGACACGGTCGGCTACTCCGGACAATACCCGAAGGGTGCCACCTGGCTGCAACGGTGCGTGCGCACGACTTGTGGTATATTACCATAGGCACGGGAAGTTGATGATCGATCGCCGTTTTGATCGGAAACGTGCTGTTAGTACGGGCTGTCTTTCTTTCCATATTGTTCCGGGGCTTTTGTTTTTCTGTAACATAATACAATTTTATGGTGTCAAAGACAGAAACAACCACTGTGTACATGCCTATCCCAAAAACGGTAACATTGTTATCCTACATGAGTTTATCTGCAATATTTTAAACTTCTTGAAAATATTTCTCGCATGATCTACTGCAAATTCGTAGTTTTTGAGTTGTTTTTATCTAACGACTTCAATATTGATAGAAAAATAAGAAAATATTTTATTGTTCCGATAAAACAGTAATCAAGTTCACAGGAACAGCAAGTTGAAGAGACGACATGACTAGTTTAAAATATTACCTACAGCTAGGTTACAATATATTGTTTGCCAGTGAGCCCCAAACTAGACAGTCTTTAGTACCTATTACCATTGTTTAAAGTTAATGGTGGCTTCCAATACTAATCCAATAAACACGGCAACGATACTACCATTAGTAGCTGCCATAAAGAAATGATCTAATCTTACATTAAATTAACTTGATACATCGTTTTCGTGACACATATTATCATTGTACAGTAGACAGTTTAATGAAATCATCAATTCTTATCCATGTGCGTTGTAAACTAGCAACTACATGTGTGGAGTGACACACATCAATTAGTAATAATATAATTACTTCCACTGTGTTTCATTTGACCCAGTTATCGTTATTATTAATAGTCTAGGTATATCTATTGATCATTGCCACCCGGGCATTGGCATTAAGCCGTAACACACTATGTATTTTCAAATTCATCTGTTAGTACATCGGTAGACATTGCGTGAGTGCGTCTCGGTAGTCGCACGCTCTTATTTCTACCTGAAAAATTTCCTGATTCGTTGGAAATAACCTTTATTGCGTCGTGTTAAAGTCTGTTATGACGGCAGAGTAAATTTTGTTGCAGATCTCGCCTAATTACTCGACGGTGACGAATGGAAGCGACGTAGCGTGTGAAATTCCTATGAAATCTTCAATGCTCACTGTTTCAGTCCATAGTCTAGTGTAACGCTTTCAACTTGTTGTACCTATACTGCTGCGAAAACTTCAGTTGTGTGCGAATTTCGTGGTTGATTCTCTTCAGTGCATTGCTTTGTAATCGGATTTTGGTTCGCGACTCTCTTTATTTCACTCAGGTTGGTTGACTCCATGTCTTGATTGCGTAACAGCTACATATTCAACTAACTTTGTTATATTGACTTTAACTACTGTTGGTGCTAATAAAATCTTACGATTTTCCTGATTTCGTAAGAAAACTTTCAAACTTACGACTTGTATGCAAATGTTAGTATTGGAGATAAATATCCTACCACTGAGTTTATTACGGCTTTGCACGTGGTATCTGCTGCTTTGTTAAAGGATTTTATATCCAACACAATACCTGAGATTATTCATTCCTGGTATTAATCCACGTGATCAGAGGCACGTGTTGAAGAGTTTGTTTCTGCAAAGTCTTTGAACACATGGTCAGCTGCTTTGTTGTGTCTACAAGGGAAAATTTATTTTGTATTTTGTCTACAACCAAAGAAGTAAAGTCCAGTCATATTTTTAAGCGTCGACTAAATATATTACTCACTTATCGATCGTCCCCGATTTATAAACGTTGCTTAAACTTCTTTAAGACGTATAAACGTCAAAAATGTATGGTTAAACAGTCACTATCGCTACTCCTGTTTGAAAAGAAATCAGTGTGAGTAGGATAATAAGGTGTGGATTTTGAACCAAACTATGAATATTGTTAATCATAATGTATCATCAGTTATCGAACGATAATTTACTCGAACCTAAGCGCCACTGACTCATAACTCAGCGCCATACTTTATCTAACCAATAAACTGTCAGCCACGTATTTACTAGAGATGGGCCAACTATCACTGTGCCCGACTAGCAGGTCATTGCGTTCGGTGGAGTTCGGGTTCGAGTTTGGTTCAAAACCGAAATTGATATTCTTAAATAAATAAAAAACAATAGGTTACGTACGTTCTTTATTCAGAGTTGTAGAAGCTTCCGTTTAGATTTCTTTTTGTTAAAAACATTTTATTCAATTTAAGTTAAATGATTAACCGAAACCGAAGGAAGAGTTCCTAAGACTAACCTAACCTAACTGTAAGACAGATCTTAGAGTAAAAATAAATAACAATGAAGGTTATCATTTCATTTCAGTCATCCTTTTTTTAAGCATAGAAATATGAATACCTACAGTAAAGAGCCGACTACTTGGCGCTTTCGACTAGTCGGTACATCTCTAGTATTTACTAAAGCATTGCACCTTATGAAGGCCATTAGTGTCCTTTATCGCGTTATTGCAAGTGTCATTACGGGCACTCGTTAGTCATATGCCAGTGACATCGACCAGCCGACGGGTACCGGCCAGCTTTGAGGGGCCTAATAGATTGCCTTGTGCAGCCTTGTCTCATGTGATCATCTCTTGTCATATAAAGTTTGTTGTGACGGCGTATGGGGGCGTTTAATGGAATTTGCAAGGCATGAATTTTAATTAACATTGAGTGTGATGCAATTTTTTACAACGACTTCATAATAGAGTTCGCTAAATATGATGTAGTTTGGTGAATAATCATTTTTCATTTTGCTTATCAATAAAGTTGCAAATGTACAGACACCATTTTATCTTTTTTTAGTAGAATTTCTTTAGATATTCGATAGTGACGTGTAGGAGAGTGGTTGTTTTGGAAACCTCGGAGATCTTAATGTAAACTTAAATAAGCCCTTAGAGAAAGTTAACTGCTCATGTAAATACGAAGGTGTGGGTGTTAAGGCGCTGAATAGACCCAAATAGGCTTGTCTCCAACAATTTTTTAGCCAAATCTATACAGTTTAATGCGCAATGGCAACCGCATAATGCGGAAGCCGTATCGGTATCTCCAATGCCAATTTAAATGTTTCAACGTCAATATAGAAAGATAATTTGAATTTAATATATACAATTTTGCTAATCTTCTTTGGATAAGATTCGATAGATGTTGTTATCGTTTTAATACATTTAGATAAATAATTTCCAAGGACGGGCCACGGGCCCCGTGGCTAAATAATAACAGCCGCACAGGTCGATCGACCAGATTAAGCTAAGCTTGTCGCGGTTGACCTGTAGATGGGTGACCATCTTTAGATACCGTGTCTCGGCGTTGGTCCCGGCTGTCATTCGTGGATCTTTGACAGTCGTTACGGATAGTCAGAAGCCCGAAAGTCTAACAACCAGTCTTACCAAGAGGTATCGTATTACCCAGTAACTCGGTTGTGGAGGTCAGATAGGCAATCACTCCATGTAAAATACTGGTATTCAGCTTAAGACTAAGAAGCGGTAAGACTAGAAGCCGACCCCAACATACCTAGTTGGGAAAAGACTAGGCAGATGATAATGATGAGATAAATAATTTCCAAGGTTATTTTTATATTTATTTTACTAAACAGCTGTTAATTTTTTAAATAAAAAAAATAAAATCCTTAACCTTATATGTAATGCATTGGCTTAACAATTTACTCCTAAATTTTGTACTGAAACAACTGTCCGAATATTAATTTACTCTATTATGTATAACTAACCCATTTCCTTTTTTTTTTTCAGGTAAATCTCGCCTTTATGTTAATCTGCGAGATGGCGGTTTTCTGTAAGTTTTCTTTAACAACCGGTAACCGGTCGGAAGAAAAGCTAGTTGATTTGAATATTGATCGAAGCAGCATACCTTATGTAGATTTCTTAATAGGCGCCGATATAGGTATCTATTAGCATGGTTATACGACAAAATTTTAATTATGATAAAGTTGTGAATACAGTCTTTACCATCTAATATATTTTGGTAAACTAAACACGTGAAAAAGAAGAACAGGTATTAAAATGGATGAAAGTGATTTTATCATACATGCGTTGAAAGATATTTTAGCACGCGGGTGGATTCTTGCATGAGGCATTAGGTAACGCCTGAATACGTAGATTTTTATCATCAAAATATCGAATGCGTTTTTATAAAAAATTATAACCCTTTCGGTGAATCATAGGTACAGCGAGGTGGGGAAAGGATCTGTGTACTTCAATTGTTTACATAACTGAAACCATTTACACCGACCCAAAAACATTTAAATGCGAAAATGTAAAACAATCGCAGCGTTTCATTAATATAATAAATTATTCGATTTCGAGTATTGCGCAAGACATTTCTCTACAATATATCATACTTTGCAATATCCTAGAAAGGCATTCGCCGCCTCCAGACTCGTTTAACATAAATATTTGCAATTAAAATTAAGGTTCACCACCCTATCCGTGCTATTATTCAAATTGCACGCCACAGGAGACCTCAGAAAGTTTCAAATTAATTAAGAGGGCCATAAGACGGCCCGTTAAGGAAATAACAATGAAGGTAGCCCCTTAGCCCCTTAACTTAGGCATTATTTATAGCAGGCCTGAGGACTATTACACTTGCCCCCTGTCATCATCTTGCGGCTTTTAAGTCTACCCTTGACTACCCCTTCCCGCATACTTCTGTGAACTGCAATCCTCTGGTGCATATTCATTTGTCAGGTTGTAAATGGTTGTCGCAGTGATGGCGATAATTTCCCGGGGGGAGATGAGATGGTAGGTCGTTGAAGATGGTGTTTAAAGTAATTATTATTGTTCTATTGTATTTGGTTGTTCTGTATCATTACCTATGTCAAGTTCTAGGACAGAAAACTTTTAATTTATGTTTTACTTCAATAAATTAATAATCGTCGCATTAGCCGGACCCGTCAAGCTCCACTCGTATCCTTTGTAATACAATAGAAAATCAATTGTGTTTCAGCGGAGCTTGAGAGGTCACGCCATTTCATACAACTGTCAAATAATGACAGCCAGCAATGTTATTCTGTAAAAATCTCACCGTGGAAACTTAGGTGAAGTGAGCGTGGAGTGAGCTGTCAATAGTGTCAATTCTTAGCAAAAACAAACTCACATCACTTAAGTTTTCACGGTGAGATTTTTACAGAATCGATCGGCTGTTGTGACTTAACATAGGTACAACAATAAATTATTCTCCTGACTTTACATAAACAAAATTTTCCGCTTTCACAAAAGTGTGCAAAACAAACACTTTTATTAAAACTGAGCAAACACATTTACACAAGTTCCCGTTACTACAACGTCACGATACCAGGAACTCGCGTACAGAGAATTCCAATCAATAAATTTCAAGTGTGCGATATTTTCGCGTGACACGTAACAAATCAGTGCTCACAATAGGAATTCTTGCTGAATCTATTGTGCACAATGCACATTTTGTCACCGAGGACCTATTCTGATACGCAAGGTTACACGATAAGGTCGTAAAGAAAATGGTGGTTCGGTAGTTACCTTTGTTAGTTTGGTAAGTTATGTCACGTTTTAGAGCTTCAATGAAATGTAGCAGTCAATTGATTTGGTATGCTAAACTGTTGTTTGTTTTGTTGAAATTGATTCAAGATTGTTGACAATTTTTCGCTATTGCACGTAGAAATGTTTAACTTTTGTTTGAATAGTCACAGGTAGTTTATCGCCTTTTCTCGCAGTAGAATGTAGGTAAATATTTTAGGTGTCATCTCATTATGCACATTACGTATTCACTTCGCATCTCGTGGAGAGGAATATGCATAATTCCGCATAGGGGGATGCTGACGTATCGCTTGCACTTTTTCTTTGTCGACGCGGTGCCTCCAGCGAGCGCATGCTACAAAATGCATTCTTCCTAAGGTCTCTGCCGTCTGGCAACTTTCATACATATAATTTCAGAGAAAATTGCCTTTGAAGCCTTTACTTTAAGCGCTCATTGTCTACAACTCGCAACTTCCCCCTCAGTTCCTTTTATTGAAGTTAAAGTATGGCATTATCTTATTTCGAAAACAATAACCGCATTTCTGTTTTGTTTTGCCGTTTTTCTTTTGAATTCAGATAAAGAGACTATATGAATTGTGTATTTGTAAATTAGATTTCGCATGTTCATAATATCGTTTTCTTCCGAAAGACTGAATGAAATTGAGTTAAAACGAATGGAGGGAACGGAATGTCTTTATAGACCTTTTATTTTTGTTTTTATAATTTCGTGAGTAAAGGAAATGATAGCGAGTACAGTTAGCCGAATTGCTTTTATCACACTTGTTTGTCTCGTTTTTCATTTGCATTTGCTGGAAGTCGGAGACTGAAAGTATTGAAACGTTTTATTAGACGATATGTAAATGTGCCAATTCTTGTCCGTTTGATGTCTTATCTTCGTTTTATTGTGATTTTGGTGGCCTGGCACAATATCGAACTAATAAATGAGATTAACAGTTACATTTCTTTTTATATTTCTTTAAATGGTCGTCAAGTGTTGGTTCATAATGTGTATCTTGCGACATTTTTATTTGCATTTTTATATAAGTAAGTAAATATTTCGTAATATGTATAATAATATACATAAGCAGTTAAGTGGTAGATACGTCAAATATTTGCTCGGTCTAGATACATGATATATAAAAAAAATAGTTTTTGTTAGGAAATATACAGTATCTATCAATAACATAACAAAAAATATTTTACTTAGTAATCTTTTTTCAAAGCTTACTATCTCTTGTTGAACTTGTAAGTCGATGACCCTCCGATACGGGCAAGGTAGGTAAATTATACACAGGTCGCAAGCAGGGTTGTCAAACACTCTCTTTATTTGATAACTTTTTGACGACTTTGTTGACAACTTTCTCGGTACTTATTGGGCCGTCTGTAAGCCCAATAAGTACCGAGAAAGTTGTGTAATAACTCTGTAAGTTACAGAGTTATTAGAATAAGTTATAAGTGGACTATTATTTGATTTTTAATAGAATCAACTGCGGAAACGGTAAAGGAAAACATCGTGAGCTAACCGGCATACTCTAGAACCAAAAAATTTAAGACATGTTACATCTACCAACCCGCACTGGACCCACGCAGTAGATTACAGCTCACTCCTTTCTCGAAGAGGAGGCCTATGTCCCGGCTGTGGGAACATTATAGGCTGATTATGCAGAATCAGCTGCAAACTTAGTAGTGAGAAAAGTCACAAACCTCTGTCCAGCGCAGCGTAATGTTGAGCAGCTATGTTTTTTTTTAATGATAGTAGGTATGTCCAATATTCAGCTCAGCGATCTGTGATAAATTAGTGCAGGTGATAAAATAAATGCATTATGATGAATTATCGATTTTATTTTTTTTAATACAATTCCTTATCTGTTTGCTACCGAGTTCCTTATAATTTCTACTAAATAATAATAATACCAGCCTGTTATTATTAGTTCCACAACAGGGTAAAGGCCTCTTCTGATACGAAGAAGACATATTAAACATTTATCACCACTATTTCTCAACACTGGTTGGCGATTACAGACTTATACAAATACTAACAGCGCCCCGCGGTTTCACCCGCGTAAGTTTCGATCCCGTGGGAATATCGAGATAAAAAGTATCCTATGTGTTAATCCAAGAAATGGTCTATCTATGTGCCAATTTTCATCCTAATCTGTTTAACGGTTTACGCGTGATTGAGTAACAAACATCCAAACATCTTCACAAACTTTCACATTAAAAGTATTAATAGAATTAATTTTTACTTATGGCTGATTTTTCAATCGACGGATAATTTTTATTCATGGAATAAAATTGTTGTCTGATAGATTTCATGTGGAAGAACTGTCAAAGATTCAAAATTATTCCTGGGATAAAATTTTCTGGCGTTGGAAAAATCAGCCCTTAGTTCAATTAAATTAATCCATTACGTATAGTGGACACTTGGACAGCCCTAGTGCTGTCCTTCCCACTTATCTGTCCTTTGAAGGTGATTGTGTACACTTGTCCAGCAGAACGTTTGAAGTCGGATCAGCGTCGTCTTGTTGTTCACACTTTGTTGCACATAACATAACTAAACATGGAAGTTGCGTGTGCAATGGAAAAACATTATTTTCTTTTCATAATTGATCGCGTTTTTCGTTTTATATGGATAAATAATGTTTTAACTTGTCAGCTTTAATTGTGTAAATGTCAGGTTTCGTGTTTTAACAAATCAGTTGAAAATAATGCTGGCTTTTGTATTTTTAATTTATTTATACGTCTTATTTCTTATATTATAAAGAGGTAGTGAGTTTTTATTTGTAGGGGGTAGTCTTCGGAACTAATAATCCGATTTCAAAAATTATTTCACTATTGGGAATCTACAGCATTGCCAAGTGTCATAGGATATAATTTTATGTTAAAACAAGAAACTTCACGCGGACGAAATCGTGGGCATAAGCTAGTGTGAAATAAAATGGTATCAAAGGAATATTTTTTTTGAGTAATGAGCGTGTCTGATCTCTATCTAGATCCATTTATCAACTGGTCATGTGAGCTGTAAAACGCATGTGCATAAAAATAGGTTAAAAATAATGCATTTGATGTCCGTGTAAGAAAAGTAGGTCACATTTATCTTATAGTGTTTATCTACTTACAGTATCTCATCTTCAAACACATAGTGTGTAAGAATTCCTTTGTCATGAGTAATGCTCGCTTTGTTTTTCGGTCATTTGTCAAGCATGAAATACCTTTAAAATCTCTTTTTGATTTATCAAGAAGAACAATAAAATATAAAGTTGGGAATATATAATTAGTTTTTATAATTTGTAATAGGTATATTTGTATACCTATTCAAGATAAATATTAAAATAAATAGATATTTATTTGTAAATTCTCGTTATTGGACCTACCAATATTTGTCTCTGCATCACCTAAAGGTTGAAATGCCCTGTACATGTATGTCCCTAAAGTATTAAATAAATATATAAACAAGGTGTAATTTATTTATTCTCATCATTATGAACAACTTTTACTATGAAACGCGAATAATAAATTAATTATTCCCTACGTTTTGCCTAGTTATGCAAACATAAATGTAGCAGCTGATTTTTTTTCGCAACTAGACAATATAGAAGAGAAATTAAGATTATATCATGCCACCCGCTTTTTCAAATAAATGCAAATATTTAACAATAACAACCAACAAAAACAATCCAACAACAACAAACTTACAATAAAACTACTACCACTGTACTTTAATTTCTACATTTATGTATATTTGTAATTTGTATGGTGTAGGTACTTAATAAAGAGTATTTTAGGCTAACACACCCACCTTCCATTCTATACTTCATTCAAATTAGCTTCTGTACGATATTCATCACACTCACGTATTACACAATTGCCTCTCAGTTTCTCAGGACAAAAATATTTACATCTTTGCCACCGTCTATTATAAACACACTTTAAAAATATACTCCTCAAGGTTGCTTCGCGGTCCCTGTGTCATTCTATACCGCTGTGGTTACACGATGTGATTGATATGCCTAATTAATGAATGAATGACATATCTTTACTGTAGTGTGACTGGACTTTGTTTCCACTTGAAACTAGGTCGATAAAAGCCTCTGAGAGTTGGCTTCGGCCCCGCCTACTCCTTCTTCCCTTTCTCGGAGGGTCCCGAGAAATATCATTCACGAAGAAATTCTCTTTTTAATAGTTACCCCGATAATTGGCCTTTTTAAGAATTGGGTATTTATAGAATTCCTGAATGTTGGGAACAAATCGTTTATACAGGTTGTCCCTGGAAGTATGGATCAAATCGAATAGGGGCGAGGGCAAGGTCATTTCCAAACTTTTTAACTCTGAGAATGTCGGTGAATTTTTTTTACTGTTTAAAAGTTATGACCAATTTTTGTTTTTTTTTCAATCACTTCACATAGAAAGTGCTCAAAGAAAAGAATCATTAACAAAGATTAATCAGGTCTATCAAAAAAATTAAATTGACAGCTCTGATAGTATTTTTTTTCTTTTCACATTCGCCGACATTCTCAGGGTTAAACAGTTTGGAAATGACTTTGCCCACGCCCCTATTCGATTTCATCCATACTTCCAGGGACAACCTGTAGAATTAGCCATTTTGAAAATTAGGCATTCTGCACCTAAACTATTTTTGCATATGCACGAAATGTTATAAGAGAGAATAGCTGGTTGCTCATGGCGTGGTCAAAATATTGAGGTATTGTCCAGGGTATACCATTATGTCAGTTGTGTGTGTATCGTTTCTTGGACTATTATAATGGAAGTCAGATATCGTCGAGTGATTCAAGTATGTATAAGTAATTGGATATACAGCAAGGTGTGGGCGTAACATTTTGGTAAATAATTGATAATTTTACGTATAAGGTCAAGCGTGTGGAATGATTATATATCATGATCTATGATTAGACAAGGAGCTTGGTAGTTGGTTTAAAAATTGGCTAAGCCTTTTTTCATTCAAATTTTATGCAATTTTCTACATTATCAACCTGAGTGTTACACTGCCGATTAAACGCTCGCCTTAGTACCAACACACTACCGTAGATAATGGCCTAAAGAAACCATAAAAGAAAATTCAATTTTCCACACAGCAACACCGCACTAACGCGGGTTCATTCACTTGCAAAGTCGCGTGCGTTCCAAGGCATAATCCGCGGATCTAAGAGATTGCAGAATGGCTTCCCCGCTGAATTACTGTAAATAGTTTTACGTAGAAACGTACGTAAATCGGGTTTTTCACTACTTGTCTCATTTGTAAACATAATTATATGACGTGTTGAGTATTTGAGATTAAATTTTTTTAACACAAGATTGCAAAAGCCGTTTTTGACGAATTACATAAAAAACTGCTGCATATATTATAGTACCATATACAAAAACCAAGTACCTTTCATTTCTTACAAAGACTAGACTTGTGGTTTTCGTACAATGCTTGTATATTAAATATGGCTTGTAAGAAAAAACACACTTTACCTTGTAGACGGAGAAAATTTAGCTTGACTAAATTCTGTAGGATGTTTTGTGTTGTTCTGTTAGTTTATTTATTGTGTACGTTAAAGAGTTGTTTATTTAGTTGCTAAAGAGTTGGGGCGTTTTATGTCGTGATCTTTCATTCTGTGTAAGATTTGTAGTGTTTGTTGAAAGCTGGACTAATTAATGTCCTTTAGACTTTTAAAAAATTTTCTCTGTTGCATGAGGTGATGTGGGTTCAAATCCGGGCAAGCACCAAAGTTACTTCTTCATTTCATTTGTACTTTCAGTATTTATCTTGGACATTGCTGACATCAGCGAAGGAAAACATCGTGAGGGAACCTGATCTCATGAAATCGCCAACCGGTCTTACGCAAGCGTGGAGATCGTACCTTCTCTGTTTCAGTAGACACCTTTGCCGTGCAGTGGAATAATAATAGGCTGGTACGTTACTACTACAATGTTCATAGCCAACTCACACAAACAAATAGGTAACTCTGGACTGAATAAGTAAGTATACTTATTCAGTCCAGAGTTACCTATTTTCTTTATGATCTTATTTCTATTGAATTCTGTAACAAACTTTATTCCAAAGTCGACCATAGGTATATTAGTTACTTCTAATACAAATATTTGCGTAATTCGGTGACGAAGCCTTTACTAGAAAACACATTACGTAATTCATGTATTTGCTGTGGTTTTGGAGCATTGACATGAGTATAAGTATTACGGAACGATAGGTAATCTAACTTCAAATTAGTTAATGACAGAGTAATTTACGAGTGTAGTACCAAAGTCATTGTTCTCGGAATCTATTAGTGGTGTATCACACGCAATATTAGTGAGTAACCAGATAAACTTGAAGTTTTTTCTGATGTTATTAGAATGGTAAGATTGTTGTTCATTCAGTATTCTTGCGTTTGATTTTGATACTGAATTAGGACAGAGTGCTATGCGTATGGCGATGAGACGAATATAGAAATCGTAAAAATGTGAACACCTCATTCTTCAAATAATTTTAAAATTTTACCCTAATAATAAGGCGTGTATATGGCGATTATTATGTCAATGCTTAGGTGATCCAGTTATCATCACATTAACTAAAATCATTTTTTAATCAGTCTAAAAAGTTTCAGCCCTTTTAGATAAATTAAAAACAAAATAAAACATTCATCCAACTCCTAACGAACATAAGACGCATCATATCCATCAACACATTACCAAGGCAATAAACAACGCAATTATGTCTGTCAGTCTCTAAACGAAGTTTCCCAAACAGCCAACAAGTGAGTCACCGGGCGCCTGTACGCATACCTTCCCGATCCAGACTAAGCCATTATATTATATCTTTATCTAGTTTGCCGAAAGTGATCCCACTGGCTTTCGGCCAACATCACGACAGACAAATATTTTGGGGGCAATTCATTCGGGCCCAGTGCGCCGCCCGCGTGCCACCACGGGCATAAATTCCACCACTATTTATATAGGAGCTAAATATAAACATTTGACTTTATTGGAACGACCAAATTGTACACGCATTTTATGCGGAAGTGGACACTTTTGATAAGCCCGGCTTTTGTGAGTTGATGTTTGAATTTGTTAGGGTTAACATTGTGATGGATATTGTGCTGCTTGTTGCTTTGTTGGACGTGGGTAAACATTGCGTCGGTCTAATTATGTATTATGAAAACTTTGCATATGTATACCCATGTATTTACTTTATGAGCAAGCAGGGAGAAATGTTACTTGATGGCACTCCTAAATAGAAGGTTTGCAACTTACGCAATATTGTTGCATTAGCATCAAACACGTTTTTGTAAGGTCCACTTTCAAGTGAAGTGCACTATATAGACATACAGAGACGGAAATTGCTACACCGGCCAAGACTATTTATAATGTCATCATGCATAGTTCTATAAACTAAAGAGTCTATTTACACAATCAAAATAAAAACAAATGAATTCCATGTACTTATCTTGATGAGGGAAAGACTCACTATGCTCCAGTGAAAAGCCGTGAATATTTAACTGCCATCAAATGAGCCAAGCAAAATTTATGAGCAGCACAGACGGAGAAAAGTAAATAACACAAATCTTCTCGACTATCAAATTTATTTCAGGCAACATAACCAAATACCATAGGTCAGCACAACAGAGCTTACGAGTCTTACGACATACGACGTAAAACTGGGTACTTTTGCGAGACAATTCAGAAACTTTCACTGCATACGAAAGCGTGAAAATACAGTATGTGTATTCACGTATGCATTGCATTGCATATTCGGGCTCACGTCCTTTGAAAAGCGACACTGGGAAAAGAGTAATGTATGGAGCCGTGCATTTTTCAGTCGTGCATTTTTCACACAGTGTAGAGAGGGTTGTCAGTGGGCACATTGGCCACATTGCGGTGCACTATGTGCGACAAAGTCCCGGAGCGGAATAAACTGTGGTATAAAACTGACGAATAGGCGAAGGTGTGCACTTTGAAGTGGCTATTTTGAGTGAATGAAGTTATTGATCTGTTGTGGTTTGAGTTTTGATGCAGATGATTGCTGAATGTAGTGATAATATCAAACCTATTTAATGTACTTTATACAATGATGTGGAGACCATGATATACTTCCGTGATTCCAAACTACCCCTGTTTAGTAAGTAGGTAAGTGTTACAACCCCTATCGTCGATTCATCACTCGCAAAGCGAATAGGCAATTGATTTTCGTTGATTTATAGTTTTGATTTACAACCAAGGAACTTTTCATTAGACTGTGCCTGTTCCGCATCTACTTTCTGAGACGTAAGCGCTACCTATAGCTATGTTAGTTTAATTGAATATAAGTACATAGTTTTATAGTCTGTCTTGTCACAGCCTCTAAAGGCAGCTTTAGTCATCAAACAGTGTACAGCTTGATGACTAAAGCTGCCTTTAGAGGCTGCCATGCTAAAATGCGACAACTATGTAAAGTTGTCGCATTTTAGCATGGCAATAGCGGTCATTGACCCACCTACTTTTTCTAGCATTATTTATTTAAAAAACTGAAATAAAGTCCGTTATACAGGGTTATTGGTAAAACATTAACAACCTCATAAGAGGTCATCATTATGAACAACTTTTACTATGGGACCAAACCTGATATTGCGAAAAAAAAATCAGCTGTTCCCCTACATTTATGTTCGAATAACTCGTCAAAATGTAGGGCAACTTTATTCACGAAACAGTAGTTGAAATGTAACTCGAATATTATTAAAATGATGAATATTTTACTCCGTGCGCTAAGACAGCGAGTGTCCAGTGGGAATGAAGAATAGATGTCCTTTCGCCACTACATATTCTTGAAAATAATAAATAAATAGAAACCATCTCATGTACATGAGATGGTTACCTAAACCATCTCATGTACATGAGATGGTTACCTAAACCATCTCATGTACATGAGATGGTTTCTATTTAACTCGAGAGGCAGTGGCAGGCCATTTGTTACTGCGGCTGATTCTGTTCTATGCCTTGTTTATTTTATTCATTATTAGATTTATTAATCATTTTGATAAATTATTTGCATCTTTTTATATCGAATGACGTTTTATTATTAACGTCTTTGGTCTTGGTGTGACCATTGAATCGTGACCTGACATTAAGCAATGGACACTGTCAAATTTTTAAATAGTATTTATATGTATTACGAGGGTTTGGGCGGGCTACTTTGAATTAGTGCAGGTATGTATTTTATGTCTTTCTATTGTAGGTAACGTGCGTTTTTTTTGTGCAGAATAAACATGTTTTAACCGACTTCAAAAAAGGAGGAGGATCTTAATTCGACTGCATGTTTTTTTTTGTATGTTTGTTACGCGATATCTCCGGCAATTGCAAATCGATCACAAAAATTATTTTTTTAATATTAATAAAATAAAAAATTCTAATAGTAAAAAATACAAAAAAGAAATAATTTTACTTTTAATTTTACTTTAATTTACTAAAACAGAAATAATTTTACTTTAGTTAAGCATTTGTCGATTCCTTCAGACATTAATTCAAAAAGTACAGGATTGAACGATTAGATATTTAAAGCAATCTGAACTTCAATCATTTCCGTGTAATAAAAAACAAACAAATGCTTATATTCAAACATTCGCAGTTTTATTATGTTTACTTCTTAGGATCATGCAAGGTTTAACGACCCCTTATAGGTTATGAGAAGCAACATTTTGCTGTACTAGGAAGGAATGTCTAAATATATCCGCACTAGATTCGAGCCATCGACAGTAAAGCTCTATGGCATAATATGCTAGGGTTACCAGTTGACATTTGCATTCCAAAAATTTAAAGAAAGAAGACATTATAAGAGAAAGTCACACATTGATTGGTCGGACGGAGAGGAATGGGTAGCTCACCGTCCGATCCGGACCAGGCCCGTGCCGGACGGCGCGTACGTGTTCCACGCGTGCCTCAAAGAGATGTCAGCATCAAACGAAGGGGCCCGTTAGGGCCAAAGCCTGCCGGGTCAGCGGGATTGTCCGAAAGGGTTACCGCTGGCCCGGAACATAAAGGGCTAAGGAAGGAACACGATTGGGTTTTAGTCAGTAAGATTCTGGCACTCCCTTCTGCTCCGCCTATAGCGGGAGGGGTAATTTAATGATTTCCCACCCAAAAAAAAAATTACATTGATTGGTCCTTTATCACTTTTATTTAAAGACAAAAGGACCAAACATCTTTGGGTTTTCTTTTGGCAATATTAACGGGATTGAACTTGGAAAAAATTACACACGTCATTACCTAATTAGGTACTTAGGCGTTGTTAATCAAAATAGTAGTCTACAGGTAATTTTGGGCACACAACTTCACATCAAACATGTAAATCCTACGGATAAATACGTAACGTTTGCTATTATGGATGAATGCACTGAAATGAGCTAATTTGTGGTTTGCCTCTCGTGCTGGTTAAACTCCTAGTTAAATTTTCAAAACTGTAGGTACACAGGTCGCTATAATTATAGTTCTGCAGGTCAATTCCCGTAATCGTTCAAAATCTACTCGCAATCTCATCTCAACGACAATCAATGTCAAAAACTTGTGATTGAGACTGAGATCAGACTGTAATAATCATCATTTCCGCCGAAAGACTTCTACTGCTGGACATAGGCCTCCCCCAAGCACCTTCACTTCGACCGGTTCTGTGCTTCTCGCATCCAACGGGGTCCAGCGGCCTTCACAAGGTCGTCGGACCATCTTGTGGGAGGCCTTCCGTCACGTCTTCCGGTACGCGGTCGCCATTCCAGAACCTATCGGCCCCATCGGCCATCTGTTCTGGCCACTTAAGTTTGGCAATTCTTCGGGCTATGCCGGTTACCTTGGTTCAGACTGTGAACGTTCTTAAAATTACGAAAATGGGCCCTCTGATGTCAACGGTTTATATTGTTAAACTACCTACTAGGTCTGCTGATCTAAAAACATATTACTTTGACTAAGGACTAACCAAGAGAAAGGATTAAAATTGCAGCCTCCATTTGCGGTTGAGGGGACGAGCGGGGAAACATTCTAAATTCCTAGAATCCTTCCGCGGTCAGCTTTAGTCCGTTTGAAATGGAAATAGAAGCCACAAAATCCGGACAGCTCTCTTCTATACCCACATATAAATGAGAAAGCATTGTAACAGACGGACAACACCAAGATTTAACCACTGAAAGAAAGGAAGACTGAAAAATTAAAGACACGCTCTTGAAAGGCCAATAATATTTTTTCATCCTGTACAACTTGTGCAAAAAATACGAACTTACATGTACATACATCTTATATTTACCAAACCTCATGGAATGAATTTAAAAAAAAACAGATTCCTTAGTGCTCACCTTTCGTTATTATGTTTAAGGAACTTTTGTGCAAAAGTTCATACGGCTGGCACCAACGATTCCTTATACGCTGTTTGTTAGGGTGTGAATATAAAACATTTAATAGGTAGATTCCGACCCTGAGTGGGTCAAACTGGGCTTTGAAGTTTGTATCCGAACGAAACCCCTTACTACAGCTAGTGTCTTTTCTAACTGATCTGAATGTTGACAACCCTAACACAATATACAATGAACCAATGAACTTTATTTTATAGTCATCTAGTTTATGACGTCATAAAAATCATTTTAGCTTTTTCGGAACAAATCGTATTCGAGGCGACGAAATCACCTTGTTCTTATTCGTTTATTGGGTCTTACTCTAGTTCTAGATATAAACATTTCGGTAACTATCTCTTAATTTACTTACGATTTGTGGTGGTATAGGTACAGTTGGCAAAAAAAAGTCTATAACACTGTAACTTTTTACATCATCTAAATCCAAAATGATTTGATCATTTGGTCATTTCATCGCTTTTCTGCGTTTCATGAAATAGATTTGAGTTAACACAGTTACAGTTTTTTTTTTAAATATTTTGCTCAATAACTATGATTAAAAATACTGAAGTGTTAGTCACTTTAGTTGCTGACCGAACCTACATGTAGGAGTTTGAAGAACATTTCTGCAGGATTCGATAAGTGGAGGCTTTGCTAAAATCACTTGAGGATTAACCAATGACCAGCAAGCTAGATAGAAGAAAAACGGTGGTCATCTTCAAGAAAAAAAACGTCTAAAAAGCACGGAAAAAATCCTATATATCATCTAATCACCTCCCGTGGGTGTCGTAAAAGGCGGCTAAGCGATCAGATCGGCAGAATCCCCTAGTGTAAGAATAACACATGTTACGATATAACCGATGTAAGCGATAATTAGGATCGGGTCATTTGGGATTGCTGATTGTGGTCATCCGTGTTTTAGATGGCATATTTTTTATTGAGTTCTCTACGGTAATGGCCAAATTAGATACCTATACACAGTTGTGGATGTCAGATATGCAGTCGCTTCATGTAAAATACTGGTATTCAGCTGCATCCGGTTAGACTGGAAGCCGACCCCAACATATTTGGGAAAAGGCTAGGCAGATGATGATGATTTATTGGGAAAACGATCAAAATATAAATTGATGCAAAGATTGACCCAATAGAAGCAATTAATTTATTATCTATGTTAGTCTATAAACAATAAAAATAGTATGACACTTGAGAACGGCTTGACCGATTTGGCATTTTTTTTGTTTTAAAATGTTCGTAATAAGTTTTTAAGGAAAGAAAATTTTATGAAAAAGTTTACCGGAAAAAAAAATTAAATTCGGCAAAAACTGAAAATCCTTTCAAGTGGTATGTACAGGACAACGTCTGTCAGGTCAGCTTGTCATAAATAAAATCAAAATCGTAGACAATAAAGTCTTTCATAAATCACTAAAATTAATGGCGAAAGGCTGGCTCCTAATCCCTTACAAAATATAACTCCAATAAGCTTCCGAAATTCCATTACACAAAACAGAAAACACATACCTGCACAAAAGCCCCCTCAAATCACGAGAACCTCTATCAAACAATTTCGGCTCGTTGCACATTAGCCGAGAAAAGGTAAAACGTACATTTCATTAAGTCAACGTACCTTAAAACCACTTGGATCCACAATCCAGCCAGTCTATTCAACCCAAAGCCTATTAGAGTACACCTTAAAACATCCGCACATGTGCCCTTTCCCTAAAGTCTTGTAAAAACATGAGCTACGAAGCTTTTAGATACGCCTTATTGGGAAGGAAAACACTTGAACTAATTTGTAGGAGGGACGAATGGTTGGTTTAGTTAATTGATTTGATGGCAAATAAATACACCGCGTAAGAAATAAAAGTTAGACTAACAAGATAGGTACTCGTTTATTAGCTTGATACTTTAGGACTTTTTGTTTAACAATACATTACATGGTATTGTTAAAATTAAGGTATATATCAAGGCTGAAAGTATCGAGCTAATTAACGAGCATTTTTTGCATATACATAGGTAATTACACTCAGTGGCGTTAATATAACATTTTACTTCTTATCAACATCAAATGCCTTAAACAAGCTTGAAAGCGTAAACACAGAATTGCAATAAAATACAGCCATTTCACCACTCAGTAGGCACATTGTCCACAAAAAATATAATGAGAGCATTTCCTCCACACGATTGTTTCGTACTTCATGTCCCCCAAGAAAGCTGGGGATTTGTCGGGGGTTGATAATGAATCCCCTCACAGTACATCTCGCAAAGGAAATGACTGCAAAGTGTTTTTCTATTCTCCTAGTAACGGTGGGGGCGGAGTGTTTCTAGTTCAACGACGATTTGTACGAGTAAATGGAAGAAAGATGACGCGTTGCTCTCGTAGTAGGTACATAAAGTAGTTGGTATATTTTTGATAAAAAAAGAAAGCATCAACCATGACACAAGATATCCTACTTCCTACTAATATCAAAAATGTGAAAGTTTGTATGTTTGTTAATCAATCACGCAAAAACGGCTGAACGGATTTGGATGAAATTGGGCACATAGATAGCTTTAAACCTGGATGAACACACAGGCGGGCCGCGGCGAGGCCGCGGGCAAAAGCTAGTGCTTAAATATTTTAACTACGAAATAAACTAAAACGAAAATATTCTTGCTATCAATTATTGTGAACGATAATGCATTTCAACCACGGATATCGAATTTCAACCATATTCTGCAAATTCAGATAGCCAAAAATGTTTTCCATAAAACCGTTTATTTTTCCGCGTCCACAACTAATCAGTATTCAGATAACAACTCCCAAAGATACGAGCGAATAAATTCAAATTCCATTCTAAATCCGTTGTCACATCAAAATCTCTTCATCCAGGAAAGGTAAGGATTGAGGAAGCGAAGACATTACGGATGTGCAATGACGCCGAACGCTTTATGTAGTGTGAAGCATTGACGCTGAGCTGTAGGGGACACCCCTTCGGTCTTCAGACAGCTGCCTTGGAAATGTATTAATCTTCGTTCGGAAAACGGAGGGTTTTTCGACCTTAAAGTTTTGTTGGTCAAGAGGCAAAAGTTACACGTCATGTTGTTTTGGGTTGTATATTACTTTGATTTGGAGTGGAAGACAGGTTTGTCTATTTAAAGAAAACTGGAGTAGAGAGAGAGTATATCTAGCTAAAGAAACACATAGAACAGGCGCTTTTATAGTTCAGAGAAAAAAAAAAACAAGGGATAACCGACGTGCCTTTAATTCAATATATTAATGTAAAGGAAGTAACCGACTACGAAGAGATCAAGCAAAATTAACATCTGGATGCGAGTTGCGAGCTACAAATTAGAGTTGGCTGAGCGTTTAATATTCATTTCGTAAAAGTCAACGTCAAACGCCTGTCCCACGATTAACCAACAGTTGGCCTTTCAAAAGTCATAGCAAATTATAAATTAAGGCTAATAGACAAATTGTATGACGCAAGGCAGTTTAATCAATCAATTGGGCCACACTAATCCATGCGTTATCTTGTATTTGACCCAGTTGTGACAACGACCGATTGTCCCGTTTGTTTATCTCATGCAATCAATATACTTACATCTTAAAACTATGGAGAAAGAATCTTCATGCTTTTATTATAATTCTGATTTCCTAAAGAATAACTATCATACAGTTTTATAATTAATTCGATTTTAATTTTCATTGGCTACAAGATTTTTAGCAGTGTGTTTAACAGAGTTAGTGTGTAATATACAACCATGTAATTTTTTATGCAATCAGTGTAATAGAAAACATTGGGTCTTCTAGCATAATTAGCCTTTAATGTTCCCACTGCTGGGATACAGACTATTACAGACCTCCTCTCTGTGAGAGGGAGTGGGCTGTATTCCAACACGCGGGCTCAGTGCGGGTTGGTAGATGTTACATCTCTTTGATTTTTTTTGGTTTTAGTACATGCCTGTTTTCTCATGATGTTTTCTTTCACTATTTTGGGAGCAGTGGTGATGAAATAATTTACACAAAGTACAGCGCCTGTCTGGATTCAAACCTACACATCGTAAGTCGCGGGCGTTACCACTGGGTCACCACTGCTCATTGGGTCTTCTAAAAACCCAAAATATATCTCTGGATTACATTACAACATAACAACAGCGACACCAAAAGACAAATTACTAATCAATATTACAACAAAAGCTATCAGAGAAAATTATTTTTGTTTACTAAAGTTGATTTATCCTTGTAATGTCTCTTCTAGCAATCAAAGCATTATTTATGCTTTCAGTCAGGAAGCTTCGACTTTGATGTTTCCAGCATGACTGACAATTTAACGGGAATGTGTTTGTATGGCTGTCAAATCTACGGAAACATCACGGAAAGGATTTATGACATTTACAAACGTCTCATCTTGCTTTGGTCGTCACAAATCATTAGAAGTAGCTTTAATTTCATCATCACAATGGCTTTTATTATGACAGTTCAACAAAATTCATTGCGTTTTTACGTTGATGAGCAGACGAATTTTTCAAACATATGAAGCATGAATTAGCAGTTTCCTACAAAATCTTTCGGATTGTGTTTGGAAGCGTGAGTGCTGGTCTACTAACTTCGAAGGGTTATTTCTTCTCTTAACTCACAAGATAAGTGCGTACACAGTCGTCGATTAGCAGCTTTTAAGTCCGATTCATGATACCATTAGACATGGTTGAGTAAATTAAATCTTAACGCCCGCTTAATACCCATTAGAAACAGCTAAATATATCCGCTCTCCTAACGGTTCAAGAGAAACTGTCGAAAATAAATCAGAGGGTACACCATTAACACGAGGTATTTGACTAGCTTTATATACTGGCCTAACAATAGGTGTACCAATTGCCTATAAATCCAAGTTTAAGCATTTCTCGAAAATTCATGAAAACTGCTCCTTTCGCTACATAAAACACTTAACCGACTATTAAAGGTAATTGTATAGGTCCTATCTCGCCTTTGACCATGTCTGCGGTAAATTCAGGTATGATATGATTTATATGACGTCACTAAATTATACCGGAGGCTATTCCCAGTGGCGCTGGAGAAATATTCTCTTTATAATAGAGCTTGGAGTCGGTAAGGGCCGCATGTTTGGTACGGTTCAATACGGTTTAATTTAGATAAAGTAGCTGTATTTTTTGGGGTTTGTATCTGATTTATTGGTTGGAATTTGTTTAATTTTAAATTGATGAGAAGGACGGTCATTGACTTTCCTCATTTTAATATAAAAGAAAATAGAGATGGTAATACCAACATTTTTCTAAGCTTCAGAAATAATTAAGACCTGCCCGTTACTGAATTGAGTTTGAAGTGAGTTGTCATTCCACTTAATGCTAGGAATTGACACTATTGACACCTCACTTCACCGAAGTTTTCACGGTAAGGTTTTTACAGGATCGATCGGTTGATTAATAGGTAATATGGAAATTTTGAAATTACCAACTGGCAAAACAAAACTGGAAAAAATAACCTCTCGTCTTGTTTTCATAATCTATCTTGTACTTTCACACACTCATAAATTAGACGAAGGACTAACTGAATCCCTTAATGAACTACAATTTATGTCCATAACCGAAACCATATTCTAAGCAACAACGTCTAGAACATTCTCAATAGGAAGTGTTGTAACATGTGTTCTCCGAATGTGACTAACTATTATAAGCTTCCTAATAGTCTTATGACAGTAGAACGCAGATGTTAGCTATCTAATCTAGATTTCTATATGTTCCCAGGATGCGTAAATGAGAATGTTTGTTTAGTACACGCACGTTTCTTGTAACGGTATATTTTTATTTATGAGTGTGTTTTCTTTAAAGCTGCGTCGTTTTAAAAAATTTAAAATTAGAAAAGTTGGAATTGGTCCCTGGTCCCAGTTTCGAAGTGGACGAGTTGCCCTCTGTCCCGATGAAAAAGGTTCTCATCCTATTTTTGCGTCGACAGACCCGATTCCATCTTTTTGAAGTAGGATTTTTACAAACTCCTGACTCATCTACCGACTTACTTGAGTTGATTGTGATTTTTTCTTTAAGACTTTACAAAATAAACATAACATGACGTCACGCCTGTATTCCTTGAAGAGTTAGGTAGAGCTGGTGTACCTATTACCTATAGTACACCCTTATTTCAATCACCCGTAGGTAATGTTTAAGTCCCATGAAATAGGGGACGAGGCCCGCGCACAAATCCAAACTGTGCTACTGCAATAAATAATTTAATCCTTGCAAATCAAACCTTGTAACATATATTTTGTCTGCTCAAATCTGTCGACTACTAAAACCTTGCAAAATCTATCCCACCATACACTAAACAGCGTTTAATGCGGAACCCGCAGCCCAAACCGCGCTAGGCTTGTTTTTAATTAAACGATGCTGGCATCACGTGCTGCCTAATGCATAAACCTTATAAATAGCGAGCGATAAAGCGCAATGCGCGCCGAATTTCAATGACCGTTAAAATAAATAATTTGAAATTAGAATTTTAGGAAGAAATGCTTTTTTTTAACTATCTTCGTAACTAGGTACTTTTCTCTTTTGGTTGGCATTTGATTTATTTTTATGCTGTTTATAATTCAGTTTTACCATTAAATTGTTTTTGGTCCTTTTAAAAACTTTTTGGTCCATTGATTCCGATAAACGTTTTCTTCGTTTAGTTTATTTTGAACACCTGGTAAATAAAAAAAATATTTTAATTTTATTAGTATTTTCGTATGATACAATTAAACGAAAAACTTATTCCTTAGCGGAATAAAAACCGTTCACATGAAAAATATCATACACAAACCTATACGTCATAATATAAAACTAATAAATATTTCCGAGTAAGAGCATAATGCGATGGCGACGTATGTACATCCAGCGTATGCTAAATGTAGTGGACCGGAGTGCTCCGCAGTGTGGTTTGAAAGAAAATTTTAATAAAGTGAATGAGCTCTTTGAATTTACTTCAGAAAATTTTCATATTTCCTCATATATTCGTTGAAGTTTACAGTGGAACCTTTAATAATAAAAGAGATTTAAATATAATAATACTATAAAGATTTGAAAGCATACAGTAGAAGTTGGGTAAGATTTTCCAACTGGAGATCCCTTTATTGCCTTTTAAAGCTATGAAAAATCATTATTGTTAGACTTGTAATATATTTTAAAAACCCTTTTAAAAATAAGACTAATAGACAGTATTATATTATGATCTAAGTAGCTTCATTTCTAGAAAATCTTACTTTCCAATAAAATAAAAGCAAGGAAAACCTTTAAATCACTACCTCAATATCATTTAGTAAAAAGCGTAGACCGAAAAGATGCAGCACCGAGTCGTCAAGTACTTATTGCATCAATAAAATGCACCGTAAATGCTTCAAGCGTATCCCAGACCAATTCTCGAGCATTTGGACTTAGCAATTTTACTGCTGCGATGCTTGCGAACTCTATTTTTATAACAGTAAGGGCTAAAGCGGATTGGGGCGACTGCAGTGTAGATTTTGCAGAGGAAGCTCTTGGTCTAGGCACGGAAGCGAAGTTTTCAAGGAAGGATTTCGTCGTAACTAAACTATAATTTCGTCTTTTATACGCTGTATTCAATATTATGAAGGGAATTGGTAGATTTCTTGTGTTTACCCATCACTGTTTCTGTACATTTTTAAAAGTATAAATAGAATAGTTTTCGGAGTATAAATGATTGGGCTTCCCATATGTTGCATATCTTGCTTAATTACATTTTGTTAAACTTGGAACATCCTTTATGCTATATATTATACGTCTGCTACTTGGAAGTAGTGCTCGCCTCGCTTCGCTCTCTCGGCTTGCACGCGGTTGATCACAGTTCTAACCCAAACCAACCCATTTGGTCGGGGTGCCCTAGGTTAGTTACTGCGACCAATTCGGGTTGCGCCGGCGTGATTGGTTACAGACTTCCAACCTTAACTATAATAGAATACCATTCAAGCTGCCGTTTAGTTAAATGGCTAGGTGGTTAACTAAACGGCTTATTAAACCAGTTGGCTGCGACAAGATGTTCGCCTTATTTATCCACAATAAACAATGTTTCTTTCTTTTTTTCCATCGCTATAGCTGTTCAAGCTTTAAAGAAAGCACTTACAGCTTGCCCATAATCAATAATGTGAACAGGGGCCTAAAAAGGTGACTTTGGCAGAATCATAAAAGGATGACATTATGAATCATAATGGACTAACTATTAAGTTAATCGTGCCATCGGTGAAGGATTAATCAGTTTTTTTTTTGCCTGTGCTGATATACCAATCAATCCAATCCCAATCGCTTTGATTATACCTACGTAGTGCAGCGAAAAAATGAAAACACGGACTGTCTTCGCCATATTATGATTCATAATGTTATCCTTTAATGATTCTGCCAAAGTGGCCTTTCTAGGCCCCCAGAAAGTTAATTAAATCATAACACAACTGCTCTTATAAATAATCATAATACAACTTCCCACGTCTCCACTACGAAACAAAATTACACAGAGATATTATTATTACGAAACGGAGACACAATAATGAAATAGAAAGCAAATAGGACTATTAAAGCATGTCTGAGTCTTTCCGAGCACACCCAATTATTTCCGTTATTCCTCAACATAGTTAAGCTTTACGTAAGAGGGTATTATATCATATGGAGTTATATTTATTATGTATCTGCTTTGTTTTGTTTCTCAAGGAATATTTTTTTTTTTATTCTTACGTTCTCATCAGTGCAATATCACCCCAGTGGTAGTCCCAGCCGCGACTTACGAGTTGTACCTAGGTCGTAGATTCGAACCCAGCCAGGCACTTCTCTTTGTGTAAGTTATTTCATTACCGCTGCTCTCAAAAACGGTGAAGGAAAACATCATAAAGAAACTAGTATGTCCTAGAACAAAAAAATTCGAAGACATGTGACATCTACCAACCCGCACTGGGCCGCTTGGTGGATTAGAGCCCACTCCCTCTCACTGAGAGGAGGCCTGTGTCCCAGTAGTGGGAAGTTATAGACTGATTATGTATATTGTCACGTTCTCATCTCTATGTTAACATGAGGTATCGTTTTCCAAGTTAACTTTATTTATCTCTCTTTTCAAGTGTCTTTCCTTAGCTCTGTCGTCGTAGATATGTAGAGTATAGCAGCCTTTTCTTCCTAATTGATTTCCATGACATCTTACTTTATATTTCTCATAAACTATTATCAAAATCAACATTAATTTTCAAACTTGGTACATGTATGTGCATTAAATTTGGTTTAAAGACATTAAACTTAGCTAACACTAACGCTAACACTTCATGTATTTTTTGTACTACATCACGACCTATATCCCTAAGAACATCAGAACAATGTGTAGAGATATTGCTTGGTAATCCTACTATTTTGGTAATAAACCACCTCAAGTATAAAGTCAGAGATTTAACCTTCTACTCCACACTTCTTACTATAAACCCTTTACAATTTTTCTCTGACAACACCGCTTAGGTATATCATTATCATTTTCCTCAAAACTTTAAATTTAAAAAACAATCTCCCCATGATATATGGAGCGGCAAACATGACGCCCGCGCTCAACGTAGCGGTGCTAAAGGCGTGGCAAACAAATAGCTGTAATCAAGTCGTCGGGCTCTGTTCAACGTTCAGCCACCACATAAGCCTCGTAACGGTCGTACAAAAGACTGTACATGTGAAAACTGTTACAATTCCTTCAAAGATTATTGTAACACCCGTTAGTACTGTTTGGTGTAGTGTTTTATTATAAACTGTTATGATTTTTTGTGCTTTAGCTGTACTTTGAAACTGTCAAGCAGTAGACTGTGATGATTTCTTATTGTTGCTAAGTTTAGGTTATTCGTTGGGGTTTTTTTACGGTTATTTTTAGTGACATAGCATAATATTCAACTTTGATTGTCATCATTATTGACAGTCTTGTTCATTCTATCTCCCTTCTTTTGTACTTTTCCAGCTGTGAAAAGGTGCAATTGAGTGTAACGAATGAGATTATTGAATTTTCCTGCTTCCTTACGCCTGTGTGTTCTGTGTGTACTTCAAAGGAAAAGCTTCAGTCTTATGGCGTAGTTTTAAAACACTGTCCGGATTCATAGTACAGTGGCATTATTAATTACTTTCTTTAAAACTTGGTTAAGATTTTCTCATACAAACACAATCCCTTTTTTTACCCCCTTAAAGGTCAAATTTCCAGAAGCCTCTATGAATACATACATAATCAGCCTATAATGCTCCAAGTGCTAGGACACAGGCCTACTCTAAGTGAGAGGGAGTGGGCAGTAATCCACTAGCCGGGCCCAGTGCGGGTTGGTAGATGTCACATGTCTTCGAATTTTTGGTTCTACGACATGCTGGTTTCCGCACGATGTTTTCATTCACCGTTTTGAGATCAGTGGTGATGAAATAAATTACACAAAGTAAAGCGCCTGTCTGGGTTCGAACTTACGACTGGGCCACCGCTGCTGACCTCTCTATGAGTATTATTATCTTATTCTTTAAATCTGGCGCCAACCTTCAAAATACGGCACTAACATCTACAGAATTCCTTCTGTCACTCTGCGCACAAAATTCATTCATCAAATTAGATCGCAATTAAACGAGCATTGTCTCTGGCACGAGAACAACTAGGGGACAGTATCATCAACTAATATTACAATACATCCACAGATTAGTACAAACTACGGCATAACATTTCAGAAATGCACAGTCAACTACACGTCATAGTACCAATTTGGCAATAACAGCGCCGTTATTTGGTAGCAGTAAGGTTGGTTTTCGTACTAATGACGTGTGGTTGATTTCACTAAAGCTCTGAGACATGTTGACACTCCTGGCATTGGCAATGGCATACGAAGGTGTCGCGACCTGCCAACTGCCAACTTGTAACCCAAGCGGTGCCAAATACCCGCAATATTTGTACACTTGACATTGTTGATGATGTGTTGTTGTACTATTAGTGTAGAATGACATTTGTATTGTTTTGTTGGGGGTCTGTTGGACTCTAATTATATAATTTACGACTTGTTTCTGCCCACGACTGCCGTCTTCATGACTTGTTTTCATTTTTGGGGGTCTTTTGGACCTCTAATTATTTATGGCTAGTTTCTGCCCGCAACTTCATCTTCGTGACTAGTTTTAACATAAAATATATCCTTTGAACCTCGGCAATACTGTAGCTACACATTAGTGAAAGGATTTTCGAAATCAGATCTCATTTCCGAATATTACCCCTCTATAAGCAAGCTCACTACCTCTTTATGATATTATTAGTACAGAAGTGTAGATGTAGGTGGATGTCAATTGGTCAAAGACATCCTAATAAGTAGGGTAGGTGACAAAGAGTAAAGTCATAAACCTGTGCGTACTAAGCGCGGGTACTAGGGATAAACTGGCTGGACTAAAAGTGGAATACCTAACCTACGACAGTAAGATTGATTTACATGAATAAAAATGACCATACTTAACCATAATCAGCCTATAATGTTCCCACTGCTGGGATACAGGCCTCCTCCTCCTGAGAGGGAGTGGGCCATAATCTACCACGCGGGCTCAGTGCAGGTTGGTAGATGTCACATCTTTTCGATTTTTTTGGTTCTAGGACATGCCGGTTTCCTCACGATGTTTTCGATAAAAATGAACATTTGACCATAACTGAGCTACCTTAATCGAGCTGTTAACAATGTATCCATGAGATGTTTCTCATTCTAGACATTCAACTAAATGCTTTGCAAAACTTTCACGTTGAACATAATTTAACATCCCGACGTGGACACGTGTTGGAATTTAATTTAATAGTAGCTCTTCTGCTAACGTTGCAACCATCATAAGGACAATTTATTATTATGAAAACTTTGATAATCGTTGAACTAGCAACATGAAAATAGGTTTAAAAATAGATTCTAGAATACAAGCACAATGGTCCATTTGAAGGACTAAGTGCAGAAACCAAACCCATAACATAGAACATAGATTCTAGAATTTAACAAAATTTATTGAATAAGGCAAATTTAATTAACTTGTAATTTAACAAACAATCTTAAAACTGCAAGCCTCCAAAGTAAACACAAGGCAAAGTTCTAAAGCCGGATTCCGACAAACATTTATATTCACTAAATTAATGTAAACACGGAGATTTAAACGAGATTCTCATTATATATTAACCAAAGCAGGGATGTTCCATTTTGCTTTCCTTTGATCATCCCTTCTTGACTCTAAGCCTCTGGATTAAGAAGCACTGACGAGGTCTCACTTTAGCATAATTATTCGCTTTATCAGCTAGAAAAATCAATTTGGCAAATAAAGGAGGTCGTGTTACTTAAATTAAAGAGGGCAACCCTTACAAAGCTACGGTACTTCATAAAGAAAACAAATGAGCGATGTTTTTTGTGTTTGCGAAATGTGAGCATTTATTTCCAATTTCAAAAGGACTGTTTATATTTTTGTAACCAAATGTTGTTGATATAATATTTTTTACTGTCGCATAATATTTCATCGTCTCCTCCCATTTAACTTATGACCGCTATTACAAAACCCGGTATAACTAATGTGCTACTCGTAATTAAAGTACACAAAGCTTGCATAGATTAAAGTTATGCAAACAGCATGATTGATGATCTGGGACGAGATTAACTGCAGCATCTTATACGTTACGTCATTTATTCTATAATTACACCTTACTTTCCCTATACAGCTGGCGATGTATATCAGTGACGATATTGTTACTCGTTAAAGCTTCCTGAAGAAAGTGGAAGGCTGTACGTCGATGAGTAGAAACTTCCCGGACAACCTTTCATTTGTATTAATAGTTGCTGGCAACCGGATAATAACTGAGTATTACTTATGATAATATACTGTTACTGAACGGTTTCACCAGCTTGCTACCGTTAGGAATAATTTTTACCCCTAGGAAGTAGTAAACACTATAACTTATGGAGGTAAAACTGATCAACAACTTACAGAAGTCTCAAGTCATTAGAATAAAATTGAAAGGCAATGTTTGTTTTGATTAACGCAGTGGTGGTCAACCTTTTCAAAGTGGTTTTAGCTTTTCTTTTAAAGGTTCCGAAAATAAAAGACAGAAATGGAAGCTTTGTAACATCACTTTTGCCCAATGTCTTTCTTTCTTAGAATTTTGGCATAATGACGCGTCTCGGTGACGCGCAAAAGGATCGTCAGTCAAAGACCAAATTTTCTTTTTTACATTTCATTTAGATTTTTTCAGTTCAGACAATCTTAGGAAAAATGTTTGAATTAACATATCTTTTTTTAAAGCAACACCGAATGTCGACGTAATACAATTCCATTATCTACCACAGTAATAAAACTCCGCAAGTCCGAACCATGTCCTAAGAAGTATTATGAACTCATTCCTCAAAAAGTCAAAACCAACGTCACACCACATCGCCGTATTATCTCTTTAATCTGTCCATCTCAACATTCTCAACCCTCTCATATCATCATATGGTCCTATTTCACCTTTAGGGTCATTATCTGGACCCGTGTTATCTCGCAGGTACGGGTCATTCCGGCCCGGTGCCCGCAGACGTTAACAGGGTTAACACCGCCTTTTGTTTCGACTGTGGCGGCTGAGTTTGCTCGACGTACTCACATCAATTTTGGAAGCGGCCATATTTGAGCCGTAGAGCGGTGCTGAATTTTGCAGTACGTAAATATTTAAATACTGTGTTGATTAATTTGTTACTCACTTTGTGTGAATGCTTGCCTAAAGAATTTGAATTTGTGTGAATTCAAATTCTTTAATTTATCCTTACTGAAAGTTAATGCACGAATTTTCCATTTTATTGGAATAAGACACCATAACTTAAAAAAAAAATGTTCTTAAAAATTTATTTATGTTTTATTTTTTTAAATATAGTATGTAGTACCAGAATTTAAAAAATAAAATTACGTACAGCACTGCCACGTGCATTTAAACACGAAAATGCCATCGATAGTTCGCTACAAAAGCCAAACTAGGTCACATCTTTTTAGTCTCCCCAGAGACGTGCCCTAACAGGCGTTGCACTGAGGGGGTTCCGGATTGGTCTATTAGAGGTAACGGGCCCCCTCCATGTGCTGATGGTGATCACCGGGGTGGTTTTAGTGAGGTAAGAATCCCACACTACCTGGTCTTTTTCCCCAAAGTCCAGGTGCCCTTTGAAGGTTCCCTAGAAAAAAAAAGTCACATCTTTTTGTTTAATTTCAAGCAAAATTCTCTTTAATTTAAAATACTAAGCGACATAGTACAAACTCCCTGTACTCATAATTCATTAAAATTTCACTTTCCACCAAGAAAATATCAAACACTAATAAACCGCCAACAATTTCAGAGCACTTAAATTTCGCCGCGGCAAAACATCGCTCATATAAAGGGTGTAGACTAAAAGCCGCTAGCGTAACATCATGGCTGTAAGAGCTTTAGTTCGGCGCAGTTATAATCGCGTTAGCGAAGCACCGACGTTGTGACGTCACATAGAAACCTGACTAAACATGGCACATAACCTGCGAAATTACGTTAATGGTTGACATTTTATGTACATAAAATGTCAATTTTCATGGGCTTTGAATCTTGTTTATTATTTTTTTGTTATTTTCAGTAAGTATCAGCATTTTAAATGCTTAGAAGGCAATTACCTAGGTATTACTTAAAATATTTTTTATTTGTCTTATTAAAATTTAACTAGCTGCGCCCCGCGATTTCACCCGCATAAGTGTCGATCCCGCGGGAATATCAGGATAAAAGTAGCCTATATGTTAATCCTGGTTATAAACTATCTCCGTGCCAAATTTCATCCAAATCTGTTCAGCCGTTTGAGCGTGAAGAAGTAACAAACATATAAACACACCCCCACACACTCACAAACTTTCGCCTGTAAAATATTAGTGTGATTAACAAGTACCTAACAATGGACTCAAATTTGTGAGTAACAATATTTCTTTACAACTATGTTAGTAAAGTTAACCTACACACTTAACCTAACACTGCCATATAGTTAATGAGAATCCCTGCTACGAGTAGAAACTCAACGTCGATGTGGAAAGCTTGCAGCAGCATATACACAAGTAGTCCTGTCTGCTCGCGATATACCATAGTATAATGCTGGGGCTGGCCCGCACCCGGCGTACCATGGAGGCGCAACTTTTTCATGAAGCAAAGGAATTTAGAGTTTATTTTTCATAAGAATGAAATAAAGAATTCAGATCTTTTGTTAGAGACTGCAGAACTATACCAAAAAAATACACGTATAAATAAGTACGTACATGACTGTGAAAAATGGCCAAAAATCCTCCAGTCATTTAAAAAACGATACCAGCGCATTTTTGCTAGAGGCAGAAAAACGAGATTTAAAAGTTAAACGTATTTAACGTTGTTTCATGAGAATATTTCACGTAAAAAAACCTAGTGAACATGCATGGTAGAGCTTACAGTAAATGAAAATTTATAAAATGCTACTATAGTTTACTGTGCATCATTTATTTAAAACCGTCTGCAATTTGAAGCGTACCTACCTACCAATGGATTATTTCAAACCGCATTAGGTATGCTGGAAGCATAAATGGATAGATGTTCATGAATTAGTTAAACCGTTTTCAGGCAATATGCACGATTGTCGAATTAAAACTAGATTTAAGAAGAAATTAATATGAAATCTTAGCGTTTATCAGTTGAAATTTTTGTTGCAGCGTCTTCTAGAATAAGGACCTACATTTTTGTATACATAACATTACCGGATCGTGTTTGAAACACAATACTGCGCTCCAAAACAAAGATTGCTGACATGACTCAAAAGGCTGCCCAACTTAAATGGGACTGGGCAGGACATGTCTGCCGCATGGCCGAAATATGGAAGGAGTGGAGGAAGGCCTTTGCGCAGGATTGGGACAGTGCAGGATAAAAAAAAAAAATACGCATGTAATCCCCGAACAGTTAGGTAGAGGTGTACCTACTAGAACCCTCCCATTTTGATAGATATGTAATAGGGGGAGAGCCTATTGATACAAATCCAGGCTGCTACTGAGAAATCCCAGATGGAAAACTCCATTAACACTTTGTTCGACATGGGAAACGAACCTAGGACCTCTTGCTCATCAAAAGCTGCTACTAATACTACTGAAACTACTACTATTGATTCTATTTGAAAATACCCATTCATTGTTATATCTATACAGCTGCATCCGGTTAGAGTGGAAGCCGACCCCAACATAGTTGGGAAAGGCTAGGCAGGTGATGATGTTATATCTATACAACGGAATCCGCCTAAATATCAAAAACGGATACCGCAATATTCTTCCAAACATTTATCAAGAGGTGCCAAATTAATTACGCTATCGCACACAGATTAATAGTCAAGTGTCAAGTGTAGAGGCATCGGGCACAGAGTACACCGAACAGAGAGTGGCCGTTATCGGTTCAGATACAAGTACCCTCTTCAACGTCACTCGAGGACTGTAACTTTACTTTGTGATACATTTACTAAACGTTCTCGATGATAGGTCGTGCGATTCATAGGACCTTTGTTTGTTTGGTAGGTGTTTTGACTGTGGGTGTAAACTTTTAGGGGTTTATTTATAAACTATGATTAAAGTGTCAAACGTCAAAAATGTATGGGTAAACAGTCACTAATCACTACTTAACTTTAATTAAGCAACGGTTATGAATAAAGGGGGATTAAGTTAAGACTCAATTTTTTTATAAATTGTGTACTTCTAGCTAAATATTTGTCTTCGTCGTCAGATGAGTGAATTTGGTACTTATTCAAACTTCTAGTATGTATCAAAAATTCATCTTTAGTTTAGGTATGTTTTCCACCTCAAAGGATCAAATGTAAGCTTACGAATTGACCTACCTACTTACTTCAATCATGTGCTATTCATGGAAATTTTGAAACCAAGTGGACGGTTATTCCTGCAATTGATAATAGGGCCATTTAGGTAAAAGTGTTATAATTCCACTCAACTGCAAGAAATCATATCGAATCATAGCATATGCGTAATAAACATTGATCTGATAACAAACATGCTAAAACCACGAAGTAACGAAATAATGAATGACACTCACAAAATGAATGAAACAATATGTTCTAGTACACATACTCGTATTACGCAACTCCCGCGACGACAGCCCCCAAATTAACCGACAATTACAACGACAAAGGTAAATCGGTACCATTCTCGCATAAATTTAAATACATTTGAATCGTGTTCCACAATTCCACTAGTACCGCGTATTCAAAACGTCAATGAGTACGGCGAGTACACGAGACGGTGAACGAAGCTTTTGTGACAGATGCGGTGCAACCGACCCTTTCAATAGACGTAGAGATGCGGCACAATAAAACGTGCCGCTTGCTTTGATCGCTGATTTTACGTGAGGTTTAAGTATACGATCATAGCGTATGAGTGAGGAATGTTTAATTTGAATGTAATGGTTAAGTGCAGTGTGCCATGCCAGCCGCATAAAGTTTAATAGCAAAAGGAAAATTTTAGGTCTAATTTGTTTATGATCGGAAATATTGCGAATTTTTATTGAAAAAAAAAAAACTTTTGTATAAATTTTCAGTTATCTTTCCATGAGTAAAGCAAACTGTTTAGCCATAGTCAAAACAGCTAACTTTTTCCGGAAAAAGAGAGATTCCAGAGACATTCTAGAGATGTTGATGTTGCTGCCTAAATTAGCTGCGTATCCCTAAAAATAAGAAATACCTATCGTGGTAAAATATTGTATCATCATTGCAAACACGGAAAAAACACCTTGCTACAGTACCTATTTTTATCTCAGGAAACCGAGCTTTACTTGTAGTAACCAAGTATATAAACATGCTGTGAATGTGTGTGTATGCAGGAGCTCTCGGTAGCGTCCGAGACATGGGCGAAGTCGGAAATATGTGTGTGTGTGTTACGTGCTGATGCTACTCGTCTTTACGCACACATTCACAGCACTTTTTACACTTGGTAACCACAAGTAAAGCGCGCGTAGCTTTATGGGATAAAAATGCTATAAGCCTCAAAGGACTAGAGAATCCAGCACAAAATCTAAAAACCTTTACAGGATGAAAACCAAAACCACTTAGGTACAGACCAGACGGACGACCGCACGAAATAAAACCGTAAAACCACTCCCACTAAACTAGATAGATTACGTTGGAGAGTGTTCTGTTACTAATAAACTCTCGTTAGCCCTGTCTTAGGTTTAATGCTGCATTAGCCTCGACGTTTATCTACCCAGTCTGCCCACTCCAGATTAAGTTACGGGTTTCCAGTGCTAGTTGAAAAAGTTGCTTGAACGGTTCATAAGTGGAACTAGAAAACGGGTAGGGTCTATAATTTCATTTTGTAAAATTTAAATGTGTAGTGTGTTTAACGATAGTTGAATAGTAAAAAAAAAACGCAATTTTCTCACTGAAATGGTAAAGAAAATTGTAGATAATTTTTTTTATGAATGCCGAATGCAGAAACAATTAAAAAGCCATTACGTCTCGCGTGGATCCACGTTCATTCGTTCGTTAATACGAAGGGTTAATTTAGGTATATCAAAGTGGAAAAAAAAACATATTTAGTGAAATTCGAGTGACGTGAGTCACGAATCAAAAAGGGAAACCATCTTTTGAAGAACCCCATTTGATTCGTAATCCTTTTATAGAATTTTTATTTACACAGGGAACATAATGCACAAAAATAACAAACTAAATTCATCCAAACCGCTTTATTACATTAAATCAAGTGGAGTGTTCCTGCAAATGTTGGGTTCTTTTGTATCTAAATAGCGGTACCCTAGAGGCGGTCACTAAATGAAGAAAAACAAAAGCCGACCATTAGGGCTGTGCCCGGCTATGACAAACAATGCGGCCGGCGTGAATGAATAGGGCTGGCAGGAGACGAAATTGAACGGATTATTAAGGCTACTTCAAACAGGCGGGACACGCGATATAATCGCGCGCGACACAAAGACACCGCTCGTTGCGCGACTTGCAGGGCCTTTTGTCGCGGGTCGTGTCGTGCCTGTTTGCCTTTACATTGACTGTCCCGCTGGTCTATTGGTCGCAAGTGCTAGTGCTAAGCACGAGGTCCTGGGTTCGATTCCCACGTCGGGCAAAGTGTTATTGGGTTTTTCTATCAGGAATTACTTAGTAGCAGCCCGGAGTCGGGATTTGTGCCTGTGTTGATGGCATTAGGCTTGCCCCTCTTATTACATGGGGCTTAAACATAGCTGGTGAAATGTGGGTGTACTATAGATACACCTCTACCGTTTCCTTTGGGGATTATAGCCATGATGTTATGTTACACTATCTGCGCCCCGCGGTTTCACCCGCATAAGTTTCGATCCCGTGGGAATATCGGGATAAAAAGTAGCCTATATGTTAATCCAGGGTGTCAGCTACCTCCATACTAAATTATATCAAAATTGGTCCAGCCGTTTGAGCGTGAAGAAGTAACAAACATAAACACACTCACTCACAAACTTTAGCCTTTATAATATTAGTGTGATTTGAAACTACTTTACCTACTGTGAGAAATAAGTGCGAGAAGTGCAATAATGGGAAACCGAAAACCTTTCATTTCATCTAGGCTTTTTATTAGTAGTAATATGACTGTCTCTGCCAAGGTGTTCTATTAAATTATTAGGCGAAATGTTCTATCTAGTGAAATTACAAGATTGGTTATTCTATAAATGATATCTACGTGATTTTTATTTTTACAAAATTTAAGTACAGCAATAATAATTATACACATTTAAAAAGTGGTACTTTGTTTTAATATAAACTATAGACATATAAGCTGGCCCCGGCAAACTTCTTCCTGCTTCAGATTTATCTTAATTTTTTTCTATGTTTTAACAGTTATTCTGCTATTCGGGGCGGAAACAAATGCAACAAAACAAAGATCATTAAAATTGGTTCAGCCGTTCTTGAGTTATAAATGGTGTAACTAACGCGACTTTTTTTTATTTATATAGAAGATAGATGAAATATTACGTACGTTTTCACAAGAATAATAGTCCAATTATATCCTGCTCAACCTCTTAGAAAAAATAACACTTGCAATTCCATCATTATCTATAATAAAATTCAACAGTGCCCAGGTGACAGCCCTGAACGAAAATAATATATTTTTCCCGTAGTGCGTGTACGGAATTCACATTAATCTCGTGGTTCCGCTACTTCCGACCTGTGTCCAAAAAATCTATACATTTTGCTGCAGTAGGCACAATTGAGCAAAATTTTTGCCTCGTCTGAAAAATGGTTGAGTTAAACGAATAAAGTGGAAAATCTTTTTAGGATTTTTGGCATTTGTTCCCCGAAAATGAAGTAGGTAGGAAGGCCTTATGGGAACTGAATCGGGTGAAACTATTTAGATATATGGACTCGTAAAAAAATGGTTCCTAAGGACCAGAGTATCAAATAACTTAACACTCTCCTTCCTGCCCATATCCCAATTTCTTTGGGGACGGCGCAAAATGTCTTTTACTTCCATACTTCTCTATTAGTAGTCATCTCGGTTATCACTCCTTTTCTAGCCATATCATTTTTCACACAGTCCACCCATCATTTTTTTTTGGTCTTCCCCTTAGGGCCATCCACATAATTATCAAGGGGCTTACATGACCTAAAGCGCGATCACTAGTGTCGGACTGCATAGAAAAGAAAGAGAAGCGCGATGACACAACGCTGGTAATTTATTGCAAAATATGAAGCAATTATTTATTTACAAAAAATCTATTGTTTGGAGTAAAAAATTAAAACACTAGTGCTTTAGTATGTTACTTGTAGAATAACCTGACAAAAAATCAGAATGATTGTATGTATATTAGTAGGTATGGTTTTTATTGTAAAATAAAAAGAAAGTTTTTGGAGGTATCTTCATGTTTTTTTTCAATCGTATCAAGTTAGTTGTATTATGTTTTGAACACATTATCTACCTAGCATATAGTATATACTGAAGAATATCATATATTTTTCTGATTTTGTTTACTCTAGTCGATCATATACTTTTATTGCTTCTAAAATTTGCCTTTTTTGCGTTTAGGTCCTGTAATCCCCTTATCTAACACAACTGGTTTTAACTTTAGAATTTAAATGTCTGAAGACTTGGACAAGTATAACTGTAGAAGGCTAGACCTGACTGTATTGGTAGACAAAGCGACTATCTTGCCCGACACACAAAAACCGTCCATTAACAAACGTTAAAAAAACCCTCTCATAAACAACGAAGCAATCGAATCCGCCATTTTGCTTGCCACAGACCACCGTAACCTCTGTTAATGACTTTTAATATTAATAACACTTCACATCTGATACATGGCATTAAAATTAATTAAGGTTTTCATCGGTACACCTGTGACTGCGGTGCGGCGGTATGACGTTTTAATGAATTGCCGGCGTCACTCGCCCTTAATGACCAAGGGGGTGACATGTGACGCGATGCTGTGACGGAGAGGACAGGGGTGTTGCGAAAACGTAACTCGTGTGTGATGTGAAATGCAAAAAAAAATCATGTGAATACAGAGAAAGCAATTTCGTTATTAAATGAGGTTAACATAATAATATCACAACTCTCATTTATAATAAGTATTATAGTTGAATACAAAAAAATAAGCCTTAATTTACAATATTCAAGCTAATTCTAAAATATATTTATCCTTTTTTTAACTGACTTCAAATAAAAGATGCATTCGGCGAGTATTTTTTTCCATGTATGTAGGTTCACCGATTTCTCCGTGTTTACTGGGCCAATTTACGTGAAAGGACCATGCTCAAAATATTCTCAATTTCTTCTATGACTTACCAAATGTTTTGTCTTAAGAGTCATCTTGTGTTGGTGGTATTAATTATCAATTACATAATCATTGTAACTTACCTACAAGGAAACTGTAAAGTGTTCCCTACTCAGCCACAATTTATTTATACGAGTAGGTAGGTACTTACTTTCAGATAAGTTAGAATCGTTAAATGTATTACAATCTAATTTATGAAGCACATTATTACGTTTGCGCTTTGAGTCTACATTAACTATTCAGGGAATTAATTGACTAATCTAATAGGAAACTCTAAACTAAGCGACGGAGAGTTTCCGTCAGTTCCAATTGATTAGACATACATGTTTAATTGCTGGCTGTTGAAAGTTGTTCCTAAAATTGATAGTTTTAAGTGCAGTAACAAAAACGGTGAAGGAAACATCGTGAGGAAATGGGCTTATCCTAGATCCAGAAATTCGAAGACTTGTGACATCTACCAATCCGCACTGGGCCCGCGTGGTGGATTACGGCCCATTCCTTTTCACAAAGAGGAGGCCTGTGTCCCAGCAGTGGGAACGTTGAAGGCTAATTATGTTTACTAAATAACAATAGATTGGATCTGGTCCGCGTACCGGAAGACGTAGCGTTGGAAGGCCTGCCACAAGGTGGTCCGACGACCTTGTGAAGGCCGCAGGAACCCGTTAGATACGAGAAGCGCAGAACCGGTCGAAGTGGAGGTGCTTGGGGGAGGCCTATGTCCAGCAGTGGACGTCTTTCGGCTGAAATGATGATGATGGATCTGGTCAAGGTTTTCTTATTGAGAAAAATATTTTAACCACAACATTGTGGCTGCCTCGTTGGTCTAATAGTCGCAAGTGCCACTGCTGAGTATGTGGTCCTGGGTTGGATTCGCAGGTCGGGCAAAATGTTACTGGGTTTTTCTATCTGGAATTTCTCGGTAGCAGCCCAGATGGATTAGTGCCCGGTTGATGGCAATAGGCTCGCCCCCTATTACATGGGACTTAAACATTACTGGTGAAATGTGTGTGGTACTTTAAGTACCTACCTAAATCTTTGACCAATCCTAAGGGGAAACAAGGCGTGATGTTATGTATCTCTACTACAATAATGTAAAGCCCTTCGTCTCAAATTACGTCAAAATTATTTAATCTTGATTCTTGATGCAACCAGGCAAAGTTTATTTCGATGATTAAAATTTTTCCTTATTCTAGAATTATAATATGAATATCTTTATATACCGAAATACATACCTAAATACAGGGTGGCACGGTTTATTTATTGATAACCGACGTAAAATTTCTACACTAAAGGGTCTAGAATCATCTGCTGATTTCAGGCGACTACATGACCTAAAGCGCGGTCTTTGTCGGACTGCATAGAAAAGAAAGAGAAAAAAAAAATTAAACACTAGTGCTTTAGTATGTTGCTTGTAGAAAAATCTGACAAAACATAATAATGATTGTATGTATATTAGTATGGTTTCTATTGTGAGACTTTTTTCTATCGTATCAAATTAGTTGTATTATGTTTTTAGACACTATCTATCTAGCATATATCCTGAAGAATATCATATATTTTTCCGATTTGGTTTACTGTAGTCGATCATATACTTTTATCTATTGTTTCTAAAACTTGCGTTTTTTATGTTTAGGTCCTATAAGCCCTTCATGAGTTTTCGCGTCGAGTCCCATGCCACACCCTTTGTAATTGGAAAACAATTTTGAATATTTTATCCTATCATCGATTTGAGAAATAGGAGCTAAAATAAAATCCATCCCACAATCGCGTCGGCATTGCTGTTAGTCGTTCTGTCTAGTCGCCATGTGTTGGCACTAAAATTGAGTGTCACCTCACAAACGGGCGTTGGCATCGCATCGATAGCACAAAAAGTGCCAGTTGGCATAAAACTTTCAGTACCTATACTTTCAGTTTCGATCACAGCTTTTTCATGTTTTTAAAACGAGCCAACGAGTTTTCTCTTCGAGAGAGCGTTACATCGTCAATTTAGTTCAGGCTAAATTGATCAGGATCTTAATCTACTCACTAATAATGTACTTTACAGAGGCAGAGTGTGTGTCACAAGAACTTATTAAAAAAATACAGCAATAACATAACATAACGCCTGTAATCCCCGAAGGGTTGGACAGAGGTGTACCAGTGCACCACATTTATTTTGAACTAGCTGCGCCCCACGGTTTTACCCGCATAAGTGTCGATCCCGTAGGAATATCGGCATATATCCTAAGTGTTAGCCCTGGTTATAAACTGTCTGTGTGCCAAATTTCATCCAAATCCGTTCAGCCGTTTGTGCGTGAAGAAGTAACAAACATACAAACACACTCACAAACTTTCGCCTATATAATATTAGTAGGAAGGATGAATGTGGGCGTAATGGTACGGTCAGCAACAAAAGTCGATTAACACTTCAGTTTTTTTAATCTCAGTTATGAAGCAAAATATTTGTTCAAATTACAGCAGACGTACAATGCCATTTTGAACAAATATTTTGCTCAATAACTGAGATTAAAAAAACTGAAGTGTTAATCGACTTCTGTTGCTGACTGTACTCTGGTACTATTTATTTTTAAGTACTATATTATAGGAGGCGAGCTTATTGCCATCAACCGGGCACAAATCGAGACTTCGACCTGCTACTGAGAAATTCCCGAGTAATGACAAAAAAAAACATAATAATATTGTTACAAAGCATCTGTAATAGAGCCTTTGGTCAACTGGACCCACTCGAACTGGACCCGCGGGTCCAGTTGACCTAATCACATCTGCAATACTTGTACTCTCTACTAATCAATTCTTGTATTCTCCATTCTAAAATGGCTGGTCATAGTGACGTGTCCATCATTTGCTGTAACAAATTGAGTGTCACTTCGCATCAGCCGAAGGGTTATTACAAACACCGTTTTTAACACCGACCCGCTGAGACGGGCTAAATTGCGGAAATCAAACGAGTGTGTTTGATGAATGTTTTAAGTAGACACGGTCTATCCCCTGTATAGAACAAAAACAACTTAAAAAAACCACCCACCATAATATGGGACCACTTCAGGAGTACAGTCACGAGCACTAATATGTGAACACTTGGCATCTTTCAATTGCGATTTTTTCGTGAAATAACGAATACAACATTGAAATACGACACTGTACATAGGGGGAAGTCCCCTAGTGACGGACACATAAGGTTTTCCGAAAATAAAATTAAAACTACTTCGAGAAATATTTATTTATTCATGAATTAGTTAAATGAACAAAATATAAAATCAAAATCAATTAACAAAAATACAACCTCTGCGTAAACATAATCTTGAAACGTTAATTAAATGTTGGTAGAAAAAAGTTAGTCTTTAACATTGGCACCTAGTACCGGACGGGTTAATCTTCAAACCCCAAGCGCCAGAAATTCTTAAAACATTGTGCATCTATCACATATATAGGTATCTCCACATTCCGGAACGTCTGCACATGCTTCATGGGCTAATTCTTGGCAGCTGGAGCATTGTTTCCAGTCCTCGTCGTGGTCCTCTAAACACACCACAAGTAGTTTTTTCCATATTATATATTACAGTTTTCAAACTTTGCTGATCCCATTTTCCTATCTTTTTTGTCTCTTCCATGTTGAAATATCTCCCTCCTTCTATCCTGTAAAACAACAAACAATCATTATTATGATAAGTATACATGCTTAGTAAAAAAGCCAACCTATAAACTGTCCGGTGGTAAGGGACAACTTTGTATCCGGAGGTAGGGGACAGGGAATGTCCAAAATTACGTATTTCATACTAAAACTGTTTAAGTAATTAATAAAAACTTTCACAATTTACGAATTATTATAGAACACTGTCTTTATTAACAAATAACAAAACGATTAAACACAAAACCATAGCAGTAATACTCACTTGAAATTTACGAGACGCAACGCTTTCCCGCCAAAAACAGCAATTCACCTCTCCCACCGCGGCTGGACGCCTCACTGGCAAACCGCGTCGCGTGATCCTGTATCGCTACGTTCCACCGCGCCCCTTTCACCAATATTTGAATAGATCGCGTTGTCGTTTGTCGAGATAGTACGAGTGTCCGACGCTAGGTGCCGTCCGGCGCTACGGGACTTCCCCCTAAACCTATAGGTTCGAAAATACTATGTTTGTAATAACATAAAATTTCATTAAAAATAAAGGAGAAAATTGCCTTTGAATAAAGCCAATACTTATGCTCGTGACTGGACACCCTTTCAAATAAAAAAAAGATTTTACATACTAACAGAGAAACATAGAAAGTCATTTTTAACTGACTTAAAAAGAGGAGGAGGCTCCTTTTTTTAAGTCAGTTAAAAATGACTTTTTCGGTCCATTCCAAAAAAAAAACACAATATGAAAACTCCGGAAAACTTGAATAGACAATGGTTTCGACAGACAATGGTTTCAATTATTTTTGTTCGTTTAGGAAAAAGTCAGTTTCAATTCGGCTTCCCAAGTATTTCGCACCATCAACCCTAATTGTATTAATTATCGAACCGCGTTCAAGATTGCGAAACCTTTCCTTTACAAAATCCTGCTGAGTAAGTAATTCGAAAGAATGCCTGACGCACTCGCTGCGTTGGTACACTCAACCTCACGTCTGTGGAAATACTTGAACAACGAAAACCGCCACTAATGATACGACATGAAGTTGCTGTCAATGTGAAATTGTTACATGGATGCGTGGTTGACTGTACCACGTCGTGCACAGCTTTTTAATTACTACCTACGCGTTGGGCCCCGTGCTCGGGAATAAATCTTAGTTAATGTCCCTTTAGTCTGGTCAGTCCGGCCCCATGTGTTGGTAAGCTGCAACTAGATGAGCCGAAATCGATTCCGCGTCGGCTAGATGGCTAATAGGGCATTTATTTCGCTGAGTTAATACTGTGAGTTGTGGAGTGTCGGTTGAATTGTGGATGGTGTACTTAATTTATTAACGGAAAGAGTGTTTTATACTCCTGCAGCATTTTTCTCAAGTGCAGTTTCCTACGAACAACTTGTATTTTTCTAACTCCACTTCTTCTCGTGAGCCCATTTACTTACTTGTTTGACACCTAAATCGTAATAGAATACTCTGTATTATGTAGGTACCTACACTATAAATATTACAGATATACAATGAGTGACACAATGGGCGGTGTTATCGCTAAAAGAAAGCGATCTTTTAAAGATAACCTTTGGAAGGATTTAGAGAGAAAGGAGAGTCAATACTGCAGGTAGTCTATGATGTAACATTTACTTACTTAATTGAAATTTTAATCCCTTGTTCCAGAAATGCGACATTCCTCGAGCCACATCTCCAGGGCATAAGAAGACGCGACAGCAGGAGTTCAGACTCAGATCACGATGAACGCTCCACGGAAGACGACGAGAGGTCTTTGCTTCGAAGTTCACCTCGCACGAGGCTGCCCCCTCCGCCGCCCCCACCGCCCGACGACGATCCACCCCCGCTGAAGCCTCGAGAGTTCTTCGAAAGACTTCAGACCCAAGCAATGAGGGAAGCTCAAGAAAGAAAACATAGATCAAGAGACCTACCAATCAAAGACCAGCTCTTCAGACCTGTCGACGCTGACGGCAGTCTAGGAGACAGCCTTAGTCAGGTACGGCTTTAAGGAACCCTTTTTATTTTTTTCCAGACTTAGGAAACTTTTAAATCACGAATAGCAAGTCCATTCGGATGTAGCCTAATGAACCGTGCCGGTCCTATTTAGTTTTTAGTTTTGCAGACTTTTTCTCAAACGGTACTTCCAGTTTTGTTGGATACCTTATTTGCATATCGCATAGCATTATGTAAAGAGATTGAACGAGGAGCATTTTTGAAGTGAAATATTGTATCAGAATGAAATTGTATTTAGCCATTTATTTGTGTAGGTAGTATTCGAGATGAATGCTGTCGGTTCTCGGCATGCGTCTCCTCTTTCTATTTTGCTGCCATTACCATGTGAATGCGAAGAGAGTGATGTTACATGAAAGCAATATTTTTCAATAGTCGATGCAGAATTAAATTTGTGGTTCTACAGAAGGGAATTTGTAGGGAGGGGAAACTTTTCGTTTGATGTTCCTTTCAAATTGGAATTATTTACGGTACACAAAAATCCGACACCCTAAAACACATTTTTTTTAAATGCTACCTTGTTATTCACGGTATTTTGGCAATAATATTCGAAAAGTAGGAGGTGCATTTGTCTAAAAAGGGAGCGGAGGCCGAAATAAATCGGTATTTTGGTGCTCAATCAAAACAAATCCTTGCTATTTGCTTTGTTGTTTCGGAATAGCAATGACGACTAAAAGGTCAATAAATAAACTTCTCGCATCTTATAACTTTACATAAAACCTCTTTAGTATGCGGCGTCTTCAGCATCAAACATAATTAAAGAAACATTAAACGCACGTACAGTACATTATCCTTAGCACTTGCTACATGTTTTCTCTCTAAAATGACAATTAGTCGTTGTTGCGCCACAACCGCAATGTTTACAAACCCTGCCGCTGCACTCAGCCACACTACAGTGACAGGGGCGCCCACTTGAGGTGTAAAACTTCTCAGTCAATTGCGGGCGTTGCTTTGTGAATGCTTGAAGCCCCACCAAACCCTTGCATTGTCGCCGGCTCTCGTTTAAAATATAGGGAGTAACGGTGCAGTTATAGTGCACTCCGGAAATACGAGCTTTTAACCTACGAGACGTAATACATTTCTTTTATAGAAGTAGCAACTTTCAACTTCGCAACAAAACTAATTCGTCTAAGTAATTATTTTAAACGCTCCTCGGACATTTTGCAAGTGCTACACCGAAAAGTAAAGGGATAGCCCGAAAGCATAATATTCATTACACTACACTTACTGGTCCATCGGACTGCCGATTAACCCTCAAATTAGGGCGGGGACCCGAAGTTAACTGCCTTTTGCGGCACATAAATGACATGTGCGACTTAGAATTTTGGATGGGACTCGTACCGTACCAGTTACGGTCTGTAATGGTGTTTTTAATTATTTTGCGGGCAATTACTGGGCGCACTTCGGTTTTTGAGGGTTAAATTCACTTTTGGTGTAACCTTAAATTTACTCGCGAAAAGGCTAAATATACTTTTTTAATGAAAATTTAGTGTGTCAAAAACAAACCTATAGAAATGTTCAAAACTTATTTCATCATAATCTTAGCCAACTAAGCTATTCGAATGCAGCTGAATACCAGTACTTTACATGAAGTGACTGCCTATATGACCTCCACAACCCAGTTACTAGGTATTATGATACCCCTTAGTAAGACTGGTTGTCAGACGTTCGGGCTTCTGATGACCCGAAACGACTGTCAACGATCCACGAATGACAGCCGGGACCCACAGCAAAGCTTACTAAGTACATAATAATATATTAAATCAGTTTCTACAAGTCATTGATTTTGACTTACCTGGGCGTTTTCGATAGAAATGAAAAGGGTTCATATTTTATACATGTTTGAGTATAACTGGCGACTCCCTGAAAGGCTCGTTTGCCGTGCAAATGAATAGATAACGTAATGAAACTCCGCTCGCCTCCATTTATCAACATTTTAACAACAGGCGACAAAGTGGAGACTTCGCGTGATTTTAAACGTTATTTTAAATGCACACCTATTAAATAAATGTCCTTAAAATATGCCTTTAAAATGTACTTTAAATAGATAATCGCCTTCCTACACTTAGGTTTCTATGTAATTTGTTGATTGGTAATAAAAATTAAGGTAGTAAAACTGTGTACAAAGTTGTTTAAATATCGTTATTTACTTTGATTGCTTCTAATGGCACGATATCACACTAATATTATAAAGGCGAAAGTTTATGAGTGTGTGAGTGTGTGTGTGTAGGGGTGTGTTTATATGTTTGTTACTTCTTCACGCGCAAACTTTTTGCCCGCCAATTAATATCATGTTAGACGGCAATCACTTTAAAAGCTTTCAAACTACTTCTTAGCAGAAAAGTGTTCGTTACACTCGACTAGTTTTAATAAACTTCGCAATCGAATCAACTCGGCAGAATTCGGTAAAAGTCGGGACTTGATTCGAAACTTCAGAAGTAAGGCGTTTTATACGCGATAATTACTACCATTGTCAACACGGAACGATTATCGGGTGGCCCGGAACTTCGTCTGCACCCTTCCCTCGTCCGGGGCAGACTTTAATCGTCGGTTGAAAAAAAAATGAAGCCATCCCTAGTTTAATTTGCATGCGGTGCAGTGGATTCCATCGATTTAGTACAACAATAGGGAGGATAGATGCGTCGCTCGTTTTCGCTTTATTGCATTGTTCATGGACGCGAATTTTTTCGGTGATTATTCGGTCTTATTTCGTGACGTTTATTTATTGAATCGTTAGTTGGACATGTTGATTTTCTATTAGTTATTAGTTTTGTCTGCAACATGGTAGGTAAAATGAATGAAATTAATGAATAAATATGAGCTAATGGAAATCATTTTAGGTATAACAAAACTTTAGTTTTATTTAACACTGAATCAACATTCCAACGCAAATGTCACACAAATCACGTCACATTGCATTTTTTTTTTCTTTTATAACAAAACCTTTAATAACCACAATCTCATTCACCGCCTAATTGGCCGTCACGAACAATTTTCGAAAATATGCAATCAGGGTTCCAATAAAGGAAACGACTTACACTTCGTAAGTCAGGCGTCAAGTCAATGGCATCAAACCCCATGAGCTGAGGCTCCCCTGTCCAGTTTCCGGGACGCTTATTATGGTAATGGTACCTTCGGGCTATGTGGACTTTTACTACGTTATACATATTTAACTTCGCCGTCTGTGTTGATGTGAAACCGAAAATGTATACAGGACTTTTTGGGTAGCGAATTTGTGAGTTGGCCAGTTATGATATTATTTTTTGTGAGAAAAATATATTAAAAATGCTGCCTTATTTAATATGATTTTTTTTCCCATTTAGGCCACTAGTCTAGACTAAAGTAATTACGAAAATAATAAACTAACAATAATCAGGCGAACACACAACATCCATTAGGTAAGTGCCATTTCCCACGAACTTTTAATTAACAGCGACAGAACTGCCAGTAATTAAAAAAAAAAGCGTATTAACGCGCTACGCAGAAAAATGGTTATTACGCCAATCTGATGAGTACACACGAGCGTATAGCCCGACTTATTGATTTTAACCACCCCGGGTGAGTCATCTGCCGTTGCATCCCCCTCCTATCCCCCACGCTGGACCACAAACACTGTTTGCTCTCTTTGATTGAACTTGAAGAAAACTAAAGGGCGCTGTAAGTTTGTGAAGTAATAACTGTTTTATTCCCAGGTTCTGACCCGAGTTTCTTTTTGCTACCGTTTCGTCCGTGTTTGGATGATTTTTTTCACTGTCTGCATTCGATTGGTGCTCGTTAAAAGTTTGTCACGGCGGCGACGGTTTTCTGTGGGAGAAAAACATTTTCAAGTTTTGTTGAGTTTTTCATAAAAATGCTAAGTTCTTGAAAAGATTTTTAATGGCCTACGTTCGAAGTTTCTCGCGGGAACTGAAACTCGAAATCTTCATATGCAAGAGATCTCAAATGGGTAGTAAGTCAAACAAAATCATTTCCCACATAGCCTGCGCATGTCACCTTTTCAACTGTCATTTTCATTCGAAATGTTGGCTATGACATAGACGGAAGAATTATAAGGTGCAAGTAAAAATTAAGCTTATGGTGCTAAACTCAGTAACCCACCCCAAATAGTAATGAAAAAGACAGGCATTGCCATACTATACCTACCTACTCAAGACTCAAATTCTAAAATCATTAACCTTTTAAAAGCTACTTAACCGCGCATAAAATCGTTAGACTACCGATACCCTATTAGGTATTCTCGCAAACTTTTTACCTAATTAAAACTTCCCTTGGCCCGGTCGCAGGTGTGCCGCGTTTGCTCCTAAAACGTTCGAACCATTTACAACGTGATAGCACGTGCGACCGCTTCGCACTTGTGAACCAAACTCGTGTAAAAGTGAACTGTTATACGACACTAAGAGCAGAGTGCTTTGCGATATTTCCATGAGACGCAGATGCCTTTAAGAGATTGCTATTGCAAAGTGTTTACGTAATAGGTGTTGGAGTAGTTGTGAAGTGAAGCGTGAGGTAGAATGCATTAAAGTTGGGGTGTCTTTGAAGTTGATAGGTACCTACCTGGAGTAACGTAGTTATTATGTTTCTTTACATTTCCACTAAATGACTGATCAGGAAATGTTAGGTTTAATTTAATTTAATTTTTAGTTTCATAAGCCTTATACATAAAGAGGAGAAAAAAACGATTAACAATGCATTATTTAAGTAACTTAGATCCTTACAGTAATTTTATTAGACATAAGAACTTGATCGATTTTGTAAAAATCTGGACAAGCAAACTAGGATGTGTCCTGTATCCAAGGTGTCAGCGTTCCTCCCTGTGCTGGCACATTGTGAAGCCTAACTTATTGTTCAAGTTGTCTTTAGTGTTGTTTTTTTTTTTTTTTCAAACATGATAATATTTACGAGTTATTCCGGTCTTACATTAACAGACTTAGAGCAGATTTTTCAATCGACGAATAATTTTTATTCGTGGAATAAAATTTACGTCTGACAGTTTTTTATTGAAGAACTGCCAAAAATTCAAAATTATTCCTCCGACTAAGTTATTTGGCGTTGGAAAAATCAGCTCTTAAAATAATAATAATATGTTCTTACAGTATATTAAAAAAAGATTATTTTTGGCCAAAGAATCAGCATCGACATACAACGGGGCAATGCTGCCAGCCTTTTAGGCACTTTTCCTGTTGACAACGATGCGGACGAATTTTTTGATGCCCCATAATTCTTTCCCCCTTTTTTTGTTTAAGGCATCGTCCTAATAGAACGCGAATGCGCGATCATCGTAAGTTCGCGCGAATTTTACTCGTACGAATGCGCTATCAAACATATTGAACTCGAATAGGTGTCCTAACTGACAAACGCACGACGCGGTCGCGCGACTGAAATGTTTGAAAATCTATTCGCGCGAACTTAGTTCGTTCGAACGCGCGATCAAACATATTGAACTCGAATAGGTGTCCTAACTGACAATCGCACGACGCGGTCGCCGCGTCGGTTTTTTCATTTTCATCTAAATCCGCAAAATAGGTCATCCAAATATTTCCCGACAGCAAATATTGAGCGTCTCTAACGTCCGTGGTTGTTGGTACCGACCGTGCCAGTGCCAAACTAAGTACTCCACGGTCGCTCGCGTCGTAAATTCGCGCGATGCTCACGTATTCGCATTCTATTAGGACACCCAGTTTTTGCTATCGCACGAATACGCGATGGTCACGCATTCACGTTCTATTAGGACGATGCCTGAGTTAAGTGATATAAGTTTCATAACAATTACTATAACTATCAGTTTTACCGAACTGAGTCCATAAAGTAGGTACTTAACACAAAAACACACTTCCACTCCACCATAAGTGTTCTCATTTTCGAAATGTAATCATGGAAGTGCTGTTACCAATTCCACTTATATTCCTATTGCATTATAAGTGGCTACCATACATGGCCAAACAGCCGCATCTCACACCGAAGAAATCTAATTGCGAACCAACTTGGCACATAAATCTTCAGCAGCATTCGCAGTGGTGTGATATTTGTTACCGTGGAACCTATTGTACCACGAAATTTAACACCTTAACTGCCGTCTGGTCCATTGTCACCCATGATTCATTACAGTTATTATTGTTACCGATCGTGAAATTAATTTCCCGTATAGTCGACATTTTCGGCCTGTAATATGCCCGTTTAAATGCCCCGAATTGCTGCGAAATTAATTTTATCACGTTATTTGTTTTACGCGGATATTAATGTTGTGGTGAAATGTTTCGAGTGTGGTTCGTTATAATTATCGGAAATATTTTACGGTACGTAGACTGTTTGGTATTTAATTACAAATTAAAGGAAGGAAGTTAAATTAATAGTCGTGAATTTATTGCGTTCTCATTAGGGATATCGATATCCGTCTTAGGAAAGACGGTCTTAAGCTCGTATTAATCAATAAACCACCTAATCAACTTACTCCCATGGATATAGGAGCCATATTTTAGTCTAGATAATCAGTTTTAGCTATGAATAAGTTTTACTACATAGTTTCTAATAAGTACTAATTTCAAAAACCCATATATACCTACGGTACAATCAACAAAAGAGATAAGTATGCAGGATTGTCGGTTATAGTGGAAGTTTAGTAAGAAGCCGATGGATGTTGTCGAATGAAATTTAATTTGATAAATGAGCTGTTGTTGGTTATTAGTAAAATTTAATTTTATTCTAGAACATCCATAAAGAAAGAAAGAAAAAGTATTTATTGCGACTCGTACAGGAAGATCACAAACTAAACTAAACACAGTAAAATAAAAATCCAAGATAATAAAAAAAAAAGTAACTAAAGGAAAATTAAACAGAAACTCCTATACGAGGCCAAAAGGCTCCTATCTCAGCATGATGCTGCGACATTTAAAACAAAGAAAATGTCACAGCGCTGGTATTCTTCCATCCATTCCATTCCATTTCCATCGGTTTCTTACTAAACTTCAACTATATCGGACGATCCTGCATACTTATTTTTTTTGTTGACGGTACCTACGAAAAAGTAGCCTGAAAATCTTATATGCCATGACCACGTTGTTCTTCTAAACTACGCAAAGAATTTTGATGCGGTTTTCAGTATCATTTAGACAATTTATTCCGAAAAGTTTATGTGTATAATAAATTGATATTAAACTTACTTACATTATAATAAAAATCTCCATGGTTTGTTAAGTCGTAAAATCCGTGCGAAGCAGGGGCGGGACGCTAGTGCAAAAGAAAAGAATCTTAAAAATACCGTTCCGAAAAAAAAACTCTTACTTATTATTTATTCTCTGTGAAGAAAAAGCAAAATTTCCTCGCGATACCCATTTAAGCTGAAGGAACTGAACATTTTCCGAACTACTAAATGCGGTTTTGTGCTTAATTTAAACTTTGATGTTTAAGTTTAGGAGAGAGCTTTGTTTGTTTTACTTTGCTATTATCATAAAGCTGCATTAATGTATTATTGCAGCAGCGTTTTCGTGGTTATTCTTTTAAAAGAGTACCTAAAGAACTGTAAAAGTATCTAAAGGTATTTTCATTTTCCGCGCCTTAGGTACTTACAGTTTTAAGAAATAAAAAATAGAAAATTCTTTTATTTGCGGTAAACATGACGCAAAGAAATAACACAAAAACAAAAAAATACAAGTTAGGAAGAAAATATGCGTCACATCCACGCAAAACGGACAGCATTGTCATTGTTTCTTTAATGGCAGTGGTTAAATATGATAATAGGAAAAATATAGGATTTCGAGTAGGTATTTCAAGGGCCAAAAAGAATATAATTTTCTTTAAAAGCTTGTCTGTCATCATGCACAAAAAATACTATTTATTTCTCCTACCCAACGCTACACTATTTTATATTGCATTGAAGAGAAATCCAATGAAATAAATATGAGTGACGCCCGGCTTTCTAGCAATTACTCCTAGACATAATGAGGTGTTTTTCCTTGCAAATTACCAGTTTTGAACGAATTACCTACGTGCTAAACTTTTTAAAATTTAGTGAGTACGGTTTTACATAAATTTTGTTTACGGCTTGCTATCGTGATAAGATTTAATTGATCGCGAAACATTATCAGTCTCTTATTATCTTACTGCATAGCTATTCACATCCATTTGATACACTTCGCGCTGACTTGAACATCAATCAATTCGAAAGAGTGCTCGAAACGCTGTTGACATGTCTGGAGTTGGAGTGCAGTTTAAACGTAATACTCGACCACTATTCTTTCGATATTCGCGGTCGGGGTCTAGGCAAGTAAGGACACATTGATAGGTACGGTACTGTTTTATATAATTGAAATTGTGAATACCTAATTCACAATTTAAATTATATAAAACAGTGCGGTAGTGCTATTCTGTTCAGCGGGATTGTCCGTGTCAGCGGGATTGTCCGAAAGGGTTACCGCTGGCCCGGAACATAAAGGGCTAAGGAAGGAACACGGGTGGATTTTAGTCAGTAAGAGTCTGACACTCCCTTCCGCTCCACCCAGAGCGGGAGGGGTCATTTGATGATTTCCCATCCACAAAAAAAAATGCTATTCTGTAAATGTTTCTTGCCGTGAAAACCTATGTGAAGTGAGCTACTAATAGTGTCAATCCCTGGCATCGGATGGGATAACAGCCGGTCGATTCTGTAAAATCTCACCGTGAAAACTTACGTGAAGTGAGTTTGTTTTTGCTAGGAATTGACACTATTGACAGCTCACTCCAGGCTCACTTCACCTAAGTTTTTACGGTGAGATGGTTACAGAATCGCACTGCAGCGGTGCTATTCTGTAAAAATCTTACAGTGATAACTTGGGTGAAGTGAGCGTGGAGTGAGCTGTCAATAGTGTCAATTCCTATCAAAAACAAACTCACTTCACCTATGTTTTCACGGTGAGATTTTTACAGAATCGACCGGCTGTTCACTAGAAGCTCACTTCACCTAAGTTTTCACGGTGAGAATTTTACAGAATACATTGGCTCTATCCAACATTTTACATTACATAACATCAGTCAGACTTGTATGGCCCCCAAGGGTTAGGTAGACCCAACATTTTAAACAGACCGTAATGAAGCTATTTCGACAATAATTAAAACATAACTAACAGATCCTACCAGTATATTCCATTAGTCGAAAACAAACCACAATTTCGTAGTAATTAAGTCGAAAAGTAAAATATTCATCTTCGCTGCGGCAATTCGAATTAAATGTGGACAATTTTAATTCAAAACTACACAGGCAAATCGCATAAACCCGCTGCTGCAAAGGGATTTTGTCTCAATTAACGGACAAACTCGCCTCAAATTATGAATATTTATGCACATAACATAAGCCTCGATGTGTGTTTTATTTGGTGTTTGATATTAACTTTAATTTATTGGCAGTTTGTTTTACATTAAATAGCAGAAAATGGGGGCTCGTGGCTAAGTGATAACAGCCGCACGGTCCGTGGATTGGTGACCATCTTTACATACCGAGATCCCCCGTACTTCGGAAAGCACGTTAAGCTATTGATTGGCCCGGGCTGGATCTTTGACAGTTACCAGTCGTCAGAAACCTGAAAGTCTGACAATCAGTCTCCAAGGAGTTTCGTAATACCCAGTAACCGCGTTGTGGAGGTTAAATAGGCAGTCGCTCCATGCGACCCGAACATAGTTGGGAAAAAGCTAGACAGATGGCAGATGATGATGAGCTGAAAATGTTGAATGAAATGACTGCAACGAAAATAAATACTTTACAATATACGTATGTGAGCCGTTTTAACTACTTCAGAATACTTAGACTAAGATTCGGGTAACTTACTTAGCGAAGAAAATAAATCTATACCTAAATTCTGTTCCAATTTTTTATAGGATATTCGGTAGACAATGCCTATCCCAACACTGTGAACGAAGCCCTTAGATTGGAGCTTATTGCAAACTCAGTCACATTTGTCCTTTTTTGCCAATCATCTTTGTTGCTGAAGTAATTGTTATCGGCTACAGATCAGTCCTTGTAATTGGCGGCAAGCTCGTTCCGTTAAGTTTGTCTGGAACTTTTATGTCATATTTTGTGATACGAAACGGTTATTTTCATTTTTTTTTTTATATGTAATGCGCAGTACTGACGTAAACAGGGTGGCAGGGACATCGTTGCGCAACCTGTTACCATGGATTCAGTAGGTACATGGTTTTGAACCCGTCCCGTTGAGATTTTTCGTCAGTTACAAAAAAAAATCCTGTTCCATACATTTCGACCGCTTAACACAGCAGATTTTTTTTATAACCGACGAAACATTTCTACCCTAAGGTGTTTAGAATCATGTACTGAGTTCATGGTTACAGTTTGCGCGTCGATGTACAGACGCCAAGCACATCAAGCTACCCGAAACTGTAAAATTTTCCCGATCAAATTTGATCCTTTTGCTGTAGCAGTAAAGTTGAAAACCTATTAAAGAAATTTGACAGATTGTAGTAGCTTGATGTGCTGACGTCTGTACCGGTCACCCTGTATAAACGCAGTTTTTTTCGTCTAACATGCGCAATTTATGTATTAACTAACTTTAGCTACGAAGACTCTACATGAAAACAGCAAATATTGTAAGCAATCCCGAAATATTTTATTTTAATTTATTGAACAAAAAAAAGGTCCAGACCCATGACCGCGGGCTACTTGAAATTCATAAAAAGATCAGAGGGAAAAATTGCGATCCGCTAAGAATATGAACAAAGATATCATGATACAATCTTATCCAGGGGCAACAGCCGGACGAAAAGGGTAATACAACTTTAACATATAAACAACTAAACTAGAATGGACGAGCCTCTATGAAATTGGTAGCCTTCCTTTGTGAAAGCCGCGTATCCTTTGCGGGAAAATCGAGTAATAATATTTCCAAGTTAGTGAACAAAGAGCCTTCTCTCCGTTTGAAGCGAGATTGTCGTGGGTATTTTTCGTATTTTTCCCCAAATATTGTAGTTACTTTTTTACCGAAGTGACATTTATATGAAGCGTCTCATATTGTTTTGGTTTTGCTTTCATCCCAGACGTTTTTGTGAAACATATTTTGAATAAACTCTCTTTATGCGTTTAATAAAGGTTTCTTACTAAAAAATGTTTGGTTTGATCTTGTTTTTTTTAGTAATATTATTATATCATAAGTTTTTAAGCGGTTAACAAATAAAACAGCTTATGTTTCTACAGAATATAGAAACATATTATTATGGGTATTTCATAGCCCATAATATTCACAACGGAAATTCCTCCAAAGCCATTTAAATTAACACCTTTATCACATTTCCTTCCAACGTATTCAAAATTGAATATCACCATTAAATTACCATAAAGGAATATAATTTGAGACGGGCTTGTAACTAACAACATTAGCGCATCACAAACATATAATATTCACTGCGAATTTAATAGGATGTGTACACACAGCGCGAAGCCATAAAGCGGGCCGCAGACGGGCCTGTGAGCCCCCTAAGCCCCACACACTCCCGAGCCCCGACTCATAAAGGGACTCACTAATATTTACCTATTATGATTATTTTCACGTGCCACACAACCTCAATTAGCGAAACATTTTCTCTGACTGTGTTAGTACTAATGTACGCGATAAATGGAAATGAATGGTTCTGTGAAGGCAATACCTACGATAATGCTATTTTAAATGTTCGGTTAGTGAGCGTGTTTATACGTAAAGTTCATTAGAATTAATGAGTTATTAATTTGTTTTGATTTTATAGTTTTGTTAGTAAACAACAACAAAGTTAAGGTTAGAGCCGTCATGGAATGAGGATGCTTTCTCAAAATCTAAAGTACATTTTGAGTAATATAACTACGTTAAGTTACAAGACATTACAAAAAGACGAAGATAGAGAGAGAGGAAAGACAGATGAGGTGAGAATGAGTAGATTATGATGATGTGAGATTGGTGGATAAGTTATTTCTAATTAGGTATAAGATCAAAAAAGATTGTTCTATACAAACAAAATGTTAATGTTTGTGATAGTAGGTATGTATCAATAAATAAAACATAGGTACTATGAGGTGAATATAGTAGTTATAAATATTTCAAAATAAAGTTGGAAAGACAGATACATACAATCTTTTAGTGATCTTAAATCTCCGATTTAACTAGACAGATTAGTATCCATATCGTCGATATCCATGCCTATCATAATATGTTTTTGCAAAAATCCAAAAAGGGATTTGAACTTACATGTCTCGCTGGGGTATACCAAGTTGATGAAGTGTACCAACAAAAAGTATATTCTGTGTATTTATGTATATCTTAGATCTTATGCATCACCGTCTTTTTTCTTCATTCCAGAGTCGAGAAAGTCTATCATCAGACGGCGAGGGCGCTCGAGGTGACTGCTCCTCGGTTGATTCTTCAGGGTCAGGGTCGGAGGAGCAGCCACCATGCGACATCGGGCTTCTAGAGAGGCTGATCAGGACGCACCCCGTGTGGTTCCTCCCTGGCATCCAGAGGGCTGGGGCATTCCATTTGCTGCAAGGAAAAGAAGAGGGAGTAAGTAGTTTGAATGTTAGGCGATTGGCATTTTAGTTTGTTGTTGAAGAAAAATTACCTTTGTCCAAATTTAATTTAAAAAGTTAAACGGGCCTTTTAGTTCTTGAATGAATTACCCTAATTTTAGGTCTCAGACTTTTTGTTAATACTCTTTTGTTCAGACCGGAATAAATCGTTTTTTTTTTCGTAGTAAAAATCGTCGTTAAAAGTTTTATTACTTTCAAGAAGAATAATAAAATCTGACTACGTTAATCTCCGTTGTTTATGCTGATAACTTATAGTACCCCTTTTAGCTGAAAGTTTCCACTCAAATAACTTTTCTTATTCTATTTGAAGAAAAGATCGTGACCCATAAATTCCCACCCATAATTAAAAATCACCAATCAACTTTTAATGACTAAACTCCCTCGTTGGTCTAGTGGTCGCAAATGCTACTGCTGAGCATGAGGTCCTGGGTTGTCGGTGTTATTGGGTTTTCCTTCTAGAATAGGCTATTTGACTGGTTTCTGATAAACATCTCAGATTATTTAATGGTGTCTAACGAGCCCACAAAAACCTATTACTTCAAATTGCATAATGTATTTCTTTTAAAAAATAGTAAATAAAAATGTACTCTTTAAATAAGCCGCCAAAACGCTATCTTTAACAATATGGCATCGTGACGTCACGATTCACGTAAACAAACGTTGAAACGGTCGAGATACTAGACAAAAGTCATCTGTTCTGTCAACGATAGACAGAAATTTACTAAATCATGACGTCATCTTAAGTTCAGCCAATCCAGACCGTTTTCGATTACGTGGCGCCAGATTTAAAAAGATGAAGTTTTTTCGGGTTTTTTTTTATAAATAATGATGAAATGAAATGAAATGATGATTTGATGATGATTTGTGAAATAGCCTATTGCTCAGAAGAAGCCCGGAGTCCATGTTTGTGCCCGGTTGATGCCAATAGGCTCACCCCCATGGACATGGGACTTACCTACACATAACTGGCGAAATAATGGTGTGCTATTGATCAGGTAAAGCTACGCTTGCCGCGGTTGGCCCGTGGACAGGTGATCATCTTTACATACCAAGATTCCTCCGTGCCTCAGAATGCACGTTAAGCCGTTAGTCCCGGCTGTTATTCGTGGATCTTTGACAGTCATTACAGGTCGTTAGAAGCCCGAAAGTCTGACAACCAGTCTTACCAAGGGGTTTCGTATTACCCAGTAACTGGGTTGTGGAGGTCAGATAGGCAGTCGCTCCATGTCAAATACTGGTACTCAGCTGCATCCGGTTAGACTAGAAACATACCCCAACATAGTTGGAAAAAGGCTAGGCAAATGATGATGTTTATCTATAACTTTTACAAACCTCTTTTTTCCCTTCCAGAACTTCGTGGTCCGTCAGTCAAGTCAACCCGATACCATGGCCATCAGTGTCCGTTTGCCAGCCGACAAAGGCCCTTACATCGAACATTACCTCATCCAGGCGGCAGGCGGCCGCATCGGGCTCGAGACCTCCCACAACCGCTTCGATAACATACCTGAACTGATTGCACATTACTCTCAATGCTGGTGAGTTTGTAGTAGTTTCTCACCTTCAGAATAAGAGTGTGAGTGTTTTTTTTATGTGGTTGTTATGACGTGTCATTGGCGTGGTTAGTACCATACCATCGACACGATAATAAAAAGAATGTTTTAACTCCTAAGCTCCATTTTCCACACTCCGTCTAGCGGATATCAAGCAACTGCTGATCGGCAGCCTGAGCATGTCAGAATTATGAGAAAACATACATCCATAATTCCACACATAGCCTATTAAAATAAGTCTACTACCTTTCTAAGACTTTTCCGCAGTCGGATGAAAATTGGTTTCAATGTGAAGAGTTCCTATTATTAACACATTGAAGGACACTGACCGAGAAACAATAGAAGTTTTATTGTTATTACGTCGAGAGGCGTTAAGTGTCCCGCAAAGTGTTAAATATCGAGGAATGATTACTTTAATGTTCATTTTTTTTCTTTTTTCTCCTTTTAGTGACGAGTTACCAGTGCAGTTACAACTAGCTCGGCCCCTTCGAGAAGCAAAGAGTCGTCATCAACTAAGCTCCTTAGCTCTTCTGGGACAAGAGTTCTGGGGTTACCCGATGGCAAACCCGAAGAACAACCCGAACAATCTCCTTTCTCCTTGTCCGCTGGCCAATGGTGTTGTACCCATGGCCGTCACGCCGTCTGATACGGGATCTAGTCTTAGCAGCTTTAATGCCAGTAAGTCCCAGCACCCTAATTTTCGTAACACACTTTCAATCATAATCCGAGAGTTTTGAAGGTTAGTGGTGCCGATTCCCTTGTTCACAAACTAAACTAAATTTAGGTTCAGCGCATCTTTTTCTTTCTATTTCATTAAGAAAAGGACAGAAGATAAATTTTAGTTTAGTCCTGTCAAATTAATCAGCGCCTGACACTCCATAGAAGTTTAGACGTGATTAAAAACTAAAATTACGTCAATTTACGTCAGGCGCTGATTAATTTAACAGGACTAAAATAATATTATGTATTGAAATAGAAAGAAAAAGATGCACTGAATTTAAATTCAGTTTAATTGGTGAACAACAGAATCGGCACCATTGCTAATCCATTACTTCATAGGTTTGAAAAATTAATTAACGGTCTGCTCAACAACGTAAATAATGCAATGAATATGGGTGAACTGTCACAATGAAACCCATTGGGATCAATTGTCATTTTATGTGTATTACGCAATTACCCTGCTGATTTTTAAGACTGCTAACGATATTAAATTTTCCTAGGTACCCGAACAAACTCCCGTGAACATATTCTGAGCCCAGACAAGGATCAAAACGTAGTGCTAAAGATGTCACCAATAGACACTTCAGGTTCCCCACCGAGTCAAAACCAGAACCTCAGCACTTTTAAAGGCAAAACTGCCCCGTCACCACCAGCCAAACCCAACAGTGCATTCATCAGAGCGCCTAGACCTACCCCACCAAATACTTTGAACCTTATGTCTAGTACCGTAAGTATGAACATAATTTGGTATAGCTTTAATGGTGTTGTTATCTAGAATGTTATTAATAGAAGCTTCACCTGTTTTCAGGCGCATATAACACAGCCTCATACATTTCCAACAACCAACACGCAACACTCTCCCACCCAAATAAACGTTAAAACGACACCACCTCCACCGCCTCCCCGATGGGCAAAACCGCCATTTTCCAAGCCATCCTTATCTCCAAAATCAGAAGCTTTCAGCCCCATTAATAAAGTTGCACAGAATGGAAACATAACAGTCACTACCACCGTTACATTCTGTGTCAATAACACACAAATTCACAATCATCAAATCAATGAGAGCATACAGAGCGACAGGTTACAACTAACGCTTGCGTCTAATGCCGTCAATAACAACAGTAGTGCAGACTCTGTATTCAGCATCATGGATACAAAAAACATTGCTGATTCTAATGGAGAATCCCAGGTGAGGATTATTAGATTAATGCATGATTTGTGCACCCTTGTATGCTTTGCACGTTTTATATTTTTGCCATTGCCAGACGGTTTGTTTGTTTCTAACCTGTTAAACTGTTATTTTCTTATTTCAAATATGGTACTTAATTTAACTCAAGGACTGACTATAACTTCCTGTTCCTGTGTAGAACATGATGCACCGTATGTCACCAGAGGGGGAGTGCATCAATGCTATGACGGCTAGTTTGCACGGGAGCTTCAAACGTCAGATGACTGAGCAGAATAATGTTGAACCGGGATCACCAGTAGAACAGTCTCAGACAAATACATCCGATTCAGTGGATCCGATTGTAAACAGTTTAACAAAATCTAGTAGCACTTTTGCTCCTAATCAACTAGTGTCTCCTAACGGGACGAACTCAGTCACCAGTGGAATATTCTCGCCAACAAGCCAAATCAACTCTCCTGTTTCTAACGACACAATTTCTTCTAAAAGCAGTGTCTTTTCTCCCTTGAGTCAAACTAATAAAAGTGAGATCTTCTCTCCGATATCTCGAAGTTCCCCAATATCAGCGAAAAATGTTTTCTCTCCAACATCAAACCAGTCAATCATATCTCCTATGATGGGGAAAGATCGAGATAAAGTTCTGTCTCCAAATACGAATACAGCAAGTAGCACGCCATCAGGTAGATCGAGGAGGAGTAAACACTCCCACCGAAAGGAGTCCAAACATTACCAGGTAGAGTACACGTTTTCTGAATGCAAACCATTTTATATGCATTTTAGATACTACTAATCGCACGATATTGTATGTTATATAACATGTAGCACAACCACAATGTTGTGGAATCATTAACCTACGTGCAAATTCACTTGATTGCCCCCAAAGTTTTGAAGTCGAAGACAATACTGTATTTATATGAACCCCCTAAACATTATTGCTATCTTCTACATTAAATTATTATATTTCAGGAATCAGACATCTTAGAATCTCCAGGTGTGTACTGCCGAAGTTCGTTGATAGACAAAGTATCAGATTACGAAGATATTTGGGGACCGGAAAGTAACAGTTGTTCTACTTTCAAGCCATTAAAAGCTGAAAACGAAAATAACATTCATAATGGTCTGATGAAAAGTAAAAGACCTGATCTTTTGCCAGACACATTACGTAAGTAAACCATAAGCATAAAATAGACATAACGAAGTACTCATCAACTTTTAATTTTAAATAGGTACTGTCGGCGACTTCCAAAGTAAATTGGTACCATTTACTTACAGCTAAACTGAATGCAGCAAAAAGTACACAATCTATATTGGAAAAGGAAAATATACACATCATAATGAATTCCACTGAAAGTCTGAATGAAAAGAAAAACCTTTCGGATAGTTCACTGAAGAAGAGCTTCAAAGGTTCGAGTGAAATCATAGGAACGACCAACAGTAAGGGGGATGTAATACCAAAGAGGCCGGATAAACTTAATATAGCTATGAATATGAACAAGAAATTGACTGAAGAGATCGAAGCTGTGATCAAACATAGAGAGAACTATAGTACTGAAAGTATGGAGACAATGAAATTAGAAGATGATTGTGTCCTCAATTCTCTTGGTGACGAATCTGAAAAGGATAATGCTGGCAGCCCCTTCTACGCCGATCCTGTAGATGCTTTAAAGGAAGTAAGTTAATCTGTAAATTCTAAACAATTACGTGAAATTTTGTCTACTTTCTACAAGAAATAAATATTAAATGTTTCTCCTTTCACAGGCTGCCTTACCACAAGTGCAAAGACGAAAGCTGCTGAGAGTCGGGGTGAATCTTTCCCAACGCTACTCGGAACCACCGACACAAAATCATCCGTACTACCCTCTGCGCGATATGCATAGTATTGAGGAACTCTCTCGTAAGTACCTTATTTTAGCTTTTAGTGCTATCGAGAGGAATGCTCGTATCTTTTACTTTTTTATAACATCAGCCGTTAGCCGACGTGTTCGCACGGACGTAAATATATCACGGCGGAATTATTTCGCGCACTGGATTTTCAACACACTGCTTAGCGTCGAGAGTTGAAAATCCAACAGTGTAATTTTTTGACGCGCTAGGATTCGCTCTGTTGGATTTTCAATGCTTGGCTCAACACCGAGATTGAAAATCCAGTGCGTGATAAAATCCCGCCGCGATATTTTTACGTCCGTGCGAATGTCGGCTTAGTATTTGATGGGTAAAATATTGAACATATTCAATCGTATCTTATTTTAATCGTAGCTACTACGTAGCTCTTTGAAAGTCTTAGATCTGTACTATCATCACAATCATTGAATTCTTTTTCGGTTTCAATTTCAGCATCATCACCAAACACGTCATCATCGGTGGACAACCTGATGTCACTGCGCAGCAAACCGAAGATGAAACCGGTGCAGCCTCCGAGAATCGCGAACAAGCCACCCACAGGCAAGAACGACCAGACTTGGACCGTTGATTCCAGTTGGGAGTTTATAAGTCAGTGTTATGGAGATACTGTAGAACAGTAGATGCAGCTTGTAAATTTTGCTCTTGCACTCCCAACATACTTTACAAAATACAATGCTTCTCCTAATTAGCCCACCCAAAAAAGTCAAGTGGGCTGCACTTTCTGACTTTTTAATTTTTGGCTCCCCCGCAAACAAGCGTGACGCGACAGTGCGATGCGACTCTTGTAGAAAAATTTGTATGAAAACTTCATGGAAATTGTTCTACCAGAATCTCGTCGCACCGTCTTGTCGCGCCTATCTGCGGGATCCTTAACTCTAGACACCTAGAGTTAAGGCTCCCGCAGACAGGCACAGGACAGGTGGGAAGGTATACATCTTGCACATGCAAAAATGTTGAAAAAAAAGGATCAATCTTTTGTAAAAATTAACAGTAAATTAACAGTGAGTGTTGCTATTGCTTGCAGACAAGCACGATGAAGGTTCAAACAGTGAGAGTGGTACCTTCCCGTCGCTGGCTGAACAGGAATGTCGACTAAGCGCTGTTGATGATGGAACTCAACACTTGACTGTCCATCAAGTGGTTGCACAACGGTAAGAAATGTTTTTTTTTTATGGGATGGCTATTATAAGACCGTGTCAATCACGACAATAATTATGATTAGCTGACTCCTAGGTCTACAGATATCCATAATTTAAAGCTAGCTATGTACCTATTGTGATAGCTAGCTATATACCAGAGCAGTGTTATCGGCCTTAACTTACCAGTTGGTCGTGGGTTTGAAACCAGGCAGGCGCTTTACTGTGTGTAATTTCATCACCACTGTTCTCAAAACGGTGAAGGAAAACATCGTGAGGAATCCGGCATGTTCTAGAACCAAAAATTGGCAGACATGTGACATCTACCAACCCGCACTGGGCTCGCATGGTGGATTACGGCCCACTCCTTCTCACAGAGAGGAAGCCAGTGTCCCAGCAGTGGGAACATTATAGGTTGATTATGGTATGTACCTATTCTAGCAGTTGTAGCTACTAATGATTTTTTAACACCATTAGCAACGCGGAAAGTAACTTTCAAATCAATTATTAAAACATGTTTATATTGTCTTTGACAGATTCCCTGATTTGAGGCTAAATGCAGAACCAACGATGTTGCCAGAGGAAGTCAGATCGCCACCAAGAGCTTCGTGTTACGACAACGTTCACGATCTGAGACCTTTATCTGAACAGGTAATTATTTATGAAACTCATTTATGAAGCATTTACCAGCCTTACCAAGGGGTATCGTATTACCCAGTATCTGGGTTGTGGAGGTCAGATAGGCAGTCGCTTCTTGTAAAATACTGGTATTAATCAGCTGCATCCAGTTAGACTGGAAGCCGACCCCAACATAGTTGGGAAAAGGCTAGGCAAATGATGATATCTGAAGCATTTAATAAAATCAATTATCTGAATAAAAATAAAATAAAAATAAAAATAAAAAAGCCTTTTATTTCATGCATTCACAAAAGTATTTTTTAACAATTTTTACAATTGTAATGTATATTTTAGTACAATGTGATGATTTAAAAAATAATTGAAAATGAGTAAATGAGTAATAATTATAGATAATAATAATTAAAATGTATTAATTATAATAGTTAAAAATGTATAAATTCAATTTGTGTGTTTGTAATGTTAATATATTTTATTTTATTTTTTTAAACTAAGTGCTTACGTTTATTATTAATTTAAAATCAAAATGTTAATATTTTTTATTTTTTTTTTTTAAATAGCATGCATGAACCCCTCAAGTTGTGAGGGTGAAGGCCTCCTCCAGAGAACACCAGCGATCTCGGTCTTTGGCTTCTGTCAGCCAGTTTTTGCCAGCGACTCGTGTAATGTCGTCTGCCCATCTAGTTACAGGTCTTCCTCTTTTCCTAGTGCCTGTAGGACCTGGCCATGAGGTCATGCGTATTGTCCAACGATCGTCGCTCATTCTCGCTATGTGTCCTGCCCATCTCCATTTTAATTTTAGAGCATAGGTGAGAGCATCTTTCACTCCTGTCTTTTGCCTGATGGTAGTGTGACGAATTTTTTGACACTTCCTGATTTTTGCGACACTTCTCTCCATGCTTCGTTGGCAGGACGTGATTTTATTTTTTACTGCTTTGGTGAACTTCCATGTTTGGCAAGCATAGGTAAGCGATGGCAAAATACACGAGTCCATGACTTTGCTTTTGATTTTCATTGGCATCTGACTTTTTACAATTTCCTTTAAGCTCCAAAACTTTTTCCATGCCGTTATTATTCTTCTTTCTACTTCTGCATCGTTGCTTAGTTTTTGGAAGGAAATTTGTTTCCCTAGGTAGATATAGCTCTCGACGTACTCTACTGGTGTGTTGTCAAGACTTATAGGATTTTGTGCGGTATTTGTCATGAGTTTTGTTTTGCTCAGGTTGATTTCTAGCCCTGCCTCTCTGCTTGCTTGCTGTAACGTGTGTAACATTGACTCTAGCTCTGTGCTTTTTTCTGATAGGAGAACAATGTCGTCTGCGAACCTAAGGTGACTAATATGTTTCCCTTTTATACAAATACCGGCACTATCCCAATTTAATTTGCTGATAATCGATTCCAGTACTGCTATAAAGATTCGAGGCGATAAGGGGTCGCCTTGCCTTACTCCTCTCTTGATGGGGATAGGTGGTCCTGCGGTCTCTAGTTTCACTCTACTAGTGCTGTTCTCGTAAAGGTGTTTTAATACTTGTACATATTTTTTCTCCACTTTTTGTGATTGTAAAGCTTTCCATATTGAGGGGTGTAGTATTGTATCAAAAGCTTTCTGGTAGTCTACAAACCCTATGTAGAGTGGCCGTTGGTATTCTTGATATTTTTCGATAAGCAATTCCAAAGAGTGGATGTGGTCTATTGTGGAGTAGCACTTTCGAAACCCTGCTTGTTCGATTGGCTGCCTTTTTTCTAGAGTGGTACTGATTCTCTTTTCTATAATTGATGAGAATAACTTGTAAAGTGATGGAAGAAGGCTAATTGGTCGATAATTGCTTATGTTTTTTGGGTCACCTTTTTTAAACAACAAGATAATGTTAGACTCGGACCACTGTGTAGGTGTTGTAGAGGAACTTAATATCAAATTAAATAGGTGTGTCAGAGGATGTGCTAGGTAAGCTCCACCTATTTTTATGGCCTCGTTTGTAATTCTGTCAGGTCCTGGACTCTTCTCTGCTTTTAGCCTTCCAATTCCCATTATAACTTCTAGATCGTCCACTGGTTCTATTTCTACGTCATTGTCATAACTTTCTGGTTCGCTTTGGTCTGCTTCTTGACGTACTGGGGCGCTGTACAAGTTTTCGTAAAAGTCAGTTGCTATGTGTAGGATATCTTTCCGGTCGTGCGTTATTTTTTGAGGGGCGTGAAGTCCCTCTATCCATGTTTTATGAGAACGCAGCTCCTTGTACGCTTTTTTAAGACTTCCTGTCGAGTTAAGGTGTTTCTCAATGGTATGTTTTCGATGGCTTGAGTAGTCTTTTCGAACATATTTGCTTACTAGTTTGTACAGTGCTTTCAACTCATTTTTCATAGCTCGCGTCTTGGGTTTGATTTTTTGTAGAACACTTCTGCGTTGTATCAGCTTTGTAGTATGAGTTGCTATCACGCTGCTCCTTGCTTTATCTCTCCTATGAATGAGGGCTTTCTTCAAACTTGTTTCTAAAATATTAACTATAATGTCGTAGCATTCCTGTACAGAATTGGTTTCTTGGCAGTGCATGAGGTCTTCGTTGCATTCGTTGAGTGATTGTTTATATCTTGATATTTCTTTTTCGTTTTTTAGTGTGCTCCTTGAGTTGTTGGCATAGTTCGTTCTGGGTAGCTTTAATTTTTGTATAAGAAATGTTGCTCTTAAGCACCTGTGGTCCGTAGGGAAGTCCAAGTTTATAACTTGTATATTCCGCACGTTGTTCTGTAAATTAGTCAATATATAATCTATTTCATTTTTAGTGGAACCGTCTGGAGATCGCCAGGTCCATCTTTGTTTGTTCTTCTTTTTGTAGAAAGTGTTTATTATAGAAAGCTTGTTTTCGTAAGCGAATTCTATTAGTCGTTCGCCTCTGTTGTTTCTGGTGCCATATCCGTGGTTTTTCATAATTAAATTTTCTTCTGTTTTTGGTTGACCAATTTTGGCGTTGAAATCTCCCATGACTATTAAGTTCTTTTCTGAAATTTTTAGGGCTTTGTCGATGGTATCATAGAATAGTACTAATTCAGCATCGTCCGCAGCCTCTGTTGGGGCATACACTTGAATTATACTTATTCTGAAGTTGTTGATATTCAGCGTCAATAAAGCCACTCTTTCTGATAGACCAGTGAAGCTCTCTATGTGAGTTTTGAGGTGTTTTTTAACGAGAAAACCTACACCATGAAGGCCTGGGGTCTCTCCTATGTAGTGAAAGATAACGTTTTCATATTCTTGAATTGAATTTCCCAGCCTTCTTGTTTCAGACAAGCCAATTATATCAAATTTAGTATTTTTCAGAGCTTCCATTAGTTCCAATAGACGGGCGTGTGTTGATAAAGTCCTTACGTTGTATGTAGCTATATAGAATAAGTTATTGTTCGCAGGCTCAAACTTGTTTGAGGTATTTGTCTCTGAAGGGTTTTGGTCTTTTTCTCCCACGGGGACCGGCCGGATTGGGAGATCGGGAGGGGCCTTCTGTGGTTGCTATTCTGTTTCATAGTGCTCTACCGTTAGTACTTGTTCTTGCGAAGTGCTTTCAGTGTTGTAAACAAGTTTTGGTTTTTGTAGGATGTAGTTCTTCATAGTAACTGTCTTGCTTTTCTTTAAAGGTTGTTTTTTGGTTTCTGTGGTTTTTGGGCTATTGACGACTGTCACTGTTTCGGGTGATTCGGATAAAGTCCTTTTGTTTGTTTGATATTGTGATATTTTATTATTTTTGTTGGGTAATACTATGAGTTTGTCATATTTTATAAAAGCTTTATTGCCCGACTCTCTTTCTTCTTTCAGTTGGGCTTGTAGGTCTCTGCGTTTGTTCAAGACTTCTAGGGGATAATCCTGTTTTATATAGTATGGTGAGTTTTTTAGGCATTTTTGGTTTTGCAGGATTTTTATTTTTTCCCCCAATGTGCTGAGCGTAACAATAACAGGTCTGGTTTTCTCGCCTTTTTTCCCAAGTCTTCTGACAGCCTCTATACTATTTTCATATTGCAGGTTAAAGTAGTTGTTTAATAAATCTATTATTGTTTTTTCTAGATCGTAATAGGATATTTCCCGTTCTTCCACTCCAAATATAAGCAAGTTTTTACGTCTTATGTATCTTTCTAAATTGTTGATAGCTGAAGAATGCTCCTCTAACTTCTTTTCTAGATGTTCATTTTTAATTTCCAACTTCCTAAACTTGTCATTTATATTATTGTTGATTGTAGTTTTTATGTCTTCTTTCATATCGAGCATATCAATATTTTGTTGTTTCATTTCTTTTTGCATTTTTTCCAGCATGATTTTTATTTCATCCATAATTCTAAAAGTGTTTATTATGGTCACACTTGTAAACACCGCCCTCTTTTGTTAATGCGGTGGAATAGAGAACTTGTTTGGTTCGATCAATGAATGTTGAGGTCGATGTCTCAATGTATCTTTTGAAGTATTTAAGTTTATTGATAGATGTCGTTGATTGTTCTGCCGTGTATGTATGGCCAAAAATTTGATACAGCGCCCTCTGTGTTTATGCGATGAACTAGCGAGCTTGGTTGGTCCGATCAAATACGGGTGTTGCGGTCGATGATGTTTGGTTGCAATTAGTTTTCAAGTTTTTTAGTAGATGGCGTTGATTGTACTGCCGTGTATGTCTTTTGGCCCAAGTTGACGATGATTATGCACTTTTGAGGGTAATTACTGGTTTTTAAGGTTTTTAATTGTAGTAAGTGTTTTTTATTTTTGTTTTTTTCACTATACGTACTAAGTTTTTGATTCGATAAATACTTCTTGCACTAAATCATAAATACTATTAACTTAGGACGTCCCGGACTAATGTTTTTGATTCACTTGACACCGTGCTCTGTTGACACCGCACAATTGAATGTTTTTGTTTTTCTTTTGAAAACAGTCTATTCACTGGGTTTTCACATAATTCTCCATATAGTCTTGGTAACGCTTGATCCAAACTCTCACGTTATACACTTTTAGCTTCTTATTTGTAGGAATTGTATTTTTTTTTTCACTTTGATTATGGACTCGATGTGAACCGTGGCACTGTGGCGCCCTCTACCAATTATCTGAATAAATTACTTCAAATTTATGAGCTGTTTTCTTTAGAACAAAATTTGTTTTGGTTATTATAAAGCGTTGTCTCTTCCACAGGCAAGCGACGATGGTACAGTGTTTTCTGAGCCTTGGGATAGTTCGCAGTGGGACGGTTTGTTACCTCCATCGAATGGCCACCAAGTTTATGATAATGTAAGTTAAAGTACCTCATGATAATACCTTAGCCCAGTTTATTTATGGTTGCTGATGTTCTTCCGTTTCTTTTTTCATTTACACGTCGGAAATAACCGTCTGTAGAAAAGAAGTGCTATTTTATAAAATTTCACCAGGGTACTGACCTGTCAATGATAGGCATTCACAGGTTCACAGCAAACTCAATTCATTTAAGTTTTTGCGGTGAGATTTTTAGCACTACAGGATAGATCTTCACGCAGATTTGCGTCGTCGCAATGATAGCGCTATTGTTTTATTTTCTTGTTTGAGTAACAATTGTTTATTTTGCTAAATATTGAACCAAGTTTTTATCTTTATTTGTTGACGACAGATAATATAAAAAGATATCCAGAGATATCCTTTAAAGTTATTTTAAGATTATTTGATTCTCAAGAAGGTGACCTGTCTAGTATCTACCTGTCTTTTACGAATGTTAAATTTAACATTCTGCTTTGACATTCGTAAAAATGCTGGAATATTGACAATAATCATAAAAACAACTTCTGCGTATATTTTTAGGAGGAACCGAGTGAATGGGAGTCTCCTATCCCGAGGCGAGGGCCAACAGTTGCTACGAGAGCAAAGAGCTTCAGGGACCGACTGGATCCTTTACTGGGTGAGTTAAAGTTGTTTTAACTTAAAGACATTTTACTCGCACTTAAATCCAATAGAGTTGACATTTGAATGGCACTATAGCACAAAACGACGGCATAGGTTGATAATTATCAATGTTCCATAGACGGATGTTATTATTTACCTAGATCGTGTTGCTTCTCAGTAGAGATGGCCCATACCTAATGGCCTCATATAACGTCGTGCACGTCTACAAACTAACTATTCTTCTAGTCCTATCCTCTTCTGATAATTCAATGAACAATTATTCCCATTGAAGATGAAGTACTACGTCAGTGCACGTGTCGTCAAGTTCAGCTATTTACTGACGTTACACAACGTACTTATAACTCGCTATGTAAATACATTTTAATATGGAGCACGCTGTGATAATACAGTCATTTAGATTACCTACACTAAAACTGTACATGAGTGTTTTATTAAAAGTAATTTTTCAGTCATTGCTATCAACAGTCACGTTCTTTCCCTGTATTTATTCATTCCAATGCATTATCTCGGTACGTACAGTGTTTCATCCGTATCACTCGACGTAAAATCACAGATGTTCTCTGCACTCTGCAGCCTGATATGTAATTTATAATTAATCAATTATTACACATCAGTATCAAATTAATTAACTTAGTAGAGCACACACAATAGGACCGCGGCGCACATCTGTTATCTATTACTACATTAGCTCTGTAAATAAATTAATTATGGCTAAAGGGCAAAGGTCTGCGCGTGCCGTGAAATTCTCAGATCGGGCCAGTGTAGTGGCAGTCGCTTTCCAACCCGCGTTGGAACAGCATTAGACGTGTACCACTCTCCTTGTGTGAATGAGAAACCACCGATTTAAGTCTTTCGTTCAAGCGGGCATGAACCGCAGGGTTATCAGCCATGAAGTGGTTCAAAAAGTTGTTCCAAGGAAGGTCCGAGAAGTTGACTGAAGAGATGCCAGGCCTCAGCAAGGCTGAGCCGTTGAAGCGAATTTATTCATGGAAACACTCCATTCCGCCTGATGAAGATGTAACGATAGCAGAGGAAGCTTTGAAAGTTTTGGATGTGTATGTGCCAGTGACTAGTGATGTGTACGCGTTGACCACCATCAAGAACTTTAGAGCAGATACTCTAAACGAATTTGTCTATCAAAGTGAATGGGTTGTGGTCTCCCGAAAAGAGTTGTTGGAGCCCAGGTTCCAACAACGTCTGAAGAAATTGAATACATTGACCGATCTATGCAGGTCTTTGGCCGAGAGGGGTGTCAATAGGAGACGAGCAGAAGTGATTGCAAAACCCCCCAACTGTCATTGTCACGAACTGAGTTCCTGCGAAAGTGAGAAATCGTTACGTTCAAGTTTATTTCGTAGAGCACTAAACAGTTTTAAAAGATTTTGGCGGCACCTGTTTCGTAATGAAAAACTTTGCAGAATATTTAAGACTGAGGAAGTAGTCGAAATCTCGAAACCTTACGAAAAAGACCCACATGAATGTTCTACCTCCACTAACATGTACTTATGTAGGTAATAATTGTTTCATTTCCAATATTAGATAATTTTGTGCAATGTCCTTTGATTAAAGCTGTCTATAATTATCACCAGAATGAGGTTAGGACAATAAATATATCACTTTAGTGTAACAATGAGAACTAATTACGGGTTAATTAGTCTTGTATTCTATCAATTAAATTGGAATGACTTAAGTTAGGGCTTAAATGTCACTGATCTATCTAATTACATTTAACTTTTAATAGGACCTAGTAGTATTTTTAACCCATTCCCTGTCCCATGAATCACATTGATTGTTTAATTGTGTCTACTTTGTGGACAATGAACCTGATAAGGATTATTGTTTTTCACATCATTATGGAATGAATATTCATTAGCATTTTTGGAATTGTTTTCGAAATGCTTTTTGATCATTAACAATGACGTGCCAAATAATAAATCAAAATATTGCTATTAATGGGAACTTTCAACTTATTAGATGTTCAACAATCTTGATTCATTGCAAAATATTTTTCACTTAAATCCATACTAATATTATAAATTCGAAAGTAACTGTCTGTCTGTCTTTATGTTACCTTTTCACGTCTAAGCCACTGAACGGATTTCGATAAAATTTGGCAGAGAGATAGATTGCATCCCAGGGAAGTACATAGGATAGTTTTTATCGACATAGCTCGCGGGCAAAGCCGCGGTTGGAAGCTAGTGTTTTATAGTTATTAGGCTTCTTAGGCTCCTATGAAAAATAAGTAAGTAGGTAACGATATAACCTCAAAAAAAGTTTGAATTAATACCATAGTGTCCTCATTATAAAGATCAAATCCATAAATATAAAACCAGACCACAATACCTAATTTCATTGCAATTTTATCTCTTAACTGACTCATCGTCGCGTGATACAGGGTGTGCAGTAGGTCGAAATATCCCTGAATGTAATGTTCGCACACATAATAATAAAATTTTATCAGTGTATCTATGTAGATTATGAGGTCATTATTTCCGACGTGCATACATCGTGTATGTTGCATTTTGTACTGTGAGCAATTCAAAAGCTTACTTTAGGTAGATACATGAGAGTCCATATTTTCATTTGGAAAATAAATTTTTGACCTAATATTACTTATTCATATCTGCCTGTATTTTCAGTGGCGGTCAAACGTACATAATAATATTATTAGGATACTATGACGATAAAAAAAAATCTCTTTTCATTTTTTTTTTTTATTATATTTTCATTTTATCACAGGGCTAATAGATAAGTATTCCTAAATTAACGTCCTAGGTTGAATTCATGAGTCGAGCTAAAGAGTTAGCTCTTGGATTTTTCTATCTGTAATATTTATCCAAACAGAAATTCCTTATACCATCAACCATATCCTTGATGGCAATTGGCTTGCCCCCTGTTACATGGGACTTAAACATAACGGGCGAAATGTGGGTGAACTATAGGTACACCTCTGCCTCACCCTTCGGGAAATAGAGGCTTGTTGTTACGATATTCTTATTCTCTATGATAGATTAATCTAATTAATTATTTTCCTTTCTCCAAGCAGCAGCGGGCCGAGTGCGTGCCTTGCGTGGCGGTCGTCAGACTCGTGGCGCGGGCGCGGCGCTGCGTGCGTACGCTCTGCACCTTGCGCAGGACAAGAGTACGACCTTCGCGCAGAACATCGACAACTTTATCGCGTGCACGCTTGATTCTAAAGATACTAGTCCGCAGGTAACATTATAATAGATTTCACTCCAACTTTTACCTTGTTTAGTTAAGAGAAGCGTTGTTAGAGGCATCTACTGCCTAACTAAACCCGGAACTCAAAATATGTTTCATTGCACTATATAGTAGCTGCAAATCGTTGCCAAACACTGTATTGTTTTCTTAAATCTTTTTTTAGCTTTGGTAAGTACATTCTGATCCATTTTCCATCTGATATAATTATAGTGTCTAACCTGACCCTGTGAAACAAGCCGTTGGAGTGTCTTATGAATAATAAATTATGTCCAGGTGATGATGCGAAACATGAGGCAGTTTATGTCAGGAATGAAAAACTATCTGGTCAAGCACGGCGAAAGAGAGTTTGAGAAAGAAGTGGAAAAAGAACGACTCAAGGTAAGCCAACTATGACTAACTAATCAATAATGACCCTTAGGGGCCGTCTCCACGAGCGAGAGAATCGCGGCGATGTTATCGTCGTGCCACGTATTTCTATATACACTCTTAGAACGTGTCTCCAAACGGGGACATCATGGCGGCGATACTATCGCCGCGATTCTCTCGCCCGTGGAGATGGCGCCTTACTCTACTAAAGGACTAGTATCTTAAATCAAAGCTGACAAAACATTACAAAAATGTCAAATTTCTATTTTCAGCTAAAACCGACCGAATTCCTGAACCTGGACGCGATCCTAGAAGGTGTGATGCACCGACTAGTCGTCCGGCCACTGCGCGCGCGCCTTTACTCACTGTTGGCCGCTTGGCACTCGGCGGACGTGCGCCGTCTACACGCGGCCATCGAAAAAGCGCAACACGCGACGCCGTTGCAGCTAGGGATAAAGGTATCTAATATTGTAAAATATTAGAACCGGTATTGGGTTCTTGAAAAAGAAAACAAAATTGTTTGTTTTTTTTTTTCAAATAAACCTACATGCCACTTATGAAACGTCAGCAGCTAGATGCACGTATCCAATTGGTCGTTTCCTTTGAAGACGAGCTGGCAAGAAACTCCACGGTTACGGTTACTCTGTTTATTCACCGCAGTAAATCCACCCTAAGGTAGATACGCGGAAACGCCAACTAGCCCTAGGGTGGATTCTCGGACATGACATGGACTGTGTGATTCTTTCCTCAAAAGACCACCTCGTCTGAGGCGATCGATGTCTATCGATCTACATGGTCTTCATATAAACTGACCAAGATTATGTCTGGACTTTAAAAGAGACTGTGACCTCTGAGTTTGTTTCGGCTTTTTTTCTCAGAGTAGTCAGAAAGGAAACGCCGACTTCATCTAGTTTAAAAAAAAACATGATTGACGTGTAAAAGTGTTTGTACAAACCTACTTACAAAAAAAAATAAAATCATCATCATCATCTTGCGTTTCTGCGTATCAACCTTAGGGTGGATTTTTGGGGTGGACAAACGAAATAACCCCACGGTTAGGTACCCTTTTAAAAATAATTGACTTGTAGTTTTCCTTTACCAACATGGGCATAGTTGAGAGCACTACTAGTGTTAATATAAAGATATTCTTTCAGGAGTCGACTAAGGTACCGTCGTCGGCAGTCCTGGCCGTGATCTCGAAGCATTTCCTCAAGATGCAGGAGGCTGACTCACCGCTCGACAAGCTGGAGAACCTCCTGGCCGCCATATCTGTTATGTTTAATGCTGTGAGTATAACTGGCTAATTAACAATGTGATATTAATTTATTAGGTTTACTTTCAACTCAATCACTCAATGCTGCACAAACCAATTTTTTTCAAATTAAAATGTTTTCCTTTTAATTTACCAAATAAAATAAGATACCATAGAAATGTGTGTCACTAGGTATTGACCCATTCGTACCATGTACACCGTACGATGGAACAAACATTAGAGGCCTCTATTCACTGCATAACCCTGGCTTAAACTGTACAAGGATCTTTTGGCTTGTGGCCAAAATAGGAACTAACACCGCTATCTTGTTTTTTCAATATAATATTTCACAAAACAATCGCAACATTTTTTAACAGCGCCCCCTTTGAACTTCATTCGAGCATCAAAAAATCCTTGTAGCAGTATGTACCTACGAACAGTTCAAGTGATTAGTCATCCCAGTATGAAGTATCGAATCCGAAGTCAAAAGCGAAACATAATTTTCAGATCCGTGGCGAACGTAGCGTGGGCGCAGACGATCTCCTGCCGGTGCTCGCGTGGACCGTCGCGCGCAGCCGGCTGGTGTGCGCCGAGCTCGAAGCGGAACTCATGGCGGGGCTACTGCCGGCGGCACTGCTGGCGGGCGAAGGGGGCTACTACCTCACTGCGTTGTTTTCTGCTGTTGCCGTTCTGAAGAGACTCGCGCCGGAACCGCAGCCGGATAGTACTACACCTTCTGTAAGTCTTGTATAAAATATGTTGTAGTTTCGAAGCTTTTCTTCGTTAAATTGCTGTTTTCACGTTAACACTGACAGTATTTTGGACCTATGTTCTATTATTAGAGACAGCTGAATATCACATAAGTAAGTGAGAATAGCAACGCAAGACATGTTTGATAATGATGATGATGAGGTAAACATAGCAACGGTCTTCTGACCCCCGCAAGTTAGGTTAGGTTATACCTATCACGGTGAAAATCGGTTCGGTGGTTATCGAAGTGGAAAGGACAGCTGATATTTAGACCCATTCTACTGTCTAATAAACCTACAAAACCTGTGAAAACCCCAGCTAGGCCAGCTATTTATTACCAATGTACCTAAGTATGGCTAAAAAGACTCTTGTCCCCAGCAGTGGCGTCGCGGTTCAATGGACACGAATCGCGAACAATGTTCCGTGGCCGTGGTCCGCGTGGTGCTGCCGGACGAGTGCCGCGGCTCCATCCGGCGCGTGCCGGTGCCGTGCCGGCCCGGCGCGCGCGCTCGCGACCTGTGCCGCGCGCTCGCGCACGCCGCCGCCATCACCAACCCGCAGGATTACGCGCTGTTTGCACTACATGATGGCCATGGTACGTTACATTGTATTATTTATTTGAAAAGGATCGAGCCCCAAGATATACCTAGATTAACTGTCTATAGTCCTACTTTTAATTGGCTGCAGTAAAATTACACTTCATAATAACTCATTTCGGACTGAGTTTAGAGATATGCATATCAAAAGTAGAAAAACAAGATTTGGTTGATGGCCGCGCAAAAACAAAAAGACGCCAATTTCAGTAACACATAAGCTGTCATTTTATTGCAGCTAAATAAAAGTCCGACTATAGTTTGGGGTCACTAACAACTAACACTCCCAATGTAACCTAGCTGTACCTAAGTAGGTACCTACTATTTTAAGACTCAGACATCTCAGTTTGTGTCTAACCAGTCTCGGTACCTGCTTATGCATTGCTTGGGTAATAAACAATTTTCTATATCTATTTGAAGGTTCAAATTTATGGCCTGTCTTTAGCCCCCATAAGAGACTCAATCAAATTTTTGGTTCATAAACCAGCTTTCAACAGAGAAAAGTGGAAAGAGAGTAGGGAGGCCTTTGCCCTGCAGTGGGACATCACAGGCTAATAATATAATAAAAAACCTAAAGGCTTTTAACAAATGGTTTTTGTTTTCTTTTGTATAGTCAAACAAGCTATTTGGAATACAGACAAATGTATTCATACTTCGACTACAATGCCAATACTCTGTCAATAACTTTTTAAGCTTATGGCTTATTTTAGACACTTGATTAGTCAGTCAGCGCACTCACGACATTGCTTGAAAGTCGTTGCAAGGTAGCTCCTTTTTTTTTTTTTTGCGGGGGGAAACCTTCAAAAGGCACCTGGACTTTGGGGAAAAAGACCAGGTAGTGTGGGATTCTTACCTCACTAAAACCACCCCGGTGATCACCATCAGCACATGGAGGGAGGCCCGTTACCTCTTAATAGACCAATCCGGAACCCCCTCAGTGCAACGCCTGTTAGGGCACGTCTCTGGGGAGACTGTAAAGGGGTCTCCCCTGAGCCTCACTATGCACGGCAGCACGTGATCACAGTGCCGCCGTATTCCCTGAAATCACTTGGTGGGCAATCAAAGTCCCCACTCCTAGCGCCCGTGATTTCAAAGTCCCGCCTGCATTCAATGATGCAGGTGGGGTTTCGGCGTGTTAGGCGTCGAGGCGGTTGCCTCCTCGAAGACTTCTTCTCCGAGCGGGATTGACTCTCTCACGATCCCGCTCGGCAGCCTCCTTCTGGATCATCACGGTCTCACAGAAGGAGGCAAGTTGCAAGGTAGCTCCTACCAAATAGTTTGCTCGACTGTGACTAGTTTTAGCAAGTATCCTAAGTGAGCCCAAAGTCTGGCAAGACAAAACCTATCTAAGTAAAACTTGGTTTATTAACAAAGCAAACTGACACCATCCTTCTTACAGAGACAATGCTGAACGAGAACGACTGTCCTCAAGAAGTTATGTCAGAGAAAAGTGGACAGAACTTCACTCTGGCCTACAGAAGAATAGACGCCAAGATCGCCTGGCCACAGCAGGCCTTACTATCGTACCCCTAGACTGCTTCTTACAATAATAACTAGCAGAAGCGACAGAAATCTCTTAGCATTAGAAAGTAAAGAAACACACTTGCATGTAAATCATGAATGAATTGTCGAACACTAGGTTGTCAAATCATGCTCATTATCAATTAAGTCATCAAAATTATATTGGGAACGAATGAGAAACTATATTTTTATCACCTTACCTAACAATAAAATCAAAGTGATATTTTATTCAACTGATTTTGTAAGTGCTAACGTTTTCTAAGCTTACCTTACTTATAAGTACATCGCTTATAGGCAGTATTTTTCAAGCATCGCTACTCAACGAGCATACTAATGTCATTATAACTGTAGCTTTTTTACTCAATAATGTATAAGTACCTAATTTTATATTATTGTAATCTGACTGAACTTTCGGGACATGACTCCCAAATTTTGTACATTTTGTATCGCGTGGGGAGCTATCATTCGGAGGTTGAATGTGATGTATGGATAAAATGTTCACCATTTTAGTTATTATATTGTGTAGTACCTACACCTGACTCGATGTTCGCAGTTAGGGGCTATCTAACTGTCTTATAAAGGCGGTGTTTATTTTCTTCAAGTGTGCGTTTGTGTATGTTCCTAAATTTCGTCGCGTAGGTACACTAAATAAACTCACCAAATTGTTGTTTTAGTTTAATAAAATTTAAGTATTTCTTTAAACATTTCTAGTGCTAAAGTTTACTTTTGAAGTATCTATACAATATACATATTTTAACTCTTACTAACTTGTTTATGAACTGTGATGTTAATCGTATTAATTAGTAATACTGTAAGGTTTTGTATTAATTTTTGTATATTCGTAGAGCTGTTTCTTAATATAATTTATTTATATGTAACATTAAGGTAACTAACCAACAAAACGTTAGAATTATAAAGGGTAAATTATAGTGAAATTGCAGTTTCCATAAATGTGTGCGTGTTAAAAAAAATGGCTACCTACCTTTTTCTAATCTAACCTTGATAAACAGTAGATAAATGTGCAAATACTGGCTACAATTTACCTTTTGTATAACGCGTATTCAGATGAAACATTGCCTTACATTTCGTCACGGACAATATTTTTGTAGTTCGTATTATATTCTATAGTAACAGTCAGTGCAATCAACTCGACGTACGATTTGGAGAAATGATTGAAGTGACTTAATTAGCTTTAAAATTAAACAAATAATTATAATATCTCTATCCCACTGCCAACCGCGGAATTCGAACATAAGACCTTTTACTGCCAATTTGTAAACTGTTTACGAACGCCATAAAACATTATTCATAATAACTAATAATTATTATACCTACAAGGCGCCGATGGAAGTTTTGTAGAATTCTGACGTCACCAATGCCTGTGTTAAGTTCTTGCACGTTCCATACCTATCTACCTACTCTTTTTAAACCTATTTTTAGTTCATCTGAGTCACTGACCTGTATTATACAAGCTTGTTTAATAGAGGTCAGTGATCTGAGTTCATATTATTTTATTGCCCCTGCCTGTGTCGAACCTCTAACGGATTTTTTTGCCTTCTTTCTGTGGAAGACTCAATAACCCTAGGTGTTATCAAAGTCTGAGTTACAAATGTTACAATACGATTATGTTTACCATCAAAACCCACACTTCATTATTTAAAGACTGATGCTAATTAGTCTTATTAGTACGATTCTTTTTCAATAATATACACAGTGATTGCGGTTTGATAAACTTTAGGAAGATTACTTGGAACAAATCTGTATTCGGTAGTCTCTATCGGTACGAGCCACCAAAGAGATTCTGAATAAAGTCTCTCTGTTTAGCTATTAAAGAAAAGTCTTGATCCGTTTAACATTTATTCATTAAAACATTTCTCCAAGATTCGTACGTTAAAACCAGTACATTAGAGCGCGTAGGCAACAATTGATTCTGAATATGTGACTGTCATACGCGCATATAAGGCGCGCCATTTGTATTTATTACGTCACTCTTATTAACGTTAGTTGTAAAACACGTGTATGGTGTTTTGATAAAGTTTTCAGTCATATTGTGAAGGAGTAAATGGATTTTTACCAAATTTACTTGTGTTGTTTTATTTTAGTATTTGGCCCAAACGGGCCCAACAGACATCCTACACTGTCAATGGTTTATTGCCGATCTTAAGAGAGATAAGCAAATACGCAGGCGATAGCAACGTCCTCACTTGTAACATGTTCAATAACAAGGAGTGATTAAAGAACTTTTTCAACACACTTGCTCGTAAAGTGGCTCTTATTGAACCGCTTTTAGGTCCATAATGGAGTGTATTACGAACGCGTGCTTTTTCTTTACTTTAATCCACATGTTCTGTAATACCACAGATAACTATTTACTAGTCGGAGACGCGCGCTTTTTTAATCTCATCAAACCCTGCGTTCCGAATTGGGAAATAATCGATGTGTTCCGAATTGGGAAATAACCGAATTAGCGTGAGCGCGATAACGATAACGCTGTCCCGTGAATCGTCATAGATGACGTCATGACATTCGCCATCTTGCGATAATGCCGACCATGCCCTAGAATAATATCACCGTGAGCGCTGTCAAAAATGACAGTGTGTGTATGAGGTTGTGTCAGTGTGTGTTTTGTTTTGAGTTGCATCATCTTTAAATTAAACTAACGTGGCATTTTTGAAATTGTGCTTCTGGCTGACAGTCGCCACCTAACCAAAGAAGAAGAACTGAAGAAGAAATGTGATGTTTATACAAAGAAATACTGTAATAATATCTTTTTTACATTGTGTAAGCACTGTCATGTGAGCGCGTTCACGAGTGTTCCGAATTGTTGCCAGCTCTCAGCAGTCATAATAGTAATATCTAAATCGGAACGCATGTGAGATGATGCATAGACGTAATATTACGTCCATGGAGATGATGTGAGCGATTATAGCTAATTTGGAAAGCGCCCAAAGAGACTTCATGCCGAAAGAAAAAATCCGCGGGCTATAATTCAATTTTTTTTTTAAATAGTCTGTATTGTCCTTGGTCGCAAAATGAACTCGCAGGGGACCACAGACAATTTAAGGTGAATGCGCAGTGGTAGACCGCGAAATTCTTAGGTTTTTTGCAATTTTCAGGTTTGTGTTTATTATATTTTTTCTATATGCTGTTTAGGCGTATTGTCTGTGCCATAGATTAATATATTTAAAATGAGTCAATGTTGCGCGCGCATCGCTAGTGCTGGCTAGCACGGCGCGCGGGAAAACAAAACCAGCGCGCCATTTTCCATACAAGTTAATATTTAACAATACAAGTCTGTTTTTTTTCCTCGCAAGTGTGTTGAAAAACGTCGTATGAAACGCGTGTGCATTAATCAATATACACTCGGCTTTCTTATCGCTCTCGCCTGCGGCTCGCGCGATAATATCGCCTCGTGCATAATGATCAACTTAGCACACATGTATCATAATGTACTATTATTGTAACTTTGAATCCCCTTTTGAATTTTGAAGTGAAAACTTCTGCAGGCGCGTTGGGCATTTTTTAAGATGGGAAAAAACCATTGAACTCGCGACCCTGTTACCGTAACCAACACCGCGCTACATTCGGATGTGTTCGGTTGTCCTCGGGATGTAGGTACTCGGTTTTAATGTATAAGCGATAAGTCAGTGAGTGATGGCAAGGTATTCTGTTTGTGTTTTGTTTATAAGACGATTAAAAAAATACACGTATGTAATTGTTCAAGTTTTCACTTCTGCCGGCACTCCCGGAGTGCCACTGTTTTTTTTGCAAATATCTCAAAAACGAGACGTCCTAGTTTTAAAACATAATGAAATTTTCAACTCCTCCTTGTCACTGCCGTGGGATTGCCGTGTACAGATTTTTGGATGACTTAATTGACCCTCACCGTAACCTTTGTCAAAACTAGTTTGAACTTACGTGACGTGAATTGTAAATCCAACAGCCTAAACTTTCATTGGCACCTGGAATTGAGTTTTTCGCAATTAACCGCTCACATGAGTATGTCCGAGATTCTGCCTCGTGTGCACATTCACTTTTTGCGCATGTCCAGATCTGGGTGTTGAAAAAACTGTGACAGCAAGCACGTTCCACGCCTCAGTATTTTATTTTTCGTAATTTTGTCAAAAACTAGACGTCCTGAGTCAAAAATAATGAATTTCTCAACTTCCCCTTGCGGTTTTGCTTACCGATTAAGTAGGCAAATCCTTGAAAAGCCTTGAAATTTCCTGTCCATATATTGGACAGGAAATTTCAAGGCTTTTCCATCCTAATCTCTGGTAGCTCATCCAAAAGTCACCATCCCTACCGACCCATCCGTGCCATGTTGCAGGAGCAAGATGCAGCCGAATACCAGTATTTTACATAGCGCGAATGCCTGAATTTCTGAATAATAAAATACCTATCCCTTGCTAAAACGGGTTGTCTGACTTTCAGGGTTCTAACTACCCGTAACAACTGCTCAACCAAAAGTAACTTAAAACTTAAATCGATCCTAGAATAATAATAGTAACGCAACCATAGCAACTGATTTTATAATTTTTACGATACATATCGACCACACTTTGCCCACAAATCTGTACGCTTTCCTACAAATAAGATGTTGTACCCACTTGACGAAAAACGAACTATGCAAGCGAATTACCCTAAAAAGTTGCCGGTACCTCATTGGGACAGAGTGCATTTGCAATACCCTGTAAGGAAACATCCAGGAGCTGGAGTTTCAAGTGAAACTGTTGGAAGAAAATGGAGAGATCTACCAGAAGTATTGAAGGAGACAGTGAGTACTTTTAATTTCAATTTCAAATAGCTTTTTTAGCAATCTTAAAAAATAGTTTAACAATATATTTAAAATAAAGGTAGACATCAGAATTAATCTCCAGATTGCTTTGGTCTTTAGCATAGGCCTCCCTCAGGCTTTTCGACAGCTCACGGTCGGGAGTTTTTCTCCTCCATATCCCCTCCCAAAAATGGGACGACGACTTGAATACTTCTGCGGGAGGGACTTTTAATTTAATTCCAGATAATTACAAAAAGTAGCTCCACCTAATCTAACACGTGAATTGAAGTGAATTACTTAAATTTTCAACACCAGCCAAAAGTACTGCAGAAGTAGTCCTTCACTTATACATATTTTTCCAAAATAATCTGATCAATTTAGTGAGAGTGGAAAGCTATGGTATCCGAAATTAGTTAGTGCTTGCTTCCCGCATCCGGCAGATTTGTTATGGCGATGCTTGTGGGAGAGGCTTAGGTCCAGCAGTGGAGGTCTTCCGGCTCCATGATGATGACAGCCTAAGCGCCTAATTAGATTTTAGGTACGTTTGTAGTAAGTAGGTATAGCTTTGAACCTTTTTGTATCTGCAAACGAATACCAATAAAATAGTTGTATATGTTACACAGAGAACTCCAGTCGAAGAGCTGAAGAACTACTTTCACGACTACAATATCACTAAACAGTTAACGAGGTCGCAGACTGCCGAACATTACGGGTTCAAACTACCTGAAACTAAGAGGTTCAACAAACATACGTCGTGTTTGGAAAACGAGTATGTTTACCCACAGCCTAGAAGGGTACGTATAAACTATTACCAATCAACTGTAACACAAAATTGGTCTTGAAGCTACTGTTTCACCGCACTTTATATGCAGTCACGGAAGCGGAGGCTTATCTGCAGAATGCATTATTGTAACCTTTGTGATTCTAACTGCTCCAGAAAGTGATGAATTCAAATTCCACATCAGCAAATAGTTGGCAATAAACCAATCAGGGGGTTCTTTTTTCCTCTGGACTTTGATAGGATGTCCTCAGCTTACCTACAAAATGATCTCCACATAAAAAGATGAATTATTTTCTCGTACACATATTTTTAGAGTAGAGGATACATAAGTCTGCTCTATAATTTCAGATAGAAGATAGAGTACCACAATGTTCTGCGCACGGTACGACCGAAATGAGGAGTCGCTACACTCCACCAGTAACTCCTTCTCGACTGATAACTGATAAGGATCAGTACAAACTTCCTACAAGACTACCTCGAGACCCAGTAAGTATAACTCGACTCTACAATATATCTAAACATAAAAACAACTTTTTTGATGTCCCTTGTCCATATATTATGTTGGTGGGTTCCAGATCAAACCAAACAGAGTCTGCTGAAATGGAAATCATTGAACAAATCGTATCGCATCTGTTATTAAATATTTTAGATCCTTCTCATTCTTTCTTACCGTTATATAACCGACCGTACGGTTTTTGCAAGGCGTCAGTATGTATGCCAATCAGCCTACATCTATATCTATACATATAATAAATTTGTAGAAAAGTGGTGTCTGTACAATGGAAATATATAAAAAAAAAGTAGCAGGGGTTGTTATTATATCGATGCCGAACCCGAAATTGTAATTAATTTTTTTTTTGTCTGTTTGTCTGTTTGTCTGTTTGTCGGTTTGTCTGTTTGTCGGTTTGTCTGTTTGTCTGTTTGTTTGTGCACGCTAATATCAGAAACGGCTTATTCGATTTAGATGCGGTTTTCACTAATATATTGTAGTAGGCTTCACTTAACATTTAGTGTTTATTTCATGTCAATCGGTTCATAAATAAAAAAGTTATGTCAATTTAAAGAATCACGGCGAACATTTGTTAAGGTATTCTATCAGAGTACGTACACGCCTCGGGCCTGCGCGTCCGATCTTCGGAACTACTGGACGGATTTGAATGATTTTTTTTTTGTTGTATAGTTATTATGGCTGGACAACATTCAGGCTATAATGTTTCTTGGAAACTTGAACACCTGATGCAGAACCGAAACAGACCAGCTTAACTATAAGAGATACAAAAATGGTACCATAGCAAAAATTGTTCCACGTGATGAGGATTTTCTGCTGAGAGAATAAATTTGAAGATCTGGAACACCTGATGGGGAACTCCAAGAGCCCAGCTACACCATAACAAATATAGGAATGACGTCTTAGTAAAAGTTATTCGGTCTGATGGGCATTTCCTGTTGACTTATAAAAATCGAAGATCAGAAACATCTGATGTGGAAATCTAAGCTATCACTAATTTCACCTCCACGCGGTGAAGGCGGTAACAGTTTAGGACTGATTTTCGATGACGATGGTATATCATTGAAAATTTGACTCTACTGGCCAAAACTCCCTTTTTTTTTTTAACTTCAAGAAATGCTCATGCATTCTGCACTACCACGGGGAGATAGTGCAGTTATGTGGGACTCTAACCCACTAAAACTCCACTGTGTCCTCCTCTGCCGCTTACGGCGGGAACATGGGCACGCGTTAGCACTCATCCGTGAACCCGCCGCGGCTGTCCGTCACCGGACCCTCCGCTGGGGAGTACTCCCCATCACCGGCGCACCAGAACACATAGCACGCCGTGACCACCCCAGGGACCAAACCAGCACATGGGCCAGACGATCCCGTGTCTGGGCACCCTTGGTAGGGGAGCAGTCACTTAGATTTTAATTGATCAGGTATCTTCATAATAAAACTATAACCATGCCTAGAAAGAGGTCAAATCTTTCCCAATGTTCCAATGTTTATTTTAGTGATCAATATGGTGGTCTAACATATTGCAACTTCTGATTTGCTACCCTATTTATTTATATATTTTTTTCATCTTTGAATTCTTTCTTGTCAGCTTCCACTCGAACCAAGTTGGCGAACAGAATTAGAACCTATTGACACAACGCATGAAGGTTTCGAAAAGTACCTGGACCCATACCTGACGACTAGTAGACTACACCACCGGCCGTACACTGCCGATCAGTTGCAGAGACCGTCGTGTAACAAGGATGTGGTCACTTATTACACTTTTAAGGATATTACTTACGTAAGTTTAGGATAGAATCAGAAATGAGTACCTAAGAAGAAAGAGGGGGGGGGAGGAGGTATAAGAGGAAGTCAGAAAAAAGGTTGTTTAGGATATAATCTAAGGATGATACAGATCACTGATCACACGAAGTGTTGCGTGTGTGGGCTATATTTGCAAAGTTCTCTTAACTCTCATTTTTTTTGCTATGTTTCAATACCAGTTTTATCAATCAAAGATAGCACGTGACATATTATTATATTAGACTCTCTAGTTAGACCGAGCACAATTTGCTAAAATACATTTTATTTTCAGACAAGAACGCCTAAGCCTGAAACAGAATGGAGACTACCAGTACCCAGACCAAAATCTGTTTACGATAGAGAAAAGTTTAAGGAAGGCGTCAGGGAAATAAGAACCCATAACAAATTGCCATGGGTGCCAGGGTAAGAACCTATTTAACTCAATCGAGACATGTTTAATTTAACTAGTAAATACAACTAGCTGCGCCCCGCGGTTTCACCCGCGTAATTGTTGATCCCGTGGGAATATCGAAATAAAAAGTAGCATATGTGTTAATTCTGGTTATAAACTATCTGTGTGCCGAATTTCATTCAAATCCGTTCAGCAGTTTGTGCATGAAGAAGTAACAAACATAAACACACCCCCTCACAAACTTTCGCGTTTATAATATTAGTGTGATCAGTATAATTCAGCAATATAATGACGAATTCTGTCTTTATACAACATGACCTGGAAATAACGCACACCACCAATATTATGTTACTGAATTTTTACTGTTATGTACAAAACATTGTTTAAACATAATTATATTAAATTAGTTAAACTGATTGTGGGAGAAAATTGTGGTCACATTACAAATCGCACGCACACAGTCGCACACGTACAAGGGTCTAGCGATGTAGGTACTTACTTGGTCCATTTTGATTTATTTTGACTGTACAGCGGGAGGTGTGACTTTAATTTATATAGGTATTTTTAATGGTTTATGGGATAAAAAATACCTATACTTATTAAAAATTACTTAAATGAATTCAATAACAAACTACTTTCATAATGTGCATTAATTCAGTTACACATCAACTTTGCCTACCTAATATCAACACAACTTATTCTTCTCCGTAATTATGTTCCAGAACGTTCCGTACAGAAGCAAGAGACAACTATATACCACCAACATTGCAACCAGTCTCCCAAATCCATAACTATGAAGAAGAAGCCAAGAGTTACTATGAGAAGTCCATAGCCAACTTATCGACGAACATTCGAGAATAATATGACGCGTTCCAGAAACAATATTCGACCGAGAACTCCGTTGTTGGGTCTAGGAGGCCAATTTGTTCTATACTCGATCAGTTTATTGAAAAGAACAGGAGATTAGAGAGAAAGATTGTGCACATAGGATGACAAAATAAAAAAAAACTGGTCAAGTACGAGTCGGACTCGCACAGAAAGGGTTCCGTACCACAAGGCAAAAACGCCGGAAAAAACACCTTTGTTGTATGAGAGCCCCCTTAAATATTTATTTAATTCTGTTTTTAGTATTTGTTGTTATCGCGGCAACAGAAATACATAATCTGTGAAAATTTCAACTGTCTAGCTATCACGGTTCATGAGATACAGCCGAGCTAGTGGAGAGAGACAGGAGCCTTAGTAATAGGGTCCCGTTTTACCCTTTGGGTACGGAACTCTAAAAAAAAATATTTCATTAAGAGGGTAGGACACATGAGGGAGGATATAAAGAAAATAGATAGTAAGAGTGTACGCGTAGCATAGGACCATAGAGAATCATTAGAGTTATGAGAGAAACAGTATGGGTATGGCACTCGTGTGTTGCAGCTGAAAATCACGGTCAGGTGATACACCTTGTGTTGGATCTGACATTATGCTGAGCTGAGGCAGTTTTGGGATTATAATCTTTGTTTTCTGTTTCTTATAGTTTTAAGGTACTTACATTTTTTGCTGTAATGCCAATACACTAATTTTTTCTGTCTTTTGTTTCTTTCTTTCTTTACGATAAGCCGTACGTATGTCGTAACAAAAGCAGTATAAGCAGGCCTCTAATTAAATTGAAATGCTAGGCCAGCTCTCGGTCAATGTGTATCCACTGACATGCTGCCTACTGTAAGTACTCATAGGATAAGTTCCTTACCTAACTCCTTAATCATACTAATAAAAGCGAAAGTTTGTGAGTGTGTATGTATATATTTTACTTCTTCACGCACAAACGGCTAAACCAATTTTAATAAAATTGGGTATGGAGGTAGCTGACACCCTGGATTAGAACATAGGCTACTTTTTATATTCCCACGGGATCGACCCTTATGCGGGTGAAACCGCGTTGCGCATCTATTGTAAAAATAAATGTAGGTACCTACCGTTTCAAATAAAACAATGATTTTTTTCTGATTGGTTCCGAATATTGCAGTTGCTTGGAGTTGAGAATTACCTATTACATAATCAGCCTATAACAATCCCACTGCTGGAACACAGGCCGTAATCTAACACGCGGGCCCGGTGCGGGTTGTAATTACCTATTACGATCGCACAAATATAAAAAATACATTATAATCATCATACTTATTATAACCATAAGAAGTTAGCACACTCTGATTCACCAATTTAACTAATACAAAATATATTCACGAGTCTACACGAGTACGACATAAATCAAAGATAAGGATTGATATGAAAACCTTTTTGCATTTAAATAAAAAATGGAGATTGGCTGACTAAAAATAACCTATAACGTTAATAAATTTGACAGTTACCGTTACCCCTTGACCACCATGAAGGGAAATCATATCTCGAAATTCTAATAAAGGTACAAAATATATAAAATGGGCTCAGATTCAGACCAAAACGCATAAAAGATGTACAGTAAATGGAAATAGTGTACTTTCTCATTATAGTTATTTTGCTATCGTATGCGGTATACTTGATACAACCTTACTGGATCATGATATTATCTGGAGTATTCATCTATTCCTTATACAACCAGGTACAAACTTGGTAAGTAGGTACTTATTATATCTTTATATATCCCTAGTGATATATACTGGCTGGCACTAGCAAAAGACAGAATTAAGTGAAAATGGGAGAGGGAGGCCTTTATTATTATTATCCATTTATTTCAGGTATCAAGGCCCATATAAAACACATACAATACAATATGAATATAACTTAAAAATACTATAAATACATACAACATTCAAATTACACTAAAAAAAATTAACAAGCTAAAGCACACGAAGTGTCTACGTCGTGTTTCGCTGACTGGTGTCATATAGCCGGCCACGAAACCCGCGGTACACAACACCCTTCGGCCAGAACTCTTCCTTGAGGAACTTTTTGAGATTATGTGTCGGAACGCGTAGGTACCACGAACGACTTGAAGTTCCTTTGACAATACAGGCTGGTTAGATTAGATTAGTGCTACATACGTATAATTTTATACCTATAGGGGCTTCATGATAGTCGAGTGGCGATTCGCAAGCACGTTCCAAGTAGGTAGTCGGCCCGCTGCCACCTTGAAGAGTCAATCAATCAACTCAGCCTATCTCAGTCTACTGCTTAGGCCTCTCCAAGACTGCGCCACAACACCCTGTCCTACGTTTGCCGCATCCAGTCTGTCCCAGCTACCTTTTAGGCTGGATTTTGTGCTCGACCGATGGTCAGTGCTGACATCAATCGCGTAGCGATTTATATGGACTTGCGCTCGCTGACTGTCGGTGCTACACTATACATGTTAATTTATCGTCAGCGTCTTAGTACGTATGGCCGACGGTACGCGACCGACGTCAGCGTAACACTTAATCCAGCCTTAGGCCCGTAATCCACCAAAGCGGAGAGGAGAGGAGATGTCTCATTTTTCTGTAGAATTTCGTGCGAGCAAGCGGGCAAGAGGCACGAAATTCTATAGAAAAATGACACATCTCCTCTCCTCTCCGCTTTGGTGGATTACGGGCCTTAAGGTCGTCGGTCCATCTAACTGCGGGACGTCCTACACTACTCTTGCCGATACGCGGTCTCCACTCCAGCACTCGTCTGCTCCACTAGCCATTGGGTCCTTGAAGAGTGCAGGCAAATATACTTCCTACGTAACGACGTTAACTAATCTTAAGTATACAGTTCTTGCTAAGAACAAAACAAGAAGAAAGAAATATAGAACAAAAACAGCCTCCAATAGTTGGACAAAGTGTCTTTTACATGACTTTTCTATAACTGACTACAGGAGCACAAGTTATCAAGACACTAATACCCGGATCCGTTAAGATGCAACCACAAAGGCAAGAATAGAAAAGAAATGTACAAACCTACAACTATGCATTAATAAGATGATATTATGTCCCTGTAAGTAAAAGATTTGTATTTTTAACCGACTTCATAAAGGAGGAGGAACTCAATTCGGATGTTTATATTTTTTGTATGTATGTTCAGGCATAACACGGTCATATATAGACGGATTTTCAAAATTCTTGTTTTAATAATGAATAAAATATGCCTCACCGGTGGTCCCATATAAATTTGATTGACTTTGCTTGGGTAGCTTTTGAGTTAGCTTCAATGATACGATTTGTTTCCAATTAATTTATATTGACGAAATTTTAATAACTTTCTGTCACTGATATTTACAATAGCAAGTAGTGTTAAATGAATTTGTATAGGGTAGGTACAACTAAAAAGTTAGAGCTTTTACAAAAAAAAAAACAACCTACTTCCAGAACACACTACAAAGTTAAAAATAACTTTAATTTCGGAAGTCGGTTTCGGCACACGAAGGGTTCCGTACCACAAGGCAAAAACACCGAAAAAAAACACGTTTGTTGTATGGGAGCGGTGTTGTTATAGCGGCAACAGAAATACATAATTTGTGAAAATTTCAACTGTCTAGCTATCGCAGTTCTTGAGATACAGCCTGGTGACAGACAGACGGACGGACGGACAGACGGACAGACAGCGAAGTCTTAGTAAAAGGGTGCCGTTTTACCCTTTGGGTACGGAACCCTAAAAATGATTACAATGACGGGGAGTACAAGTGACTCGGCTTAGCTAAGTGTCTTTTTACTCCCGTTAGATAACAATATGGTATAAAATTACAATCTGAAATAGGTATATTAAGAATTAAATACAAAACAGTCAGTTGCAAACACGATCAGCTGATCTCTACGTTAGTAAATCTTAATACGAATCAATGAATCAACACTGCAATTTGCACTAAATTAATTATACTAAGTCCTTGCAATCAACCTTCGGATGTCTTAAAAGCAAATAATTCATTGATAAAAAATCGATCATAGAACACAGTGTACACACGGCTACATATCAAACTAAACTATCAGAAGTCAGCTTATACTGGTGTATAGCTGGTTATGTACGAAAAACCGAGCGATAATATAATGCGAGGTCAGCTAAAACTGGAAATGTATAGCGTGCTGTGCCGTTGCCGTCCTGTGTACCAGCAATATCAGTATATTGTTGTTATCCATTGTTTGCATTTATATTATGTCCTCTAGACCGAATTTCAGTGGAGACTAGCCATCTGCGCGGGAGACGTTATAGTACTCAAGTGTGTGCGCAAACACAAGTGCACTCTCTCTTACCTCACTCCCATAGTCCAATGGGACAGCAAACCGACACCACCGGAGACTGATCAGGCACAGGACCAACGGCTTAACATGCTTTTCGAGGCACAGGGGTACCACACCGCCGACTTCCAAACTCCCCGCTGTTACTAAGAAATTTAAAAACCCAATAACACTTTGTCCGACCCGGGAATTGAACCCAGGGCTGGGCTCAGCAGTCGCACTTGCAACCACGAGACTATTAACGGAGCAGTCTGCATTTAATAGCACATCGTAGTACAAATTGATCACATGTAAGCCGCGCCAGGTGCGAAGCGGCCGCGAATGGTCGTAATCACAACATTTACTCGCGAATTATACAACACAGTATTCAAAAATAACCCAGCAAGCTAACTTTTTAACTTTTTTCTTCATATTTTAAACAACTATTTCAAAGTACAATATGTTAAGGCTAAGTCAACTAGTGTTTGTATTTGTTTTTGCGCTGAATCAAGTCAGCAGTGATGTTCAGCAAAAGGTAAAAGTCATTTTAATATTCAATACATTCGAATTCACATAACCGTATCTAAATGTGTCGACGCGAATACTTTAATTTAATTTTTGTAGGTACGAACAACATTCAATGACGTACACTCTCTCAAGAATAACGTTAACAGACAAAAGTAAATGTTTTCAGAAGTTCATTTTCAATTTCGTCTGTAACATAAGTTTCAGTTGGAGATCTTGCTAAATATCGGTATGTAATTACGTTATCTTCATTATGCATTTATTTACGCAGTTGTTAGTTTTCCCTGAGCTGTGATGGCCCAGTGGTAACGGCCGCGACTTAAGAGTTGTAGGTCGTAGGTTCAAACCCAGACAGGCGCTTTACATTGTGTAAATTATTTCATCACCACTGCTCTCAAAACGGTGAAGGAAAACAACGTGAGGAAACCGGAAATTCCTAGAACCGAAATTAGAAGACATGTGACAACTAACCAACCCGCACTGGGCCCGCGTGGTGGATTACGGCCCAGCCCCTCACACTGAGAGAAGGCTTGTGTCCCAGCAGTGGGAGCATTATAGGCTGATTCTGCTAGTTTTTCCCTGCTCCAATAAGGTTTTCTTTTCCAGTTACATACATTATTATGAATGTGGAGTAAACGTGTTTCCTATGTAGGCCCTTATTTCTATTTAAAACCTCGTCATATTGGTAGGTATATTGAAGTGAAAAGTGAATGGAAAATGAGATTTCACATCTTAGTAATAATAACAAGTAACGTAGGTTACGTTACGCACATAACGCCTTCTAACAACTGTGTCAATAAACTAATACACTGTGTGTGATCCATAATTTTTCAAACAAAGAAACAAAGCCAGATTTAGATTTGGCTTTGTTTTCCTGATTGAGTTATTGTTTTCAATTTTTATATTTATTTTTCCTTGGGTAGCATTATAATAATCGTTGTTTCAGCTGACAGCGGCAGTTACCATAAGGGTCAGTTCACACCGAGACGCGACGCGACGCGCAGTTTTCAAGATAGAAATACAATTACAGACCTTATCTACTACACAAAAAGGTACACGATTCAGTGAGCTACGCCGCGCGGCGGCGGCGTCGCGCTGCGTAGCTCGACGTAGTAGGTAGACATTGAATTGTGTACCTTTTAGTGTAGTAGATAAGGTCTGTAATTGTATTTCTATCTTGAAAACTGCGCGTCGCGTCGCGTCTCGGTGTGAACTGACCCTTATTCCTCCTGATAGCAGTTTAAAATAAACTACCTGTACGAGAATTCTTTCAGTAGGATCGATTGCATAGAAAATTATAGGTTGATATGTGTATATGATATATGTCCACTTAATTTAACCATTCATAAGGCATCTGATACAAATCACATAATCACGTCCCTACAGAACAAACACGTGTCTGATACTTACTTCGTCACTTCTCCATATAATATGTGCCCGGTTGATGGCAATAGGGTCGCCCCTATTAGGTGCAGTCAACAAAAGAGATAATTATGCAGGATCGTCGGATATAGTTGAAGTTAAGTAAGAAACCAATGGATGTTGTCGACTGAAATTTAATTTGATAATTGAGCTGTTTGTTTTCTATCAATAAAATTAAATTTTATTCTAAAAAATCCATCGGTTTCTTACTAAACTTCAACTGTATCCGACGATCCTGCATACGTATCTCTTTTGTTGACCGTGCATGGGACTAAACATAACTGGCGAAATGTGGGTGTACCATAGGTACATCTCTGTCTTACCCTTCGGGAAATACAGGCGTGATTTTATGTTCTACACTAGCTTTACTACCCGCGACTTCGTCTGCGTAAATTTTTTTCTTCGCCGACCCACCCCGTCGCATCGCATCGCCTGTCCGGTGCAAGCGTGATGTTAAATGGCCCATAGTCTTCCTCAAGAATTGGCCTATCATATGCAAAACGAATTTTTCAAATCGGACTGGTAGTTTCAGAGATTAGCGCGTTCAAACAACAAACAAACAAACTGATGATGATACTAATAATAAAGCTGAAGCTTTATTATTAGTATCATCATCATCATTTCAGCCAAAAGACGTCCACTGCTGGACATAGGCCTCCCCCAAGCACTTCCACTTCGACCGGTTCTGTGCTTCTCGCATCCAATTATTAGTATAGATAGATTTATTTATAAAGTCACATAACACCAACAAAAGTACTACTCACTTCACTAGTACACTACTAGTACTAGTAAAGATATAAAGATTCGAAACTGATACATCAACTGTTCTAAAAAGTTGCGATTTCTAATCAGTACCTAATATCAATGCGAAAATTATAACAATCAAACCGTTTTTGCGTCAATTTTCCCTACTTATCTTTTTGCGATCTTGGTAACAATCGACTTGATTAGTTTTTCTCAATCAATAAATATTGTGTGCTATTAATAATGACTATCACAATCATCTACAGGTTTTTATGTCACGCTAACTAACGCTGGCATCCATACTATAAGTATATATGTTACAGTCATAGTGATTAAATAGCTATTATACATAATGACTGGTCATTATATTTAAAGTAACCTAACCAAACCGAACCTCGGGGTGCCCTTCGCTCGCTCTTGCATCCTAAGTCGACGTAGCCCCGCTTCGCTAATGTGATTAATTCTGTGTCAATTATCACTTTATCTAAATTGAGTAGACATTAAAAATAATGGCTAGATAATATATAATTATGTCGGAGTTGGTTTTCAATTATTACAATTGTGGGTGGTCAACAAAATTTGTTATGATTTGTTTTTCAAATGTAATAATTTATGCGATTTTACTATCGATTTTACTATACAATTATTGTCTAATAAACTGGAATATATTTAATTGAGTACTCGGTGTACGCAGTAATGGTTTTGTTTAAAACAATTGATGATTTGATTTTAAAATGATTCACTTTGTGAAATCACCATTGTTTATTTACGACATTATTTGATTACATATAATGTAAGTCTTATTAGATTTATTACATTTTAGTGTTTTGTACCAACTCAAGTAAACACGTTGACGTACTTCCGTGCGTCATCGGACAGAGCTGTTGTTGTGGGGGAATGCGTGGTGGGGACGACAAACCCTTAATAACTGAGCGCATTCGTTTTTACTGAGAGTGAGTTGGTCTTCGAACTCGACTCCTTACAGAGCACTAGCTCCCGACAAACCTGTCGTTTACTAAAGTTCAGCCTGATACCTGTATTCTAAATACGCTATATTTGGGTGGCTCTGTCACTCTCACTATACGAACAGTAATCGATCCTACAATTTGTTCGCAATTACTTTGTTACTATACATAATTATTTTACTGTGTATCTAGTTGTGTCATGTACCTACCTACAGTGTGATTTGCTAGTGTGATTAATTGCTCATGAAATTATAATCTGATTTGAACTGCAAACCGTTTTTCTATTGCGCAATAACCAACACTACCCACAGTACGCCCATAGTAGTTAAAATATGCCTGACAATAACGAGACACTAAACCTACCTGCTCCGATATATATAATATCCGGATTTATTACTTTAGCTGTAACATATATATATAATATTATAAATTCGAAAGTAACTCTCTCTGTCTGTCTGTCTGTAACCTTTTCACGCCTAAACCACTGAGCGGATTTCGATAAAATTTTCCAGAGAGATAGATTGCATCCCGGGGAAAGACATAGGATAGTCTTTATCGAAATATCTCACGGGCGAAACCGCGGGCGGAAGCTAGTTGGAAATAGAGAAGACACGAGCATTGATCACCACGCTTGCTCAAGACGGGTTGGCGATTTCAGACTTATAGGTACACACACTAACACACACACTAATATTATAAAGGCGAAAGTTTGTGAGTGCGTGTGTGTGTTTAAATGTTTGTTACTTCTGCACGCTCAAACGGCTAGACCAATTTTGATAAAATTTTGTATGGAGGTAGCTGACACCCTGGATTATATACCTACAGGCTACTTTTTATCCCGATATTCCCACGGGATCGAAACTTATGCGGGTGAGACCGCGGGGCGCAGCTAGTTAACTATAAGTCCAGGTTTTTCCAGAATGTTTTCGCCGATGTCCAAGATAAACTCAGAAGCTGCAATTATGAATTGGAAATGTCACATTGGTACCAATGTCGCATGTGTGTGTGTTGTTGTGTGTGTGTCTTGCCCGGTCGCATTGAGAATAGGTAACCATAAATTCTTTTAGAGCCTATTTATTGGAAATCGCTGTGCTCCGTGTCTTGGAAAGCACGATAAGCCGTTGGTCCGGCAGTTATTCGTGGATCTTTGACAGTCATTACGGGTATTCAGAAGCCCGAAAGTCTGACAACCAGTCTTGCCAAGGAGTATCGTATTACCCAGTAACTGGGTTATGGAGGTCAGATAGGCAGTCGCTCCATGTAAAATACCTACTGGTATTCAGCTGCATCCGGTCAGACTGGAGCCGACCCCAACATAGTTGGGAAAAGGCTAGGCAGATGAGTGGAAATCGCTGTATGTTTTATTTATAATGTTAAATCGTAGGTACCTACCCACCCAACATTACGGAGAGTACAAAAAGTCATTATTTGCCAACATTAAATCGTTTGCGTGACCAATTATCTTAGCAACACTATGGGACATAAACTAGTTACATAGGCTTGATTACTATTTTCCTATGACATATGTAGTGATTTTATGAATTTCATATATTTTGTCGCTGGAATTTGAATTTGCTCAGGCGTTCAACGGTGGTGATCACAAATTATAATCGTCGATATCATGATCGTCGCCTGTAAAATTCTCTTTGACCTTCCAAAACCGTACATACATACATACATAATCAGCCTATAATGTTCCCACTGCTGGGACACAGGCCTCCTTTCGATGAGAGGGAGTGGGCCGTAATCCACCAAGCGGGCCCAGTGCGGATTGGCAAATGTCACATGTCTTCGAATTTTTGATTCTAGAACATGCCGGTTTCCTCACGATGTTTTCCTTAACCGTTTTTAGAGCAGTGGTGATGAAATAATTTACACAAAGTAAAGCGCCTGTCTGGGTTCGAACCTACGACCTACAACTCTTAAGTCGCGGCCGTTACCACTTGGCCACCACTGCTGAACTGCAAAACCACTGCAAAACCGTATTTTAGCCTAAATCCGCTTAAATTACGCTGTATAAATAAGTGCTTGAGAAATGAAAATTTCGGATACCACCACAAAGTAGAAGGCACTCAAAATGGACTTAGAATACAACCTTGTAGTAGTCCAACACTTAAAATGTCCTTTACGACTATTTTTATGCCAAATCGTGATCGGGTAGGTCATGAATGGTATGCTTATCATTCGTCACATAGCCAACTAGTTTAGCCAAGGCATTTATGCGTGTACTGACCACATACCGACTAACTGAGGTCAACACCTCATACGATCTGGAGCAGTGAAAGTTGTCCTGCACCCGCAAGTTTTTTATCCTAAAGTTTATTATTAGATCACGTGTGATATTTTATGTTTGTTTTACGTTTTGTTATGAAATAATTTTTTGTACAAGTGTAAAAAATTTGATTTTGAAACAGCTGCTTCAATAAAATTAGGCATACATAGTAATACCATTTACGTTAGAGTCGTATTCAGAAACGATCAGTGATAAGGTGTAATCAATCAGTGCTAAATTTGCATTAAATTTAGTACTCATCTCTAGATAATTTTCAATTAAACAAATATAAAACCGCTTTAGAACACGGACCTTTATAAAGTTGGTAAGACTGAAGAAAGATTACCAGAAAAAAACACGTTTATCTTTCTTATAATTTATTTTCTTTTTGTAATTGTATTAATTTTATGGATGTCAATACCTGAAATAAACGATTTATTCATATTAATATAGATGACTTCAAAAACGTTGCTTTGTTATATTTTTTTTTCTAATATATCCCGACCGCAGGAGGCTGGAGTGCCATTGTCTTCATCAAATTGGACTCAGATCTCTTCGATTGCCCCATCTCTCTCTCGTACTCAACGTCGTTGCTATGGACATGTAATTTTTTTTATTTATGTTTCCAGATATTCATCACAGTGTACTACGAGAGCAAATGTCCAGACAGTAGAGAATTCATTGTTGAACAATTGCAGCCAACCATAAACTTGCTGCATAAGTATCTTATGCTAAGATTAGTTCCCTTTGGAAAAGCAAGAGTGAGTATTAAAGATTTTGTCATTGTAATTTTACACAACCACGCCTAAAAAGGAATGGTTGAATAAGATTGTGCAGTTTCAATCAATGCGAAGGGCAACAGAGGATTGGACAAACCAACAATTTTATACACAGAGGATAACCGTATTGGTATTGTCGACATCGACACGATTGCCATAAATAAAAATAGAATTGAATAGAACCGTAATAATGGTGAAAATTAATTATTCAGTTAGTAGCACTTTATAAAACCTACCGCTGATTGAGACTTTTGCTACGGTATAAGAAGATTTAATTGATTATGTTCACGTCAAGAAAATAGGAGATACTGTGCTATGTGTAAATTCATATTATCATAAGATAATTTACTGCAGAGTCGATGGAACAAGATTTATTTTATGTAGATTAAAAATTAATGAAGATGATGATGCTAATGAAGATTTTTTTTTTATAATTTCCAGAGTATAAACAAAGGTTACAATGAATTTAAATGTCAGCACGGCCCCTCTGAGTGTGCCGGTAACCTGGTGCAGAGCTGCACGTTGGATCTCATGCAGGGGCGAAACGACGTGGAAAAAGTTTCTTATGTTGTCTGCGAAATGCAAACGGAAGCTGGTACCAGAGGGGATACACAGGTACGAATGTTAAAATACATAATTAAGCATTTGGGTGTTTAGTGAACCCATTCATTGCGCTAGTTGTGTTTAAACGCACGACGACATCGCATAAGGCCAGTGAGAAAATAGCAGGACGAGCTTGACTCCTACCGGACTGGCCGGCAAAAGACAAAGAAAAGCTTTGGAAAAGGGGGAAGGAGGCCTTTGCCTTGCAGTGGGACAATATTAAATCATATGAATAGTTACACACCCATTTCTCTCTTTTAGTCTTCAGTAATTTGACAGAAGAATATTTCGAAAAAAGAAGACAAAGCGCTGTGTAAATAAACAGACGCTATACAACGTTTATTAGTAAAGGGGTAGATGTTTAAATCTCATTTGAGTAGAGGGAGCGAGCCTATTGGCATCAACCCGGCACTTATTCAGACTCCAGGCTGCTGTTGAGAAATTCCAGATGGTATATTTCAATAACGCTTTACCCAAACTGGCAATCGAAGTCAGGATACCGTGGTCAGCAATAATCTCAATTGCGAGCCCTAGTACCAATTTTTTATAAATATATTATTTGGCTACATTTTTGCAGTAAAAAGTGATACCATTGAACAAAAACTTCAAAATTATAAATATTTGGAAGAAGTTATTAATACCATATTTATTCAAATGAAATGCAACTCTTTCTAATGGAAAATGATTGCTTATATTTTTCACAACACACAACATAAAATAATGCATGTTTTTCCTGAAGGGTTAGGTAGAGATGTACCTATGTATAACCACATTTCACCAGATGTGTTTCATCATCATCATCAAACGGTTCATATAATGAGGCCTATGTTCAGCTGTAACATCTTTCCGCTGAAATGATGATGATGATATAATAATGGTGTTGTTAAACAGCCAATTCATATCTATTACATTATCATTTCAGCCGAAAGACGTCCACTGCTGGTCATAGGTCTCCCCCAAGCACCACCACGTCGACCGGTTCTGTGCTTCTCGGATTCCTGGATTATTATCGAGACATACTAACAATTAAGGTCGCTTTTCGTCTGTGTCTGTGCGACCGCGTTATTCTTCGAAACGGATTATGATGCAGTTTTCACCATCATTTTGAGAATTTGTTCCAAAAAGTTTACATACAAAGGGGCTTGTAGCAGTTGTAGCTAAGTAATAACAGCCGTAAGAGTCGATCGATCATGTTAAGCTACGCTTGCCGCGGTTGGTCCGCGGTTGGTTGGATGGGTGACCGTGTCTTGGAAAGCACGGTAAGCCGTTGGTCCTGGCTGTCATTTGTGGATCTTTGACCGTCGTCACGGGTCGTCAGAAGCCCGAAAGTCTGACAACCATTCTTAGAAGTCGACCCCAGCATAGTTGGGAAAAGGCTAGGCAGATAATAAGTATATAATAAAGCGACGCTTTGTCAAGTCGTAAAAACATTGCGAGGCAGGGGTGGATCACCTGTTAAACTATAGCACTGTTCTTTAACTAATATTTTCAGTGTGCCTTGGGGGCGGGCGTTCCAGTAGATGTGGTGGAAGAATGCATAAACTCTGAACGAGGCAGAACACTGCAGCTCGAAGAAGAATATCTCACTAAACTTGTGAGACCCAAGTTTATTCCAACAATAACTATTAACGGGGTAAGACTATATTTTTAACGTATTTTTAAAAAGATTTATGACTTTACAAGAAGTAGACCCAGCAGGCATGCGTGGTCTGTCAATGAATGAAAAAATTGTTGCTTTCTTCAGTTTTTTACTTGAGTTGCGAATTAGACAAGGAAATTTTTGAGGAATTGTGCCAAATTCAATTTAAATTAACATTTTTATTACTGGGGTACCGCAATTACTTCCATCCACGCACCTCAAGCATTCATCGTCCAAACATAAGATTTTGAAAAGTTTTTGTCATTGGTTCGAAATGCAAGAAGAAAAACTTTTCCAAAACAAACGACGGTACAATGTTCTTATTTCTGGCTAGATAACCGTTAAATATTATTGGAGTTCCTCAAGGCAGCATTCTAGGTCTCATTCTTCATGTACCGATGTATCTATTAAATCTGTAATATAAAGGAAGGTATAGAAACCTTTTTTAGAGTTCCGAAGGCTTCTAGTCCTGTTGGTCCAGTCCTGATATTCTTAAACGTAAACCGTAGACTCGTTTTTACTGATGGCGTAAAGATGTTGCATCGATTTGATAAAAAGTAATTGTGATTAAAAGTGGTTATCACCACTTATTTATGATTTTGAACTTGATTTTTTACTTTATTATGATTTTTGTTCTCAGGTTTTCAACCAAAAAGTACAAAACTCAGCACTGGAAGATTTCACAGGAACTTTATGCTCGCTACTCACAAACATTCCACCGTGCCAAGAACACTACAACTCAATGGCAATGCGCTATGTATTATTTTGAACAAACAATAAATTTACATATTGTTTAATAAAATTGTTTATTTTTAAACAGTTTCTTCATAATTTATCGCCATAATATGCAATACTATCTACAAATCAATAGTATTTTATAATACCCATGAATTAGAAACATTACAACTGTTTGTTAGATTTCTTTATTTTCAATTATTTTACATATTTTTAGCCAAAAATACGGAGAGAACAATAAATTAAACAATTTTGGCGTACCTAATTATAACCCCCGTGATTGTTGTATGTATTTATAGTATTTTTAAGTTATATTAATATTGTATTGTATGTATTTATATGGGCCCGGATGCCTGAAATAAATGGATAAATAAATAAATAAATAACAGGTTGAATGCCGTTATTGCAGAAACAATTAAAAAGCCATTGTGTCTCGCGTGGATCCGCGTTCCGAATACGAAGGGTTAATGGTTTGAAGGACACTGAACGAGACACATTAGAAGTTTTATTGTTATTACGTCTGCGGGCTTATTGTCCCGCAAAGCGTTAAGCTTAGTACAGCAGTGTTCATAGTCTTAGATAATTTATAATCTATAGTTATCTATTTTAGTGAAATGTATTCTAAGTTAATTTTTGAGTGACCATTTGTAACAAAAAGTTCCTAATAGGTTTCTGGTTACAATGGAATTTGAACTTTAATACGTATGACATTCAGTTTGTTGTTCCATAACTTAAAAATTATCTCAAATTCATAGTTCAAATATAGTTCACGAAATTTGAATACAAATCAATCGCTTATAGATCATAGTAGGGACTTGGTAATTTTAGTTTTTTTTTCCCACCCTTAAAATTGATTTATTTTTTATTTTGTAAGATATTTCACCGACACTACACCGTATTCTCGTGACTAGGCGATTGTAACTTGCTTATTTGATTGGAGTAATGCTGCATAAAGGTTACGAAGGTGAGTTATCCACGATCCATCGGTAGTAGTGGGCTATATTTGTATACACGCTGGGCACACCCTCACTGCCGCAGTTCTCTGAGCCGAAAGATACGATGCCCACCTGAAAAATATATTTTATGAGTGTTAAAACTTAAAATATTAGCCTCCTTACTAATAAACGTTGTATAGCGTCTGTATAGTTACACAACGCTTTGTCTTCTTCTTTCGAAAGTCAAATTACTGACGAATGAAAGAGAGAAATCGGTGTGTAACTATTCATCTGATTGGTCCATGGAGCACCGACGTGATATAACACGTTTATTAGTAAGGGGGTAAAACATTAACTATACAAGATGTTTGGAAGCTGGGTGGAAAGCCTTAAGGAGGTGATATTTGACTTCATTTGGAGCATTTTGAGTCATAGGTACATGTCTTAGATGACGTAGTTTTTTTTTTTTAATATTCCAATTTCAGACTGTTAATTGCCAACAATGCCCCAGTTTTGCTTGCTTAGATTCCAATTATCAGATTAGAAGTAGATCTTTTTAAGCATATAATGTCCCATTGCTGTGCAAAGGCTCCCCTAAATCTTACCAGGTACTCTTTCCTAATGCGTATCGGCAAGAGTGAGAAGCCCCCGACCTAGACGGAACGACAACCTTAAAAAGGTGTCTGGGACAGACTGGATGCGGAAGGCGGAAGACAGGGTGCTGTGGCGCAGCCTAGGAGAGGCCTATGTCCAGCATTGGACTGCGATAGGTTAAGTTGATTGATTGACTCTTTCCTTGGGCCAGATTTATGAATTAATGAAATCTAACCTGCACGTGACGTCCATCCCTAAACAGAAGCAGCGGGGCACCTCCAAAACCGGAACACGCGTCCTTTCCCTCCTCGCCTCCAGCACATAGTTGTCCTTCATTCACTGGGACTGACTCTCCGAAGATACGTTCGCAGTTCTCTAGGGGTACTAGAGGGACTTCTAACTGCTGTTGTCGGCTTACCTATAACCATAAGGTGAGAGAGACTAGAGCATTTACTTAGACGCGCGCATCTACGGTACCCCTAGCGATAGTTGCGGTGCTCTCAGTCACGGGTGCCGCTTAGGGGTACCGTAGATGCGCGCGTCTATGTGAGTGTGCCGTTTCGAACGTTAGTACGTAGTTTCCGTACTGTTCATATCTTTACTGTGGCATTATGTCAAACGCAGCGTCGAGCATTCGCAGAAACGGTACATCACACAAAATGCTTTTGGAAACTGAGCTTTTGGTTGTATTGTATAATTCGTAAGAACGTTACATTACATGGAAATGCTCGAGAAAATGCTGTAGTGTAGGTATACTCGCCTGTTTATTATAAGTTAGGTCGTCGTTTGTTTAGGATTTATGACATTGCAGTGCAGGAATGTACAAAGCATTTGATTTTAATTATTAGATACATTGGCCGTGTTTTACGTCCAAATTAAACCAGCACCTTTAGATTTTAGATTTTGAAGGAAATTCCTAATATATTTATTACTTCATATGTTTGAAAAATTCATTTGCTCGACAACGTAAATAACGCGATGAATTTTGTTGAATTGTCAAATGAAAGACATTGCAATTGTGACTGTATTACGCAATTACCCCGCAGGTACAATCTCCATGGATCAAATATTTGACGCCACTAAAACTCTGAAGACAATCCGTGGAAAAATAGTGTCCTCCTTCTACCAATAACCTTTTTGTGTACTAATATCCGTTCATTTCTTCGGTCGCTATTGTTTAACATCACACTTAGGCTTTATAAGCCAATCCTATTGAAAATTTACATTTTATCATAAAAAAAAACAATCAGAACATCAAAAAGGCTGGCTCCTAAATTGATTCTACGTAACAAAACATAATTGACAAACAAGTGTTTTAAATAATTGCCCATCCACAAAATTGGTCTCATACAACTACTGTTTTACCGCCAATCTATATTTTAACATTTGCATAATATCATGAATTTAAAAATATCCCAATCAGAACATCAAAAATGCTGGCTCCTAAATTGATTCAACGTAACCAACATGTTTGACAAAGACGTGTTTCAAATAAGTAGGGGAAGGTTGCGATCATTGGACTAGCTCTTTCATTGGACCACCAAGGTATTTCCAAAACTGTGCAAGCTAGCAATATCCAAACTAGTCGAAACGAGTCCGTGACGACTCAGTTGCACCCCCCTCTTACCTCAGTGACGTTGCGTCACGTGGCGAGGAGAGACGTGTGACGTTGTCTTTGCGGCGGTCAAAATCTAATTATTACACTCAGGACAGTTTGACGTAAGTATCATTGCATTCATATTTGTCTGCGTGCACTGTTATGAACTATTAGACAATTTAATTGTGATTCCATGAGTGTTATTCAATTTTGTCTAATCATGACCATGTATATTTTATTTTATTTTTTCTTAACGAATACCTTGTTGCCATCAATGGACCACAAGAGAGTTCCACCGTTGGACCGGTCCAATCATAGAAACTTTTTACTGTATTTTTCTGCTTATACTTAATTATGGGAATAGGTCCCGAGTATTTCACTAATTATGGAAAAAAACCATAGAAGAATCATTATAAATTTAAAATTCCAGAATTTCGCCGAAAAAAGGAAGTACTTTACATGGAATGAAACAAGTATGAACCTTGTTTTAGAATCAGTAAGGAAACAAAGAGTTGGTTTAAGTGAAGCAAGCAGAATATATGGAGTCCCGAAAGCAACAATTGCTATTACTACAAGCGACCTTAGCTTTCTTTAGACTGTATCTTAATTTTGATGACTTGTTGGTCTCGCTAAATGTGCCAAATGTAAAATTTTATTAAATACTAATTATGTAGCCTATAAATATAGTTTGTTTGCTTGTCGTATGTTATGAGTAATGTTTGTCTCTCCTCGTATGTCACAATTTTGTAATATTGATAATTATAATTAGTTGCCTCGATTGGACCACTAGAACAAATTTCTCGAAGTCCATTGATGGCAACCTGGTGGTTCATTGAAGGTGCCCATGGTCCAAAGAAGGCAACAGCTCAAGATTTTGTTTTCTTCGTTTATAGGAAAAAGTGTAAGCCCGAATTGTTTGTGCGTTTGATTATTATAAATAAAGGTCCTACGAAATAGAAATAATAAACTGCTTTCATTTTAACACTTACACTTTTTGAGGTATGAGGTCGTAAAGTTATGTGGTCCATTCATAGCAACCTTCCTACACTTCCACAAAATTGCTCTCATACAAATCACGGTCACAAATACAGACAAGGACACAACAATTAGCGTGACATGACATCCTATTATTAAAAACTGATGGATATCTTTCACTCACCACATTATTTTGTCCGGACAGTTTGCCCCAGCCAACAAGCGAGGCTCGTTCATTCAGTACTATTTCCGGCTTATCATTCAGGCAGATCGGAGCAGCTGTCACTGGAAAAAGAAAAAGGGTGTGATGATATGGGAGGATGAGTGATAGCCGGAAGTTCAGGCTATCAGTCTGTCAGTCAACAAACTGCGTTCAAGGGTAAAGGCAAGGTCAATTTAGCACAGTTCAGGCTAATTTGTGATAAAAATCTCTGTGAATGTAATGAACTCCATAAATTGAATTATGGGAACAATACCCATTGATAATAAGTTAAAAAGTTCTGCACATACACATCTCTTAGTTAGAAGAAAGCAGAACTGAGGCCTGCTGCTGTTTTATTCTGGTTTAGATCTCATAAGCACAATAGAAGATGCATCAGATTACCTAAAAGATCGTTTTGTCGAAGCTAGACTTAGGGCTGATTTTTCAATCATCTCATAACTTATTCGAGGGATAATTTTGAAATTTTGACAGTTAGGTATTTCATACAAAAACTGTCAAACGTCAAATTTATTCCTAGAATAAAAGTTATCTGGCGATGGAAAAATCAGCCCTTAAAGTGGTAAAAATATATGCTTCGTGTTCAATTGTCTATACATAAACAGAACATAAGCTTTGTTTTCCCAAAGGGTTGGGCAGAGCTGTACCTATAGAACACCCACACGGGGCGAGCCTATTGCCATCACCTGGGCACGAATTCAGACTCCTAGCTACTACTGAGAAATTCCAGATGAAAAAAACCCAATTATACTTTGCCCGACCCGGGAATCGAACCCAGGAAACCTCACGGTCAGCCGTAGCGCTTGCAAACATCAGACCAACGAGGTAGTGGAGGCAGTAGTACCTACTTGAAATCAAGAAAATATTAATCATCATCATCATCTGCCTGCCTTTTCCCAACTATGTCGGGGTCGGCTTCTAGTCTCTGAATACCAGTATTTTACAAGGAGCGACTGCCTATCTGACCTCCACAACCTAGTTACTGGTTAATACGATACCCAAGATATACAAGAAAATATTATTAAAAACCTGAATATTTAATCTCTTCCTTGACCATGACAAGCGCTATATCGTGTCTGAATATCTTCTGCTCGTACCCTGGGTGCACGATGACGTTCTCCACCTTGATGGCCTGGGTCGGGGGCGCACAGAAATAGTCGTTACAATCCGGGCTCCGGCCGATGTCCCATTCACCTACCACCACGGTTGATCTAGAACAAAAGACAGATATTAAACTGATCCTTCACAACATATTGACATTCTAATGATGTACAGTTTTTAAAATTAGTGAACCTTTAAAACTGCCACTGCTCTCAAAACGGTGAAGGAAAACATCGTGAGGAAACCGGCATGTCGTAGAACCAAAAATTCGAAGACATGTGACATTTGCCAACCCGCACTGGGCCCGCGTGGTGGATTACGGCCCACTTCCTCTCACCAAGAGGAGGCCTGTGTCCGAGCAGTGGGAACATTATAGGCTGATTATGTTATGTATGAACCTTTAAAAAATTCTGGCCTCTTTATAAAGCCGCGGGAGTGGCCGGCGAACGCTACATCCAAGTTGGTCGCAATTAGAGCTATCAAATATTTTTAGGACCCCAAAATGGGAATTATTAGAGATTCACAAGAAGAGGCGCAATCATTATTTTTTACATTAATATTTTTGAAAAAGCTAAATGGGAATTATTTAGTGCGATTGATAATGATGTCCTATTGATTTTGGTGTGTTGCTTGTTGCAGCGACCATCATCATCTGCCTAGCCTTTTCCCAACTATGTTGGGGTCGGCTTCCAGTCTAACCTGATGCAGCTGAATACCAGTATTTTACATGGAGCGACTGCCTATCTGACCTCCACAACCCAGCTACTGGGTAATACGATACCCCTTGGTAAGATTAGACTTTCGGGCTTCTGACTACCCGTAACGACTGTCAAAGATCCACGAATGACAGCCGGGACCAACGGCTTATCGTGCTTTCCGAGGCATGAAGGGGTCACGGTACGTAAAGATGGTCACCCATCCACAGACCAACCACCGTAAGCGTGCTTAACCACCTGTGCGGCTGTTATTATTTAGCCACGGGCCCCTCGCTTGTTGCAGCGACCATAAATCTTAAATGGTTTAGTTTGAAAACTAAAGAGCATTGGATTTTAAAGATGTTTATACTGTATTGATTTATTTGCATCTATTCTTTAGAAAACAGCAAAAGCGTCGATATTTTATTTAGCGATCCTGACGATCCAATGTTTTCCAAAGATATAAAAAGTATGGAAGGAAGGAGAATCTAATGTAAACCTTCACGGCCCTCACCCACAAACGCGAAAGTTAAAAAAAGCACGGTATGTACTACAGACGCCAGCACATCCAAGCTACTACAATCTGTCTAATATCTTTAATAGATTTTCAACTTTATCGCTACAGCATAAGGTTCAAGGTTGATTGGGAAAATTTGACAGTTGCGGGTAGCTTGATGTGCTGGCGTCTGTACCAATAAGAAATAAGGAGGACCTGGGGAAGACTTCGGTGAGACTCAGCCCAAGGAAGCATGGCATAAAAGGGAGGAGGCCTACACTCAACAGTCAATGGAACATGGCTGCCAATGAGGATGATGATGATAAGCAACTAACAGGTCAAAAGTACTATACTTACAATTTATATCCGTCTGGTTTGGCGAGAGCGCAGTGAGCGGCTGTCAAGATAACGCGTTTTCCTATGATAGAGCCGCTACACGCAAACCGCACGTTGCCTGTCTCTTTGTCTAAATCGAACGAAAATGAAAATATTAGTTTGGTAACTATACTAAACCCAATGGTCCTATTTTTGACTGACTTTAATTGGACTTTGCCTCATCTTCATCTCAGCAGCAAATTCATTGCTGGGCATAAGAATTGTATTGAAAGGGTATTCTCAACCGTTTCGATTGGAGACCTAAACACGCTTCGTCTTCTACGCTCATACCCTTCGGTCTATTCTGTAATAATCACAGAGTACTTTTTGATAGACTGAAATCTCACCGTGACAACTAAGGTGAAGTGAGCTTCAAGAGAGAGCTGTCAATAGTGTCAATCCCTAGCATCAGGTGGAGTGACAGCTCACTTGACACTTCACCTAAGTTTTTACGGTGACATTTTTACAGAATAGTCCGGTTGATGACACTATTGACAGCTCACTTCACCTAAGTTTTTACGATGACATTTTTACAGAATACACCAGTGATGATTCGTTTAATAACGACCTTATTTATAACAAAAATAGCATGCAAACGCCGCAGGCTATACCTAGCAGTCGTGAATATATCAGTCACGCCAGTGATACCCCAAGGGCTAAACAAAGCTGTTATTTTGTTATTAATCTCTCTATTCGCCAATGATGGTTTCTTGTCCCCAGTTTATATGTTACGGGACATAATTATAGTCCTTTACGGACCCGTTTGCCATTGGTTTACCTTGCCCGAACCGGCGATATCAGTCCCTAGACTTCAGAATGTTGTTACCGCGCGACGTTAAGGTGATATGTTGAAAAAAAACTTGGTTTTTCTATTTCGTGTAACTTGTTAAGTATGTGGAATAGGGATTTAACATTTTGGTATATGTTTTTTGACTATTTGGTCTACTATTATGTAAAAGGAATACAGGATTCAATGATTTTTACTCGATAAAAAAAAATTGCAAAGTTATATCTTTTTTTTACTTATTTCGACATCACGGCGGCGCGCCGAATAACTTTTAAGCATTACGCCGCCGCGGCGGCGTAATGCTTAAAAGTTATTCAATGGAATTTACTTTAAAACATAGATAATTATTATATCAAAGTTGTTAAATTTAATTCATTTATTTCGTTAAAAAAGGAGTAAATTAGTTTTGGCACATACATCGTTTTATTCCGAGCGCACGCACATTATAGCCATGTCTCTTCTTTTGCGTTTCATGGCAAAAGTAATTGCATCACTTTTGCTCGCTTAGTAGATTACGATTTATTTTCGAGGTAGCGCCTTAAAGCTAGGGATTCCTAAGACTGCGGAGGCCGCCACATAGTATCCGCAATGTACCGTCGAATGGCGACACTGAAACGTTATTTATGAAAGTAAGTTGATGTGTTTCCCTAAGACCAGTTTTTGGCACCTTGAAGTTAAACCCCAGTGTCATTGTTTTCATAACAGCCGTCACTGCGGCCATTATGTGGCGGCCACCGCTATCCTAAGAAACCCAAGCAGATATTCCTTAAAAAAAATCTGTTTGATAACTAAAAATTACCCATTCTGACAATTTTCTTCAAATCTTTTTTTTAAGATCATGAGAAAGTAAATCAACCCGTCATGTTATTATTATGACTTTTATCCGGTAACGAATGCCACCCAAAATGTCTTATTCCTTAAATTCATCGCAATATTTTGTTCTTTTTTGTAAACAATAGCCTATTCGTAACTTAATTCGTTTTTACTGTAATAGTAGCTGACGTAATCGTAGCTTTACGTGTAAAATTCTTTGCTGAGAACAGCCATTATTTAATTAATTCAGCCATTTCACCATTTTATAAAGATCAATAAAATGGATTATATAACTTACCTACTTATCCATAATGATTTGAATACTCTACTCGGACTACAATTTTGCAGTTAATATCACTTTGCTAATATTCATCTTTTTCTGGGTGGTATAGCCCAGAGATCCCCAAATAGTATCAATTCTGAACTTACGCGTAAACCCAACTCGAGCAGTCCAAGGTTGACTTCCAAGTCCATTGTAGTCGACTCCTCGCACCATACTCTGACCACACTTTTCTTGTCCATCCTGAAAGACCTTTCCACAGTCACAGGAAGGACAGCAAACGTAGTCCTCATCTCCTGCGTTACCGCATATCAACTGGTTCAGGCGGTGGAAGTATCTGGAAAGTATGATAAAGTAAGTACCTATGGTAAACTTTACTTGCGCGATGTAGGATTTGTGTGACGTCAGAAGCTTGCGTAGTTCGTAGGTATGAGCGGTATACAAATATTTTATTTCCTTTAAAGCTTTCTACCATCTCGGTCCTGCATTAACTTCGCTCTTCCAAAACTTAAAATTGCATTATACAAGTAAAGCCGAATTCCGCCAAAAAGCTTATATGAAGATCCAAAAGTATAGTGATGATCTAAGTGTAAAAGGAAGGCCTAAGTATGCTTGCCCATTCAAATTTGTTACTTACTTATCTGAAGAAAAACATGAGAAGTCCATGAGGTCTTCTAGGATCGGACACGAGCTTACTGGTACACATGTAGTATTTTGTGGGCATGGACTCTGAAATAAAAATATTAAATCACATTTTTAATTACATCACTTAAAAACATTTGGTCTATTCTGTAAAAATGTCCCGTGAAAACTGAGGAGAAGGAAATTTGAAGTGAGCTGTCATTCCTCCTAATGCTACGGATTGACACTATTGACAGCTAACTTCAAACTCACTTCGCCTAAGTTTTCACGGTGAGATTTTTACAGAGAGCTAAACATGGCACAGTTTTGTTTTCACGCATGTCTAGGTACTTTGACTTTATGAGCCAAAGTAGAATAGATACTTAATTAAAGATAATGTACATCATCATGATTTGGACATTTAGTTGCCTCTAAATGTTAGTTGACACTTCAGCTGTGATGCCACATTTTGATATAAAATTCTAGTTCGAACTGTACACTATAACGTTTTATTGACTAATTCAGCTACCTGTGACGTATCATAAAAATAATCAGGGAAACCTAAAGAGTTTCCCTGATGGATTACCTGATTATTTTTTTTATTTTAAATCATAATGTCTCGCATCACAGCTGAAGTGGAAAAATATCAACATACTTTTGGAATGCAGTGTACCTACGTATTCTCAGTTCTCAATTATTATCTACAGTAAGTGTGTTTATAATAAAACCGATAATCGTCCAGCTAGAAAATACTTACATTTGGGAAGCATATTTAGTAGGTACAATTTACTTTAGGAATGACAGCATCGGGGTAATGTTTTAAATGATACAGAAATGATTACTTACTGCAGCCGGTCGATTCTGTAAAAAAACTCACCGTGAAAACTTAGGTGATGTGAGTTTGTTTTTGCTAAGAATTGACACTATTGACAGCTCACTCCACGCTCACTTCACCTAAGTTTTCACGGTGAGATGGTTACAGAATCGCACTGCAGTGCTATTCTGTCAAAATCTCACCGTGAATGCTTAGGTAATGTGAGCTTGAAGTGAACTGTCAATAATGACAATACCTAGCATCAGGTGGAATGACGGCTCACTTTAAGCTCGCTTCACTTAACTTTTCATTGTGAGATTTTTACAGAATAGACCAGCTGTGGTACCTATAAGTTAAATAAATTGATAATGAACTTACCCGTATACTTAAAAGCTCGTCATCGGACTTGATTCCTCCCATTCCAACGCTTAGACCTAAACCTGAAAACATTTTAGTAGATTACGTCATGATTCCAACAGGTATCACGTCTCGATGAAGGAAAGAAACAAAAAGAGAGAAAAATTGTTTATTTTGCACACAATTCAAAATCGTGACTGCCGTAAACCCGCTAACAGACGCTTCATTCGAATGAATAAGTCTCATTTTTGTTTCACTCCACTCCACGTTCAGAGGACATCGACCAAATTATATGATCTATCTTATAGGAATGAACATTATTTTATCCGCTCCTTTCATTTCATTTTAGATGATTCGGTAGGCGTGTGAAAGACACCTCTTTTACTCGAACGACGTTAAATCGCTCGTGAAAACATTTTTCACTTTGTGTTCAGCGGTGCTATTCTGTTAAAATCTCACCGTGAAAACTTAGGTGAAGTTTCGACCGACAGACGTTTCTTCGATGCCGAACAAAAGGCAAAAATTAACGAAAAGTGAAGCATCTGATATCGGCCTAAAGAGCGATAATAAAAAGCCGTCATTTTAAATAATACAACCTAAATCTAATTGGCGACTGTGTAAGACCGAGACTTTTATGATCTATATTAATTAAGATAAATTGGTGTATTATATATATATTGTATATTGTGATAAGTTGGTGTGTGGTGGTGTATAAGTGTAAAAAGGGGCCTACATGGTACCTAATTAAGAATTACCTACTCAAAAGTTGAATGACGTTTAGGATTTGGTTAACCAATATCCTCATGACAGACGGCTGAATATGTCTAAAAAAAAAGCTAAAAGCCGTATATATTCAAAGTTCGATGATAGATACGGCTTTCACACTCAAGTAGGTAACGGATCTAGCAAAACTTCTCAACTCGACACAAATTGATTGGTTCTTTGTCTCCAGTCAGACCTTCTCTACCACCAGATGCATCAGATTTGACCTTGTTTGACAGTAACACATACCTACTTACTACGCTTTTGTAATTTGCAATACTCTATGTTTATCTATGTACCCACATGGTTCTACTCATATTTCTGTTTAATTGACATAAAAACGAACAGCATCATAATGCAATAGTAATTCACCGTCAAACACGTCCTTGATTCAAATGATGTTATCATTTTACTGTGTGCCCTGGATGCCTACCATGATCTAATTAAAAACGATTCAAAAGCAAGACATTTCAGTTTATGTTCCTAAACTGGATCGCTTCAAAGTCTTACCATGACGTCCAATACACTCATCGGCATTTGGATCGTTAAAAGTGAATGAAAGATCGCAATTTGTGGCTGAACCGCATTTGAAACGTTATTGGTGAAAAAGAGACAACGCTATTATTAGCAAATAAGTTTGTTTCACGCACATTTTAGTGTCCGACACGTTCAGAAGCGAGTAACATTTTATTTGTTCTTAACTCGTATATCATTATATAAAAGTAAAACAGACACTCAACAATTGTTTTTAAGATTCCACGTTAATACGTTAACTATTATTAAAATAATTCTTAGTCAAAGTAGATATTTATTTACCTTTTGCTATTTATTAACCAAAAAAATATTTCTATTTCGACGTAATCTGTTTCGAACGTACCAGAGTAAAAATAAGTTGTGCGAGTTGTCAGTTTAACTAGATACGTAGTCTGTGGAGTTGTGATCCCCGTATTTAAATTATTGTACTATGTGGTTGTGATTACGGTGGGAAAATTAAAGTGAAGTGTATAAGTTTAACATTATTTCAAGGAATGTCGTAAGTATTTAACTTCTTCAAAAAACTCAAATAAAAGTAGTTCATCAGACATCTGTAAAGAAAAACAAATGCGGTTAAAAAATGCATGTAAAATAAGTATTTTAGACTTTAAAGGAAAGATTAAAGTACACTTACATTGGTTTTTGTAAAATTCCACTAAAATAGCACAAAAAAACGTCGTTTTCGCCAATAATTCACAAAACGTTTCAGTTTATGTAGAGAAATAGTAACTTTTAGTGAATCGCTTATTTTGACAGTTAGCGTTTCAGTTTGAGCTGCTCTATGGACGTTATGGTACCAAACACAGTACAAAATTAAATGAATGAACCCAAAACTTGCGACTCAGTTTGGGATATTCGCTGTCAGATGGAGTGACCTAAATTGAATCGTTAAACTGACGTCATGGTACGAATTAGACGAACAGTTCAGTTTAGGTCCTAAAATGGATCGCGATAAGAGGTTGTGGTAGGCCTCCTGATCGAGGCTAGCCTTTGTGTCCTCAGTCACCTGCAATTATTGGGTGCATGATTTGTTCCAATTACATGACATGCTGGAAACAAAGTACCTATTGAGTAATAGGTGGGTACTAGACGAATCCATCATCAGTTCATCACCATTCTCCTGTCCTTCATCCCAATATATTTGGGGTCGGCGCAACATGTATTTTTCTTCCATACTCCTCTATTAGTCGTCATCTCGGTAGTCAGCGCCTTTCTAACCATATTATCATCATTCACACAATCCATCCATCGGAAACGATGCATCGTTTCTTTGGTCTTCCCCTACTCTTATAGCCAACATAACTAAAACTTAAAAAAAAAACTTATACTTAACACTTTCCTCACAACAAAGGATGAATCCATCTGAACTAATAATATAAAGAGGTAGGTAAAACTGTTCTAAGGGCCCATTCGCACGTAGGTACCACAACCACACCATATCGCAGCGCCAAATGTGGTCAAGGTGTCGTTACGTGTGAATAGTGTCGCTGCGGCTTCTTGCGGTTGCGTTGTGGTACCTACAAAATGTTGTGTTAACGTTGTGTATGCGAAGTGGCCGGCCGCTAGTTCGCGGTGTCACTGGTAGTTGCGTTGTGGCTGCGATATAGTCGGTATCACACACGTGGTCGATAATTACGGCAAAATGTGGTCCGTGTGAATTTAAATAATTAGGGACCGCCCTCGTGTTGTGGTTGTGGTGCGTGTGAAACAAGCCTAAGAGGTAATCTCTGGAAGAACTGCATAGCTATTCACAACTACCCGACAGGCTATCCGCTATATCGAAAAATGTGTCTGCCTAACAACGCAATGAATGTTGTCGAACTGTCAAAATGAAACGCATTGCTACTGATAGTGTGTTACGCAATTACCCTGCTGATTACAAGGATTTTTTAACAGATAGAAAGCTACATCACTGCCGAGTGCCATTAGGTACCTATAGTTGACTTCCAGGCGGACGAAAGTCGCGAGCAGACGTTAGTTTCTAATATCGATGGAAGGTCAGATAGGTGCCTGATTTTGAAAGGCTCCTTGAATTAGGTATGTGGATCGCTGGTTTGCGTTCGTTTGATACCTAGGGGAAGGTTGCTATGAATGGACCACATAACTTTACGACCTCATACCTCAAAAAGTGTAAGTGTTAAAATGAAAGCAGTTTATTATTTCTATTTCGTAGGACTTTTATAAATGTATAATAATCAAACGCACAAACAATTCGGGCTTACACTTTTTGCTATAAACGAAGAAAACAAAATCTTAGGCTGTTGCCTTCTTTGGACCATGGGCACCTTCAATGAACCACCAGGTTGCCATCAATGGACTTCGAGAAATTTGTTCTAGAGGACCAATCGAGGCAACTAATTATAATTATCAATATTACAAAATTGTGACATACGAGGAGAGACAAACATTACTCATACCTACACATACGACAAGCAAACAAACTATAGTTATAGGCTACATAATTAGTAGGATCTAATAAAATTTTACATTTGGCACATCTAGTGAGACCAACAAGTCATCTAAATTAAGATACAGTCTAAAGGAAGCTAAGGTTGCTTGTAGTAATAGCAATTGTTGCTTTCGGGACTCCATAATTATATTCTGCTTGCTTCACTTAAACCAACTCTCTGTTTCCTTACTGATTCTAAAACAAGGTTCATACTTGTTTCATTCCATGCAAAGTACTTCCTTTTTTTTGGCGACATTCTGGAATTTAAAATTTATAATGATTTTTCTATGGTTTTTCCATAATTAGTGAAATACTCGGGACCTATTCCCAAACCAGAAAAATACAGCAAAAAGTTTCTATGATTGGACCGGTCCAACGGTGGAACTCTCTTGGGGTCCATTGATGGCAACAAGGTATTCGTTAAAAAAAAATTTAAATAAAATATACATGGTCATGATTAGACAAAATTGAATAACACTCATGGAATCACAATTAAATTGTCTAATAGTTCATAACAGTGCACGCAGACAAATATGAATGCAATGATACTGACGTCAAATTGTCCTGAATGTAATAATTAGATTTTGACCGCCGCAAAGACAACGTCACACGTCTCTCCTCGCCACGTGCCGCAGCGTCACTGAGGTAAGAGCACTGCAACTGAGTCGTCACGGACTCATTTCGACTAGTTTGGGTATTGCTAGCTTGCACAGTTTTGGAAATACCTTGGTGGTCCAATGAAAGAGCTAGTCCAATGATCGCAACCTTCCCCTAAGCACTAAGTTACAGGTTCGCATCCTTGCATTTGGTGAATTTTTCAATGTCTAGCCTACTTTTGTCTTAGATAGGTACATACACGACGACGACGCCAGCAAATCAAGCTACCCAAAACTGTAAATTTTTCCCAATCAACCTTGAACCTTACGCTTTAGCGATAAAGTTGGAAATCTATTAAAGAAATTTGTCAGATTGTAGTAGCTTGATGTGCTGGCGTCTGTACATACATAACATCACGCCTGTTTTCCCCGAAAGGTTAGGCAGAGGCGTACCTACCTAATAGTACACTCACATCTCGCCAGTTATGTTTGAGTCTATCTAGGTATTACTTATATCTAAAACACAACTGACTTGGTACAGTCAACAGCAAAAGTAGATGATCAAAATCAGAAATTCAATACTAATGTAGTAGTGTAATGTAGTTCGCGTCAGAACTCTGCCACACAGCCACACAGTCTCTGCACACAGCTCAACAACAACAACAATAACAGCAACAGCTCTGCCATACAGTTCTGACGCGAACTCCGTTATTTAGTATTGAATTTCTGATTTTGATCATCTACTTTTGCTGCTGACTGTACCTAAAGGATAACTTCAAGTGCCCGCAAAAGATAACGTCCGATGACATTTAACATTAACATAATTTTAGTAGGCATTACTTGTTCCTTTGTTACCTATTTCACGTGAATAAGTATTATGTTCGCATATTTATTTTAGTGGTTATTTTATTCAGTACTACTAAGTAGGTAGGTTCCTAAAGTTATTCAGTTGTCCTCTAGTTTTTTTGACAAATTAAAACCTACCTTCCTATGTGCCATTAAACTAGAGTAACGTTACAAACAATGGTCCTCATTGTTATCAATGCGCGTTCAGTGCAATTAAAATTAGCATACAAATGCAGGGTTCAAACACAGAACATGAACCCTACAAAGTTAACATTGTAATGAATTAAGATGATATCACGTTACGTACCTAATCTAAAACATATTTTTAAAACAGACAAGAGAATACCTATGGCTTAAAACTTGTCAATGAAATCTAATATAAAGTAAATAAAACTGTTACTGTTACCCTACATCATCCCACTGCTGGGCAAAGGCCTTTCCCCATGACTTCCAGCTCTCTCGATCCAGGGCTAAAGTGGACCACTGGTCGTTTGTTTTTTCCAGATAAAAAAATATTAAATTAACAACTAACATTACAAAAATAAATTAATAAAATAAATTAAGTAGGTACTTATACTTACTTCCAAATTGTGCATTAGTCCATTGGAACACACAGAAAAACAGTACGTAAACACACACTTTGTTAGCCATAGTCATTATTTTAACATTAATAATTAAAATCTTAACAACAAACCACGATTTTCACTAAAAATCCCACACAATTTTCAAAAATTTTTGTTACTATGTCCGAAAGTGTTCCCTATATTTTTTTTACAATGTCAGAAATTTGTCCTGTATTTTTAACGACCGGCGGGCGGCAAAATAATGTTATATGATGATGAAATGTCGGCATCGTTGGATGGGCCACAACAAAAATGATACGCTACAGAGCCTCCATTTCGACCGGCATGGTTCAGAGGTTGTGAATCTTCGGTTGGTGTGGCTATTGTTACGGATATGAACATTTTTATTCACACTTTTTTGCGAACGAATTTTGTTAAACATTTATTCATAGATGTAGCAGCTCCCCTCAGTTAATTCTGGGCAATTAGCTTAATATGTATATTATATCTATTATACTAATAATAAAGCTGAAGAGTTTGTTTGTTTGTTTGAACACGCTAATCTCTGGAATTACCTCGGATTTGAAAAAATCTTTTTGCATTTGATAGTCCAATTCTTGATGAAGCCTATAGGGCTATAATTATAATCAAATACTTTATTTGCATAACTAGCTGACCCGGCAAACGTTGTTTTGCCATATAAATTATTTCTAGCTGCCCGGCGCTATCGTTCGCGTGGTTTCCAACCCCTTACCCTATCCTACTCTACTCCTACCCTACTCCTACACTACTCCTACCCTCCTCCTACACTACTCCTACCCTACTCCTACACTACTCCTACCCTACTTCTACCCTACTCCTAACCTACTCCTACCCTACTCCTACACTACTCCTACCCAACTCTTACCCTACTCCTACCCTACTCCCACACTACTCCTACCCTACTCCTATAAGTAAATAAAAGTATTAAATACTATGTCCGTCTAAAACCGGATAAAAAGCCGGATCCTATGTCCGTCTCCTGGTTCTAAGCTACCTACCTCCCCACCAATTTTCAGCCAAATCGGTTTAGCCGTTCTTGAGTTATAAATAGTGTAACTAACACGACTTTCTTTTATATTTATAGATTATAATTATAATCATTATCATTACTTTTTTAAATAACACAGACATAAGTATCAGAGTTAATAATACACATGATAATGTTTTAAAGATCACAATGTTTTCTTTAGTACCTACTATATCGTCCCAATAGATGTCGTTACGTGTTTCCACATATTGCAATAAAAAGTTGTTATAGAATGCTTTAAATTGATTATATCTTTTAATAGACTGAAGCGATTGCGATGAAACAAAGACTAATCACTACTCCGAGTTCTACACTATATTTGAGCCATATTGGTTTGGTACTTTTGACGTTGAACCTGTTCAAATGAAAAATCTGTCACATCCAAACAGACAAACAGACAAAAATTCCAAAAATTGATGAAATGGCATGTGTTGGTTATCCTTTAACACCCCACCTATTTTTTTTTTTTAATATATTCAATGTACAGAAACGCCTCGTCTACAGATTTATTATATGTATAGATAGATAGAGTATAGAAGATTATAGATATTATGTTAAAAAAGTGTTACAGGTACATAGTAACATCAAGCTACGACCCAAGTTGAGCAAAAAGAAAAAAAGTCTGAAAAAATGCTAAGTGAAAACGAAGTAGCTAATAAAGCGGACGGGTGATCCTATGCGACGGGGTGGGTTGAAGGAACAAGAAATTTCACGCGGACAAAGTCGCGGGCAGAAGCTAGTTCAAAATAAATGGTTACAAATTTTAGCCAAGTGCTTTGAAACCGCACCTCAAGTAAATTATATCCCAAAACTAAGTTATATCTAAGTACTTTGCTATTGCCGATAAACCGGCTGGTAAAGATTGGCAGCATCTGAAAGATGAATTTATTTATTTTATTTATTATTTTTTTTTTTTTTTGTAAGTAGGTTTGTACAAACACTTTTACACGTCAATCATGTTTTTTTTTAAAACTAGATGAAGTCGGCGTTTCCTATCTGACTACTCTGAGAAGAAAGGCCGAAACAAACTCAGAGGTCACAGTCTCTTTTAAAGTCCAGACATAATCTTGGTCAGGTTATATGAAGACCATGTAGATCGATGTCTGAGGTGGTCTTTTGAGGAAAGAACCACACAGATTGAGAGGACCTGTCCAGTCAGTGCACGCATTTGTCAAAAATCGTGCAGCTCAACTCAAGACTTAGGAGCTCAACGATTCGACGAACAATACCAAAGAAAGGACATTTGGGTAGGCCACATAAATTACTCAAACTGCCAGACCATGAGAAAAAAAAAAAAAGAACAGAGAGAATAATAAAAAAAAATATATAAGTATGTAAAATGACCCACATCGTCTTCACATTCACAATGAAAAAATAATATAATACTTTACAAAGTAAGCAAATGTCATTGTTGTCAATTATCTTCTATCCTACTTTGTTGTGCCCGAGAGGGTCCACAATGATCATGTCTTTGTAAAAAAAAAAAAAAAATACATTTATTTAGTACAGACTAAAAGGCACACAATATAATATACCTACCTACACCAGATAAAAAAAACGTACAACCTACACATTACAACATTGTTGATTTGTGGTCGTTTTGGGAAAGTGGACGAAATGGGAAATAGACATTTAGGGAATTACCATTTTGGGAAGTGGACGTTTTGGGAGAGTGAACGTTTTGGGAAGTTGTCGATATGATATCTAAAGGGGTTGGTCCTTTAGGTTCATAACGACAACTTCCCAAAACGTTCACTAATTACGTTGTCGTTATGAACATAAAGGAACCAACCACATTAATAAATTGAGTATTGATTAATTGGCATTGTCCTCGTTTTATCCCTGAGTGAATAAATTGAGCTGTGGTCAAGTTTTAATAAGAGTTGCCTAAAAACAGTTGACGATCTCTGGTGGTAACATGATTCACCGCAACAAACGTTTGCTTCAGGTTGGTGCAGGCATTTACACCTATTCATTATTGTATGGGCATCAGATCACGCACAATACAAAGTAGCACCTAGGAAACCAGATATTATAGCTTTTTAACCATTAATCAACACAATGGGTACAAGTGGACTAGATTTATAATTTGGTAACTTTTGGCTTGATTTTTTGTGCCTTTTGGAACTCCATAATTTTTGCGACCCAAATAATTCTGCTATTCTTCTCACGGTTTGTTGACACACTCGTGCTTAGGTAGGTAACTAATTATAAATTTTGGCGCAAAAGCCTTGATCAATGCTACAACACAAGCCAGGATCTGCCTGCCAAAAATTGCAGTCATATCAATTAAATTAACTTTAAGTAGAGATTTATGGCTACCGTTGAAAGTTGTGTTAGTGACGAATTGGTGCCCATTATTTAAGAATCTAACAGTATATCTACGATCTATTAAAAAATTCAACGATAAAAATCTGCAAAAGGTACGAGTGTAGAATGCGGTTCGCAAGCCGCGGTGTGAACGAAGCGTGTCCGTCTAATCTTTGCAAGATCAGTTTTTATTCTCTTATTGTAGTTCTTTTTTGTGGGGTCTGGTGTCGTTCACATCATTGGGTGACGGACACTGGACTCTTAACAATGTCTTCATTCCCAGAAATAGAAGACCCGATTATAATTGGATCTGTTTCCGTGCCTATTCGATTTTTTGTTACTGCTGATAATTAGATATTGTAGCGTTAAATGTTAGAAACGTTGTGTTTTGTATATTAATGCCACCTAGGTAAATATTAATCTACTGAAATTTGACACTTATTTTGACCGATCTTAAATGCAATATCCAAGCTAACATAATTCCCTGCTCTAAAAACGACGAAAGAAAACATCATAAAACCGGCATGTAATAGAACCAAAAATTCGAAGAGAAGTGACATCTACCAACCCGCACCGGGCCCGCGTTATGGATTAAGGCCCACTCCATCTCAATTATAATATACTTTTAATGTACCTACAAAGTATATAAAAAAGAGAAGATCTCATTGGACATCTAAAAATTCCTCCGCATAGCTGTCAATGTCACAAAAGTGCCCGTAAGGCTGGCTGCGTTGCCATGGTTGATGGTAATTTAATGTTTTTAGTATATTAAAGGTACCTGCCTAATGAATATTTATTATACAACATAAACACTCTGTCACGCACTGTAGGTACCTATATATTCATTATATTTACATCATTCAGTAAATTTTTCAAAAATACTTTCTCATGACTACAACGAGACCATAGGACAATACAATGCATAGCTACCTAATAGCTAGTTGCCCAGTCCTATTTGCCCAGTTCTATTCGCCTACATCCGCAGGTTGTAGCCAGCTCGTTCCCGCCATGACATCAACATTGTTTCAAGCACGTAACACATTAGGTACTTCCTAATCAGATAATGAAACAATTTCATACAATTAACCGGCGCGGATTTTGGAAATGACGGCACCATTGTTGGTCGGCCTTTGATTAATGACACGAGGCTGTTTACCGTATAATTATTTACCATGTTTTGAGATGATACCATATTATTAGTAGCAGCATGTTTAGATTTTAAAATCATACCAATAAAAATCGATACACACACTACGAAGAGAAGTGAATCGATACCTACATATGTCAAACAACGGGTAGGAATATTTTTCCTATCCTATAATACTATAGGTAGCTATCGATTTTGATAGTAGGCCTACAAAATCGTTCAATGTACAAAAACTCCATGGAAATAACTAAGTAGGTACTATATAAGGTCAATAAAGAACTCCAAAAATAAATTATAATTAAAAGAACATCTGTCGATTTTGAATCAACGTCACAGTGTATCGAGAAAAAATGGCATAACTATTTATATTTATTTTTCGTAAATTTTACAAGGACTTGGACCAAAAACAATGTTCGTATAGTTAAATTCTAATTTTGTGAAGTATTTAAAAGCATCAAACTAGTGCCCCATTTTTCAGATGATTATCTACTAAACTGCACGGAATTTTCGCTTAGACGCTGAAATCAAAAGTGACAGACACACAATTACCATCATCATCCCTCCAGCGTCTTTCCATCGAACACCATGAAATTAGCAAGTAGCGCCTCCGAAAAAAATGTTTGTTTCACCTATTATGTGTGTCTTGTCAATGGCATCAAACCAGACGGGAACATAAGCCCCAACTTTGGGCCCAACGAAAAGGGACCTTTACATATGATAGATGTTTCATCTGTCCTTCCTGATGAGGTAAGTCTTTTACTACGTATTTATCTGTACGAAACTATTAAGAACATGTCAATACTAACCAGTTAATTGAAACGTTATTACTATCTTAGGATATTCCCGAAGACCATCCCATACAAGTAGAAAGATCTAAAGCACTTCACGAACTTACTGAATCATATAAGAAAGCCGAACTAGATGAAAAAGCGAGAGAGGAAGAGGCCGACTCATCCCGATATGTTAGCAAGTTTTTCTATTGTTTTTGCGCAATATTAGCTTTGATTGTTAACATTTATACATTGAAAGTGACTTTGTACTAGCCAACAACTACTTCGGGAGAAGATAGCGACTTATCTGAGAATGATGAAAGTAATTTCCTTCCTTGCGACAACCCAAATGTTTTAAAACTAACCAAAATGAAGTGGTTAAGTGAGGATCCAGACGATGGTCTTGATTCTAGGTATGTATCTAAAGATAAAATAATTATAAGACGCGGCTGCTGTCATCAATATACACTGACATGGTGTCGTTCCAGAAATGTGAACGCATTGACAGGGGCAAAATTAACACATAAGAAAAGAAGATCTTAATAGTATCCGGAGATGATGAAAAGTAGGTAATTTCACTGGTAAAACGTGATTGTGAACTAAACTGGTCAGTATACTACTGTAGTATTAAAAAAATTACCAACATTAACACTATTTCCAGTTCACCATCGCTATCACCTAATACATCAAGCTCTAACTGTAGTCAAGCTTCCGAAAATGAGTTCCAAGAACAGAACGATTTCGAAGACAAATACTTGTCGACTATACTGCGGCTGGACAAAGAACATAACATGTTTGGTTTGTCTAATATAGCCATAGTTGGAGCCAAACCATCTAAAGTAAAACGTAAAGATGATGAGAAGGCTGTGTTTCATCAAACAGCTATCGTACAAATATGTTATAGCGGGTATTGCTGCAGAAATAAGGTTGGTTCCATTTTACAAACATTTAATTATGTATTAGTAGGAAAATATGTTTCTTTACTTTAAATATGTGCTCTTTGTCTGTTTTAGAGTAACACTGATTTGCCAGCATCTTTAAAGGTATCATTTACAATATTTGTTGATAAATCTTTATAATGTTTAAGTAATTAAATACATTGAAATGTTTCTTTATTTTAGTGTGGCGGCGGCTGTCGAAGCTGCTGTTTCGATGCAAATTGCACATCATGTGCGACCTGCGAGCCTTCTTTCTACTTAGTAACTAATTCTTTTCTATTATTTGTTTTGTGTTTTGCCTTCTGGATCAAAACTTATAATTCTTTATATTTTTTTCAGGATGATCCACCGTGTACAGGAGGTGCTGTAAGTAATCATGAGTGATTTACAATGTTGATTTACAAATCAGGCTTATTTATCTAACACTACATCTTCCCAATTTATCTTCCCAGTGTTCTACGTGTTGCAGAGGAAGTAGTATTTGCAAGGTCAGCAACAAAGTTTTCATAATGAATACTTAAGTGCAAAAGGTATTTTTAATTCGAACATTTTCCACAAATATTTATTGGATTTTTTATGATTTATCCGCAGTTCAATTCCTGCCCACCTTTTAGTTGCGCAGTGGATTGCAATAAGTGCTATGGCTTAAAGGTTTGAATGATAAATATGAATATGTCAGTTTTTACGTCATAATTATTACCTAACAAGAGATATTAAAATAAAGATTTAAAATTTCAGATAAAACTGAATCGCAAACCAAAATTCGAACAACCACCGGTCGAATTAACTCCGCGTTCCAGTTGCGTACTGCAAAAAGTTGGTATTATAGATACTAACAATATATTTATATATTTAATCATATAGATTTAGATTTGTTATAGCAAAAACCGCAGTGATAAGCCGTAACAGGGAAATGAATATGCGTTCTTCTTCTGAGCGTATCGATGACAAAAAGTTCAAACATCTTTGGCCCAAAATTCGGATTCGCGAACTCCGCTCACTGACGCAGTCATAAGATCATCAAGTACACAGGTGACAGGGCAAGCGGCGCAGGATGGAATTTGTTGTCTGTGGGGAGGTGCCGCATACGCACTTGAGAACTGAGCCGTCCGTGGACCCCCATCTGTGGAGATTCTTTGCTCCGGTTGAGTTAGGTCCGAAATCTATTTAAAAACTACCTGTTTGAATTAACGAATTTTCTTCGTCCTCCAGCCAGTAGCAGCTCGGTCCTGCCACCACCTGCCTCGTTGTATCCCGCCATCTTCTGGCTTTCCCTACCTGATGCCATGCTTCTGGCCAGCTCGACCATCAGCCCCGTGTCCCACACCAACCCGATGCTTTCATAATCCGCCCTGTCTGCCAGCCAGGAAAAGAGCGCGAGTTCCTATACCTAAAGAATACATTTGCTCACGGGTAGGCACCTACGTTTTCTAAAATTAAAGTAGTAACTTAGAAACCTCTATACTTACAATATATTAGCATCAGACACCTAGTTGGTTCCTCTTCTTTCAAGTCGGCACATAGCGAAATTTATACAAGAAGGTTCGCTCATGTAGTGGTAAAAGAGTGACAAGTAGCGCGTCTGACAGCCCAATATGCGCCGGACCAAGGCTTAGACAGTCGTACTAATAGAACCTTGCTGTGAACCTAGATTTATGAGCAGGATGCAAGAAATGCCTTCAAACCGTGTCTTGAAGTAATGACATTCTTATTAAATAATGCCAATATCTGCCAAATGTATGTACTAAAACTAGTGTTACGTGTTTAAGTTGTTTATGTAATAACTAACTGATCATAACTGGGAAATAAATGATTGTTGAGATGTTGGGAGTGTTTAGTCTGTGGTCAGGCAAGTGACACAACAAATAATAAAACTGTAACTAATGAATTTACGTTTTAATTAATTAACCAAATTAACGAGATACAACAATTATTATTTATAAAACTTTTGAAGGTGATAATATTTTTCAACATTTGAAAATTCTGTCCTTTCAGAAATGCGAGGACGAGGCAAAGAAAACGACGTGTGTTAATGATATATGCCCTGGTGTAAGTAAAGAAAAACTCACTTTTCAAATAATTATATTTCTGAACCAAGGTTATCCCGGACAGATAGGTTATGGGTTCACACTGGACGCCTGCGGGTAGATATCACCATTGAGATCGATCGCAGCAAAGGTGGCATTATCTGGTTATTAGCCCAGGGTGCGTTCTTCCCGCGGCGGTTTTTTTTCGCGCACTGGATTTGCAACGCATTGCTTAGTGCCGAGAGTTGAAAATCCAGTGCGCGATACTTTTACGAGTTTTACGTCCGTGCGAACGTGAAAAAAAAAAGGAGAGTGGTGTTACTTTTTTTTTTCAGAAAAATACACTTATGAGAGAGGCTTTTGAAAAAAGATTTGGAGGAGGACAAAAGAAATAATAATGGTTTTACCGACATCTTCACATCGCAGTCATAGCTGCTGCAATTGTCCATGCGTAAGTAATCTAAGAAATATCTTTCTTTATTAACTAGGTTACTTGTAAAATATTAAAATTATTCATTAAAAAAAATTTCAGGATATTATTGCCCCTCAAAAATCAATAGTAGAAAACGAAACTGAAATTCTTGGAAAAGGGAAGAAGAAAAAATACGTGAGTGTATCCAAGTATATTTGCAAAAATTTTGGTGGTTTGTCAGTAGCGCAGGAATATGCCCTGTTCGGCCAAATGCTGATGCCGTGTGTGTGAGCTTATAGAATGTAAGCTAGTCGAATGCACGTTACAAGTGAATGCTGAAATTCATCAGCGCCTTTAGCTAATTACCTGCCTAACTACCTAGCAAAGTACGGTACGGGTGACAAGCAGTAGCTTTCAGGGTCGACAGGACAGGCGTCGGCTTTTCTAGTTAGCCGACTGTTATTTATTCCCTTAAATATCTATGGCCCTTACCATACCACATTTGATTTTGGGTAAACCTTACCTTGCTTTTTTAGGGAACCCTGACCCCATTTTTTTGGGGAACCTTATGCCAAGCACTAAGATTACAGAATTTGTTCAGTATTCTTCGGCCTAGAAGTGGTTTGCGTTGGCTGGTGATCACAACGACTGTCCCAAGAAGCTTATAGATACACACTCGACACTGGACACTCTCTTTCTAAGTACACACAGAACGAGACAGGGATATTGTGTTTTCTTTGTCATGTGTAGGTATGTATTCAGAAAGAGAGGTCCGACTACAGTAGTCTTCACTTAGGTATGTACAGTGTTGCCTCCACTTTTATCTATAAGCTTCTTAGACTGTCCATAGATTATTTAAGATTATATTTGTGACTAGCTTCTGCCCGCGGCTTCGCCCACGTGGATGTCGGAAATTATCCCACGGGAACGTACTATAGAGGTATGAGGAACAGGGTGTAAAGTTCACTCAACCTCCATAGAAAAGGGAGGATCCTCCGACCAGACGGGTGTTGTGTCTGGCGGGCAACTGCCCCATGATTCATGTCGGGCCGTTGTATCTATGCTAGTGGCGCGGTAAATTCTGCTTGCGCGATGCAGGATTTGCGTGACGTCAGTATGACGCGTTGTTCGCATGTGGCGTTGAAGATATCGCTACAGTACTACCGGGAGAAAAATTTGCCTACGTCCGGCCAGCACGCGTAGCATGAGCACCGGTTTGTCGACGGAAGAGTAGACAAAGATGACGTTCCGTGTAGACAGTACGACGGCAGCAAAATAGAAAGAGTCAACTGCACTTTTTACGAAATTCATTTTTTTACATAATTCGGACTTAGAATTCTTTGTTGTCATAGGATTTTTTTTTCTTTATGATTCTTCATTTTTATTGATATTAAGTCACATTTTGGGGAGGCCTATGTCCAGCAGTGGACTGCTATAGGCTGATGATGATGATGATGATGAAGTCACATTTTATGGAGGGGTCCGTGGCTAAATAATAACAGCCGCACAGGTTGATCGCATCAGTTTAAGCTACGCTTGCCACGGTTCGTCCATGGATGGGTGACCATCTTTAATACCGAGACCCCTCCGTGCCTCGAAAAGCAAGTTAAGCCATTGGCCCCGGCTGTGATTCTTGGATGTTTGACAGTCGCTACGGGATTTTGTAGATAACCGTTTATACTTTGTGGCCGTCGAGTAGAAAGTTTTCTACTGTCTTCAGCGATTACAAAATCTCTTAGACAACTGTCAGTTGTCAATGTGATTTTGACAGTTGGGATAGAAAATTTTCTTCTGAAATAGTCTACTTAAAAAAGGACCTAGACAAAGACCGTTTGAAACGAAAGACAAAATGACAGATTGTAGAAAGATTTCTAGACGGTATGTCAAAAATGAAGAAAAGAAATGTCACTTTGTATAGAACGCAATATGTCTACTCTTCGTAGAGATAGAAAGGTTCATGCTACACGTGCAGGATGCCATATATCTCCTTGCCAAATTGTATCGAAATCCGTTGTGGTTTAGGCCTAAAAAGGTAACACACAGAGTAACTCTCGAATTTATATTAGTACTAGCAGCGCCTCGCGGTTTCACCCGCATAAGCTTTGATGTCATGGTAATATCGGGATAAAAACTATTCTATGTCCTTTCCCGGGACTCAAACTATCTCTATACCTACCAAATTTTATCTAAATCAATTCAGCGGTGTAAGCGTGAAGAGGTAATAGACAGACAGACACACTTTCGCATTTATAATAAGCAGCGCCCCGCTGTTTCACCCGCATAAGTGTCGGTCCCGTGGGAATATCGGGATAAAATCTATCCTATGTCCTTTCCCGGGACTACCTCTACACCAAATTTCATCTAAATCGGATCAGCGGTTTAAGCGTGAAGAAGTAACAAACATAAAACACTCTCACAAACTTTCGCTTTTATAATATTACTAGCTGCGCCCCGCGGTTTCACCCGCATAAGCTCAATCCCGTGGGAATATTGGGATAAAAAGTAACCTATATTAATCCAGGGTGTCAGCTACCTCCATACAAAATTTTATCAAAATTGGTCCAGCCGTTTGAGCGTGAATAAGTGAAGTAACAAACTAATATAATCACACACACACACTCACAAACTTTCGCCTTTATAATATTAGTGTGATGGATGTTTCAGAAGCGTACTGTTTCGTGTGAGTGTTCCCTGCCTGGGTGCGCTAGCTGCTTCGTTTTTAGACCACAGGTAAAGTATAAAAAACCAAGTGGCCTATAGTCAAGATTTACATAACATTATATTAACAACGACGCGCGACGTTTCTACTCCCATCTCCCTTATAAATACCGTTTGTTAGTCACCTTTCATTCATCCTCTCAAAATTACCACTCTTTTCTATTTTTGTCTCTACATCGCCTAGGCGTGGTAAGAAGAAAAGTCACTCCGTTTTACACTGTTTAAAAAAAATACCAACTCTGAAAACTTGGAATGCTGTACTTGGAGAAGAGAATGTATTACATTGCGGCAGGGAATATTTTAAGACTATTATTACATGACATAATGTTTTAAATTTAAGAAATGCGGATCTAATAAAGGAAACTCCTTATCGAACAGCCAAATATAACATCGTGGTGGTGGAAATAAATACTATTAAAATATATCGTAGAGAAGGAAGACCTATTTTATATCTCGACGAAACTTATGTTTCGTGTTTTTTTTTTTCTTTAATGCGTCACATGGCCTTTCAAAATGTTGGCCATCAAAGGATGAAAACGGCTTGCTGTCTCATATCGGTAAAGGGGAGACCGTTTGATCATCGTACATTGTGGAGGCGAACCTGTACCTATTTCTAGACGGAGCGCTTGTGATATTTAAACCCAAATGTAAAACAGGTGAATATCACGATATTATGAATTTCAATGAAAAACTCATGCCTAATAATATACTACCAAATTCTGTCATAGTAATGGATAACGCAGCTTATCATTTAGTTCGAGAAGAGAAAAAGCCGACTATGCAAGATTGGCTCCGACGGCATGACGTGCCTTTTGATGATACACTCAGGAGGATGATACACTTATTTAAATTAAAAAGCCATTTTACAGAAGATATTTACAAAATTGACGAGTTATTAAAAAGAAACGGACATGAAGTGTTGCGTTTGCCTTCATACCACCCAGATCTGAACCCAATTGAGTTGGTCTGGGGTGATATTAAAAGACAGTTAGCACAAAAAAGTATCGACTCTAATTTGGACCAAAAAAAAATATGTTGGAGGGTTTATTTGATGGATTTTCTGTAGAGAAGTGGCAGCATTGTGTTAACCATGTAATTCGAGGACGAATACTACAAACATGAGTAGATGATGTTGTTGATTTTATTAATAATGATAATGTGCAGGACGATTCAGATGATTCTGATGATGGCTGTTTCGAAAACAAGTGAAGAATCAAGTTCCAGTGATATTGATATTGATATGGATATAAGTGATTGATTTATAATTTTGATAAATCTTGCATTTAATATATAGTACATAAGTTTATTACCTAATATTTTATTTTCTTCACATAATTTTGTGAAGTCATCAATTCATTTTCTAATAAAAAATTACCACCTGTTCACCGTTAACCACTGTGACGTCACATAGGTATCTTAAGAACTGTCCAGTGCACATTTCGCCACTTGTGTATCATGCTACGAGCGCCCGCCAGCCGCACCTAACCCCCCCCACCCCTCTCCCGGTCCCCGTTCTCGTCCTACCCCCGCACTCCTATACCCCGCATGCGAGGATTCAATTGCCTATAACCGTAAATATTTCATTTGCAGAAAAAAGACGAGAATGGTAACGTGACAAGAACGACTTATTGATACCACCAGCACATTATATTTGAATATTGTATCAGAAATGACAACGCGTCATGATTCGAATTTGGGCGATTTGGTTCGCCGAGAAAATGAGCGAGGTAAAAGTGATCACCTACATATTATTATATTGTAATTATACCAACTCTTAGTTATCAATATCATTGACGTTCCATAACTTATATTCTCTTCTACTAACTTTAAATACGGTCAGCAAAAAAAGGAGATACTTTTACGAGTTTCGGCAAGCGTAGCGTGTGACGCTCCCCAGCTGCTAGGTGGACTGACGGACCTTAAGAAGGTGGCTGGAAGACTGGATGCGGAAGGCGGAGGACAGGATATTGTGGCGCACCCTAGGAGAGGTCTATGTCCACTAGTGGACTGCGATAGGCTGAGTTGATGACTTATACGTATCTATGTAAATGGATCAAACTTATACAACACTACTTTTCAGCATTTCATTGCATTTCAAGCTGAGTTTGTATGTTAGTTCCAAGTATTTCCTAAGATTGTACTCAATAATTGTTGCTAACGGTGCCTAGCCAATTTTTGCTTGCAAGCTGCGTAGCTTCATATTAATTGGAATGGACGATGCTCTACGACACTCAAGTAGAGCAGACGTGTCTATAATTTTATAAGCAAAATTATTTATCATAAGTCGTTAAAATATTTCCGAGTGATCTGTGACCTAGTAAACGAATCGCGCATTTTTCTGCTAAGTTAGTGATTTACTTTAGTGAATAACATTTAAATATGAGAAACATTTAAGACTTAAGTATGTCAAATAGTGAAAACAGCCCTCGGAGTATCCCACCACCTGGCAGCCCTGCTAGCAAATCTCAAATACCTGACCAAGCGGCTGAACGAAAAATTCAAGCAGTGGACACCAGGGACATTAGTAACTGGTTGATCTCAATTGAATCATGCCTGAATGAAGTCTGTACCATTGCCCAGGAAGGAAAGCTGAACTCCGAGCAAAAGCTGAGGATCAATTCCCTATCGCGCAAGGTTGGACATGGCGTTTCACAAATGGCGGTTTATTACCAGGACTTGAAGCTAAAGGCCCAAGAAATACAAAACTCTAAAATAGTGTTGAGAGAAAAAGGTGACCTCACAGATTGTCTCGAAAATATCAAGAAAACCATTCAAGAAAACTGCGCTAAACCAACGATGGCAGAAAATGTTTCATTCGCTGACATGGTAAAAACCAATAAAAATAATTACTTGCGCCCCAATAACGTCAGCTCTATTGCAATTTATCCGGCGGATAAACTAAAATCTAGTGAGGACACTAAATCTCTTGTCCAAAAAATTATATGCCCTGAAGAAATGAAATTGCACATTAGAGGATTGCGCAAAACAAAAAACGGAGGCGTTATAATCAGCACGGAGACCAAAGACGACATAGAAAAACTTAAGAAATCATCCGAGCTAAGTAGTTCTGGCCTGAAAGTGGAAGAGCCCCATAAGAGAAGACCAAGAATTGTGGTTATAGGAGTACCGACCGTTTTAAGTGAGCAAGAAGTTTATGACTGCATCTACGAGCAGAACGTAGCCGAGAAGCTGCCTAGTTTGTCCCGTGACTCTTTTTTGGCCTCTATAAACTTAAGCCACAAGTCAGGTAAAAAAGAGGGACCTACATGCAACTTCATTCTGGAAGTTACTGCTAGCATAAGAAAGGCGCTTATAACCCAATCTCGAGTGTTCATAAATTGGACTTCCTGCCCAGTAAGGGACTTCACACTTGTGACCAGGTGCTTTAAATGTCAACAATATGGACATGCTGCAAAGACTTGTCGGGAGGCTGACTATACGTGTGGACATTGTGGGGAACAGGGTCATCAGGCGAATGAGTGCACGAAACATGCTGAACAGCCACATTGTGCAACATGCTTGCGATTTAAAAAACCGAGCAACCACAAAACAGGCGATCAAGAATGCCCCGCAAAGAAAATAGCTGAGACCAGATACATCAATTCTATAGATTATAATGACGTCGCATAAGACCACCAATGTTTATCTATACCTAAGCCTTTTTACTTTTACTTTATGTTATATAATTATTCTTATTTTGTCTTTTACTAGTTTTAATACGTAATATTAATTTTAGTTTGTACAATTTATATTATAAGTAAACATGCAATCATAACATTTTTGTTGACACGGCAAATTTTTCTGTATGACAAACGCGACCTCATTAAAAATGTAACATTGCAAAAATCATAATAGAACATGGTTCTAAAAATATCTTACGATGATGCAAAAAAGTACATACTATTTTGCTCATTTTGATTATTATAACCTTTAATAAAGTAGATAAATTATTTACTATGTATAGGAATTTTAGAAAATACTTAGCTGTTGAGTGAGATACCTGAGATACAGGTTTATTCCTAGTTCAGGTAGAATCCAATTATTTCTTACCATCCACTAGTTTAAGGCCCTATTTGTAAATATTTATGTAAATCAATTATTTCAATAAACAATTTCAATAAACAATAAACAATTTTCGCTACTGACTTCAAGTGAACTGTGTGCAGTTTCCATGCAGTTTGAACTTCGCAGCCCAAATGCCTGAATTAATGTCTGATCATCATCTCATTATACTCCTGCCCTTATCTTTATCCCAATTTATTTGGTGTCGGTGCACCATGTCATTTTCTTTTATACTTCTCTAGTAGTCGTCATGTCTCCATCCATCACAGACTGTCTGAATATACATCGAAAGGCAGTTGTCCCACCGCCGGCGATGAACGAGTAGCGAGTAGAACTAGCCACTGAAAACGAGTTGGCGAGCAGCGAGTGTGTAGAGTTCCGATAGTTGTGTCCGAGTGCGACAGGCGATTACTCGCACCACTCGCTCGGGGCAGTTAGTCCCACAGGGGTTTGTCTGGTTGGTCTCCCGGCGTGAGCTCTGACCGCCAAGCGAGCATCGCTTCGCTCAGCGAAGTAACGCTGAGCGAGTATCTTTGATAGCTCTTGTCGCTCAGCGACAAACCAGTTGAGCGAGTCCTCGCCGGCAGTGTGAACAGTCAGCGATCAACTGTTAATAATTGCATCTCTTTTATTTACCCGGAATGTATATTGTACGTTTCTTGGGCGAGAAAATAGCCGATTGTTACTCGCTTCCTTTCAGGCCGTGCGACAACTGCCACACACATAATACATTAATGATCGTAATACATTTCAGGCTCCGAAATATTTACTGCTTCTCACAACTCCAACAATCAGCGGTAAAAAGAGTAATGCTGCCACGATGGATCCGGAATGCAAGAAAAACGATACAGATCATTTAAGAAAAACGATACAGAACACAAATAACAGTTCAAGATGCAGTAAAAAGTAAAACGCAGTAAAAAATGCAGTAAAAAGTAAATAAACGGAAAGTCAACCCATATGATGTTTTATTTATTACAGTACGAAATCTCTAGATACCACATATTTTTCTACGCAACCCTTGTGAGCTGGCATTTTGTGGCTGATTTGATCTATGACCGTATAAGGGGGAGTTCCTTGGGCAATGTGGCAGTAGTCACTGCAGTACATAAACGGCGCTATGTTTGTTTGGAAAGGATTCGGAGGGAAAGGAGCCAGGTCAAACGACTCGCCGTGGCTCCAGGACGCGAGAGACGACGCCGCATACGGGATTTTATACTTCTGTTTTGTTTCCGTGATGAACGTTCTGTGCAAGAAAGATTTTATCTCAGTAAGGTGGATGGGGGTGAACGGGATGAGGGTGGATGGGGAGGGGGTGAACGGAATGAGGGTGGATGGGGAGGGGGTGAACGGGATGAGGCTTTGAGGTGGATGGGGGTGAACCGGATGAGGGTCTTATGACTTAAGAAAGGTGACTAATGAGACAAGGACAAACTTGACTAGAGGCTATTAAAGGACGCCTGCCGGGCCAGCGGGATTGTCCGAAAGGGTTACCGCTGGCCCGGAACATAAAGGGCTAAGGAAGGAACACGGGTGGGTTTTAGTCAGTAAGAGTCTGACACTCCCTTCCGCTCCACCCAGAGCGGGTGGGGTCATTTGATGATTTCCCATCCGCAAAAAAAAAAAAGGCTATTAAAGGAGAGAGATACACTTAGACTGTGATTTCAAATGACTACCTATTACGGTTAAAAAGCACACACTGCAGTGCAGCAGCACTGAATAATGAAGTGGTAACACACTGTGCGAGTGAGAAAGTATTACAGCGAAGATAGAGATGGAATTTTAATAAATAAGTAGTATAAAAGAAGTTTAGAAGTCAACTTGCTTATTGTTCACAACGATCCCAACAGTAATAAGGTCCCGTTTCGTCGGTGCTCCATGGACCAATTGAAATTTGACCATCCACACCTTGGGTACGGAACCTTAAACATGAGATTTTTCAAAAGACAAGCTTACTACTTACCCCTTCAAATTACTGACAGGATTATGGCAAGCAGCCACCTCCTTATATTCTTTCTTGACATGGATCCTGTCATATACACCTCTGTGAATTGTGCCTGTCAAAGGCATCCATATTTCCTTGTGCCTCGGTCCAAAACCTTTAACCTATGAAAAAACATTATTTAGATAATATTTTTTCAACTTTACATACCGAGACCGAAACCTCTCCATGCCTCGGAAAGCACGATAAACCGTTGGTCCCGACTGTCATTCTTGGATCTTTGACAGTCGTTACGGGTAGGCAAATGCCCGAAAGTCGTGACTAAAGTGTTACATGCTTTGTGAGTCTGACAACCAGTCTTACCAAGGGGTATCGTATTACCCAGTAACTGGGTAATGGAGGTCAGATAGGCAGTCGCTCCATGTAAAATACTGATATTCAGCTGAATCCGGTTAGACTCTAAGCCGACCCCAACATAGTTGGGAAAAGGCTAGGCAGATGATGAAATTATTTATTAGTAGAAAAAAAAACTTTTTCTTTGCGTGTGAGGTAGGTAAGTACCTACCCAACAGTGAAAGCAAACAAAAAACAAAGTATTGCACGAGGCCAAGTAGTATTCATGTATTTATTTTGAAAGGTCGAGAGGAAGTTGTCCAAAATAAACTCACCATTTCTTGCAATTTCGTTCACTATTATTTGTAGCATGGTAACACTATTTTGCTTCAACTACCCAGTTACTAAATACGATTAAAAGTCCAAATAGACACATAAATATTGAACTTACCCTTGGAGCTTTGGATTCAGAGTAGAAAGTGATATGGTCTTTGGCTCCAATACCATACTGATCATCAGGAGTGAAAGGCCTGTGGTACGATCTATAAGTTGACAAGTAAGGGTCGAGCTGTTTCTTGACTCCTCTTGCATTGTTGTCGAACATCACTGGTGCTTCATTCCTTCCGGCTGCCACGACCTATGATAATAACATCAGTTTTGTTTACAACGGTACAAGGATCTTCTGTCGCGTGGCCATAATCGGAACTAACGCCGCCATCTTGATTTTTTAATAGAATTTCTGTGAAAAAACGTGCCACCCTCAATGTCATGAAGAAGAACGCTAGAAAGCGCACAGGACCGGTCATTGTGGTGATGCATGGGCTCAATTACGTGCAGGCATTGAAAATCTTTCGGTTACATGATGATACTGTATCGTATTAATGGTGGGTAGGACTTACATCAAAAATATATTCGGGGTCGGGAGCTTTGACCTCAATGTCTGGTGGAGCCAAAGGTGACTTCGTTAAGCCTCTGAAGTTATCTTTCATTTCTGATATCATTAACGGGTTGGTGATGCTGACTCCTTGTAACTGAAAGCAGATTGGTGAGTAATATTTAACTGCAAACACATTTTGAATTATGATTATGTCTACCTGTGTGCCAAATTTCATCGAAACCTGTTCAGCAGTTTTTGCGTGATTGAGTAACAAACATAAATAGGTACACCCAGTGCCGGATTAGCCCATAAGCAAATTATGCAATTGCTTAGGGCATCACGTCTCGGGGGGGGCACCATAAGGCAGAAACAGCACCGAAACAGTATTTGCTAGCACATGAAAGGCAAGGCTGTTTATCAGCATCTCATCATCAACATCTCTTAGAATGATTTTGGGTCTTGTAATATCTTACAACACCCAAAATCATTCTAAGAGATGTGCGCCAATCTTTACAAATCGCTTGTCGATGTTTTGGAAAAATACGAGGCGACTAGTGGATAGGAGGGCCTACAGGCGTGGATTGCTTAGGGCATCAAGTAGTCTTAATCCGGCACTGCGTACATCATAAACTAGAAGAAATGGCTCATTAACAATTAATTCAATTGGTTTATTCCCAATATTGCAATTAACTAATTTGACCGCCGAACTAGTACCTAAGAAGATTTTTTTTTTTTTTAAATGGGCCCGCTCTTGACCCCGATCACGCCTGATGGTAAGCGATAGATGAGGTCTATGATGGAACGAGCGTGCCCAGAAGATGCCTGTTCACTCTTGCTTTATTCTACTAACGATCGAATGCAAAAAAATACCTAACTCACCCGTTTTTCGACTGCAGTCATGAAGATTACTCGTCGGCAGTTGATGGAACAATCTGATCTCTCCATCGCCTTGTTAGGGTTTGGCTTGACACAGTATTCGCCCGTGGTGGTTTTGTACGACTCTTTCTCCACCACCATATCACGACCTGTGACCCGTTTTGGTAGTGGCTCATCTATTTTCTAAAATGTCACAAATGAATGAATGAATTTCAAGTTTGCGTTATTACTAAGCAGCTGTAGACATTTCTGTTTCTTGAAATTTTCTATACTTAACTTTCTTTTTTGTGAGATGAAACGCTACGGGCTATTCCTTAACATAAAAATCTTAAATTTAATGACAGAAAAGCTAGCTAGAAATTTTCCTGTACAACGAAAGTGAGAAAAAAGGAAGAATTTTTAAGAAATTCATTCCCTAAAGGGGTTACTTATAGCATGGAAGTTCATCATTTCCGCCGAAGGGAAATCCCATGAGGCTCACAGCCTGTTTTTCAATAAATCCCTTTTCCCATTGTTTCTCCAACTGCCTTACGCCGAGGATGCGGAAATGTAATACTGCATTCACCGCTCCCCCGAAAGATCATAATCCCCTTCATGACCTGACGGACAATTTCAAGGAGACTAGTAGGTATTGGTGCTCAGATTTATAACAAGATTCCTAACAAAATTAAAGAACTTCCAATGGTCCGCTTCAGAAGGGCATTACACATTTGGTTAATTGAGAATCCCTTCTATACTATAAAAGATTTCCTTCAGATTAAATTTAATTGATCTAATTGTATCTATACCAAAAATTTGCATGTCATTATGATTGAATATGTTAAGCAACCATTAAACTACCATTGTAAAAACTTTTGTAACCATATTTATCTGCAAATAAACCTTTGACTTTAACTAGAGACAACTTACACAATCCAAAGCATGAGGTATGGCAGGTATATGCCTAAGGCCGATACTTGTGCCCGTTCTAGTCTCATTGCTGGACAGCCTCAAAGGGATATTGTACTGCACGTTACCCCAAGTATTAACATTCTGGACTAACAGCTCGTTTAATACGAGCGGCTTGCTGCAACCCTTGGGTTGGGCCATGATGAGAAAATTATCACAATAAAAATTAAATAGTTAACAGAAATATTTAAATACAAAATTAATTAAATTAATCGGTTGACAATGTCATAGTCCGAGTTGTCAATGATTTTTTAATATTATAAACAATGCTTTGATTATTTTACAGGTAATAGAAACTTTTCGGCGGGACAAATAAGGTTATAAGCGTGAATACCTAATCAGTGAAACATTTGTTCCTAATTTTTTTTTTTTGCATTCTGCAGGCAGATTCTTAAACCAATAAAAGACTGCTGGACAAGGACTTGTTTAAGCTTGGATCACACAAAAGAGCTGATCAATATCGATTATAGCATCCATCAAAATATTGATATTAGCAAGGCAACAATAAGGCACTGTTGACGTATTGATATGTTGATAAACTAATTAGATAGTATTATCATTTTGTCTTTACAAAATGAAACCCGAAACATTTTGAAAATAATTTATTTCTAAACTCATACTAATAAAAAACATGAAAAAATTTACAGAAACATATGAACCAGCTTCCTCTTCACCTTTTTAATAATGAATGGGTTATTAGCAAGATCGTATTCATAGTGAGCAGTTTGTCCCGCTTGCAAGTACATAGGTAGGAGTATGTCATTCTGGGAAAGCCAGTCAATCACGAAGTCTATCACTGCCTCAATGTGTGGAGACTTCTCGAAATTCGCTTGTATGCCCAGTTTTGTATCCATCGTGAATGTCTGCAATGTAAAAAGTATCTTTTAATAACTATCTTCGCTATCTCATGTACAATACGACCGATGTAACTTGGCGGGCCTGAACTTCGCGCAGAAGGCTGCGCAGTAAGATTTTTTAGGAATTAAATGGTGACATGAGGCGAGTGCGAGTGAGAGAACATGCGCGAAAGTTCTTAGTGCCTATGTTCAGGTTCGTCAAGTTACGTCGGTCGTACATATAGGATCTAATCTGCATTCGCGATTGATTTGCCAAAAATGTATCTAAACAAATATAAGTTTATGGAAAAATAATTTTAAATAACACGACGCAGACACTTCATGTGCGTTAGTTTTTAGTTGTTAGTTTTTATTGTAAATATTTATTTATTTATTCATTACACACATACAATTGTTTTTACAGGTGATACCCAAGCTAACAAAAGTAGTCATGGATTGCTAATTGTCAAGTCCCAACAATATAAGCACAAGTTACACAGTGGACAACATATCCAGTGTCACCCTCTGGAATTCAAATATAATGTTGTATGTATTTATAGTATTATTAAGTAATATTAATATTGTATAGTATGTGTTTATATGGGCCTTGATACCTGAAATAAATGGGATAAATAAAAATAAATACTCTCGCCCGTGTAGATGGCGCCTAAAAGGTGTTTGCTCCTACAGCAAAAACTAAAGCAAATACGAGGCACAGTAGTACTAGAACAGCAAACAAAATAATTACAGCTAAGCAACACTCAAGAAGGTATCTCATGAGTAGAGACAATACTAGAAGAGGTAAAAATAATAATTACCGGACAACCGAATGTGAGCTTCATACCAACTTCGCGTAGTGCTTCTTTGAGCGTTAGTCCCTTGCAATGTCCCTGAAAGATTGACAAACAATTTATAAACATGGCTACTTAAGCCTATACCTACAGAGTTGAAAATATTAGGTTGGTTGGTTGGTTTGGTTGGTTGTGTATTTTTCAAACGGTTGGAGCCAAACGCCAACTCAAATTCATCTTCAAAATACAAATTATTTTCCATACAGGTCAAGCTTCATACATGTATAGAACTTTAGAAGTTCCTTATATACAAAGTTGATTTTGTTAGAGCTTCAAATATATTACCTTGGGGAACAATTGCTTGATCATAGCGAACAGATCGTCTGCATGGTCGTGATACAAAAAGAACGCCCACTGCGATCGGAAGAATTCAAAGAAGTCATCCAATTTGTTTGCCTGATGGAAAATATTAATATAATAATACAAGTAATAATAGAAGTCATAGTGATTTTAATGCAAGTCATGGATATAATCACCCAAAGTTATGAGAGGTGTAAAAACATTATTAGTTTCATCACAGTTGAATACTTTTTTAGCAGAGCATAAATGAATGTCTCGAATTGTAATTGAAAATAATTTTGTAACAACACGCGTTTCATCAATCAAATAAAACGACTCCTTTGTTCCATATAAATGAACTAGCAGCGCCCCGCGGTTTCACTCGCGTAAGTTTCGATCCCGTGAGAATATTGGGATAAAAACTATCCTATGTCCTTTTCCGGGACTCAAACTATCTCTATACCTACCAAATTTCATAACATACAGACAGACAGACAGACACACTTTCGCATTTACAATATTATCATGGATTCAGTAATCCAGGATCTAAGATCAAAATCACAATCTGTTACTAACAACTAATAACATATGGACTTCCAGGTCTGAAATAAAGATATTTTATTTTATTTATTTAAAGACCGTGGTTGTAGTCTCATCATCATTCTCTTCCCAATTTTTGGGATCGGTGCAATATGTACAGACGCCAGCACATCAAGCTACTATAATCTGTCAAATTTCTTTAATAGATTTTCAACTATAAGCTTAGAGGTTCAAAGTTGATTGGGAAAATTTTACAGTTTCGGGTAGCTTGGTGTGTATTTTTCTTCCATACTTTTCTTTCAGTCGTGATCTCAGTAGTCATCCCCTTTCTCTTCTCTCCATCTTTCACACAGTTCATCCAACGTTTCTTTGTAGAATCTAACATTGCAATATTGTGATGAACGTTTTTTTTTTTTTTTGTTAATAACTTTTTTTTGTGAACGTTTATTTTTTACAAGGTGGCAGGGACATCAACGCACAACCTGTTACCATGAATTCAGTACATGATTGCGTTGAAATTTGTCAGTTATTAAAAAAAATATGCTGTTTCCTACACAAGTGCAATAACTTACGAGGTCAGAATGTTTGGAATAGATGTTTTTTTTTTTAATAACCTACGATAAATTTGTTACCTTGGATTCAGCATATGATTTGATTCTGGATTCACCTGTGTTGAAATTATTCGTCGGTTATTTTAAAAAAAAACAACTGTTTCCTACCTACGCGGTGGAAATGTTTGGAACAGCAGATTTTTTTTTTATAACTTACGACAACGTAAGGAAATGAATCAATGGTTGTGTGCAGGGGGCCTAAAAAGGCCACTTTGGAGAATCATAAAAGGATAACATTATGAATAGTAATAATTATGGCGAAGACAGTCCGTGTTTTTCTTTTTTCGCTGCACTACGTAGGTACCTATAATCAAAGAGATTGGGATTGGATTTGGATCGTATTGATTGGTATTTTAGCACAGACAAAAAAAAAATAACTAAAAAATGCTTCACCAATGGGATTTGATGCGATTAACTTATCGATTAACTGTCCATTATGTTATCCTTTTATGATTCTGCCAAAGTGGCCTTTTTAGGCCCCCTGATGTCTCTGCAACCTTGTATTGTTTTACCTACCATATATCTCAAGTGCATATTATTGAGTTCTGTCGCTGGTCGGCCGTAGATGTGCTTAAAGTTTTCCAGAGAAAACTTGCGCTGACTTATACACGTAATGCCGTCAACAACAAATTCTTTAGTCAGGTGGATCTTGAAGTAGCCTCCTTTGAATGTCTCGAACACAAATCCCTGCGGAAAAAGATGTTATACACAACACACAGATTATGTTGGTGAACTGAGCCATCCCCTTTTATTTTAAGAAACAAGTCGAGTTGTTCTTCCAGTAGGTATTCTTCAATCGCAAAAAAATTAATAATAAAAGTCAGATCCACCAAAGATTATATTTTATAATTACATACCGTAGTAGACTAGTAGGTATGTGATTATAAATATATTTTTTGCTAGATCTGACTTCTATTTTTTTCGAATCATTCTATTTTTAGAGTGTCTAACAGTGGACTTTTAATATGTCTAAAAGGAGTGGTCTTCAGTTTGGAATAATCCACTTTATCAAAGTGATATTTTAGATTGTCAAGATACCTACGTGAATAATTTCTGTCTTACTAACAAAACAACAGTTAACTATTACATAAATCCTATCTATCAATCACCTCAAGATAATATTAGTAATTACACTTATAACAACTAACATTATATCCCAGCGATTGCACATAATTATGAGGTGTCTTCAGCCCGGGAGAGCGTACTTCTAAGTACTTTAGGCCTCCGGGCAGTACGCAGTACATGACTTTAGGTTTTGATAGCGCTATCAATGCCATCTCCGGTCTTGCGTAATCGCTGCTATGGAGGGTACTCTCCTTGTTAACTCTGGAATTAATTAGCCAAATACACACTTTTGATGAAATGACGGCACGGTTGGCGCAGTGGTTAAGCGATTGATTGCTGCGCTGCGTGTCGCGGGTTCGATTCCCGCACGGAACAAATATTTTGTATGACCTACAAGTAGTTGTTTCGGGTCTGGCTGTTTGTGTATGTTAATTTAAATGTTTGTAAACGCACCCACAATACAGGAGAAATTCCTAGTGTGTGTGTGTGGGCAATGTTAAAAAAATAAAATAAAATAAAAAAAACTTTTTATTAGTTTTCTTTTTTTACTTGTTGTATAATATGTTGTATTGAAATAATATGAAATACAATCATCGTTTTAAAACTAGTAGAGCTTTTTGTGATGAGATCATTAATTGAAGTAGGTACTACTTGCTATTTCTACCGCTAAGCAGCGTTGCTGAGTTACTGAAAGCTACAGGCGCTTGTGCAATTTCAGGCACATAAGACATTTCAGCTAAGTCGTCTCTGGATGGCAAAATTTTAAAAATATTCTTTTAGTTTATGCCCTTTAACTTATGGGCAAGTCTAGTGCCATCAATCGGGCACAAATCCCGATTCCGACTTAGAATTACTTAGTTGTGGAAAAACCCGATCCCAAAAATATTGGATTTATTAAACATACTATTCAAAATAAATATCGTTATTTGGTTTTTACTATATTCCTTAATATCTATGTACTTACGAAATAGTAGACTTGAAGGGATTTCTATCAACTTTCATAAAATCTTGGGCCCATCTATATCTGAAGGCTGGTTTCGCTTCAACGAACAGGGGGTCCAGTTGGTTCCTTATTTCAGCACCCAACTACAAACAAAATACATTAACATAAATCTATCGATTTTCTATATTATTTTCTGAAGTAGAGGTCGCCGGAACCCATTAGATGCGAGAAGCACAGGGACCGGTCTATATAGCGATGCTTGAGTGAGGCCTAGATGTCCAGCAGTGGACCTCTGCTAGCTTATTGCGAAGATAAAATATTTTGAGTGTAAACAATTTCAAACTTCATCAACAATTCAAACATTCAAGACCATACAATTCAGAGACCCATTAAATGAATACTATTTTATAATTGCCCAACCTTCTCTCCAAGTTCATAACAGTCATAATACTTATGACTCCGCGCATCGCCGTAGTATCGTTTGTGGTACCTCGTGCAAGGACCCGCGGCATACACATACGGGTCCAGAGTGCGACATTCATGGTCTATTATAACGCCTCCGTCATACGCTAGCCCGCTCTTATGGATCGCTGGAGGATTGTACAAGATCAAATTAACTGGCGGAACTACACGTGTTAAACGATAGATACATTATGATATTTATTTATGTAAATTGATAAAAAAAAAACAATTTTGCGCAAGAAAAAGAAATTATGTTTTAAAAATAGAAGAGTTCGGTGTTTCTTATTTGACTACTCTGGAAAGGAGGAACAAAACAAACTCAGAAACAGTATCTTTTAAAGTCCAGACATTATCTTGGTCAGATCATATACAAACCATGCACCGTACCGTACCGTCTCAAATTATTTTTTTGATGAGCATTATTTATCCAGCTCGTCCCGTCAGCAGGACTCTACATTGTGATTATTTTGGCCCACAGCTAGAAGTACCTACTACCCCAGAAACTATAATTGAGTATACGCACCTATGAATGCTCGCATATTAACATCAGCTCTTCCATAATAGAACAAAGCATTACACTCTAGGTTCAGATAATCGGCATAAGACAAAAAGTCTGCATGTGTTATAATATTGTCCACAGTCACAGACCAAGACTTGAAGTAGAACGATCTGTACACTTTTATTTTTAGAGTATGCAAGATGTCTATTACAGTTTGGTCCACCTGGAATGACCAAATAAGAAGTATAAAAGTCAGGACGGCAACCAGTCGGTTATCTTTTAAAGTGAAGGCACGTGAACATATCCGTCAAAAGTTGGCTGTAGCATCTCAGCGCTGATTTGCTGGTTTCGTTTTCTCCTCTACCGATAATTTTTTTCTCCTCACAGTTCATTTTGTTTATATGTATGTATCTATCTATCTATGTATTAGTATTTATTCTTGTATTTTATAGGTAGTCATTTCCTAGCTATTTATCCCGTATGTTGCACCTGCCATGTTTTGTCTCTGCACTACCCTAAGGTTGACTGGTAGAAAATGCCTCAGGCATTAAGTCCGCCTGTGTACAGTATTTCTTTTACTTGTGCATAAAGTTTTAATAAATAATAAATAAATAAATAAAAGTAATTTAAAGAGTTCGAATCTCCATTAAATCCGATCCAGCCGGTTCCTTGCTGCCGTCTCCTCAGCGATGTCCTAAGTCGAGATCCGTAACCCACAGAGGGTGCCCTTAGCCTTAGCGTGACTATTTTGATTTAAAAGAGTGTCCATGGAGTTACTTGTCCGTTCTTCTCCATAAGTACCTACGCTTTGGAATGGGCAACTAGCTTCATCTGTCTGACTGACCGACCCCTTGACAATTCAAAAGTGCCTGTAATTGGTTTAATTGAAATAAATGCTTTGAGTTTGAGTTTGTAGTCGCTTAGTTTATAAGTTTTGATGCTCTTGCTCGAGGCCTTAACTTATTAAGCTATGCACAGTCTAGCATCGCCCGTTTAAGCAGCCACCAACCTCAAAATTTTGACATGCGAGATGTCATACCCCAAAAAAAATTGGAGACTTCTTTAGCCTAACCGGGTGCTCCTGATTGTACATGAACCTACAGCAGTCATTAGTCAGACTTTCTTCCACAACCTCATTTACCACATTTTTTCTTTATTTCTTCTAAGAAGAAAAACAGAGTTACAGAAGACGGACGGCAGTAGCTTTGAGTAAAAGAGTGTTTAAGAAATAAGTAAAGAATTATATTAGGTAAGCCATATTTCACACTGAAAATAACGTACGAAATCAAAGATAGTTGAATGTTTGACTTACATTAACGTTATCAAACACAGTTACTCTCGTCTTGGTGGGATCCTCTAGTGGGAACGGCTCTATAAATATTATGTTCTCAGGACGTATTTTGATCTCCAAAAGTGCATTGATGCATAAGTAGGCATGTATCGTTGCGCCGTACACTATGACTTTCTCTGCGAAAAAAAACTACTGCGTTTTAACAATAAACTAACATTTATTGTTAATTCATTGCGACTGGGACTTTTGCTGGTAAAAAAAGCTAAGAGTGGAGATGTCGATTCCCCAGATCCTGCTCTCTACACATGCTCAATTATTTTAGATATATCTTTTTGTGTGTCGTAAAGCCTATATCAGACGCTACCCTCGTTGTTCATTTTTGCCTTTCATTCGGTATCTTTTAGGTTCTTTCCTAATTTTGTCAGTGTCGTGTTGTGAACGTGGAATGAACCAAAAATGCACCCTCACTTGAGTGAGCCATTCCTTCGAGTGAAGCGTCATCTGATATCGGCTTAAGAAAAAAATCTAATTAAATTATTATAGACGGATCTTTAACACCACTATTTCAAACTGATTTAAGAAACGAACCAAGCTATATAATTGTGTTTAAACTATACTTCTTACTATGATCATCATAAATTAAATGTTTGACGTAGTCCAAAGCCTTGTTCGCTTCAGCTATATTGTTGATAATGAACACATTCTCCGGAGTTTCGTCGTTAGCGATCTGTATCTCCGTGTCGCTGAATCTAGGCCGATCCAAACGCATGTATTGGGGCGCTGAGGTGTTACTCCTGCAGTGAAAAATAAAGTATCTTACCCACAGTGGCGTAATTATAGGGTGGCATTGGGGCAAAATGCCACGGGCGCCCAGCCAGAGGCCCGGCCCGAGAGGGCCATGAGCACAGGAGGATCCTAACATAAGGACAGAAGCAGTCAAGTGTTAAATTTTGTAGGGGAAAATTTGAAAAGTACGCGGAAGAAGTCGCGGGAGAAGTGCTATTAAAAAAATATAACTATAACGTTGGTTGAGCTTCTTTACATTGAGGGAGAGCCCCATCCCTTGAATTTGCCACGGGCCCGGGCCCCAAACGGTATAGTTACGCCACTGCTTACCCATGCGAATATCTACACAAACGACTCTTTCCTTTAAGAATTTGTGAAATCATCGAATGTCCTGGCCCGACGTCGGTCTATACGAATACGCGTCATTTCCGATTATTCATAAATTCCTGTGTACCTATGTATCCAACATTACCTTTGTTATTTCTTAGCTGTGTATTAAACATTATCCCGCAATGTATCCAACATGTGACGTCATTTTTTAAATTGATTCCGCAGCAAGTTACAACAAAAAATAAACAAGCAATGAACTGGCGTGCATATGTCCTTTGCTCCTTTTAAGTAAAAGACGCAATTTAGACTTCACGGCGCTTTACGCTGAGTTGCGTTTGACCCGGATCTTTACCCATAATTAGATACTAATAATTCACTAACCTAATATCATTGTCTCGCTGCATTAGTTGAACCATGTAATCTGGGTGCTGATATTGTTTTCCAAAAAACAAAAAGAGAAGGTCGTAGTGATATCTGTTTCCACTAGTTAAAGTTATGAACTTTTCTTGCCTGAAAAACATACGAAATGAAAAGAAAATTTATACTAAAATGTGAAGCATATCTAGTGTTTCAAGCTACGGAGTATGACAACGCGTGGAACAATGTTTTATGGTAACGTTATTTGTTCCATCTGGAATTCCTCAGTAGCAGCTCGGAGTCTTGAATTGTGCCCGGTTGATGGCAATAGGCTCGCCCCCTATTACATGGGACTTAAACATAACTGGCGAAATGTGGGTGTATTATTATAGGCATTATGTTTAATTTTATGTTATTTGTTGTTTTGAGAAGTATGGCGATCATGATCATCACACTTGAACAACGGAAACCGCTCTTACTACCACGAAATAAAGGCGTTGTCAAAGAAAGTCATGTTTATTTATTTCGGCGCAACATGTCTCGGCATCATCATAATCAGCCTATAATGTTCCCACTGCTGGGACACAGGCCTCCTCTCTTCGAGAGGGAGTGGGCTGTAATACCACGCGGGCCCTGTACGGGTTGTAAGATGTCACATGTCTTAAAATTATTGGTTCTAGGACCTGGTTACCTCATGGTGTCCAAACGATGTTTTCCTTCACCGTTTCGAGAGCATTGGTGATGAAATTATTTAAAAAAAGTAAAGCGCCTGGCTGGTCGCCGCCTCGTAAGTCGGAGCCGTTACCACTGGGCCACCACTGCTCTTGCCTGCATACATAGGTGTTAATATCTAGTTCAAAATAATAATTGAAGAATTCTCACAGATCGATCTCCATCATAGTCGCGTGAATGACATTTACGTAATACGTATACGGAACACTTTTCAAATACTTGTCGGAACCATTAAAATATTTGAGGAACATCGACTCAGCTGCCGGTGTGGAATGTCTTGTGTAGGGCAGCCCATTCGGTGATACTAATGTCACATTGTTGAAAGTTAAGTAGGTAGATGTTTGACTGAAATGAGGAAGAGCATAAGGTGTAAATTATGAGAAAAGTTTATAATTATGTAAAGCTCAAATGGGTTAAGGATATCAAAGAAATAAACGTAGTTGCTCGTGCAGTCCTTCACTGCAGCATATTGGGGATATCCATATCCAGCAAGCAATGAACTTTTCACCCGTTATATTAAAAATTGTTTCCTCAAATCCACATAACGACAGTCAAAGAGAGGTTGTGTAATAGGTCGATGAACTAGTTTTTCCTGTCGATATATCTACCAATAACGATGTAATTTTGCCGTCAATCCGCAGTATCTAAGCAAGCTAGGGAAGCATTAGCCCCAATTAGATGGTAATAAAATGTACAATAGCAACAACGAAAAGTATATAAAATCTACAGAACATACCCAAAAAGTAAAGCGTTCAGGAATCCTAAAGCGGTTCTGGACGCGCCTATGATTACAATACGAGTGTTCACGTCCATTTTGGGCATAGTCGTCAGTTTCTTGCCAATGAACCAACAACTGAATGGAATGCTGTAAATAATAATGTAAGTTAGATTAAATAATAATATAAGTCATATTATTTTTAAAAATATTAATGAAACGATGGATGAATTACCTATGTGAAAGATGATATCTAGACAGGAGGTGACTACTGAAATAACGAGTAACAGAAATGTAGGTATGGAAAAAGAAGACATAGGTACTGCACCGATCCCAAATAAGTTGGAAGATGATGATAACTATTATATTACGTTGAATTAGAGCATAGTAACTAGGTTGTGGAGAACAGATAGGCAGTCGCTACATGTAAAATACTGGTATTCAGCTGCACCCGGTTAGACTGGAAGCCGACCCCAACATGTTTGAGAAAAGGCTAGGCAGATGATGATGGTAACTATCTATTTTTTCATTTACAATCAACAAAAGATATCAGTATCCAATTTATTTATTAGCTTTGTACTGGGATGAGAGAGGGGCATATATTACATCGATATATAGATATTAAAAAACCGTGAATTCAACTCACTAGTTGTCAAATAAGGAGTACCTACATGTTTTCCGTCAAAACAGATATTCTTTTGAGTTGAGGTACAGCGGCACTATCGATATCAACATTCCTCGGTATCAATGGCACCATGGAAGCCACTATAGAGTTGGCTTTGTGTATTGTCTGTCAAATGACATAGTAGTGAGATTTTGGATAAGATTCTTCATCCCAATCGTGGGCAAAAATTATACCTACCAAGAATTTCAACGCGAATTTGGTCAAAACTATCCTGAAATACCAAACAACACTTAGCTGGACGTTCTCACATAACATCACGCCTCTAATCCTCAAAGCTAAGGCAGAGGTGAACATATAGGTAGTACTCTCTCTCTGTAGTCGGTCCCTCATGTCTGAGGATCGTGGTCAGCTTCGGAGTTGCATCTGGAGCGGATGATCCGTTTCCACCGGTTTCTGTCCAGCGCATCCCTTACCACAGTGTAAAATTTAGCGGACGATGATTCCTTCACCTGATCGGTCCATCGTGTTGGTGAACGACCGCGCGATCGTTTGCCTTGAGTGTTCCCAATCACAATCAGTTTTCTACAGAACATAATTATAGTACACCCAAAAGTAAACAATATGAGACTTATTATAACGGCGACCTAAAATTAAGTTATGTTTGAACAAGCGGTCGTAACAGCCATCATTACTTGACTGTCAACTTTTTAATTCTTAATCAATCAACTCAGTCCATCGCAGTCCACTGCTGGACGTACTCCCATGCTGTGCCACAACAGCCTGACCTCCGCTTGCCACATCCAGTGTGTCCCAGCCACCTTTTAGAGGTCGTCTATCCATCTAGCTGGGGCCTGGGGGCGTCCCACACTACGCTTGCCGATACGCGGTCTCCACTCCAGGACTCGTTTGCTCGAGCGGCCATCGGTCCTTCGGCCAACATGGCTACCCCACTGTCGCTTCAGCTTGCTTACCTACTCTGCAAGCTATGCATAATTCTTATTGTGATATCAATAAAAAAGGCTTACCCATTTATTTCTATAGGCAGTCAACCACAACAGAGTATTATGTCCAGACAGCCTCAACAATTCTCTCGCAAAGAATCTAAAATGTTGTTCAAACACTGGGTACGCCACAGCCACCTTGAGGGTTGTGAACCCAGCATCCATGCCATGTCCTGCAAAGTGGTACTTGTGGATCTGATACGCTCCTAGGTTGAACCTTCCTCGTAAGAATTCTATTTGTTCTGGGGCCCTAGAAGGGAGAAATTTATTTTTACATTGGAAAAGAATTTCATTGTTGACATGAGCTGTCGTAGTAGCTTTGAAAAGTAAGTTGAATTGCATATGGTCAAGCTCGCACCGACCATACAATGCAACTCAGAAATCGATCAACAGCATGGACTTTATTCGTAGCGATGGATCTGGGTTTGCGTTGGAAGCAACAATACATAATTGGTTCGAGACGGAACTTTTATTATTGAGCTTCTCAGAGAAAGTTTAGATGCACGTCATATACGTATACCTAGGTATGACCCACTCTTACAACCTTAGGCCCGAGGGTGTCACCTCAAACAGGATGAGAAATAAGGACTTTTCTCCTTTTGACAACTATTTATCTATAAGCTACGTTCATATTATCAATTAGCATATGTACTCAAGTATTGCTAAGCCGACGACATGCATTCCACTCGTAAACACATACGCTTGATTCTCTTTCTTATTGATTGTGTTCTCGATTGTGGTTATGGTCTCCTTGCCGTTCAGGTTCATCATGAGACGCGCTATTTCAGGAATGTCGATGATTTCCGCTTCACGAACTCGCAACTTTCTGCTCACAAAAGAATAAAAATATGTGAGAGAAATGATTCTTATAATTATGATTATATTCTTAGCTCGGGTTAATGTTTGAAAAAAGCTGAAATGGCACGGAGAAAATGTCTGGTTTTTCTTTCTTTTTGGGGGGTGGGAACCCCTCCCGCTATGGGTGGAGCGGAAGGGAGTGTCAGACTCTTACTGACTAAAACCCACCCGTGTTCCTTCCTTAGCCCTTTATGTTCCGGGCCAGCGGTAACCCTTTCGGACAATCCCGCTGACCCGGCAGGCTTCGGCCCTAACAGATGATGCTGACATCTCTTTGAGGCGCGCGTGGAACACGTACGCGCCGTAATATAATAGCAATCTTAGGCGACTTCAATGAAGGATTTTAAAGGCCGATCTGCGGGTTATTCCTTCCGTCACGATTATACTGATTCAACTAACTACTGTTCCGAAAATAGTTTTACCCCAAAACTGAACTCCTGTGAGCAATATACAGCGAATAGTCGCAGCAAACCTTTTGCTTCGTTGGAATAAACTGTAAAAAAACAATGTATTTATTTTAAATCTATACTTACTTATTTAAAAATAACTTATTATCATTGATCAGAGGCAATAGAATGAAGCATAATGGATCACATCAGTCCCTATAACCCGGATCCGGCTTCAGACATAGAAAGACTGCAGAAAGACGTTCAGAATGTTTCAGCAAGGTCATACAAATATGGAATGGATAAGTAACTAACAGTAAAATGTTGCAGCAAAGGAAAACTCTTGTCAGCTGCGGGCACACGAATGATGCAATAGTCATAATCCTTAGTTAGTTCAAATGCTGCTTCCAATAAATCGTAGGCATGTCTGTAATTTTGAAAATAACAATACCTACGTCTCATAATCTTAGAATCATTACCCTACCAGACGACGCGGCGACGTAGGCGCAAGGTATTCCAAATTCGAAAATAACCATATTAGGAGATGCGGTAGAGGGCCGACCGAAGGACTTAAACACCCGGCAACAAGTTCCCCTCAGGAAAATGCAAATTGAATAGGTACACTATTGCCAAAATAACGAAAATGAGGCCCGGGGGCCTACTGGAATATTTAGTACCAAAAGTAAGTAATCTATTTTAATTATTTTATTGCCAATGCCTCGGTACCTGTCGTCCATGTCATCGCGAAACGCAAACAACTCAATCATAAAGGCGTTTTTTGCTCCATGGTACATCTCAGAATCCCTCTCCTCCATTTTAATTGTTTTCTGCGGAGTTTTAACTGTATTTTTTTATTATAATAGTATGAGAACTGGGTAGTGCAACTGAATTTTGGTTACTGTACTATCGTCGTAAGTAGAGAAGACGCATGTCCATCTTGAATGAAGGTTACTTAGACCCTTTTTTTACGGTTCCGTACATCAAAAGGAACAACGGAACCCTTATAAGATCACTTCGTTGTCCGTCTGTCAAGACCCTTCTTTAATTATGAAACAGGTTCTCGTTATTGCAATCCTGTTACCATGGCCCATCGAATCTGAGTTAAGGTTAAACCGATGAAAATTTTGCTACTAAAAATGATTAACTGGTAAATAATGATACATGATAAAGGCACCAAACTGGGGAAACGGAGGCAAATGATAGTCGAAGTCAGCCCCTCTGCAAATGAAATTCTGAACACATACCAACTCGTAGATGGATTATAAAAGCACCTCCTGATAGCGTTCGAAGCTTCAAACGACTCTGAGGTCTCGAGTCAAATGTATAAGGTTAATTACGGCTAGGATATTATTTATCGTATTTTGTGGTACAGGTCGACCTCAATCAACCTTGATCTGGTTGACCTTTACACGGACACCGAGACGGGAAGGTTCTCACCTGGAACGAGCTTACCTTTCTTAAAATATGATGAAGTACAAGAAGCTAACCGCTTCAGTTGTGGTTGTAAGGACGGGTTCGCTAAGAACTCCGACTTCACGTTCAAAGATGTGTTTCGCCTGAATCAAAGTAAAATTTTCGTTTACTGACTTTTAAATTACACGGACTTTAGAAAATTAAATTCTGTGAAATTATCATCATCATTTCAGCCGAAAGACGTCCACTGCTGGACATAGGCCTCCCCAAGCACCTCCACTTCGACAGGTTCTGCGCTTCTCGCATCCAACGGGTTCCTGCGGCCTGCACAAGGTCGTCGGACCACCTTGTGAAGGTGGTCCGACAAAAAATCATCTGTTCCCTACATTTTGACGACGAGAACATAAGTAGGGAACAGCTGATTTTTTTTTCGCGATTTCATGTTTGGTCCCATAGTAAAAACTGTTAATAATTATGAGTACAATGACCTTAAGAGGTTGTTAATGTTTTACAAATAACCCTGTATACATAGATTACGCTATCAAACAGACGTTAAAATAAAAACTCACAGATTTCCACAAGACCGGCCATCCGTAACATTTAACAGTGTAGTATCAATGTTCAGAATATCGTAATCAAAAGGATCTTCATCTAGCATGTTGACCACAGAGTTTAGAGAAGCAGACAACGTAGGAGAGTGTAAGTACACTTGGTCACTTAACTCTTCAGACTGCGACTTGTTTAGAATTTCGTCGTCATTGTCATCGCCTCGGGTAAAGAGCACTCGGCTGCTTTTCTTTGTCGCTCGAGGATGTTTTCTGCGTAAGGTCTGATTGGAAAATATAATTAAACTAGCAGCGCCGCGAGGTTTCACCCGCATAAGTGTCGATCCCATGGGAATATCGGGATAAAAAGTATCCATGTCCTTTCCCGGGACTTAAACTATCTCTATACCAAATTTCATCTAAATGGGTTCAACCGTTTAAGCGTGAAGAGGTAACAGACAGACAGACACACTTTCGCATTAATAATATTAGTATGGATAGTATGGATTTTACTTCTTTTATTGGTAAGTATAATCATTTCATATTTATAGTTAAAAAAGCTGCAAGCATAGCGTCAGACGCCCCTCGGATGGATCGACGACCAAGTGGTTGGGACAGACTGGATGCGGAAGGCGGACGACAGGGTGTTGTGGCGCAGCCCAGGAGGCCTATGTCCAACAGTGGACTACGATAGGCTAAGTTGATTGATACTCATAGTAAGTGGTACTCCATAAAACTAAAGGTTAACTCACTGTTTCCGGGTAATGGCGTTTAATCTCCGTGGGATGTTCGAAGGGATTCCACTTACCAAGCATTATCGGCTCCCTTAAATTCAATGAACAGTTAATTTATAACGACGAATTAACGGAGGAGCAGTGATGGCTACTACTCGTAAGTCGAGAAGTTACGAGTTGTAGGTCGTGGGTTCGAAGTGTTCGAACCCAGACAGGCGCTTTACTTTGTGTAAATAATTTCATCACCACTTCTGTCAAAACCGTAAAGAAAAATATCGTGAGGACAACGACATGTCCTAGAGCCAAAAATTGGAAGACCTGTGAAATCCACCAACCCGCAATGGGCCCGTGCGGTGGATTATGGCCGACTCCCTCTATAGAAAGGGGAGGCCTGTGTCCCAGCTGTGGGAACATTATAGGCTGATTATGCTATAATAATATGTTCTTTCGGTACCCGAAATTGGCTAAAAGAGAGTTAGTCCGCTTATTCTGCTCTTTCTCAAGAGGAGTAGCAGTTTTTAGTCCGTGGAAGGGCCGCAACTCATACAGCCTCTGTAGTTTCTTATAGTTGATATCTGTGTTCAAACATATGACCGCAACGGCACGGCCGTGCAACTGAAATTAAGGCATTGTTGGATTAGTCATAGATAATAATAAATAAGCAAACAATCGGTACTGGATTTTAAATATATATCTTACTAGCTCTTGCTCGCGGCTTCGCCAGCGTGGAAGTTGAAAACTATACGGGGAACATTTTACTGGGATCGAAATCCTAACCCTGCACCCTAATTACATAACACACTATATTAGGTACTCAAAATTTTAATAATTTTGAAGCATATTGCTAATCCATTGCGCCTAATGTACGAAAAGTGTGTCTGCTCAACAACGTAAATAACGCAATGAATGTTGTTGAACTGTCAAAATGAAACCCATTGCTACTGATAGTGTGTTACGCAATTACCCTGCTGGTCTATCTTTTCCGGTCTGCCCTTTGTGCCCCAAAAACTGTAGTAAAGGCACAGACCCACCACGGCGAATGCTGTGCACCGGCCCGCGGCGCATTTTAGCTGCGTGGATTCATTTGTTTGACAAAGTGGGTCTACGTTTCCACTGCAGTACACACCCACAACTATATACAACTGTAGCGTGACCCACCGCGGCGCACTATGCTGCGATAGATAGTTGTACCTACATAGTCGTGGCCTCGTGGGTTAATATTCGTGTATAGTGTATCGCGGGTTAGTATTATATATTTTATTAGTATCATGCACAGCGTGCATAGCGTTGACAGCGTTGAGCTATGTGAGCGCCATATTCGAGCAAGCCACGCATGTAGGTACTAATGACGTCAAGTGATGCTTAGCGTGTCCGTAGTTTGCAGTGGACACAATCACATACATTTTCTTGCAAAGCGAAGCTTAACACACGTGTGCGTTGCCTATCGGTGCGCGACGGCGGGTCTGCGCCTTAAAAGTGATCTCTGCGCTGCCACCGCCAATGCCACGGAAGCGGCGAAGTATTGTGCCAACAAAATTTAATACGATGTCGTCCCATTGCACATTCATTCACTCTCTTGTCCAGCTTAGCAACTATAGCTTGCCTAAGTACTACTATTAGTCATCACAGTAGTCGCCCCCTTTCTAGTAATATCCTCCTTCAGACAGTCCATCGTCATCTCATCATCTGCCTAGCCTTTTCCCAACTATGTTGGGGTCGGCTTCCAGTCTAACCGGATGCAGTTGAATACCAGTATTTTACATGGAGCGACTGCCTATCTGACCTCCACAACCCAGTTACTGGGTAATACGATACCCCTTGGTAAGACTGGCTGACAAACTTTCGGGCTTCTCTGACTACCCGTAACGACTGTCAAAGATCCACGAATAATAGCCGGGACCAACGGCTTAACGTCCTTCCGACGCACGGAGGGGTCTCGGTGTGTAAAGATGGTCACCCATCCATAGACCAACCGCGGCAAGCGTAGCTTAACCTGATCGATCGACCTGTGCGGCTGTTATTATTTCTCCACGGGCCCCTCGATCCAGACAGTCCAACCATCGTTTTTTTTGGTCTCTTATAGAGCCATCCACATTCACACCAAAAACTTTCTTCACGACATAAAAAAGTTTATAACAAAATTAAACACATACTAACATCGGCAACTATGATCTTTCTGTTACTTTCAGGATGCCGCCCGACAATCTCACTTATGTAATATTCACCGTATAGCTCCTTCAGTCGGGGACATTTCTCGTGTAATATTTCTACTATGTCATCGTTATCTTCTTCCCTATACACAAATAAACTCAATATGATGTAAGTACTGAAAGGGTCTACTGATAATTATTAGGTAGCTGTTGTTATACTTTGTTTGATAACTATTTCTTGAGTCTGCTTCCAGTCTAACCTGATGCAGCTGAATACCAGTATATTACGTGGAAGGACTGCCTACCTGACCGCCACAACCCAGTTACTGAGTAACACGATACCTCTTGGTAAGACTGATTGTCAGACTTTAGGGCATCTGACGACCTCGTGTCAAAGAGTCACGAATGACGGCAGGGACCAACAGCATAACGTGCTTTCCAAGAAGCGGAGGGGTCTCGGTATCAGCAAGCGTAGCTTAACCTGATCGATTGACCCTTGCGGCTGCTATTACTTCGCCACGAGCTCAATCAACTTCAATATTCCAATCATATCTTTGAGATAGTAGGTACTATAATGTTTTACAATTAAATTTGGGTACGTACACTGCTCGTCGCATCTTCAATCTCGGGCAAAAGTCCGCTCTCAAGGCTGTATACAAATAATTACCTATTCCATCCCTAGATTTTGGTACGTATTTGTATATGTTTCGTTTCTTGAACGTTTGGAACCTTGTTATTAATTCTATAACAAGTTATAACTCTGTTAGTGGTCATAGACACAAGCGGCACGCATCAACGGCAGAGACAACTGTCGTCGTCGACAACGTGCCGCTCGTGTATTTGAGTACGGTGCTCACATACACGAGCGGCACGTCGCAGTCGACGGCTGTAGGTGCCTCTGCCGTTGGCAACGTGTCTCTCGTGTATATGAGCACTTACGTGCCTGTTTAAGGACCAATTGATTGTATCGTTGACAAGTTTCTTCCTAGATGTATGAGCGTAAGCTAAATTAAAAGTGTATGTACCTAAAGATCTTAGCAGGTGGCGCGTGGGACACTCAGAATGTTTTGCGAAAAATAACCTCCTTTTTTTTGAAGTCGGTAAAAAATAGGTAAATATTTTTTTATTACCTACATCTTTTCAAAGTCCCACTAGCCTCTATACAAAGTTTCATGCGTCCCTCAACTAGCCTCTATACAAAGTTTCATGCGTCTGAACCAGTTTTCGAAACACTTTTTCCAGTCCTCCGCAGACACCTCGGCCTGCTCGAACGCTAACAGCGCATCTTCCGGCGACGAAAATCGCATCCTTTTAAGCAGATTTTTTTATTTTCAATAAAAAGAATTCGCACAGTGCTAGGTCAGGGCTGTAAGGAGGGTGACCCAGGAGTTTGACCGGCGTGCTATCCCGGAAGTCCCTCGTTTTGAGCGCGGTGTGCGAAGGCGCGTTGTCGTGGTGGAGCAGTAGCCCGCGGAGCCCTGTGTTTGGTCGCTTGCTGCTCACAACAAAGAAAACTTCTGCCAAGCATTTGCTAGTATACCATTCAGCGTTGCTTCTTTGTTTCCGTAAAGGAATTGACACCAAGTAGCCAGTCAAATTGAAAAAGCTCGCGATCAAAATCGTCCCCCTGAAGATCGCTTCACTTTGGTAGGCGTTGATTCGTTTTGAAACACCCAAACCGTCAACTGGCGCTTCGTTTCTGGATCGTATTGATAAATCCAAGACTCATCACCTGTAATGATGACGTAAACACGCCGAGACTAGCCTGCTTCAAATTTGTTTATCATATCACGGCACCATTCCACCCGGGCTTGCTTCTGAGCATCGGTGAGGTTGTGCGGCACCCAGCGTGAAACCATCCTCCTCACGCGAAGATGCACATGTAGAATTTCGTGAAGGCTTCCCGATCCAACCTGCAGTGTGCTAAATCTCTTGATACGAAACTCGCCTATTGTATTGGATTACATTTTTCACTGCTAGCACGTTTTCTTCCGTATCAGCCGTTAAAGGGCGACCACTTCTTTCTTCATGCCCCAAAGTTAGTCGAACGCGCTTAAATTCGTTATACCAACGATACACGATTGCCTTATAAGGGCCTTCCTTCATCCATGAATGCCATTTGAAGTCTATCGTACAATTCATCCGGTTTCAGGCGATACTTGAAATCGTAAAAAAAAATAGCGCGAAAATGTTCCCCGCGCATTCATATTTTAATGAGACACGATAATTTAAATTAGCTCACAATGTGGAGGGAAATTTTGAAATTGGAACGTACCTACCTATTTTTACTTAGAAATAATCTATTTCCAAAGTAGATTATAACTGGCCAGTCTCTCATACATAAAAACTTTTTTTCGCAATACTTTTTGAGTGGCCTGGTATATGGTTATGTACTGTCTGGCTACCCACATATGAAGAAGGCGTAAGTTTATGTATGTATGTAAGTTTCTCTCTTCAAGAACCAAAATATCTGACTGCCTAATTTTTTCATCAATATTTTGATCAAACGACGCATAGATTCAAAGGTTTTTGAAGGCAGACTGACACGGGATAATTTATGTCTTCCCTCATTTATCCTCCGAACTAATTTATGGCTTAGGGCTGATTTTACCAAACTCAGGTACCTTTTTTTTTATTTCTAAATGGGCCTGCTCTTGATCTCGATTTTGATTGTTATTTCTCTAGTATGGAAAAACTGTCAATAACTCAAAATTTATTCTCAGGAGACTTATTCTGGGTATAAAAGTTTAGTGAAATTCGCCCTAAATGTAATAGACCAGTAGACTTACCATCTGGACAAAACAGAGGTACAGTCATCACAATATACATTAAATAACAGTCGTTTAGGAACACAGATATCAATGCCTCTTCTACAAAGAAGTCTTTCACCGAATCGATGCAGCACATGAAGTGTATGAACAGCGTGTTACGAGACAAGTAGTATCTCCTGAAACCAGACCAGACAAAATTAAAAGTTTTATTTTTAGTATATACTAATACAAGCTATGTCCCCGATGATATCGGAAAAAATGAGGAACTTCCATACAAACATTTATCCCCTTTATGATGGATTCAAAAAAAATCCTTAGTGCTTACTTTCGCATTTTAAGTAACTTTCACGTTTCCACTTTTCATTTGATTTCATGCTTCTAGATCCACCGGGTTAGGCTGCGCGTAGACTGTCAGTTAATTAATGAATTTAAGATCTTTATTAGGTAGGTAAGTAAGATGGTGGCCATGTGGTCTGGTGCACTGAGCAGCTGACAGGCATTGGTTTCACTAGGACATAAGGTATTCTTGTGTCACTGACTCTGGCAGCGCCACCATCAGGGATTTTAGTTTTGATAACACAAAAAATTTGTCGCCAATTAGTCGGAATCAGTCGCCAAATATCAGAATTTGCCGGTCACTGGTTCAAAAGATATAAGGGTTTATAGGCGTAGGTATAGTCCAAGAGCTAGATCGAAGAGTTCACGAAAAAACTCTTTGACTAGCTCTTGGACTATACTTTACTAATTGAACTCAATATATCTCCTAAACTAAGACCAGACTTGGCGACTCATTCCGACTAATTGACGACAAAATAATGGAAGAAAACAGATCTTCGTTAAGTGCCCTAGTTCTTGATATATAAAGTTGGCCCTGCTGGGGAGCCTCTCTCCAGATCGGCCACCTATAAACCCTTAATCTTTTGAACCAGTCACCGACAAATTCTGATATTTGGCGAAATCGACTAATTAGCGAAAATTTTTCGTGTTGACAAAATTAAAATCCCTGATGGTAGCTCTGCCAGAGTCAGTGAAACGGTATTCTTTCAGGGCCCGGCGTAGGTAGACCTGGCAAAACGTAGCGCAGCGCGGTTTCAATCGTACCTACGTAAAGTATTTCAACATTAAAAATGTTGCTGACAATATGTCCAACGATTGCTGATACGATTGACTTCACTTACTGATATAAATTCCTTATCCAGTTTTCCCAATCAGCGGGATCAAGACCAGGTACGTGGGGATGATCTGAGAGAGCCATGAATCCGATAATCTCCTTGTTCTTGTTAATCATGCATATTGATAGGGCTGAAAGCTCACTGAAACATAATTAACATAACAAATTAAAAAAATATATATTTCCCATAGCATGTAGGACACATGGACACTTGTCAGAAGCATGTTTACAATTAGTCATTGTTCACGAATGAACAGTCTCATGAAATACTTTCTAAGTTTATCTTGGACCTTGGACATGACTGACGGTGAAGAGAAAAATGGTGAGAAACTAGTGGTAAGTAGTAAAGCTGACCACACACTGTTGTGAAAATCCCTACCGACGCACAAAGCCTGGGGGTCTAACCACCGTATCGGCCGAATGTTCGGTCATTTTCTACTACCTTTCATTTCCTATATTGACTATAGGTCCCGACTAAACTGTGCCAATCCGAACCTTTTTAGAACCCTTACCCTTTTTTTTTATTCGTAGTAGGACAACAATATTCGAATCAGAAAATGACCGAACATTCGGCCGACACGACAATCAACCACTTCGGACTAGACCCCCAGGATTACATCGAATCTAATACTAGAATGTCACAATGCGCTCGAGCGGGTAACTGTATCGAACTGCAATACAGTGACACTACAATGGATAAAAGGACACAGTGGATCGCTAGGCAACGACTCAGCTGACGAGCTGGCCAGACGGGCTTCCAGTATGTCAGTCTGTGGACCGGAACCTATCGTGCCCATCCCCTTCAACCAACTACGCAGGTGGCTAGAGGAGCACACCCATACACAAGCAGAAAGATGGTGGACGTCGTCACCAGGCTGCAGGCAGTCCAAAGAAGCCATACCGTTATTGAATGGCAGGCTAACCAGGCGCCTACTACGACTGGACAGGAAAGGCTTGCGCCTGGTGACGGGGACCATCACGGGACACTGCTCATTAAATAAACACTTTTACACATTAGGCATAACAGACAGTCCTCTGTGCAGAGCTTGCATGGAGGCTGATGAAACCATTGCGCATGTGCTCTTTGAGTGCACAGGCGTCACCCAGATAAGGTCAGAAACCCTCGGGACACCCAGATCGTACACAGATGTTCTCAACAGACCAGGAGATTTGATCAGCTTCTGGAGGGAGGTGGGCTGGTTGGAATAACCACCGACGGCCGCCATGGCCCACGCACAATGGTCCACTGAAGGACTAAGTGCGGAAACCAAACCCCTTAACATAGAACATAGACCCCCAGGATCGTGAGATCGTGAGTTTTGATATTATGGCGACGATAACTTGCGCAATGGTCATGCAATCGTCTAAAATGGAATAATACAAAAGAATCATTATCATCATCATCATCATTTCAGCCGAAAGACATCCACTGCTGGACATAGGCCTCCCCCAAGCACTTCCACTTCGACCGGTTCTGTGCTTCTCGCATCCAACGGGTTCCTGCGGCCTTCACAAGGTCGTCAATATATATATATATATAATATATACAAAAGAATATATTATTTAAATTTCACTTACATCAACGAGCCAATATCCTCATCATGGAACAGTAGTTCTGTATGCTCACGCTTCCAAATCAACTCGATGTCATATTTATCGCCCTCAACAGCCCTCCTAAACATTCGGCCCTTCGGGCCTACTTCATAATCAAAATAAATCGACATTTTGCTTGGAATATGTCTGAACACCTTTTTCTTTATCTTGCAAAGATAATAAATAAGTCAGTTTCATCAATCCTAAATAAATATTACAGGAACTCTAGTTGGTCATGAAAATAAAACATCAGCTGTTTTTAAACTATGCAAATATATTACAACCATAATTTACATTTTAAAATTATTAAAATTATACATTAGTTAAATAAAGCGACGAATTATCAATTAATTTAAATATTATTTTAATGTTAGCATGAGATATGGCCATTTTGTGAATCCTTTCTCGTACTTGAAATACTGATAAAAATTAAGTACACTGTCTCTTGGAATAGAACCTTTTTTAGATGAACTTTTTAGTCTGTGGTTAGCTGCCTGTCATGTCAACATTTTTCACGAGCATAGTATTAACATTTACAATGCTCGTAAAAATCAAAGACTACAATATAATGCTGTATAATGACTTAATTATTTCAATGCTTTTCAATAAGATCTTTCAAGAAGAACAATTTGGTGGGTAAATGAAAGAAACAATCTGTCCTAAGCTAGAAGTTGAATGTCAATATGTTAGTAAAAGAAGTGACTAAAAACTACTCTAAAACAACATTATTCCAATTAATGAAGACGAACTAAAATAATTATTCTTGAAAGAACTGAAAGTAACTTATAAAACTATCTATCAATTAAAATACTATCAATCACATCCTATTAACAAAAATCAACCAATGCCATGCAATTACTCAGCACATATTATAGAGATTCAAATATACAAGGATAAAAAGCATAATAACGAGAAAACGACCATTTAATACGTCACAAAACTTGAGTCAAACCATCGACAAACACAAAAATAAATTGTATTAAAAAAATCTGAATAATATTTTACAATTACAGATTGATTCTCGTATGAAAATCATGGTTAATAATATTGGAAGGTGCAGTGCATACATCTTGATATTTCCGTAAAAAGCTATTCTCAATAAAAAAACAAAACCAAGCGTTCATATCAAGACGTAGGAACTGAACTCAGTCTAAGTTTTTAGATAAGAGGCGGGAGGTTTTTTCGTACTAAGTGCGTGTGAGATTTAGACCTGCTAACGTTATTGGGGGTAGTTTTAACTGCTAAACTGGCGACTGTGTTTTGTCTTTGTAGGTTGACTTTGTTTGCGCTGAGGGGAGCTCGGGGAGTTGCGAAGCCGTCGTTGTTAAGCTTGAGGGCGGATCGTGTGAGCCTAGTCGGTGTGTACATGAGATTACTCTTCGGTGTCATTTGCGGGTTGACGTGTTGTATGTTCTCTTTGCCGACTTTAGGCGTCAGAGGTGTTTTGACCCTCGGAGTTTTTTTTGGGGTACCGTTACTCTCTTCTATTGTATGATAGACGATTGTGGGAAGGACTGCTTCGTTCGCTCTCTGGGTCGCCATGGAGCTGCGACTGATCTGCTTTTCGTTGATGCCATCCTGTAAAGATATAGGTTCAATAAATCACTGATAATATGATCCTTTTGACATTCCATAAAAGGGGTAATTTAAATAGAACTTTGACTTAAAATGACAAATGATGTTTTGTGCGCCACTGATGCTGCGATTCGCGATTAATTTAAAAAGAACAAACCATTGACTGGAAAAGAAGAAGAAGAATAAAAAATAACCCTATGTAATAATAGGTAATACAGGCTAGCGTCCGCAACTCCACCTCAATGCGCGTATTTTGCGTACTAACCATACTACTTTAAATAGGTAGGTACAAGACACAGTTAAGTAGATTTTTACGCTTACATCTTCGTGTTAGGTACTCACCTTAAAGTCAGTATAGGTGGTAAGAAGCGTAGTCTCCATGAGCGGATCCTTGTGTGCCACTTGTCCTTCTTCCTGCGAGCCGGTGGAGCGCGTCGCGTTGATAGACCGACGACTGCTACTGCGGCGCTTGCCGTGAGACTGAAGACAAGTAAAGTAATAATAATAATAAAGATTTATTGTTCAACTAGGACTAGATGACATGCTAAGGTAATATAATATAAAGCACAAGCATAAAGTTTCTTAATCTAGTTAGTGGGTGCCGTACTGCTCTCCTAGATAGGTTACAGAATAACCTGTGTTTAGGAGGAACAGTAATGTTACATGACTTGCAAATTGCTATAGACGCGAACAGCATTTTGTGTAGAAATTTTAGCGATAAGTATGGTTGAATTTCTGGAGCCGTGCCGCGATATACCTAGGATGGTTTATGCTAATGGCTAAGCGCGAAAATTCACTCATAAAGGACGCCGGTTTGAAAATTAATATGCATTATTTTTAGGAGTTCATTATTGCCGCGTTAAAAATGGGAGCAGAAGAGAGCCGTGTTATTAACTCGTAAGAAAACTTTGCAACGTCGGCTTTTTCTTGTGTGGTATTCGGTAAAAACTATCAATTTATGCAAGAAACCCTAAGGAATTGACAAGTTATGAATGAAATACTATTTTACATACGTTGTTCCAGACAAGTTACCAAGGAAGCCAACCCAAACAATGGAAGATCGTTTCATTGCCAACAACTTACCGTACGCTTATGTTTGAGAATGCTGCCATTGACTTTAGGCGTCTTCCTCAGTTCGCTGCCATAGTCGAGCTTCCTCTTAGCATCTTTGCCCTCCGCAACTACCCGAGCAGCCAACCGCCCGCTGATGCGCCTACCACAAAAAACAAAACGTTAATTTGGCTGCTATGATGTAGGCACAGGCCATTGGAACAAAGTTATCCTGAAAAAAAAATCCAAAAATTAAGAGAAACGTTAATTTGGCTGCCATGATGTAGGCACAGTAGCAAAAAAAAACATTGATAAAGTTATCCTGGAAATAAAATCTCGTAATTTCCTCTGTTGGCACATAATTATTTTTACATAAAAGCTGATAATTCAATTTTATCGTCGTTATCTGACGCAAGTATCAATCTACTCCTACAATCTATTAAGTAATTACTTCTATCAAATATTCTAATTACTTCATGCTTTTCTGAACAATGAAGCGTAATGACTACATACAATTTGCTCTACATGTATAATTAATACATTATATAACGCTAGTGCAATATTTCTCATTCCCTCTACTTACGCAATACGTAAAGGTAGAATATTTTGGTTCGATCGCTAACTATCATCAATCAAACGAAACTTGCCTCAATAAATATGACGTAATGGTGTTTTCACATCAATAAATTCACAAGCGAGCACTGAAATTGTAAAGGAATGAAAAATATTATCTAAATAACAAGTGTGTGTGGTGTGCGTGAGGTAACTAATGAGTTTTTATGCTGAATAAAAAGCGAGTGATGCCAATAACATTTTTTTTTCTGCATCGGTAATTATTTGCAATGCTTATAAAATTAAGAACACGTTTACGAAACAAAGATTAAAATCAAGACTTTTAGAATGGAAATTGTTTATGCTCATTACAGAAAAGCGATTGTTATCTCGCATTATCCAATAAACTATCACATAATTTATTCAGTTTATGAATGTTATGAAGTAACTTTCCTACATTACACGTTTCACGACTTACTCAATCATTAACACACTATTATTATCGAACAAAAACAAACAAAAAGCAACCATAAACACAATCATTAATGAGAAACAGTCAGCAGCATAAGTGTAGATGAACATCAGTATTTCAAAATGAGTTATCACAGAAACTTTCGACAAACAACACAATATACAGGATGGCAGGTACAGTCAACAAAAGAGATAAGTATGCAGGATCGTCGGATATAGTTGAAGTTTAGTAGGAAACCGATGGATGTTCTCGAATAAAATTTAAGAAAACATACAGCTACAGCATCATACAGCTCATTTATCAAATTAAATTTCAGTCGACAACATCCATCGGTTTCTTGCTAAACTTCAACTATATCCGACGATCGTGCATACTTATCTCTTTTGTTGACTGTACATCGTGCACAAATGCGAAAAAAAAAATCAGCTGTTTCCTACATTTATGTTCGTCTAACTCGTCAAAATGTAGGGAACAGCTGATTTTTTTTCACGATTTCAGGTTTGGTCCCTTAATAAAAGTTGTTCATAATGATGAGTAAAATCACGTGTTTAAGTATCGGTCACTAATTACCAGTCACCCTATATAACAAAATATTGCCAAAATTATTATCTGTAGTTGCAAAAAAAAAACTCTGTAACCATCAAGTTTTCACTCTTTCAAACTTTGTACAAAATACCATCTAATATTTTGCTGACTGTACAGACGCCAGCACATCAAGCTACTACAATTTGACAAATTTCTTTAATACATTTTCAACTTTATCGTTAAAACATAAGGTTCAAAGTTGATTGACAAAATTTGACAGTTTCGGGTAGCTTCGTCTGTACAATCTATCAATAAAAGTACTTGCTTACCTCTTAACAGTAGTGATAGCAGATCTCTTGAGCGCAGACAGATTGTTAGTGAAGGTGGTCACCGCCTTGGTCGCGCTGCCCGTTATCAGCTGGCGCTTGGACGGCGGCCTACGAGTAAAAAGACCTGCCTACAGTCAATGCGACTATGCTTATATCTAACACAAGGTATAGGGACGACACAAGTTTTTTCTTCGTTATTCTTACACCGTTTTTTCATAGCAGGTTTACTGACGATAAGTAAATGTCCACTTTCCTTGGGTAAGTAGACAACAAAGGAATTATATTGAGCAGCACCATATCTTCTTACGTAATTTCCAAGTAATCTGTAATTTGTAACTAATCCAAGTTGAACTTGGCAATTTGGACTGCCTCCATATTCATTTACTGTAACTGTTCACCGGAATGCTTACGTTCAGTCGAAGAAATGTTCACAGCTCTTCGATAGCCACAGAATAGGAGACTACAACATGTTAACAAGTCATGTATTGTGTTTTGTGTCGTATCATGTATGTTGTTGTAATGTTATATGTTTTTAACTGAGATACCCAATTTAGACCGTCTACATACAATATGTAATTCTCCTACCAACATTATCAGTATACAACCATTGAACAAAAATATCTATAAAAGAAACAAAACACCATCACCTAATTAAACATTCAACGTTACCTGTTCCTCTCAGCAGTAGCAGCCAAGCCCGCAGCAGTCCTATTCCGCTTGCCGAGTGGTGACGTCGCGAGCGATCGGAACAACTGCGTCGTCGGCGTCAACGCCTGCTTACGGGCAGATAGCTTGTTGTGACGCTCCTGTGTGAAATGTGTTATTAGGAATGAGCAATAAACTCACGCTCGCCGAGGCAAGACGAGGTGACAAGAACGCTAAAAATATAAACCCCAAAACAGTTCAGTACCTAGTAATTTTTTTGGCTGTAAGTACTGTATAACCACTTCAGTCGCGTACCATTATGCGCACTGTGATATAAATACAAGCTCGCTGACTATCCGTGATTCACTATACATGCCCATATAATGGTAAAGTAATTACGATAATGACCGAGAAAAATGGGGTGGATTCATGATAATTCTTGATCAAGGAAATTGACCTTTATAAACACACGCAATAATACATATCACAGAAATAATGCCCCAGCTACGTCTCGCCTCACCTCGACCTTATGTTAAACGATTCAAAGGAGACGAGGTGAGACATACCAATTGACAAAACGTTATCGCTACTCCTTCGTGTCGCCTCGCCTCGCAAAACTTTAAAATGTCATAGTTCTATTTTTTTTCATCAAGTTTGAGTTAATTTCGATCCACTGAAATAGAATTTCAATTTCAATTGCTGGATACATTAAGGTGAAACTAGGTTGTGGTCAATTGACGTCGACCAGTCGATATTGATCGCTTTAAAATATTATTTTTTAAAGCGATCGTCGAGTCGACCTCGTAATTGCTTTCCCACTTTTGACAAACTCTCAGTAAATTGCAACTTCACAAAGGTTGAAACTATCTAATTGTCACATTTGTCGTTTCATTCGGACGTTTTATGACGACGACAAGTTCAACTTTAGGGTGCTAAAGCTATTACCATATACCTACGCTTTGGAATGGGCAACTAGCTTCACATTTTTTCTGACTGACCTACTTCTTGACAATTCAAAAGTGCCTGTAAAATGGTTTAATTGAAAAAAAATGCTTTGAGTTTATTACGAGGTCGACTAGTTACGTAATTTGGGGGAAAACACATGGGGGGAAAAGTTCGTTGAAGTTTAAATTGGTAGGCGCACTTGCTTGAACGTCTATCACCCACTTCGGAAGGCCCTATATTTATTCTGTAAGTTTTCACGTTATATTTTAAAACGAAAAATTTCTTTGTTCATTTAATGTTATTTTAATATGTTAAGTATACTTACAGCCTTCCTGGTCTCCCATTCGTCTTCCATAAGTTGAAGTAGAGGCTTGCCATCAATAGTGAACGTGTTGCCAGTCTTGGCTTCATATTCTGACACTAGATCACGGATTTGTGACTCAATCTTCGGTAGCTGTAAGACAATCATGTTGGATTAGCATTTACTAATATCACATACAGCCGATTCAAACTTTATGGTGGCTCTGAAATGCGCTACCTCCTGCGCAGTACCTCACCCCTCACCCCCGCAGACACGTGAATTTGTTACTGCGCAGCGACTCCGAGCCGTCATAAAGTTGAATGGGGCTGTTACCGTACCAAACTTACGAGATGCTTTACCTCGAAAGTTTGACATGTCGAGAGCGTTCTCTGTCACTCATTCCAGTGTGAGACTCTAAAACTCGATATGCCATGTTAACGGGCGCGTATTTTTTATAAATAATAATAGTTTATTGCGAACTAAAAACCAATAGGTGCATTCAAAGACAAAAAATGTTAAACGTGTGCACTGTTCTGAAGTTCATGAGTAATACAACTTACGTTACTAGCGATAGCCTTCCTCTCCTTCTCTTCGCGCAGCAGCTGCCCGCCTCGGTTGTGATAACGACCCGGCTCCGTAGCCCGAGCCTCGAGCTCCGTCATCTTCAGCCAAAGATTCTTGCGTGTCACCACCATATCGAAAATGTGCCTATGGGAAGATGGACGATGTCACTCAAGTTATGTCATTTTAATATTATCTTAAACTATAGCTTTCCTGAAACATACTTTAAGGATCGTAATTTCCAGATATCTTAAACAAAACCTTTTCTTTCTTTTTCTACTTTCCTTTCCTTTTACAAAAAAAAAACCTAAAAAATGTAAAAAGGAATTAAGTAGCTAATATCACAAAAGCTTGTTCAGCTTAGAAAGATTCCAAATAGTTCTGATATGGAAATTATATGTGACACTTACTTGTGTTCATTAAAATACTTGGTGATCTTCTCCAGATACAGCTCATGCAAGGTCAGCGTGTCCTCAGTGAAGATGTCTTGGAAGTAATGCACGAACTCCTCACGTTCGCGAGTCGAATACATGATGTTGTCCCACATCAGCTTGATCTTAGTTCGGACGTTCGCTACGAACACCTGGGTCAAAGAAAATGGTAATTAGAACATAGTGTACTGTTACCTAAAGCAATTTATGCGTGCGCGTATCAAAGTCAAAGTCAAAGCATTTATTTCAAATAGGCACATTAAAGGCACTTTTGAACGTCAAAAATTACGAAAAATAAAATAGAATTGATTCTAGTCGCCCATTCGAAAGGGTAGTTTTCGTATGGAGAAGAACGGGCAAGAAACTCCACCGTTACTCTTTTAAAAAGTTTTACAATATTTTGCATACATTCATTATATAATAATAATATGTGAAGACGATGCACCTACAATAAAATTACTATACCACAATAGGTAAAAGAATTAAAAATGAAACCATGATATATAAATTAATTAATTATCTGATAGATACATGGTGCTCACATATTTACAAACATGGTAAAAGTAAATGATTTTCATTTAAAATAATAAACAAAAAAAAAAAAAAAAAAATTCAAGTTGTCAGGTATAAAGTAGGGAAACATCTGTGACCACCACATCAATCAATATGTGTTGTAAAATAAAGTATCTTTTCGTAACTGTCGTCTGCGTTGTTATTTTCAACTAAGCCACGGTAGTAAAAACCATGCGAAGGAGGGTCGCTAGTACTATAGTCGGACTTTTAATTAGCTGCAGTAAAATGACAGCTTATGCGTTACTTATATGACTGAAATTGGCGTCTTTTTGTTTTTTCGTGGCCGTCAACCAAATCTTGTTTTTCTAGCATATAATAGTGTAACAAACTAAACTTATTTGACATGCATATCTCTAAACTCTGTCCGAAATGAGTTATTAAGAAGTGTCATTTTACTGTAGCTATTTAAAAGTCGGACTATAGAAACTAGCTAGTGTAGTAACTTAGCTATAATAATATGATTCTACTTTCCAACTAAAGGGACGCCCATTTAGGCAGGCTACGCCACATTGCATAGATCCTCCAACATCACTTTCGTACATTTTCTATGAAACATCGCTCGTTAGCATAATCAACCTATAATGTTCCCACTGCTGGGACACAGGCCTCCTCTCTTGGAGAGGAAGTAGGCCGTAATTCACCACGCGGGCCCAGTGCGGATTGGTAGATGTCACAAGTTTTCTAATTTTTGGTTCTACATGCCGGTTTCCTCACGATGTTTACCGTTTTAACAGAAGTGTAGATGAAAATAAATTACACAAAGTAATATCGCCTGACTTGGTTCGAACCTACGACCACTGCTCTGCTCCACATATCTGACAAATATTTAGGAATCATGTTCTACTACTTAATCTACTGGAGACAAGAGAAATGCTAGTTAAGCTACCGCAATTTGTATGATACAGTATGACAATAGTACCTACGGACAAATTAAATGTTGCCTACTGAACTCGACACATACTCAAAATTATGATTATGGTCACCTGATAGTCAGCAATAGGCGTAATACAGGTGGCATTAAATATCTGAAAATTTTAAGTTGCCGTTATTATAAGTATGTACTTGAATGTTGGCAAATTTACTACCACTGCCCAGGCGAAGATGATAAGACGAACCAGAATGGTTCATGAAAGATTGGGCTACAACAGCAAACTGTCGTCATAAGAAAGAATGATGGGAGGCCTTTGACCAGTAGTGGGACTGCATGGGTGATATTAAAATAACAGATCTATATTCGATGCGTAGTACACCGGCGCGTGTGTGCGTGTATGACCAGATGAATGAACGTAAAGGAGGCAAAAGGAGTATGTAAGGATCGTAGCAGGTGGCGTTCTATAGTTTCTGCCTACCTGCATGGGAAGAAGGCGTGAGTTTATTTATGTATGTATCTATCTACTATTATATCATTTTAAAATAAAAATGAAAGTAAAACAAAATGGATGCTAAGCAATCAAATAACTAATACCTAGTACTTATAAGCCCTTTCTACACGTTAGAAGGCAAAATACGCGTTTAATTACAATAAACCATAATGTAACAATTAAAATACATGACATCTAGATAGCGCCACTGATGGCTATCCATACTAGTTTCGAGAAAGTAAACCGATTTATAATCCAGCCGTGCAAAACGACTGGTTAGATTACGATTTTGCATAATACGTTATATCAATGTTAATTACGGGTAGATATAAAACTGGGTTTTAAATGATCAAGGGATTGCAAACCCGCCCTATATTACAGTTTAACTTTCAAACATTTCCCCAATAAAACATTTCAACTGCTGAAGTGATTAATAATAGTTTCGGTATTCCAATTCCTAATGTGAGTCAAAATGTGACCTATGTTAGTATAGAGACCGGATTATATGCAACTTGAAATATTGAAGTGTGCATGCGATTATGCTTCAAAAACACTCGAATATGCAACAAAATCGCCAAAATATGCAACATGAAATTTTATAAATACAATAAAACAATGTTTAAAATCCATAAAATCCAGTCTCTATATATTACCCTAAGAAAAATGTTCATAACAGTATGGCGTTGTTTTATTCAATAATCAAGTGCTGTTATTCATCCCAACAGTTACACTTGATACTAGACAATGTTACACTAATTTCATTTTTATTGCCATATTGCGATCTCTTCTACAAACAGAATGGATTCCCTTCTTGGCCTCAACAGCTCATGTGGTGGGTTAAAGAGGCATACGTCCCTCGTACTTCAAATGTGTAAAGCTTAATAAAGAAGCATTTGAAGTAGATACGAGGAAACGCAAACCCTGGATCCTGCCCATATTTTGCCGAACCCCATGCAGAATCACAACTACTAAAACTACTACTAAATCTATACACATAACAAAACTTGCAGGGCTTCACGGTTTCACACGCATAAGTGTCGATCCCGTGGGAATATCGGGATAAAAACTGTCCTATGTCCTTTCCCGGGACTCAAACTATCTCTATACCAAATTTCATCTAAATCGGTTCAGCGGTTTAAGCGTGAAGAGGTGACAGACAGACACACTTTCGCACTTATAATATTAGTATGGATAGTAACGAAGAACTTTTGTCCGTTTGTCTTGATGTATATTATAATCCGAATTGGCGCATCGGATTTGGATGACATTTGGCACACAGGTAGTTTATGACCTAGATTAACACATTGGGTTATTTTAATCCCGTTATTCGCGTGGATGTCGAAAAATATCCCACGGGTACGCCAGTACGTACCTGTGGGATATTTTGCGAAGCGGGGGAGGCCGCTTCAGGAAAAGGTGAAATGGTAGTTGATTCATAATTTAATTTTGTTAAAGTTAAGTGATCCATTCAATCTTTAGTGTTGTAAGAAACAAGCCCCGGTGGTGTTGAAACCAATCCTGTGTGGCTGGACGACTTTCTGTATGTAACTGCTGTATCAATATTTAATATTCCAATCATAAAATCCTTACTATCACAGATCAGTGAAAAGACCAATCTTGAATGCTAATATGTTGAATAAATTGAATGCTAAACGCATTCAATTTATTTTCTCGTTCGTTCGGCGAGTTACATCGCGCAGTCTAAGCAGCAATGGGTGATCCCTTTAACTTTTTACTCTACATGATGTTTCCTATAGAAAGAAGGCATTAGTAAAATAATTCTATAAGAAATGAACATTACCTTTGTAATTCTTCTGTGTAACTATATATCTAGGTAATTTGTTTGGTAGTAAGTAACTTGTATTTTTATATTTTAAAATATAAAAATACAAGTGATTTACATACAACAAAAAGGGTGGACATTAATATTTCCTTGCATGTCATACCTGAATCTTTTGCCGTTTGATCTGATCGCAGCGCTTGATCTCCTCTTTGATGGCAGCCTCAGTCTGTGGGTGACAACCGGGATGTGCGTGCAAGAAGTTTTCCCGGTAAATCTGGTCTTCGTCCAAGCAGTCCCACAACTTCGTAAGACGTTCACGAAGTTCTAATACCTGGGAGAACAAAATTGTTTTTTGGTATAGGTATTGCAGATGTTTTGGTAGATTCTACTCCCGAATAATGATTATTTCAGCATTACAGATTGTAGTAATTTATCAAATTCAACCATGTCTGCCTTAAAATTGTTGTCTACTTCTTGGACGAAAAAAGTATGAAAAGGAAGGGTTACTGTACATTGTCATTTATTTGGTAACCATAAAATACGATCAGAGGATCTCATATGCGCCTAAGAGTTTGATAAAAGCACTTTGCATAGGTACTTTGTGAAGAAGTAGCAAGAACACATACCCTGTTGTTAGTCTGTTCAAACTTCTCTTGCAGGTCCTGTTGGAGCTTGGAGAGGCGGTCCATGTTGAGATCAGTCACTTTGAAGTCCACAGAGAGAGATGACGTCACAATGTGTTCGAACTTATTCTGAGGCTTGATGCGAAGTTTGTCTGAAAGTATAAGATTAAAATGAACTAGTGATATTTTTCTGTAGTTTCTTCTTACCCCTTGAGAAACAGGCGCGAGTTTATGTATGCGTGATCTACTTCTGTTGCTTTATTATAAATATTTCATTTATAATAGAAATGACTTGTCAAAATTATTAATTTTCGAAAAAAGTTGATGCAACACAAAGTTATAGGTATACCGGAAACTCACTCACTCATCATCCTTATGAAAATCTTTTTTTTTTTTTATGCCATGAGATTCTGGTAAACCTATATGCACAAAAGAATTAAGTATAATTAGGTAAGATGTCTAATCATTTAAGATGGCAATGACCTACTTATGCAAAATAAACAAGTTAATCAAAATGAGAAAGACCAAAGTTGATACCTACTGCTAAAAATGATCATTTGGAGTACCTATTAATTAAAATTAATTGCAGCACATTCAACCACCATATTAAAAATAATATCAATTATACTCACCCATAATATCCTTAATCTCAACTTGAATGTTCAAGAAGATCTCAGCTCTCTTATCCCTCTCCGCTTGCAGCATTTCCAGATGTTCCCGCAGCTTATCCAGTTCTTCCTCCGAGGGTAAAGGAACCTCCTTCAGCTCATGGATGGTGACTCCAAGCTTGTCAGCAAGGTCTCGCTGCCATTCTAGTAGTCTTTCCATCTTCATGCGACGCTGTTCCACTTGCTCTCTATATCTGTTGGTGTAAGAGTGTTTTTTGTGTCAATGATTACTGGGGCAAGGCTTGTGATATTTGTTTTGCATTTTTCGTAACAATACAGCTTCTTTTATGTCTTGTTGTGTGACTAATAGAGTGTTATGTGGAACATAAATGTTCACTTTGTAAATTTGTAGAGTTTACTTTCGAATACCAGTGTAAAATTATAGACTTTTTTATAATTGATTTGCATCAATTATAAAAAAGTAGCCTTTTTAACATTATTATTATTATCCATTTATTTCAGGCATCAAGGCCCATATAAAACACACACAATACAATATTAATATAACTTAAAAATACTATAAATACATACAACATTATAATTACACAAAAAAACTAACAAAGTTAACAAACTAAAGCACACGAAGTGTCTGTGTCGTGTTGAACATTGAATTTAACCCCACATAAAATAGAACTATAGTTGACATAAATTACTAAGAACTATCTGACCCGCCAAACTTCATTCTGCCTCAGAACCATCATCGAAATCAGTCTATGTGTTCTCGGGATATCATCACAGAGCCGTTCGAAATGTATGAGAAAAAGAATTATCTTAATTTTTTCAAGAGATGTTTCCCCTTTTTAATACTTATTCTACTAATCGGGACGGAGACAAATCCAACAAATCAAAGATCTTAAAAATCGGTCCAGCCGTTCTTGAGTTATAAATGGTGTAACTATCCCGACTTTGTTTTATATTTATATACATATATATAGATTACAACAAAACTGAAGTAGGCATAAGATGGAAGAATGTCATCATAATACATCATACAAATTCAATTAGAGTTCTCATGAGAAGATTGCACTACTAACATTGGGTAATTAACAAAGAAAGATGCGCAGTAACAGATGACCTAAGATCTTTCTCATGTTATCCAGCTCTTACAAAATTGACCTACCATCTAACTAAAGTAATTGTCTAATTACCTGTTTTGAAAAGTGTGAGAATAATGTAATGTGTATGACTGATGATAAAGTAAAATAATTAGCTGTTACAAGTAAAGATATTAACAGTTGCAAAACCTGAATACTTATAGGTAACTTAACTTTTTTTTTTTTATGTAAGAACTAGTATGTGCCCGTGGCTTCGCCCACTTGGCTTTCGGAAATTATCCCATGGGAATGGGCTACCGGAGCAAAAAGTAACCTATGTCCTTGCCCAGGATGCCATCGATCTCCATGGCAGAATTCATCATAATCCATTCAGTGCTTTAGGCGTGAAAAGGTAACATACAGAAAGAGTTACTTTCAAATTTATAATATGAGTATGGATTGTTTTTAAACTTAGTTTATACTTACAAAATCAAAGCAAGTTTACAATCAATATGTTAAACATTATTATAATTATTCAGTGTTCAGCTTTTGCCCATACTTTAATAAACGGTGGGCTACTTTAAAGAGGCGAAACGTTCTTAAGTACTATTTCTAACCTGTATTGTCCCACTGCTGAGCTAAGCTCTCCAATAGCCTTCCACACTTTCCTATGATATGACATGTGGCATATTCTGACTAATATGACCTTTTTAGCCACAATAATATTTTCCTACAAACTGTATGCTTGCTTACCCAGCAATCTGTTCTTCCAGTTCTCTCTTGTACTCAACCAGCATCATTTCATCCTTGAAGTCCAGAATGGTGATATCAACAGACAGGCAGCGGCTCAATTCTTCTGTTTCTTCCTTCAATTCTGCAAAACAACATATATATTTTAGGTATACAAAAATTAAAACAGGACAAAAATGGCTCTTTGTTGAAATGATGGATGTGTGTTAAAGTTTAATTCAAAAACTTTATTGTGTGGTTTATCATTGTTCAAGAAACAATAATTCAGTGTTGGTTACAATGCATGTTCACTTGCTCATTGTTAAGAATTTGGAAGAATTGAATGACAATGAACAATATTTTATTATTCTTGTTATTTTTTAAGATCAATAATGTGTTAGCACATATTATTTGAGAGCAGTGGTAGCCCGGTGGTAACGGTCGCGACTTACGAGTTGTAGGTCGTAGGTTCGAACCCAGAGAGGCGCTTTACTTTGTGCAAATTATTTCATCACCACTGCTCTTAAAACGCTCAAGGAAAACATCGTGAGGAAACCGGCATGTCCTAGAACGAAAAATTCGAAGACATGTAACATCTACCAACCCGATGGGTAGATTATAGCCCACTCCCTCTCGAAGAGAGGAGGCCTGTGTCCCAGCAGTGGGAACAATATAGGCTGATTATGATGACATATTATTGAGAATATTACAAGTATCATAAATATAGGGAAAAAAACATTTGAAATGAAAATATTACTCTAAAAGCCAGCTTAATTAACATAACAAGTTCTTAAACTCACTGTCAACCTGTCCCTGCATTGTCTTGAGCTTCTGCCTGGTCTCAGAGATTACATCTCTATGCAGTTCCTTCTCGATCTGCACCAGTTTGGTAATGTTGTTCACCTTGGTGCTGTCATCTACTCCGAGGTGTGACCAGTTCAGCCAAAGCTCCTCCATCATTGAGCGGACGTTGTGGGATATCTCCATGAGGACATCATTACTGTAAAAAAGGGTTATTTTGTTAAGGAAAATGATCATGACAATTTTATGCGATTGATTGTTGTACTTATGCATAATCAACCTATAATGTTCCCCCTGCTGGGACACAGGCCTCCCTACTCTCTTTCCACCTCTCACTATCCAGAGCTGCCTATCGTTGTATATGGGTTTCGACATTTTGATTTTCTGCTATGGACGAAGTGAAGTTAGAAAAAGATGAAGAAAGATGCATCAAATCCAAAGCTATATATTTTTTAAATTATAAGCACTGTCAAAGATTTATGTAAATAGGTTAGTTGAACAATGCAATTGTAATACCTAGGTGTATAAACAATAATAAGTTGACTTTACAGCCAAGGTTATGTAGGAATCACAAACACAGAGTCAAAAAACATTTTGAACTTCACATTGCTGCCAGTAACACAATGACCACTGGACACTGTTATTTGATTTCCTTAATTCCTTTAGGCATTGTTGCCCAACAATATGAGAAACAGGAAGTGTCATAATTCTGTGGTTGTAATACCAAATAAAAAGTAAACTTCTCCATACATAATACTCTTCTAGTAATTGAATGCAACTGGTTATAAAGGGAGCTAAGTAGAAGCATTTTCAAATATTTTACGGTTCAGTTAGCAAGCCGTTTTTGAAACAATCTTTGAAGGGTGTTTGAGTAATATATAAGTCAATGGGTGTTTGTGTCTAAAGTAATAGCAACAAGTAAAATGATAGGAACTCAAATAAATCTATGCTAAAGTCGTAGTATTGTTGATAGGTTTTATATAGATCGGGAGTCTAATGAAACACGGAGATTTGAAACAAATCCGTAACGGTGAGAATTATGAGACGCTGCTTCAAGTCGTACTGAAGGTGAAGGCTAAACCTAAAATATTACCAGTTTTAATTAATCTTCACAAGGATATGAATAATATTTGCGTCGAGATACCAACAGGGGAATATTGAAATATATTCGTGGTATAAAATCATGGAAACTTACAATATCTTGTTGACATCTTCGGATAACGTAATCATTTTGTATATTTATTCACTGTTCTTCTTCTAATAAAACTCACATAAGTTCACAATAAAAATTCTAAATAGTGGTTCTATTTTAATTCACTAATAAAACTAATAATTCTAAAATACCACCAACACGAATCTGAAATCCAACGAGTCATGAACGTTTGTTTTCAAAATTCAATACGTTACAAATGAAAGTGTCTTCTACGGTGATGTGATTGGTCGGTTAATTTTTCGTTCAGAAACAGTGTACCTAGAAACTTACTTTGGAATCTATACATAATAATAATCATAAAAGAAATGTAAGTAATCTTCTCATTTATAATTTAACTACTATTGCCGTAACCCGTCCATAACATAAATATTTTTAATTATTATTATAGAATAGACAAAATATATCGTTATAGTTCTGTGCGTGGGCCTGGGGTGGCGCCACTGTACCCCTAGCTTGAGTATAATAATATTAATAATATGCTATGCGGAGACTGGCCGAGATTTAAAATAATTAAATGAATGCTTCTTTCAATGAGAACTTTAGATATTAATTATTTGTAGCTATCCAATTATACATGTACACAGAATAAAATCGTAGCGAAGTCAAAACTGTAGGTACCTACGCACGGCTACACATAAAACTATAAATATCCAAAAATAAAATTATTATTTTTTGAGCTTCTTTTTGAAACGAAGTTCTTTAACGCGGCTTGCGGTAGGAGTAAACTGGTAGAAATCGTTACGTAACGAAAAAGCGTTAGGTATGCGCCTCCATACGACTTTCTTCTTTTCTTTTTAGGGTTCCGTACCTCAAAAGAAAAAAACGGACGGAACCCTTATACTTTGTTGTCCGTGTCGGTCCATCCGTCCGACTGTCTATCAAGACCCTTTATCTCGGGAACGCGTGGAGGTATCGAGTTGAAATTAAAACCATAGGTACCTATAGGTACTCGAGTCTACAGTCCCTTGAAGCTATAAACAAATCAAATACTTAAGTTAACGTAAAAAAAGATACGGCCGTTTATGCCGCAAAAAAACATATATTTCAACACTCTCAAGGGAATCAAAATTTATAGGGTACTTCCCGTAGACCTAGAATGAAATTTGGCAAGAAGCAAGATCATGTAGCACAAGTACCTAAAGGAAAATATCCGAAAACCGTAAATTTGTAGGTACAACATAAAAAAAATCCCGTGATAAACTATTTAGGTACATATGGTAGGTACCTACAAAGTACGGAACCCTCGGTGCGCGAGTCCGACTCGCACTTGACCGTTTTTTTTGTTCTTGCTTCCCTTTCTTTTTTTGTTCAGATATAGATTTCATGATTTTCAAGGGTTCTTAAAACTTAAACCGGTGCTGATGCAGCTACAGCATAAAGGTCATACATAGCACATGTATCAAATCGGAAAGGGATCGGCACCGTATCGCCTTTCGCCTCCCCGTCAAACAGGCTTCAACCTAACGTACCTACACGTAACCAAAGCGGATCAGAAGCTCCGATACGTCGACTCGGCTACGGCTAGGTGACGACGCCGCGCTTACGGCTCGGGCTCCCCGACCGCTGGTTGATGGTACAGCAGGCAGGCCGGAGGGATGAGAGGGGTAAGGGTGGACGAAGAGACGTAAGCTCGGGTACGGAGAGACGTAAGTGCAGTTCAAGTTCTGCCCTGCTTTAAGAGGTGATAGTAAGCCCCCAGGTCAGTGTTCTAATATGATAGTTCGTAGAACGTAGGTGTAGGTAGGTAGGTACAGGAAAACATAATCAAAATAAATATCTAATAGATCTATGGTTAGGCGATAGTTAATAGGAAATCCCGTATGTTTACAATCTACTTTAAGTAAAAATCTCGTGTCACAGTGTTTGTTATCAAACTCCTCCGTGTGTTATCAAACGGCTTGACCGATTTTTATGAAATTTTTTGTATATATTTGGTAAGTCTGAGAATATAGGTCGTAGGCTATTTTTTATACCCCTAGGTGATAAGGGTGGCCCCCTCCAGATTTTTTTGGAATTGAAACTTACGCGGGTGAAACCGCGGGGCGCAGCTATAGTATACTGATAAAATATTATTTTAGTTATAGGTTCCTCAGGAATAATATGTAAGAATGCATAAGTCAGTGTATCAATTTGTGCCATTAAGATATAAGATATGCAGGAACGCAGGCGTTCAATAATTTGCTAAAAACGAAAAACTTTGCAACCATTGGGATATTACTACCTACTGAAGGCTTCGGGTGTCGACCTCAGGACGAACTGCTTTTCACACGGACAACTGCCATCAGTCCTACCTAGTACCGGTAGGTAGTAGGTACCTACCTACCTATATTATACAGAAAAGTTTTATAAAAATGTGGTAAGTACCTAGGTAATTTTTTACACCATCTCATAGTTTATTTACGGCTAGAGCACCGATGTCTTTCCCAAAAAAAAGATTTTCAGTCCGAGCTACTCGTAAATAAAAATAGTTTTACATTTTGCTTGGCAAATGGGCTAGCGTAGGTACCTACGGCGGTGTATTACTCTATTACGTATGCACGCCATTGTTATTGAATTTAATTAATTATAAAGCTAACAAACTTCCTCTGATACTGATCAATTTAATTATAAGACCGGCTGTATAATTACGTAAACATGTTGAATAATATAGATCAGATATTGGTCGATAGGCAATAGCTAGCGTACGGCATCGACAAGTACCTAGATTGTTGTATTTTTTCTATGAAAGTTAAGAATAATATTTATGTATAATATCTCCGTCCTCGGAGTTCACAACAGCTGCAACTGGACTGGATTAGTCGAGAGCTACTTAACCGCACTCTGGCACTTAGGTACTTACATGCTTACAAGCCTATCGCCCGAGACTTCTTCAAGAAACCAGGGGCCCAAGTCTGCTATTTTTATAAATTCGTCATCCCAACACGATCCTATTGTCATTTTGCTAAAAGTTCGTAATCTGCTAAATTCATAATGGTCAATCATTGGTCGGTGAATGGCACAGAACATAATAATATATGATACTCGTAACGAATTAAAAGCAATGACTGCACAATGACGTTCTAATGGGAGGTCACTGATCAAAGGAACTGTCAAAATTTTTGCAGATTACCGCCTAACTCAGTCATTCATTTGTCATTATACGAGATTACCATTTTGTGCCATTTCTTTCAATGGAGTGTTAGTGGTTGGCCCGATGGTCAACCACGACTTTCCAATGAAGACGCCTTTATTTTAGAAGATTACCAAACTTGTTAAAATCAACAATTATGAAATCAATGATAGATCATTCTGACACTATTGTAATAGCAGACTTGAGGCCCAGCGGCGACAGCATTCGGACCGCCGTTAAAGCCCATGTATCCATCAAGACTGAAATTAATGAACGAAGAATGAATACACTACTTACACAAGGCGTAAAATTGCAACGTTAAACTCTTACCTCGTCCCAAATATGGAAACAATTTCGTAGTAGGTAGGTCATAAATACCTGCAGTGTATTTTTAGGCACCATCATAAACTTTTAACACTCATCTATTAATAAAATAATATTAGATTTAAGCACATATAAACTTATATCTATCTGCGCAAACCCAGAAGTTACACATTAAATGAGTTTTCTACAGTCCGGCCGTCAAGATAATTTGTTCCTGACACCTGTCAGTGTGACTCTATATTCTAGTAGCTAATAAAGATCAAATTCACAAATCACGTATTCGTTTGTATGAAACTGACAGGTCGGTGTCAAAACCAATGAATATAGGTACTCTCTAACGACAGGTCAAAACCCATTCTCTCGTCGTCCGCCATTCGTCTGCACTGTACCTACTTACTTGCTATTTAGCAATCTATTACGCCTAAAGCTCTATTACGCCTCATTTACGTATCGTCACTATCTTTATGCGTAAACCTAACCAGTTGATAATACATAGTTATCTTCGAAGTAGCGTTACAACGCAACTTTGTCATTAACTTGGCAGAAATGCTGTAACTGATTGGAATGCACTGATCACTTTAACTAACTGCTTTGTAGACGATCAATCGTTTTCTGGTTTACGTACCTATTAAATAAAAGTAGGTAGGTATCTTAGAATCTAGGTATTATCCTACATTGATCATGTTTTGCAAGCAGGTAAAGTACCGTTACGTTAAGAAGGTGGACCTCTTTGGGGTCGCGGGCGCACAGAATGGGGACTCTGTCCGCCCACTAAATGACCCCAGGGAAGACGGTGGCATAGTGGTCACGTGCTGCCGTGCATAGCGAGGCTCAGGGGAGGCCCCTTTACAGTCTCCCCAGGGATGTGCCTTACAGGCGTTGCACGGGGGGTTCCGGAATTGGTATTTTAAGAGGAACCGGGACCACCCCTATGTGCTGATGGTGATCACCGGGGTGGGTTTAGTGAGGTACAAATCCCACACTATCCCTCCCCGGAGGTCGGGTGCCTTTTGAAGCTTTCCCACCGACAACAAAAAAAAGGTAGAGTACCGTTGGAAAATCCGACTATACTAGCCCTTTGCATGCAGCAGTAAGTGTTCACTGCTAAATATGAATTATAACACCTCAGTGGTAAAACTATGACCTTGAGCTGGCCTAGTATAATACGGCGTTTGAATAGAATAAGCCAGCTTAGGTATACTGGTTTTGTTACCACTGACGCTCGGCCTATCGTACCTTAGGTATGTCATAATAATCAGCTTAAAATGTTCCCACTGCTGGGACACAGGCCTCCTCTCAGTGAGAGGGAGTGGGTCGTAATCCACCATTCGGACCCAGTGCGGGTTGGTAGATATCATATTATTATATTTTCGAAATTTTGGTTCTAGGACATGCCGGTTTCCTCACGATGGCAATGCTTTCCTTCACCGCACCGTTTCGAGAGCAGTAGTGATGAAGTGGTTCCTGTGGTTCACACAAAGTAAAGCGCCTGACTGGGTTCGAACCTACGACCTACAACTGGGTAAGACTGAGCCACTACTGCTCACTTAGGTACGTACCTAGGTAAGTTTATAAAGAACTGGCGCGAGTGCTTCTAGATCCTCGTACATTTTTATTTGAACCTCTTACTAACACAGTTAACAAACACTTTAACATTGGTACAAATTATCATGCGTCTATTAAACGCTGTGGATGTTGCTAAAGCCGTTACTTCCTTTGATGACATCTTGGGAAGACGACGCGGCGCCCGCGCCGGTCGGATCGCTGTTGTAAGAGGAAATATCTCTACGCACCGAGGGATTTGTGTGAAGATTGCACGTTATAAAATGTGTAATTACTACGCTAGGCTATCTGATTCAGTTAGTAACAATGTTTATCATTTAGTTATCCAAATAAAAATATCTAGAACGAAAATCCATATGCCGGAGATCTTTGGATCTCATACTTATGACGTACAAAGTAGGAATCGATTATACCTAATGACTAATGCACCAATCTTACAGAACCTACCTAAATTATATTCCTTTAGGTACCATTTCTAGTGATAAGATCATCAATTTCAAGGTCATATAGGTCATACTTTCATTAGGCAAACTTTATAAAGCGACACCATTTTGTGCATCATATGTGCAAATAAAGTTTAAGATACGGTTTTAAAGAACTATCTTGATTAACGACCTAGGCTGCATTCATGATAGACCATTGGCACATGCTTCGTAGGAATATAATTATACATTTACTGACAAGAATATAGAGAAAATGAACTTACCAAGTAACCGTCACCAACCCGCACTGGGCCTGTGTCCCAGCAGTGGGAACGTTATAGACTGATTATGCTTATATGCTTATGCACACAAGTAGATAATACACTTACGCGAAAACAGCGCATTCTGTTAAGAATTAAATATTCCATTGGCATAATCTAAAGTTAAAATGTAAGAAAGTGATTTCAATACCTATTGTACGATATATGAGATGTGGTGTTGGCGAAAAATGGTCCGCATACCATGGAGCGCCATGAGAACGAACAAAATTAAATCTATCCTCGAACAACTACGCTTAGGAGATAGACTATCCACGACCTGTCACCAAAGAATTCTCGGTTACTTTGGTGGTGATGGCCTGATGAGCAAGGCAGATGGGGAAAGACCTCACCTAACGTTGGTCAGACCAAGTAACCGCTCACTGGACTCTCTGTTACCACCGCCCTGAGAGAAGCCAAAAACCGAACGAAGTGGAAGAACATCCCATACTATCCATACTAATATTATAAATTCGAAAGTAACTCTGTCTGTCTGTCTGTTACCTTTTCACGCCTAAACCACTGAACGGATTTCGATAAAATTTGGCAGAGAGATAGATTGCATTTTGGAGAAGGATATAGGATAGTTTTTAATGACATACATTAAATTTCATTACCATATTGATGGATCAGTACTGAGCAGAGTGTCGGTTATCCGTGACCTAGGGGTTCTCTTCGATACATCACTATCTTTCCGCAATCGTATAGATGGTATAGTGACTAAGGCTAAAAGAATGCTTGGCTTTATAATCCGTACGGCGAAACCTTTTCGTAATTATAGTAGCATTGTTTTACTTTTCAACGCACTAGTAAGGAGTTCCTTGGAATATTGTTCTACTATTTGGTCTCCCTATTACTCAACTTATTCTAATAGTGTTGAATCTGTTCAGGCCCGTTTTGTTAGGTATTTATGTGTGAAGAATGGGATCCGTAAAGCTATACCTGATTACAATGACAGGTTAAGGCACTTTAAAATGATTAGCTTAAAAGAAAGACGTAGCCATTCTGACTTACTAACACTCCATAAAAGTAATAACGGTTCCATTGATGTACAATTGGTAAACTATTTTAACTTTAGGTCTAGCCAACGTAGTAAGCGCCATCATCGTATTTTTGAATTGCCTACATCCACCTTAAATACCACATTTAATAGCCCACTGACACGTATGGCAAGGCAATATAATGAAAGGTCCAACTTGACAGATTTTCCTATTGATATTTTCTCCATGAGTTTCGCTTCATACAGACATTCCGTATTTAGACAGAGTGTAGAGTGCATGTCTATGTAGCTCTAATCGGTTTGTTTTTTGTAGTGTTCTAGAAAGCTTCTAGACACACTTTTTATTTTTCTCCTTCGTCTCATATATTTTTTAATTTAGATGTTATGCATACCTGTTATTTGCATGGTTACTGAAATGCTAATTTTACATGATATTTCATTTGAATTGTAAGTGACTGTGCTGTTGGTGTGCTTATTATAAATAAATAAATACCTCGCGGGCGAAGCCACGGGTGGAAGCTAGTCGTACATAAAGCCATGAATACGACGACGACGTTCAGAGATACGACCATCGGTAATAAAGTACGCGACCAAGAAGAAGAGAATGATATGAGATACGCTCTTCATATTTTACTGCCCAGCCTGCACTGTCTTTTTGAATTTGCAAGCAATGCATAATGTAGAATGTATTACCTACCTACCTACTAACCGCTCCGCGTTGCAAGATTTCATACGCAGTTTAGTAGGCGTAGACCAACTCCGTTAAGTTAACTGGACTGTGAGCTTTGTTGAGATTGAATGACACCGTCACTGTCCAGTTTAGGGTCTATGCTACCTTCGTAGATGAACACAAAGTAGTGCCTTAGTATATTTAAATACATACTACATAGTCCCCATCTCATGCGAAAGGTGTAGGGGTTTATCAGGCTACTAAGTAAACCCCCATGAGTACTCCTGAATTTCTGGTAATAATATTATAAAGCCCAAACATAACATAAACTTCTGCCACCTCCCTTCACTTAACACAAACATAACTCTTCGTTTTTGCTTAACACTGAATACGATCGCTTTGTTTGCATACTTAGCTCAGCATTAGTTATTCTCCTCGCTTCATAATAAAACGTAACACATAAGAACATGTGTCGGATACGGATGAACAATGAAAGTGACTGTTTTATAGGACACAGTAAGAAATCTATTCGGTTTACATAATTGTGTTGATTTTACTTACCTACGTTTGACGACTATTGTTTGTCGATGAAAGGTTGATCGAAGTTGGTTTTTAGTCTAGTCTAGTCGTACAATTGTGATGACAAAGCGTTAAAAATATGTGTGTGATTTGAAATTAGATAGGAGTTTGTTTGAGCCTCATTGTGATTAGTAATTATGATGATTCATTGAGATTAATGGGTATTTTTTACAAAGCTAATAATAAGTCTTAATTGGCTACCACGCAACGTCGCTCGAATGGACTTGGACAGCCAGATTAGCAAATATTGTCACTCACTGGACACCATTGATCGGCGTCTAGGTCGACAAATCGAAAGACAAACAAGAAAAACTGAAGGCTATTTCCCAGATATGGGACAAAATTATAACAAATAAAGCAGATTTACCATAGTACCTAATCTGCATTCGCGACTTATTTACCAAAAATGTAAACAAATATGAGTTTATGGAAAAGTAACTTTAATTCCTACACAATAACGTGCAGTTTACGCTACAACTTCAAACATTTTTATTACTTTTTCAATAGTGCTAGTCACTCTGAAATCAACTTAATTTCCATGTAAAGAAATTTGATGTTTGCTTAACTTGAAATAACATCAATTTGAAACATAAATAAATATGCTGTAAATATTTTAATTTTAAAAAATACTTAAGATTGTGATTGTTACATTCTACCTATTTTTTCCATAACAGCATTTCTATGTATACAACCACAGACCCATTTACTCAAACAAACAAACCACCCCACTAATGACCCACAAAACTCATAAGTATCTACTCAACTCACCAGTTTGCTACTACTTATCAATTAGCGGTTACTAACGCATTACAGCAACCGCGCTTAGATTATAGCCCGCAACCTGGGTTACGTATTGTACAATGTGAATTGGGTTGCTCAATCGCTACCTGTAAGTCAACGAGATTTTTGTTCAAACGTAACATAATCTGCCGTTCGATTCTGTAAAAATCTCACCGTGAAAACTTAGGTGAAGTAAACAGTTTGTTTTTACTAGGAATTGACTCTATTGACAGCTCACTCCACGCTCACTTCACATAAGTTTTCACGCTGAGATTTTTACAGAATAGCACCGCTGTATTAAAAAAGTTTGTGTGTATTGATGATGTGATTGATGTGTAGAAGACAAAAACATGCTTCGATAACATGGTAAGATAATTGAAATATTGTAGAGAAGAAATAGTACTTGAAGATTTCTTCGTTGACTTTATAAGTTACGATAAATATACTAGTTAAGATAAATATACCTAAATCTCGTAAATCAATGTAAATTTTCGCGTCGACCTTTTATATGATATTCACTGAACACGTTATTATTATTTTTTTTATATGGTGAAATCCTCTTTGAAATCCTCCGCCCTAGAAAGACGGCAGGTTTTCAATTATCTTTTGTGATCAGTAGGTATATAGCAACTTTAATGTTTTTAGAGAGTAGTGCCTAAGTATATTAAAAACATTACAGTCTATCTTGAAACCAATCAATAACATAAAGCTTACCGTAAAATATGCCTGAGATACTTGCTACTAATTATGCCTCGGTCTATTGATGATACGTCACGAATCACGATCTATGCTCGCATAATGTGAATTAGATTGCTCAATGACTATGCGCGGCCAGATTGTTGGGTCGTATAGCAGCTTTGTAAGGGATACTTGTTAGCTCTTAGATGAATGGAAGACGATCGTTTTGGTGTTGACAAGAAGTTTTTCAACAATGATTTGATGTGGATGAGTTTAGGGGCTCAGAACGAATACTGTTTGACTTTTACAAGTTATACCTTATCGTTACTTTTACTTTTCGGCACTAATCTGTATGGTCTTCATATGGCCTCACCAAGATTATGTCTGGACTTTAAAAGACACTGTGACCTCTTGTGTGAGTGTGTTTGTTTCGGTCTTTCTTCTCACAGTAGTTGGATAGGAAACACGGAACTCATTTAGTTTTAAAACATAATTTATTTATGGCGTGTAAAGGTGTTTTTTTTTTTACTTTTAACAAAAATAAATATCATTTCTCAAGTTTCTTCTTACGGTATGGTTAAAATTGGTGATTATTATGATAGGACAGTGTACAGGACAAGTTAAACGAACGGCTCTCTTTAGGCGAGTTTAGTTATGACACTGAACTTGCCTAGAGAGGGTCATCCGCAGTAAAAAAATTGCCTGAGGCAAATTGACTTTGCGAATCTAAGTTTCACGCACCGCGTTTCCAAACAACTAAAACAGTAAATCAATTATTTATCACTTATTCTACGAACACTTCAATTAATCGTGTGCTTCCGACTTTTCAGATCGATACACACACTGTGTTCCGATATTTACGTGATGATCATTAATAACTCTATTTAACCAATGAGTTGAAACTAGCTGTACGATTTATTGCTAGAATTGAAATGAACGACTGAAATAAAATATTTACACGACTTAAATTAAACATGGAAATTAGTGGATTTTTAGAACAAACCATTTATCAATTTAGCCCGTAATATCCCACTGCTGGGCAAATACCTCCCTTTCCCTTTTCCACACACGTCAGTCCACTGCCATGGGCCAGTCCTAATCAAAAATAATTTAGATTTGTTGAGTTATTGCTTATGGCGACTAAGTTAGATCTTTTGCCTTTAGCAATTATTAATACTTTAACTATATTTATTTGTTTATTCACAAAGGCAACTACAACATGTAATATTCTCAGTATATAGTGGACCAAGTAGGTCCACGGTCTCACTCGTTACTGGTACTCACTGGTTACTCTGTAGGTAATGACTGGATTATTCATAGACTACGTTTTGGACTGGGCAACTAGCTTCAACTTACTGACTAACTTACCAACTCTTTGACAGTTAAAAACTGCTGTAAATGATACTGGTACTGTTAGCCTCCATCATTCCACTGCTGGGCAAAGGCTCTTTCGATTCAGGGCTAAAGTGGACCACTGATCATTTTTGTTTTTTCCAGCTGTAAATGGTTTAATTAAAATAAATAGTTCGACTTTGATACATTTTGTGTTATTTTCAGAGGAATGATTAAAGGATTAAAACTGCAAGCTAAATTAAATGGAAGTCGTCACTAATTGTTGAGAAATGACTTACGCTGGGGATGCTTAGACTGTACCTAATTGAAATAATTAGCTAGTTTACTTTATTTACAGGGCACTTATTTCTTGATTGAAATATTGTACTAACATTACTATTGTTATTTAGCTAGTTACTATTGTTTAGCATTATCAGGAATAAAATCTTTAGATAAAAAATACACGCACTTACGTAAACTCACGGTTTCTGTTAATGGAAGTTGGCAGAAACGGCCACCTGCTACGACCCTGACCTCCCTCCCCCCTCCCTTCCTCCTCCTCTCCTTTTGCTTCCATTTAGAAAAAGTTTAAAAATAAATAGTAAATAAAGCCACATAACATACACCTTCCGGCGCGGTAACGGCTGTAACCGTATTTTAAAAGTTCATGGAATAACAGTACGGCGGCTGCCTTATTATTTGGTACTTTCTTTACGTCAAGCACGGTTACCGCCACTGCGGTAAAATTTATTTGCTTATTGTATCATAGACTTTATGCTTAAAGCAATAAGGCTGAGATCACGTTGATTTACTGTAAAAAACAAGTTGTGTACGTGCTCTTAATGTGTGCCATTCCCACACGTAAACAGATTTCATCCACAACTCTATAATACGGATACGGTTGTAGCCGTCTACCGTCTTAGTAAAACGATTTAATTTTTTCGTGATATTGTTGGTACGGCTGTAACAGTATTGTGATTTTGTATGAAAAATTCTACTGTCCATGCCTAATAAAGAACCGCGCCGGAAAGTGTTACATTATGTTATTATATAACAGAAAATGAAATAATCAACATCCGTCCATTGCTCTATTACTAGAGCACAGCGACCTTGATGTTTCAAACGAATTTTAGATCTATAAAAAACCAAAGAGTCTTTCGCAGACAGTTTTTATTGGTCAGGCAGTTGTCTGACATTTACGCTGAACTTTATTTGGCGCAACCGTGAGGCCCACAATTTCAAGTTTTTTATTGTTTTTTTTTTTTCAAATTGTGTGCCTTACATCCTGAGTCAACATTATTTTCTTTTTTCTTTGTTTAATTCGTAATTACTTGACAAAAAAACTTTATTTCTCCTTTCAAGGGAAGTTTTTCTTTCATGATTTTCTACCAACGAGAACGACACAGAAGACTGCTTCGTTGGTCTAGTGGTCGCAAACGTACTGGTGAGGTCCTGGGTTCGATTCCCAAATCGTGTAAAGTGTTATTAGGTTTTTCTATCAGGTATTTCTCAGTAACAGCCCGGAGTCTGGATTTGTGCACTGTTGATGGCAATAGGCTCGCCCCCTATTAAATAGGACCCAATCATTACTGACAAAACGAATTGTACGGGGTTATTGTGCTATGTATGTTTATTATTAAGAATATTTAATTTTTAAGGGCCGATGGGGCCGAAAGGTTCTGAAGTGGCGACCGCGTACCGGAATACGTAGCGTTGGAAGGCCTCCCACAAGGTGGTCCGACGACCTTGTGAAGGCCGCAAGAACCCGTTGGATGCGAGAAGCACAGAACCGGTCGAAGTGGAGGTGCTTGGGGGAGGTCTATGTCCAGCAGTGGACGTCTTTCGGCTGAAATGATGATGATGAATTTTTAAGGGTAGTTTTTCTTTCATGATTTGCTACCAACGAAAACGACCCAAATAAGCGAACTCACATTTGGCGCAAGCGCAGAACAAAAGACATCAACGCGCTCCACCACGCGTATCAAGCATTGGTTTAATTACACACAAATTGCATGCACACTATTTAAATTAATGACTAGTAATACTGCTACAATGTTCTCAAGTGATGCAAGATGGATGCAAGATTCAAGGCGCGTTGCATCGCTCAGTTCAAGATCAGCGGCCATTCATCATCTCGGTTGCAATTTATCTTAGACTTAGCTGTAATAGGATGCGTCATGTTAAAGAGCTATTAATTTAAATTATGTTTTGTTAATTTTAAATGATTATCTGTGCTTTAAGCGTTTAATATCTAAGTTGATTTTATTTTTTTGGGTTTATTTTTATGTTAGAACCGTTTACATAGTACGCATGCTAGTTTCACAATAATTGATGGGCAAAATATAAGTAAGTTTTACGTAAATATCTTAAAAATAACTTGTTTATAGAAAAAATAAACAATATTTGCTCTTCATCGCTTGTCACAACATGAATTATTGTAATAAAAAAACCCTTCCATCGCTGAAAACCTTATAGAAATTAAAAGCAAAAAGTGAACGACAATTCCGAAAAAACATAAAAACATTTAATTGTGAAATAAATGTGCACACTTGTAATGATTTAAAATAAGAATAAAAAAATGAAAGTCATGTCATAAACGTTTACGTTTGCCTCCATTTTTGGCACACACGGAAACAGACACGACTTACCGTCACGAGCTACTTGAGGACTCCAATTACTACTCTATGTAATAACTAGCTGACCCGGCGAACTTTGTACCGCCTCAGATTCAATAAAGACGAATGTATGAGAAAATGAATTATCTTTATTATTATTTTTTTCGTAATTTTTATGTTTTTTATGTCTCATGACACAGAGGCCTAAAACATGTTTTACTAGATTGCTTACACATTTATTATTAAATTTGGCCATAAATAAGCAGTTTACTTAATTACCACTTTGGGAATCTGTAAGATTACTAAAAAAAAATTGGTAAGACTCCGTCTAAGACAGCCATGGCTTACATGGTTCTAATTTGTCTGTACTATCTTCGCCTTAAAGCTTTGCACCCATCTTTCAACCACCCTGTATACCTTATAAAAGGGCCACAGGGCCTAAGTTACTTATTATTTTGCTACTGACTGTAGGTAGAGTAGCCGCATGCCGATGCCATTTGCCAACGTTTGGAGAGTGCCCCTTCACTTCGTCCTTACAACGATCTCTGTGACAATGTAATCACAATATACCATTTTTGATTACACTGACACAGATTATAATTGTATCAGTAGGCAAATTGCCTGTAATTCAGTTCATTCGTGACATTGATTACAACGTTTTGGGAAACATAATATAATTTTGTTTCTTTTTTGGGCAAAATATTAGTATGTTGTACGTGAGGACTTCAATCGTGATAATGTTTATAAAGCATTGTTCACTGATGAGATAAAATTAAGAAACAAGATATTTTGTAATTTTATCCTTCACTAGTTACACCCCATGGTTTACTCGCATGAATCTCGAACTCGTGGGAATATATCTTGATAAAAAGTCCCATAGATATCCGAAAAGTCCTATGTCCAAGTCATGGTGTACCCATGCGTCAAATTTAATCCAAATCTTTTCAGCCGTTTTAGCGTGAAATCGTAACAAACAAACATACATAAATATAAACATAACATCACGCCTGTAATCCCCTGAGGGTTAGGCAGACGTGTACCTATAGAACACCCACATTTTGTGAGTTATGGTCAAGTCCTATGTAATAGGGGGCGATCCTATTGCCATCAGCCGGGCATAAATCCAAACTTCGGGCTGCTACTGAGAAAATCCGAATGGGAAAACCCAATAACACTTTTTAAGACCTGGGAATCGAACCCAGGACTGGGCACTGAACCAAGGGGGCAGTCTTTATAATATTAGTTTAGATACTTATACGTAACATGAAATAAAATCTATCCGTTATAAGAAAAAGCACAAAAACAAACGCACACACTACTTATTTCATAACAAAATATTGTGCACCTACCGGTCAATTTCCACGCACAATTTCAGCACTCTAAAATAATGACCATAAAACCCATACATATTACATACTACATACCTACATATTACCAATTTATAATCATCGACACACACTCACTAAAAAAAAACAAAGGATGCATTGTTTTCAATGCGTAACGTTGCGAAAGACGCCATTTTGAAACGAAATCTGTATCAAACGCAGTGTTTGCGAAACCCCGAGACGATTAAGCGGTGGTCTGATCAGACTCTTACGTACGGCAAACAACTAATTAATACTTGCATTTTAAACAGACAGTCCCGCTTTACTTGGTTTTCGCTGTAGTCACAATGTTAGTAAATCGTTGGCTTCACTTTCGGTTTTATTTGGAGATGACTCTGTTGTTTCTCAGATAAATGATTTATTTTCTGTAAGTAGGTTTGTACAAACACTTTTACACGTTAATCATATTTTTTTAAACTAGATAAGGTCGGCGTTTCCTATCTGACCATTGTGAGAAGAAAGGCCGAAACAAACTCAGAAGTCACAGTCTCTTTTAAAGCCCAGACAAAATCTTGGTCAGATCGTGTGAAGACCATGTAGATTGGTGTCTGAAATGGTCTTTTGAGGAAAGAACCACACAGATTGAGCGGACCTGTCCAATCAGTGCACGCATTTGTCAAAAATCGTGCAGCTCAACTCAGAACTTGAGGAGCTCAACGATTCGACGAACAATACCAAAGACAGGACAGAATAATCGTACACATAACTAATTAGAGCTACCGTTAGTTAGTTCTTGCGATTATTACTTACACAAACGTGATCGATAAGTGGTCATAAGACCCACCGGCGATATTTTCCTGCGACGGTTTTTATCGCGCATTGGATTTTGAGCACTGGGAAATTAGGGAGCTACCCGAAACCGTTAAATATTCCCAATCAACTTTGAACCTTACATTTTAGCGACAAAGTTGAAAATCTATTAAAGAAATTTGACAGATTGTGATAGCTTAATGTGCTGGCGTCTGTACTTTGTTGAATTTTCAATGCTTGTCTCAACAGCGAGAGTTGAAAATTCAGTGCGAGTTAAAAAATCGTCGCGGAAAAAATCCGCCGTAGGTACGAGGGCTTATGAGCTCGGAGTTCTGGGTTCGATACCTAGGCAAAGTGTTATTGAGTTTCTCTATTAGACTAAAATAGTAATATCAAAGTCAAGATATGAGCCCGGTTAAAGACAATGACAAGGAAATAATGTCTTGTTTTTTCTAAATTACTATAAAATAAAAGACAATTCAGTTTTCATACACTAACCAATTTTTATCAGTCCGTAATTTTTATAAAAACTTCATAGTTTACAACAATATTACGAAACATTACGAATCTTGCAGAAAAACAAGACTGACCGAGTGAGTGCTATTAAATCTATTCCGTCAAAGATTATGTCAATTGTTTTAGCATTTATCATTAATTACGTTCGCGATATTACAGACTTCATTATACAATATTAAGTTAATCGTTTCATTTTATTATAAGATTGCGAAACCAGCTTTCATATTATAGTAATATCACTTCTTAGCTTTTAACGTTATTATGCAAAGAATACAGAAAATATAAAAATTGATCGTCCTTGCCCCGGATATGATGTTTGCATATTCTTGTAATGTACAAACGTAATTATGCTTCGTATCTACTTATCTGCTTTTATTTCAGGTTTTTATTTCAAATTATTTCAGAAAGTGAAGGTCGGGAAGGTTTCGTGCTAACATGAGTGGGTCGTTTTGGAATTTTTTACCAATTCATGAATATATTCAACTACTTACTTTAGCAATGTGCGTAGTGAAAAGAATTATAGTAAAGGTCAAAAACTTATTTTTAAATAATTGTCTACAACATAGAGAATATTATAGATACTTTAAAAACGGATGTAAGGAAGTTATGTCATCCTATGCACAGCATTTACAGCATCTAATATTATAATCGATGATTAAGTCGATAGTAATAATTTATTCAAAAGCTTGTAAACTGTTAATTTACATCATTATTGTTGTCCACGAATTATTATTCGATTTATAAATAAAAGAGAAAAATACATCCCACCAAAAACATTTTCATGTAAAATGTTGCCAAGACGACACCACATATGGCTCAAAAAGTTATCAGATCTCATGTAGAGCCAAGCTTCTAACTCTACACGCCCTAACTTCACAAACTCTACACCTTAGTCAAAATATGAGGCTTGGCCGTTTCGTTACTACAAAAACTATTGTATAACAGAAAAGTAATGAACAGTGAATAAATTTTTCACCTTACGCCCATGTGATGGTAGCGAAACGGCCAAGCCACATATTTTGACTAAGGTGTAGAGTTTGTGAAGTTAGGGCGTGTAGAGTTAGAAGCTTGGCTCTACATGAGATCTGATAACTTTTTGAGCCATATGTGGTGTCGTCTTGGCAACATTTTACATGAAAATGTTTTTGGTGGGATTTCACATCTTTTTGAAAGTTGCTTATGAAATAATTTTTTTTGGGGGTTTCTTTACTAAAAATCCTGAAATATGTATTTTATTATTTATCACAAGGAGTCCCTATATCAATTTTCAGAACTCTAGCATCAAAATTTGCGGAAGTCTCGTACAAACTTCCATCCCCTAGTTTAAGGGGTTGGAGGGTAAAAGTTCCAAGTCTTAGAATTGTTTGTGTACTATTACTAGCTTACATACCAAATTACAGCCTTCTAGGACTTCAGGAAGAACCTTAGAATATTGATGCTTATGAAATAAAAAAATATTTTTTGGGGGGTTGGGGGGTTATTTACTGAAAATCCTGAAATACGTATTTTATTATTTATAACAAGGAGTCCCTATATAAATTTTCAGAACTCTAGCAACAAAATTTGCGGAAGTCTCGTACAAACTTCCATCCCCTATTTTAAGGGGTTGGAGGGTAAAAGTTCCAAGTTTTAGAGTTTTTTTGTTGTTTTTGTACTATTACTAGCTTACATACCAAATTTCAGCTTTCTAGGACTTCAGGAAGAACCTTAGAATATTGATGCTAATGAAATAAAAAAAAAATTTTGGGCGGGTTGGGGGTTTATTTACTGAAAATCCTGAAATACGTATTTTATTATTTGTAACAAGGAGTCCCTGTATCAATTTTCAGAACTCTAGCATCAAAATTTGCGGAAGTCTCATACAAACTCCCATCCCCTAGTTTAAGGGGTTGGAGGGTAAAAGTTCCAAGTCTTAGAATTGTTTGTGTACTATTACTAGCTTACATACCAAATTTCAGCTTTCTAGGACTTCAGGAAGAACCTTAGAATATTGATGCTTATGAAATAAAAAAAAAAAAATTGGGGGGTTGGGGGGTTGGGGGGTTATTTACTGAAAATCCTGAAATACGTATTTTATTATTTATAACAAGGAGTCCCTATATCAATTTTCAGAACTCTAGCATAAAAATCTGCGGAAGTCTCGTACAAACTTCCATCCCCTATTTTAAGGGGTTGAAGGGTAAAAGTTCCAAGTTTTAGAGTTTTTTTGTTGTTTGTGTACTATTACTAGCTTACATACCAAATTTCAGCTTTCTAGGACTTCAGGAAGACCCTTAGAATATTGATGATCATCAGTGAGTCAGTGAGTCAGTGAATCAGTGAGTCAGTGACGAAATCGGGGTATTTTAGATATCAATAAAATCTAAAGTATAAGAGCTATGCAATTGAAACTTTATAGGTTTAATAAGTCAACCACTGACATCATATCCCGAAAATTTTGTTTATCTGGTATAATCCAAACCCAAGTTATGAAGGTTCAAAAATACGACGAAGTGCTTCGAGAAAAGGTAGGTAGTGCCCTTGCGCTTCGCTTGGCTCGTCTTGGCGGGGGCACTCCCGTGCCCCCAGATTTGGATGCACTTATAGATAATGTGGTTAAAGTGTCATTATAATAGCGATTCTGGGCTTGATGTAAGTATATCATAGAAACTAAGAAGGTTTCATATTTTCGTATGTTTATTGATTCTTGTTGTGTTTGAATTTGCGTATTTTACGTATTGTAATTGTTTATTAAAGGGTCCACAGCAACTATACTCTATGTATGAGATCTATCACAGTTTACCGCAGAAAACAAGTGTCCCTTTAAACTATTCAGATATAAGATCATAAGCTACATTTTTGACCCGATTAAACGATGTGGTCATTAGTACTTATAACTGGAACACTGTCAAACTAGAACGTAAGAACCAAAAATACAGAAGCCACATAAATCAAAACAATTGGACAGACCATATTAAAAGCCACTCACCTAATTCATTGATACATAATAAATGTAAAAACAGACTTACATAAAATATGCAAATTCGATGAACATTTTGCGCGTCTGTCGATATAATCGAACAATTACGAGTGCATCATAGAAGACGTTACGTGATAATTATGGCAAAATATGGTAATGTTGTCGCTATCGAGTGCTTTTTCTATAAATCTCCCAACAAATTTCTACCTATTGTTCTAATTGAGACGCCAATAGACTGACAATGCGGCGCACTGCGCACACGTAACTGCAGCCGGGGCACTCGCACACGCCGACCGCTAAGTGAAAACGAGTATAAATACGATGCAAATTACAAATGCTGGCATTACCCACCACCCTCTCGTGGAGCAAGGTGTTCCAAAGTAATCCACCGCCGAAATGTACTACCATGTGCGTAACTGTGTATTAAAATTTGTGATATCTAAAGTGCTATTTCTGAAATCGTCCACCCAGTGCGCCAATCGTAAACTAACTCGCGATCGTGCTAATTGGACTGTGCTGAAAATGTTAATTAGCCTATTACACCAAATTAGTAATAAAACAAGGAACATTTACTTCATTGATTGAACGCACTGATGAACGAATTCAGTGAAGCATCTTTAAGAGCAATTCTTCCTGCTAACATGTCGTTTGGCTTCAAAGGAAGTCTTTCGCGTTACATAAATCAGATTGGCTCTGTTCCTCGAGTTAGTGCCCGCAGCGAAACTGGTTAATAACAGCCACTCAACTCGACATTTTACAGTCGATTCTTCGGTTATTAATAGGCAGGCAGACATCCGCTATTGCTGCAAGATTATAGTCGAGCCTACACGCTGTTGTTATGTGAGCTTAGATAATTTACAAGCTCCAATTACTTAATTTATCTGTCTTTGCAACTCGACTACCCATAATTTGCAAACATATCGTTAAAATTTTCTTTTTGTTCCTTGCACAGTATTTCCTGGGATTCCTGGCCGTGGTGGCCGCCTACCCTGGACTCGTCCACGAGGAGGCTCCACAACTCGAAGCCAAATACGAACACGCCCTCATCGGCGAAACGGGACACCATCATCAAGTAGAGCATGAACATGCTAAATCACACCAGTCGATCAAATTCGAGCACTTCCACCCGGTGCCCGTGTACGTGAAGAAAGAGCACAGCCATCTGCTCAAGCACCCGCTCGAGAAGGGCAAGTCTGAGCAGAACCTGAAGCTGATCCACCCCGAGACCGAGCACACACATGGCGGCGGTCTCGTGCTAGAAGACGACAGACATAACACCGACCACGCCGCTGCTCTCCAGCACGGAGGCTACGAGCACGGCGGTTTCGACCAAGGAGGTTACGAGCACCAGCTCTCCGGCGGCTACGAAGGTGGTCACGAAGGCTTAGAAGGCGGCCATGGTGGATTCGAAGGCTACGGCGGCGGTGAGGGCCTTAAAGCTTACGCAGAGCTTGCCCAACCCGAAGCCGAGGGACATTACTACGCGGAGGCTACGCACGCGCTCGCCGCCGACTCCGGCGAGGGCTACAAATACGAGAGCTACTAACTGCATTTAACATAGACTTTACCACGGGCATACTAGCATGGAGGCCACTCCATCGTCTAGAGTAACTATAGGTCTATCTCTTGCCTGTTGATATTAGTACACATAAGATTAGATCGAAGCTCGAGACTAATATGTATTCAGCTTACGTTATGCAGTTAAAATGTTTCTTGTAGATTCAAAATGTACCTGATCTAGGATTAATTCTAAAATCGTATTTAGGAAATTTGTAAGTAGGTCTTGAATTATTATCGTTATAGATTCTCGGCACTGCGCGGCAAATTAAATTATGAAATGTTAGACACAGTTCCGTTAGGTGTTAGAAAGTACCGCGTGGTGCTATTCAGAGTTGATCGACTGCTTGTTCGTGTGATTGATTTCTTTTTAATAATTGTTCTCTCGCTTGATTCTCGTATTAGTAATTATTGTGACTAGGCGATCGTTGATTGAGTCCCAGAGAAATTGTGATATTAATAAAATGTTTGTTTTTACATAAACATTGGTCTTTGTATTTGAAACATCAAATTCTGCTTACCCACATAACCTTATGTTACAAACGGTATTCTTCTGCTCCAATAGACCATGCATAGATATCGGCAGCAATGTGTTAATTGCTAATTATGTACAGTGACGGTTCATGTAATTGTTACCGGCTGATTATCGCTCCATAGTTCGCAAAAAGGATCGATCATTGCGATCACATAACTATGATTTAACAGAGTTACAACACGTGTATCATTATTGGGAACTAGGTTATCATGCTTGTTTTTAAAACTGAACTAATTATACTAGGCATAAACAACAATATATGACGGCAATGATTGGGAGACCGAACTGAAAAAAAAACTATTAGAACTGCTGTTATTATATTTTACAGCAATTGCTTACGCAAAATACGCGCATTGACGGGGAGTTGCGGACACCAGCCCGTTTTGCCTACATAATACACATGACAACACAGCCTAAATACCTACAGTAGCACAGAATCTAATCACGGTATAGCAATCAAAGCATATAACTTTACTAACTAATGTATAGCCGAAGAAATTGTGAAAGGCGCTATCGGCAATGCGTTCTTATTTCATTCAAATTGCCGTCCTGTAGTTACTTCTGAGTCACGATATCGATTTTATGTATATTCCTTATATAAGGATATAATACTAAACGATAACTATTACTTATCTACCTATATACTTGACGTAATACGCGTGCGAAAATCGTTTGACTCACGATTTTATAGGTCTTAAATCTTGAGACATATTTTATGCAGTTCTTACTACATATCTTGTCATAGATTTATCGTTAACTTTGACAGTTTTACAGATATTGTAAAAGCTAAGACCATGCTTTACTTCCCTATCCTCATTAACAGCACTTATCTCTTTCACGGGATTAAAGGCGGTAATAGTCCTTTAGGTGGTGGCCCAGCAGTGACGGCCGCGACTTTCAGGACTAACGAGTTCTATCTCAAGCAGGCGCTTTACTTTGTGTAAATTATTTCATCACCACTGCTCTCAAAAACGGTGAAGGAAAACATCGTGAGGAAACCGGCAAGTCCTAGAAGCAAAAATGCGAAGACAGGTGACATCCGCCAACACTCACTTGGGCCCGCGTGGTGGATTATGGCCCACTCCCTCTCACAAAGAGGAGGAATAGAATAGAATAGAAATACTCTTTATTATGTACACCAAATAAATTACAGACATAAAAATAGAAACTGTACATAGGGTGACACAATGGGCGGTCTTATCGCTAAAAGCCTGTGTTCCAGCATTAGGTTGATTATGCAATCCTGTAGATGAATAGCCAACTAAAGTTTGGTTTTTGTTACAACTTAAAGGCTTTTTATAGTCCATGAAATAAAAAATATGCCAAATCAATGAAAAAAAAACGACTAAAAGAATCAAAGAAAAAATTGAAACATATTTACAAACATCATCCTCCATCTACCTATTCACCGTACCAAGCTTCGTTATGCTTTTACGCCTATTTATGCATAATTATATTCTAAGTAGGTGTATACCAATTAAGTTCGCTCCAGTTCCGAGTGTCAACGGCATAATTATGATGACGTAATAAAAGCTAATGTTGTTCACACCACAGCAAACCTCTGTCACACTACTGTGGCCGAATGTGGCCTAGTTTACACTCTTTATTATGTAGTTATAGAAGAAGTGAATTTTATAACTTTGTTTCAATAATTACGTATGGTGTGAGATTTTGCAATAGGTCAAGACTGGCAATTGTGCAGTAAAATACTTGGTGAATTGTCTATGGAACTTCCTGTTTGAATACAATGTGAACATGTTGGTTACTGTTGATTATGTAAAAGATAGATTCAGGTTGTAGTGATGGTTCTAGAAAGGAACCACAAAGCTTAACAAGATTGTTATTATAATTGAATCAAATAATAAATTATAACTAAATTTAAAAAAAAGTCTCTAAAGGTCTTTTAAAAATCTTTAAATGTGTAGTTTTTGATGTTAGATATTTGCCATAAAAACATTAAATATTTTATGAATAAATTACCTAAATCCGAACCATAAAACACTTATGTGGGGCGATGTTACAACTGGGCCGACTTATGCAATAGCAGCGAATACAAATCTTGTGATTTTAAAACGCGACATGGCAGCTTCCTGGTCGAGTCAACGATTTCGTATTCATACTGAGGTGGCACCGCTTTCTACGCGACAATATATAGAATCAGATATTCCGAATGTATTTGCTACTGCGGAAGATCGCGATCGAAATGCGAAAAAAATGAATAATTATAATTTAATTTCCGTATTATAAAAGTTGATTTGTGATAATATATTGTTTAAAATATTATATTTTATATTTATTTTTGAGGATAGTTTATGTCAAGTTATTTGAGGATTAGGAAGTGTTTTTAATTAATTTAAAAACACTTCCTAATCCTCAAATAACTATATATATCCAAAAGTGATGGTTTATTTGTTATTGTATTAACAGTTATGATTGCGAATACGAACGTTTATGTCAAACTTATAATCAGACCTAATGGCAGAACTATCGCTAAAAATTATATTATCGTCTCATCTAAACTTTTCAACCACCCACAATCACACACAATATCCTATCCTACCTACAGTCTATGTTTTGATAATGCCTTTGAGTTTACTCTTGCAAGCATTAACCCTTCGCATGTCGCGTGTACAGGGATATAACAATAGAATTTATATTGTGTCTGCTAATCGGACATGCGACGGAACGACTTTAACCTACAATGAAATAAATAATATCTTCACAAGCGTTACAATACGTAGCAGTAACAATATTCCCCTTTATTCATATACGTTGCTTATAGTTACATAGTGATTAACGACTGTTTAACCATACATTTTTGACGTTTGAACGTCACTTAACTTTAATCATCGTTTATAAATAAACCCATATTTTCTATCAGCATTTCTTGCTGTTATTGAAACAGCGTTTATGTTCAACTTCTTTAATTAAATAAGTACAAACTACATAATTAATATCTATCACTTGATCAATGGCACCAATATTGCACTCGAATTAAAGAATAGTTTTAATTTTACAATAATTTTAGTTTTAATAAAAACATAATAACAACAAGTCTTTATCTCCGTACAAAAACGTCGATCTCTTTAACTACAAAATTAATGTTCCCAAATGTGACGAATTATTGCAAATTGCTCCGGATTAATAGGAACCATAACAGGAATCTTTTGTTTTTCAGCAAATGGAGCAAACTTTGTTATTGTATAGGGCTTATCTACTTTAACATAAACATTCCTTACACCTTCAAGGGGACGTCTTCCTCCTGCAACTGGTGTTGGTACTCCAAATGCGTTCATAAATTCTAAAGGATATGGTGCAGGTATTTTAACGTCATGAGGTTTCGGCATACGCACTAGCATCGGAACCTTGGTGCTCTTCACCAATTCTACAGGAGGACATTCCGTAGTTTGTGAACCTTGATTTGCTAACATTGTTGGCGTATTAGCATCAGTCGAAGCCTCAATCCTTGCTAAAGCGTTCTGCTGTCCAAAGTTTCTAGTCAACTTTTCCAATTCAGCGTTGTATTCTCGGTAATCATAATGAGGTGTCTCTTTCATCTTTTGTAAATTTGTTAGGATATTAACCTCGTTTTTCAATAGTTTTTCTTTCTGTCGAGTTATCGTGTCGGTGATTATCTGATGTTGATAGAGTGGAGCCAAGAGAACGGATAGTCTGTCTTGGTTTAAAATAGGAGTTTGTACTGTAGGTGTGGGTTTAGCTGGTGTTTCCGGGTTTTCTTGTTGTTCCTCCAGTGGTGTTATTGGATGTAGTGGTGGTAGGCCTTCAATCGAACTGAGAGTTTCTTTAAATTCTTTTGAACTCTTAGATATAACATATGTTTTACCTGTAGGTATTGGTGTAACCACAGGCGCTGGAACTCTTTCAAGTCCTAGTGGTTTGTCAGGTCTTTTTGGTAATTGGACTCGGGGTGGTCTTGTTGGCTTAAACAAATTTCTTTGTTTCTCCTTGTTTATTTGAGAATATGCATTTTGTGAAGCTTTTGTACTCGCTTCAGTATAATATACATTTTGATGAGCCTCTGTATTTGCAACAGTATTTGCAGTTTGTTGAGACACTGCATTTGCTTGAGCATATACATTTCGTTGAGCCTCTGTGTTTGCTACAATATTTACAGTTTGTTGGGAATCTGCATTTGCTTGAGCATATACATTTCGTTGAGCCTCTGTGTTTGCTACAATATTTGCAGTTGGTTGAGACACTGAATTTGCTGGAGCATAAACATTTCGTTGATCTTCTGTGATTCCTACAGTCTTTGCAGTTTCTTGCTCCAGTGGATTGGCTTGAGAATGTTTATTCTGGTATACCTGCTTATTTTCTTGAGAATGTCCATTACTGTGTGCTTCGAAATTTACTTGAGCAAATGCATTCAGTTGAGCTTCTGTATTCGCAATTTTTTGAGCCAATGTGTTAGTTTGAGCAAACGAATTTCGTTGAGTCACTGTATTAGCTTGAGAAAATGCATTTTGTAAAGCTTGTGTTTCTGATACTCTATATGCAGTCTTTTGAGCCACCGTATTTGCTTGAGAATTTGCATTTTGTTGAGCGACTATATTCATTTGAGGATGTGCATTGTGTTTAGCCTGTGTATTATCTTGAGAATATTCATTTTGTTGAGCCACTATATTCGTTTGAGGATGTGCATTGTGTTTAGCCTGTGTATTATCTTGAGAATATTCATTTTGCTGGGCCTGGGAATTAACTTGAGTGAATGCAGTTTGTTGAGCCTTTGTTTTTGCTTGATAATATGCATTCTTTTGCCTCTCTGCAATTTCTTGAGAATAAACATTTCGGTGTGTCTCATTATTAGCTTCAGTGAAAGCATTTTGTTGTGTTACTGCATTTGCTTGAGAATATGCATTTTGGTGAGTCGCAGTTTTTGTTTGAGGATATTTATTCCGCTGTGCCTCGGCATTTTCTAGAATAAAAGCATTTTGTTGAGCCACTGCATCTCCTTGAGAATATATATTCTTTTGACTATCTGTATTTGCAAGAGAATTCGCATGTAGCTGTGCTTTGGTATTAACTTGAGTAAATTCATTTTGTTGAGCATTTGCCCGTAAATATGCATTTCGGTGAGCCTCTATATTTTCTTGAGAATATGCATTCTTTTGACTCTCTGTAGTTGCTTGAGCATACGAGGTTTCATGAGAAAAATTATTTTGTGGAGTCACTGTACTTGGTAAAGAAAATGCATTTCGATATGCCTCGGTATTTGCTTGGGTAAATTCATTTCGTTGAGCCTCTGTATTTGCTACAGTAAATGCAGTTTGTTGAGCCACTGTATTTGTTTGAGAATATGCATTTTGATGTGCCTGGGTATTTGCTTGAGCAAATGCATTTCGTTGAGCCATTGTGTTTTCTTGAAAATATGCATTTTGTGGAGCCTCTATATTTGCTTGTGAATATACGTTTTGTTGCGCCTCCATATTTGCTACATTAAATGCAGCTTGCTGAACCATTTCATTTGCCGCTTGTTGAACCGCTGTATTTGCTTGAGAATATGCATTTCTTTGGGCCTCTTCATTTGCTTGAATCTGTTCAAACCGGTATGAAGGTAGCGGTAAAGCCTGAAAGGGGATCATTTGTATAACCTCCTGTTCATAATTCGGTAGGAAACGAACGTACTCCGCATTATTGCTTTGGTTAGAGATCTTTGTTCGACTTGCTTTTTTAGGAACATAAGGAGTGGAATATTCTTTCTCTTTATATTGTTGTCGTGCTTTAGTATATTTGTAACGCGGAGTTGTTTTTGCCTTTTCTGTGGTACCTTCAGTAGCCTCCGTTACCTGCGTCAAGTCATCGTTGATTTCTTGTATGTTTAAGAACTTATAGTAATTTTGTACTTCACTGATTTCTGTTTGATCTTCGACTGGATTCATCCAGGGTTGATACTGCTGTACGTTTTGTTTTTCAATGCTTTTTCTGAATTGCTCCTGTAGTTCTGTGAAATCTTTTTCATATTCTGGGTATGGCTGTACTACTGCACCAGCTGATTGTAAAGTTTCCACTTGTTCTGGTGTTAGAAATAGTACAATTTGTTTCATTCCCATCAGTTCAGGTCGTGCGGATTGGGTGAGTGTTGGCACTGGTGATGAAGACTGTGGTTCCTCATAAAACGATTGTCCGACAACATCATGCAGACCTGCTCTCACTGAGATCAGAAACATCGGTGCTATCCAGCACCATTTCTGAAAATTAGTATAATTTTATTAGTCTAAGTGCTGATTTTTCAATCATCTGATAACTTTATTCGAGGAATCATTTTTAAATTTTCACAGTAATTTCATACAAAAACTGTCAAACGTCAATTTTATTCCTCGAATTTTTTTTACCTCGAATTCCTCGAAGTTTGGAAAGGCTATGGAAAAATCAGCCCTTAAGGATCTAAAAAATGCTTGTTGTAGGTTCAATATATTTGAATGTTTTACTTACGGGTATCCCCACCATTGTTGTAAACGTACGATGACCAGCCTGTGACCTGTTGCGATGTAGTTGGTCGTTTGCTCTGAAATAAAGATGAACAACATTTTTATATAAGTGTCTGACACATACATAAACTCAATAGATTCATAACTGTGTCGATCGGAGACTTCCGTAATCATTACGTTTATGAAATCCAACTGTGGATTATAAATATCAATATTCAACATTGTCGCAATCTTATTAGTATTTTGGTGAAAGTCGTGATGGTCATTAGAGAGAAATAATACGAATAAATTAATAATGGTTCTTCTAAATGGGAATAAATAATAATAAATAATAATAATAATGGCTGAATATCGTGATTATTTTGTAATTAAAGATAATTAAGATTTATTTAAGGTTTACAGCTGGTCCAGATCAGAAAATTCTGGAACATATACGAGTTTAAGGAAAAAAAGGAAAGAAATAAAAATTTGACACTAATCGTGACGCGAAAAATCTCCTCCGGGAACGAGGAAGAACAGGCCCTGAACTTAGATGCCCGTCAAGGCCAACGACAGCACAGCTAGTGCCGAAAGCTTAAGTAGGGTGTCTTGACGATCCGAAAGAAACCCGAAGAATGACGAAGAGAGCCGATCATAAATCAAATGGGATAAGGCTAGGCAGAGAGGGGGAATATTTGTAATGTTTGAAAACTAGATATCCAGTGCAGTAATCAGTAACAATAATATGAAAGCCATTTACCATCTCGTAACACATCATTAGTGGGTAATTAGGTATACATACCTAATTTTACTTTGTCAGCACATCCCAAACTCCTCCAAGAAGACTATAGATTTGTTTAAAATTAGAAACACGATACTTAATTTTTTTTTCTCTATAAGACATGTTACCTACATATCCAAATAATGGACCACAAGAAAGTTCTGTACTTATATTTTCATATTATCTTTTTATTTTATTATTTCAAAATCTATTTTATTCCTAGCAGCACCCCTGCTCCACCACTCAACTGCAGCTTAACTAATCTAATGATTCATTATCATTTTAATTTCCACGCTTTTATATAAACTTGGTCTGCGACCCCACGAGAGGCGACCGTCCGTGTCTTGCTATCCATTTTTAATTAGAAGACTATCGAAGATGTTCGCAATTTATTCAAATGTCAATAATCTGTTAAGTAATACTGTTAAAAACTGGTTTAGGCATAATCTTATCCAATTTCCGTCTATTCGGAACTATATCGTTTCAACTTTAATACTACAACAAAAACAAGTTATTCGTTCGTTTTTTACATGTTTTTAAAAAGATGATGATGATGTAATAAAAGCATTAAAATGTTTGTAAGTGCCATATTAGATACTAACTGCACACTGGCACAGATATTATTTGTATATTATATCATAGTTCAGTTCAGTCGTGACATTGATTACAATGTTTTGAGAAACATAGTGAAGTATGTTTAGGAATTATCAATTATTAATTTTATTTCTTTTTTGGATTAAATATTAGTATGTGGTACATGAGGACTTCAACCGTGTTAATTTTTATATATCTATTTGTTCAGTGATGAGATAAAATTATGAAAAAAGATATTTTGTAATTTTACCAGCTGCGCCCCGCGGTTTCACCCGCATAAGTCTCGATCCCGTGAGAATATCGAGATAAAAATAATGCCCTTTATCCTAATCCAGGTCATGGTCTACCCATGTGCCAAATTTCATCCAAATCTGTTCAGCCGTTTTAGTGTGAAACCGTAACAAAAAACATACAAAAATTCAAATATGTTCTCTTTTATAATATTACTTTTTAGATTACACATATGTACCTATAAGAAAAGTAGATGTTTAGATTACAAGCACGATAATTGAATTTGAAGATAAGCAAATGTTTTTTTTTTACCTAAACTAATCCTGCGGGCTGAAAAATTTAACTTTTAAAACAATAGAACTTTTAAAACAATAGAACTTTTAAAACTCGCAATCTACTGGAACTTGTCACTGAATTTATTTTGTTTATATGGTTGTGTTGGTAGGTAGATAATAAGTACTAACAACATAACAAAACATCACGCCTGTAATCCCCGATCGGCTAGGTAGAGGTGTACCTTAGCACATCCACATTTCGCCAATTATATTTAAGTCCCATGTCATTACATGGGACTTAAATATAATTAAATATAATATAAAATATAATTAAAAAAAGGGGACGAGCCTATTGCCAGTGATAAGTGCTTACCTTTATCAAAAGGATTACAAAGTTATAAATACAAGAGGCATAGACAATGTGTCCACACACACACCCTCATACACACACATTGTGGTCCCAAATACGAGATTTTGCTGAATTTATATGCTTCTTGTATTTATAATTTACGTAGGTATGAAGTGGCTACTGTAATCACTATAAGCGCCTTCTCGAATATGAATAGTAAAGTGCTGTTGCTCAGCTACATTATTTTCGCAGGCAGTACGTTGACTTGTTAAAGGCATTTGCTTATGCTTATTCACCTACTCCATACATATAAATATCTGCACAGAATCATTTTGTAAACTCATGTATTTAAATTAGTAGATGCCTAGGTAGGTGTTCGTGGGAAGAAGTAGGTAATTTAAGGCCCTATTGGCGACAACGTTGCCTTCCAAAAGTGCATAATCAGCCTATGTAGGTACTGCTGGGATACCTAGGCCTCATCTCTGTGAGAGGGAGTGGGCCGTAATCTACCACGCGGGAGCAGTACGGTTTGGTAGATGACACATATCTTAAAATTTTTGGTTCTGGGACATGCCAGTTTCCTTACGATGTTATCTTTCACCGTTTTGAGGACTGTCTGGGTTAAAACCTACGACCAGCAATTCGTAAGTCGTTACCGTTACCACTGGGCCACCACTGGGCCACCACGGGCTCAACAATGGCACTGTAAACGCCATTGGCGCGGCCTTGGGCAGTGGGTCCAGTCGACGTATTCAAAATGTGATTAAGTCAACTGGACCCGCGGGTCCAGTTCGAGTGGGTCCAGTTGACCAAAGAGTCAACTATCGGCCTAAATTTATTTAAGAGCATACATTAGGCCACACACCTGTGGCGACAAAACCAATGTAATCTGCCTCATAATGTATATATTGAAACTCGGTACTACGATACGAAAGCTCAAGGTAACAGTATTATCACTGAAGTGCAATCGACTGTGCTTTCGCTACGATTAGATGAAGAAGCTGCGTGATGCTCACGTAAGGTAATGGGGCAAACCAGATGCTCATAAAATGCGTCTATGTGAATTTGTGGTCGGAAGCGTTTACCGGACTTATGTACATTCCTTCACCCAAATCTTCTTCATAACAAGCCGTTGCATTTAGACAGGTTCTAACTGAGTCAGATGAGTCATAGGTCCACACAGCTAGTGTGTGAAGCGGATTTCATTGCCACACCCCTTTATAACCGCAACACAGATTCCGATTCATATCCGTGTTAATTCGTGTATAGGTACAGACGCCAGCACACCAAGCTACCCGAAACTGTCAAATTTTCCCAATCAACTTTGAACCTTATGCTTTAGCGATAAAGTTGGAAATCTATTTAAGAAATTTGACAGATTGTAGTAGCTTGATGTGCTGGCGTCTGTACATGCTGTGATCCGGTTTATTGGTAGGTATCTTATGTTTAATAAATAATAAGGATTTAATAATATAAACTTCTAAAACTGACTGCCTGGTTGGTCTAGTGGCAAGCACTACTGCTGGGGGGTTATTCCGTTTATCCACCCCAAAAAATCCACCCAAAGGTGGATACGCGGAAACGCATGTCCGAGAATCCACCCTAGGTCAAGTTGGATAAACGAAATTTATAGGCTTAAGGTGGATTCTCGGATATGCGTTTCCGCGTATCCACCTTAGGGTGGATTTTTTAGGGTGGATAAACAGAATAATATAAGTAGTCATTTCCTAGCTATTTATCCCGTAGTTGCACCTGCCATGTTTTGTCTCTGCACCACCCTAAGGTTGACTAGTAGAAAATGCCTCAGGCATTAAGTCATCTACCAACCCGCACTGGGCCCGCGTGGTGGATTACGGCCCACTCCCTCTCACAGAGAGGAGGCCTGTGTCCCAGCAGTGGGAACATTATAGGCTGATTATGATGATGATGATGATTAAGTCCGCCTTTGTACAGTATTTCTTTTACTTGTGCATAAAGTTTTAATAAATAAATAAATAACCGCTGCTGGGCATGCGTTCCTGGGATTGAATCCCAGGTCGGGCAAAGCGTTATTGGGTTTTTCCATCAGGAATTTCTCAGTAGCAGCCTGAAGACTGGCTATGTGCCTTAAGGCTATGTACTGGGTATGTGCCTTGTTGATGGCAATAGGCTCGCCCCCTATTACATGGGACTTACTGGTCAACATCGTCTGGAAACATAACTGGTGAAATATACTGTAGAGGTCCAGAGGGACCTCTAAATTACCTATGGGTGGAAACTGTTTGAAAAGCCTTTGACTTGGAATTAATATATTTTTAAGATAACATTACAGCTTCACGATTATTCTAGCAATGACTCTATAGAACCAAAATACCATATTAAATTATTTGACACTCGTTTGAATGTTTGAATGGAACATCGATACAATTATGACCAGCCTGCATTATCTAAAGTAAAGGCAGGAACATACAGACTCTACAGTACTATGAGTAGACCTCTGCCTAACCGCTCAGGGATTACAGGCGTAGTGATGTTACTTCTAAAATGTTATTTCTGACATCGACACGCTAAGAAGAATAAGGTTGGCACCACTAGATCACATTAAAAGAGCCTCGACCAAAATACAATAACTTCAGCTGTCAATCGTACTGACTGGCTTATGGCCATGACATAAGGTATTCTTGTGATGCAAGAGAAGCGTGAATCAAGCAAGCCATTCCTCATTCTAGTGACGAAGCAAAAGTTTCCGTTTTAGTATCTACAGGGGTACATCGACGCAAAACCTGTTACTTATTATGGATTCGGTACATGATTCTGCACACCCGTTGAATTATTAAAAAAAAACTGTTCCATTATAAAAAAATTCAGTAATGTACTTTTCAATGAAACAGCTGTTTTTTATTATAACCGTAGAAACATTTCTTCGCTACAGGACTAGAATCATGAACTGAAGTCATGGCTACAGTTTGCGCGTCGATTTCGATGCCACCTTGCACATTTGGCAGTTAAGTTATGTTGAGTAAATATCATGTGACAGGCAGTTAATAAAATCATAAACATAAAATCATTATGTTGGACACACTTGTAACCACAAGCATAGATACTATAACAGAAAATTTATCTGATACTAAAAATAATTTCTCTTTGCTCAGGCACAAGGCTTGAACTTAGGACCTCAAGATGCACTTTCTACATGTAAATAACTGAGATGGTATGGTGGTGGTGATGGTGGGTTGTTAACTAAAGTAGGTACCTATTTATTCTCATCAGACGTAGTTTATTTCATTCATAAATCCCTTTTGAGGTCCAACATCTGATCTTACCTTACAATTAGAAGTTCTATTAAATTGTCGATTCATCAATATCCTCAATCTCTCACAGTCTTTTGCTCAACAAGTAACATAGGGTTCTAACACTAATTAATTATATTTAATTCGATGCATTGACGTTTTGTTGCTCCCCCGTTGATTTTTGATCATACAGATTTACACTTCCTGTTTTGAGACCAAGTATCATCTACTTAAAGAAGATTTCTACGCAGTCTCGGAACTACGCCAAGTCAATTATGTAGGTTTTTTCGAAATTACTTTATATATAACTTGTTTGAAACAAGTTGGTTCAAGTACAGACGCCAGCACATCAAGCTACCCGAAACTGTCAAATTTTCCCAATCAACTTTGAACCTAATATTTTAGCAATAAAGTTGAAAACCTATTAAAGAAATTTGACAGATTGTAGTAGCTTGATGTGCTGGCGTCTGTACGTAACTTGAGTGTTAAGGAAAACGCGAAAAAGAACGTCTTTGTTTAGAAACGTCGATTTATGACGACCGTTGAAGTAACGAGTAGTCGATCATATACTTTTATTGCTTCTAAAACCTGCGTTTCTTGCGTTTAGGTCCTGTGATCCCCTTAAGTAGATTAGGTTAGGTACAAGTATTTTAATCTTCTTACAGAAGTTATTAAGCTACACCATAATAAAAAAAACACACAGAAACACAATTTTGATAGGCTTTAAACACTCAATACAATTATAAATAATTGTACCAAAATATTCCATCTCTATGTCGGCTGCGATGCGATTACATCAAAACTCGTTTGATATTTCCACATCTGGGCATCGCATTCGCATAATAAAGAATATTATCTCATTTTATTTCACTCTCACCTATGTTGATTGGCTTTTCACAGAATTACATAATTTCGACTTCCTAATATTAATAAACTAGGTAAGTATCCATATTGAGACTAATTTTGCTGTTGGATTTATTAATCTTGTGACAATTATATAATTATCTTTTAAAACTTGTGTATTTATTATATTATTTTATCTTGAGATATTAGGTGCTGGGTACCTACCCAGCACCTAATATCTCTAATATATATAATTAAAAGTTACCTACCTACTACTGTGCTTCTCAGAACTTTTAATTAAGTACATTGTTTTTAGCTTTTAGCCTACTAACCTACAGACAAAGGACAGAAGATGAAAGGGCTCCTTGGGACAGTAGCAGGAAGCTTTTGGGCCACTGAGCAGTGTGCAGACTGTTGAAACACACTGGCGCCGATTCTGTTGTGTCACAAACTAAACTAAATTTAAGTTCAGGCATCTTTTTCTTTCTATTTCATTAAGAAAAGGACAGAAGATAAATATTAGTTTAGTCCTATCAAATTAGTCAGCGCCTGACGTAAATTGACGTATTTTTAATAGCCATTTTTTTAATCTCGTCTAAATTGTCTATGGAGTATCTTAATTTAATAAATTTTTGACAGATTGACACGAGATCAGACTGTGAACGTTCCTAAAACTACGAGGATTGCCCCTCAGGTCATAAGTTCAAATGTCCTGGTTTTAAATAGTAGCGGATATAAATAAAATAATGTAAATTAGCTTCGAAAATCTTATAAAACGAAAACTTTCTTATTAATATTAGGGTCATGATTATTTAATCAAGTTAAAAGGTATCCAAGATTAAGTAAACCACAGCTGACGGAAATCTGTTATCGATCATCAAAGATGGACAAAAAACTAGTGACTATCAAGGTGTTTGTAGGTACAAACCTACTTACAGAAATAAAATAATTTATCATTTATGACCATTGTGATTTTAAACCAATTGTTGTGTGTAAAAGTGTTGTGTGTTTGTGAGGGTTCCCGCAGTTTTGCTCAATTCAACGATGAATGGGTTTTTGAATGTTGATTTTTAATCAAAAGGTATTACGGCCATAGTGTAATTCAAAGAATTATTTTCCATTTTAAATACTGAAAGATTCAATATGAAGTAGTGACTCTGTGTATTATGTAAGAGAAAATGTAGTGTAATGAGTAAGTGAAGTGCAGTGACGAAAAGATCATTTTTCGTCTTCATTTCGTCGTTCATCTTCGTTTCAGGGAGTGCAAATCAAACAAGAACCAAAAACAAACAACATAATAATTTGTAAAACGATACGTTTTATCTTCATCTATTTACATGTACAAACTAATGACTATCAAAGTATTTACAATTCTATTGATTATTTGGTATATCACGACTGTTGCTGGTAGCCTCACCAGCTGGATGAAGAGCAAGGCAGTGCCTTACCAGCAGCAGCTCTTCTTCTTGTAGTGGGTGACGTGCTTGATGAGGTGGAGTGGGTAGGGCTTCCACACGGGGACTGGGACCTCCACGTGCTTCTCAATGGGCACATGGACCTTCTTGATCACTTCGTAAGGCCTGTCAACAGGGATGTGCACCTTTTTGATGACCTCGATTGGGACCTCTTTGATAACTTCATAAGGGACTGGCCTCTCGACATGCACGTGCTCGGTCTTGTACACGGGGTAGGGGACGTGTTTCACGACATCAACGTGGACGGGGTAGGGCTGGGGAACTGGTACCTTGACCTCCTGGCGGACGGGCACTGGGACGGGTTGGGGCACAGCGACCTGGATGTGACGGGTCACCTCAACAGGAACGCGACGAACAACGTTCTGTACGACAGATTGAAGCTCGTATCTTGTAGCGGAAACGTCTGGGCGTCCAACAGACACAGTAGTGCCAATTACACGTGGGGCTCCCAGTGTACCTGAGCCAATACCGTTACCACCGTTACCACCGTTCCCGGGGCCAGAGAGGTTTGAGTCGAGAAGTAGGCTGCCCTCGGAGTATCCGTGGCCTGATGGGGCCGGAGCGGCCAGGTCAGATGAAAGAGAAGCGTAACCAGATCCAGAGCCAGGCCCAGAGGCAGGTCCGCTTATAAAGGATCCTTGGTTGGCGGGTCCTTGACCGTATCCTCCATGTCCACCGTTGTCTCCATGGCCGCCGTGTCCGTGGCCGTCGTCGTATCCGTGGCCTCCGTGTCCGTGGCCGTCGTGTCCGTGGCCGTCGTGTCCGTGGCCGCCGTGTCCGTGGTCATCGTGTCCGTGGCCGCCGTGTCCGTGGTCGTCGTGTCCGTGGCCGCCGTGTCCGTGGCCGCCGTGTCCGTGGCCGTCGTGTCCGTGGCCGCCGTGTCCGTGGTCGTCGTATCCGTGGCCTCCGTGTCCGTGGCCGTCGTGTCCGTGGCCGCCGTGTCCGTGGTCGTCGTGTCCGTGGCCGCCGTGTCCGTGGCCGCCGTGTCTGTGGCCGTCATGTCCGTGGCCGCCGTGTCCGTAGCCGCCAGCTAGAGAGTCGATACCGGGAAGAGATGCTCCATTTAACACTGGATGATCATCCACAACATGTTCCTCAATGGTCACAGTTTGGATTCCTTGTCCACCGCCATGTTGTGGGGGTCCATACGATGTCGAGGGTGCCCCATATGAAGCTGACGGAGCATTTAATGCTGAAGACAAGAATGAGTCCGGGCTATGGTGCTCTTCATTTAAATATCCGCCATTAGTGCTGTACACTAGCGCTGCCAGGAACAGCAGTTTGACCTGAAACAAATTTTTGTATGTTTAGAATGGGAATGAGTTGGTTGAAGTTGTATTTTTTGTGTTATTACTTATTGTACTTATATTCATGAACTTACAACACACGCCATGGCCTTTAGCTAATCGCTCTGTAGCCAGCCAAAAAAAAAACGAGTTTGTTGTTGTCCCTTCCGAGTGTCGGTAGCTTGTGCTGTGACATCTGGCGGCCCCACATATTTATACAAGTCGCTCTTTCCAACAACGCCTATGAAATTCATTAGATAAAAACTCGAACGGATATCGCTTCATCTTAACGTCATCGATGCTAAAATATATTATGTTAATTTCTGTACTGATCTCGTTAACATCATTTCTATGGTTATGCAAGGGAAACTGTGTATCAAAGGTCTAGAAAACCATCTGCCCCGGTTCAGTTGCTTCACATAAAAATGTAATCAAAGGCTTGGAGTTGCAAACGTTTAAAGTTATTATATAGACTCATTTACCTATATTTGATTTATATTTTGTAGTCTTCATGTCTCATTAGGTCGTACATTAATTAGTTGTATTTACATATATTATAGATATTTTTATTAGAGAGATTTATGCTGAACAATAATCCTATCAATAAGTAAATTAAATAGTGAGTGTTTATTTGTTTAAATTTTAGCTGGCGAACCAGCTAAAATAAACCGGGAATCGAAATTCCCGGTTTAGGAAAGCTTGTCGAGAAACCTGCAATAACGCAGTTTTGTTTCTTTTTAAAAATAACGGAATGTTTCCTTTACCAAAAATAATCTATCTTAAAGATTTAAAGTGGTTTCCCTTCAGGGCCCATTGAATTTTTCCACCCTGTGTATTTGTACTTAAACCAATTTTAATATCTCATCAAAAACGGCACTCGTGGTTAGGTTGTTCATCTAAAACTAAACAGTTTTAACATACCTAGACTTTCACGTTTCTGTTATGTATTCAGGGTCTTTCCTGTTAGATGTGTAAAACCTTGGTCAACTGATAACAGATTTAAACGAACCGTAATAAATCTATACTAATATTATATATGCGAAAGTGTGTCTGTCTGTCTATCTGTTAAACCGATTTAGATGAAATTTGGTATAGAGATAGTTTGAGTCCCGGGAAAGGACGTAGGATAGTGCTTGTCCTGATATTCCCACGGGATCGACACTTATGCGGGTGAAACCGCGGGACGCTGCTAGTATGTATAATAATATTATAAATGCTAAAGTGTGTCAGTCTGTCTGTTACCTCTTCACGCTTAAACCACTGAACCGATTTAGATGAAATTTTGTACCTATAGAGATAGTTTGAGTCCCGAGAAAGGACATAGGATAGATTTCATCCTGATATTCCCAGGGGATCAAAACATACGCGTGTGAAACCGCAGGGTGCTGCTAGTAATTCTATATAGGATTTATAGGACTGGCACAAGCAAAGAGAGTTTGCTTGTGCTAATCTCAACGTATGCGCCAGCTTCATCTAGGTTTTGGAGATAGTCACACGACACTATTGTTGCCATCGCGGGTTACAAAATATTGAGATCAAACAAATCTAATCTAATCTAACACCTATGTCTGAATAAAATAATCAACTTTACCCAAAAGGCGTTTACAACATCTCATTTATTTCAGCTCTGCAATTGACGCTTCCTTGTTCCAGACTGGTGCAAGTACGTTTTCAAACACCAGAGATGACCAGTGTAGAGTCCTGTGTGTTCTAGCTTTTAGCAGAAGGCACTGGCTAGAAATGTTATTCGATTCGTAGGTTTAAACGTATGTCAAATATATTATTATGATGTTTTGTCTGGAAGTGTAGATTCATATTTATATCGCGAAGCTGTAACGTGTGTTTTTATACAATACAATTATTCTTCCAAGTCTTAAAGCCGTCTTATTTGTGCTCCTCCCTTGCACTAGTTAAACCGATCGACATAAAACTTAATTATTCAGGATAATACATTTCTTTAATTTTTGGCTAAAAACAAGTACTTAAGAGATTACGGAAAAGTAGTCCACTTGTTCTTTTCATAGGAGTTACTTAATAGTTCAAGTATTTGGTTAACATTTTTAGGGTTCCGTACCAAAATGGTAGAAACGGAACCCTTATGGTGAGACTAAGTCTGTCTGTCTGTCACAGCTGGATATCTCAAGAACTACTAATGCTATCAACTTAAAATTTAGAATAGTTTCAGATGACGTTTGCCCAACTATTTTGCAAATAAGAAAGAAATAAAAATATATGTATATTTTTTGCAACAGGGACTGAAAGGGGGTCTAGAAAATTGATGTGGTTACTAGGGCATATAGGGTATCATATGAAAGAGCGCAGTTTGCACATTCTCAAACATTTTCTCTTTTTTTTACGCCACATAGTTTTCGACTTTTGATGAAAAATGTAAAAAATACCGTCCCCCCCCCCCCCCTTATCTCCGAAGTTTGCAAAGAGAAAAATTTGAAATTATTTTATGTGATAGAAGTTTATGTAAAGATTACAGGAAAAATAAAACGAAGTCACTAAATAGCACACTTTTTCAGAAATCATGAACAAAAGATACATTAGTTCCACTATCGGTCAAGAGATGGCGCTGACATAAAACTGCAATATTCTACACCGCAGTGCACAATGTTAAAATTCTCTGATGAATCCCTCGCCGCTGAAAATTTAAAAACATGATGGTACGGAACCCTCGGTGCGCGAGTCCGACTCGCTCTTGCCCGGTTTTTTTTATAACTAGAAAGCTACCATTATTATGCCCAAACCTGTCTAAATAGGTTGTACCACAATGTAGATGATGGATGGCCTGATATGTTTATTATTATGTTGTCTCTATGTAGTATGAAGATTAAACAAAACAAGAGCAATTATTATCACCAGCAGGGTAATTGCGTAACACACTGACAGTAGAAATAGCTTTCGTTTTGACAGTTCAACAACATTCATTGCGTTGTTCATTGTTGACCACACAAATTTTTAGAACATAAAAAGCAATGGTTAAACAGTATTCTTCAAAATTATTCAGATTGTGATTAATAGGACCTAGTGTGTTACAAAATTAGGGTGGTAGTTGGAATCATACGCAGCTTTTAATAACATGATACAGGGTACTTTAAACTACTCTTAATAAGGATTGGTAAATTAAATGATGGTCAATTTCATGATGACACTACATTATTAAAATAATAATAATAATAAATCATTTATTTTCAGGTAACAAAGACCCATAGATACATACCTTAACCTAAGCATACATAATAATATAGTAACAATTTTGTTAGTAAATAAAACTTAATAACTATGTTAGTATCACTATAGTTGCACTAAGTCTTTGTGCGTTCCGGTGGCACTTGTCCGCGAAAGCGGCGGAATACCACACCCTGCGGCCAAAAGCTTTCTTCCATCACCAGGTGCAGGAAACATGTTGGTATGCGCACCACAAACGCCTTAAAGTTGACGTTGCGATGCGACTCCAGCAGCTGCACCCTCGGCGCGTACTTCAACCTTTGGCGCACGTACGTCACGATGTCGGTATACTACGCTGATTGAAAAAGTGGACAATCCCTAAACGTAAACCGCTTTCTATCCTTTACATAATTTGCTGCCTTCCAAGCACTACCTAAATATATCTGGAGTATTAAAAATAAGAGCTAGATCAATGGTTTACTTACGTGAGGAATACATTGCATTATTACCAGGGTGAATTGCCCAAGCAAAAAAATACACGGCAAACCTGAGAACGGTAGTGCAATGTGCTGATTATTAATTTTATATATTTTTTCTCAACAACGTAAGTATTTCTCTACCTTGGCAAAAAAAATCATTGGTATCTACCCTCTAATATACCCAAAAAAAAAATTACAAAGTGTTATTTTATCATCACGGTGACCTGTCCTGAACCCAATTCCGCTCATAACATACCTTCTCCTGCAAATACATTCGTAATATGGATTTAAATTGATTTTGTTATCATTAAATTATAATATATTCGATCAAATAAAACAATTTTTGTTTGTTTATCTTCTTTCTCATGGATTTGACAGGCAGTCAACTTTTGTCTGGAAAAAAGTTATCATTTCAGAGGACAGTAAGTTTTAGTAGAATAGCCACATCAACATTGCGTTGTTACGCCCCTTTCACCTTTTCTCACTCCGGATCAGTCCGGCTTAAGCTCTCGGCGCGAACGCACCGGTCCCAACGTCTTGCGGTTTCCCGCCAAAAAAGTAAGTTTATCATTTCAGTAATATGGGGACAAAAATAGTTTCATTTCGGTGGCTGTTATAACTCGTGCTAGATTTGTTTAATTTGTTTCAAAATTGTGTATTAAATTCGCAGTAAGTACTGTTTTGTTTGAGTAGTGTTCATATTTTTTAAATAATTTTTTTTCGGAGTTAAATGTAGAACTAACCTCTATTTTATCATCTCAGTGTTATCATTTCAGTGGATTCGGTGGACTGTTATACCAATTACAGTCCACCGGAATTAAAAGTATCTCCGAAATGATAAAAACATAAAGTTTTAGAGATCCTGGTGTCAAATACAAAGTCATAGTTTTGTAATGTACCTACTTTTACCTAGAGTGTCGATTAGATTATTTAGGTGTATTTGTTGTGTAATATATTTTTTTTCTTATTCATTTATTGTATTTTAAAAATATAAGAGTTGATTTAATTTTAGAAGTTTTACTGATATACCTGTAGAAACACTATTCTCCTCTCGTTACCAATTTAACTAAATTATACCTAGCATTTTTCTCTTAGTGCAATAGGTAGACATTAGGTATTACTATTAATGGCATAACTTACAAATGCAACCATCATATTAATCAGAAACTTTAAGCTTTCTAATCGCGATACGTTGATTCTTTTGAAAATATATCAAGTAAATTAGTATTAGTACATAAACAAGCAAAAATATTTATTTAAGGTTACCAGCATTTACGATAAAGTTTTCCAACATTTTCACACAACAACAACCACAAAAATTACCAAAGGTTATAAAAGTAAAGAAACTATTCATTCATATCATAATAAACATTACATTACATTAATATCATTCTTTGAGGTTATTGTAACCTCAAAGAATGATATATGTAATAATACTAACTGTAATATCTGTATATTAATGATGATATTAAAAAAACTGTGTACTGTCCTGTCTCAGTGTTTATCTAAAATTTGTGGAAATCAAACCTAACAAAGTACGGAACCCTGGCTGGGGGCACGGTTGTTCTTAGCTGTATCATTTCGGTGGATTTATCATTTCGGTGGTAATTTTTATCATTTCGGTGGACACTTTTAATTTCAGTGGACTCTTAAAACTTTATCCTTAAATATTTATGTAAGTTTTGATAATATTTGATGTCCACTCACGCACAATGTTATAAAATAGACTAAAGTATTATTTGTCACTAAAAATATATAGATTGCATTGAAATAAAAAAATCCCACCGAAATGATACATAAAAATCTCTTGTTGAAATTCACCCACCAATTATTTACATTAGGGAATAATTTTTCAGATTAATTTTGTACTAGCTGCGCCCTGCGGTTTCGCGCGTAAATGTCGATCCCGTGGGAATATCAGTATAAAAAGTAGCCTATATGTTAATCCAGGGTGTCAGCTACCTCCATACAAAATTTTATCAAAATTGGTCCAGCCGTTTGAGCGTCAAGAAGTAACAAACATATAAACACACACACACACTCACAAACTTTCGCCTTTATAATATTAGTGCGAAGTGTGATTTTTCTGTTAGCTATTGGTACTGATATAGCGACACTTACCAGCTTATATCCAGCAGTAGACAACTTTCGGCTGAAATGATGATGACATGGGAGGGTAGTAAAATACGTTGTACTGCTGTAAGTTCAGAAGTTCATGTATGAAGTGCGGATAGGATAAAATTCGTTGCTCCAAATATGACAGAAAATGTATCTACTATGATATGTGAGAGTTGTAGCGGCAGTTACAACGCCACATGCGAGCAACGCGTCATACTGACGTCACGCAAAATCCTGCATCCCGCAAGCAGAGTTTACCGCGCAAGTTCTAGCATAGATACAACGACCCGACATGAATCATCGAGCAGTTGCCCGCCAGACACAACACCCGTCTGGTCAGAGGATCCTCCCTTTTCTATAAAGTATGAGCGAACTTTACACCCTGTTCCCCATACCTCTATAGATTAATTGGATGCTGCTACTGAATCCAACGACCTCGTCCATGTAGAGTAATGTAGACCATGACAGTAGGCAGATAAAATTCTTAGGTAAAAAATAAATTGAAAAGGACGGACAATATTTTACTACGGCCGGCACACTTCAGATCGCCATAGAAATGCTAAACAGGTGCTCATATTTCTCCATATCTCATTTGAATATGAAACTTTACTACATTTCTGCCCTTGCAAATTAAGTTAGGCAAGATTATTTATAGGTAAGACTAGCTGGGCTCGCGACTTCGTTTGCGTGCATGTCGAAAACAAATTTGATTTCATAGGTTTTAATTTTTTTACGCTTGACCCTAATACTTTTTCTAAAAGTAAAAGTAGCCTACTCCTTATAACATCAGCGATCTGGTAGTGAAAATCCCGCCAAAATAGGTCCAGCCATTTCGGAGATTACCCGGAACAAAAAGACAGACAGGCAAAAATTATAATAAGCATTTAGTAAACAGCTGTTATTTTGACATTACAAACAGTCGCTTCAATTTATTTGTTTAAGGTGAATGGATAGTGGTAGACCGCGAAATTCAAATTTTCTTACGATTTTTGCAATTTGCAGGTCTGTGTCAGGTTGTATCTTGATCAAAATATGATTCGCGGCCATAACAGGTACATATTTAGAGAATTATAATCATTAGAATCATTATTACATCTTTCTAAGTTAGATTTGTACCATAAGAACCAATCTTTTATGGAAAAGTGATGGAAAGGTGCTTATGGTAGAAATCTAACTGAGAAAAATGTATCTATGCAACATATTTCTAAGTTAATGATTATAATTCACAGACTGATTTAATGACCATATAGGTCAATAAATCAGTCACATCAGATGAAATGACCTAATTTAAAAAGACATTTTTGTTATTTATGTGTCTATTACGTAATTTGTTCCCTATGATGTCAACAGATATTTGTCAATATACTATGTACAATATAAAGTTTCCAATTTCACCTGTTTGTGGGAATTTATATGTTAATAAAAACACGATCGGCCTTCAGAACAAACATTTCCGCTTTTGGCGGATCTTTTATATAATTGTAAATATCTTTAAGTAGGTATATAAAAATCTTATTGACCCACTTTGTTGTATTAATTAGTGATACTTATGATGGACGACTGTTTGTTTCTCTTAGTAGTCTGTACCTAATTCTGAAAATTAATTCATAAGGAAAATTAAGTGACCGAAATGTTTCCATTTTATAAATATTTTGTTTATACATATAAACATTTGGAACTGGGTATTTTATATTTATTTATTTCTTATGTTCTTTTATCTTATCGTATGCTGCATTGGTTGACGTCATCGCATCAACACCAACTGTCGCTGAAAACCAGCGCTGGGACCAAAGAGTAATATAATAATACGGAAGACCCTGTCTCGCATAGGGTCTTAGCATTATGCTGAGCGATGCCCAATTTGCGTGGATGTGGCGCATATTTTCCCCCAACATGTTCTTTTATGTGTTCTTTTTCTGCGTCATGTTTACAACAAATAAAATTATTTTCTTTTATTTCTTTCTTCTGTTTTTTTATAATCTACTTGCATAATGTTTGTAATATTCAGTTCCTACAAAATAATTTTGAACCACATAGTAGTTCCGGGAATTATACCTAAACGGATGTTAAATTAAATACAATCGTTAAAAGCACAGAAGGAATATTTTACACCAGTTTCTGTTCGCGACTTCGTCCGCGTGATTTTTTTCTTTTTGCTCGGCTCCTGAGATTCGTAGCATAATATTGAATAGCCAATTCCTCAAGACCCCAATTTTTGAGGACTACGCTATTCAATGCAAAAAGGATCAACAAGACAAAACTGACAAGACAAGACTGGTAGTAGCCAGAGATTAGCGCGTCTAAACACACAACATCTTCAGCTTTATTGTTATAGATTTTCGGGCCGGCGGCGGCGGAGCATGCGTAATTCATACAAACGTAATACCAAAATAATTTGTAAATCAAATATATTCTTAATGTAGTGTGTATTTATTCCGATTGGAATACAGAATATCTAGGTTCCCAAATATATATTTTGAATGGACACTGATTTAAAGACGAGTTATAAGAAAAATAAGTTTTATAAAGAAATTTGAAATTCCTCATATCTCCTTAAGAATATGTTTGAATTAGAAATTATTTTGGTAATTACGTTTGTATGAACTACGCATTAGCATGCGTAGTTCGCCGGCAATTTTTCCACGACTGTCCAAAAAGGAGTGTTATGTTTTCAGGGTGGGTGTAAAATGATAAATGATTTTATTTTTGTAAGTAGGTTTGTACAAACACTTTTACAAGTCAATCATGTTTTTTTAAAACTAGATGAAGTCGGCGTTTCTTATCTGACTACTCTGAGAAGAAAGGCCGAAACAAACTCAGAGGTCACAGTCTCTTTTAAAGTCCAGACATAATCTTGGTCAGGTTATATGAAGACCATGTAGATCGATGTATGTGAGTGTGTGAGTTTCTTATTATTTCTGTTATTGTGTTGAACCCAAAAATATAAGTTTGTTCGTCACCGGAAATGGTTTATTAAACCTGTTCTTCTGATGCGATCTAAACTGAGCAGCAAATATCTACTAATAGCATGTTATTTGGAGTGCAAGTTTCTCTCAATGAATCACTGTATTACGTAAAATAAACGACAATTTATCATTTCTAAGGTTGCATGTGAATCGAAACCAAATGAAAAGCCCTCCCACATATTTCAACCTCATCATTCAACTTAAAATGTTACTGAGATTTATTTATAGATTTATCGTGGTTTTAAGTTACAGAAACATTAATCAGCTTTCCAAGAATGTAAACAAAAATCTAGTTTATAATCAACTGAAATACAGGTTCCCTGCGGATTAACGAAAGTGGAAGGATTTATGATTTGAAAATTCATAATGTTAAAAAGTTATTTTTAAAGTTTATAAAGAAGTTCGTCATTAATGTCGATGTAGAATTCTATCAGGCATACTGCTTCTATGGAACAAATTATATTAAAGTTTTCATTAGGTTAGTTTTTGTCACAATGCTATACCTATACTATCTTTTCAAAGTCATGCATCTTTTCATTTGTTTTTCTAATTTAGAAACTACGAGCTTTTAGAATGAAATAAAAGAAGTGGTAAACATTCAATTTAGTTATTTAACTACGGGCAGATTTTTCCATCGCCAGATAATTATAAAATAAAATCCAAATAAGGAGACTATTTTTTAAAGAAAATAAAATTCCAAAACTGGGAAAAATAAAATCAAAAATTCTTTGGACACATAATTGTTTATTAAGTTATAAAGCATATCGTTACTATTTACAGCAAGCATTCTATTTGAACATACTGTTCGTTTATTCACTTAAATTAATGACTTAGTTAACACCCTAGATTGCAGCCTCACGATGAGCTATGAAGCGATTATATATTTACAATAGACCGGACTAGGTATGTGACGATTCTAATATGTACATGTGTTTCTTTGGTCATCCAGAATTACCAGCTGGACCAACCGTCGTCGCTGCCGTGGCTGCTGTGGCTGCCGTGGCTGCTGTGGCTGCCGTGACCGTGTCCGTGGCTCTGCTGAGCTTGGTGGTGAACAGTCTTCACATGCGGTACGATGTATTTCTTCTCATAGGGGACTGGAATCTTGACCAGTTTCACAACTGGCACCTCGACGATCTTCTCAACTGGGACAGGGTTATCAACGTGCACCTTTACAATCCTCTCGTACGGGACTTTCACGATCTTCTCGACGGGGTAGGGAACTGGTTTGTCGATCTTAACTTGCTGGATCTTGACGACGGGTACGGGAACCTTCTTGAAGTTTGGCACTTTGACGGGGTAGGGCTGGGGTACGGGGATCTCGACTCTTTGGGGCACGGGGTAGGGCACCGGCTGGGGCACTTTGTGTGTCACCTCTCTCAGGATCTGGAAGGTCTCTTCACGGACGCGGTACTGAGTGGGAGCGCCGTTGCTGTTAGCAAGACCTTGGATCTTTTCGATGACTGGAGCCTTTGGACCTGGTAGTGGGGCATCACCTCCGATGCCATGTCCGCCACCGAAGCCATGTCCGCCACCGAGGCCATGTCCGCCATCGAGGCCATGTCCGCCACCGAGGCCATGTCCGCCACCGAGGCCATGTCCGCCACCGAGGCCAAATCCGCCATCGTGGCCATGTCCGCCACCGAGGCCATGTCCGCCACCGAGGCCATGTCCGCCACCGAGGCCATGTCCGCCGCCGAATCCAGATCCACCGTGTCCGTGTCCATGAGATCCAGACAGCGGCAGCGCAATGTCCACGATGATACCGCCGTGAGAATCGCCACCGTGCCCTGATCCCCCTCCGGAGTAAGAAACCGATGGTAATGACCCAACAGGGAAGCTGCTGGGCGAGAAGCTGGACGAATGGTGCGAAGAATATCCACTGGACGGTAAACTGATTGAATGGTCATCATGATGATGTCCGTGAAGGATGCCGGCGTAACTGCTGCTCAATAGGATGGCTAAGCATGTCAGTTTCATCTGGAAAGATAGGAATGATTTAGTTTTTTTATTTGTTTTCATTCATCCTTAGCTGTCAGATTTTTTTGGATGTAAATACTTACAAAGGTAGCCATGATGATTAGCTAATCGCTGGCAACACGTGTCGAACTTGTGTCGACTGCAACCACCGGCGCTTGTTTGTGATGATGTCGTATACTTCCATCTTATTTATATCGGTGTCGGGCGTGGGTCAACCCGCGTTGAGAACGAGAGTAAACGAACAGGTTTCTGAATAGTCTTTCCTTTTCTAACGGAAATAGCGTATACTCGAGTTATTGAATATATTATGCTCATCGGTTACTCAATGCCTGCTTCACTGATGAAGAAGCTTATGTTGTAGGTATTGATATTATGGCGTTTTCTAACTGAAGTGAATTGAGAAGGTATGAATATCGAAATAGATAGTGTTAAATATTCTATTTTAATGTTATATTAAGGCTATTAATGTGAAATTTCAAAACGATGACGCCGAAGTGTGGTATGGACATGAATTAAGACATATTTTTTTACTAATGACCTCATTATTATTTAAAGTATCATGGGTCTTAACTTGTATCATGGACCAAATACATTATAGTCGTCAAAAAAGAGGTTCTAATTTAGAGTTATCCAGATTGTAGATATTAATAAACAATATTTCATAGTACTAAAATTATTTTAGATTTAAGATCCGGCACATAATTTCGTTCTTATGCAAATATTTAAATTCTGCACTAATCTTTATTATCATTATAAATATTTACTAAGTCGTACTTCATCGTTTCTACTTTCTGGCTTCATTCAAAGTCAAAGTCAAATCATTTATTTCAAATAGGCACATTAAAGGCACTTTTGAACGTCAAAAAAAAAAAAAAAAATGATTTGCTTAATGCTGGTCCTGCAGCAGGACCAGCATTAAGCAAATCATCCACAGCAATTGGGCTCACTAGTTAAAATTTCAATATTTGGAAGAAGTGCTTCCCTTTTTCTTTTTTAGTGTTTCTGATATTACGAACATAACTTTTTTATTTTATTCAATAAAGTTTTATTTGTTGAATACTTCAATATTAAATATATCTTCCTGTTTGGTAGTAAAATACTATTAAAGTCTTAAATAAATTGCAAACTATAGTTTTGTGTAATTTAGAAGCACTTTTTAAATTTTGTAAATGTAAGAACATGTTTCCGTTTATTATGATTTTTTGATGTTGACTTGAAAGAGCATGGCAGTTGAGAACATGTCATGCTCACTTAAATGTCTCACCGATGGTGGCGCGTGTGTTGGATCATTAGGTTCCCTACAAAATGGTTGAGCTGGATGGTGCTGATCCACGCGTCATGTTCGTGAACGGGCGCCGTCGGTTGAGACTGGTCATCTCATATCTGCCAAGGCTTATTTTTAATCTTATACTTATTTTGAATTGTTTCTTCATTTGTGTCTTTTTTTACATTGTTCTCACATATAGAAGCCACAAGAATAATGTACCCAGGATTTTGTAATATCTTGATTTAAAAGTGTCCATGGAGTTTCTTGCCCGTTCTTCTCCATAGAGATCTACGCTTTGGAATGGGCAACTAGCTTCAACTTTCTGACTAACTGACCGACTATTTAATTTTGACAATTCAAAAGTGCCTGTACAAGGTTTAATTGAAATAAATGCTTTGACTTAGTTTGAAATATCTTATTTTTGTTTACTTACGTAAGTTTATAATTTCTTGCGGTATATTAATTTATGCAGATCAAAATAGTATCTCGTTCAGCTTGTCGGTTCAAAGAACTTTCATTGATGGGTTGTGCTTTATGAATGCTACTGCTAAAAGAGTTCATTTTTCACTACGTCAACATGTCCAAGTTTTTAAAATTTTCCTCAAAATAGAGCTAAAAGCTCATCTTTTGAGGAAAATCTTCTCAGGGATATTTGCACCCATTCATTGAAGTAGCGTTTAAGTATCACTCATATAAAGTAAAGTAGCTTAAAGCATAATCACCCTGTAATTTTCCCACTGCTGGGACACACGCCTCCTCTCTGTAAGAGGGAGTGGGCCATAATTCACCACGAGAGCCCAGTGCGGGTTGGTAGCTGTCACATGTCTTTGCATTTTTGGTTCTAAGACATGCCAGTTTCCTCACGATGTTTTCCTTCTTCAAAGTCCCCCCCCCTGCCCCCTGCCTGCTGCCTGGCCTGCTTGGGATCGAACCCACGCCCACGTGTGGTGGATTACGGCCCACCCCCTATCACGTATGGGTTTTTATATCTGGAATTTCTCAGTAGCAGCCCCGAGTTTGGATTTGTGCCCAGTTGATGGCAATAGGCTCGCCCCATATTACATGGGACTTAAACATAACTGGCGAAATGTGGGTGAACTATATATAGCTCCGCCGAATACATCAGGCAAACAAGGCGTGATGTTATGTTATGGAGTTAGGAAACATCTATGTTGCATTATGTAAAAATATTATGACAATTGTGAGCATTGAGATAACAGATTAGCAACCTGTCAATCTAGTTGTCATTAGAATTCCAGATTTCTTAGTTTAGTTACAAACTTACAGATCGAGGAAACATGATCATTCTCCTGCCCTTATCTTAATTTATTTAGGGTCGGCGCAAAATGTCTTTTTCTTCCATACTTCTGTATTAGTCGTCATCTTGGTAGTCAGCCCTTTTCTAACCATATCAGCATCCACACAGTCCATCCATCGTTTCTTTGGTCTTCTCCTACTCTTATAGCCATCGATATTCATACTTAAAACTTCCTTCAAGACATTTTCCTCATTCCTCCGTATCACATAATCAACAGATTTCCACACAACTGTTCAGTTACCAGTGCCACTTTCAGACTTCCTCTTATGTAGGTACTCATTTCTTATTCTATCCATTCGTGTAATACCACACATCCCTCTTAGCATTCTCACCTCAGCTGCATGCAACTGCCTTTCATTCATCCCTGCTGTGGCCCAACATTCAGATCCATACAAGACAGCAGGTCTAACCATGGTTTTATATATCTTCCCCTCAAGTATCAGGGGTATGCGGGAGTCGCAGATTGTTCCCGTGACCTGCCGCCATTTCATCCATCCTGTGTTATTTCTGTGCTTAACCGTCCGATCTACTTCGCCGTCACTTTGCGCGAGTAAACCGAGAAACCGAAAGTCGGAGCAGACTGGGGTAGACGTGTTCTCGAGTGGAGACCGTGAATCGGCAAACCTCAGGCTTAGTGTACTAGTGTAATGGCTAGTGGACTGCGATAGGCTGAGTTGACCACTTTTACGTATCTAAAGGCAAATTTTTCCAACGCCAGATAATTTTATCCGTGGAATAATTTGGAATTTTTGACAGTTCTTCCATACAAAATCTGTCAGACGTCAATTTTATTCCACAAATAAAATTATCTGTCGATTGAAAAATCAGCCCTAAATGGAACAAACTTATTCAAAGCACCACTTTTCACCACTTCATGTAATCGCTGAATTTGTATTTTGTCCTAATTTAATATAGGTAAATTCCAATTATTTCCGAAGATTGTGTTCAATATTTACCTAATAAAAATAATATCGAGAAAATTTTAAGATTTTGTTTTTGTTTCACAAAAAGTTTGGGAACCCATAAAATCTGTGTATTTAATCATATTATTATTTTTATTTTACACCTAAGTCTTACAAACATCATGAAAAATCTAATTAAAGGTAGGCTATTTTTCTTTTCACTCTGTATTCCTGTGAAACTAGGCTAATATACTTTTCTAAAAGAGTCATCAGTTAATTGTACGGGTTAATTAAGCTTAAGTTCAACGAATGATCCCGTCAATCTATAGGTAATTATGATAATTTGTTTACTGCGCATGTCACAAAGGTTACAACGTACCTACTTATAATATTTCTAGAAAGTTATAAAGTTATTATTATGATAAATGAAAGTGACTTATAAAATTCTGATTTAATATTAATTGTAAAAAAGGAATGCGCATACAAAACAAATCTTTTATCAAACAAAATATCATAAATAAAGATACGCATCGTTAATCTTATTTGTTTATTTTCATATACGCCTCATGATTTTAGAAATAGCTTTTCGCTTTGAAAATATTTAATTTACCGTGGAAAAACCGGGCTGAATAATGTAAGATTATTTGGCCCGGTTTCACATGCAAACTACACCCATCGCGACAGATGTTCGAAACGATTAACCAATTATAATAACCAATGCGTTTCATAATAATTATTTGAATTGATCGCAAACGCGACGCGAGCCGAGTCCCATCGGACGACGCCGACGGAGGCAGAAAGCGCGACGCACGCGAGATCTACAATACTTCATTACATTTAACAAATAACAGTGAATAAAATGCGTTTTTTGTAAATGAAATATTAGTACTTACAAAACTTATGAATATAGCTTCTAAACTTTTGGTAAGAAATCAATTCGGTTGGTGGAGGAAACAGAGCTGAAATACGTTTGACAGGTTTGGTTGTGTCATTCGAGAGTGTAGTATATTGCTACTACAGATGCCAGTAATTGCGATCTTGGCCAATTAATTAGTTTGATCGCCTGTGTGGGTGTTTAGATATGAATTTTCATGGATAAAAGGTGTCTATTCTTAGATAATAACTTCATTTAATGAATGGTTACAGTAAGCTTCTAATGAATAAATTATCACCTCTATTACGATCATTGAAAATTGAATCAATTTCATTTTTCATTCTCATCTCGCAATACTTGCAATAATTAGCACAAATTAGCTTATTTAATTACGTAATTTTCTGTCTCGGTGACATTAGCCTTCGTAACATATCGTTAACATTGCTCGAGAGAAATCAGAAGAAAATTATACGAAGCTAGATTTATTTCGTGATACAGTAGCATTTTTTAGACTGTTCGCAAACATGCATCACTTGAACTACTGATACATGCGTGAAAAACTTCAGAAAATATACCAAGACCGACTGAACGTCAGTAAATAATACTCAGTTTATTTCTATATTTTATTTTTGTTAAACATCGAAAATACTTACAAAAATTTAACAACAACCTCAACAGCTATAATTTATCTTATCACAACAATAAAATTAGCACAAAATGATTATTTTAAGAACAATATTTACAATACATTTTTGTCTATATTCTATAGACGCGTTAACATACAAAGATGTATGTACAAAACCGTAACAAGTCCTAACAATATTTTAAATCTTACACAAAAAATAAATGCCAAATTTTAATAATACATCGTTTTAAGCAGTCCAATGAAATCGTTTCTAGTACCTATATAAAATTACAGTAGGTAAATTCAATAATAATAACTTAAAATAATGAAATACATTAGAGAACATTGTACATCAGTTCAGAAAATACACTAAAGTTATAAATTACAAACAAGTTAGAATACTCTACGTGGTAGCGTCTGCATCGCTGGTATCAGACTTTGACTCCGCAACCTGTGGTGGCGGTCGCAATAATATTGGTACAGAAGTTTCTAAACTTTCGGTTTCAGCACCAGCTTCAAACAATGGCTCAGTCTTTATAATCCTAAGGAGTTTCGGTTTGTTAACGCGCCGCCTGCGAGAATGTTTCTCCAATTTCTTATGACTACCCCTGCCCATAGGCGAATGTGGTGGAGGTGGTTTCAAAAGAGGGTAGGGTTCATCAACATCTGACTTAGGATACTTTCTTTGATACGAAGGACGTACCGATAACAATAAATTTGGGTGCCTATGCCTCTCATTCATTATTCTAGATCCTGATATAAAACGGCTTTTAGGTCTGCTATCCTCAAAACTACTTGAAATAATATCGTCACCCTGTCCTGTTAGCTCTGATGCAGAACTAACTTCCCTTTCACTTGCTGAATCGTCTTGTTCTATAACAGCGCCTATAGGGTGGGTATTTGATGCATCAGCAATGGGTACAATGCTTTCTTCTTCTTCTTGACTGCGAGAATATTTTACTCCCTGATAAGGAAATCTAGCATTGTTGTAAATATCCATGTAAGAGCCACCAAGTGCACTGAGCCCGTCATTTATTGGCGCTAAGCCTCCAGTGTTTTCGTTTTTTAATAAGAATTGTAACTGTGAAAGATCAAATTTCATTGGCGCTGGTTTTGAGTATTGGTCTCTCATGGTCATCATTTGCGAATCGTCTACACTAGGCTTTCCTTTCAACATGTCTGCCACCAATTTAAGGTCTACATTAAATGGGTTCGCTACTTTAAAGCCATTGATTGTCGACAATAAACTGCTATCTATTTCCGGTCTATTCATATTCATAGCCGATTGCTTATTTAATAATAACTTGTTGAGTAAGCTGGTCGTGACGTCAAGCTGATGACTACCAACGTTTTGGTTTATTCTCATTGGCAGTGGTGTAGGTATGCTTCCTTGATCAAAATTGATACTGTGCAACTTTAAGGCGTCATTAGACATACTTTGAGTCAATTTGTATGGAATATCATTGAATTTCAGAATGCTGGCGATATCTGATTGTAACTGATTTTGGTTACGATTATACCCCGACTGTTGAGTACTCTGAGATTGTAAATTATCTTGGTAGTTGTTGGACTGTTGAGTTAAATAACTGCCGAGTCCCTGTGATCCAGAGTAACTTCCCTGATTAAAATTAGATTCCGGGGATGGTGGCTGTTTGCCATAAAAAGTTGACTCTATTTGTTTAACATTGTCAGGTGTTAAGTAGTCATCAGACTTTGTCTTTATGTTAAATCCGTAGATAGAATTTTTGTCCTTATAAAATGAATCTGTTACAGGTCGTATGTTCTGCCTTATATTTTGATCAAATTGATCTTTTCCATAATTATTTGATGTAAACCGGCCGTTATTGTCTAAAGTGGTTCCTGCCTTTGAGGGATCTGAATTAGCTACTACATTTGATACATCTATTGGGACGATATTTTTCAATGCTTTGTCATGATCAAACGGTTGTTTGAGCTTGCCATCTAGATTTTCTCTCGGTGTTGAAAGGAAATAAGGGGACGCTGTTATAAGATCATTTTGTGTACTGTACAAGTAAGGATTGTTTGAATTATCAGTGTATTTATTTTTCTGTTTGTCGTTATTATAATATCCACCGTTGTTTATATCCGAGTTTCCAACATTAGTAGATCCATAGTTATTGTTGTTTCCATATAGCTGTTGCTGTTGTTGTTGTTGTTGCTGCTGTTGCTGCTGTTGCTGTTGCTGCTGCTGTTGCTGTTTGAATCTCTCGTGTGCTTTGGCAGCTGCTTTTGCAAATTCTTGCGCTTCGATAGCTTCTGTGCCTGACTTAGAGACTTGATCGTAATTATAAGGCTTGCCGGTTTCCATATGGAAATTCATCTGGCTAACAGCTGGGCCATCAGATTGCATACTTATCTGTGAGTATCTTGGGGGATACCCAGAACTATATTCAATCAAAGGCTTTTTACCTGTCAGTTTCCATCCGAAATCACCGTTGGAGTATAAATCTGCCTGACCTGTTTCATGTTCCAGGTCTCTAGTGCGAATTTTCAGATTATTTAACATTTGGTTATCAGGCTGTACGTAATTAAAAAACAGGTTATTAGCCGAAGCCATGCTACCTATACGATGTGTATCACTATTATCAGAGTTTGAGTCTAACCTTGAATCTTGTTGGGAATTTTGGTACTGATAATTCTGATACTGGTTATATTGACTCTCTTGGAGCGATTTTGATGCTGCATTTATATTTGAGTTCATAGCGTTTTGCCATGATTCTCGTAACTGGTCCTGATATGGTGAAGTCGTAGTTGTCGTTGAAGATGAATAGTCGTTTTGATATTGTTGTTGGATATTGTTCGGGTACCTCACTCCGTTGCCAGCGTAATCATAATGGTCTATTTGCATTTTCTTATTTTGATCATTAGTATCGTAACTCACGACGTTATTACCGATCGTTGTTGTGACTCTGTTGCTGTAGTCAGGAGACCCAGTTTGTATGACTGATAATGGAGACGATACATATGACTGTAAATTCGATGGACTAGAAAGGAAAATTGGCGATGAGCTGGAAACATATGAACTTGACTGTGTTCCACTATATTGACCATTGTTTAAAGGTGTAGATAAATAAGATGGTAGTGGTGATGGGGTACTTTGTACACTATCCATAAAAGAATTAGGTGTGCTATACTGATAAGGACTAGGACTAGACAAGTACGTTTGACCATGTGACGCTTTAGGCTCTAACGGTATTTGATTATTCTGTTGGTTGTTGTTATCGTAATTAGATGGAGAGACTGTCGAGTACTGGTACTGTGGCTGCGGTGTGGCTGTATACCCTAAGCTCGGAGCTGGGGTAGACATCTGTGTTTGTTGGTAGTACTGATTTTCTGCTCTCAATTGCTGGAGGAATTCCTCCGGTGGTAAGGAGTACTGCACGGATGCATACTGGTTACTAGCCCCTGCGCCGCTGTCCTGCGATTCCGTATTCTCTGGTTGCTTCTCAGTTTCTTCTATCTGTTGCTGGAATGGGTTCTTGATTCTGTATATCTTTCGGCTCCGCGAATAAAATGTTCGACCGTAGTTATTATTAGTGTCATCGTTGATGTTATACTGTGTGGTGGGTGAACTTAAAGACTGGCTGTTTTGGTCTCTCTGTAGGATGTTGTTGAAGCCCGTGATGGCCTCAACTTGGCCATCATTGGAAGCCATCTGTTGGTAACGGAGAATGTCTTGCTCAGCGAATCCATTTTGACAGCGGGTGGATTTTATCAGTTGTATTATGACTAGTAGCCGTATCTGGAAACAAAAAAATAAAATATTATTATTACTAATACAAACATTTAGACGACCACGTGGTGGTCGTGTTATATATATTATACAATATAATTAATACCAGATGAATAAAAATACTTGATACATATAACCTTTGAGTTCAGGTTATATTTAGCGATGGATGGAACTGGTTATGCTTTTTTATTTTGCAAGTGCATCAAGTTCACAAACTGGTTTCTGCATATATCATGAAGATGATTAATTTATGTCCACACATATGTAAATCAATTAATTAACCATTAAACTAAAACGTTGTTATGGCAAAACTAACGCCAACAAGTTTAAAGGCACGTGAAGCACCAGTTTAGAAATTACCATGTTGATGAGTTAACTATAGATTTAGAAAACTGTCAGCTACTTCTAACAGTTCAGCATTTTTAGAAAGGCAGTAGCTTTCGTTAAAGGACTTACATATGATGACTTTGTATCTGACCTATCCACTCTCGATCTTTGCTTGTTCCTAACTTGTCCATCCAGTTGTTATTTTTACCTCTACCTTGTACTGTCAGTACAAGATTTTCCCTTTCAACTACCACTTCTCAGAGGTCAACCCGCCTACGGTCAGGTCTGGTCATACCCACCTACTCCATAAACGATTTTAATTTAAGAAAACACTAACTAGTACTTTCACAAAACTTGTATTTTGAATTTGAAATTAATATCTTATCACAAACCTGTTAATGTCGTGTTGTAGAACTGTAAATTTCACAAAGTTGCTAATACTGAGTTCAATCGTTAAGGAGTGTAAAATATGTATCTCGTGCAGTTGTCTTAAAGCGTAATTATGACACGCCTTGAAAGAGAAACTTCCAACAATATTTGTACCAATTGCATGTTAGTTAAAGATACCGACAGAAAATGAAATCATTAATCCGGCACCAAAAACAGTTTAATCTAACAGCTAGGTACTAGTAGGCCTAGCACGGCATGACCATGACTTAAAGTATGCTTTGCATGTCGATGAATAGCATATTTTATGTCATGGAGTTTTCACATGATACATGATAATTATGTCTCTCTCATCGTCAATTTGCGTGTTTAGCCACTGGATGAACAGAATTTATAATCATGCAATGAGTCTGGGCACTATAAAAAGTCGGTACCACGGAGCAATTGGTATTTTTTCACGATCCAATATAAGGTCACAAATTATAAGGTCCTTAAATTGCTGTGAACTATCGCCCAAAGATAGGCCTGAATTTTCCGATAGACACGCTATCCTATCATGAATGAACCTAAAGCGCTTAATACATCCTATATTTACATTACACAAAGTTTAACCCATTTGCGACTACTATCCCTATATCCTATATCCTTCCTCAGTTACGATGATGGTCAATACTACGAAGTATTGACCATCGTCGAAACTATATCGTCGTTCTTTGTCATCATCATCATGCCAAACTGTCACCAGTTTAATTAAATGAAAAAGAATACCTAAGTATTTAGATCAATAATATAATGATAAGTGTTGAGTGACACGGGTTAAATTTGGCTGAGCGAGCGTGATGCGTGCACAAGTTAACGTCTGCACGGGCGTCGACCGTGCGGTATGCACGGGCGATAGTGAGATGTGAGTCTGTGTGTCCTCAGCCGTGAATCGCTTTCCTACTGTCCGTGCTGATTCGTTGGATTCCTAATTATATTACTGCGGCCATTTATCTTTGTTCATCATTAGCTTCGTGAATTAAGTAAGCGTGCAGTAACAGCAGATACCTAAATTCTTTGCCATTTCAGTAAGTGATTCGTTCTGGAAAATTAAACAAGAGATCTTTCATGAAAATAAATATATATTTAACCGACTTAATTTACATGTATGTTTGTAAAATATCGTTTTGCTATAAGAAATATGACGAAAACAAAAGATTAGGTAGGTACAGTATGTTACTCTCTATTAGTCGACATCTCGGTAGGCACTCCCTTTCTAGTCATAATCATCTTTCACACAGTCCATCCATCGTTATTTTGGCCTTCACCTTTTTTATAGCCCTCCAATGTTTTGAGATTATTTCATGAAAATTACCAATAACAATATAGCGACCTGTTCATAATTTCATAATATCGCTGATTTTGACTGCATGCACGTTGTTCAAAATATAGAAAACAAGTCTTGTAAATAAATATTACATAAGACTATTCATATTTTAATATAAAAGGACGTAGTGATTTAAATATTTTTGCATGAATCATTTTGATGATCAGTGCGTGCATTTATTTTCTTCCGAATCATTACATAACATCCTACGTTGGTATTAGTTAAATCAAAATATTGGATAACGTATGTAGGTAGGTGCTTAATTCGTTTCATCATCATAATCATTTCAGCCAAAACACGTCCACTGCTGGACATAGGCCTCCCCCAAGCACTTCCACTTCGACCGGTTCTTTGCTTCTCGCATCCAACGGGTTCCTGCGGCCTTCACAAGGTCGTCGGTCCATTCGTTTACATATTATTAATTAAAAACATTCAATATCTAGTCGCAGTCATCTCAGCGACAATCAATGTCAAAAACTTGCGAACAATGTAGGCAAATTAGATCTTTAGATTTTTGACAGATTAAGACAGAGATCAGACTGTGAACGTTCTTAAAATTATGAGAATTGTCCCTCCCCTCTGGTCAATTTGTTTGTTTTTAAATTAAAATACTGAAAGTGAACTTGTAGGCAAACAAAGCACGCGCATTCATGTTATTCTTTCATGTTAGAAAAATGTAATAGTTTCTTGACATTTCAATTACGTTTAAAACGTAACTATGTTGATATATGTATCTAACAGAAGAATGTGACGAGACTAATAGGCGAAGAATTCCAACAAGTAAAGATATTTCTAATAAAATAATTAACGTGACGACTCAACGAGGATTAGTTACATTTCTTTGTTTTTCAGTATAATACAAATTTAATTTACTTTACTGTCTCATTGGTTAAATGGTCGCAAGTGCTACTGCTAAGCATGAGGTCCTGGGTTCGATTCCCAGGTCGGAAAAAGTGTTGTTGGGGTGTTTTCATCAAAAATTACTCAATTGCAGGCCTGAATGTGGATTTGTGCCCGGTTGAAGCCAATAGGCTCGCCCCCTATTACCCACACTTAAACATAAATGGCGAAATGTGCGTGTCGCTGCCGGTTTGATGATATGTTTATAATTTATTTTAATCGGTTGCTGTTCTATTTACGTTATATTAGTCAATACCGTCCTCTATTTAAACATCATCATTTATTTATGCATCTTAATATAAAAAAAAACTAGGCCTAAAGGAAACTAAACCAGTGAAACGCGGAATTTGGAAACCCTTAAATTATACCAAACTACTATTTTATATGCATACATCACTGTTGACTGGCCTGTTGGTCTAGTGGTCAGTGACTATGACTGCTATGCCGGAGGTCGTGGGTTCGATTCCCACCCAGGACAAATGTTTGTGTGATGAGCATGATCATTTGTTCTGTGTCTGGGTGTAATTTATCTATATATGTATGTATTTAGAAATATATAAGTATGTTTATCAGTTGTCTAGTACTCATAACACAAGCTCTGCTTAGCTTGAGACTAGACGGCGTTGTGTGATAGTTGTGGAATATTATTATTATTATTATTAATTTATACTGCTGCTATTACTACTGCTATTTATAACAGAATAGCGGCACGCCTTTGCTTCACACGGGTGCGATCTACTGATGTGGTAACACGTCAAAAAATCCCGATTTCTGTGCTTTATCTAAGTAGGTAAGTATTATACACAAACCTTCCGTAGTCAATTCTCTAAGTAAATGTGAAAGCCGCGTCAAAATCCATTGTACAGTTTAGACGAACTTAGCGGACAAAGAGACAAAAACAAAAAACGACTTTGTTTTTCACCACAGAGAATATAAACTTGGAGGCTCAGCTTTGAATATCGAAGTCATTGATTTACGATTAAAGGAGTCGTGAATGGATTCACACAATAGAAAGTCTAGGAAGCTTTCAACTCGTGACCATTATGCATGCAAGACAGGATAATACCCGTCCGGGGTGAAAGGGCGATGGTATAAGTTAACAGCTACCCACACTTCTTGTTTATGGGCGGTTCTCATGGATAATTTTAATAGTAATAATTGGTAATAAAATTTTATAGAGGAATAAACATATTATTGAACTTACATATGCAAAAGCACGCCAATAAAGCAGAAGAGTTTTCTACATTATACAGGGTTAGTCTTCAAAGACCAGCCAAATTTAAGGGTGTGGTACAGACCATCAAATGAACAACTTTCTCCATGGGACCAACATCGTAATCGCGAATAAAAATTCATCCGTCCCATACGTTTAGGTCGAGTAGTTATTGAAGTTTTCTATGGGACAGTTGATAAATTTTTCGCGATTATGATGTTGGTACCATGGAGAAAGTTGTTCAATTTGATGGTCTGTACCACACCCTTAAATTTGGCTGGTCTTTGAAAATAAACCCTGTTTAAAGCAACTACAAAATAAAGTGGATTACTCAGTGAATTATGTCCAGGACACATTCATATAGTCACATTAATAATTTTGGCGGCTTCAGCTTGGGATTAATTCCTAAAGCCGCTGTTTGTAAAGAAGATTTGGTTTGAAACTGTGAACCATAGAAACAAATAAATGAACATCGCCATGTTCTATGTTATGGGTTTGGTTTCCGCACTTAGTCCTTCAGTGGACCATTGTGAGTGTGAACATCGCCATATTTATAATTTTATGAAAATGTTCGTGACATGTCTAAATTGGCAATGACCTAATGTAGCGCGAAAACAGGTGTACGAAATACGTGTAATGAAATATGCTGTGTCATCATCATCAGTTTGTCAACACCTTGAATGAAGTTATGTGCTTAGATAAGGCTATATTCCGTGAGATAACTCCATAAATCTATATTCAATATCCCAATATAATAATTTAATCGACTAGATCTACTAAAGATAAACTGTCTCATGGTCAAACACAATTAGACAAACTTAATCCCCTGTAATTCCTTATGTTAAACTTAATGCAATTGATAGCTCCTCTTAAGTTGTGACCTTAAGGTCAAAGCTAAGTGATGCCAAATGCCTTTCAAACGTGATACTGTGAGATTTGCAGTCATGTTTATACGTCTAGGATGTTTTAAACAAACTCATTTACTTTTATGTTGTGCTTTACGTATTTAAAGTTGTTGTGTGGTAGTTTATATAGAATAATAAAGTCTATTCTTCGGTGATATAATAGTAATGGGATGTAGTTAAAAGTATCTTACGTTTACAAACTTAGACTTAAGGGACGTACTTTTTAGGAGGAATATTATGACCTCAGTGTTTTAGAAAGAGTATTCAAAATAATAAGATTATAAAAAATAAATGGCCTTTAAAAAAAAACAAATCCAGTAACGTAGCCAGGATAGCAACCTACATATATAATGGCTATTTTTGTAATAATAGACTTTGTTGTCATTCATCAAGTGTTTCATCAACTTCTTCATTCTATTCCAAAATACACACTAATTTAACATTAAATAACAGCACGGATATAAATCTGTAGGGCAATGCAGAGGTGTACCTGTAGTACACCAACATTTTACCAGTTATGTTTAAGTCCCATGTAATAGGGGGCGAGCCTATTACCATCACCAATTTAATACCCTATCATCAAAACAAATCAGCAATTAGTAACCGAAACCCAACATAAACAACGTTCAAAGCCCCATAACTAAGGTTTTCGCCAGATAAACGAACGGCAAAGGTCGCGACGACATCGACTGGGATGTTCAATGTTCGCCGTTTCTCTGCCCTTACCGGTCACGCGTTTCACCCGGTGTGGCCAGGGAAAGTGCGCTTCTGAACATGCCATGTCGCTTTTAGCACTAACTACCTGTTCAAACAGGCTGCGAGGTCTTTGACGTAGTGTGGGAACAGCGACAGGGAAATTGATTGGCGTGAAATGTTAGTGCAATGAAAGCGCAAGTTCGGATAACCTATGATTTGATTCCGTTGTGTTTTAGATGGTAATTGTTTTAAGTGGCGTGGAATTGTTAAGGTGTAATGGTGAATGGGGCATTGTATAGTATTCATTTATTTCAGGTGACGTAGGCCCATAGATAACCTTTACCTAAACATAAATATTTTTATTATAAAATAGTAATTCACTTCACTAGCTTGTTCTTGTGCTGTTCTGTGGTACTTGTCCGCGGAAGCGACGGAACACCACGTCCTGCGGCCAGAAGTCTTCTTCCATGACGACGGACAGATAACAATTCGGTACGCGCACCACGAACGCCTTGAAGTTGACGTTGCGGTACGACTCCTGTAGCTGCACCCTCGGCGTGTACCTCGTCTTCTGGCGCACATACTCCACGATGTCCTCCGCCTTAGTGGTGTAGTGTAGGGTAGTGTTCGGCTTTGCGTCACGCAAGCTGACTTCGGGCTCCGTAGGAGCTTTGCCGCAGCGGTATTAGTAGTTGGTTGTATTTACTTAGGCTTAGGTATCAAGATTAAATCGCTGAAGCAGCTATTTCACGATTTCATTACTGCTTTTCATGACCAAAGAGCAGTGGTAGCCTAGTGCAGTGGTACCTATAGGCTGCGACTTACGTGTTGTAGTTAATAGGTTAAAACCCACATTATAAGAAATAAGCAATAAAAAAAATGAAAAAACATTGATCTTAACTGCTTTAAACAGCTCTATAAGAGCATAATGTTCAAAACAGTATTTTTTACTGATCCGAAAACAGTTATAGCTTGAGCCAAAATGTTACCGTCATGACAGTAAACTTTAAAGTTTTATGCAGCTAAAAGGTCACAAAATTAACTGTTTTATTCATTTGGTGACATCGTTCAAACCATTGAAATTAATGAGTAATGTAAGTAACATTACAGTAATGGTGGTTTTCCTTTTTTTTTTTCAGTACCTACCTAAATAGTATGTTCAATCATTAAAAGTTACTGTTTTGTCTTTTACTGTTTTACAAACATATCTTCTTACTGTATAAAGTCAGTAAGTCTTTTAATGAAATCGCTTTAATGTGCTGTAGTAAAAAATATTTTTTTTAATGCAAGCAGGCACTTTCATCATCATCATTTCAGCCGAAAGACATCCACTGCTGGACCTAGGCCAACAGGCACTTTACTTTGTGTAAATTATTTCATCACCACTGCTCTCAAAACAGCGAAGGCAAACATCGTGAGGAAACCGGCATGTACTAGAACCAAAAATTCGAAGGCATGTGACATCTACCAACCCGCACTAGGCCCGCATGGTGGATTACGGTCCACTATTACAGGCTAATTATGCTTTTTCTATTTATTAGTTCTAGGTAAACTGGTTGTGTCAGTCCCTAAATTTAATGGAATGCCAGTCAAAAAAACAATCATCAGTTCGTTTACTGTTTGCAAATCTTAAAGAAAGTATAGAAAACCAACAATCTTCTACAAAACAGTTTGTGTATCTTTTTGCGCTATGAAAATTCATGTTTAATTTATGTACTCGTCTTGTTCTGAAGCTACATACATCACGTTGAAAGTTCACCTAAGTTTGTTGCGACAACAAGACAAGACAAGTTGCTTGAGTTTCTTGCTAAACTTCAGTGCCACATCGACATGGCTACGGAATTTGCTACGGCACACACCGCTACGCGCCATATTGGGTAAGGTTAGTTAGGTGACTACATGTTTATAAGCTTTATGGCCTGCGCAGACGACGGACTTTGTCCGCGGACTTAAAATAGTTCGCTTTTTACGCGGTACTTTTAATCCCTCGTTTGCATTACTCGATACAGTTGTAAGCGACCTATTTTAGCGGACAAAAAAGTCCGGCGTCTGCGCAGGCCATTATAGTAATTTTATTCTTCGTAGACATTTCACGATTTAACCATTTTATTTATTGGTTTAGCAGTAGATTTAAACACAAAATATCAAATTTGTGAAAGGCTTTTTTTGCAAATGCTAAAAACTTTCTTTTGATTTCAAAACTGATCCATTAGAAGCATAAACAAATGAGATTAGTCCAATGGTTTTAGAAAACAAAACACAAATGATAATTTTATTTTAGTGCGGTATTTAGGTTCGTTTAGTTCAGCGATGAGATCCGACGAACGACTAAAATAGCTGCACCCCGCGGTTTCACCAGCATAAGTCTCGATCTCGGCAGTAATATCGGGATAAAAGTATCCTACGCCCAAATCCAGGTCATAGTCTACCCATGTGTCAAATTTCATCCAAATCCGTTCAGCAGTTTTAGCGTGAGCGCATAATAAACAAACAAACATATACAACAAATCAAATATTTTCTCTTTAGTTTAGATAGACAAGTTAATCGAACTGATTATAAACGCATAATATTAAAACAACTTATTGATTTAATTAGAGAAATATAACCCAAAACTAAAAATAACAAAATTAAATTCTAACTTAACTAAAACTACACAGAAACTAAAAAATAGCGTCGAAAAATTCATCCGCATCGCTGTCGACTGGTAATGTACCCAAGAGACTGGCGGCATTACCACGTTGTATAGCGATGCTTAGCCTCTGGCCAAGATAAAAGCCAGCCCTTGGGTCACGGGAAGTGTCAACCAGCCGTTTCGATCTTATTATATATACTTATTGATCGAATTTAAAATGCAGTTTTACCATAATTATATTGGTTGTGTTAAAAGTTGTCTGCGTTTGCGCAAACTTGCTCTGTACATAATCGCGCATGCAAAAAATGACAATTTAACTTTGCGGTCATTGTGCTTTTTGCAAAAATGGGTCATGGGCTTTATTATAACCCAAACATAAAATAATATGTGCTTTTAAAAGCATACGATATTTTTTGTTTGGGTTGTATTGTATTTTTTGAAAGAACAAAAAATAACTAAAGTACAGTCAACAGCAAAAGTAGATGATTAAAATCAGAAATTCAATACTAATAAACGGAGTTCGCCAAACATTTACTACTAGTACAGCTGCCATATATTCGTGATCAGTTTTGACTCCTATTGAATTTCTGATTTTGATCATCTACTTTTGCTGTTGACTGTACCATCAACTAAAACGTTATAAGGTAAAGGGTCTTCGATAGCCATTAGTGACGTAACATTCGGAACATTTACTAAGGTTTACGGCTTTAAAGTAGGACGACATCACTCTAAACGGGACCAAGCGTTATATAACTATGATATTATCAGAGAAAGTGAGCAAGAGCTAAGAATTTATTGTTTAGACGTAAAACTGATGGAGACTTTCATAATTACACCTGGAGGCGGTGGAATCATTGTTGTAATGCAACTATGAAGTTTTGTTTTGAATTAGTTTGATATTGATGGGACCATCTGAGGAATAATTTTGAAATTTTGACAGTTCGTCCATACAGAATCTGTCAGTCGTCAATTTTATTCCACGAATAAAAATTAACTGTCAATTGAAAATCAGCCCTTAATAGGATAATTAGAATAATTAAGACCTGCTTGTACCAAATATCAATAGATACCTACGTTTAACGCTTAACAGCATAATCAGCCTATAACATTTCCACTGGGACACAGACCTTCCTCTCTGTGAGAAGGAATGGGCCATAATCCACCACGCGGGTCCAGTGCGGGTTGGTGGACGTCATATGTCTTCGAATTTTTGGTTCTAGGAGATGCCGGTTACCTCACGATGTTTTCCTTCACCTTGTTGATGAAATAAATTACACAAAGTAATGTGCCTGCCCTGGGTTTGAACCCACGACCTACAAAACATAAGTCCGGGCCATTACCACTGGGCTACAACTGCTCCAGCGCTTAACGAATTTCCTATAGTCTCTGGTATGGTCCATGGTTCTTTTTCCATCAATCATTTCAAAATGACAGTGACAGAATGATGTTTGACATATGTTTAACGCTAAACAGTTGGATGGTGCAAGCGGGCCGAAGTCTAGGTAGTGTACCTACTTAGTCTTTCATGATCGATGATAACTGCACAGATGAATCACTCTTTTTGATGTTTGTTTATTTGTTGTGTTTACCAATCATCATCATCATTCATTCATTTATTTATTTTCATCATTATTCGGCCTAATCTATGTACCTAGTTAGGTAACTGTTCTTGGTTTTGAATTAAATAGGCACGGTAATGTAAACTCTATTGTTTTATTTTAAAAAACACTGTTTTTGACGTCATGTTGATTGTTTGATTCTGTATCAAACATGGAATCTTTCATAATGACACCTTGGAGCATAATCATACCTATTGTGAATTGTGATACGGTTGTTGGCACTTAAACGTTCTTGATAGTTTCGCTTTTGATTGTTCGTTGCGAGTTATGTTTGACAAAATATTTGGTCATAAAACTTTTATGGATAATTTAATTTAGAAATACAAGGGGTATTTCTATTAATTTTAATGTTGCAACTGAGAACTGTGGAACTGTTGCAACTGAAAATAAAATAAATTCCAAATTAGTACGATAATATAAATATGGTAGGTATTATATTCTATGTCTGTTGCTCTGAAAGCTCCTAAACAATGGAGTAAACGTATGGTGTAGAGAGCACTGTGCGCAATGTACAGACGCCAGCACATCCAGCTACCCGAAACTGTCAAATTTTCGCAATCAACTTTGAACCTTATGATTTAGAGATAAAGTTCAAAATTTATTGAATAAATTTGACAGATTGTAGTAGCTAGTATATGAAATACTCGAGCACTTAAGAGCGTTTACAACGTACGGCATTTCATACAAACTTTCAAGCCCTTGTTTTTCGAAATGAATGAACCGATTTTAATAAACCTTTATTCGCTTAGGCAGGATATAAAGGTCTAAAAAGTTAATTAAGAACATTTTCCTTAAGAAGAGAGATTTTCAGTTATCTTTTTTTAAATAAGATATTTCGAAAATGTTCTTAAGTAACTTTTTAAACCTTTGTATCCTGCATAAGCGTAGGTTATCATCATCTGCCTAGCCTTTTCCCAACTATGTTGGGGTCGGCTTCCAGTCTAACCGGATGCAGCTGAAAGTTTGCATGAAATGCCGTACGTCGCGGCGTAAACGAGACTAATACTGATTTACAACCTACAATTAAACCACAATTTCAATGCTAATCTAAAAATGTTAACATCAATCTCGTTCACACTTCTCGTCATCATAATTGCGAATAAATATCTAATAATTGACCAGTGATCTGAACACTGATCAAGTGTCAAGTTTCACTAGTATTTAGCATCGATCAGTTGCCAATGAAGGTATGATTACAGGAATATGATCAGTTGCCGTAACGGAGCAGGCTCAATGACCATACCGATCCGTCATTGGTTATGATGATAGAGGCTATAATTCTATGATAATGTGGCCGATGAACTTTTGTAATTGATAGTTTGTGTGAGCATTGATTTTTGTGCGATATTGTCTTTTAAGTGTTGGATTATGAAATGGTATTTTTGCAGTGTTAAAAGAATGTCCAAGCTATGATTTTAGATTTTACGCATAATTATGGTAGAGCCGTGGGCCCGGTGGGATTTTGGCGACAAAAATGGGGAACTTCCATACAAACTTTCATACCCTATTCAACCACTTTAGGGGTTTTTATTAAAATCGTTTTTAGGGTTCCGTACCCAAAGATTAAAAACGGGACCCTATTACTAAGAATCCTCTCTCCGTTTGTCGGTCTGTCTGTCATCAGGCTGTATCTCATGAACCGTGATAGCTAGTTAGTTGAAATTTTCACAGATTAGGTATGTATTTCTGTTGCCGCTATAACAACAAATACTAAAAACAGAATAAAATAAATATTTAAGGGGGGCTCCCATACAGCCAACGTGTTTTTTCGGCATTTTTGCCTTGTGGTACAGAACCCTTCGTGTGTGAGTCCGACTCGCACTTGGCTAGTTTTTTTATTGAATTCGCATTTTTACACTCTTGTGCAAAATTTCATGCTAAAGACAACGGACAGCTTAAACCACCGGGTCTAGCCCGGTGGTTTAAGCTGTCCGTTGTCTTTCATTGAATGAAGATGTGTAATATTTATAAAGTCAGTAAAGTAAACAAGAATGTAAATCTAAATAAAATTTCGTTTTCTTCTCAGAATATTTTTATTTTCCATTTCACTGATAAACGTTACGTTTTACGTTTAAATATATACCTAATATAATAATAACTTTATTGATACTAAATACCTTCGTTACAATAAGTATTACATGTAGCTAACAAGAACAATTGGTTGTAAAAAGGTGTCTGGAATGGTGGAAACCCTGCCTCCTAAACTAGGGGAAACCTGTGCCTTAGGAGACAGTGTATGTGTATTCTAAAAATAAATTTAGTGACAAATAAATGCTTAAGGCATGAGAGTATTCATGTGAATTAAGCATTTATTAAAGTAAATAATTTACTGCTCAAGCAGTAAACTGACACGAAGATTTCTTCTTATTATTATTAATCGCACGATATCATTAAGTTATGAAGCTAACAAGCTATTAATTATGTTTCGTGCATAAATAACTTCGGACACACACCAGCAATGCGTGACATGATATAAATACATTTTCATTTTCAATAAGAAAATCTACATAACATCACGCGTATAATCCCGTTAAGGTTTAAGCATAGGTGTGCTTCTAGACCAACATTTCGCCAGTCCATAAAAAACCTACAAAATAAAATAAAAATTTCATAAATTCGATATGAGCGTATCCAAAATGAAATTCGTCATTAAGATAGTTTTTCATTAGGTATTCTCGAATATTTTATTACAAATCGTAATCTGTGTTTAATCTTTATTTGTAGTATGTTATGTTATAATATACTTACCTGCGGCTTACCACAGGTAGGTAAGTATATTGTAACATAAAAAGCATAAAAGATTAGGTACTTATACATAATCTTTTATGGCTAAATTTAGCTCATTCTATTATACCTAAATTCATTCCAATTTCCAATAATAAAGTAGCAGTAGACATGATGGCATCTGTTTTAATTTAAAAGTTACTATTGTGTAATCCCTTTCAGAAGATTAATTTTCTTAGAACTGATGTTGAAATCAATGAGTTATAAACTAGCGTTACGTTAACCTCTTCAATATATCTTATAGTAATGCGTCTTCCTATGGATTTTTCCTAAATCGAGTCGTTATGTAATAAATATGTAGAGTTTCGAATAGTTTATCTTTCGTTTTAGTTTATATTACTTTTTAGCTACTTGTGGTGTTAGTAGGTTAAGATACATATAATTATGTAGTTTTCTTTGACTAAATACATTAAAATTACGCAACTTTTATAAGAATATAATTGATTATTTTATCATTTTGTTAAAATATAAGCAGTTGTGTATATTTTATTTTAGACCATTTCTATTCCTTAAAGTTTGTTTTCCATTAATAGTATTTTTTTAAGTACCTTTTTTATGCTATTAGATAGTTCACACTTTTATTTAACAAACTTCAGAATCAGTAAAAGTTTATATTGAATTCACCAAAGAAAGTGAGACTTACTTTCCTTGCTGCATTCGATGTTTCTTAAAGTTCGGCATTGTATGTGAATATCTTCCAATTGAGCCATTATACCAGCACTAAATTGTCATTATAATGAGAAGATCGACACTCTTGCGCAGAGCAATGTGTCACTAACGACATTAACTGTCGCCATTTCTTTGCCTATAACACTTTCATCGCACCATTGTTCTACTGGAATATTTATTTAGGAAGGAAAATACATTGTTACTTGTGGGAAATACATTTACTTACTGAAATATTCAGCTTGCATATATAATTTAATACTGTCACCGATACTGTTATGAAGATAAATCTTTTTTTATAGTATGTATGAATTCTTGTAGCTGCTTGATTTTAATTTAACTCGATTGTTTTTTTTTTACCTACTTTCCAAAAAAATATTTGGCGGTGATCAGAATAAACAATTTTTCTTTCTTATCTTATTAATCGTCAAGGAAGGCGTTATTAAATTCTTCGATGTAGGTAAGGATGAATATACGTAGTCATTTTACAAACCATTGCTAACATCATAGGCTCACAATTTTTACTGGATCGACCCGAAAAGAACATTGCGTCTATTTATACCAAGAAAAACTTTAGTAACTATAAGCGTTTTATTTTATTTCTGTCGAACCTTTGTCCAGATGTTTTGCTTTACGCAAAAATAAATTATGAATAAATTATACCGAGCAGTGAACCGACTTTTGGGCCATAGAAATGTTTAATGGACTACTAATTGAAACAGAGAGAAACAACGCAGCGAGATTTAGTTATTCGAGATCGCATTGCTACGGCGTTAAGTTTTTCGTGGTAGCGTGCATTCGTTGTTAAGTCTTTCGTATTCGTAAACTTACGGGGACGTGTTATTCAGTGTTACACTTTTCTAAGTCACGTATCACACTCCCAAATTATCTTTTAAAATAATTTTTGTGTTTTCAGATAACTTTATTAAAATAATGTTGGAACTAAACTGACATAAAAATATAATAAACATCATCAAAATATTGAGTTTAGAGAGTGGTATTTCACCGGCATTTAATTTTCAGGCAGAGTAACTTTTCACTCGTCTAGCGTGACTGTAATTTAAGATTTTATCAACAACAATAAATCGTAACTTACGGTTTGCAGTACGGTCATCATTTTCACGTGTATCAGAAGACACCAATCAACACAGTTCTGTTCAACACAACATAGTTTATTCACTGACACCGTAGTCCAATTCCTGTATTTACCTAACTAACGGTTAAGGGTTGGTAATTGTAACGAGGGGTAAGTACGGCCGTGTGTCGGTTGTAGCCGTGGTGAAGTGAAGTTCAAGGCTAGGCTGAGTTAGGTTTATATACGGGGGTAGCGGAGCGTGGGCTTGCGGCTGTGTGAGTGTGCATTGCTGCAGTGGGTGTATAGACGGGAGTTGAGCTAGACGCACACGTACAGGGGTATTACCGTGGTGCTCAAAGTGCGCCCTTTGATTTATGTGACGATTGTATGGTGATTTGGTGGTGGTCAATCGGGTATAAAGTGGTTGCTGAAAGTTTGTTGTTAAGTAACATGTTTTCTTTAGATTGGTTATGCCTTTTATAGATATGTATGAATTTTCTGTTCAATTATTATTGAATCGTTAGTACTTAAATGTTATACCCAACCGTTAGTGTACACATGATATAAGGTGTTGACGTTATGTGTGTGTTATATGTTACGAAATAATTCGTAGATAAACAAAAATAAATCATAGATTCTATATTTAGCAACTTATCGTTCTATATTTAGAATATATTTTTATTTGCATTATTTCTTAATACATCAGTTATTGGACAAGCATGTAATAACTACTTACTACGTTCAAAAGAATAGGTATAGATATAGCATTTTTCATTCAGTAGATATTAATCCACATCTTACTAATGTTACGTTACAGGTGTTACGTCTATCAGCCTATTTAAATAATTGGTTGCGATATCGCTATAATTTATTAATGAATTTGTGACGAAATATTATATTATCCGCGACTTCGTCCGCGTGATATTTCGGGCCCTAAGCATGGTATAAATAAAATTTATAGCGTATTGCACTCAGGAATAATGTTGCTTTCTACCAGTGTTTTTTTTTTAATTAGACCATTAGTTCCGGAGATTACCCCCTACATACAAACTAACAAACAAACGTGAAATTCTGCCAGCGTGATGGGCACTATTCCTGTTGACAGCGATACCGACGAATTTTTTGATCCATATGATTCTTTTCCGCCTTTTTTATATACGTGTACAGTCAACAAAAGAGATAAGTAGGAGATAACAGGATCTTTGGATATAGTTGAAGTTTAGTAAGAAACCGGTGGATGTTGTCGACTGAAATTTAATTTGATAAATGGGCTGTTTGTTTCCTATTAATAAAATTAAATTGTATTCGAGAACATTAATCGGTTTCTTACTAAACTTCAACTATATCCGACGATCCTTCATACTTATCTCTTCTGTTGACTGTGCATATTATTAATATTATTTTAAGTCTGTTAGCTTATATTATGTAAATATTATCTTGTTTAAAAATAAAAATAATAAAATTAACAAACAAATTTTACCTCTTTACAATATTAGTATGGATAACCGTATGGAACATGTCATGGGTGTTGAAGGGTTCATCAGAAGATTAAGATATTAAAATTAGATTTGTAAACGTATTGGCGTAAACTGTTGTATCATAGTTAACAATTAACCTAGTTTACTAAAACGATTGGTTTCGGTCTTCAAACCGAAGTTATAACATCGATGTCGATAATTATATTCAATACTCATGCAATCTATATGTACAAGTATCACTATTAAAAAAAACAAAGTCGGATTAGTTACACCTTTTTTATCCCAAGAACGGCTGTATTTTTATGATCTTTGCTTTGTTGGATTTGTCTCTGCCCCGAATTAACTATTAAAACATGGGAAAAATTCACGAAAAATAAAATAATGAAGATAATTTTTTTTTTAAACAACTTGTTTGGAACGGATTTTTTGATTATATCTCGAGAACAGATAGACTGATTTCATTTATTGAGTCTGAGGCCCTGCGAAGTTCGCCGGAACAGCTAATGATTGTGTTGAATAAAAAAAAATAGGTTGTTATCTGACAAAAAAAAAATTTGCTTACACATTACAGACAGTTCTCAAGTGGAACATAGGTAAAGGGCTAAGGAAGGAACACGGGTGGGTTTTAGTCAGTAAGAGTCTGACACTCCCTTCCGCTCCACCCAGAGCGGGACGCCTTTTGATGATTTCCCATCCGCAAAAAAAAAAAAAAAAAAGAAGTGAATTTTACTAACATAGTTTTAAGTTTATACACTAACACACATTGTATTATTATAATATATTTGTTAGTCTGTAAGGTTTTTATCTATGGGCCAAAGTAGCCTGAAAATAAAGGTATTATATTATATTATTATTATTACTATCTTTCAAGCAGAAGGCAGGCCTATGTTACAAAATTGCTCCTAGTATACCTACTGGGATGAATTTTCTCACACAACTCGGTCCTTTATTTCTGATACAATACTATCGTTACAGCAATAGATCTAATTGCATGTACTTATATATTAATTATAACTGAGACTGAATTATTAAATTATTTTAACTGACTCCAATACACACCGCACCAGAATACCAGACCACGGCATGATAGAACATGCTGTAACTAAACCTCGTTTCCATAGTAATTAAATAAATTGGAACAAAACTTTGAGTACCACTGTGTATCTTCACAGAGCGTTAACATTTCCACGCCCAAGGCGCAACTAATCATCTTAAAGGGTACCTTTAACGTTTACCTATACCTACGTTACGTATTAAGGACTTTTATATAATACGACGTAAGGCAAACCAGTCTTTGTATATTGAAAAGATGACGATTCAATCGTCTCCTCATATAATTTGCAAAGGAATCGCCGAGTCAGAGCAAAGAAACAAGTCACAATCGAAAGTTAAGAAATTACCTAGGTACAGTCATCAGCAAAAGTAGATGATCAAAATCAGAAATTCAATACTAATGAACGCAGTTCGCGTCAGACCTGTGTGGCGTCGAAGTGATTCAAAAGTATGTGATTGTAAATTAAGTATACCAAACATTTACTACTAGTACAGCTGCCATATATTCGAAATCAGTTTTGACTCCTATTGAATTTCTGCTTTTGATCGTCTACTTTTGCTGTTGACTGTACCTGTGTAATATAATAATGGTTTCGAATATTGTAGAAGATTTTTAGACGTTTGCCAACTTACTTTCTGGTGAAGAAAGACCCGACTCGTTGATTTGTAAACAGTTTTTTCCAATACATAAATGATTTAATAGGATTTTATCTGGTCAACTTGATATAAAAGCAGTTAGTCGCCACGACTTTCACCGAGATGTAAAGTCTTCTACGCAACGCCTACACAGGTGCTACATAGCGTGTACGCAACATCTACGCAGCGTCTATACGGAGTTTATGAGCACTTCCATCGACGCATCGTCTACGAAGTTCTAGGGAGCGTCTACAAGGCGGTCACACAGCGTCTACGTGACGTTAACACCTACGAAGTGCATACGCTGAAGAAACACCTAATGTAGATACACTAAAACATATTTAACTGCAATAATATATAATTTATTATGGGTGCGGTGAGTATATAGGGTTATTGGTAAATCATCATTATGAACAACTTTTACTATTGGGCCAAACCTGAAATCGCAAAAAAAAATTAGCTGTTCCCTACATTTATCTTCGTATAACTCGTCAAAATGTAGGGAACAGCTGATTTTTCCGTTGAGATTGGCCACCGTGGGCGAAATCGGTCGGGAGGATTTTTATTGTACCTAGATCAGTACTCGTGTTTTTAATAGTCTAACTCTAAGTCATCATCTGCCTAGCCTTTTCCCAATTATGTTGGGGTCGGCTTCCAATCTAACCGGATGCAGCTAAATACCAGTATTTAACCTGACCTCCACAGCCCAGTTACTGGGAACGATTGTCAGACTTTCAGGCCCTTGACGACCCGTAACCGACTGTCAAAAATCCACGAATGACAGACGGGACCAACGGCATAACGTGCTTTCTGATGCATGGAGGTGTCTTGGTAAGTAAAGTTGGTCACCCATCCACGGACCAACCGCGGCAAGCGTAGCTTAACCTGATAGATTTGTTATTACCTGACCACAAACCCCTCTTTCACAGTCTAAGTATTAACACTAATGTGCAGTTGATCGGTTGACCGTACTACGCTCTAAAAGTCTTCACCTCCGTCGAAGTCGTGCAGTTTAAAGACACCAGTCGAGTTTCCTTATAGAACACCATAACTTCCCAGTGTATAAGTTAACAAAGCTATCGGCGCATCTAGAAAGGGAAACTATTGTTTATTAGTCCGATTCGCCGATATAAGTCACACGTAGTATGTCATTGTAAAATTAAAACTAATTACATATTTTAAACTAATTATTTCCTTTCTTTCGTTACGTTTGTTGCCTGGAACTAACGTTGATACTAATTGTGTTATTATTGTTGTATTTTGATATTGTATTATGTAGAAGCGGCTCGTGGCTAAATATTATCAGTCGCACGGCTGGATCTTCAAGGTTAAGCAAGGCTTGCCGAGGCTTGCCGAGGCTGTTTCGTAGATGGTGACCATCCATAATATACCGAGATCCCACCGTTCCTCGCTAAGCACGTTAAGCAGTTGGTCCCAGTTATCATTTGTAGATCTTTGACAGTCTAAGGGGTATCGTGTTACCCAGCAACTGGGTTGTGGAGGTCAGATAGGCAGTCGTTCAAAGTAAAATACTGGTACTCAGATGCAAGTGATGCAACCGACCTCAAAATAGTTGGGAAAAAGTTAGACAGATTAATAATTGACTGTGTTATTAGGTATTAGTGCAACGTGACTATCTCGTTGGTTGCCCCGGGTGGGGCAACGTGTTATTGCGTATTAACAATATCTCAATAATAGTACGGTGTCTGAGGCAACAATACCCGCATACGGAGCGAGCCAATGCCAATCCTATGTAATAAAGGGCGAGTTTCCTATTGTAAAACCCAATAACACTACCGACCTGTGGATCGAACCTAGAACACCACGCTCAAGGCCCTTGAGGCCACTAAACCATCGAGGCGATCCTAAAAACCAAAATCAAGCGCCTATTCAAAATCATTTTAAACGCACCTCAACATGCAAAAGCTTGCTTTTTAAATACCATAACGGTTTCATTTCGTATACTATGGTACCGGCAGAATCTACCTTACATGCTTATTACCGGTCGTCGAGAGCAACGCTACTGCAAATTATCCCAAGGCTCAATTATCACTTGTACTAACAACTCCTAGATAACACTACATCATGAGGTAGTACCTCAAGTGATTGAAAATTGCTAGTTTCCGTCGCATTTCCTACAATAAAGCCAACGCCTTGGTTTGGTTCGGAGCGCCTGCGCATACACGTAGCTGTTTATGCTGCCATGCAGCGTTGCTGTGTTCCGGTTTGAAGGGTATGCACGTGAGACATTTTAATTTGGTTTCTGGGATAATAATGCAGTTGGGATGGCTGTGGCATAACAATTGTCCTTAGGGTAAGGTGGCGAATTATCATCAGGTGGGCTGCTTGGTTCATTGCCATCCAATAACAAAAAAAAAAGAGTATGAAAAGACTTATGATGATAATGGACTTCATCATCATCATAATTTCAGCAGAAAGACGTCCACTGCTGGGCACCTCCACTTCAACCGGTTCTGTGCTTCCCGCATTCAACACTAAGTTACATAACAGAAAATTAAGTTATTGTTTCTCACTAACAAGACTTTTGTCGTTAACTTTGTTGTTGCTGCAGGTTTTCATAACCAAAACTGGTTAAAAAATGATAAATTAACAGTTATTGATATTTCAGCAGGGAAAGTACGAAAAACAAAACAACCACCAACCACCACCACCACCAATTGATTCAGTAATGTATCGTGACAAAATACACTTAAATGAATATACGACATGAGTGATGTACTCATAAGTTTCCAGAACGCAGCATCGATATCAATAAATGTTCCAGTTAACACCAGGAACGAAAACATAAATACGTTTTTTAAGGATAATAAAACTTTATAGACTTGTTTAAATTAGAAGTATTTATCAACAGAATTTAACAGCTAATAAATGGTTTACCGTTTACCTAAGGTTCCGTCCGCTAGCTTTTACAACGGCGTATACTCAATCTAATGATAGTGTATACCGTTCTTGCTTTTCCTGATTCCTCATAGCCGGTAGCAGTACCGGAAAACGCGGAAGTGGGAAGGGAAAAACGAGAGTTAAATGCGCACACCTAGTCACCCAACCCCTGAGATAAGAATATTACAAGTGTGACCAGTTTTTCTACCAACCTGCCAGTTGCAAGTGGCAATTAGTAGGTTTTCCTGGTCAGGCTTCTTTATCCAATTACAGAATGCAAGTTTGCGAACAAGAAAGTATCCGGTTGATGCTTTATATCCTAGTCGGCGTCAGGAATTATTAAAGGTTTTATTTATATAATTACAGGAAGCTGCGTTTTCTTAGATTTGAATGGTTTTCTAAATGTGAATTCTTGTAGATCCGGAAAGCAGCAGGCATTTGGAAGGCTGAGTATCCCTACCAGACACAGCACAGCAGCACGCGACAATAATGGCTCCGTTGGCAATACCTGCGAAGTTGAGTCGTTGTAGGAACAGGAGGATAACCGCGTAGCCCGAGACGGTTACACCCTCGGCCATAGAATACGAGAGGGCCTACCACCACCTCTTGTAACAGTATTATTTTAATCTTACTTCAGTGCGTGGTGGTAGGTTACCGTAAGCGACACCGCGCGTGTTTTGTTTTTATGACCATTCAAAAAATACCCGCTTCGGATGTGTTCGGCTGTCCTCGGGATGTACTCGGTTTTAATGTATATCCGATATGTCAGTGAGTGATGGCAAAGTGTTCTGTTTGTGTTTTGTTTTCGGTTCTGTCAGCACTCCCGGAGTGTCACTGTTTTTTTTATTATTCGGAAGTTTATCAGTTTCGTTTCTTGATCACTTATATAAAAAGTGCAAATCCTGGCAAGGGCCGTCTTCTGAGAACAGATACGGGAGAAAAAACTTACAAATCATTCTCAGGCGACGACGACGTCTGAAAATCACAGTGAATTTTTTTGGTAAATAAACTGATAAATTAATCTTCAGCCAGACTACATGTTCGTGATGAAGAAAATTACAGTGCGTATGTTATGAAGCGATATTTAATCATTTTATTGTATCATTATTCGCTTATACTACAGGCGATCTTGCACGACCATTCAATCTGACATGAATAATGATCAATAATTTGAATAGCTATCATTCCGCAGATGCCTTTGCTTCGGGTTCATTTGACTTTAAATTTTTAAGTTTCGTGTCTTCATAGTTTTGCTTTTACTTTCGAGCATTATTTTAATAACTTTGCGTATGTATACGCATTTCAGTTACATCATTTTAAATATGGTTATTTGTCTGACAGATTTTTATAATTTTTCATGCCTGTTCGTTAACTTACCTTTCCCTACCATGAAGTCGATTCCTTCTAGTATCTGCTCTTCCTACTTCATCATCTGCCGTGCCTTTTCCCAACTTTGTTGGAGTCGGCTTCCAGTCTAACCAGATGCAGCTGAATACCAGTATTTTACATGGAGCGAGTGCCTATCTGACCTCCATAACCCAGTTACCGGGTAATACGATACCCCTTGCTAAGACTGGTTGTCAGACTGTCAGGCTTCTGACTACCCCGTAACGACTGTCAAAGATCTACGAATCACAGCCGGGACCAACGGCTTAACGTGCTTTCCGGGACACGGAAGGGTCTCAGTATGTAAAGATGCTCACCCATCCACGGCCCAACCGCGGCAAGAGTAGCTTTGCCTGATCAATCGACCCGTGCGTGATCCACTGCTAGGTAATGTAGATTTATTAATTGAAACCAATCTACTAGCTAGCAGGATACGTTAATACATATAATTAAATAGGTAGAATTACCATGGCTTGGTTTGGTAAAGATTACGTTACAGGCCATAGATATCAGGCGAATGCTCCCGGTGACGGAGCGCCTTAACGTCTGTTTTACCATTTTTTTTTTTGACGTTTAACGTCTCTTTACTTTAAGTAAAGAGACGACTTGTTCCGACTGTCAACCCTCGCCTTCGGCTGCGCCTCGGCTCGGGTAGACATTTGTCGGAACTCTTTGCAATGACAGCCTTTCCGCACTTGTAATGAAATATACTATTTTCTTCTTCTTTTCAATCTAATTTTACTTACAGTTAGAAGTAGGTATCTCTCTGCACATTCATAATGGCTGGTTTTCATATCTTAAGAATAGAAGGATCAAAAGCATGAATTGATATTGATGCTGTAAAATAAACTTAGACTCCATATTACTCACCTGAAGTCCTACCGATTATTGTAATATAAGTAAAAATAGGGTGTTCAGTTCAATTCAAACAAAATCAATTGCAATGTTTATTAAAAACTATTTAATTTATTACACTAAGTATATGCCTACCCCAAATTATTGCACATCAAATTAGGAAGAATACACAACAACAAATTTTGTAATAAATAATTCAAAGCATTGTTTTACAATTTGCATTCACACTTAAAAATATGATAATATCCTTAACTACAGCCTCTTTACTTTTGTTTGTATTTACATTTGAAACTATATAATATTAGTGTTTCTTGAGAACACAATCAAGCTAACATGTCTAGCTACATACATTATATCTACTGCTAAATGGTCTGATTTACTGTCTGAAACAACAGCTCCATGTTTATCTAGATTATCATCCTATATAGGTATCATTAAGACAATGATGTTGCGAAGTATCTTAACCGTGTTGGAAGAAAACACCCTTCCTTCTTTCAAGTGTCACCATTATTTTCTTCTACTATTTTAAAATCAACAATCAAACAGATTCTTGATTTTGTACTATCCTCGATGTACTTATATTCGAATGTTAATAGGCTTCTATATTTACACCACCTAAATCATTCTTATCCATTCATATAAATTGTGTTCTATTATTATTTACTTTTTACTTAAGATAGCCTTTTCTTTTCGTGTCTTTCATTTTTGTTCTTCGAGAACATTGAGTGACTGGAATCTGGTTTATTTTCGGGTTTGACCATACGTTTAGGATGTGAGTGGTAATTCCTTGGGTAAGATGGCGGCTTCTGTTTGCCAATTGGAGGTACATAACGGTATCCTACTGTGTACTCTGCCTCCGGGTTGTAGTCTTGATGAAGTACCATCTGGCTGTAAGATGCAGACATTGGATGAGAGTTAACATACGTCACTTTTTCTGTAGACGGATTGTTAAGGAAAGTCTGAGGCACCATGACTCTATATGGCATCTGATACTTTGGATGAGGCATGGGAGTGACGTAACTTACAGTTTGGATCGTTCCAGAGTTCTGTTTGCCTGTCTTGTAATGTGTGGGTAGAACAGTCGCAATTGTGTGGTCCTTGCTTGGATAATTCTCTGAAAGGACTAACCCATGAGCGTCTGCCTGTCGTGGCTGCTGCTGCTCCTGCTGTTGGTGGTAATCATGGTTTTGCTGTTCACCTGAATCTGATTGTGATGAATGACTTGCTTGTGCATTTTGTGATGAATAGCCAGAATGATCTGGTTGATCGTGCTGAGTTTGAGTGTAATAGGATTCATGAGAAACCTGAGACACAGCAGCTTCCTGCGCTGGTCCATATTCAGGTGCAGGTGTTCCCGCTGATTCATATCCCGCCGATACCGATTGCGAATGTTGTTCCTGGGGGGCTCCGTATTCAGAAGCGACTGTGTTTGTATCTTCATACTCTGCCTCTGCGTGGGGCGCAGGAGTAGCATACTGAGGCTGAGGAGTACCGTATTCAAAGCCCGGAGTACCGTATTCGGCACCTGGTGTACCATATTCAGCACCCGGTGTACCATATTCAGCACCAGGAGTGACCGCAGATTCATAGCCTACACTGACCTGAGCTGGAACTTCATATTGATACTGAGGACTGGTATCATGACCTCCTCCTTGCGCCTGTGATGATTGATGATCATGTTGAATTTCCTGTGACGACACATGTTCCGTTTCTTGTTGGTAATGTGTTGAAGGCATGTAAAACTTCTGCGATGACACGGCCGACTGTGGTACGTATTGATACTGGTACTCATACTTCTGTGGTAGTGCAGGTTGTTTGTAAAGAGAATACCCTTTAGGCATTGTCATGTAATGTTGACGAACATAACTTGCTGGGTACCTGGCCATCACAGGCTGAACTGCCGAGTATTGTACTCCAGCTGTAAGGTGAGCTTGCGTGTAGGATGGCTGCACGTACGGATGAGCGTAATGCTGTGGCTCGTATTGAGACACAGAGGAGCTACCATGACCATGGCCCCTATTACTATAACTCTCATGCCCATGGCTTTCTTGGCTCGAACTAGGATATGCCATTACCTGAGGAGCAAACTTATATCCAGCTTTCTTAAAATACTGGTTCACTAACTCTTGTAAGTTCAAATGATTCAAGTAATTCGACAATGGGTAGTTCTGCGGTAAATTAGCATACAATTCAGCTGTAGGATTCGTGAGAGACGAGCTTGGTATTCTCAATACTAAAACTGGAACAACCTTCTGTTCTAAGTGTGAACCGGGAGTACGCAAATGATCCTGGGTCAATCCAACGTTTTGGTATTCTGGGTTTTTGATTAGCTGGGAAGGATCGACCAAATAATCAGGCATGACTGTCGGGAACTGTCCACTTAAGCCTGAGAATTGTTCACCGTTGTAAGTTGTGTACAGAGTTGATGGATGTGATGAGTAAGAGTTACTGCTATGTTGGGCAGATGAATATGATACAGGCTGCGGCGCTGGTGTCGTAAACTCAATCGCTGGTTTATCGTAGTGATAAGCAGGTTTCTCCTGTTTCACGGGTACTAATTCAAAGGCTTGTGAAGGTTGAATTTCAACGCTTGTTTTTACATGCTTTCCAGAATGGTCGTAATGACGGATAGAATGAGTATTCGCTGGGGGAATATCTTCCTGTGAGTAAGGATATACCATGAATTTTCCCTTTTCCTGCGCAGGTTTTCCGAAATAGGAGTATGTATATCCGTTGTTCGTTTTGTATCCATAACCGAGGTTAGCGTCAATGGTTCGCTTTCCTTTGGATTTCGTGTCAGTGTCGTTGACAATTTCAATAGCGATAACAGCTGGGAAATGCAAATTTCCTGCTTGTGGCGCTTTAGGTTTTGTTTCACTGACTTTTTTATTTTCTTCTTTTGTAGCATCGTTTATTATTCCATACTTTGCTTCAACATCTCTTAGAAATTTCTTCTCGTCTGTTGTTAGGGTTGTATTTGATTTGTTTTCTTTATCTTTTACTTCTGATTTGTATTTCTTTGGATCTGGATCGGCCCATGTTGTCGTCAGCGCCACACAAAACAGCATCTGAAATTGATACAAGGAACAGGATTAATTTAAATATTACATAATATTTCGAAAATAATCATATAAAGAATATGTGTGAAGGAGTAACAAAAACGCTATGAACATTGGTCGATTTCATTCAGTGAAGTGTGGTAGCAAAATCAAGGTCGACCGATGAAAAAACGTTCCAGTGAGATCATAAATCGATTCTTGAATATCGCTGGAGTAATCATCATCATCAATAATGAATATCGTAATTAACCTACCAACCTAATTTTGAATATAATGTTCCCACTGCTGGGACAAAGTCCTCCCCTCTATGAGAGGGAGTGGGCCATAATCCAGCACGCGGGCCCAGTGCGAGTTGGTGGATACCACATGTCTTCGAATTTCTGCTTCTAGAACATGCCGGTTTCCTCACGATGTTTTTCTTCACCGTTTTGAGAGCAGTGGTGATGAAATTAAATACACAAAGTAAAGTGCCTGTCTGGGTTCGAACTCATGACCTACAACTCTTAAGTGGGGGCCGATACCACTGGACCACCACTACCACCACTGTTGCACTCTCCTTCTCAACAATGTTTACAAAATATTGTTATTTTTGTTTACTTTTTCTACCAAATTAAAAACTGATTACGTCATCACTGAAAAGGTAGACCACGTGTACAGTACACACCTGTCTACCTCATTTATTCCCATATTAGGCTATGTTCTTAACTGCTATAAAACAATGAAGTTATTCTCAATAGCATGTGTACTAGCAGTGTCCGTCTGTACGAAGTCCCATTAACTGATTGCGTGTTTGTCTCATCGTTCACTCTCTAAGTGAGCACTGCAATTAGGTAACATAACATTATCTTTATTTCTTAGTATTCCAACATTGAGTCAATGTGGTGAAATTTAACATCTGTTACGAGGCAATGACGCCAGATGATCACTTCATATAATGCACACATCCGCATACAAATTGATGCACATATCTGTTTACATTTATTTGAATTTCTCCGTTAATGACGCACCAACTTTCCATACGTAAAATGATTATTTTGAAAATAACTTACGATATGATAATTTTGTCATTTTTGCTTTATCTCGATCGAGAATGTATAGTGGTGTGTGGATGCGCGCTATCGTTCCTTATGATCTGTCTCTTGCGCAACAGTGATTTTCTCGCGGAGCGCGCGACCCGTTGCGCCTGCGACTTTCCACGACCTCAGGTTCTCGATGGTTACCTCGCTGATTAATTAACGACATGTACGCATTATGTGGAAGTTGTAACTATGAACTTACGTAACAGTTGTACGCTCACCGGTGACTCCACTGCGAAATTTATACGCGTCCGCAGTTAAGCGTAATATTGTCAACTAATTGGCTACAGACTCTAGACGAATAAATGAATAAGTGTTCCTACTGAAGATGCATTGCTTGCTATTAATGTTTATAGCTGCAATGTCTAATGACTGTCTATTGAATGCGTTTTATGTTTTATATAAATGTAAAAATAATTAAATATATCACCGACCGGTGCTAAATAGCAATGATCTTGATGTGTTCGTGCAGTTACCGATGCAATACGAGATGAAAGCAATCGTCGGGAGCTGATATAAATGTTCGGAGAAAGTTTGCAGACCAACGTCCAGCGTTGGGGATTGCAACACCGAATAACAATGCGTTTCCTAGTTACGGACTCCTGCCAACTTTAGATAACTGTAATTTAAAGTGTATTTTAAACTCGTGACTCCTTTGTTTTGTTGTCTTGGCAGTGTTTCCGAGATTTACAAGGAAAATAGTGGAGATAGCGATAGAAGTGAGGTAAAAAAGTGACCGATGTAAACCTATTTACCTTCATACAAAATACATACAAAATTATCTCTTAATTATAATTACTCGGACATAAACATTCGATTCAGATAACATCCGACGGGACACAACCTCAAAAAAGAATCCAAGAAATTAAAAGAGGTAATCTTTCATAACACAGCTAACTTTTCACTGCCACTTAATCTATTGCATAAAGCAATAAGGCCCTGAAGGTAGATACGACATCTACACGAGCAAAGTGCATTCTACACAACACAACGTTTCAAGATTCTATTAATGCCTAACGCGTGCACAATCACGAAGACAGTTACATTAGGATTCAACGAACACGTTCAGGTCGCACACAGTCTGCATCTGCATTTACTTGTGATTCACAGTTATTTTGTTCAGTGTTCAGTTCCCGGCAGTGCTTTCCTTATGTAATACCTGCATTTGCAAGCTTTAATCATCAGGGTTCCGTACCAAAATGGTAAAACGCTTATGGTGAGACTCAGTCTGTCTGTCACAGCTGGATATCTCAAGAACTACTAATGCTATCAACTTAAAATTTGGAGTAGTTTTAGATGACGTTTGCCCAACTATTTTTCAAATAAGAAAGAAATAAAAATATATGTATATTTTTTGCAACAGGGACTGAAAGCGGGTCTGAAAAATTCGTATTCGAATACTAGGGCATGTGGGGTATCATATGAAAGAGCGCAGTTTGCACATTCCCAAATATTTCTTTTTTATTTAGGCCGCAGAGTTTTCGACTTCTGGTGAAAAATAAAAAAAAATACCGTTCCTCCCCCTTATCTCTGAAGTTTGCAAAGAGAAAAATCTGTTAAAAGTTTATGTAAAGATTACAGGAAAAATATAACAAAGTCTCTTAATAGCACATTTTTCAGAAATCTTCAACAAAAGTTACATTAGTTCCACTATGGGTCAAGAGACGGCGCTGACATAAACCTGCAATATTCTACACCGCAGTGCAGTGTTAAAATTCTCTGACGAATAAAGGCCACGCCAATGAAAAATTAAAAACATGATGGTACGGAACCCTCGGTGCGCGAGTACGACTCGCTCTTGATCGGTTTTTTTTACTGACATAATAATAAAGTATTAACGAGCGGTAAAAGTTGCTGAACAGGTAGACTTAATGAATGAAACTGGTTTTTATGAAAAAGCTTTGTTTGTTTTCCGCCAATATGTCAGCTATCCGGTCGACCGGGTGGCAAATTATCAAAATCTTTCAAATAGAATTCGGCTTGTTAGTTTTGCAGTTTTCAAGGGAGACTGGCCCGTGGCTAAATAATAACAGCCGCACAGGTCGATCGATCAGGTTAAGCTACGCTTGCCGCGGTTGGTCTATGGATGGGTGACCATCTTTACATACCGAGACCCCTCCGTGCCTCGGAAAGCACGTTAAGCGGTTGGTCCCGGCTGGCATTCGTGGATCTTTGACTGTCGTTATGGGTAGTCAGAAGTCCGAAAGTCTGACAACCAGTCTTACCAAAAGGGGTATCGTATTACCCAGTAACTGGGTTGTGGAGTTCAGATAGGCAGTCACTCCTTGTAAAATACTGGTATTCAGCTGTATCCGGTTAGACTGGAAGCCGACCCTAACATAGTTGGGAAAAGGATAGGCAGATGATGATGAGTTTTGCAGTTTTCAAGCTTGATTGCTTGTTGTCTTGTCTATAAGGAATTGCTTTTAGCAATGAGACCACCTGTTTTACTCTAGGTTGTGTATTTTGTTTTCTTTTACCTTTTTATGTTTGTTCTGTTGGTATAATAATAGATACCTACAATAGTTTGTAACCCAGTTGCTGTAATTATGTACAGACGCCAGCACATCAACCTTCTACAATCTGTCAAATTTATTTAATAGATTTTCAACTTTATCGCTAAAGGATAAGGTTCAAAGTTGATTGGGAAAATTTTACAGTTTCGGGTAGCTTGATATGCTGGCGTCTGTACTCTATCACTGAACTAAATTACTAAACTGCAATGTTTTTTCGAGTTTAATTTCCACGGAAACGCTTCATACATAATACAACTCAACGTCCATCCGCTGTTTTGTGGTTACTTATCATAGCGTTATGGAGTTCTAAACCGACTAAATACTAATCATAATTGTGGTACAGAAGAAAGTGAGGCAAACCGCTCAAAAATGCCTTACTTGAGTGATGTGTATTGGATTCATTGGTTATGAGTGCAAAGCTAATGTATCATGGGTTTTTTCACCGGAAAATCCAATTGCTTTGCAATAAGGTGTCCAAAAATTATGGCCCATATCAGGCAACGTGACGAACCCGCACAGACCCGCGCCACAACCTCTCGAAGAGAGAGCTCTTCGAGAAGTAGTTGCCTTTTGGCGTGTGTCCCAACCGTGGGAACAATATCGGCTGATTATTCTAAGTAACTTGACTGACCAAAAGGATCGTTGACGGGAGTTACGTATAGTACCTACTTATCGTAAAAGTACCTATAATTATGCATCAATCTCACAATTATCGTTGCAATAAATACTTTGTAAATGAGCAATTAATTTTGCGTAAGTAATCAAAAATAAGACCAATTTCTAGTGCCTTACCGCGGCGGCACATGCTAGATTACCATAATAATCTAACTACTTTGTCGACAGAATATTTATAACTATCATCGAATTACGCAACCTCTCGCTCATACCGTGAAAAAACGGAAATAATTACGTATGTCCGTTTGCGTTTACCGCATGTTATGTTTTAGCGTATAATTTATGCATGGTAGGTAGGTAATAGGCATCTATTTACTGGCATGGTCAATGACCTTATTTTCAGGAAGGGCCCATGTCCAAGTGTACGGTCACGAACATGTACACGCTTACGTAAGATTCCAAAGCGATTGCTCTTAAAATATTGATATATATTTTAGAGAGTTACGAACATATATGTAGTACATATAATCGAAACCGTATACTTTGATAAAATAGGTATTTTTTCAACGTTGCAATTTTTATTCCACGAGTAAATTTTGCGTAACTGCATAGACTTGATAGACTACATACTTAAGTATGAAACTATTCATGATTACGATGACAGAACAATAGGTAGGTATATATTAGCATATTCAACATATAATGTGCCCACTGCTGGGACACAGGCCTCCTCTCTTCGAGAGGGAGTAGGCTGTAATCCACCACGCGGGCCCAGTGCGGGTTGTCACATGTCTTTGAATTTTTGGTTCTAGGACATGCCGGTTTCCTCACGATGTTTTCCTTTAACGTTTTGAGAGCAGTCGTGATGAAGTTATTTACACAAAGTAAAGCGTCAGTCCTGGCCTTTGCCCAGCAGTGGGATGATGCAGGCTAACAGTACCAGTAACAGTAAAGCGCCTGTCTGGGTTCAATTACACGACCTACAACTCGTACCTAAACCGTTACCACTGGACCACCACTGCCATGCTTTCAGGTAGGTATATATTATACAAAGGTAATTTTATAATAATTATTTATTTATTTATTATTAACAAAATCCAGAGCTCTTTGAAATTTTATCTTAGAATATATATAAACTAGTCTTACAACCAAATAAATAAATAAAGAATCAAAAGAGAATAGATAGGTACCAACTTTTTTTTTTTAAACGTTTCCCCACCCTATCTCACCTCACTACTACCACTTACCGTACTTACCGGACTTAGCTCTATTCAGTACCTCATAAACTAACTAACCACTCAGTATTAGAAAAGCTCTCTCACAGAACATTACGACAGCTTTATATGACTTTTATATGGCTAAGTAGGTTCAACGATCAATCACGACGTCTATCATAATATTGATTTTCTAAATGACTGTAATTATCCACTTTATTACAGAGAACGTTCCTCCTTGTATGTGTTATGTCATAATAAGTCTTAAGCAACCTTAGCTTTTAATTATGATGGCAACGGTAGGTCGTTTCATGGCATTACACGTCTTGGTTGCTTCATTTGTACCTGTTTATAGCAGAATTTATCGTTTTCTCGACTCTGGCAATAGTATTCTCTCTCCAGGAAACTCGTATTCTGTACCTACAAACGGGGTTACTTAATATGGATGCACGGGTGAATCGGGACGAAACATTAAAATTGATTTTATCGTTGAAATAATATAGTTTGTTGTCATCAAGAGCACTTAATCCTTAATTATAATACGGTAAACATATTAGAATCCTTGAATAAGGCCCGTGGATAAATAATAACAGCCGCACAGGTCGATCGATCAGGTTATGCTACGCTTGCCGCGGTTGATCTGTGGATGGGTGACCATCTTTACATACCGTGACCCCTCCGTGCCTCGGAAAGCACGTTAAGCCGGTCCCGGCTGTCATTCGTGGATCTTTGACAGTCGTTACGTGTAGTCAGAAGCCCGAAAGTCTGACAACCAGTCTTACCAAGGAGTATCGTATTACCCAGTAACTGGGTTGTTGAGGTCAGATAGGCAGTCGCTCCATGTAAAATACTGGTATTCAGCTACATCCGGTTAGACTGGAAGCCGACCCCAACATAGTTGGGAAAAGGCAGATAATTAAGTACTAAAAACGTCTTCCATTCTACATGGAAACAGACAGTAGTTGGTTAGTAAAAGTTGCAGCTTCAGGATACTGTACGTAACATGAACGATGTGTAATCATGTTTTATTGATATTTCTATCGTAATTGAATAACATCTTGCACATAAAACGCATTCAGTGAACTTGTCAGTCAACGTGTTCAATGCTTTTTCGATTTTCGATAAAAGATTGTCTGTTGAATAAACTACATCGATAGCTTTTCTCTTTTCTATACAAATAAATAAAATTGAAGTGTCTTAATGACATTAAATTGTCTGTTTGTATTCTTAAAATAACGAACTAAGCTTTTTACTCAATGCATATGAAAGTTTAAATTACTTACCTATAACAAAAAAAAATATTTTTATTTTTTTTGTTCATCTCCGAAACGGCGGACCGATTTTGATGAAATTTGGTATCGGAATACTTTTAACTCTGTCGAAGACAATAAATAGGCTTCATTTTATCGATATACTATGCGGGGCAAGCCGCGGGCGGGAGCTAGTATACAATAAAAGAGAGTTTCACCCTGTTTTGTTTTTTGAATCCACTGACACTTTCTTCTTATAACTTACCTATTTCATGCACGATATACGTAGTGCTTTTTACGTTACGTTTAAGTGGTTTGATTCACTTCAGAAAATTATCCATAATGACTGGATAATAAAGGATAGTGGGTGTTGCTCAAACCATCTTGTAAAACTTTCAATAAGTACCTAGTGTCACCTACGCGGATTATGTATTTTGCGACACTTTTAAACTAATCTACACTTAAATATAAAATTCAAAGTCCTGACTGACTGACTGATATTATATAAACGCACAGCCTAAACCTAGAGACATGAAATTTGGAGGGCGTGTTCTTTGTGAAGTGTAGGTATCCACTAAGAAAGGGTTTTCCAAAATTCCACCCCTAAGAGGGTGAATGGGGAAGGTGAAATTTCACGCGAACGAAGTCGCGGACAGAAGCTGGTATTATAAATACGAAAGCAACTCTGTCTGTAGGTCTGCCTGTCTGTGTGTTTTTGTTACCTTTTCAAGGTAGTACGTTCCCGTGGCATAATTTCTGACCCCCACCGGGCGAATCCACGGGCAAAAGCTAGCATGTCATAAAGTATTACAGTATCGTAAGTTAAAGTTAAGTAGTACGTATTTGTTTAAAAAACGGGGTCAATCATTGTGATTGTTGAGCATGAAAAAAGTACCTTGACAATACGATATATTGCGGCTATGACACTCTTTCCTGCCTATTGTTTTAGATTTAAATAGCTTCCGAACGCGGCTTCGCCCTCGCCTCGCCTTGGTATGTCGTTATAAAGTTCAAAGCATCCCCCATACCAAATTTCATCAAAATCGATCCAGCCGTTTCGGAGATAAATATATATGTATCCTTTCATATGCATTTAGTAAAAAGCTGTTATTTTGACATTACAAACAGACATGTCAGTTTTATTTAGGTACTTGTATAGATTTGTAGATTATTTATTTGTATAGAAGATGATGCGTCCAAATTAATATAATTTTTGAAATAATTTCTAATGGAGGATAGGCAGGCATCTTGTGATAATTTTGAGTACAGTGCGGCCTACAAGAGACGCGTCCTTGACACCTATCAGTTTCATACAAACGAATACGTGTTTTGCGAATTTGATCTTTATTAGCTACTAGAATTGTCGAACTGGCAGATGTCAGTGAAGCATTCGCTCGGCGAATGGCCGGACTGTAACAACCGAATAATGAAGCAATTGCATTATAACATAACGCTCAATTTCCTAGAGAAGTAAGCAATACTTAGCAGCCTTGGCATGTTCAAATCAATGGTCTAGAGATGTCTTTTGGTCATTGGCCAATTTTTAGGTCACGACCTACAAGGCTATAATAACATTAGGTATTATTCTCTCGCGTGTCTGAGGCTTTACAAAATGTATATTTATTATCATTTGGCAGACAGTGATGCCTACATATTTGCAGTACACTCGAGAAATGTGCAATGAATGCAATCGTGAAGTATCTGGAGAAGCTTTTCAGAGTTGAGATCAGATTGATCACCTCATTTATAGCTGAACATTTGAATATGAAGATGTTCTACTTTGTAAGCAATTATAGGCTTTCCTTTTTGTCGGTACAGGATGCCTACCATGATCTAATTAAAAACGATTCAAAAGCAAGACATTTCAGAATATGTTCCTAAACTGGATCGCTTCAAAGTCTTACCATGACGTCCAATACACTCATCGGCATTTGGATCGTTAAAAGTGAATGAAAGATCGCAATTTGTGGCTGAACCGCATTTGAAACGTTATTGGTGAAAAAGAGACAACGCTATTATTATCAAATAAGTTTGTTTCACGCACATTTTAGTGTCCGACACGTTCAGAAGCGAGTAACATTTTATTTGTTCTTAACTCGTATCATTATATAAAAGTAAAACAGACACTCAACAATTGTTTTTAAGATTCCACGTTAATACGTTAACTATTATTAAAATAATTCTTAGTCACAGTAGATATTTATTTACCTTTTGCTATTTATTAACCGAAAAAATATTTCTATTTCGACGTAATAAAACAATATTTCTGTTTCGAACGTACCAGAGTAAAAATAAGTTGTGCGAGTTGTCATGTCACTGTCAGTGTCAGTTTAACTAGATACGTAGTCTGTGGAGTTGTGATCCCCGTATTTAAATTATTGTACTCTGTGGTTGTGATTACGGTGGGAAAATTAAAGTGAAGTGTATAAGTTTAACATTATTTCAAGGAATGTCGTAAGTATTTAACATTGTTTATGTACTAGAACTAAATAATTCCTTCGAGAAGTCTAAAGATAAATCTATTATGATTATTAAGACAGTGAATAAATGTACAACTTGCCTCGAGAAGCCACTTATGTCTTTGTGACAAGAATTTCAAGTGCTTTTTTTTTGTTGCATTCTAGTCGAAAAAGGAGAGTAACATTTAACCAGCTCGAGGCCCTGTGGGAGATTTTAAATGAAAACAGAGCTCTCGCAACTGGTTACAACAAATCTTCCCAGGCCCGAGAATATTCTAAAAGGATGTGGCAAATCGCGGCCGATACTTTGAACTCCCAGGGTGATGGTGCAGAAAAGGATTGGAAGGGCTGGTGTAAGGTAAGTAAATTTCATATGTATTACGTAACAGTGGCCTTAGTGTAAGTTTTTTCCCTCACGTTCGATTACGAGCGCGCGTTAGAATTTTTGGAAAAGGTATAACGCCATCTGGTGGTCACTAGGAGAAACCTAATGTCCCATACAAAATTCTAACGCGCTCGCAATCGAACGTGAGTCGAAAAAACACACTAAGGCCACAGGTGGCGCTACAACTTTTTTTCTAAAAAATTCTATCGCGCTCGCATTACTACATTATTTTGCTTCACATTACTGTTAAATACATTTGACTTGAAGAAAAACGAAACCAAATATTAGAAAATATAGCTCTTGAACTCGGAGAAATAAAAGACTTATTAAATACTAGGTAAGAATATAAGTTTCTATTTCAAAATACAATGAAACATCACTCCTGAAATAAAATAACTAAACCTGCTACCAGTTTATGACATTCCCAAAAATTATGACAACATTGCCATAATGACTGGCAGTGCATTTGTGCTAAGTATAGACACTTTGATGGATCTTTAAATAAATAACCCAACCCTCTACAATATACAAAATAAGATAAGATAATGTTTATTTTGTAAAACATGAGTACAGTATGAAGGTCTTATAATTATTGTGAGGTGGCTACATGTTTTGCCATTTATGGCATACAAAATTTGTTGCACTAGACAATAAAAAAAAATACAGAAAAAGAGAAAGAAAAAAAATACTATGTCAAAATTAAATTGAAATTACAACGTCAAAATTTAAAAACAACAAACACACAATACAATGAAACAACAGCTTAAAATACATTATAAAACTTTATTTTTCAGGCTTCCCGGGCTGCCCTGCGTGCCTTGCTGTAGATTATGTTGGCTGCCATCCCCAACATCAACATAGTTATGTTGCATTTGGGCTTCTTGGTGAACCTCTGCATCTGTCAGTTCTGGCACCGGAAGTTGAGCCCGATTGCAAATGTTGTGTAAAATGACACAGGCATTTACAATAGAGGCTGCAACTTCTGGCTTATAATGCAAGACTCGATGCACTAACAGACAGCGAAAACGTGCTTTAAGAAGCCCAATTGTCCTCTCAACAATGTTTCTGGCCCGGATATGCATATCTGTATAATGTCTCTCAGGCGAATCTGGTGGAGCATCTAATATTGGTGTCATCATAAATGGTCTTAGTGGATATCCAGAGTCACCTGTAAAGAAATATTTATTAGACTGTTTCATAAATATGTAGACTGTATCTTTTTACTATTGTTGATAATTAATGTAAGAATTAAAATAAAAAGTAAGTAATATTAGCCAAAGATGATTGTTAACCTGAAAATTTGTAATTAGACTGTGATACTTAATACCTACTTATAATTTCTAATTAATACCTATTAAACAAAATATTTGGCCAATGCGGGGCATCAGCTAGTTGGTAATTAAATTGTTTGGTTTTCGATTAAAAACAAAACTTTGTTAGTATTTAATTGTGGTTCTCTACTCCTACTTTTTATTATTTGATTTGATTAAATAATGTAATTGAAAAGGAAGCTTTTTGTTTATCAATTATTTATATTACATCATAATTTCCAATAAGTATACTCTTCATGTTTGTTATATTTAATGTAATTCATGGAGAGGGAAGACCTTGTGCCCTGCATTGGGATGTAACATACCTATAGCGTGAATTGGTGGAAGTTGCTTTAAGTTTCACTTTATTATTATTAATGCCGAGACAATATCAACCCAAAATTATTGTTTTACTTACTCTTTTCTTATGGCATTCCTTTCCTCTAATGTCCTTGGGAAAACAATGTATTTATTTCTCATTTGGAGAGAATTTAATGCTGATGACACCGTTTGTTGTGCCACGGAATGACCACCTATGTCTCCAATTGGTATTTGATAAGACCCTGTGGCATAAAATGACAATGCAGTCAAAACCTTAAACAAATATTACAACAATAATTGTATACATAAGTATGGTTAGACACTAAAACACACACACACACTTAAACCTTATAGTTGTAAAAATTGGATAGTTATAAGTAGTTTCTCAAGATAAGATGTTATGTTAGATTATCTACCTTGTTCTCTAAGGATAAATCCGTTGACTTGACAGGGTCTTTGAACATTGGGCTCAACTCAGCGCACAAATCGAGCACTAATTCTTTGGAAAGCCTGTAGCGCCTAATGAATTCGGCATCCTCAACATTACTGAAGGGGTCCAACTGGCCGCGTAACTGGAGTCTCTTACGTTTTTGGGCATAGTGTGAGGCAGAATCTTCTTCAAAAAACTCGAAATAAAAGTAGTTCATCAGACATCTGTAAAGAAAAACAAATGCGGTTAAAAAATGCATGTAAAATAAGTATTTTAGACTTTAAAGGAAAGATTAAAGTACACTTACATTGGTTTTTGTAAAATTCCACTAAAATAGCACAAAAAAACTTCGTTTTCGCCAATAATTCACAAAACGTTTCAGTTTATGTAGAGAAATAGTAACTTTTAGTGAATCGCTTATTTTGACAGTTAGCGTTTCAGTTTGAGCTGCTCTATGGACGTTATGGTACCAAACACAGTACAAAATTAAATGAATGAACCCAAAACTTGCGACTCAGTTTGGGATATTCGCTGTCAGATGGAGTGACCTAAATTGAATCGTTAAACTCACGTCATGGTACGAATTAGACGAACAGTTCAGTTTAGGTCCTAAAATGGATCGCGTTAAGAGGTTGTGGTAGGCCTCCAGGCATTGAGCATTTAAAGTTAAGTTCAACTTGTTTTCGTAAAAAAGGTTTGGTCCAGTACCAAAAAAAAACCGGTCAAGTGCGAGTTGAACTCGCGTGGAGATGGTTCCGTACGATGAATATTTTATCCACCATGTTTTTTTTAAATCTAACCCAAATTTAAACTAAAAGAAACTCTGCATTCTAATTGAAAAACATGTGTAACCAACTGAAAATGTAAGTTTGTACGCACAATATTGAGAGATTTACCATGTTGTTTTAAAACCACAGACTTCTTATAGGTTTTCCTGTAATCTATAGGTATACATAGATATAACTATTTTCTGTATTAAAAAAAAATATAGGGTTAGTAGTTTCGGAGATAAGGGGGGAAATGGTCAATTTTCGTCTATTTTTTTAAATAACTTTAATACAATTTACTTTAAAATTATGAAAAAAAAATATTTGAGAGATCCTCACAGTAAGCCTTTTCATTTGATATATCACACGGTACAGATTTCGACCTTTTTTTTATTTTCTATTTGCCCCCAAAAATGACCCCCATATTCAAAATTAATTTATTTACGTTACACGTCTGTGTTTGGGTCACAGAGATTCATAAGTGTACCAAATTTCAACTTAATGGGTGCATTAGATTCGGAGCAAATTGGCTGTGCCAGACGGACGGACAGACACAAGTGATCCTATAAGGGTTCCGTTTTTTCCTTTTGAGGTACGGAACCCTAAAAACATAATAACGCGAAGAACAAGTGACTCTCGGCTTCGTTAAGGGTCTTTTTACAACCTGTAGGATGGGTAACATTCTTTCAGCAGTCGTTTTATTGATTAGGGGAAGGTTGCTATGAATGGACCACATAACTTTACGACCTCATACCTCAAAAAGTGTAAGTGTTAAAATGAAAGCAGTTTATTATTTCTATTTCGTAGGACCTTTATTTATAATAATCAAACGCACAAACAATTCGGGCTTACACTTTTTGCTATAAACGAAGAAAACAAAATCTTGAGCTGTTGCCTTCTTTGGACCATGGGCACCTTCAATGAACCACCAGGTTGCCATCAATGGACTTCGAGAAATTTGTTCTAGTGATCCAATCGAGGCAACTAATTATAATTATCAATATTACAAAATTTTGACATACGAGGAGAGACAAACATTACTCATAACATACGACAAGCAAACCAACTATATTTATAGGCTACATAATTAGTATCAATAAAATTTTACATTTGGCACGTTTAGTGAGACCAACAAGTCATCAAAATTAAGATACAGTCTAAAGGAAGCTAAGGTCGCTTGTAGTAATAGCAATTGTTGCTTTCGGGACTCCATATATTCTGCTTGCTTCACTTAAACCAACTCTTTGTTTCCTTACTGATTCTAAAGCAAGGTTCATACTTGTTTCATTCCATGTAAAGTACTTCCTTTTTTCGGCGACATTCTGGAATTTTAGTGAAATACTCGGGACCTATTCCCATAATTACAAGCAGAAAAATACAGTAAAAAGTTGCTATAATTGGACCGGTCCAACGGTGGAACTCTCTTGGGGTCCATTGATGGCAACAAGGTATTTGTTAAGAAAAAAATAAAATAAAATATACATGGTCATGATTAGACAAAATTGAATAAAACTCATGGAATCACAATTAAATTGTCTAATAGAACAGTGCACGCAGACAAATATGAATGCAATGATACTTACGTCAAATTGTCCCGAGTGTAATATTTAGATTTTGACCGCCGCAAAGACAACGTCACACGTCTCTCCTCGCCACGTGACGCAACGTCACTGAGGTAAGAGGGGGGTGCAACTGAGTCGTCAAGGACTCGTTTCGACTAGTTTGGGTATTGCTAGCTTGCACAGTTTTGGAAATACCTTGGTGGTCCAATGAAAGAGCTAGTCCAATGATCGCAACCTTCCCCTACTATGGAACCATACACTTCCTGGACTTCTAGGCTACCCATTGTAACCTTTTTTTTTTGTTTCCGGGGTGGAAAATCCTCATGGATGTCCGCCGCCCCGCGGCAGGCGGCGAGGTCTGTCAGACTTTTACTGACTAAAAACCACCCCGGTGTTCGATCTACGCCGGGGGTCGCTGGAATGTAACAGTCGCCTGAAGGACTGAATGTATAAAGATCAAAATAGTTACGAAATGCTATTTTTGTTTATGTATTTTGTTGTGGTGGTGAATCGGATAAGCGGCAAATCGAGAAGTTGCCGATATTTGGCTCGAGAATGATAGGTACTCTATTCTATGAAAACTGTTCTACTACAAATATTTCATTTTTATATGATACGGAGTCTTTCGTTAGAATTTAAGAATACAAACGAGTTTTCACTGGTGATGAAAGTGTATTTGAATAAGGCAAATATTACTAGAGTTTTCGTTAATATTGAGACGTAAACATAGTTTATTTACATATCCACTTAGGTTACCTACATATGTGTATCTCAAAAATCGAAAGTCTTGTATATATGAAGAGTTTGTGTTCGATGTATCTTTCCGCGAGAAATTTCTTAATTAAATAACTGATGAATAGGTATAAACAGTTTGACACATTCGTTTTTGATTGTCATTTTATTTCTTTTTTAGTCTTCACCTTTGACAATAGGTTTCAATTTTCTCACGAAAGCAACTTAGATACTTATAACAATAACAATATTACAAAACAAGGTTTTTCTTTAGATCGGGCTTAAACCACCACCCTTTTGGGCGCAGACCCAGTTATTGAATTAAGAACCTTACTGTTATAGAAATGCAGTTCTTTATACAAACAAAAATGACAGCTTAGTTCGGTGCTAAGTTGTCATTTTAGTATTAAAAACTTTACCTGAATCGAAATAAAGTTCTAAATACAAATACTGGCTCAAAGGTTTAGGGTAGAACTAAAGTTACCTAGATATTGTTTTGTAATAAGGCGGTTTATCTTATGATTTTCCCGCTAACTCTATGTTATGCAACTTGATTAGCTTTGTCGTTACAAGTTCAAATGTCAACGTTTTCAAACAGAGACAAGTCCCCACACAATTACTAATCGCAACAATTTTGAAGATTACAGTCACAATTGAGAAACAAACTTGAACCTTACGCCACTTGCAGAATACGCTCATTACTCTTATATAACTTAAAAACTACATACCAGCAAATATAACCGCATGTTGACGTCACTGCGCCGCACTTTCTGTCAAAAGAAAACAGACTTATCAGATCACAGCACTAAAACACGTCACAACACTGATAACACGATATCACAAACACTATCTATAGGTACCTGTGTGTGGTCCGGTGTGGGTATATGGAGCGAACGGGTACATGTAAAGCAATGGTTCAGCGAAACACAACGTTACGTTCTTTTATACCTCGGAAACATTCCCACGAGATGCGCAAGAGTCTCCGCTTGACCGAAAGCGCTCACTCCGGTACAGCGCCGTGAGTGCAGTCCGCGCGACCAACTTGATTGCGTGCTTTCACTGGGCGCGTGAAGACAAACTTCTTTTGCATTGACTTTTTGCTATACTTTCACGGTGCAAACTATGCTTTGATTATTTCTCGGGTGTTTCCAAAAAAAAACTATTATCTGTGCAAAAAGTTTCAGATATTGTGTTTACATTTCTTTCTTATTTTGACTTCAGTAGCCAGAAAACTATATTTTATATTTTGTAAGCTGTATTTTTTACCAGTCACGACACTACTTCTATCGACCTACCTTCTTAGTGACAATACGCTCAGTTTGTAAACATACTCGTAAACATTTTGCTAAACATGAGCTGCCAAGCATGAGCTGTTGAGATTTCTTTTCCAAAAGCATCGATAAAAATCTGTAGCTCTTCTAACAATGGCTATTGCATCGCGACAATATGAATACCCACTAGGTCAAATGTTTTGACAGCTGACCTGCGTTAAGCTTGCAAAACTTACTTGTCACTTAGGTTTTTATTATTTCAACATCAGTCAAAATTAAGTAGATAAAGACTGTTCATCTAATAACCACCCTTATTATGAAATAGAAGCTCCCACTATAGAACGACTTAGGTATTCATAAAATGAACTAAGTAGATAAGCATTAAGGGACTTCTCCCTTAATGCTTATCTAGTTCATTTTAGGGCCAGGGTAGGTGATATTTCATGAAATAGTCATTCAATAGGGTTATATGAACTTAGAGGGTTATGTTGATGATTTAAATGATTAACATAACCGGTCGCGAATCATATTTTGTTCAACAAACAACCTGACACCGTCTTGCGAATTGCAAAAAACGTTTCAGTATGAATAAGTCAATGGCGGGTTTAGAGTTCATCTCTCAATTGCTAAGTAAAGCCTTTGGTTACCCAGGAAAGCGGTTCCGTCATATTATAACGACCGTCTCGAAAATCTGTCATTTTCACCAGTACTTGATACTTTAAGTTGTCAAAAAACGCTCTATTATTGTGTGACCGTTCACCGCTTTCTTACCTAAACCAAAGCTTAACAGCAGTCGTTAGCGTAAGAATAAGCATATCAGCCTATAATGTTCCCACTGCAGGGACACAGGCCTCCTCTCTTCGAGAGGGAGTGGTCTGTAATCTACCACGCGGGCCCAGTGCGGGTTGGCAGATGTCACAAGTCTTCGAAATTTTCGTTTCTAGGACAAGCCGGTTTCCTTACGATGTTTTCCTTCACCGTCTAGGGTATGCTGCAGCAGTCGTTAACTTTCATCAAATATTTTTCCCATAATACAAACAAAAAACAATTGAAAAGAAATGAAACGACGCACTCTTGTTTGTAGAACATACAACATGTGGTCCGTAGCGCTTTCGATTTATTTGCATACACAGGGCAGATAGGCTGAATGGTCATCGTAATATTGCAAAAACTTTGGTTTGTCTGCAATGATGACATAAAAGAAACAATTATTAAGTGTACCGGTCTACCTAAATACATAATAGTTACCGGTAAACATCATCATCTGCCTGCCTTTTCTCAACTATGTTGGGGTCGGCTTCCAGTCTAACCGGATGCAGCTAAATACCAGTATTTTACATGGAGCGACTGCCTATCTGACCTCCACAACCCAGTTATACCCCAGTCATAACTTGTATGTGTGGTGCAAACTGTTAATATAAGTTGGTTATTAATAAATAAATAAATAAAGTTATTGAGTAATACGATACCCCTTGGTAAGACTGGTTGTCAGATTTTCAGGCTTCTGACGACCCGTAACGACTGTCAAAGATTCACGAATGACAGCCGGGACCAACGGCTTAATATACTTTTCGAGGCACGGAGGGATCTTGATATGTAAAGATGGTCACCCATCCACAGACCAACCGCGGCAAGCGTAGCTCAACCTGATCGATCGACCTGTGCGGCTGTTATTATTTAGCCACGGGCCCCTATTGCCATCAACCGGGCACAAAGCCAGACTAACAGAGGCGGCCCTGTTACATTGGATTTAACATAACTGGCGAAATGTGGGTGACCTATAGTACAGTCACGAGCAAAAGTATGTATACACTTGGCTTTATTCAAAGGCGATTTTCTCCTTTATTTTTGAATAAAATTTTATATTGAGTACATAGTACCTACTTTCGAACCCATAGGTATATGTAAAGTGTCGTATTTCAACGTTGCATTTGTTATTTCGTGAAAAAATCGCAATCTATAGTTGCCAAGTGTTGACATATTGGTGCTCGTGACTGTACATCTTTACCCTTCAGGGAATACAGATGAGATGTTATCTTATGATTTTTGAAAATTTACTTAAAGCCTAAGCTACTAAAGCTATAGGCCGACCGCTTAACTGAGACGTTGCCTGAGGTAGCAGCGCGGTGCGGGAGGGGTGTGGTGACGTGATGCGAGAGCTCAGTGATTCGTCAACAAGTGACAACTATCACTCCTCCCGCACCGCGCAGCTACCTCAGGCAACGTCTTAGTTAAGCGTTCGGCCTATAGGCTACTGCTTAACATTCTTATAATATTACCTCACCATTATTTTGTAGTTCGTAATTTCGGCAGCTCATGTAGTAATCTCTTGTTATAACCCAGTAAATTAGATGATGAAATTTAACAGAGACGTGTCGATTGGGCTCGGTTTATCATCTCAATAAATCTAAATTTTAACTGGTTCAAGAAATTAACGTACACTTTATTATATCTTATGCAAACAAGCGATAGATGTTGGTAATTTCGGCTCATCGTTTAACTGGAATGCCTTTTATGATTTCTCAATGTAGGTGGTTTATAAGATTTATTAATGTCAGTAAAATACCTGCCACAGTCATTAAGCTACATAGTGAGGAAACGGCATGTCTTAGGACCAAAAACTCGAAGACATGTGACATCTACCAACACGCATTGTGCCTGCGTGGTGTATTAAAGCCCACTCCCTCTGGAAAAGAGGAGGCCTGTGTCCCAGCAGTGGGAACATTATAGGCTGATTATGTAGTCATTAAGCTAAACTTGTCCATCATATTATGGTATGAAAATGTAGTCAATTAATCGATCATTTCAGCCTATCAGACATTTCTGGACATAGAGACCTATACACTGGCCACATTGGCGCCATTTGGAATAGTTACAATATTACTTAAAGTTGTAAACACTGTATCACTGTAAAAAAAGTATTACCTACTCATATCAAGAATTAGCTTTTGCCTGCGAACTCGCCCGCATGTTTCGGTCCCCGACCCACGCCACGGCGCACACTGATCAATTATTAAAAGTTAGCGTCCCATAATTATTTTTGGTCAATGTGTCGGAACTTCGAAAAATCATTTTATTAGGACTTGAAGGTAAGTTATTTACATTATACTAAAACATCACCGTTATGCAGACAGTGGTTTAATAGATACGCCATTTCAAAGTTATCTCGGAAGCTAAACTATTTCAACAAGACTAATTTATCGTTGTTTTGCGCTCCTATTCAAGTTAAGTTGGCTAAGTTATCAGTGTAAACTGTATTTTGAAAAAAATAGTGCACATTAAGGAAGGTCTGTACTTTTAATTGGTATATAAACAAAAACTAAAATAGATCAATTTATATGATAAAAAAAATATATTTAATAATGTACTGATATTTACAAACTTTTCTAAGTTTGAACTGTGTTACGTTTAAAAGTACAAATTAGTACATTATCATTTCGATTCCATTATATAGCAGGGACTATTAGCTATATAAAAATATGCATTTTTTTACCGGTGATTACCGGTTTCTATAGTAAAAAGTGTTTTTTTAGGTAATGGTGCCTCAATAAAAAATATTGATTTATTCAATATTTTGTCATTACATCGACCAGTGAAGCCGCTATCAAAGGATAATAAAGATAAACTACTTAACTATATTTTGGAGACATTAGAAGTATCGGAACTGCCCACTACAAGCAGGCACAGTCTTCAAAATGTTATTATAACTTTAACTGTAGCAACTTAAAGGTTTTGGAAAAAAAAATCCCTTTATATTATTAGATTCCGGAATCAAAATGAAAAATGGGTAGATCAAATAGTAATCACCTCTGTCGGGCAAGAAAGTGCACCCCTCTACGTCTACGTTTAGAGAAGCAGGACGTCCAAAAAGAGCTTTTGTGACCTATCCGCGAAAACTAAACGTAGAAGGTTAAATATAGAGGTGAAATCAAAAAGTAAAGAAGAACTCTGTCTCGCTGCTTCGATGAAGTTACACTCAGAAAGAAAACCGCAGTGCAGCTTCACTTGTCCTAGACATATCTACCTCACCCGATAAAGGCCTGATTGCAAAAGAAGCTGGTAAATCGCAGGACAACTGTATATCTCATTCATGCCAAAAACCTTTACAAGATTATTGAAGAAAAACGAAGTGTTATCCAACAGTCCATAATGTTCTTATACACGGCAAGGACATCATCGACAACTTTTTGTTGCCAATTGGTATGCTTGGAGAAGACGCACAAAAAAGTCGCCACAAAGATGTCAGATATCACAGAGAGCATAACACCTGGAAGATGACCAGGAATCAAACGAATGAAGATCTAATTAAAATTTTGCTCATATCTTCAGATCCTGTAATATCTAACATCAGAATATTACCTGTAAAACAAAAATATATAATGCCAATTGAGGTACTTAATCTTTTATAAGAACCAAAAATTGTGTTAGATGAGGAGTGATGTAACAAAATACATAAAATATTAATTACCAAGTTAAATTATGTGAAAACGATTTTTCGATACTATTTAATGTTATAAATATACCTTTAAATCACGATTTCAGTATTTAATAATTTCGTCCCCCTAAATTTTTAAAATTGATCAGTGTGCGGCGTCGCATCCCATCCTCCACTTGCGCTTGTATCTTGTTCTCGCTTAGCGTTCTTTCTGTATTCTTGCTGTATAACCTTCCTCAAGAATTGGGGATTTCTTAAGGAAGAAAAAAGAGAAATCCTTACTCAAATGCAACAAGAATTTTTCAAATCCGACTGGTATTTCCAAAGATTGGCACGTTCAAACAAACAAACTATTCAACGTTATTATCAGTATTCGTCGACCGTAGGTTCAATTGAGGTAAGGGACATAATACGATTTTTCAGGAGAGGCCGACAAAGTTTTTTTTCGGACTAAATCGCCTATAACTTTTTTTGTTATTAACATTTTTCGGATCTGATTTCACAAATAATCTTGTATTTTAGTGCTCTATCTACCTGTGTAACATTTATTTAAATAAGTTAGCTATTTAAGAAAATAGACGTCCCTTACACCAACGTATTTTGTTAGTAATGTCCCTTACATTAAATTGATCTCTACGTTGGATCCAATCTATAATGAAAAAATAGTGTAAAGGTCTTGTTGAAAAAATGTGTGAAGAATAATTCGTTGATTGGGAAGACCCTTACCTTATTTGAAGTGGATTGGCGGCGGTAATTACACCATTTCAAGTTGCTATATTGCATAGTTTTTCAGATACATTGTTATTCGAAATTCGAATCCAAAAATCAGTAGGGTAAGGGACAATTTTTTTAAGCTAGAATTTTTTCATATACACCATTCGAAAGAGCGCAAAATTCTGAACTAAACTGTATACTCAACTCATTTTGGGTATTTTGTCCCTTACCTTAATTGAACCTACGGTCGACGATATAAAGTTATGTAACTTTAAACAAGAATTTCTCCTACAATTTCAGAAGATAAGATAATAATAGATATACTTAAGTAAATAAATGGATTGGAAACTTAGATTTGGGTCTTGTATTACATAAAGGCTCCTACAAACGCAGGCGCGACACGCGATATAATCGCGCGCGACACAAAGGCACCGCTTGTTGTGCGACCTGTTTGAAAGAGCCTTAAAAGTAATTGAAAAATTTATTGCTTGACAACAATTTCTAATCATAAATACTTATAGGTATGTCAAAAAATTCCTTTCCTATCCACCTGTCTCTAAAATTACTGCAAAATTTATGTATTCAGTTCTTTTGACGGACAAAAAACATTCCTCACATAATTTCCGTAAACATAACAGTCGATTTAATTGTTTTAATTCGGTTTTCGTAACCTTTTATTAGTTGATTACTGCAATTATTCAAAATAGGTAATTTGTGTTTTATGCGTTCATTACATGAATTTTGCAATGCAATTCTCTTATGCTTGCAAGATGGTTTATGTTTTCTGCACTATACTGCATTGTAACGTAACAGGAGAAAAGTATAGGTAAGAACCACAGTGTAGACACCCAACAGAGACCGCGAACTTCATATACCTAACCACACAGCGGCAACGTGCTTATCGTTTCATCAACGCGTTTCCAGACTTCCGGCACTTCAGGCACTTCAAATGGATACAATAACTCAGCTCGCGGTACACCCAGAGCGTGGACAGTAAATGCAGGTATATAATAATATACCTCCATTTACGGCCCAGTCCACGACTCGTAGCCTCTGTTAATCTGCCATTTATAAATATGTAACAGACGTGCTAGGGATAATCTTCCGTGTCCTTTTCCGTTTTCCGCGTCCTATCTCCTCTACATGAATCGCACTTCACCACCTGGACAATCTCCTCCACAGCACACACACTTAGCCATTTTGCATAATGATCGTCTGAAGCTTAGTCTCTGATGGATTTCTCCTCCGTGGTCTGTATCTGTACCTACGCAGTGTCGTCATAATGTATCCTCTCTACGCTATTATATGTTCAAAGTTTCCTAACAGACATGAAGTGTATCGAACTTTGTTTTTTTTGCACTACAGTAAACTTATCCGAACGTGCATAAAAACCAGTGCAATATTTTATGTAACCGCCAATGTAGTAGTTCAATTGAAGGTCGTGGTATAGGTTAGAAGTTCTGCAGCATTCATCTGGAGATTAAATAAACAGGATCTCAGATCACAGATGCATTTTGTAATAAAAAAAACTGATTGTAACACAAAAGTAAAAAGAGGTGCCAACAAAGGCACCTCTTTCAAAACGCCGTCATGCAAATAGGTACGTATCTGTCGTAAGTTAAGTTTTTCACATATCCACACAATAAGAAAATCTAAAAGATAACAGCTTGAGGTTTGACACAGGAAGTAGATACTCAAGTCATTTCAACAAACAAACAATACATTATGAAATAAGTAATCACTTTTTGCATCAATCCTCATTTGCATTTCTAATAACTAAACGTAATGTAAAAGTAACAGACGTGTGCATCAAAATACGTTTAAAAAAAGTTGTACTCGAACGCATTTGTCTATACCACGCAACAGTTCCGTCGTAACCGCTTTAATTTAAATTTGGAACAATGGCGGGAATGTACTCGTGTGTATAATGAGACGGAGAAAAGAGACAGTTCGCGAGAAATTAAATAGTTACGTAATAATAACAATTAGCTCGTTAGTGAGATTGTAATTATATAAAATTGTGAGTAAACTGTTACTTCAGACAATGTGCTGCACGATTTAGAAGATTTTAGCTGTAAGGCGCATTTACAATTTTTTTTGTTGTATGTAAGATTTTTCTGCCAATATAAAAGTTAATCTGATCTATGGTTTTGGATAAAACTGAATGGAGATTTCTCAAAAAGACTAAATTCAGTGTCAACATTCTTGTGAAGAATTTTTAATTTTACATTTATTCTAGCTTAACCTTCATTTATTTTATTATTTGTTTATTAAATAAACATTAATTTAATAATTTATTTGAAACAATTTTTAAAATGAATTTAAGTATTTGTAATTTTTGTCAAATTCTTTACTGTCGATGTGAGTCTATTTGATCTCAAGCTCATTGCATGTTCTCAATTTATTGCTACTGCACTTTAATGTGTCTTGTGCTTAGAATTATTATGTCCAGCAGTTTGTATGCAAGTAAGAGGTAAGATCTAAGATGTCACTGTCTTATCCGTTACTGTCTTGAGATATTGACGGTTCTTTACGATTTTGCAACAATATTCTTTACATAACATTCCATTATAAACTTGTGCAGCTACGATTTTACATTTATTCTAATCAACCCTAATTTATGGTGTTTATTTACTACACATTTCATTATAAATTTAATAAAGGCAAAAATTCTATTTAAGTAGGTAAAATCTGTCTATTAAAAAACCGTTGAAGTGACTTGGCTCACTGCATGTTCGTAATTTATTGCTACTGCATCTAAACGCGCCTTAATGTGTCTTGTGCTTAGAATTATTGTGCCCCGCAGTTAGTATGCAAGTCAGAGGTAAGATCTAAGATGTCACTGTCTTACCGGTATCTCAATGCTTGCGTTTTCGCAACATTTTTCTTTACATAACATTTCATTACGGAGATTTTTTGGCCTAGAAAAACAAAATCTAAAATAACTATGTCTAGGCAGGTAGGTACACGAATTCCTATGCAAAATTTCTAAAAGAAGATTCTGACCGACAAATAAAATAATTACCCATGCGCCCACACGCGCCAGTTCGTGTTATGTCATTCGAGCCAGCTAAAGCTTACAATCTCGTTCTACATACCTCTAAGAGAATTAATCAATTGTAAGATATAAATAAATAAAACTCAATGATAAACATAAACAACCGCACGTTACAAAATTTTGTTTCAGTGCGGTTAGTGGAAGTTCTCAGGTGCCGTTGGTCCAAGTGCGGTTGAAATCAGTGCTCTGAGTGGAATACCTCTATTATATTACCGATGTTACCCAGTTAAATCGGAAATATCGCATCTTATTGACATAATTATTTTGATTTTGAAGTTACTTTACGCCAAGACGATGATGGCGGAACGAGCTTGACTCCGTAAGGACTGGCCGGCACTCGCAAAAGACAGAATTGTGTGGAAAAGGGAGACCCCCCGCCTTTGCCTTGCAGTGGGACAGTGGGGACAGGCTAGTCAAAGGTTTTCTATTGTGTTACCTAATTTTTTATCCATAATCTAAAGTTCCTTAAATTTTTTGTGTCCTAATCATCATTTTTGTCCGAATAATAACTTGCCCGAACTTAATGTCACATAATAACAAGTGCTAAAATTGAAATCCCTAAATACAATATGCCCTAAATTTTTTGTCATAAATACTATAATGAATAATTTATACAAAAGACTTAAAAAAGGTTTTCAACAAAAGGTATGTCCTAAATTCAAATTGTTTCGTTTCGTATTCCCCTTTTTTCTCCTCGAAAACTGAGCCGATTCAATAATTTTTTACATTAAAATTTTAAGAAAGAATATGTCTAAGTTCCTAACATTTTTTTTATGTTAAAAACTTTTCTAACTTGGCTGGTAGTCCTATAATCACAGCGGTAAAAATAGGGCATTTTTTGTCATTATTAGAGGGTCACATTTATTACGTTTATCCCGTATGCGGTGCTTAAAGAAATTTTTTCACTAACCTTAGATTTTTTTTATATTTTGACAGTACTTAAACAATTTTTGGATGGCCATAAAAGAAAAAAAAATGTCAAATCGGAATTCAAAAGCACACACTTTTTTTTAAATACCACTTTTTCGGGGCACGCAAATGCAACGGCTTACGGGTTCGTTTTCTGTAATGCCAATAAACGCATTTTTATTACTTTCTTTATTTTACATAAATACCTTTATATAATAAAACTTGGAAAAACATTAATTACACGGTCTCGTCTAACCTAATCTAACCAGCCTGTATTGTTTCAACGCAGGGCAAAGGCCTCCCCCTCCCTTTTACATACAATTCTGTCTTTGCTAGTGCCAGCCCTCTCGGTAGGAGTCAAGCTCGTCCTGCCATCCTACTTACACAATACCTATTAATAAAAAGCTTGTAGGTATATCGCTTCTTAGAAGACACAAACATCGTACGCACGACGACATAATCAAACTATACATTTCCAGTATATCCAGACTTCTCATTGTACGAAAAGCCTATATAATGTCTGTGAGGTCAGCTAAAACTGGAAATGTATAGCTTGATAATGTCGTCGTATGCACCTGCTCAAGAAAAGTAGATAAGTTACAGAATACAATTCTTCAAAGTCATCGTATATTACACCTGATAAAAATGTTACACATTAATCGATGAATTCCACAGTGACGCAATCAACTGGCTAGTTTAATAGAAGAATCAGATGATTAATACCTTAAATAATCGCTAATGAAAGTCTTTCAAAACTCGATAAATCATAATCTATTACAAATGCGTGCCCCATTTTATATCATCAAAACAATCTACGATCGATTGTCTAATCAATACGCAATCGTTAACTATCGAAACTTGCAATAATTACAACGACCTTAGACATACTTTTACTATAATAAAAAAACAAAGGAGTATCACATGATCGATCGTAGAAAACTAATTCGTAATCTACAGATCTACATTCAATTTTAAATCTTATATCTATAGCACATCGTTCTAAATTCACTGGCTCTTAAAAGGAGATCTACGCATAACGAACTGTTGGTTGTAGTAAAAGAATTGAATTGATTGTTAAATTTCAAGTCTTATCACAATTGCACATAGTTCTAAATTCACTGGCTCTGAAAAGGAGATTTACGCGTAACGAATGGTTGTAAGTAAGAGTATTGACTCTTATTGCTCGACACTTGACTCGTGGATTATTTGGCGAAATTATAATTGAATGCCGTTTCGTCATCTCATAACACATGATATAATTATTTTTGGAACAAAGAATAATGTGAAAGACGTTTTGTTTTAGCATGACATCAAGTGTAGGGGTATCTGTATAGAGAGGTAAGTTAGGTTAGAGTTACACTCGAGGAACAAAAATGTTAAGCAATTTTCATACACAATTAATATTATCCGACAAGTGCATGTATTTTTTTTTAACTGTCATTTGGATTTAAAATTAAGTGTCATACACGGCGCAAATAAAAACTGTCCCAATGCCCAACTTTTTCATTTCTCGACCGTACATCTACTAAAGGGTAAAAAACGGGACCCTATTACTAAGACTCCGCTGTCCGTCTGTCATCAGGCTGTATCTCATGAACCGTGATAGTTAGACAGTTGGAATTTTCACAGATGATGTATTTATGTTGCTGCTATAACAACAAATACTAAAAACAGAATAAAATAAATATTTAAGGGGGCTCCCATACAACAAACGTGTTTTTTTCGGCATTTTTGCCTTGTGGTACGAAACCCTGCGTGTGTGAATCCGACTCGCACTTGGCCAGTTTTTTAAGGCTGTCGGTCCATCTAGCTGGGTGGCATCCCACACTACGATTGCTTGCTGTCTCCACTCCAGGACTGCTCCACCGGCCATCGGTCCTTTGACAAACATTGCTTACTCTTCAGGCTATGTCGGTAACTCTATACTGAACTCCCCCAGAACTCTACATAATCCAACATAATCCTACTTCCTACTTAATAATTTAAACGTGAAAGGTTGTGAGGATGGATGGATGGATGGCTAGATTTTTGTTACTCTTTCACACAAAAACTACTGAACGGATACAAAATGAAACTGTACAGTAATATACCTTATACATCAGAATAACAAATAGAATACTTTTTATCCCGATACCCACGGGATCAACACATAAGCGAGTGAAACCGCGGGGCGCTTCTTGCTAGTATAAAATAATGTACTACCTACATCATTCATTTGACCGTTGTGGTCATAAGAAATGTTTTAGAACAGATCTTATCCAAATTCTAAATGACGTTTCATAACTACTGTGTGAAGTAGAGAATCCTTGAAAGTATTAAGTTCTACATTTTGTTCCAAGCAGTTTGCGAAATATTGGTTGTATACCTATTCCAAAATTAGCAACTCACTAGTTCATACTACTTAATATTGATTGATTGATTTGTAACGATGAGGGGCTTATGACTAAGAGATAACAGCCGCACGGGCGATCGATCAAGTTAAGCTACGCTTGCCGCGGTTGGTCCGTGGATGGGTAAACATCTTTACATACCAAGACCCCTCCGTGCCTCGGAAAGCACGTTAAGCCGTGAGTTGGTCCCGACTGTCATTCGTGGATCTTTGACAGTCTTTACGGGTCGTCAGAAGCCCGAAAGTGACACCCAGTCTTACCAAAGGGGTATCGTATTTCCTAGTAACTGGGTTGTGGAGGTCAGATAGGCAGTCGCTCCATGTAGAATACCGGAAGCCGACCCCAACATAGTTGGGAAAAGGCTAGGTAGATGATAATGTTTTTATACGTTTCCCCGTACCTACTTACTGACTCCAAGTAGCTAAATAAAAGTTAGCAAAAAGGTCTTATTCTATAGAGGAAATATTTTATTAGTCCGTATTCTAGCAGCCCGGAATCTGGATTTGTGCCCGGTTGATAGCACTAGGCTCGCCCCCTATTACACATGACTTGCGAAGGAATGTGAGTCTACGGGGAAATCAGGCGTAATCTTTGTAGCCTAATGTGTAAGAACAGAAAGCAGTGGAGGAGACATCCACCAACGCTTGCATATAGTTAAAAAGACGTAAACGCATAAATTAATGATAAGAAAGTTTAAGAAATAATGTAGTCAACTGTAGCCCGCTAGCCCGAAGAATTGCCAAACTTAAGTGGCAGTGGGCACCACATTGCTCGCAGAACAGAGGGCCGATGGGGCCGAAAAGTTCTGGAGGCCACGACCGCGTATCGGAAGACGTAGCTTTAGTAGGCCTCCCACAAGGTGGACCGACGATCTTGTGAAGGCCACAGGAACCCGTTGGATGCGAGAAGCACTAAACCGGTCGAAGTGGAGGTGCTTGGGGGAGGCCTATGCCAGCGGCCAGCGAGGCCATATGAGGCCAGCGGTGGACGTCTTTCGGCTGTAATGATGATGATGTAGTCAGCTCTTATGATATGTATGAGAAATAGATCTTATCGAGGCTGTGTCTCCATCATAGATTACAAAAGAAATAAATAATTTCAAAATGTATTTTCTTTGACCACTCAAGCCTTTTTTTTCTAGTTGCTTGATCTCTGAACTGGCTCCATTACAGATATCTACTGTTATATCATAAAATGAATGCATAATTCACAATTCATAATATATCTATACTAATACTCATATGATAGAAGTAAAGAGTTTGTTAGTCTGAACGCGCTAATCTTTAGAACTATCAGTCGGTTAAAAAAAATATGATTTATTATTTATAGCCAAATTCTTGTGGAATTCATAATTATGCATTATGTAACATCACGCTACGCTAGGAGCCGAGCAAAAGGAATTAACGCTAACGGAAAACGAAGTAATATCACGGGCGGTTGATAAGATGTTATAGAATATATGTATTTTATTTTAAAACAAGAAATTTCAAGCGGACAAAGTCTCAAGCAGAAGCTAGTACTTACATATAAAACCTAAAGCTGAAGAGTTAGTTGGTTTGAACTCGCTAATCTTTGGAACTACCAGTTGGATTTGAAATAGTAGATTGTTTGCCAAGGGAGCAAACAACTATTTTGAAGGCGAGAGTGTTTCTTTTCTTTTTATTTTAAGTACGTCACACGAGCTTAAAATAGTGTTGCTCCCGAGGTGGACACTCTACTTTTTATCACCCTCTATGAAAAAATAAGTAAGTGCAATTTGTAGTAAACAAATTACGAATGAAGGCAGAATGCTTTTGCGCGTTTTGTATTTTTTCACAACCTCTTTTTTTATTTGACTCGCGCGCCTTTTTCTTTATCATATACTTTGCCTGTTACTTGTTCATACAATGTTCGTGATTGATCTCTTTGGTAATTGAAACTTTTACTAACAATATCCACATTCCAAATTCAAATCACTTTTAGTCCCTACGTATTAAAGAGCTATTTTAGTCCTTTTTTACGAAGAATACACTAGCTCTTTTTAGGGTTCCGTACCCAAAGGGTAAAAACGGAACCCTATTACTAAGACTTCGCTGTCCGTCCGTCCGTCCGCCCGTCCGTCCGTCCGTCCGTGCGTCTGTCTGTCGCCAGGCTGTATCTCAAGAACCGCAGTAGCTAGACAGTTGAAATTTTCACAGATGATGTATTTCTGTTGCCGCTATAACAACAAATACTAAAAACAAAATAAAATAAATATTTAAGGGGGGCTCCCATACAACAAACGTGTTTTTTTCGGCGTTTTTGCCGTCTGTCTGTCACCAGGCTGTATCTCAAGAACCGCGGTAGCTAGACAGTTGAAATTTTCACAAATGATGTATTTCTGTTGCCGCTATAACAACAAATACTAAAAACAAAATAAAATAAATATTTAAGGGGGGGCTCCCATACAACAAACGTGTTTTTTTCGGCGTTTTTGCCTTGTGGTACGGAACCCTTCGTGTGCGAGTCCGTCTCGCACTTGGCCAGTTTTTTATTAAAAAAAGAGCTAGTGAATTCATAAAAAAAAACTTTTTGCATTATGTATCTAACTTCATACTACGCTAGGAGCCGAAAAAAAGGAAAAAGTCAGAAAGAACGCCAGGCGAAATCAAATTAATTTTACGTGAAAGAGTAACAACCATGATATCCATCCATCCTCACAAACTTTCGGGTATATAATATTATTAGTAAACTTCTTGTTACCCCGACCACAGAACAGATATTTATCTGTTCTGTGACCCCGACCCACCCCGTCGCATTGCATCGCCTGCCCGCACTATTACCTACTTATCGTTTTCGCGTAGCGTTCTTTCTTCTTTTCTTTTTGGTCGGCTCCTCCTAAGAGCCCTAGTGTGATGTTAAATAGCCTATAGCCTTCCTTAAGGAGTGGGCTATCAAATGTAAAAATATTTTTTTTAATCCCAGTCGGGTTTGTAAAATTAGATAATTTTGCATTACGTAGTTCCAGAGATCAGCGCGACGCAAACAAATTAACTCTTCAGATTTATTATTAGTATACATAGATTTATTCCTTCTTAAAATTTATTAATTGATTTAATAAGCATAAATTGATACCGGCGCGTGGCAGTCATTTGGCTTTTACTAATTTGATTAAATATTTAAAATTAATCTACCTACGAATAAAATTGTTAACTATTCTAAATACCTAATGCAGATAAGAAAAATTTATGGTTTATTTATCACAACCACTATTTATAGAAACATCAATAAAATAGATAACTTTTTCTTAATTCTGTGTCTGTAACGCTACGGTTACATTCTCGCGATAACGCGAACTAAGTACTCTTTCAGAGTGGAGGCGGGCGCGGGTGCTAGCGCGGGCGCGTGTAATTCCAAATGTATGCAGAATTGCAGACGCCATTTGCGTTCACAGTGCTCCCGCGAGCCGCCCGTCTTCATGAGGCGGGCGCGGGCGCGGGTGGCGCGGGAGTTCCTAATGGCTCAGTCCGCCCGTATCGTTCACAGTGATATAGCGTCTATTAGGCGACTACGCTTGTGGTTCTAAACCATTTTGATTCACCCGCCGAAGCGTAGCTCGTTCGGCACTGTGAATACGCAGACGCCAAGACCCGAGCGCCCGCGCCCGCCCCCGCACCCGCTAATGCAGTCTGATTGACCACTTAGACTTCGCGCGAACTCTCACGAGCGCCACTCGACGTCTCGCTATATATTTTTTTATTGTAGTTCGTTTTATCGCCACAATGTAGCCGTGATAAAAAAAGTGCAAAAAAAATTGTAACGATGTGTCTCTGACCCTGACCTACACTGTTACGATAAAGCGAACTAGACTTCGTGCCATGTGACCGCGACAATGTGGCCGTAGCATAAGAGTCTACTCACTAATCAATATTCTATCAACAAATCATTCGCCTTCAGCACTGACTTGCAATTGCAATATCCGGCTTTTTAAATACATTGGCGCCGATTCCATTGTTCACAAACTAAATTAAATTTAAGTTCAGTGCATCTTTTTCTTTTTATTTCATTAAGAAAAGGACAGAAGATAAATATTAGTTTAGTCCTGTCAAATTAAAATACTCCTTAAACAAGTTTAGACGCGATTAAAAAATTGGCTACTAAAAATACGTAAATTTACGTCAGGCGCTGACTAATTGAAAGAAAAAGATGCACTGAACTTAAATTTAGTTTAGTTTGTGAAGGGAATCGGCGCCATTACATAGTAAATACGGGATCGCAAAAAAGAATCAAATAGAAAAAAAACGTCTAATTTAATATGGTTAGATTATTATTATTATCAAATGATTGTTGTCTCATTGCAGGGCAACGGCCTCCTTTCCTTCCCTCCAATTATCCCTATCTATTGCTGTTAGTGGCTAGTCCCAAACAGCAACGCGGCATAAAAACTCAAACTCAAAGCATTTATTTCAATTAAACCATTTCCAGGCACTTTTGGATTGTCAAAGAGTCGGTCAGTTAGTCAGAAAGTTGAAGCTAGTTGCCCATTCCAAAACGTAGATCTCTATGTAGAAGAACGGGCAACCAACTCCGAGGACATTCTGCGGCAGGCCCAGAAGGAGATGGCGGGACGAACTCGATTTTTTTCGTATATTATAAATATTTTTACTCAATATTCATGTGGCAAATGATGATTCATTTCCATAGTCGATAATTCATAGTCATGATTAGTAATTAGCTAATCATGACGTCTACCGGCTGTTTATGAAGAAATTAAATAGGTACGCTTTTCGACATGCAACATGCAACTTATGTAAAGCAGTTTTTTTTGCTATTTAAGTATTACCAGATAGAAAGCGAAATTATTCAAATCCTTTAGAAATTAAAATCAAGTCAAATTGGTTTAAAATCACCACTTTTCAATTGGAAATAATTACGGAATATCCTATACGTCTGTATTCTATTTCTGCTTTTTTTTTCTTATGATCTTGCAATGTTTTGGTAGAAGGGAAGATCTTCAATTTATTTTGTAAATAGTGATTCGGAAAGCACGTTAAGACGTTGGTTCCGGCTGTCATTCGTAGATCTTTGACAGTTATTAAGGTTAATCAAAAGCCCAAAAGTCTGACAAACGGTATTACCAAGGGGGTGGTACCCAGTGACTGTGATGTGGAGGTCAGATATGCGGTCGCTCCATGTAGAATATTGATATTCGCATCCAGCTAGATTCTTTTCTCAATTATGAATCCAGCTAATTCATAATATTGGGAAAAGGCTAGGCAGATTGATTGAGAACATTCATAACATCCATTGAGCAGTTTCGCTAAATCATCAATCGAAACAATTAATCTTCAGTGTCAGGCTCTCAAAACTAAAAAATATGTCAACAATAAGTTGATGATCGTGGCAAGTCGAAAATCGAAATCAATGACATAATTCTATACAATACAATCAGTTTCATTCTTAGAGCAATATAAGAGAGAGTACAACATTATCTTACTAATCCATTAAAATATTGCGATGGATAATAAATAATATAAATCTTTGAATTGTTGATCTGATATTTTATCCTCATTTCCTTGTATTGAGTCAGCTCAACAGCTTGCAAAAAATTAGATTTGCCAATGTAATCACTAATCTGTAAGTGATCAAAACTCATAATTGCATGGCACTTTATATGTAGGTATGAGTAAGCTTAAGTGTGGCCGTGCATGCTTCTTATTAAGATGACGATTAATGATTATAAGACGGAATCTGTCTGTTGCCCATTCATTATTTTCGCCAGCTAAGGTGAACGTTACATAACGTTGCATTTTTTTAACCACAGATTTGTATTGCTTGCAAATGAATATGTTAAAGATACCTCAGTTATCTGGCCACATATGATCAACTAGCTTACACCCGCGACTTCATCCGGTGAAATTTTTTTCTATCCCGAACCATTGCGTCATAACGTCAGCCGCGGCACCGCTCGCTTTGCTCGCTCGGCTCGCGCGCATTTTGTCACAGTTCTAACCTAACCTAACATATTTGGTCGGGGTATCCCAGCTTAGTTACTGCAACCAATTCAGCAGGACCGTGGTCAGTCACAGTTCCAACCTAACCTAACCCGTTTGGTCGGGGTACCCTAGCTTGGTTACTCTGCAACCAACTGTGAGAAACGGCCAGCAAGATAACAAGGGGCTCAATTACTTATTTAAAAAAAGTGTGCAATTAATTAGAAGCGTATTTTTTTCTCTTTAATTATTTTTTTGTAAACTCTATCATCGTTCCATAACTTTCTTACTCTTACTCCACGCGCTGCTCCTTCGGAAGATCAAAGATCAAGTCAGGCATTCCGACTATCGTGGATCGATTATGAGGATTTAGAAGTTAACTTTTCCTATCTGATATAACGATGATGACAGGTATCTTTAACCCCATAACTTAAGTGACTTCCTAATGATCGCTTTCATAAGCTAAGTGATATCAAGCAGTCATAGGCTTACGAAACAAGACCTTTCTAAGGTAATTATAAATCACTGTAAACCTGTATACATCCTATAATTCTACACTAATACTACTAATAAAGCTGAAGATTTTGTTTGCTTTTTTGTTTGTTTGAACGAGCTCTGGAACTAGCAGTTGGACTTGAACAATTCTTCTGCATTTCATAGCCCAATTCTTGAGCAATGATATAGGCTACTTAACATCACGCTACAACCCTTAGGAGCCTAACAAAAAGAAAAAAGTCAGAAAGAACGCTACACGACAACGAAGTAAATAGCGACAGAGCATGTAACAGTAATAGCGTGGGCGATGCGATGCCACGCGGTGGGTCGGGAAACAATAAATTTCACGCGGACGAAGTCGCGAATAGAATTTAGTAAGTAATTAAAGAAGTTAAAAAAAAAACAGTTTTGATCCCCTTTGCTCCGAAGTGATGGCAATTGTGATCACCCTGTGGGAAATGATGAATGAGAAAAAAGTAAAACATACGATAAACTAGAAATTATTATCACAATTTATGTTGCAAATCATTAAAATACAATAGTAAATTAGACCCCTTACCTTTTGCTTTAATATTACGAAAATTTACAACAGCGCGGCGCACAATCGACACACGACTGTCACTCGGAAACGCGCGCGTGGATCTAAAGCGAATCGTTTGTAAATAAACGGGGGGGGGAGGGCACAGGGCTGGGTGCAGAGGTCCTTTACGAGACTCTCCGATGTTTAGTTTTGTAGATGTGTGGGTGATCGCCATTGCCAGCTGATCCCCATTACCCCGTTTTCCCCTTCACACTTTATTCTATAAATCAAATAAAGATGTTAAACATAAATAAAAATATTTAAATAAGAACGTTAATCTTCACGTCTCTGAGAGATAATTTAAGTTAATATTTATATAAATAAATTAAAAATTACATCATTTCTCTAAGAAGAGAAACTAAGTAGTACGGAGTACCTACACAGCGAACCATATTTAATTAATGAATAGTCAAATTCCATTGTGATTTTCACGTAATTATGTAATTTCCATCTACATGATTTAAACAATGAAACAGCTGAACTGGTTTTAATGAAAGTGGCTTACTTATCTTAACATAGTAAAATTTCAAGCAGACCTATTTAATTATGCTCTTTGGAAGCCCTTGTTGTTGGTTTTCTATTGTTTCACGTTTTGTTAGCTTCAAGAAAGAAATTAATTCCTACCTCAAAATTAACATCGTATTTGTAACCTAAGGTTTTGTGTGTGAAACTGAATTTGTTTAGCCGTTTATACTCGGGGGTTATACAACACCTAAAAGTGATTCCTATTTACAGAATAAACAATTTCATTTCAGTTCATTTCTGTACAACAGCAAGAATCTTACATAGATAGGTACTCTTTTCATTTTTTTTAAAGTAATTAAGTACCTATACAAAATGAATGACTTTATGAAATTATACATAGGTAATCGAAATGAGTATTTGAAACCATCTGAATGTGTCTCGCACTCTCGCTATGTCACCTACAGTCATCATAATGTAGGTATTAGAAACTTTATGTGGTAAAGTCAACGAAATTAATTATTTAGCAAATTGACTATCAACTTAAATTGTTAGCATATTCATCATAAATCACAACTATTAGGTATATTCTTTGACATTTGTGAATGTACACACTCATTTTGTGTCACAATATCACATTTTGACAGATATATCAAATGGCTCTAACATTAGTGTGTCATGCAATTTGCTAGGTTTTTAATTTCCCGGACTGTATGCACAGAACATATACAGGGTTATTGGTAAAACATTAACAACCTCTTAAGAACTAATTGTACTCATCATTATGAACAAATTTTACTATGGGACCAAACCTGAAATCGCGAAACCTACATAAATTTAGGGAACAGCTGATTTTCTTTTCGCGATTCTTCCTCGACCTCTTAAGAGGTTGTTATTAGTTACTAGATTCTGCTCACGACGCCGTCCGCGTGAGATTTGTCTTTGAATTTTTGGAATCCGATTAGCAGATCCGAAGATTACCCTGCATACAAACACAAAATATACCGCTTCTTAATAATAGTATAGACTTCATTTTTGACAGTAAGCCGACAGCATAGGATTATTTATTCTCATAAATCTATCATAGATACAAAACACAAGTTCAAGTTGCTTCACCTTAACATTGATATACCAACAATAAATAGTACAAAACATAAATAATTTTAGATATAAAAACATGTCTACGTTCCACACAAGTGGACTGAACTGAACCACTTTCTTACTTTCGTTGCTACAAGACAATGGTCGCTTGCTCTGGTGACCAACAAAAAAGGGAATTGGCTTCTTGGTAGGTGCAATTATTGAACGTGCATGTATTGTAAGTTGTAAATCAAGTAAATATACATTTCATGTCATTTCCTAGGCCGACCGCTTAACTGAAACGTATCCTGAGGTAGCTGCGCGGTGGTCAGCGGGATTGTCCGAAAGGGTTACCGCTGGCCCGGAACATAAAGGGCTAAGGAAGGAACACGGGTGGGTTTTAGTCAGTAAGAGTCTGACACTCCCTTCCGCTCTACCCAGAGCGGGAGGGGTCGTTTGATGATTTCCCATCCTCAAAAACAAAAAAAAGGTATCTGTGCGGTGCGGAAGGGGTGATAGTTGTCACAAGTTGACGAATCACTGAGCTCTCGCATCACGTCACCGCACCCCTCCCGCACCGCGCTGCTACCTCAGGTAACGTCTCAGGTATGCGGTCGGCCTTTAATTCTTTACATGTACTACAGAACATAACTGGCAAAATTTGGGTATACTATAGCTGTTTACACCTCTGCCTTACCATTCGAGGAGAACAGGCGTAGTGTTATGTGTTACGTTAATTTTCCTAAAGATTTTCGAAAGAACCATCCCTGGCTTTGGCGACCACAATACTAAACTAGAAGCATCAAATTAGATCGTTAGCGGGCCAATTATGCGGATTAAGAATACGAAATTTTATTACGATCAGTTCAAACCAAGCATAAAATTATTAAAACAAATAAATAATTTCAACGTCTCTCATATAAGATAAAATATCTGAATTGTAAAACAGCGGTTGTGATAGGCCATTCGATACGTAGTTCAATGTCATTGTCAAGTGACTGGCAACACCTGATATTTCAATCGATATTAAATTCCCCATGTAACTGCCCCTGCGCACGAAAGTCGTCCGTTTTTTGCACCGTGTCGTGGTTCCTTTGAGCGGCTAAGAACCTGTAAAACGCCTATTTTAAGCACAAGCATAAGCATAATCAGCCTATAGATAATGTTCTCATTGCTGGGACACAGGCCTCCTCTCGGTGAGAGGGAGTGGGACGTAATCCACCACGCGGGCCCAGTGCGTGTTGCGCCTATTAGAGTAGGTATAATCTGCATATTTATTAAATCCCTCAAGACTTAAAAAAATAATAGCTCTTATAACTCAATTCTATGGAATTTTATATCTCAATGGTATACCGAAGTTTGTGCTCCGTTCATGGAGTCCAAACGTTAATGGCGACAATTCATCATACTGAGCCTATAAGTAATGTTGCCACTTCTGGCTTCCCGAGAAAGAGTAGGCTGTAATCTATCACGCGAGCCCAATGCGGGTTGGTAGATGTCACATGTCTTCGAATTGTTGGTTCTAGAACATAGATGAGACAAAAGATAGAATATAGATGCTCAATACTCTCAAACACAAATAAGTAAATATGGGAAAACCACAGATATAGATAGACCTAGATAACGTAAGTATGAAACAAACAAACGTGCCATTTTTTGACTACCTACCTACTATGACGTCAAAAGCTCGCGCTCTCGCTCACGCTTACCCAGATAGCAGTACACAGGGACTGAACGCGAAAGTGGCGGCTTACGATTTTTGAACGTAAGCTGGTGCGATTTTTGACACGCGAAGTAGTTGCTCTGGGAAAAAACGTATAAAAACACGCGATCTAAAAATAAATGATAAACTAATGTTTAATTGAATTATGTTGATAACCTACTAATATTGAGAATAGATTAAATTATTGAAGAATTGAGACATTGATTTCCGGAAGAGATTTTTTTTAAATGTTTAATTTATATATTAGTAGAAAAGCTATGCTTTCACCCAAAACAAACTTAATGATTAACATTACTAACTTAAGTTTCTTAATTCATATTCTAAGATAAACATAATTATACAAAGTTATTTCATTGATTAATTTTACTTTGGTATGCTATTCACATTAAATCACTTCACAAAATTTTCACTAGTTTGACACCAAAAATTACCATACATATTTATATGCACCTTGTAACTTAGGTTCATGTTACCTTTATGTAACGTCCAGTTACTTATATTCTTTAATATCATTATATAATTATATTAATGGACCATATAATTGTATACCCGGCAATGAGTGTCAATGTAATGAGCATAATTTCTGCTTAGACGCGTAAAAAATCTATAAAATTATTATGTATTTAGTTAACATAACCGCTTAGAAGTAAAAGTTTCCTTTTAGTATTCTTCTGTGGAACTGTCAATCTATACTTAGTCGCCTTTCGTGTCTGTGTGACTGCGCTGTTCTTTTTTTAAAATTCGCAACGATTTTGATAAGGTTTTCACCATTATTTACATAATTGATTCCGGAAGGTTTAACTTATTTTTTTTTTTTTTTATAAAAACGTTGCCCCGCACTAGGAAATTCTCCTGTATCGTGGGTGCGTTTACAAACATTTAAACTCACATACACAAACAGCCAGACTATGTTGGGGTCGGCTTCCAGTCTAACTGGATGCAGCTGAATACCAGTATTAATAGAATAGAATACTCTTTATTATGTGCACCATATAAATAAGAAGTATGCGTTTCTTAAAGCTGGTGTGACAAAATTCGGGGTTATAAAACGCCTAACTACATACGTAGGTAGTCCAATCGTAAGTGCTTGACAACAGCCTGACCTTCTAGGATAGTCCTAACGTCACCAGTGGACTGCAACATGCCTCATTTGTAGTAACTTATTCCTGCGATTAAAAACCAGATGTAACCTACCAGTCGATTCTGTAAATATATAAACTTAGGTGAAGTGAGTTAGTTTTTGCTAACCTAACCTACCAGTCGATTCTGTAAATATATAAACTTAGGTGAAGTGAGTTAGTTTTTGCTAACCTAACCTACCAGTCGATTCTGTAAATATATAAACTTAGGTGAAGTGAGTTAGTTTTTGCTAGGAATTGACACTATTGACAGCTCAATCCACGCTCACTTCATCTAAGTTTTCACGGTGAGATGGTTACAGAATCGCACTGCTGGTCAAATTGTTACTTTGTCAACATCATAGGCCTTGACATAAACATAAAAAAACGATTAATTATTCTCTAGCATCTGTTTGTTCCAAAAACACTAGATCGCGATTCGCACTGATGTAACCATAGTAACATTGCACACGTTCATCGTCCCAGCTTTTCACTTTTTCTCAGATGAGGCATCTCATCTGGCTTATAGCATGCATGAATTCGGGTGTAATAACCGTCAGCACGTCGCGCCGGCTATGAAATATTTATGAGATGTTTGTTGACTGCGATCTCACTTTATTGTCACACACGTATCGTTATCTTATGTAATGTTGTTCTATTTTAAAAGTAGATAAGTGCGTATTTATTCATCGGACCATGATATAAAATGGAAAATTCGCGTGTCTACGAATTATGATTTATATTTTGTCATCAATTTAATGGATGTATTTGAAACGGTGGCGGATGTAGAGATAATTCTAACAACAGTATGGTAGAATTTATTTAATTCGGGAAAATAATGATACCTCTTTGAATTTGATTCGCTAAGACCACGGAATAGATCTATCTATTCCGTGGCTAAGACAAATAGGTAGACGTGGTAATTGGGATTGTTTTACTAATCATAACATAATGATGTTGATTCGAAATAGAAAGCGGATCGCAGGAGTTCCATAGCACATAACATAAGTCTGAAAGTACCTTTTCCCCAAAGGGGCCAAGTATAGTAAGCTGAGTACCTACACCCAATCGATTACATAGGTATTATTCCGTTCCATAAAGCATAATCAGCCAATGTTCCCAATGCAACTGCTGGGACACAGGTCTCTTCTCTTCGAGAGGGAGTGGGCTGTAATCTACCACGCGGGAGACTCGGCCCAGTGCGGGTTGGTACATGTCACATGTCTTCGAATGTTTAGTTCTGGGACATGCCAGTTTCCTCACGTAGTTTTACTGCACCGTTTCGTGAGCAGTGGTGATGAAATTATTTACACAGGGTAAAGCACCTGCCTGGGTTCGAATCCACGACTCGTAAGTCGAGGCTATTACGACTGGGCCACCACTGTTCCGTTCCACAGTGAGAATCTATGTTGTCTGATAAAGCAACAGACGGTCTAAGTCAAAGGAACGTAAATCGCTGTATACTATGACAAACTTCCGTAATACAAACATTATATATTTTTAATTACTCAATAAAATTACAGCTAAGTCTAGAGAAATGAACAGTCTAAGTTATGTAATATTTACAGTCAGTTTTACGACTTTTAACTACCATTAATGAAGGAAGTAGATGTCAGTAACTGCGTTATTTTAGTCGCGATGGTCTCGTTAGTCTGTTCTCCTATCCAGTGAGAATTTCCGAGTAAGCCCACGTACGCAAGAACGTAAAAATGTCGCGCACTGGATTTTCACCTCTCGGTGTTGAGCTGAGCATTGAGAATCCAACAAAGCGCATCAAAAAATACGCTGTTGGATTTTCAACCCTCGGCGCTATGCAGACCGATGAAAATCCAGTGAACGAAAACAAATAGCAGCGTGAAAAACAAGCCCGTGCGTACTTGGGCTAATTGACGTGAATTGAATCTGTCACACGTCGTAATCACGTAGCTAATAAAGAGGTGTGGCCTCTAAAACCAAGAGTTAAAAAGTTTGACTAAGAGAAGTAAAGATAAGATAGGTCCTCACATTTTTTAAATTAGTAAATAATTTAAAAAAAGCTGCTGCCTGCGATTTCACCCGAATAGGTAAGTCTCGATCCCGTGGGGAAATACTTATAAAAAAAACGGGGGATAAAAAGTATCCTATGTCCTAAACCAAGTCATGGTCTACCCATTCGTTCAGCCGTACAAAATATCTCATATTTTCTCCATATATTATTAGTTTAGATAGAATAAACATTTTTTGCCGAACTCTAGTTTTGTTGGTGAGCTATATGTACCAAACTAAGTTGTAATTTTCCATGCCTATTACGAGTCTGTTGAGATCAGCTGGAAGTATGTATTGTTACGATGGTGTCCCAAATCAAATTCCAAAAGGTATAAAAAAAACATTCAATATAATTATATCTTTAATTTACGGGATATATCTATTTAACCGATCCTCTAAAAACTCATCGACCATCTAATAATGTACGACTTTTAAATAAATGAACCTCTAAAACTTTTTAAGTTTCTAATGATACACGCAGCGTGTTTTTATATTTCTGACCTATTTTCGCAGCTGGTCGCAGAAACTAAGCTAGGGCACCCCGACTAAATGGCACGAGAACCGAGCGAGCGAAGCGAGCGCACGGAGCGGTACCGGGGCAGCAGCGGTCGGCGAGCCGGGCGGGCGCTACATCGAAGTTGGCTAAGTTTTTAATATTTTAAGGATATAGGATAGGAATATAGGAATTATTGAGCTTCACAAGAAGAGAGTTCACATTCATTATATTAGTGTTCAATAATACTTTTAGGAAAGCAAAATACAATCTGACACTGACCTGTAAATTGCAAAAAACGTAAGAAAATTTGAATTTCGCGGTCTACCAATATCCATTCACCTTACCAAGCATCACATGTCACATCCAGCATTAATTAAAGAAGATCTAGTGTTTCTTTGACCGAGTGACAACTTAGATGCGTTGTGTAACATTTTTTATGTACAGACGCCAGCACATCAAGCTACCCGAAACTGTAAAATTTTCCCAATCAACCTTGAATCTTATGCTTTATAGATAAAGTTGAAAATCTATTAAAGAAATTTGACAGATTGTAGAAGCTTGATGTGCTTTGTGTCTGAACCTACCAATTGACCCCAAAACATTCTAGGCCTTGTTTGTGTAGTAATTAATCATAAGCTGGTTTTGATTAATAAATGAATGCTAACAACCAGAATTATTGGCAATGTAAATTAATTTTATTTATTTAGGTTAGCCTACAATTGTTTACACGTTACATTTCATTTAAAAGTACACGGTATACATTTATAAGTGCAACAACACTTACAGGCTAACACCACATGCACTATTTTATTTATATTATACATTTTTATTTTAACAACAAAACATAAATCTTGCAGTTTAACAAACAAATCAACATTATCAAATTAAATTAAATATATTATATTAATTGGTAATAAAAGAAAAGGTAAATAAATTAAATTAAACTAAGATTAAATAATTAGTTGGTATTAAAGAAGAGAAAATTATGTCGAAATGTACAGACGCCAGCATTGTCAAATTTTCCCAATTAACCTTGAACCTTATGCTTTAGCGATAAAGTTGAAAATCTATTAAAGAAATTTGACAGATTGTAGTAGCTTCATGTGCTGGCGTTTGTACAAGTTTTCTGACGTTTTCTGACTTGTAAAAAAAAAGTGTAGGTACTTACGCCATTAAAATCCTAAACCTTTGAATTTGCTAAAATTTTTAGTGCATAAATTACCTATATAGTTTTTTTTTTATCTATACTTATCGACAATAAGAGCTGACGAATTTGTTTGTTTGTTTTTGTTTATTTGAACGCGCTTAATTGTCTCTGGAGTCGGATTTGAAAAATTATTTTTGCATTTGATAGCCCAATTTTTGAGGAAGTCTATTTACGACATTACGCTAGGCCCTTAAGAGTCGAGCAAAAAGAAAAAAAATATCAGAGAAAGCTAAGCAAAAATTAAGTAGTAGCGGGGGCAGGCGAAGCGATGCGACGGGGTGGGTCGGGGGAACAAGTTTCATGCGGATGCAGTCGCGGGCAGAAGCTAGTCAGTTGATAACATTCAGGAACTTAAGATTCATCTAGAATTCTAGATTCAACTTCAGGAACAAAAACACTGTTCGTAAACTCTCGCTCCACTCAACAGTTACTTCCCTTTGACGCTTTTCTAATGGCCTCACTTTACGACTTCCGACAAGATGGTTAGTAGTTTTCGCAAGTTGGAAAATTGAGTAACTCGTTGACATATTTGGGTAATAATGTCAGTAAGTACAAAATCCATCGAATTAAGTAACATTGTATCAATGACAAAATCTGACAAGTTGACCAACTTCAGTAGGTATATTGCCTTGTAATCTGATCAAACACACTTGGTTAACAAATGTGGATAATGTGTAAATCGTGTTTACTAATTGCTTACTTACTTTATACACATAATTTTCTTTGGTAGGAGTACCTATTCAGAGTATGCAGATTTACTGGAACTTTTCTTATTCATCAACTAAACAAAGAGCTGAGGGGCAATTCCTGTCTTTTTTAGAACATTCGCAGTCTAATCTTAGTCTCAGTCTGTTAATAATACCTTAAATTTACCTTTTTTTTAAATTAGCCTACACTGTCCTTCTGCTCAGCGAAGGCCTTCCCCAAATCCTTCCAGACAGCCTGTTCTAGAGCCACCTTGATCGAACCCTTGTGGTAAGCGTCTAATCTGCGTTCACGATTTTTTGTCAAAAATTAATGGAAAAATAACTTTAATTCCTACACAATACAGTTCAGTTTACGCTACAACTTCAAACATTTTTATAACTTTTTCAATAGTGCTAGTCACTCTGAAATCAACATAATTGTCATTGAAATAAAGTTGATATTTGTTTAACTTGATATAGGGTAGGGGTGTGCAGCACTGCGCACTTTTATCATCTCGCCACCTCTTTCTGGGCCGCCCGGCCTCGGTGGCGCCATTCATGCTCAAGCACCCACCGCGCGTGTGGATACTGTTACACAGCGGTCACTGTGCATTCAGCTGACGTGGGCCTACATGTTTGACAAGTTTTTGACACTGATTGCCGCCGAGATGAGATAGCGCCTAGATTTAATAAATTTAGATATCTAAATTGGTCTTCTGAAAATTTTAAAACACTTCGAACAGCCTGTATTCTAGTGACAAAATTAGGTAAGTTAGCAATAAAAGAAGAAGGCCTTTATGTAAGTGCTCGGCAGGGGTATGTTTACACCCCGTCCCTGGAATGCGTCACGAAGGGACAGGGGTGTGTAGCAGCACGGTTCGGAGAGGTTGTAGTCGTGGGAGTGTACTTCTCTCCGAGCCGAACTCTCGCCGAGTTCCACAACTCTTTAACAGAGTTGAGTGTCGTCGTCGCCGGAAGCCATCCCTTCCCCGTGCTAGTGCTCGGGGACTTCAATGCCAAGAATTTGGCCTGGGGTTCCCGTTGCACGGATGTGCGGGGCAGGATGGTGGAGGACTGGGCTCTGGAAACAGGCCTGGTCGTCCTAAATCGGGGTTCTGTTCCCACGTGTGTGCGGATGCGGGGTGAGTCAGTGGTGGACCTCTCGTTCGCCAGCCCCGCTCTGTCACAGCGTGTCATTGACTGGCGCGTCATGGAGGAGGTGGAGACCTACTCCGATCACCGGTATATCCGGTTCGACGTCTCCGCCCAGACCTCTAGCGCGCTGGTCCAACAGGCCCCGAGTGGTCCGCGGTGGGCGCTGAAGCAGCTGGACCGGGAGCTCCTCCTGGAAGCCTCGATCGTGCAGGCCTGGGTGTCATCACCGGACAGGCCTGCCGATATTGACGAGGAGGCGGAGTGGTTCCGGGAGGCCATGTCCGAGATCTGTGACGTGGCAATGCCCCGAGTCCGGCCAGGACGCGCCCGACGTCAGGTGTACTGGTGGTCGCAGGAGCTGGATGCGCTACGCAAGGCGTGCGTCGATGCGCGACACCGGTACACCAGGCACCGCAGGCTCCGCATTCGTCCTCCGGATGCGGAAGCCACGGAGGCGGAGCTGTACGAGGGGTACAGAGCAGCGAAGACCGCCCTCCAAGAGGCTGTCCAGCGGGCCAAGGATATGGCCCGCGAGGAGATGCTGGAGACTCTGAACAGAGATCCGTGGGGGCGCCCTTATAAAATGGTGCGGAATAAACTCCGCACCTGGGCCCCCCCGCTGACGCAGAGTCTCCGCCCCCAGCTGGTGGAGGAGGTGGTGAGCGCTCTGTTCCCTTCACGGGGGGTGCACACCCCCCCGCCCATGGCTCCGCCAATTGCGGTGCCCGAAGCGGACCACGCGGACGACGACGACGACATCCCTGAAGTGACCGGGGTAGAACTGAGAGCGGCGGTAGGAAGGCTGAAGGCCAAAAATACCGCCCCAGGACTCGACGGCTTGCCGGGTAAAGCCTGGGTCCTGGCCTCGAGGGCTCTCGGGCCTCGACTGGAGGCGCTCTTAAGCGCATGTTTGGAGAGAGGCCAGTTTCCACTCCGTTGGAAGACGGGGAAGCTGGTCCTCATTCGGAAGCCAGGGCGCCCTGCGGACTCTCCGTCCGCATACCGGCCCATCGTGCTGCTCGACGAGGTCGGCAAGCTCTTTGAGAGAGTGATTGTGGGCCGCCTCGTCGGGCACCTGGTGAGGACGGGGCCGGATCTTGCGGACAGCCAGTTTGGTTTCCGCAAGGGGCGCTCGACGGTGGACGCCATCATGCGCGTGAGAGCCCTCACGACGGGGGACGCGGTGTCCCAGGGTGGGGTCGTCGTGGCGGTGTCACTCGACATCGCCAACGCGTTCAACACCCTGCCCTGGAGCTGCATTGTGGAGGCACTCCGGTATCACCGGGTGCCGCCCTACCTCCGTCGAATAGTCGAGGCGTATCTGACGGACAGAGCCGTCAGCTACCCCGGTCGCGATGGGGAGTGGAACCGGCGAGAGATGTCGTGCGGTGTCCCACAGGGATCGGTCGTGGGGCCGTTCCTGTGGGACATCGGCTACGACTGGGTGCTGCGGGCCGACCTCCCTGAGGGCGTCAGCGTGGTTTGCTACGCTGACGACACGCTGGTCCTGGCGCAGGGGAGGTCGCATCAGGCGGCGGCCGACGCGATGACACGCGGGGTTGCGATAGTCGTGGAGAGGATCCGGCAGTTGGGTCTCGAGGTGGCATTGCACAAGTCCGAGGCCATGTCGTTTCATGGGCCCCGGAACGCGCCACCATCGGGATCCCAACTAACGGTAGGAGGGGTTCACATCGGCGTCGAGACAACGATGAGGTACCTGGGTCTCGTCCTCGACAGCCGGTGGAACTTCGTCGAGCATTTCCGACGTTTGGCCCCCAAACTGGAACGGGCCGGGGCCGCCTTCAAGCGGCTCTTGCCCAACCTGAGGGGGCCAAACGCCTCCTGCCGGAGGCTTTACGCGGGGGTCGTGCGGTCCATGGCCCTATACGGGGCCCCGGTGTGGGCGCGTTCACTGCGGCGGCGAGCCGCCCACTACCTGAACGCGCCCCAGAAGGTGGTAGCCATAAGGCTTATCCGGGGCTACCGCACGATCTCTGGCGAGGCGGCAAGCCTCATTGCCGGACTGCCGCCATGGGATCTGGAGGCGATGGTCCTCGCGCGCGTCTATGAGTGGCGCGCGGAGGCACTAAGCCGGGGGGAAGTTCCGCTTCCGCGGCAAATTGCTGCGGAGCGGACTGAGCTCCGGCGCGATCTCATGGCGACATGGAAGGAACGACTGTCGCAACCCAGCGCAGGGCACGCCGCGATAGCGGCGATAAGACCCCTCTTTGAGGAGTGGCTAGGGAGGCGCCACGGCGCCCTCACCTACCGCCTGACGCAGGTCCTCACCGGACACGGAAGTTTCGGGAGGTTCCTGCACATCATCAGGCGGGAGGAAACGCCCGGGTGTCACCATTGCCAGGATCGCCCAGAGGACACGGTGGAGCACACGGTGGAGGTCTGCCCCGCTTGGGCGGAGCACCGCCGTGTCCTCGTAGAGGCGATCGGCAGCGGCGGCGACCTCTCGCGCCCGGCCCTGGTGCAAGCCATGGTCCGGGGCGAGAGGGAGTGGGAGGCAGTCACCTCCTTCTGCGAAGCAGTCATGCTAGCGAAGGAGGTGGCGGGACGGCTCAGGGAGAGAGCCTCCCGTCCCAGCCGCCGCGGGAGACGCTCCGGGCGTCGGGAGCCGCGCGACGACTCCCGGCCACCGTAGGCGCGGGCCTGCGGGCGGAGAGTAATGGGTAGCTCACCGTCCGATCAGGACCAGGCCCGTGCCGGACGGCGCGTACGTGTTCCACGCGCGCCTCAAAGAGATGTCAGCATCGAGGAGGGGCCCCATAGGGCCGAAGCCTGCCGGGTCAGCGGGATTGTCCGAAAGGGTTACCGCTGGCCCGGAACATAAAGGGCTAAGGAAGGAACACGGGTGGGTTTTAGTCAGTAAGAGTCTGACACTCCCTTCCGCTCCACCCAGAGCGGGAGGGGTCATTTGATGATTTCCCATCCGCAAAAAAAAAAAAAAAAAAAAAAAGGGGTATGTTTATAATTATGTAAAGGAGCTTTGAGTTATGACGACTTAAAGAAACAAACCTACGTAATGTTAAGAAACCAGGACAATGATGAGAGCCTATAAGTATTAACCGAATTTTTATAACCATTATGTAAACACAAAAAAAACCGAATGGCAAAATATGGATGTTCATAACACCTTTGCCCCTTGGAATAAAATAAGTACATGATTGATGATTTATGTTTTTATGTAAAACTAGCTGCGCTAAGTTAAGTCTTGATCTAGTCGGAATATCGGGATATTAAGTATTATAATTATTATGTCCTAATTCAGGTCATCGTCTTCCCATGTGCCAAATTTCATCCAAATCCGTTCAGCTGCTTATAGCGTAACAAACAAACATACACAAAATTTTATCTTTTCTCTTTACATTATTATAGTTTAGACAAAAAGACGTTTTTAACTTCTTCATGTCGAACATAGAAAAAAAAATAGTAACATAGATCATAGTATATTAGATCATAGAAATGTAAACTTCTTTCTTATGTCTATGATGTCGATCATTATACAACGCCCTCAAACCGAAAGCCTATGAACTGTTTCATCTTCACAACTTCGCAAGAGTTAATTAGCGACCCACTCAAACTATATTATAATTCCACAGAGTTCCATAAAGACCATAGATATCTACAGACTCTAGAATGCTTAGAACGTCAATGCCATCTACTGCACACCGGTAACACTGTTTATCGAAGTAGTTTGTGAGTCCAACCACGTTATCAACCAAGTGAAAGGTGGTGTTGGCGTTGCTTTCAACTGTTTGTGCGACTACACCGGCCGCACCCACCATTGCTGCAAATGTTAGTAGTTTTCTTCATCTTCAGTAGATGGCGTCTTAAATTTTTTATGCTATGCTTTGGATGCTATGCTATGCATGTTGTGCTATGCATGCTATGCCATGCATGCTATGCTATGCATTCTATGCTATGCATGCTATGCTATGCATGCTATGCTATGCATGCTATGCTATGCATGTTCTGCTATGCATGCTCAGCAATGCCTGTGAACTGTTTCATATCTACGCAACTTCATTACTTCACAGGAGTTAATTAGCTACCCACTCAAACTATCTAATGCCACAGAGTTCCACAGATATCTACTTTAGAGTGCTTAGAACGTCAATGCCATCTACTGCACACCGGTAACACTGTTCATCGAAGTAGTTTGTGAGTCCAACCACGTTATCAACCAAGTGAAAGGTGGTGTTGGCGTTGCTTTCAACTGTTTGTGCGACTACGCCGGCCGCACCCACCATTGCTGCAAATGTTAGTAGTTTTATTCGACTTCAATAGATGGCGTCTTTAATTATTACGGAAAGCTCCTTCTTCCGTACATTTTGTGATCTATCACAAAATGTATGGAAGAAGGAGCTTTCCGTAAAACCAGGCTTTCTGTTTTCCTGGGTTTTATAGAATTTCTAAATTACAGCCAGATTTTTATGGCAAAATGTCTTCTTTTATTAAATACCGCATCAATTTTGTTTACCTGTTTCACAGATAATCTGTTTGTTTCCTAGGTAGAGATAGCTTTACCTACTAGGTATAATCATTGTTTTGCTTAAAGTATTTTGAGCTGCGGAAGCATCATGAAAATAAAATGAACTTTGAACATCTTTTACATCATGGCACTTACGACCGTAAAATTACATTATAGAATTAGGTATAATAAAAATAAAGTAATCGAAAATGTATAAGAACTATAATTTCAGGCAAATTTACAAAAGTAACAAAAGGAATAGAAACCATAATAATGACGCTTACAGAGTACTATAAATCGAGTGTGAAATCTTCAAAATGTTGTAATTTGCAAGGCTGAATATAATTCAAGTCAATTTTCTATCCAAAATTAAGTTATTAAAATTACAATGACTGCAGTTACAAAGATATTATTGCCATTTTGATACAAAGTTCAGATGTCTAATGTAGAGGTATTTGTAATAAAGCTCGTCCGAGGAGGTATTACCACTTTAAACATAATTATTTTTTTTTCTATAATTATTTGTGTTCTACCAATGAATATGAACCACTTTCACTATGGGACCAACTCTGAAATCTCGAAAAAAATCTGCTGTTTCATACAAAAGTTCAATACCCTTGACCAAAACGTATGTAATGTACAGTCAACAAAGGATTTAAGTATACAGGAGCATCGGATATTGTTGAAGTTTACTAAGAAACCGATGGATATTCTCGAATAAAATTTTAGTTTATTAATAGAAAAGAAATAGCTCATTTATTAAATTAAATTTCAGTCCAGAACATCCATCGGTTTCTTAGTAAACTTCAACTATATCCGACGCTCCTGTATACTTAACTCCTTTGTTGACTGTACACAGTGCGTGCTGGTAGATGTTACATGTCTTCGAATTTTTGGTTCTAGGACATGCCGGTTTCCTGACGGTGATAAAATATTTTTTACAAAGTAAAATGCCTGCTTGGGGTTCGAACCCACGACCTACAACTCGTTAGTCGCGGCCGATACCACTGGGCTATCACTGCCCACACATGAGCCATTTTAGCTTTACTTTGGTGCCTCGTCAATGGCAATGCAATTGTGATGTCTCTCTTACTGCCGGTCACATAAAAAAAAAACAAAGTTATGCACTCAACTTTCAAAACAGGTCCTATAACTTATCACCTAAACACCTATTGTTTTAAATTACGTTTCTTTTACATAACTTTGACACCTCATTCCATTGTCGTTATAGTTACCGTGGGTGTTTATTCCGAAGAGTGGCTGCACTTTCGTCTAGACAATATTAGTCATTTTAACTGGACAGGCTAAAGAATAAATTAGGAACTTTCTAGACCGATAACTCGAACTGTTTGTCATCGGGTCTAGGCTTCTAGTCTGTAATGAACATAGTTGTAGCCAAGCCTACTCATAGTGAATTCCGAATATTTAATACTATGTTTTTGCCCTCAACTTTGACAAGTGGCGGTCGGCAATTATATTTTAAGTATTAGCGGGATAAAAAGTAACGTGTGTACTAACCTTAACCAGGTCATTCTCTATCCGAGGGCCTTTCATCCAAATTGTTCAGCTGATATGCTGAATGATAAATGGATAAATGATTTATTTTCTGTAAGTAGGTTTGTACAAACGCTTTTACACGCCGAAACAAACTAAGACACAGTCTCTTTTAAAGTCCAGACGAAATCTTGGTCAGATCGTGTGAAGACCATGTAGATTGGTGTCTGAAATGGTCTTTTGAGGAAAGAACCACACAGATTGAGCGGACCTGTCCAATCAGTGCACGCATTTGTCAAAAATCGTGCAGCTCAACTCAGAACTTGAGGAGCTCAACGATTCGACGAACTTAAGGTGTGAACAGACCGACAGACTACATTACCTTGGCGTTTGTAATATTAGTATGGATTAATCCCAGCCTTTTATTATACCACTGCAGGGGCAGCTTTTCATATTTCCGTGTAGGCACAAGTTTTGATCATCACCCTCAAAGCGTGTTGGCGTTTCAGGCCTATATTTCTTCACGATGAATTCTTTCACCTTATGTCATCCAGGTGTAAATGTTGATGCGTATAAAATGTGTGTTTGTATCGTAAGCTCAAAAACATAGGGGCAACTTTCAACAAATGATTTTATAATGATTGTTAGTTACATCTACTCCATTTACTATTTATTCAATACTTACTTTCACTGTTCTGATTTTAACTTTTCGGCCCTATTGTTTGACGGTTATTTTTATTTAATGATGATATGGCACAAAATAAATGCCGGAAGTAAAAGATATAGAAAACTTTTCGGTTTGCTCTATATACTCTACCAGTATACTATAAGCCACAGTAAGTTATTATATAAGCTACTTGTTTTACTAGACTTTGATGTCCCACTGCTGGGCACAGCCCTCCTTACTCTCCTTTCTCCTTCCAGCTTTGAGCGACCAAGGACCAATATTTATTAAAGGAGTCCAGCTCGTCCCGCCATCTCCGTCTGCGCAGGCAGGCAGGCTCCGTCCGCGATGTCGTTTGGCCACTAAGCGGGATCCAGTAAATTGTAAGTTACTATACTAATGCAAAATCTTCCTAAGATGTAAGTTTTATTGCGGCTGTACTATTTTTGTAAAATTGCGTAACAGATTTATATAGGTGGGATCAATGTTTTGGTTGCTTAAGGCGTCAAAAATGGATGTGTGTAAAATGCTGTCGAAAGCTTTGGAATACCTAATGTATCACTTTAACTATAAAAATAAATAACCACTTGGCTTTTAACTCCGTTCTTAATTAAGTGCACATGAAGTGCTAACAAACATCCAGTGGAGACGTTACCGCTTCTGACTGACAGATCATGACGGTAATGACAGCTTCATTTACTGCCTTGCAGATTTGCATGCAATCTTGATAGGATGAGTTAATTACCTATTCAATGTGTGTAAGTGCGAATATTGACTCGTAATTTATGTAAATGTTTGTGAAGTGATACCTATTATGAATGTGGATAAGTTGCTGGGTGATAATGGTTTATTGAATTCCGAATTCCCAATTGAATGCAAAGGCTGAATGACTCGGAGAGTAGTCATACCGCTGGCTCGATGAGTCGTGTCTGTTGCTAACTCGAAAACTTTGGAAAGAACTATGAGATGACATAAGTAAAAATTGGCGAGAAGTGCAGTTTTCTGCAGAAAAATAGGAAAGATACAGGACTGAGCATAGGATACACATCTTGCATTGTTATACAATGAACACAGCATTTACTGCAATCCACAATCCATTTGACAAACACATAAAATATATCAAAACTACATATTCACCACCCTTTAAAATTGCATAGATTCTTTATTACCTATGCAATATGAACTAGTGTTCTACACATTATATTAGATACCAAATAATTGGTTATGTCAGGTGTCAAATTCCCTTTCACGCACTCACATCAGTCATTCAGAAATGATGTGCCTGTGCCTAACGATGTTACAAAAGACATTGCAACAACAATATTGTACGATTAATCTCAGCCGATTTAGAATGCCTAGTTGACCTGCAAACCGGTGGTTGACACTTTGTCGTCATGCTTTTCATTCATCATTTTCAAAGGTAGTCTCGAGTGTGTTTTGTCTGAATTATTCAAAGCGTAATGAAAATTGATAGATGTGACATGGCACATTTTAATTGCGGTATTTTGTTTATTAACGCACAGCGGTGCTATTCTGTAAAAATCTCACCTTGTAAACTTAGGTGAAGTGAGCGTGGAGTGAGCTTTCAATTAGTGTCAATTCCTAGCAAAAACAAACTCACTTCACATATGTTTTCACGGTGAGATTTTTGCAGAATCGACCGGCTGTTTAGAAATGAACTAACAAACTCATGAGTTTTGTCTCATTCATAAATGGATCGAGCAACTTTCATAAGTCTAAATGAAACTGAAACCTTTTAAATACTTAGGATTAAATTGGGTTACTGAACAGCGGGATAATTGCGTAATAGGTACACTAACAGTAGGCATGGCTTTCATTTTGATAGTTCAAGAACATTCATTGCGTTATTAACGTTGTTGAGCAGACATTTTTTTTTGAACATATGAAGCAATGGATTAGCAATATCCTTTAAAATGTTTCAGATTGCGATCAATAGTGTTACGCAATTAGAGTGCAAGGTCTGTCTATCTACACTTGCAACATACTTTTGGAACAGTCCCTGCCTAACTGAGACGAAATTATAGGCAGCTAAATATGGGCCTAGTCCGCCTAGTGACGAGAGCTTAAGCTTATGTAGGCCATAAAAGCTTATATGCCTATCAAAGTGCTCTCATAACGTTCAATAGTTAGCGTTATATAATTTATTCTTATGCCATTGTAGGTTATGACGAACTTCGCGCATTTTTTGACAAGCGTGACTCTGAGTGACTGAGTGTTCAACGATTTTGACAGCACTGAACATTAATGTTCATAATTATTATAGACAGTAATTAGTGGAAGTGTACTCTTTTAATTACATATGATTATAATGCCATGATTAAAGCTTTATTGATTTTACTTTTATTTCTTTTGTTTCATTACTATTGAATGACTAGTCTATTTTGCTATATCAAGACTTGCATAACAACTGTAATGATATTATTTAGAAGTGTATTGCACGACTCATAATGCGAAGCATTAGAGAGTGCTTTACGATCGAAATATTTTTTTTTTGCCTCCTTTCTGCAACTGTTTCTATTGTTATAGGTACTCATAGATATCCGAGTTATACTCCTGCTAGTACACATAACGTACTTAATTATATATCATTGTATAGATAATTTAATGGAGATCAATTCAGTACTTTTCAAAAATTGATTTAATGCAAACATCTAAATATTTCAAAAAAAAAAACCCGTCAATCAAGTGTGAAACCTGAAAACATTGTTGCTTGAGAAAAATCAATTAATTGAGCCAATTTTTTCTTAATAGATTCGTTATGGCTCGTTGGCTCGTCGAATGGATTTTTTATTCAAAGTCTATAAGTATCTATGGTTTTTTACACGATCAAATGAGCATTATGAGTCGTGCTTTTGGATTTTCCAATTTTTTGAAAAATCCAAAAGCACGACGACGAAAGAAATTATTGGTTCAGAAACGTCAAAAGCTGCTGTAATTGGTTGAATGCTTTATCAATAGCGAATCTCAGCACTTTACGATCAAGTACATTCATTTTGTGATCGTTTTCGTTCGAGAAACTGGCCCTATGGGTATTAGAGCTTCAGTTGCTGTGTCATTCATATTCAGAGACAGGGATAAATGGGCAATGAAACAAATTTTCATTAACAACAGTTTTAATATAAATAACAAAATATTCCAAATGATAAAATACTGACCTTTCAAATTGGTTATTTACAAACAAAATACTATGAACCTTATGTGCTTTTCAATTTTGTCGATACTTAATAATACTTAATTTCTATTATTACACACTCATTCGTTGTACATTGCTGCCATACTATTTTCTTTTCATTACCTTACGTAACTAGATTCACGCAATTTTAAATTACAACAACATAAACCTAATATTTTTCTAACGCCATATTTACTCGTAGGTACCTACTTAGATTTTAAATATTAATGTATAGTACTGTTAGTTTTCAGTCATGTTGGTCATTTATGTTGAAACCTTTCAACTTTTGGATTTCTTTTGTAGTGCCCGTATGTTACCCCACCGGCAGCTGTGGGGTACATCTGATTCGGAAGAAAACCTCGTTCGAGATGTCGCGGTATCGCATGGGGCAACCGACCACTTGCCAACGCATCATACAAAGACGAAGGATCCTTCGCCAAACCTCTCTTCAGATATTCTATCTGAACGCTAGAAGGTATGTAAGAGTCAAGCAAGGAGGTAGGACGTCTTTTGAACGGACCATGAGCTCCAAACGGTCGTGGAGCCAACGAACTAGAAGCAATGTCACCTTGGTACACCTGCTTTGTATAAGGGCGATGCATCGGCAACGCCCTCGGTAAGTGCGCAAGGTGCGCGGGAGGAGCTTTCAACAGTAAAGGATTAGGATGAGGTATGTCCGGTATCCCTTGAGTATTGTACTGTCCTTTTATAGGCGCGCGAGAATTATAGTGACGTGGGAACTCCGGCTCAGTCGACAAGTAGTGCGGTATTTCAGTTTGAGAAGTATGTTCATCAATTGTGTTCGTATCACTGTATTCTGGATTCGCGAAATAAGACTGGGGGGCATTTGTTGGAGTTGGAAGTCTTGGAATGTAGTTATGTAAAACAGGTACCTGGAAGCTTAATACAGGTGGTACCGTTGCTAGAGCTGGGGTGGCGGTCGGCTGAGCTTGGTAAATGTACGTCACTGGCTGAGGAGCAGACGGCGGCGAATATGCACCCACCTCTACGTAATTATTGGGTGTACTGGCAGCCAGTCGACCATTTGAATTGAACTCTGCAAGCGGGGCGAACGCTTGTGGTGGTGCTGGTTGGGAGTAACGTGGGACTAGATATATTTGCATCGGCATGTTCGACAAGTATCCCACCATGGCTTGCTGAAGCGCAGGTGGTTCGTATTTTGCCTTGTTTCCTTCTGGCGCAAATCTCTCTGGCAGCTCGGTCACTGCGTACTGATGCACGTACCGCTGTTGTTGTTGTTGATGAAGTGGCTGCGTATGGGTATTCTCAAAAAAGTTCAGGAGTCCAGTTTTCATAAAGTCTAAAGAATTGTATCCTAGCCCTGCTTCAGGGACTGAATTTTTTTGACCATCAGATTTATCGTGGTCATTTTCTAGTTCGCTCTTCAGCTCACTCTTCAAGTTATCTTCTTCGATATCTTGTAACTCGATTTTCTTCTCGGCTCCCACGGCGAGAGCCACGAGAAAAAAGGCAGCAACCTGAAAGTAAAAGCGGAAAAGTGAGTTGCGAGCGAGGTGGACGTCCGAGGCGGTAGCCACCGCTAGCCGCCGCGGTACTAGATCGCTAGAGATGGCGCGAAGAGGCGTGCCCGCCGCCCGCACCCAACATTACGCCAAACAGGTGAAGGGCAAAAAATAGACTACAACCTATTAAGAAACCGGTTAACCAACGTACTGAGACACGGGAATGCAAACTTTTACTTGTAATTTGTGGTTAAAAAATAGCACGTACCTACCATACCATGTTACGTGTTACTTACATTACACTAACAGTGTTTACAGCTATATGTTATAATCTCCACATTACAGTCGTTAGAAACTAACGCATCGATGTGTGATTAAAATGCTTTATAGGAGCCATAATAAATAGTTTTACATCATACATTTAACGAGCCCATGTACCTAAATCCAGTTCAAATAATAATAACGTAGATTGATGTGTGAAATGTTATTCAAAGAAAAAACCAAATCTTGCGAAATTAATTCTTTTGTTTTCGAATTTCACATCACACGCAATGGAATCGTGGGCTGAACGTTTTATTCCCCACATATGGATGGGGGGCCGGCTGTGCCTAATTCGAGTGAATGGATAGACGCGTGCCTTGATATGCTTTGCAGCGGTAATTAATGTTAATTTCTCTGTCGAATTATACACAAGCATGTGTTGATGAGCTGTTAGGTAAATTACCAATTTACTCGCTCCGAAAATGGCCCTATGAGTAGGCATCGCGATGAAGAAGCAAATTGAGAGGGCACTTAGTATAATCATCATTCGTCATTAACGCTCGATTTAGCGTCGATAGTAGTTTGTAGTTTTACACCATTCTAACTTTGTTACGGATACCAATCACGTGCATTTTGCGTAATTTATTCTAAAACTTTTGTGTTAACATCTTCTAATAAAATGTTTCGTTTGTTACCTAATATCATGTATTTTATACGTGTTCCTCCTTTCTGGTGTTATCTAAATTATTGAATGAGCAGGAAAGCTCGTATTATATAATCTAGATAAAATTTTGACGTCAGGTTTTAATACCAATTTTGAAACCTAGGTCGTCCTAGATTCAGCCAAATTATACGCTAGAGCGCGATAATATCTTGGTAGGTGATAATGTGATTATTATATAATTATGTTGTGTCAAATTCTTAGATGCAGATAAATAATTATTATGCAAAATGAAAGTTGCATGAGAATATTAACGGTGAATGTCTGTCTATACCTAACATTAGGATCTTCTTACTAGTGTCACAGAATAGATGTGAGAATCCCTATAGACGCGAGAAAGTTCTGATTGTACAATGTGGACCACTCGTATTGTATATGGTCGCAAAAATTTTGAAAATCTTATGGAAATCTTTATATCCTCATATATCTGATGAAAATAAAGAGTTTTAATCCCTTTATTTATAAACGTTTCTTTTGGGAAAGAACAATTACATAGAAAAGGGCCGACGCCCCCGATACGATTAATTTAATTCAAAGTAATTTTTGTGCTTTTTCACTTAGTACAGTAAATGAGAAAAAATTTTCACCCTAATAATAAAGTATTTTTCCTTGCTAAACAAAAGTTATCTATCAAATAGCAGAGAGAATAGATCGCCACTTAACCAAATCCTTACACACCTTTTTCCCCATTAGAAGCATATTTATTACCTATGTACAAACATCCAAAAAATCAAAAACACTTCATATAAAATGTTAGTGAATGTTTATAATATACATTTATAATAAATTACCTTATGGAAATTTTATCTTTCAACTTCAACCAACTCGTCAACTAACTGAGCCAAACCAGTTATTGGTAACAATAAAAAGTCCGTCTTTTTATCTACAAAATTGAAAACAATAAGGAGGTATGAATAGATATTATGTCTATCTCTTTCACACCTGAGTCAAGTTATTGAATATTGCAATATGCAACTGATAAGAAAGTTTAGTGTGTCATCTCACAATGACGAGCGACGATTTAATGTTATGCATATACAGCATGTAACAAAAACCCTGTCCGATCCTTAAGAGTATTATTCGGCATCGTACTGCGTACACATATACGTAACCATTTATTGGATTTGAGATTATTAATTTTCCCCAATGAATTTAATTAAATAAAAATAAAAAATAAAGACTGATTAAAGGCAACACTGATCGCTCGACAAAGTTCACGTGTAACTACCTACAGTTTTGTGTCAAAGACGCCGCCTGAGCGAGACGGTTTGTATGATCCTTTGTCATGAACCTGCTTTGTCGCGCGCCGCCAAACAAATTTATAACGAAAGAAACCTACGCTACGTCATACATACCTTATGCCTACGCTTAGGCAGGCCTATCAGCTGATATTGTTTTGTAGGCATAGTGATACGAATTTCAGACACAAGAAACAATTAAGTAATTGAATTAAATGTAGCCCTGTTATGGGCTTTTTTTAAATGTGAGGTGCTTTTGGCAATGTACTTACCGACTGCAGGTATCAGTTCATTAAAACATCAACTTGTTGTTGTTGCATAGTTCGGCGATCGTGCTCCACATGTCCACCTCCAATACTAATACACAATCGACACCTTTTCGCTAAATTTGCACGTACTTCGTGGTTCGTAATCAGTGGCACAAGGGATTTGTCGCATGTGGTTTGTCTCTAATTGTGCATTGCGTGGGATCCGCGGCAAACATAATCTAGCACTTGTTCCTCGATTTCCACGTTGCGCTCTCGTGGTCTTCCAGCATCAGCGGCCTGCGACTCGTGCCCATGAACACTGCCTGTGGTGTAGACACGGTTATGCAGGCGTTGGAACGCACGCTCCGACGCGGTACTGTCACACCTGGGCCTGGCCTATTAGCGTAGCGCACCTCATACCTTCTACGCGCAGCTGCATAATTGCAGTCGGTCTTGCCTAAGCACATCAACATATTAAAATATTCCTGATTGGAATACGACATGTTCGCGAAACGATAGCGGCACGTGATACGTACGGACGTCCGATCGAAAGCTATCTCCACGAAAGACTGGCAACAAGTAGTAGCGCGCCGGTAGGCAACCAGTCGGCGGCATCAAAGAGTCGGCGACTCGAGCGGCGAGTTGAAAGAGTGCCTACAATGCGGTAGTGTAGGGCGGTGTTCTTTGAAATAAAAATAGGTAAAAATAAAAAGATTTTGCCGGCGGGTGGAGTGTTGTCAACTTATGAAAATTTGCCATATTTAGTGTTAAATTTTGCATGGATTATAAAAATAAAAAATCAGTAACTTTTGGTTTTTATGAGTTACATTTTTATAACAATTTTTCCTAGTACGTATGTTGAACCAGGAATACGCCTTTAATGGATCGGACAGGGTTTTTGTTACATACTGTATTTACAATCAATATAAGTAAATTTAATATTTTTGTAAAACAATTTTTGTGCCTGACAGTACATTTGATCAAAAATTACTTTGAATTAAATTAATCGTATCGGGGGCGTCGCCGCGTCGGCCACAGGTGCGTCGACCACTGGGGGCCTAAGCCACGGACCCGGATAGCGTAGGCCTGTCAACAAGTATCAGGTACTTGATAAAATAAAAAATGGTCTACAGATCTAAAGTATACAAGGCCTACAAAGTCCTCACATTTACAAAATAAGAATCTATCAAAAGGATAAATAAAAAAATAAATACAATTAAGATTCTAAGTTTAGTTCTAACTGAGGGTACAGAACCAGCATAGACATCTATTTCACCACGAATGGAGTTGGCAAGAGAAAGCATGCGGCAAATGGGTGAAAAATTAGCGATATTAGTCCGACAATAAACGTTTCATAATTTTAATCTACGTTTATAAAGAAACCCCTAAAAGTCTAGTGATAATCACACTAATACCTATTATAAAGGCGAAAGTTTGTGAGTGTGTGGGGGTGTGTGTGTGTGTTTATATGTTTGTTACTTCTTCACGCTCAAAAGCCTGGACCAATTTTGATAAATTTGGTATGTAGGTAACTGACACCCTGGATTAACATATAGGCTACTTTTTATTCCGATATTCCCACGGGATCAAAACTTATGCGGGTGAAACCGCGGGGCGGGTGCAGCAAGTATCTATATAAGTTTATACAAGCCGTGTGCCCAATTAATTTTCTCATCGGCAAAAATAACGAACATCCTTATAAATTATAGGATGTTTCATCAGGAGATGCGACCGGAATAAATCTCAAAAAATCTTCTTTAGTACTCGCCTTACATAAAAAAGTTACTCTTGTGCAAAATTACATGCTTCTAGACCCTAGATTTTTATTACGATGTAGCATTACATGTAGCATTAAGTACAAATCTTAGTGGTTTAAAAATGCTATTCTGCTGAAACAAATGTACTAATTTTTAAATGGTAAATAAATAAAACGTAAAAAAATTAAGTAGTACGTAGAATGAAGTGAATTGTGATAAAAATATTGAACATCAAGTAATTCTGATGTTCATCCAGTAAATGCAATTACGTTTGGTTTGTAAATGTATCCAATTAACGACTCCGTACTATTATTGATCGAAGGACTCCGTTATAAATTGCAAGTAGGTATGGTACTCGTAACCTTGAACGTGGTGGCTATACTGCATTACCCACATGCATTTGTATGTAAATGATACACTTTCTACATTTCACTTTTGCTTATTATTCAAATGTCGATATTATATTGATATTTATTTAAAAAAAATATCATTTACGGTTTTTTTTAATTCTCAACCATCGACATATTCTTAAATATTTTAGACACCGCGACTTTGAATCAAAAATTTGGACCGTATTTTTTTCATTAGGTACCAATTCTTTTTTAAACTGACCAAGTGCGAGTCGGACTCGCACACGAAGGGTTCCGTACCACAAGACAAAGGCGCCGAAAAAAACACGTTTTTTGTATGGAAGCCCCCCTTAAATATTTATTTTATTCTGTTTTTAGTATTTGTTGTTATAGTGGCAACAGAAATAAATATCTGTGAAAATTTGAACTGTCTAGCTATCACGGTTCATGAGATACAGCCTGGTGACAGACAGACGGACAGTGGAGTCTTAGTAATAGGGGCCCGTTTTTACCGTTTGGGTACGGAACCCTAAAAATGTATTCGATTGTATTAGTGTATATAGGTGGATGATCTGATAATTTACACACACTAATATATCATTCTCAAACAGCTCATAATTTAGGTAGATAAGTTGCTTTATATCCATTTTCCGTAGTGTGAACTGACAGCTCTGTCTGTCTGTAACACAAACCTTTACGCTTCTTGAATAGGAATTGCCAAATTAAATTAGAAACGGACGTACGTCACACATTCAAATCTCGAATTCTTTTATTTTATTCTTCGTATTCATAGTAATGCAAAATGTAAGTACCTAAGTACAAAAATGTTTTGGAAATAAACCTGCGCTAAACGAATAGAAAGTTTTAATCCATGATGTATAGAATCTATTTTCCGAATGTGAGTGTACATACCTATGGGTACAGCTCTGCCTAACTCTTCGGAGAAACAAGGCGTAATATTATGTTATGTGTGTATTAATCAAAGATGGGTGAAGAATTTTAAGCATAATTATAAAGGTCATGTCATAATTATGAAGTTCAGGTCATAATTTTGACCAGGCATACTATACACTTAAATACAAGTGATATTTAAAAGAACAAGCCCATCATAATGTTTCTTGTACTTACTTACTTTTCACAACATTACGTAAGACAGGTACCTACTCATCAAGATAATGTGGGCAAAAAGCCTGCATAATGAGTGCAGACCGTAGTATTTTGGTCCCAAATATGGTGTTTTTGCCTTTACAAAATAACAAGAAACCCCAGTTTTTTATTTCGGACACGGCTTGTTTGAAACCGAGGCCTTCAGCTTCTTTGCTATAAGGAGCAGATATATCGCAAGTAGAGCAAGATTTGCATAGGTGGACCAGAAGTGCACTCCTAGGATTCAAAACCTCTTTAGATTTGTTTGTCTTTCGCTAAGGGGCATTATCGATCTTGAATCTAAACTTCATACTAAAATAATTATAAGGCTATGTTTAATAACATGAGCAAGTATTATGTCATCAGCCTGCCATCGATTCAGCTCGTTATCGATAAGAATATCAATCAGGGAACTGAATCCGGTAATTAGAGATTGTATCAACATCAAACTTGTTTACATAAGCCCTTTCATACTAATCCATCTAATAATTGGCAGAACTACCTAACGACTGGATTATGGTTTGTGGGCGAAATAATTGCCAGGGATACTCAGGGCCCACCTGTAAACAATTTACAGCCAGTATGGTAAATTTCGAAATGAAATAATCACTAATATACTTATTTGGGTTTAAATTCTCACCTTTCCGGTACAATAGTAATTAATGGCAATTAACACGAAATGAAACCGTAGGTACCACACATGGTGTAGGTAAGTGTAGGCTTGGTAGACAAGTTATTTCACGAATTCAAGCAATGACGTGGCCCACATTTTTTTAATAGTTGTAATGTTCTTGTATGGTCAAAACTACATCTGTAGGTAGAAATGATTTATTTTTGTTTTATTTCTAGACTTTTTAAATCGGTTTTATAACTTTTTCTGAGTGGTGTTTCTTTGAGCTTTTTTGTCAGTATTATGGCTAGAATGTGTATTCACATGTTGTAAACCACCAAACACCCAAATTCTACTAGTAGCTCAGAATTTGATCACAAGGTTGAAATTTCTGTTGGAGAGAAATTTATAATTTCTCGAAAACTACAAAATATCGCGGAACATACATAGGGGGTCCAATGGAATCGGTGTTAGTGTCCCCTGACAACAGACCTTCGCTGGTACAGGTTTCCTGGGACACCCTGTATAACCTAAACTTGTTAGTTATTACTTATTAGAAAATAATTTGCGTTGGAACTTCGTTAAAATTGTTTTTATGTATTATGTCCCACCTGCTTGGCAAAGGCCTTTCTCTTTCCGAACTGCTTAAACTTCTTATTAGATAATAATATTTTTGTTATTAGACCGCCTCGTTGGTCTCGTGGCCGCAAGCGATAGTGCTGAGCATAAGGTCCTGGGTTCGTTTCCCAGGTAAATGAAAGTGTTATTAGGTTTTTTCATTAGGAATTTCTCGGGCCGGTTGATGGCAATAGTTTCGCCTCCTATTACATGGGACTTAAACATAACTTGCGAAATGTGGGTGTACAGTCACGAGCACTAATATGGCAACACTTAGCAACTTTCAATTGCGATTTTTTCACGAAATAACGAATGCAACGTTGAAATATGTCACTTTACATAAACCTATTGGTTCGAAAATACTATGTTGCTAATAATATAAAATTTTATTAAAAAATAAAGGAGAAAATCGCCTTTGAATAAAGCCAAGTGTATACATACTTATGCTCGTGGCTGTACTATAGGTACAACTCTGCCTTCCTCTTCAGGGATTACAAGCGTGTTGTTTTTTTATGTGTTGTAGTTAAAAGGACTAGACCACAAGAGCGTCGATTGAATATTTGCTATCAAGGTTTTTTAGTTCACATAATTTTCTTTGTACAGACGCCAGCACATCATCTGTCAAATTTCTTTAATAGATTTTCAACTTTATCGCTAGAGCCTATGGTTCAGAGTTGATTGGGAAAATTTGACAGTTTCGGGTAGCTTGATGTGCTGGCGGCGTCTGTACTACTTTGGTGAACTGTGCAAGTTTTTGGGTGCAATCATAATTCAGCATAGCATCAAGAGTTGTTATAACGATATTGTATTGCAAACTCCATATTTTTATACTACACAACTTTAAATCATCACGCCTTGACCTAGATTGTCCTCCATACCAAAAAAACTAGGTACGTCTCTAAGGGAATGTTTTGCAGAATAATATGAGTCTATGAATTGGCCATTGAGGATGTTAAAACTTTGGCAAAATGCAGAAATATCTAAAAGAAATCTTGGACATATTAATCCAAGGGAAACAACAAAAACGGTGAAAATATTTTTGTCAGTAAGTATTAGGTATTTATTTAATCGTCTAGAATTCTAGATCATATAATTGAAACAGTTTTTTTTTTTATCAAAACATGGCTCTTAACGTTCACTTGTGCGTCGTGCATTGAATATTCTATGATAAAGGAAATGGCTAGACCATCCAGTAATGTCCACGTGTGCTTATAGATAGTGAATGAAAATGATTTCCAAGTAACAACTTACCAGCTTTCTCATTATTTACTTCCTAGAATCCGATACAAATGATCGTTATTGTATGATGTGGTCATCATAGAGACATAAAATATGATAAATCTTTGCGAATTCAAAACATGGATTCCAAAATTGTCTTTGCATACCCGTCAATAGAAATAAATGTACCACCTAACTACCGTGCATTCGCGATTTATTTGCCAAAAATGTAAACAAATATGAATTAATGGAAAAATAACACAATAAAGTTCAGTTTACGCTACAACTTCATACATTTTTATAACTTTTTTACACTCTGAAATCAACTTAATTATCATTGACATAAAGTTGATATTTGTTTAACTTGAAATAGGGCTGCATACCCCTAGTATGCAGCACTGCACAATTTTACTTTAGGAGTAGTCATCATCATCATCACTTCAACCCGGAATCACCCACTGCTGGTTACAGGCCTCCCCTTTTTTCTGTCATACTTTCCGGTTCCATGCATCCCACATCCAAGTGTTTCCCGCGATGTTGGTGATATCATCAACTCAACGCGCCTTTAGACGGCTCTGGTTTCTTTGGCCTTGCCTATTAGGACTAGTATTAGTCACTAACATACCTTTGTTTAATGATTTGAAGTATCAGTTATAAGTAAATTGACTTATGTGAATTCCGTCGGATGTATTCATAAATGCAAAAAGGGATGATCGTTATACTAATAGTCATATTATACTAATAAAAAATACTGTAATAATGACCTTCAGCCCTTCATAATCAGCCTATAATGTTCCCGCAGCTGGGAGACAGGCATTCTCTCTGTGTGAGGGACTGGGACTGCACTGGGCCCCAGTGCACAAAAATCGGTAGCTTTCTTGAACTGTTTGCTTTATTGCTGTAGGACTTAGGACATTATGATACCTAGACAGATGTCATAAGTACTATGTAAACCTATATAAAGCTGTTTTATTTAAGAAACTACATGTTGTTACCTATTGCAACTATGATTGTTATGATACAATTGACACATTGTACTATTATTTTGTGTATTGTGACAGCTGCCAAAACAGTTGACAGGCGGATGTTTTGACAGAAAACAATAATATGTCAGTAGCATAGAAATTGTCTATTGATTTTGTTTACAAAATATTACCTACTAGCTGACCCGACAGACGTTGTCCTGATTTTGATTCGATAAACACGTGGCGCCATTATCATATTAACGTTATTGTTTTTTTCTTCGGAAACAGCACTTTTTTTTCGGGATAAAAGGTACCCTATGTCCGTTTCTGTACACCTGACAACGTATATACAAAATTTCAGGATGATCGGTTCAGTGGTATAAGCGTGAAAAGGTAACAAACAAACAAACTTAATTTCGCATTTATAATAATATAAAATATTAAGTTAGGATTCTTTAACTTTGAAACATTACGAAATGATGATTTCAATCATTATTAGGTTCTCTTTCTTTTAAGTCAAAACATGTAAACTGAAGGTCACTTTTGTTCTCTAAAATTACTTCAGTTTTACGTTAGCATAGGATAGTACATCCATAGTAGACGTTCTTTCCACTGAATTTGTGAAGATTTACCGGTTCAAAGTTCGAAATTAAGTATTTATAAAAACTCTCGGAGTGCATTTTTGTTTTTTAAGTAAACTTGTATCTAAGTTGTTAGCAAATAGAAGACTTTATAATAAGGAAATATGATGTGGAATATGCTGTGGGTGAAGGATAAGAAGCTCTTGCTAAGTTTTAAATTATGCAGTAACTTGGTAAAGGTAACTCGTATAGTAAGTCATGGAGATCATCGGTATAGATTTCAATTAACGAACCTATAAGACTTCGATTTAGTTAGATCGACTACTTACATCATTTTATCGAGAAATAATGTCACCAAAGTATTTGAACAACTTTTAAAATATAACTTTGCGTAACATCACGACTAATATCCCCGAAAAGTTAGGCAGAGGTGAACTTGTAGTAACACCTACATTCCGCCAGTTATGTTTAAGTCCATTGTAAAAAGGGGACGAGCCTTTATAAATATGTAGGTACATCAAGCTACCCGAAACTGTAAAATTTTCCCAATCGACTTTGAACCTTATGCTTTAGCGATAAAGTTAAAAACCTATTCATGAAATTTGACAGATTGTACTTAGTAGCTTGATGTGTTAAAGCGTCTGGCTGGACATCGTTATTTAAATAGGTGGTACCTACTATAAGCGTATTTTCAAACTTAAACTCAAAACCCTTTCCAATAAACTATTATTAGATATTATACTTATATCTTATTATTATATATTTCCACTAAACTAAAAGTTATGCTCACCTTCAAGAAAAACATGTTGAACTATTTAACACAGCACAGAGTCCCGAAAGTCAAGTACTTCAGTCACAAATCACCAACATTCACGATCACTGAGTTCAAAGTCACAACACCTTCAACAGTTCACCGCATCTTGCCTCCATCGATGACAACTTCAACTGTCTGTCCTCATATCCGTCGTTGTAGGCCACTGTCCACGCAAGCGCAGCGTATGAAATCCTATAATTTGAACAAACCATCAGTTAAAAAGAAAAACTTTGTTCCACCATTGATTGCACTCGATAATTGAACCACTATGTGCACATGTCATGACATTAGAATGTCACAATTTGCGCGGGAAATTGGAATATCGAATTGAGTCTTTTTTTTTTTTATTAATGTTATTTTATGCAAAGGGAAAAAGTACACTGGTAATTAAAAGTTTTATGTTATGAATAATATGTAAATTATTGAATTAGAAATACGCACTTGTTTTATTAAAAAGTCATGGATGGCAAATGCGTTCGGACGGCTGCCCGCTCGGAAAGTGGTCGCGCGTATCAGCCGTTTGTTGTTAAATACCGCACTACTCTACATATTGGCGTACAGAAAGGCAATCATATCACGTTTGCTGTTACGATGAGTTCAATTTTATGCAAAGGAGATCAACCAGATATTGCCCATTAATGGGTCACTACCGCGTATTTATAATAAACCTGAATGACATCTTCGCATTGTTCAGTATTTCTATTGCAGTAGGTAAGTACCTATGCACCTAGTGTTATTTAATGTTTAAATGAATGTAGGTACCTACTTCTTGTTTAATTTGAAGTTTATATTTCATTGATAGGTAGGTCACTCAATTAAATCGATGTTGTGAATAAATTTTAAACAAGTATCTACCAAAACTATTATACCTAACCTTCTTTTTATTACTGCAACCTATTACGGTTAAGAGGAAACAGTCCTGTGGTAGACAGACGGACGGACGGATGGACAGACTAACAGACGACGCGAGGGCTTTGATAGGGTATATACAGGGTTATTGGTAAAACATTAACAACCTCTTATGGGGTCATTATACTCATCATTATGAACAACTTTTACTATGGGACCAAATCTGAAATCGGCTGTTCCCTACATTTATGTTCGTATAACTCGTCAAAATGTAGGGAACAGCTGACTTTTTTCGCGATTTCAGGTTTGGTCCCATAGTAAAAGTTGTTCATAATGATGAGTACAATGACCTCATAGGAGGTTGTTAATGTTTTACCAGTAGATCCTGTATATACACCGTGTTCCGGACGATATACATAAACTTCGACCAGATGTTCAGACCATGGAAATAAGCATTTTTATTATGGACACATTAATGAATTCTTATTTTTTATTTTTTCAAATCACCCAATATGCATGCCTCTCCGAATTGGCAACGTCGTATTTTCATTCATAAAATTTGGCGTGCTGAAACTTGTCAAAACTAAGATAAGACCCTTTCTTACTACATAGCTTAATTAAATTTAAATTAATTATAGGTATTACAAATATCTTTGTAACGAAGCCTTTTTAAATACCTACTACTTCCTTTGTCAGATTTGATTTGTAAAAGCTATAGAAGCGTTTGCCAAAGTTTATGGATAACGTGAAGAACACGGTGAATATATACCTATTGGGTCACATTTCCACCCTTTTTGTTTAGGTACGCGATCCTAAAAAACGGAATGCATTTTATATCTGAAATAAGACCTTTTCATTCAACCTTTTTTACATGCATCTACTTCACATATCTTATCATAACTTCTATAGTCATAATTATACCAGCTAAAAGATGTCCTAATGCTGGGCGTAGACCTTGAATTAAATCTTGAGTATGCCTCTATCTTCTGCCTATCTAAACTACAATAAAATTTAAGTAGAACTGGAACTAGGCATTTCTGCACTTAGTACATTTTTCTCGTCATTTGAGATTGTTCAGGTATTTTCATGTACCTACCCATGTAGGTGCAAGATTTTTGTAAACATTTTTCATCCATATACCTACACTCCCGCAGGGTAATTGCGTTACACACATAAAATGGCAACTGATCGCAATTTCTTTCATTTTGACAGTTCACCCACGTTCATAGCGTTATTTAAATAGTTAAACTGACCAAAATTTCAAACCTATGAGCAAGGATTAGGATTTTCCTTCAAAAAACTCGGATTGCGATTGAACTTATGTTTCACAATTAGGGTGTAAGACCCCTAAATCGAGCCACCCTGCACTTTTTTATAAAGAAGGACTTTCTGAATGGCCGTGAATTAATTCGAATTCGGAACAATGACGACACCAAAATTATGGCCAGTACCTATATCGGCTCCAGAATGCATAAAAACTTTTTCTTTGACTCATCATTATTTTGATGTTTTATTGCTCTAGACCTCACATGGAATTACACTTTCATCTGATCAATACCTAAAGACATACCTACCTATGTAATTTAAGTATAGGCTTCCACGTAGTCCGAGTCGGGCAAAGCTAAAAAAGTTGCTGTTAAAAAAACAATCAAGCATTACATAACGACAAATAATTGAATTGAAATCCAATGTATTACAGATCATTAGTTATCGTTATTATTATGTTGCTAGCCAGCAATAAATTTGCCATTAATCAATCAAAGCAAGATAAAGCTGATAAAGCTGCCGCAAATATTTATTGAAAGTCGCCCTGTAGCAATTGTTTATGCTAGGGTAAGATTATTGTAAATATGCATAGAATAAAGATGAATAGAGATCTAATACAAAAGGTTATACAATAAAACATTCCTAAAGGTATCAACTGCGACATTTCCTACTGAGAAAGTGCTGTAATATGTACACGTGTAGGAACGATTACAACGTTATTTGTTTTTTCCTTTATTATAATATAATAATAAAAAAAAATGGTTGCCTGTAAAGTCGGTTTTACGGGCGAAGATTTTACGTGACAACGACCGATCATCCGATCATAGTTGAGTGGGAGAGAGACGCAAGGCATTCGGCGGGCCTCTCTCTCGTTCGGTGACTCATCGTAACGTTACCGAGCGTTACACTTTTTCATAAGTGACTCCCAGTCGCAACCTAATTTAAGACGTTGTCACGTCAAAACTTTATTGCTCAAAAAATTAAAGAGATTTTACATTGGCCCCAAACTAGGCAAGCCTGTATCTTGGGCACCAATATGGAGGGTTTACCATTTAAATATTATTTTAAAAACATGTTTGGTGAAAGTAAAATATGTTTGCTTCAAATAATAATAATAAACGCTGTAATGAACTAGAAGCATTGAGGCGACGAAATAATAAACGTTACTGCTTTTACAATAATATAAATAACTGCAATAACAATCACGAATGTAGGAATCCGCGTAAATTCTTCCTACTGGCCCACAACGCAGAATTTCTTCGTGAACAATAGAATTATAACACCACATTGTGTTATGTAGCTGCCTGAAGCCTAACACCATTATAATTAGAGGACAATTCCAGTTGTTACTGCAGTTGCTATTATAAAGCCACTAGATATGGACAGATTGTGGAATTATTATGATTGGTATCGAAGTGGAGTGTGAAGGCCATTACCTAATGTCTCTTTTAGTAGTCGCCATGTTAATTCTTTTGTTTCAAAGGTTAGTACGTGCTGAAAAGATTTTTATATTTTGTTCCTAACGGAAGTAGTATTTTTGAACCATTGATCATTCAATCGAAAGTGTTAATCGATGAATGGAAAATTGAGTCATTATACGAATTAAGTTTTCAAACACTTCAGGTAGGTACAGCCGAGCTATTCTGCAAAAACCTCACCGTGCAGACTTTGGTGAAGTGAGCTGACATTCCATCTAATGCTAGGGATTGACACTAATGACAGCTCACTTCAAGCTCACTTCACCCAAGTTTTTTTGCAGAATTTTCAGCTGTGCTGTGTCAATATTTTGGAAAAAGCGGATTTTAAAGGTTAAAAATTTGATAATGCAAGACTGCGATCTTTTGTATTATGTTTCAAATATATACTCGATAAAATGCCATCTTGAAGAATTTAAGGTCATTTCATATAGTGAATGGACAGACATTCCTTGTTATAGTCACATGTATGTAGATATAGAGAAGATTAACGTATGTAAAAATCGTCCTCAACAACGTGTGACTCAATTCTTATAGCCATTAATACGAATCCAAAGAAAAAACTTTTCAAGGCTACCTCACGAAATAGCATCAAACTTACACAATACACATTTATGTATGTACATTCATACAATCCCACATACTTTGTGACCGTTAAACAAATAAATGTAGTGTTCACTTTTATTTTTACTATAAATTATTTGGTCACATCCGCCATTAATGACGTTATGACGGGATGATTATGTACTTCAACGTTTACGTTATGTAATAACGAGATGGTATTATTTCACATTATCGAAAGAGACTCAAAAGATATTATGAAATTTTAGTCGCGATAGAATTTTTGAAGGTAATTTTGGTATTATAAAAGATGTCGTGATGTGAAAAGTGGTCCATTAGCTGTTATGGATGAATAAAAAGTTGAAAATATGCAGAGGACTGTGACTAAAAGTACTATAAAGCTAGGGTTTTTTTGCAAGGTCTTTGTTGTAAAAACCTTCGCCAAATTTTCAGTGATTCAGTGATTGAATTCATGGAATAACGGATAGGACGTCAAGATATTTAACCGACTTCAAAGAAACCCTGGCGTGTATTTTAGACATATATTTTAAAACGTTTACCAACAATCCACATTATTGTGCATTTACGTGACACCAAATCATGTAGGTAGGTATGGCACTTAAAAACATACTTTTGTTGATGATGAATTAAAACATAACTAGACACATTTTTTTGGTATTCTTGAATGACTAAATAAACTATATCACGACAAGACATTCACTACTGCAACAATCAAGGTTTTTAAAGCCTATATGGAATTTACATCTTGAATAATTATAAGGAGTGGTCTTAGCAATTAAGTTTTTGGTTTTTTGGGACCTTGTATTAGTGTCGCAAGTAAAAACTAATGCATTATAAGAAATGAACTGACTACGTTTTATAGTGACTAATTCAGGTTATAGAATATCCAAATTGATTTGATTAACTCACCAACGAAAGTGAAATCTGGTGAGTCAGGTGCAGTTGCATAAAACTTGTAAAAGATGTAAATTAAATTATTAAAGACAAAGATGAGAAACAAATTAACGAAGACGGCATAAGTCAAACATGAAAAAAAAAAATGTTTTGTCCTTATTTTTCAGACTGCACTTAAAAGTGCAGTCAAAAGTAATATGACCGACGAATAAAAATATTTAAAAAAGGAACAGGGTCTGTATCACGAAGTATTCATGCCATCATGATGATGTACTCTCGGTCATGCATAGCTCCGTCTCTCTCTCTCACTGGAATCATGACGGTAATACGGCACCTGACTGTTGTCAACGAGTGTACTAAATTGTCAAAAAATCACTTTTTGTTTTAAAATAATATTTAAATCCACAACACAGTACCTATAAATTCACTTTAATAACAGCAATAGTCTGCAACAGATGATCTTAAACCCTTTTCCATTGACATAAAGTTTTTATTAAATTGTATCCAGCCCAGTAAAAGCGGATTGCTCTTTTGTTTTATTTGCTGCACTTTTTGTTCCAAAATTATAGCTTGCTTTACTGATGAAAATAACACTGGGCTTTCTCTTGCACCTGTTATGTTTAGTTCTTCATTACGTTACGTTAGCAATTTGAGCTTAATGATTGTTCAGACATTTTTATTATTGTGATAATTATCATTATTCAGGTTAATGCCTTAGATTTCCCAGAAAGTTTGAGTCAAAATGAATGTCGTCTACTTTTATTACCTACTTTTGATTAAAGTCGTCAAGTCAGTTTTATTACGCGACCCTGTATACAAAATAATGTATGTATGTATTCTATACCAGGGGGCCTAAAAAGGCCACTTTCTCAGAATCATAAAAGCATAACATTATGAATCATAATTGATAGATAACTGTTAAGTTAATCGTATCAAATCCCATTGGTGAAGGATTTTTCAGTTATTTTTTTTGTTTGTGCTAAAATACCAATCAATCCAATCCCAATCTCTTTGATTATACCTATACGCAGTGCAGCGAAAAAAAGAAAAACACGGACTGTCTTCGCCATATTATAATTCACAATGTTATCCTTTTATGATTCTGCCAAAGTGGACTTTTAAGGCCCCAAGGACGACGCACAACCTGTTGCAATGCATTCGGGATATGATTCTGAAAATTTTCGTAGGGGTTAAATAAAATAATTCATTGTTCAGTACATTTTGACCGCGTACGTATTGCAGTCTTCTATGAAACAACAGCGTTGCTATGCTACGCTAGAGGGTCTAAAATCATGTACCTAAGTACTGGGGGTCTACTCCGAAGCGGTTAACCACTGTATCGGCCGAATGTTCGGTCATTTTCTACTACCTTTCATTTTCTGACTATAGGTCCCGACCAAACTGGGCCAGAACGAACCTTTTTAGAACCCTTACCCTTTTTTTACCTTTTTTTTTTAAATTCGTAGTAGGACAACAATATTCGAATCAGAAAATGACCGAACATTCGAATGAATTCATGTTTACAGTTTGCGCGTCGATGTAGCGACATAGCACATCAACCTACTACAATCTGTCAAATATCTTTAATAGATTTTCAAATTTATCGCTACACAATTAGGTTCAAAGTTGATTGAGAAAATTTAACCGTTTCGAGTAGCTTGATGTGCTGGCGTCTCGTCTGTACCTGCAACCCTGTATGCGTTCAATTCGCTTCGAGCATCATTTTCAGTAACATTAGGTTTCTGAATTTCATTTCACAAAAGGAGTATGTCCTGCAAAGGAGTAAGTTTATGTTATTTTGTAGGAATTAATGTTTTTTTAACTCAATACAATAAGTATAGGTATCTATCATTCTGACGAACCTATGTTGTACTTTGCTGAATTTTACATCGCATTTCAATATTTTTCCTTCGTTAAATTGATTATCTTTAGGTAACACAGGTCAAAACTTAGCTATAATAAAGTTTCAAATGTTTCCCAAAAATTGAGTCGGTGCCCAATACGTTCTATTTTATAGATACTTCTTATCGACCTTCTGTCCCAATTTTCTGCTTCTTAGTTCATTCCAATCTTCAGAATGTACCTGTATCCTGAAAATTCTGCATTGCATGCATGAATTAGGAACAACAACGAACTTCAGCAGGAAGCTTATAAGACCGCTTATTTTCACGCCAAGACGTCAAGCGAGAAGCGATCACTTATCCTTTCCAAGAATGAGTGCTCTATAATGCGTGTCAAATCGTGACGCCTTTTTGCACGCACAAAAAATACCTCGTCAAATTGTCACATCATAGGGACTTACATAACAAGAATTTTGTTACGAATACATACGAAAAGGTAAGTACTTCTCATTCGCAATTTAACCATAATTATGCCTATTTAATATTTCAGCATGTTTTGTGGTAATAATACTGCCGACAGCCACTTAACACGCTTCGTGGTGTACTTGTATCACCAACATAATCATCGAATCAGATCAAATAGGTCGTATGTCCACTAGTAAAAGCGATAAAAGGAGGCCATCTTTCAATTTGTTTGTCAATCTTCAGCTTCGTGACTACTCGTGATAGTTCGGAATCACCAGTCGAACTGAAAAAGGTGGTGATTTATGTTCACATAATCATATCCCATGGGAGCAGTGGTGGCCCAGTGGTATCGGCCGCGACTTACGAGTTGTAGGTCGTAGGTTCGAACCCAGACAGGCTCTTTACTTTGTGTAAATTATTTCATCACCACTGCTCTCAAAACGGTGAAGGAAAACATCGTGAGGAAACCGGCATGTCCTAGAACCAAAAATTCGAAGACATGTGAGATCTGCCAATCCGCAATGGGCCCGCGTGGTGGATTACGGCCCACTCCCTCTCATAGAGAGGAGGCCTGTGTCCCAGCAGTGGGAACATTATAGGCTGATTATGAATCATATCCCATGAAAAATTGTTGAACGAAGAACCTATTTTAAGTTTATACTGCAAAAAAATAATGCTACTGACTATCGTCCTGACATGATCCTTTAACACGATAATATCATATTCAAAGTTTACTAATGTGAATATGATATTGGGTATTACCCTTGCTTTACATGCTGAACCAGGTTATGTGTCCAGGAGATCGTGTTGTGATGTTCCTTTTATCTTTTCTACAAAACAAATTATTTGCAGCAAGGGTAATTACTAGAAAAATCTGTCACAAAGGGCCTTTGTACACCCACGATTTTCCTGCCGTGAGAAAATACGGTTTATTTGCCGTGTGTAAGCACGGTCGTTAATTTTTTATGGATCATATTAGAGCAGTTTTCACAGCCTTTCTGAGCCCTTTCTGAGCCAGAAGCAATTTGTAGGTTAGATATAATTCTGTTTACGTGTAGAAAACATAACCCTCACTTCAAGTGATCATAGGGCTAAGTTGTTCTTTGGCCAAAGAATTAGCTTTGCCATTCAACGTGGCAATGTTGCCAGTCTTCTGGGCACTTTTCCGGATGACAGCGATGCGGACCCTACTTCGACGCCCGTTTGTGCACTACAAGGAATTTTACTGTCCGATTTTATTTTTTTATTATGGCATGCGTATAAGGGACCGTAAAAAATCGGACTGCCGGACAGTAAAATTTCTTGTAGTGCACAAACGCCCTTAAGTGTTGTTTTTATATTTGTTTGTATAGTTAGTCATTTAATTTAGTACCTAGTGTGTGTGTGTTAAATATTTTAAAAGTAAATTTTAAGTTAATATACATATATACTTATCATAAATAACCTTCTTAGTTGATTCCGTATTTACAGGTCCGGTTTCAAGCATTTCCAGAAGAAAGTGATCGATCTTCCCATAACGAAACAAAGCTCAAAAAAAAAATCCGAGGCACAGACGTACCTACTTAAGCATCGTTTCTCGTATGCGTGCTCCTTAAATGCATTTACTAAATATAGCCTGATCAAGTCATCGGCAAATTCTACACTAATCACCTTACCATACGATACAGCTATTAACTGCATATAAAAGTGTTTGGATGACGTCCACTGGATCGGTTTCACTCGGTACTTTCTAAGCAAGTGGAGCAACTCAGGCGCGCCCGATGTCTCTTTATGCACTCCCTTTTGTAATCCACACCTTTAGTGTAACGTATCTCCTTCACGCTCGTTTTTACTTTAAAAATATTGGATTATTAATCAAGTTGTAATTTAAATAATGTTTTTAAGGTAAGAGTAAAAGTGTTGTCGTTTAAAGTTCTCAATATACTTAACAATAATTTTCCAGCCTCAGATCCGATAAATTCCTGTGAAAATTGCAGATTAATTACTTGACTGTGATGTATTGATCCCTGGTATAGTTGCTACAGATGCTATGGGCGGGGAAGTGGACTGACTCTTTCTTAGTTATAGTCTTTACTTGCATCACCTCCTCAATAGATGGTAAAATCTTTCCAATAATCCTTACAACGATATTGTATAACACAGCGCAAGCGGATCCTCAACATTTTTATAATAAGCCTACTAACGTCAATCACAATTTTACACTTAAATGAACACATCAATCATCGCACACACATATATTCGCAAATAATTGGACATGAAACGATTTAATAAATTTAATTCGACCCCTTGTGATGACTTGATAGAGCTACTTATACTTACGTAAAGTGTCTGTCAAAAATATATCGTGAAAAAGTCAATGAGGAAAATTGATTCAACATCCGCCTCGCCTTTCCCCAACTATGTTGGGGTCGGCTTCCAGTCTAACCGGATGCAGCTGAATACCAGTATTTTACTTGGAGCGACTGCCTATCTGATCTCCACAACCCAGGACGAGGAGGACGAGGAGGACGTATGAAATCTGTACGATAATTCCTAAGTTATTGAATGCTTTAGAGATATCAATTATTCTAATCGCTCGAACACTTTAAAATCTCGTAAGAGCTCTAGGCAAACATATCCCTTCAAACTGATCAAACCTGTATTTCAAACCGTCGATCTTCAACTGTTCTCTCTGCTCAAGGTTGTTTTCCGACTTCCATCCAGATGGAGTCACGGGCTCAGCTAGTCCGTCTTCATTATAATAACGAGTTCATCTAATTTAGTACCTACTAACCATAAATCGATTTTGGCAGGAGGACGAACTGGGTCTTTTTGTATTACTATAATTATAGCGCAGCGCCTCTAGAATTTCTTACAAGCATAAATTATGTTTGATAATAAGTAGGTGCTTTATGCAAGCTCTCCTTTGGTGTAATTACTATGCACATACACATATCGTGAGTTAATGTGTACGTTTTTTAGGTCACAGCACAGGCAGTCAGAAAACTAACTGAACGATGGATGCTCATCTTTCTTTTATACTCATCTTTTTTCACACCTGAATCATGTTACTTATCTGGAAAATTCCTGGTCGCTTTTGGAAATACTTACTAAGTAATTAATAAACAGAAAACAAAATTGATACATATACTTTTACCTGACTAATCACTCTAATCAGCATTCTAATTGCGTAACACAATATCAATCACGATCTGAATCATTTTGAAGGAAAGCTAATCCATTGCTTCATATTATGTTCGAAAAATTGTCTGCTCATCTACGTTAATAACGCAATAAATGTTGTTGAACTGTCAGAATGAAAGCTGTTCCTCTGTTAGTGTGTTACGCAATTATTATATACCCCGCTGAAACTCTAAAATTATCAGCGATGGAACGTCGATGTAGAAGATATCCTAGTTGATGCAATAGGTGTGGGGATGTTATAAGTGAAGCCTATTTGTAGCATTAGACTCCAATGGACTAAGTTGATTGAGGAACCCAATCATGGCACTTAGAATTTCACTTAGAAATTCCGTCATAAAACTAGAAATGCCTTTATTATTTATTCCTCCCCTTTACTGTAAAACTAAAGTGTTTGTAAATAGGTACGTCATTTACATGAAAACTAGGCTTGAAGAAAGTGGTCCTTGCTGATAGATAGATTAGGAACTTTCATCGCACCTGCTGTTTAGGGTTCTGTACCCAAAAGGTAAAAACGGAACCCTATTACTAAGACTTCGCTGTCTGTCCGTCCGTCCGTCTGTCTGTCACCAGGCTCTATCTCAAGAACCGCGATAGCAAGACAGTTGAAACTTTCACAAATTATGTATTTCTGTTGGCGCTATAACAACAAATACTAAAAACAAAATAAATTTATATTTAAGGGGGGCTCCCATACAACAAACGCGATTTTTTTGCCCTTTTTTGCTCGATATCAATAATGGCAACAGGTAAGCACTTGAAATATTCACAAAAAACTCAGTTGTATTTTTACTTTAATAATAAATAATAAAATTAAATAAATATTTAAGGGGGCTCCCATACAACAAACGTGTTTTTTTCGGCGTTTTCGCCTTGTGGTACAGAACCCTTCGTGTGCGAGTCCGACTCGCACTTGGCCAGTTTGCTTATCTATGTTTACACATAATTATTATAAATTAAACTCACTTTTCTTCTTAACTAGGCAATGGATTTTGATGCGGTTATCAACATCATTTAGGGAATTTAGTGTATAAGTTCTAAGTGTATGATACAATTGATATTAAACTTACATCATCATCTGCCTTGCCTTTTCCCAACTATGTTGGGGTCGGCTTCCAGTCTAACCGGATGCAGTAGTATTTTACATCGAGCGACTGCCTATCTGACTGCCACAACCCAATTACTAGGTACCTAATACGATACCCCTTGGTAAGACTGGTTGTCAGACTTTCGGGGTTCTGACGACCCCTAACGACTGTCAAAGATCCATGAATGACAGCCGGGACGAACGGCTTAACGTGGTTTCCGAGGCACGGAGGGGTCTTGGTATGTAAAGATGGTCACCCATCCACGGACCAACCGCGGCAAGCGTAGCTTAACCTGATCGATCGATCCGTGTGGTTGTCATTACTTAGTCACAGGCCCCTCTCATTGATATTAAACTTACATAATACAAAAATCTCGATGTTTTGTCAAGTTCTAAAGCCGTGCGAAGCAGGGGCGGGTTACTCAGTTCTCTACTCGGGTTACTCAGTTGTTAGATTTCAATTAAGATCAAAGATTTATCAGATTCGAACGTGGAAAATAACAGCAGGAGTGCTGGCCTAACTTATAACACGTCGTGTGAAAAGTAATACGAGTCTTCGTTTTCGTTTTAAATGTCATGTTACTCCAAATATTCCTATTGTGATCACAAATTTTCTCGATATTTTATGTATGGAATCTCTCATGCTTTGTTTTTAAAATACATTTCTTTTACAGCCAAACTGCTATTCTGCCGGTATATTCTGTGAAATCGCAGGTGAAGTGAACTTCAAGTGAGTTGTCTTTCCACCTGATACTAGGGATTATAGTATAGACACGCAGTGGTGGCCAAGTGGTGACGGCCGCGACTTACGAGTTGTAGGTCGTAGGTTCGAACCCAGACCGGCGCTTTACTTTGTGTAAATTATATCATCACCACTGCTCTCAAAACGGTGAAGGAAAACATCGTGAGGAAACCGGCATGTCCTAGAACCAAAAATTCGAAGACATGTGACATCTACCAAGCCGCACTGGGCCCGCATGGTGGATTACGGCCCTCTCCCTCTCACAGAGAGGAGGTCTGTGTCCCAGCAGTGGGAACGTTATAGGCTGATTATGTAGGTACTATTGACAGCTCACTCTTAGCTCACTTCACCAAACTTTTATAACAAAAAGAAGCAATTCTCTTAACAGAATTTGAACCCAGGTTGGCCGAAACAAAGGAAACCTGCTCAGGTGGAGATTCACAGATAACTCTGTCTGGGATGAAAAAACATACCATAGGACACTTGCCTTTATATCCTATCCTGCGTGTCCTGTTGTCTACACGTTACAGGACCTGCACCCTTAATTGCGCAACACACTATCAATCATAATCTAAATCATTTTGAAGGATATTGCTAATCCATTGCCTTACATGTTCCAAAAATTTGGCTGCTCAACAACGTAAATAACGCAATGAATGCCGTTGAACTGTCAAAATGAACGCCATTCTTATTATTCGTGCAATTACCGCGCAGGTGATTACATTCATAGATGACTCGGCCTGAAATGTAAATGTGGTACAGCCGGTCGATTCTGTAAAAATCTTACCGTAAAAATCTTAGGTGAAGTGTCAATTCCTAGCAAAAACAAACTCACTTCACCTAAGTTTCACGGTGAGATTTTTACAGAATCGACCGGCTGTACTACAAACGATAATATGACACTTGACTTAATATCCTATCCTGCGTGTACTATTTCTTGCACGTTACAGAAACTGATGGACGCTACTGAAGACGCCAGACTCGTCGCCAAATTCTGGGGCCGACTCAATTTAGATTGCCATCAAAACGCTAACAAGAAGATGTCACAAATCACAGTTCCTTGTTAGCTAATGTTTGCAATAAAACTCCATATCCTCAATAAGATTATACAACTTACATAAAATAAGACGTATGCTAAAGTGTTTCATGCCCCAGTCAGAAGACCCTCAATGAAATGATCCTCATCAAGTAGTTATAAATTGTTACGCATAAAGATGCTTTTACAACTAGTAATTAAGCTATCTTCCAATAACCATTAGTTTTGCTTTACACGCTAGTCAATAAAAAATAACTACTTAATCATCCGCGCCTCGAGTTACTACGGTGTGTAATCAGCCTTAAAATAAATAGCTAATTAGGTACTTTGTACATACATTCATCAAAAATAACGAGATCAATTATAATAATTTCTGTTAATGAGCATATTATCTTCATGGGTGCGGTAATAGATCTATCTTCTATACTATATAATAAATAATAAAGCTGAAGAGATTGTTTTCTTATTCTTTTGTTTGTTTGAACGCGCTAATCTCTGAAACTTCCGGTCGGATTTGATACATTATTTTTGCATATGATAGCCCATTTTTTTGGGAAGGCTATAGGCTATTTAACATCACGTTATGACCCTTAGGAGACGAGCAAAAAAGAAAAAAAGTCAGAAAGAACGATAAGCGAAACCGAAGTGATAGCGCGGGCAGGTGATGCTGGGGAACAAGAAATTTCACGCGGACGAAGTCGCAGGCAGTTCAGAAATATGAGGGACCCATAACTTATTATTTTTGTAAAGGTAGGTAGTACAAAATACAAATTAAACCAATAAAGCTATGGATAATTAGAAAGCCAGCAGAATATAAGAAACCCATCAACAAAATTACTACTGTGGTACTGACTACAGAACCATAGATAATTACCAACATCGATTTGTCCAAATAGACAACACCATTTTAAGTGGCAAATTCGATATTTGGCAGGATATAAGTACTAAGCATCTTAAGCATCTTGCAAAATTGATTCAATGGTAGGCCATTAAATCAATTTTGCAAGATGCTTAAAAACACAGTCATTTTGAAAGTTACTTATGTCCAAATGCTCTGAATCAGTGAAGTTAATTTGTGTGAAGATTTTTACCCAACCTATCCAAAAAACCGCAGACTAAATCCATGCTCTGAATCTTTCATCACGTAAACTTTCAAAACAAGTATAAGTAACCCCATGCATATGAACAAAATAAATAAACTAAAAGTATAGACTTTTGAAAGAATTTGCACATTATAAAACCACAAGGAAATAGTGCAACCGATAGTTCAAACTATTCTGATACAATTCCGTAAGTCACGGCTGTGGTCAAAACAATCAAAATCATAAATTATTCAAATGACTTGCATAGTATCTACTTCCCTCTAAAAGATTTGCTACATATACGAATTAAAAACTACGTAACATGCTTCAGCAATTTAGCAAAGAGAAGCATTGGTGTCGAAATAAGATAGCATCCAATAACATAACAGAACTCCTGCATGGATTAAAATAACTAAGTATAATAGCTATAATCTCAGAGGGGCTAGTGGTTAAGCTACGCTTGCCGCGGATGGTTCGTGGATGGGTCTATTCATTATATATACCCCCTACGTGCCTCAGAATGGTCCCGGCCGTCTTTTATAGATCGTTAACAGTCGTTATGGGAAGTCGGAAGCCCAAAAAGATTGGCAACCAGTCTTACTAATCCCAAGCCCGGTCAAGCCCCTTACCCAATTACTGGGTGACAAGATACCCTTGTTACCCAGTAATTGGGTTGTTGAGGTCAGATAGGCAGACACTACATGTAAAATACTGGTTAGGCTGGAAGCCTACCCCAAAATCGTTTGAAAAAGGATTATAGAGGTATGAGGAACAGGGTGTAAAGTTCACTCATACTCTAAAGAAAAAGGAGGATCCTCCGACCAAACGTCGTGTTGTGTCTGGCGGGCAACTGCCTGATGATTCATGTCGGGCCGTTGTGTCTATGCTAATTGCGCGGTAAACTCTGCTTGCGAGATGCAGGATTGTGTGCCGTCAGTATGACGCGTTGTTTGGATGTGGCGTTGTAGATACCGCTACGGGTTAAGCAGATTGAATTGCTATATACTCAACTACATTTATTCAGAAACCCGCGCGGTAGAATGTGGATGGACAAGTTTTTAAGCTGACTAAAGTAATTTGCACATATCGACAAAACTGTATAATGAAAAGGAGAACGAACATTATAATATTATGTCATGTTTTACGAGGATAGTAGGTATACTTGCATAAGGTATGGAGCAGGTTATTTATAATTTAATAAATCTTTCAAGAAACACATTAACCATAAATTTAAACACGCCAAAAGCGTGATGGCCTCGTTACCTTTATACTAAGAAAAAACGTGAGACCTGTCTGTAGTATACGAACAAGAAACATAAACCACTCGACGAACTAGCCAAAAAGGATATTCAGGCAATTATTCAGCGCTCACTGGAAGCAAAAACTAGCAAATCACAACTAATCTAGGACATGTGCGAATATCATTAGCACGCCCAAATCAAACATGCGTCTAAGTGCTAAGCAATGTTTTCCTTTAAGAAACTTACATTATACGAACTTAGAAATCAATTTATTGGTGTCAACATGTTTGCTGATCTCTTCAATAAATTCAGTCAACTGATCACAATCTAGGCTCATAGACCTCTCCCTCGTTACGCTATGCTCGCCGATAAATTACAAATTATAAAATCTGTTATTAGTTTCCTTACCAACATTAAGTTAAACATCAACCTGTACCTGAACATAATACCACGCTTGTTATGGTTAGGCACAAGTACCTACACTATGTATAAGAAACCCACATTTCGCCAGTTATCTTCAAGTCCCATGTACAGACGCCAGCACATCAAGCTACTACAATCTGTCAAATTTCTTTAATAGATTTTCAACTTTATCGCTAAAGCATAAGGTTCAAAGTTGATTTGGAAAATTTGGCAGTTTCGGGTAGCTTGATGTACTTTTTTTTTTTTGGGTGGGAAATCATCAAATGACCCCTCCCGCTCTGGGCGGAGCGGAAGGGAGTGTCAGACTCTTACTGACTAAAACCCACCCGTGTTCCTTCAGTTGCCTGTGCCAGGGGCCACGGTATCTCTTTCGAACAACCCGCGACTAGCTTGATGTGCTGACGTCTGTACTTACGGGACAAACATATTGCCATCAACCAGGCAAAAATCCAGACTTCTGGCAGCTACTGAGAATTTTTTAATGGAAAAACCCCGTAACACTTTTCTAGACCCCAGAAACGATCTTAATATATTCAATCGCATAAAAAAACTGGTTTTCTGCATTAGAAACCCCAGATCGAAGAATCATGTCATAAACGAAGCTGAATCACGTGCAAACCATGTCACAATACACCTCTTTCTCTTGAAAACAAAGCTATGTAAAGCAGTGGCATCCGCATTGCTTACGTAACTATTGTATCGTGGTTCAGGGTTCACGCACGCTGACTTTTGGCAAGGCATCAACGCACCAGGTGGCGTGGATCGGGTAGGGTTGTCACGCTTCACGAGTTTTGTGAGCCTTTTCTTTTTGACGTGTGGTTCTTGTCGCTTCAACGCGTTCGGTAAACACAATAGTCTAGAGACTGTAGTAATCGAAGTCAAAGTCAAATAGGCACACAAAAGGCACTTTTGAACGTCAAAAATTACAATAAAGTAGAATTGATTCTAGTCGAGCAGTCTAGTAGAGTAGTGGTGGCCAAGTGGTAACGGCCGCGACTTACGAGTTGTAGGTCGTAGGTTCGAACCCAGACAGGCGCTTTACTTTGTGTAAATTATTTCATCACCACTGCTCTCAAAACGGTGAAGGAAAACATCGTGAGGAAACCGGCATGTCCTAGAACCAAAAATTCGAAGACATGACATCTGCCAATCCGCACTGGGCCCGCGTGGTGGATTACGGCCCACCGAGAGGAGGCCTGTGTCCCAGCAGTGGGAACATTATAGGCTGATTATGGTGGTTATGATTCTAGTCGCCCCTTCCAAAAGGTAGTGTTCGGATGGAGAAGAATGGGCAAGAAACTCCACCGTTAATTTTTTTAAATGTTTTACAGGGTTTTGTGTCATTCATTATATAATTATATGTGAAGACGATGCACCTAGAATAAAATTAGTCTACCACAAAAGGTAAAAAGAATTAAAAATAAAGCAATGATAAGTGAATCAATTAGGTACCTAAGTGTTAGATACACGGTGCTCACATATTTACAAATATTGTAAAAGTAGATGATTTTCCTAGTTTTTTAACATGTCTGTGACTGTAGTCACAGAATGTAAAAATCAATATCATAAAATTTTTAAAAATTTAAATTAAATTAGCAACTAGTGTGATTTTGTCTAGACTCTCTCTAGATTGTCATAAGGAGCAGGACCAGCATGTTTCCAAGCATTCTTATCTTGGATTAATCCTCTAATTTGTAATATCCTTGTTTACAAAGTGTATTAATATGAGTTTTAAATTTTCATTCATCAAATCAAATTCGTAAGTCTGCATACACACGAGCGACGTCAACGACAATTCTGCAGCCGTCGACAACATGCCAATCGTGTATTTGAGAACGTTATTCAAATATTGGAGCCGCATGTTCGTGATTTGCTTTGTTATTGTTAATATTTTTTTAACAGATGGAACCATTCACGGTTGATGTCTTCTTAGTTTATTTATCTATTTCGATAGGTACAAAGTTTTAATAAGGGCCACTTGCTACACATCACATGTCAAGTGAACATACTGACGAACTGACACTTGGCTATCTATACGTTGTAAAATGGGCGTGAAGTAGTGACCAATGTAAACATGCGCAATAATATGTAACTGTCTAGTGTCTACTAATATGGCGTCTCAAGGTTGACAGAGAGAAAACATTTTTGACTTTCAACACTATTAGGTACATAACTTCAAGCATGTACAGACGCCAGCAGGTCAACCTACCCGAAACTTTCAGATTTTCCCAATCAACCTTGAACCTTATGCTTTAGCAATAAAGTCGAAAATCTTTTAAAGAAATCTGACAGATTGTAGTAACTTGATGTGCTGGCGTCTGTACGTTTAATTGAATTATTGCAAACCCTAATAGTACAGTTTTTTATTTCCTTTTCACAATAGACACTACGATAGTTTATCCAACTTAGAAACTACGAGGAATGTGGTCTTTGAAGTATTAAAAATTGAATTAGAAAGATTTGAAGGTTACATTTTGGTTTTGAGCTCTCACTCGTCTAGACTCTAGACGATTGAGAAAGAAGTCTGAGGCGATGAAGTATGAAGTAAGATTTGAAAATGTTACTTTTTGTCCTACTTAGTTTATGTTCAGTTACCTACTTGAGGTTACTATTGAGCAAACTCAAACTCAAAGCATTTATTTCATTAGACCATTTACAGGCACTTTTGAGTTGTCAAGAAGACGGTCAGTCAGAAAATATGAAGCGTTGCCCATTCCAAAGCGTAGGTACCTATGAAGAAGAACGGGCAAGAAACTCCATGGACACTCTTTTAAATTATATTTTCATCGACCCATCTCGGAAAGAGTATTTTTGCTCTTCTATATCTGAGTGCAAAAGCCGTTTTTATCCGCAAGAGGATAAAGTAAATTGAATTTAGAACATCGTGTGCACTAAGTTTGTGAATTCAAAACATCATTAAACCTATTTACTTCTGCCTCCATGGTGCCGCATTTATCATACAACCTTTTTTAATTTGTTAAAAACTCAGACTCGGAACCTTCTTGGTGTACTTTTTTTTAATTTGCATTGCGCGAGCCATTTTCTTTTCATCATATTCTTAAAACCTTGGGTTATAAGCAAAAAACTTGAAAACAAGTGAAAAACCTTAAATAAGTGGATCTAGCGACGAGGAAGTCTATTTGACGCCAACAGAATTGACTGAAACTGTTAATAATGCGCAAATGTGCTTTCTCCCTCAACAATCACGCGAGAAGTATTTGAAACAGTACGATATGTTTAATACGTGGCGACTAGTTAAAGGAGCCAAAACTTTCTCATAAAAAACGTTTTGCTGCCATATTTTATTGAATTATCCGAGACCAAGAAATCAAGCACTCTATGGAGTACGTATCCAATGCTAAAAGCATCAATAAAGATGAAAAAAGACATACATATCGACACCTATCCTAAATTATTGGTATTTTTAAAAAGAGCCTCATCTGGGCATCAACCAAACAAATCGAAGGTTTTCACAGCATCTGAAATTGAAAAGTTTCATAACGAAGCAACTGATTCCGTATATTTGGCGACAAAAGTAAGTCAGTTGCCCATTCAGTATCTATCTTTAAGTATAAAATGGTAAACTGACTGATTGTTGATATATCAGCACACAGCCCAAACCGCTGGTCCTAGAGACATGAAACTTGGAGGGTGTGTTCTTTGTGAAGAGTAAGTATCCACTAAGAAAGGATTTTTCGAAATTCCACCCCTAAGACGTTGAATGGGGGGGGGGAGGGTGAAATTTCACGCGGACGAAGTCGCGGGCAGAAGCTAGTTTAAGTATATTAATCAACTACTTAACATAAACGTACCTACTTAGTAGATGTTGATAGGCATATATTATGCATGCATATCGATTTTATTAATTTATCGACTACAATACTCTTTACGTTACAGGTGTTCTTATTATTGGTATAAACGGTGCATGTCGAACTAATTAACTAACACAACTTAATGTCAAAAACATTGAGAAACATTCAGATGACTTACTATTAATTAATTTACCTAACACAAAGACAAAAAGAGATGGCAACTTCGTCATTCACAAGGAATACGTAACAATTGTTGAGAAATATCAAGCCTTACGCCCGCCCGCCTAACACTCCAATCAATCGTTTTTTTCTACAATATCGCAACGGAAAGTGTGTTAGACAGCTTATATGGGTGCTAATAAAATTGGCAGTATCTCACGAGAAATAGCAACATTTCTTGAACTTCCAGAACCCCTGTTGTATAGGTACGGGTCATTGTTTCCGACGAACTTTAGCCAAACTTTTGGCCGATTCAGGAGCTGCTCTCCTGTCCCTTGAGCGCCATGGAGGCTCCAATGCGGTTGTAGAGGGATACATAGAGGATTCCATCCAAAATAAGTCTAAAATATGTAAAGGCATTGTAGGAGCCATTACACTGAAAGAACCTCAGTCAGATCCTTGGACTGGCCCTTCTACATCAAAAATGAGCCGTTACGAAACACCTAACCATCGCCGTCTCTCGCCAACAGAGACGGAAACCATCGTCAAAGATAACTGTCTGCAGTCTTTGAAAGAAAATCTATAGTAAATGAATGAAGTAATTAATACAAAAAATGTGTGTGGAATAAAACATGCCTTGTCTGTTTTACTTGTACTTACTTTACTTTACTAATTTTATATTTTTTTGCAACAGTTTTCAAGGAATAATCCGGTAATGTTGTTTTTTACCCAAAGGATGTTTGGAATGAAAGTTTTCCTTTTGTAATTAAGTCAACGAAGTGCAACACGTTATGTTATCTTGGCAAGGACGTTGAAAGCCCCACCTTATTGAAATTGGCCGTTCCTGCCTGCGGACACCTGCAGTACCAAAGATATTGCCGACATAAAGCCAATAATAATAATAATTTAAGTATCCGCACTATGGTATCATTTTTTTTTGTACTAGCTGCGCCCCGCGGTTTTAACCGCGTAAATGTCGATCCCGTGGGAATATCGGGATAAAAAGTAGCCTATATGTTAATCCAGGGTGTCAGCTACCTCCATACCAAATTTTAGCAAAATTGGTCCAGCCGTTTGAGCGTGAAGAAGTAACAAACATATAAACACACCCCCCCACACACACACACACTCACAAACTTTCGCCTTTATAATATTAGTGTGATGGTCTGTTCCCACGGATAACGGTATTATGGGGCATAATTCTAAGTATAGATCTGCTGTAAACTTTATAAATGAGCATAATAATAAGAGACAAAATTGAAAATCATCTCATGTAGAAATATATAAAAAAAACAGTTCTAGTATCTATATTTTATTGCTTCATTAGTTTAACGTACTGAGACTGGAGTCATAAATTGGATAATAATCAGCCTATAATGTTCCCACTGCTGGGACACAGGCCTCCTCTCTGTGAGAGGGAGTGGGCCGTAATCTACCACGCGAGCCCAGTGCGGGTTGGTACTAGATTGGGTGCCCAGATCATAACATTGTAACATTGTCGGCGTCGTGTTTCGCTGCGTGGTGCGTGGTGGGTGGTGGTGGTGGCTTTTGTATTAGGACATGGCAGTTTTCGGTAGCAGCCTGGAGGTTTGCCTTTGACTTGTGAGTGGTTGTGGTGGTGGGTAATAAGCTCGCCCCCTTACTACCTAGGTACATGGACCTTAAATTTCACAACAGGTGAAATTTGGCTGTAGTTTAGGTAGGCCCCATGCCCTTGGGATCGGTGAATGCATAAGGAGAGGTGGAACACTGCGGTGGTTTTAGCCGGTAAGAGTCCGGCATGCACCTCTGTCACCCCCACGATGGAGGACGTCCATGAGTATTTCCACCGCACATCAAAAAAAAAAAATGACAGAAGTGAAAACAAAACACAAACAGAATACTTTGCCATCACTCACTGACATATCGGATATACATTAAAACCGAGTACATCCCGAGGACAGCCGAACACATCCGAAGCGGGTATTTTTAAATCGTCTTCTATACAAAACACGCGCGGTGTCGCTTACGGTAACAGTGGCGCGAGGGCAATGATTTTTTCCCATCTCAAAAATGCCTAACACGCCTACGGAAGTTTTCACTTAAAAAAGGCCCCACGTCCTTTGGGAAGTACTTATTCCCCTACGCCTGTCTATGCTTTACGTTTATATAATTCTAATAAAATGCGTATGTCTTGTTCTACACAGCAATTATTATGTAACGAGATACTTCCCTTTTCCCTTACAAAGGCGGACGGAAGCGTGGGCTGCGGTAGAACCTGTGTTGTCTAGATCACTTTCACATAAAGGGATCAGTGTCCACTACCGATAACGATAGGTTTACCTAAGTGCGTTTGGTAACTTTAGTACTGACGTGCGGAATTACGTAATAGAGAAGCATTTTAATAAAATATTGTTTATTTTTCATTAAAATCGGTTTATTCATTTCGAAAAATAAGGGCTTGAAAGTTTGTATGAAATGCCGTACGGCGTAAACGCTCTTAAGGGCTGATTTTTAAATTATCTGATAACTTTTTATGAGGAATAATTTTGAAATTTTGACAGTTATTTCATACGAAAACTGTCAAACGTCAATTTCATTCCTCTAATAAAAGTTATCTAGGAATGGAAATTTTTTAAATATTTTTTTTTTTTTGTATTGCATTGACCATACTTTTTCGAATATTAAGTTTGGCATAATTTTGAATGTATGAATGATGATAATATATTATGGTTAGATAGGGGTGAATACCGAGATAAAGAATAATAGAGTAGTATGGAAGAAAAAGACATGTTGCGTCGACCCCAAATAAATTGGAATAAGGGCAGTAGAATGATGATGTTTGGCATAATTTTACCCCACGTTTATTAGAGAGAGGCTAGACATAGGTAAAGACGTCAGCACATCAAGCTACCCGAAACAGTCAATTTTTGTCAATCAACTTTGAACCTTATGTTTTAGCGATAAAGTTGAAAACCTATTAAAGGAATTTGACAGATCGTAGTAGCTTGATGTGCTGGCGACTGTACCTATAGGTAGTCGCCTGTATTTGGTTGGTCTGTCGATGGGTCATCTTTTCATACCGAGACCCCTCCGTGCCTCGGAAAGCACGTTAAGCCGTTGATCCCGGCTGTCATTTATGGATCTTTGACAGTCGTTACGGATTGTCAGAAGCCCGAAAGTCTGACAACCAGTCTTACCAAGGGGTATCGTATTACCCAGTAACTGAGTTGTGGAGGTCACATAGGCAGTCGTTCCATGTAAAATTCTGGTATTCAACTGCTTCCGGTTAGACTGGAAGCCGACCCCAACATAGTTGGGAAAAGGTTAGGCCTCGTCGTGATCCCCGGGCAACGCCGTGTCTGACCACCGTAACGGAGTGGCAGACCGGCGGCAAAAGTGTGCTGTGACTTGCAGACAAAAGGCGGACGACTGCAAGGATGCCGAAAAAACTAAGGCGAGACGCCTCCGGGCGGTTTTTATCAGAAAGTCCCTCCCAGGACGATCCAAACGGCCCTTCTCAGGGCCTACGCAGTGGCCCTTACCAGGGCCAATCTACCGGCCCCTCTAAGGGCCACGCCGAAGCTGGCCGCGCATCATCCGCGGCCAGCTTATCCAGCCTGCGGGCGGAGTTTTCGGACTCCGACGAGTCCGTCATGGACACGTCGGCGGCCGAAAACGACCGCCTCCAGCGGAAGCGGGCCTACCTGAGGCTCGGGTCCGGGGGCTCCTCGGAGTCGGTGGGCAAGTCGGGGAGGAAGGCGAAGTCAAAAAAGGCTTCGAGTCCTGCTTCGACTCCCACCCACGATGTGGGCCTGGTGGACGCCGAGCGTCAATTAGGCTTGGCAAGGAGGGAGCAGCTCCAGCAGGACCTGGAGGAGAAGGTCGCTGCCAGGGAGCGGCAGGCGCGGGCCGCCAGGTCGAGGGCTGGCTATGGCACGTCTACAGTGCTGTACGCCGACCACTCCCTGGCGGAGCTGGAGCGCATGGCGCTCCAGGACAAGGAGGAGGTACTGGAGGTCGCCTCCAAGTCCTCGAACTTGAAGGGGACCTTCCAGAAGGCCCTCAAATGCCGGGCTGTGAGCATGCACGGCATTGTCCTGGAGCTGATGCAGCGCACAGCCACGGTCGAGACGCGGCAGCTGCAGGCGAAGGTAGATCGCCTGCAGCTGGAGGTCAGCCAGCTGCACCAGAAGCTGGCTGAGGCCACGGCCCGGCACGCCCAACCTGCGCCTGCCCCTGCCCCTGGTCTGGCAGACGGAGGCTCCTCCTCCCCTGGCAGCCTCGTGGAAATAATCCGCGGGGTTGTCATGGAGGAGAGGGCCTTCATCAGGGGCTGCTTCGCGGGCATTGAGGACCGGCTCTTGCCGGAAAAGCGGCTCCGCCCGCCGTTAGCGGCGGATAAGAGTCCGCCACCGACGGAGCCGGTGCCTGTGCCTGCGCAGCCTGTGGGAGACCTGCGATCGGGTGCTCAGACCCAGGCCTCGAAGCCCTCCAAGGGCAAAGGGAAGGGCAAGAGGAGCACTGTGGCCCCTCAAACCCCCACCACAAGCGCGGAGGGAGCGTCTGCCACTCCGGCAGCCCCCCAGAACACGCAGCGGGAGGACGCCATGCTTCCCTCCACCACGCCGTCCAACCAGGCGTGGACGGAGGTGGGCAGGGGGAGAAAGGCCAAAAAGCCCAAGCCCGCTGCGACTGCTTCGGCAGCCCAGAAGGCTCCGGTGGGAGGAAGGAAGTTGGTTCCTCCCAAAACTGCGGCGGTAGTGGTGACCATCACCCCGGAGGCCGCGGAGCGGGGCGAAACGTACGAGTCCGTCCTAAGACGGGCTCGTGCTAACGCGGATCCCTCCCGGCTGGGGATCGGCAACATTACGTGCCGCCGCACCCAGGCCGGAGCCCGAATTTTTGAGTTCGGGGGGGAGCAGCGCGGTGCAAACGCGGACCTCTTTGCAAAAAAGTTGCAAGAGGTCATCGCGGATGTGGCGACGGTCGCCAGACCAGTGAAGACCGCATCCTTGGAGGTGATCGATATGGACGATTCGGTCACCAAAGAGGATGTGGTGGCGGCCGTCGCCGCTGCGGGAGGCTGCAGCGCTAGCGCGGTGAAGGGGGGAGCCATCAGGCCCGGTCGCCGCGGCATGGGCGTCATCCGCGTCGAGTGCCCAGTCGCCGCGGCGGCGGCCGCCCTTAAAGCGACCAAGGGACGGCTGCTCGTGGGCTTCAGCTCGGCTGTGGTCCGGCCGCTTGAGGACAAGCCTGCGCGGTGCTTCAAGTGCTTCGCGCCGGGCCACACCCGATCTACGTGTCCCTCCAAGTCCGACTGGGGAGAGTCTTGCTTCCAGTGCGGACAGGAGGGACACAGGAGTGCCACTTGCAGCGCCGCCACGCCACACTGCCCGGCGTGTGCTGCCAGTAGCCGCCCCGCGGGGCACAGGATGGGGGGCAGGAGTTGCCAGCCGCCCACGAGGAAGGGCATAGTGCCGGCGCAGGTTCGCCCTGCCGCCGCCACCGCCGTTGTCGCCGCCGCTGTAACTCCAGCTCCAGCGGCGGTAGCTGAGGAGGGGGGTGCGATGTCGGAATAATGGTTTCCAATCATCGCATCCTCCAGGCGAACACCAACCACTGCAGAGCGGCCCAGGACCTGCTGGTGCAGACCATGGCTGAGTGGTTGGTGAACGTAGCGGTGGTCGCCGAGCCCTACTCGATCCCCGGCAGTTGGCTGGGTGACGAGGACGGCTTGGTGGCACTAGCGGCGCGGTCCTCCACAGACTCCCCTCCCCTCTCGCTATTAGAGAGGGGACCGGGATACGTGGCCGCCGCGTGGGGAGAGGTAGCCCTCGTGGGCGTTTATTTCTCCCCAAACCGCCCTCTCCAGGACTTCGAGAACTATCTCGGAGTCCTGGCCGCAGTGGTCGGCAGGGCGGCGCCGCGTCAGGTCTCCGTATTGGGAGACCTGAATGCCAAGTCGGTGACCTGGGGCAACCCAGTCACCGACCCTCGCGGGCGGGCGGTGGAGATGTGGGCAGCCTTCTCTGGGCTCTCCCTCCTCAACAGAGGGAACGTCCAGACATGCGTGCGGCGGCGGGGTGGCTCGATAGTGGACGTCACTTTTGCCACCCCTGCGTTGGCCGCGCGCGTGCTGAACTGGCGGGTGGATCTGGTGGAGACCATGTCGGACCACCGCTACGTGCGGTTCGACATCTCCACTGGTGGCCCCGGAGAGACGCGGCCCCCCTCGGGGCGGTCAGCGTTTCCACGGTGGGCTCTCACCCGCCTGGACAGGGAGGCGGCGGCGGAGGCGGCGTTTATCCAGGACTGGTTTTCGCCGCCTTCCGCTGGCCTGGACGTGGACACCGTGGCGAGACACCTGAGGGAGTCTCTGACCGAGGTGTGCAATTCTAGCATGCCTCGGTCAGGCCGACCGCTGCCCAATCGGGCGGTGTACTGGTGGTCGGTGGAGCTGGAGGGGCTTCGAGCGGCGTGCGTGGGGGCCAGGAGGGCCTACGCGCGGAGCCGGCGGCGGCGTCGACGAGACCACGCCCACGAGGACCACCTCTATGAGGTGTACATAGAGGCAAAACTGGTCCTCGAGCGGGCCATCGCCGACGCCAGGGACTCGGCGAGAGCGGAGATGCTGGAGGGTCTCGACAACGATCCCTACGGGAGGCCATACAGGGTGGCGCGCAACAAGCTGCGCCCCTTTGGTCCCCCGGTGGCCGAGACCCTGGAGCCCTCTTTCCTGGATGGGGTGGTTCAGTCCCTGTTCCCGTGCAGGGACAACTTCACCCCACCAGTGATGGACCCTCCGCGGGGGATGGCTCCGCCAGCTGAGGAGGAAGAGGAGGCCCCTCCTGTCACGGAGTCGGAACTCAGCGCGGCGATTGTGCACATCCGCGCCAAGAAGACGGCTCCGGGCCCCGACGGTGTCCCGGCGAGGGTGGTGGCAATTGCCGCCACCCAAATGGAGGAGCGGTTTCGGGACCTCTTTAGCGCATGTCTTGCGTCTGGGAGGTTCCCGAAGCCGTGGAAGGAGGGGCAGTTGTGCCTTCTTCGCAAGGAGGGCCGCCCTGCAGACTCGCCCTCGGCATACCGACCCATCGTCCTGCTCGATGAGGTCGGCAAAATGATCGAGGGGATAATCGCTGCCCGCCTAAAGAGCCACCTGCGGAATGTGGGGCCGGATTTGTCGGACGCTCAGTTTGGTTTTCGGGCTGAGCGTTCCACAGTGGACGCGCTGGCCCGCCTTAAGGGCCAGGTGAAGGAGGCGATGGAGGTGGGGGACGGATTGTTGGCGGTGTCATTCGACATAGCCAACGCCTTCAACTCTGTTCCCCACAGCACCATCCTAGAGGCGCTCCGATTCCACGGGGTGCCTCTATACATGCGGCGTCTACTGGCCAGCTACCTGGAGGATCGGGCGATCGTCCTCGTGAACAGGGCTGGCCAAGTCCGGCGGTACGCAGTCGAGGCCGGCGTTCCACAGGGGTCAGTCGTGGGACCTCTCCTCTGGAACGTCGGATACGACTGGCTCTTGCGGGGAACTCTCCTCCGAGGCACGAGTGTCGTCTGCTACGCGGATGACACTCTCCTCACTGCCCGGGGGGAGAGTTTCAGGGAGGCGGCCAACTTGGCCTCGGCGGGCGGATCCTTGGTCGCAGGGAGGATCCGTCGCCTAGGATTGACGGTGGCGCTGCACAAGACCGAGGCCGTGTTCTTCCACGGGGCTCGGCAGCGCCAACCACCAGACGCCCACATCTTCGTGGAGGGCGTCCGAATCGAGGTCAAGGCCCAGATGAAATATCTGGGCCTTGTACTCGACAGCAGGTGGCGTTTCGGCCCGCATTTTAGCGGGCTATCGACGCGCCTGCTGAAGACTGCGGGCGCCCTCTCGTGGCTGCTCCCCAACTTGGGGGGGCCCAGCGTGAGATGCCGGCAACTCTACGCCGGCATCTTGAGGAGTATGGCCCTTTACGGGGCCCCTATCTGGGAGGACTCCCTCCACAGGAGGGAGAACGCCGCCGCATTGCGGGCCCCCCAAAGGGTCATAGCCCAGCGGGCGGCGAGGGCCTACCGCACGGTCGGCTTCTCCGCGGCATGTGCTCTGGCCGGCACCCCGCCTTGGGAACTCGAGGCGTGGGTGCTCGCCAGAGTATATGAATGGACGGCGGGGCGAAGGGCGAGAGGAGAACGCCCAGCCCCGGAAGAGCGGGAGGCCGTCCGGCGGGAGGCAAAGGACGCCATAGTCGTCCACTGGACGCGGGACCTCGCCGCCGCAGCCTTCGGCCGCCGAACCCTCGACGCGATTGGTCCGGTCCTGCGAGACTGGCTCGAGCGGTCGCACGGGTTCCTCTCCTTCCGTCTGGTGCAGGTGCTGTCCGGACACGGTTGCTTCGGATCGTACCTGCACCGTATCGGGCGGGAGGAGACGCCGTCGTGTCACGACTGTGGCGCGGCGGAGGACACGGCGCAGCACACTCTCGAGGTGTGCCCGTCGTGGTCCGAGCCGCGCCGCAGTCTCACCGCGGCGATCGGAACGGACCTCTCGCTCCCCGGCTTGGTCAACGCCATGCTAGGGGATGAGGGGTCCTGGGCGGCAGTCGCCTCCTTCTGCGAACACGTCATGTCCCAGAAGGAGGCGGCGGAGCGCGTGCGGGAGGAAGACCCTCTCGCGGCGCCGCTCCGAAGGCGGAGGAGGGGTCGAAGAAGACGTCAGTATGACAGTCATCTCCGACTCCTCCCAGGTGGAAGCCAGCAGGCGACGGGTGCGGGGGCACCCTCGCCTGTATTGCACAGACTTCCACCAGTGCCGGACGGGAATGGCCAGGTGTTCCCGGCCATTCCCGTAGCCCCCCAGACGGGGGGACATGCGGGGCCCGCCAGTTAGGCGGGCATGCGCCGGGGGGGTTGTGGATGCAAAGGCTGAGCCGGATTCCCATGACCTCCCCATCAAGGCGATGAGGGAACACCGCTGAGTTTTAGTGGGTATACTGCCACCCTGGCAGGGAGTCCCACATACTCCGTCTCTTCCCCCGACGAGCGGAGATGCGTAACGTCATTTCTCAGCGAAAAAAAAAAAAAAAAAAAAAAAAAGGTGAAGAGCTTTGCTCAACCCACCCACGATGATTTGGTGAAAAAGAAAAGTTTTGAGCCTTCACTGAGAACATAGGTTGTTATTTTCGTTCCCACATTACATTATGTCCTCTACCGGCTTTCGAATTCAATAAAACTAAGTCAAGCAAAGTAACTTAATTGGCTATTAGTTTACATTTGCCACATAAGTTCATAATAGTACATTATGATACATGTGTGCTATGTTGATCATTATACTCGAGGCGATATTATTCGCGCGAGCCGCAGGCGAGAGCGATAAGAAAGCCGAGTGTAGGTATATTGATTAATGCACACGCGTTTCATACGACGTCTTTCAACACACTTGCGAGGAAAAAAGAAACAGACTTAACTTGTATGGAAAATGGCGCGCTGGTTTTGTTTTCCCGCGCGCCGTGCTAGCCAGCACTAGCGATGCGCGCGCAACATTGACTCTCATTTTAAATATATTAGTCTTTGGCACTGACAAAACCGTTAAACAGCCTATAGAAGAAAAAAAAACACAAACTAGCTAATGTTTAGACTGATCGTAGTGTTGTCGTACGTCAAATTGTAATGTATTTAGTATGGAATTAGAAAGTACTATTGGCATCGAGAAATATACATTCGTTCAGTGAGAATCCGCAATAATAGAACGCTAGTCAGGGTCTTTTCCGTTTGGTTTCGGAAGGAACCACGGACTAATTTAAGGTATTCACCTTATTATATATCAAGTTGTATCTTGATCAAATATGATTCGCGACTACCTATAATATATATGTATTTACAGAATTATAGTCATTAGGATTGAATCCTTAAGTTAGACTTTTTTCCATAACAGATTTGTTCTTATGGAACAAATCTAACTTAGAAACATGTATTAATGATTCTAATGATTATAATTCTGTAAAAAGGTACCTGTTATAGCCGCAAATCATATTTTGATCAAGATACAACCTAACACCGACCTGAAAATTGCAAAAACCTAAGAAAATTTGAATTTCGCGGTCGACCACTGCGATGGCATTCACCTTAAATTGTCCGTGGTCCCTGCGCATTCACCTTAAGGTAAATAAATATTAGTTCATTTTGCGACCAAGGACAATCCAGACTATTTAAAAAAAAAGTTAAATATAGCCCGCGGATTTCTTTTGGCATGAAGTCTCTTTGATGAGATTAAAAAAGCGCGCATCTCCGACTAGTAAATAGTTATCTGTGGTATTACAGCACAAGTGGATTAAAGTAAAGAAAAAGCACGCGTTCGTAATACACGCCATTATGGACCTAAAAGCGGTTAAATAAGAGCTACTTTACGACTTTTACGAGCAAGTGTGTTGAAAAATTACTAATATATGAAATGAAATGATTTGAAATGATTTTATTTTTTTTGTAAGTAGGTTTGTACAAACACTTTTACACGTCAATCATGTTTTTTTTTTAAACTAGATGAAGTCGGCGTTTCCTATCTGACTACTCTGAGAAGAAAGGCCGAAACAAACTCAGAGGTCACAGTCTCTTTTAAAGTCCAGACATAATCTTGGTCAGGTTATATGAAGACCATGTAGATCGATGTCTGAGGTGGTCTTTTGAGGAAAGAACCACAAAGATTGAGAGGACCTGTCCAGTCAGTGCACCCATTTGTCAAAAATCGTGCAGCTCAACTCAAGACTTAAGGAGCTCAACGATTCGACGAACAATACCAAAGAAAGGACATTTGGGTAGGCCACATAAATTACTCAAACTGAAAGACCATGAAAAAAAAAACAGAACAGAGAGAATAATAAAAAAATATATATAAGTATGTAAAATGACCCACATCGTCTTCACATTCACAATGAAAAAATAATATAATACTTTACAAAGTAAGCAAATGTCATTGTTTAAAAAAAAATATTCATCAATGTCAATGTGTATAAAAAAAAGAAAAAAATCATTCAAACTGCAGAAATTGGAAGCAGCTCAATCCCAAGCCTTTTTGTCCTCAATATAATCTTTAACGGTATAAAAGGCTTTCTGGCACAACTTACGTTTAATGTATGTATAATAAGCAATTAATTTTATTTACTCGCTTACATAAAACGATGTACAAAATGGCACTTATTAACACAAAATTACGCGACATCTTAATGAGATGCAAAACTATCAGTTACATACCTACCTACATACATACAAGTTTTCCGACCTTAATCAAGTTTAACAGTAATAAATTTCTCTAGTTAGTTTCACACGTACCCACGGATATATAAATGGCGTCGTGTTTATGTTATTTATTACACATTTATTTACTTTTATTGCGAAATATAGTTGCTCGATTTTGGGTAATAAAAATTAGAAGATTATGCAAATTTCAGCAATAATTATAATTATATCCTAATTGGAAACGCTTAATTTTTATAGCGTTTCGTACTCGATTTTATCTAGATTCAATTAGCATAATAAATTATTACGTAAATAGATTGGTACTCTTATAGCCCTGAGTTAGGTGATCAGATCATGATGATGGTTAGATGATCAGACAAAACATGGTACGGATTTTCTTAAGGTGCTTTGTTTATCTTCAGTTAGCTATTTAATCATAATCTTAATCAATTTTTATTTGTGTAACATAGGTAGTGAATACAGTTCTTAAATAATTTATGTAACGAGAGTGTCTGGGGACCTTTTAGAATAGAAGGTGTTCTACAGAACGGTCCCCCGACTTCCATATGAATTTATCCGTTTTAGTCTCGTTACATAATTTCTTAAAGTCGGGGGTTTTTAAATTATTTTATCCTTTTCCAATTACCTACATTTAACCGTCGTGGGTTTTTTCAACATTTTTAATTTTGATTTTTATATCAAACTTTTTAAAGAGCATATGTTCATTAAACATAATATGTAGTAGGTAAAATAAAATATAATACTACAGCGCCTCCTAGTGATTTTCCACCGTAACATCTATTTAAGATTCCTCACTAATCAACCACAAGCCCATAATTGATGATGAAAACCGCATCCAAATCGGACTAGTAGTTTTGGTTTTGCACAAACAAATGTTTACTGCAGCGCCCCTGGCGAGATGTCACCGTACCACCTATCTAAGAACATGCACCAATCAAATCCAAACCCATCACTGAAAACCGCATCAAAATGAGACTAGTAGTTTTGGAGATAAATGGCAACATTGCACACACATCCTCTCACCCCAAACGCATATATCGTCTCCGTACCGTCCGCGTCGTGGGTAAAATAATTTTACCCAAAAAAAAACAGATTTTTTTTATCCATTAGGTCTGTAGAGAGTAGAGTTTCGCTAGCTAATTTAATTTGACCCTGTATATGTAGAACAAAACAAATCTGCCTTTCTAATATTTTTAAGAACTTACTTTAACAGCAAAAAACGAATGAATACCTTTTCAAACTGATTGACAGTAAGCTTGTTTCTGAAGAGATTTTTCTTGACACCCTACTAAATGAAGAATCGCCAACCAATTAATTCTCAAATCAAATGACACGGAAATCGTAATTAATAAAATTTATCTAAGCTTAAGTTGTTCGCGAAAGTTGTTCCAACCAGAAATAATATGAAATAGGACTCGTATAAGGCCATTTTATAATTAATGGCTATTACGTGTATTAGAGATGCGTTACAGATGTGCGGACCGGTATCTATTAATAGAGATTAAACAACTTGTACGGAGAATATAGGATGTGACAATTACTAATGATGTGATTTAGATAAGGAGATGTTTATTTTATTTGGATTTTCTATTTTTTTTTTTAAGTGAAAACTTTTTTTGGCGCGTTGGGCGATTTTTGAGATGGGAAAAAACCAATGAACTTGCGACACTGTTACCGTAACCGACACCTCTATTTTTTTCTCATTTTCCGGATTGTAGCTGAGGTACAATCTTATGAAGGCACCGTTCGTATTGCTTGGACACTGGCATATATCTAGCTGTTCCCACTGCGATAAAATCAAAGTGTGATGAAAAAATGACTGAAGCCAGGAGACTGAATAGGATGACTATTAAGGGCGAATTTCAACAAATTATATACCTAGAATAAATTTTATCCTGGGAATAAATTTTGAATTTTTTACTGTTTTTCCGTAGTAGAACTGTGAGGCGTCAATTTTATTCCTCGGATAAAAGATATCTGACTTTCGTAAAATCAGCCCTTAAACGGTCAATACTTACTCCACAGTATGAACCACATTAAGAGGACACTGCCTTCGACAGTATCATTTTATCTCGTAGGTACCTAAATTGGAATAAAGTGTGATCACCATCCTTAAGCTAGAGCATATGGATGGTGATCACATGGTGGTGGTATATGGATTTTTATTGTCAAAGAAGCCATGGAAATGTCAAGGGTAGACCCTTGACATTTCCATGGCTTCTCTGACAATAAAAATATAGGTACATAATTTAAAAAATAGTCACACTTTATCGAATAAATCGACAAATTGGTAATATTATAAATTGGTAATATAATATAATCTAAAATAACCAAATTTAGCACAAAATTGCTTAAACATAAGTATAGAATTATGTGTTTCTCTTGTATTTAAATGCATTCGAATGCAACGAAAAAGGTTAGTAACACAAATATTTAAAAAAAAATGCTAATTTTCAAAATTAATGAGATCCTTGGTATATGTTTAGCATTTCTTTACATAATTATGTTATTCCAAAGTGAATAGTCACATAATTTTATAGATTTTAAATACTATGCACATTTTGTAGACTTTATACACTATGCAGATTTTTGCATTTTTACATACAGAAAGTCCCTCTTGTTACTTCTTCTCTGTATCGGCTCAGCTGCAGGTCTCTCCAATAAAAGAGACTTTTGAAAAAGTCTAATTAAAAAGTCATAAATCGAGGTTTGGATCTCGCTTATTTCTTCCTCCAATATTGGACCAATTTAAAAGATATTTTCATAAACTGAATAAGAAGGACTGTGTCCCTATGTTTTTCTTTTTCATTCGCGTGGATGTCGGAAAACAATAACATGACTCTTTACAATTTTTTTGATTTCTAAAATAAAAGTTACTCCTTATAACATCAGCTATCTGCCAGGGAAAGTCCCATCAAAATCGGTCCAACCATTTTGGAGATTAGCCGGAACAAACAGACAAAAAATTTAAAATTTGTTTTATTTTCTGTTATAAGTACCGCATAGGTATACTTTCATATAATATGCATTTAGTAAAAAAAAAATATCTTTATTTCAGACCTGAAAGTCCATAAGTTATTAGTTGTTAGTAACAGATTGTGCTTATATAATAATAATAATAATAATCATTTTATTTTCAGGCAACTAAGGCCCATAGATAAAATACACAAAATAATCTTATAAAAATAATAAACTAATACATAATTAAAAACCTTAAAACTATGAACTATACACGTAACATCGGCGTCGTGTTTCGCTGCGTGGTGTCGCGTAACCTTCCACGGAAACGTCGATATACGACACCTTTCGGCCAAAAGTCCTCTTTCAGACAGGTCTGTAGATGTTGGGTTGGAACTCGTACCACAAAAGACTTGAAGTTGATGTTGTGGCGCGATTCCAACCTTTCGACCCTCAGAGTCCAATTGGTCTTCACCTTCAAATACTGCACGACTTCCTCAATTGTCGTTGAGTGATGCAGACGTGAAAGGTACAGCTGCGTCGTAGGCACAGCAGGGCGCAGCAGCATGTTGGGTCCACTCAGTGCGGTGCCACGCAGGTTACGAGAACAGGGCTTCTTCTTCTTCCTTTCCACTTTCGTGAAACCCTCCTCATCAACCTGGCCGGCTCTTGGCAAAGAGCAACGGACCGCAGTCAGGGCAGGTTGAGCACCCTTTACCAGTTTTTCCCCTTTTCTGGTTTGTCGCTTAGGCTGCGACGCATCTGATTTGCCGCTGGTGACAATAGCAGCGTAGGCACGTTTAGGGGTCGACGTACCTACTCGTGACGTTTCCGCAGCCGGTGTTGTGGCGCGGGCGACGGCGGCGGCGGGCGGCGCTTGCTCAGCGTTATCGGCAGCTGGTGACGCACTTGTGTTCGCCGATTCAAAACTGCCGACGGATGCATTTTGCGCCCCTCGTCGTGTGTTCACCTTTGAGGCCTCAGGTGACCCAATTACCGAACCAATGTTGCGCAATGATACTATTTCTGCACGTAGTTCAGTATTGGTTTTTTCCGATACCTCCATTCTGGACTGCATCTTGGTCATCTCCGCCTTCAAGGAAGTGATGTCCTTTAGCAGCCGCGTAACGTCGACGTGATCGAACGTGACGGGGGGCAGTTTACTTAGCTGCTTCGCCACGAAATCTTTCACGTCGTCCGGGTCAGTCTTCTTCAACATATCGATGATATCTTGAATACTCTTCTCGGTTCCATCTCTGCGGCGAGACGGCATCTGGTCGAGTTTCCCAAGTGACTGGAACAGTAACAGTTTTCCGCTGCTGATCTCGTCCTCCTTGTAATTCGACCGGCATATCTGCAAGATGCTCACCTCGTCCATGTAGTCGATAGCATGGACCAGGAATGCCAGCAATTCATTGACTATGAGTTGTTTGGAACTCATAGTGTTTACGGGCAGCGGCTATTGCCGCGCAACACGCGAATAAAATTCGTGCCGTGCACAGTGAAAACACGTCCGTGTTCGAGCGCGCATCGCACTGCTATGATATATGCTATATTAGTGTTGTTAGTAGGTACTTCATTTCAAACCTATTGCTATTTCCACCCAGTGCCTCTGGATGGGGCAGTCTGGTCTGCCAGCAATCATTTTCAGGATACTGTTACGAGTGTTACGCAAGCGTTGCAGTAAGGAAGCCGCTTTCTTACGCATGATGGCGTGAAAGCCATCCGTGTGAACTGCAGCAAACATTCCAGATGCACTACAACGCCGCGGCAACTGCAACAGCATCCTGAAAGCGTTGTTGTAGCTGTTATTTAGACATTACAATATGCTGATGCCTCGAGTATCATGTAAAGTCACGAGCACTAATATGTCAACACTTGGCAACTTTCAATTGCGATTTTTTCGTGAAATGACGATTGCAACGTTGAAATACGACACTTTACATAAACCTATGGATTCGAAAATACTATGTTCGTAATAACATAAAATTTCATTAAAAAATTAAGGAGACAATTGCCTTTGAATAAAGCCAAGTGTATAGGTACATACTTATGCTCGTGACTGTACCAAGCACTACTGCTCAGCTAGTGGTTGCAAGCACTACTGCTGTACATGAGGCCCTGGGTTCTACTCCCGGATCGTGCAAAGTGTTATTGTGTTTTCCATCTGGAATTTCTCAGTAGCAGCCCGAAGTCTGGATTTGTGCCCGGTTGCCCCTAGCTGTTACATGGGACTAAAACATAACTGGAAAAAAAATATAACCTACCACTGTTTGTCTCTGCATCACCCAAAGGTTGACTGGTAGAAAATGCCTATGGCATTAAGTCCGCCTCTGTACAGTCACGAGCAAAAGTATGTATACACTTGGCATTATTCAAAGGCGATTTTCCCCTTTATTTTTGAACGAAATTTTATATTAGCAGGAACATAGTATTTTCGAACCCATAGGTATATGTAAAGTGTCGTATTTCAACGTTGCATTCGTTATTTCGTGAAAAAATCCCAATTTAAAGTTGCCAAGTGTTAACATACCTACCTATTGGTGCTCGTGACTGTACATTTACCTATGTGCTTGAAGTATTGTATAAAATAAATAAATAAACTGGAAAAATGTGGTTGTACCTATAGGTGTACCTCTGCCTAACCCTTCGGGGAACACAAGCGGTATGATAGGTCATCTTTTCTTTTTTCTTTGCTTTTCTTTTCTTTTTTTTTCTTTTCGTTTCTTTTCTTTTTATCTTTCTTTCTTTCATTTTTCTTTTCATGTTATGTTCTGATGAGCTAGCTTCTGGCGTTTGATAAGATCTTAACTATCTCAAACGACAAGAACAAACAACATAAATTTAATATCTAGGCTACTTTTCATCTCCGCCATTACGAACAGTTGCTCTTCTTCATAAAACCCGTCCTATAAACACACCCGTAATAATATATTACACAACAAACATAGGTGAACACTCAAAACAGGTGCGTCTGATTGCGTATCTTACACATGATACAAATAAAACGCGAGGCAATTGAGTAAGCACGCAGCTTCCTTTCACTGCTGATATAAGGTGTCCGAACTCTAGTGATAACAGTAGAGGTGGGCCAAAGTTCCGTATTTGTTCGGTTTAATATTCGGCAATCCGTGAGCGCCGGATAAAAAAAATATATGAAGCCTATTAGGCTTGATGAATTTTGATGTTCTGGTGGATGGAACCTTAATTATAGGCACCCTGTGTATATGTGGTAGCAGAAAGCATGGCAAAAGATAAAAATGTATGTTGAAACGCATCCTAAATTTAGGTACTGCAATAAAACCTGAACACACAGATTATAATATAACGCAGAACTTACATCTCTCCTACTAAATGGTAATAATCGTAACCTATGATAATAGTGAAAGAAATACTTTTGCAAAGACTTTCAGCATTGAGAAACCACAAAAGTCGCGATCCTAGTAGCCAAGCTTCGTCGACTTTGCCGAAAGTTTCGGCCTAAACCATGACCTTGTGTCAACCTCTACTGATAACTGCTACACCACGACGGTGATTACGCTATTTCTCACGTCCATCATACGGATAATTTCGCTCAATTTATTAACCGCGCCTGCGCATCGTTTTTTATAAGAACGTGTTTTGACTAGTCTTGTCGTAAATTATCTTGTACAGACTTTTATTACTCTAAGAATTTAATTTCATAAGTTTGGGTGTGCTAACGCTAGCATTCTTATAAGACCTCTCCTTCGTGACGTGATAAAGTTAGGTCAACTTTGTCATGTGACTAAAAGGTTGCTTTTCAAAATAATTTGCATAGTTGTTTTAAGTATTTTTGGTATATAAATTTTTTGGAGACTAGAATGTTGCAAGAATATCTACTAAAGTCATTGAAACAAGGTGTCTTAGGGCGAATTTCACCAAACAGTTATAACTAGAATAAGTCTTACCTTGAAAATATTTTTTTAATTTTTGTCAGTTTCATATTAGAACTGTCAGACGTCAACTTTATTCCACAGATAAAAGATATCTGACTTTGGTAAATTCAGCCCTAAATTACATTAATAAGCCACACAAGAATATTTTCTACAATATCTAACTTCAGGTTCATAATTATACCGTCGAGTTTCTCTTTCTTTATAGCTAAGATAGGCTGTGCTGTGCAGCTTATCTTTATTATATCTGGTTTAGTAGACATTTTCACTATCGGAACATATAAAAATATTTAAACTATATTTTCGTATCCTCCAAAGATCCTATATCCTTATCTAATGTTACTAGCCTTTGTATTGTCCCACTGCAAAGGCCTCTCTCTCCGTTTTCCACACAACTCTGTCTTTTTCTAGTCGGGGCCAGTCCTTTCTGTGGAGTCAAGCTCGTTCCGCCATCTTTGTCTCAGCCTGCCGCGATGTCTTCCTATCCCGACCGACCGACACAACACCGACTATCCTACACCGTCTAACATAATAATGAACAATCATCAGCACACTTCCCCAAAAAAACAATTTCCCACCTACTGCGACATCTGAACATCCGCCTCGTTTTCACGTACCATTGAGGAAACTTACATCTATACACCGTAAGAGCTATTGTTGCTTGCAGCGCTCGGTCGCTATAGTAACGTTTGCTAACAGTCAATGGTCATCGTGTGCACGGGATTTTATCTTCAAATTGGGCAGATGTAAGTTTCCTACAATCATTCGAAAACCTTGTACCACATTAGTAACAAGTGAGCAAGACAAATGGAGGGCGTGAAAGAAATCAATTTGAAAGAACAAAAGCACCCGTATTATGCAAACTAAGTATTACTTTAAACCTGCACACAAAGGTATAGATAGAAAATAATACCTGGCTGCATTGTGTTCCCAGCAAATACCAGTAATCCTGTAAGGAAAATTAATATTACCTCAGGGTTCTGCCTACCATTCTACGGTCTAATGGTTTGAATAGCGCAAACAATTTAGGGCAGCCCAGCCTACTGTTCTCGAAGTTCGGAGTAAATTATAGAGTGCAAGCGTTGCGTACAAACACGTTATATCATCTTTGTGAAATTGGTTTGTTTTTGTTGGTATTTGATCTAAATACCAGAAATACGTTGCGCTGTTATTACCATGGTTGTTGGTAAACGAATAGGCATTAATTACTGAGAGTTCCAAGAAAAATCTTTGGGAGTACAGGAGCCATCGTAAAAGCTTCATCATCATCCGGAAAGTATTATTGAAAAGTACTTAATCACTATTCACCACTAGACCCTCAAGTCTAGTACCAACTTGATGGAGTTTACGCACCTTAGGAATTGGCCAGGACAATAAGGATAAAGGACATGAGTGATGATGATCACGTGACCAGCGAAAATAGTTAGATGATGAAATAAAAAACGTGATAAAACCATGCAACATTTATTTCCAAACAAAAATCAATAGCGTAACTGACAACAAAATTAATGTAAAACATTATGGATACAGAACTAATAACTATACAATCTCCCATTGCAATAAATATCTGTGGTTAACGTAATGGCAACTATATGTCCGACAAATAACTATATCAGCCGGTCGATTCTGTAAAAATCTCACCGTGAAAACTTAGGTGAAGTGAGTTTGTTTTTGCTAGGAATTGACACTATTGACAGCTCACTCCACGCTCACTTCACCTAAGTTTTCACGGTGAGATTTTTACAGAATAGCACCGCAGTTCTACTTAGGCGCTTACAGCTAGATACGGCTATAGTTTACCATAAGTATTACGACTAGCCGAATATGCGTTCTTGTAACTTGAGCTGGACTCAGACGGCGGTCCAGTATATTCACTAGTATGAACGATATCATTTTCCTCCTTTGGAACACTCTGGGATATAGGACCTTGCAACTTTTCATACTCAGTCGTCGATCCTTGCGGAACGTACTGAACGTTGTATTTACTTTGAGAATTCGTAGGATAGTAGTTATAGAAGCTCTGAACAGGGTTTTGATAAAGAAGATTGTTATAAGGAGAAGGATTTGGCTGAGCAAACAACAGCATAGTCGATGGCTGACCCAAGTAAGACCCACCAAGAGACAAAGGCTGGTAACTAGGCATGTTATAATGCCCCTGGGGCAACTGATTAATCAAAGGGTTCTGATGAGGATTTATCTGGCTTGTAGGATTAGGTGAGAACAATTGAGGAGCATAGGGAACAATAGGCTGAGTTGGATAGCTAGTAGGCTGCTGTAGGAAAGCCAACTGAATATTCCCACTTGCCTTCGAAGGCACCATTTGGTATTTGGACTGGTAACCAGGATTTGGTACGAAGTTCAGTGGTACGAACTGGGAAGTGGTAGGTGGTGGTAACAGGTTTATCTGAGGTTGCTGTTGCTGCGAGCCGTACGAGGATGATGATGGTTCGCTCTGTGTACTTGGTGAGGAATAATACTGGCTGCTCCCTTGACTCGGGTAGAACGAATTTGGCACTTGAGATTGGTAAGACGATGTGCTGGTCGAACCACTTTGAGAACTAGGGTTCTGTGTGTAAATACTGTAGGTGTAATCTTGTTTCTGTGCTCCGGTTGGGATAGCGTTTATACTCGTCCCCTTTCCAGCGTTCCTTTTCTTCTGCTCAACATCCTCGACATCGGTACAGCATACCAGTGTAGCGAAAGCGACGAAAATCTGAAATAAATTACAGCACAATCAATCACATTATTTCTACTATCACGAAGAAGGCTATCAATCAGCTACCTCGTTATCGCAATACATATTTATTTCGCATCATACAATAAAATGAGAGCGTTTACTTTTTGCTTCAACGAGTTGTAATAAATGACTTCAGAAGAAACGCCCGAAACATTTATCTGCTTACAATTTTAACGCTTGTTAATACTTGTTAGTATCATTACATTAGGCAGTAAACTCACCAAAAGCTCCCATTTCGCCATTTTGTATAACGTATGCAGCAACGCGTGTCTCTATGAATATAATTACATTATATACTTGAGAGGAAAACGCGTATTGCGAAAGGAAAAGTGTTCTATTCACCGGGGCTAGCGGAAAAGTGCAAGACGGTATCAAGTTCATGCATTTATATGAGCGGCCGTGGACAACTTTCCTTAGCTCCAGATCACAGCGAGGGAAGTGACCGCTCGATAGGTCTTTGTCCTGTATTGGAACGTATCCAGTTTACTCTGATAGTGTCAGTTTCCTACCGCGGCAAGCGGAAATGCGTTGCGTTCATACCTTCATATTTCTCTCTTTAGAAGTCTAAAGTAATCGTGTTTGGTTCTGGCGTATAAATTAGAGCGAATCTCGCATTGCTTTGCCAACTATGTATTGGAACGTGATTTATTATCGACAACATCTCTATTACGTTGTAAGGGTTCAATTACTGACAAAAACTTAATTCCCTTTCACATTTCACTCGAGTTACAAAACTAACCAAAAAGACAAAAAGCTAAAGGAATTTGTATCAGATTAAAATCTTAAAAAAGCTTAAGCGCATTACGTAACTTTATCTAAACAAAACTGTTTACAATAACCAACGATGCGGAACTACCAACAAGATCATCTCGATAAAAAATCAAGCACCTACCGGACCATGTCCTTTCTTTGATATTGCTCGTCTAGTCGTTGAATTCCTTAATTTCTGAGTTGAGCTACATGATGACTGACAAATGCGTGCACTGACTGACTGAACAGGTCCACTCAAATCTGTGTGGTTATTTCGTCAAAAGACTATCTCAGACACTAATCTGCATGGTCCTCATATGTCTAAGAAATTAATGGACTTTAAAAGAGACTGTGACCTCTGAATTTGATTCGGTCTCACAGTAGTTTTCAAAAATAATTTATTTTTGAATTGTGTTTTTTTGTAATCAATTTACAGAAATAAATATCATTTTATAATCACAAATCGAACAAGTTCTAAGGAAGTTCATTATCGCGAACCACGTGCAAGTAAAAGGGTTCTCGAAGTATCTCACGAGCTTTCTACTGCGCCTGCGCGAATTAACTCTAATTGTGGCTAGCAGGTAGCTACTAATGAAAATTGCAGAACACCGCTCCTTTCGACGCAATTGAAGGTTATGTAACACGTGTTATATATAGTTCTGTGGGAACGGAGGCAAAAAGCTGTTTGTTTTCCTGTGTCCTTGTATGTGTGTGGTGATGTGTCAATGTTGGAACTCTTGGAACCCAGCTATTGACCGCGATTTCGTTTATGTCTAAACTTAGATTCCCCGTTTTGGCCCTGCTTGCTCTTCCACACATATTCTACACCAAATTCCTTTTATCGTCAAAATTCTTTTAAATTATGATTTTATCTTTTCTATTCTGCCGGCGAGACTGGCAAGAAAAAGTTTTGTATACGTATAGTAGGTACCTACAAATATAATATAAGTATTTGTGCTAGAAATGCTACATTATCAGACTGTTCGTATTTAAATTCTTGTACTGCTCCTCCATCCTAAATAAAGTGCACAACATATGTAGTTGCTCTTTATCTTTCCGTTAATCCACTCTTCACTTAGATGACACAGTTCAACACCTCTGCTTGTCTCGTAATCTATAGAGAGCTCGCTAGAGATGATGGTCGGCCTCAATTATAATATATTAAAGATGTCCCCAATCAATCAAGTTATGCCTGTGCTCTAAGTACCAATATGATTGATCTTACGCAACTTTTGACAGGATGTTAACATAATCTTAGAATATATAAGCCCTGAACATCGCAATTGATATAAAATGTCTATAGGTACTTACGTACCGGAAGCTCCCACGTAACTAAGTGGTTATTTCCACCATCGTCAATCAATAAATGATGTCAAAAATTATATAAATTATAAATTGATTCAAATCTGTATAATTTCTGAATTCCTTCATTCGAGAGGAGACGTCAGTCAATACAATTTGCAAAATATGCAAATCAATATTCTAGCCTCTGGGTATCTTCTGTAGCGTGCATTATAAGGTCGTCTGGCACAACAAACTACATTAGACGAAGACTTTCATAATATGCAAGAATCTCGTAAACTGCAAGACCATGATAATTATTTTTACTGCCCGTGACTTCGTCCGCGTGAAATTTCTTGTTCTAACATAAAATACATCCTTGGACACTCAGCAATACTGTAGCTTCCCAATAGTGAAAGAATTTTCGGAATCGGATCAGTAGTTCTGAAGATTACCCCTACATACAAACTGACAAATTTTACCTCTTTATAATATTAGTAGGTATAGAAGACAAATACACGTATGATTATTGTAAATTTCCAAAAAAAATTGAAACGTCTTACTCCCAAACTAGGATTACTAGTAAAATTGATGTTTTCTCGTAAACATCACCGTAACTAATTCTTTCCATCCCAACAATGCTACAAAGCACGACTTTACCGGATAGAAAACTTAGAAATTGACAATAAATACACACCTGTGCATGCATGGCCTTTCAGACTAATCCAATGATTGCACCAGGAGCGCAACACATACTAATACGTAGTACCATTCTCTTCTCTCCTAATGACTTTAATAGCCAAGCATTGTCGTAAATCAAACAATAATGGACTATGATTAATTAGTTAAGTGCAGAAAAATAAAGATATTAAATTGTTACAAGATGTTCGTAACAAATGAAGACGTTGTTAATTTGGAAAACAATTATTTGCTGTTTTAATAGCAGGATTGTTGTGCAAAAAATATGTTTCTTTTTCTCCACTGGTGTTGGTAAGATTTTAATGAGAATAGCTCGTTAGTTGGTAAAAATTATAAATTCGTAACATCACTGCCTACACGTGGAGTGCCGAACTTTTTTAAGTATCGTCAATTGAGGAAGCTCTTTGCTGAAAGGTTCACGGTTGAATGAATGATCAATGTCAACTGACAATAGCAGCAGTTTACTCGTGCTTGACAATTTGTCATTTGCTTTCGTCTACCGTATGCCCAATGAGCTGTGGGTCAAAATTACCACTACGTAGAGCTCTACCCCGGCCAGAAGGTGTCGCGGCAGACCCCATAGAAGATGGCGGGGCGAGCTGGAGAATACAAACGACCAGAGGTCCACTTTAGCCCTGGTTCGAAATAGCTGGAAGTTATGTGGAGAGGCTTTTGCCCAGCTGTGGGATGATGCAGGCTAACAGTAACAGTAGTCAGTAGTTTCGTTCGATAAACTGGCCCTAAATCAGGTAAATACGACAACGCATCACACAATCAAAAAACAATTGAAGGCAGAAAGTTTACAAAGAAAATAATTAAATGTTTTATTAACAAGAGTTAAATTATTTATCAGTTTCATTAGCTAAAAGTCCTAGGAGCTTCTATCACGCCAAATCTCCAATTTACTACCTACCTCTATATACTACTGCTTACCCTAATAGATCATAAAGATTCATACTTTGTATGCAACACTTTATATTAGCGCCATCTGTGGTGATCTAGCAAAATGTTGTGTCGCGTATCGATCCTTTCACCTGCAATGAATGGTTCTACAAAACACCAGTTTCTATAGAAAATGTACCTAGGTGTTCTTATAAGGAATACGTTCGATTTTGTATAGATGGTGTTGTTTATGAATAACGCAAAAACAAATAGTTTCTTTTTTCGGGACAAAAATGCATAGCTAGTTGTAAAACTGTCACCACGATTTCCGAATAGTGAAGCTTGTTTTAAACGACCAGAAGGCCAATTCCCGAAATTAAAAACGTTCAAAATCTAGTCGCAATCTCATCTCAGCGACAGTCAATGTCAAAAATGTAGGGAAATTAGAGGCATTTTTGACAGATTGAGACAGTGATCAGACTGTGAACCTTCTTAAAATTACGAGAATTGTCACCAATACGAGAAATGATGATCACATAGGTACAGATACTACGTATATGAAAGACTGAACTAACCATATAGACATAACTTTTCTTTATTAGGTGCTATATGTAGGTATGTAGTCTGTCTCATACCTAGTCTTTAAACAGTATAATCAGCCTATACTGTTCCCACTGCTGGTCTGCTGGGACACAGGCCTAACCCCTGTGAGAGTGAGAGGGCCATATACCACCACGCGGGCCCAAAACGTGGGTTGGTCGATAGGAAGACTACCTACTAAAATATAGTAAAGTAATTAAGTAGGTACTGTGAAGGGCTTGATGAGCCCTTCAAAGTAATTAAACACCCATAGGATTTCTTAATAGAACAATGTTACAAATTCCCATCTAAACTAGCACTGACTTATCTAAATAAAAAACCTAATAAAATATCTGACACCCTGTTCCAAGCTTGCTTGAATGTTCGAATGTAACCCACGCTAAATTATAGCCAGCCTGCACTGCATAAGGTTAGGCTCTACAGTACCACCTCCAGACTCCAGACCATCCATCCATCCATCCAACATTTCCGTCCGACATTTAAACAGATTCCAATGTATCTCATGTGATCATTTAGAACATTTCATTAACATATATCTTTGTAAGTATAGCAATTAAATAAGCTTCAAGTACACATAAACAGGAACTTATTCTCAGGCTTTACTGACAAGACAATCTACCTTTCATTGAACTGTCATGTATTTCCTTAGATCTAGCATTTAGTGTCAATTACGAGATCACAAGCCAGATTACGATAAATCTAAGTGCATCGTAAGTTCTGGTCTAGTTAGACCCAAGTACTATATCTAAGCTTTAATGAAGTACCGCGAGGGCCAGGTTAAGTTTAAGACCAACTATTTCTTGAGCTAAGAGGTCCTATTTCGTACTAGGGAAGGTAAGTAGTTAGAGGTAACAGTAGGTACTCATGCAACTTTTACATTTGCATATGCACTTTTTTAATTAATAACAACACTGAGAGAGAAACATCGAGAGAAGAGTTGATCAAGTCTGGAGCCGCCAACACAAAGTCAGCCTCAGCAAATTTGTTTAATCGTAATTAACTTAGGTATGTTACTTCTCATTATGAGAAGAGGACTGCCTCGTACTGAGGAAAGAAAGAAAACACTTCCATATAGGTTCTCTTTTTAATAGTAGGCAAATCAAGTGAACATTCTAATAGTAGGTTATAAGTAAATCATGCCTAAATAGGTAATTTATGGATCCACGTCAGTCATCGTTGTAGTTTGATTGGCTTAGATGTAACAGCTCATAAAGCTGTTACTCATTATTCAGAACGTACAGGATTACATCGAATAAGGAAACATCAACATTAGTTTGGTAAACTTTAACGAAACTACAAAATCATCATTATTTCAGCCGAAAGGCGTCCACTGCTGGACATAGGCCTCCCCAAACCACCTCCACTTCAACCGGTTTTGTGCTTTTCGCATCCAACGGGTTCCTGCGGCTTTTACAAGGTCGTCGGTCCACCTTGTGGAGGCCTTCAAACGCTACGTCTTCTAATTCGCGGTCTCCACTCAAGAACACGTCTACCCCTGCTACCCCAACGGTCATCGGTTCTACGGCTAATATGGCCGGCCCATTGCCACTTCAGCTTGCTTTTTCTGTGAGCTATGTCGACCACTTTGGTTCTCTGCCGGATCACCTCGTTACGGATTCGATCCCTGAGAGAGACTCCAAGCATAGCCCGTTCCATAGCTCACTGTGCGACCTTGAATTTATGGACCAGCCGAACCGTGAGTGTCCACGCGTGAGTGTGGCTCCGTAAGTCATAAGTAGCAGGACGCACTACGAGTAAGCGACGAGAAGACTCGACGAAGCTTCCCAAATTTTGCCCAATTAGCAACGCACTCCGGACCCACCATACCCCTGGCCATACATCTGGGGGTAGGATGGGACCGAACCATACCACCATAGTAGTGTTGGGATTTGAAAAATTGTAAAACAATATTGGTCCAAATACTATTATTATTCAACTTAAACTAAAAACACTTCCAAATATAATAACCTACATTCTTAATTTGCCTAATGCATGGTGATTTCCGTACGTAATATACTGGCTTCTCGTTAATTACCGGCGGTGGGACAGGTGGCTAAGATACATTTGCATTATTTTAACTCCAAAAATGGCAAATTTCCACTTTCATCTTTCTATATTAGTACACGTGTTTAGTATTCAAACAAACAAGATCTTGATGTTATTTCAAGATATCAGTGCCTTCTCTTGTAAAATTATCTTATCATAGAACCATTTGCATTTTAACATTCAAACTATAACACGCAAGCAAAGAAATATAAGTAACTAGAAATGCGAAAAAAATAAATAAAGATTTTAAACGTCAACCATATTTTAACGTCAATATTTGGTTGGCAGCATCATCAGTCATTTTCTTCAGATATTCATGAGATATTCTTATTTATTTATTATGGCACTCCAACGATTAATTAAAAAACATTATCAGATAATCTATAAAGTCTTATTATATAATTACAACAGCGAACTTGTTAATTAAAGATGTGCACAGCACTTACAAAGTTTGCTTATTTTATTTAACTAGATATTTATAAAGATAATCATAAAATCAAATTCTTGTAGCATACAGATTGAAAAGTTATGATAGACTAGCTGCGCCCCGCAGTTTCACCCGCGTAAATGTCGATCCCGTAGGAATATCGGGATAAAAAGATCATACGAGTAGGTACTATGTTTTATTTTATCGTATTTTACTCATATTACCACTGATTGTTAAGTAACGATTAAAAAAACACATCGTAATCTTAATTACGTATTGAGAATACAATAACACATCGCGTCACGAAACGAACGTAAGCTTCAATTTAAATGTTGTAATTTTTATCCATACCTACTGCCTTTTACTTCGCTACCCCGCAGCAGGAGTAAATCAAGGTAGGTAAGTACCTATTAGTATTCTGGAACAGATTAAAAATATACAGACTGCTAATTACATTGTTCAAGCACCAAGGAAAATGTACCCAGGTTTTTATAATAAATGTACCCAGGATTTTGTAACAAATGTACCCAGGATTTTATAATAAATGTACCCAGGATTTTGTAATAAATGTACCCTGGATTTTATAATAAATGTACCCAGGATTTTTAAATAAATGTACCCAGGATTTTATAATAAATGTACACAGGATTTTGTAATAAATGCTCGTTCTTCTCCATAAAGATTCACGTTTTAGAATGGGCAACAGCTTCAACTTTCTAACTGACCGACTCTTTGATAAGTCACAAGTGCCTGTAAATGGTTTAAGGGCTGACTTTTTCAGCTTGACCAGAGGTATAATTTTTTTTTTCCTGATTCTCTTGGTAGCTGTAGGAGACTCCAGCCACACCTTTGGCGTTCAATGCCACTTTTTGCAGAGTTTGCTCTACTGACTGGCTATTTTCAACCAGTGTTGACTTATTAATGTACCTACACTACACCTAGCTCTTACTTCAAGAGGGAGGGGGAGGGACTCGTGGTCAGAAGCCCGAAAGTCTGACAACCAGCCTCACCAATGGGTATGGTATTACCCAGTAACTGGATTGTGGCGGTCTGATAGGGAATCGCTTCACGTAAAATATCTATAGTAGTACTAGTATTCGGCTGCATCCGGTTAGACTGGAAGCCAACCCCAGCATAGTTGTAGAACGAGCTCTTACTTCATAGAAGATATTATAAGCAAGTTACATTGAACTTCAACACACATCAAGTGATTCCAACCGTGACTAGGTTCAATTGCCTTTGCTCGCATAACGTTAGTAGGTACTATACATTTTTTTTATCAGACCATTTAGCCGTTCCAAATGATCAAACTGTAAAATTGAATGTGATTTATTAACGGATGGAGTAAACGCTATGTTAATGTGTAACTAGGTATGCGTTTTCGCACATTATATTCGTCAGCTGGTTGGGTCGGATGATTGCATTATTAGTTTATAATTTGTTTGCGTAAGCTGCAGTAGTGATTAAATGATATTGATACCAGCCGGTGTATTCTGTAAAAGACTTACCGTAAAAACTTAGGTGAAGTGAGTGTCATTCCATCTAGGGATTGACAGTTTTGATGTCTCACTTCACCTGAGTTTTGACGGTGAGATTTTTCAGAATATATCGGCTGAGGCCAACGATTGACAGTAGACAGCTTTGCTTTTTTTTTTGAGGATGGTAAATCATCAAATGACCCCTCCCGCTCTGGGCGGAGCGGAAGGGAGTGTCAGACTCTTACTGACTAAAACCCACCCGTGTTCCTTCCTTAGCCCTTTATGTTTCGGGGTAGCGGTAACCCTTTCGGACAATCCCGCGGCAGGACACTAGACAGCTCACTTCACCTATCAGTAAGACTTTTAAAATAGATGCGCAGTTTTATTGACATGTGTGTAAACTACAAATCGATAAAAGTAGCGTGGGACTCTCACCGACAAAATAGCCGAAATGTCCCCATGATGTCATTTTCCGCTCTGAGTTTAGGCTTACAGTTATAGTAACGTAACTATGGACTAAACAAAACAAAGAGTCACTCGGAACAATTCAACCGCGACATAATTAAGTCACTCGGTCAATAAAGCCGGTTTTGTTTATTTATAAAGCAGATCAAGCATAACTTCTGTTCAATCAGATTATGGGATAAGCACTGTCCCAATTTCAACCCTATTAATGAACCATGGTTGATTGGACGCAACACCTGTTACAATGTTTTTCGGAGTTTGTTCATCTTTACTTTATCGATTTTTTTTACCCGATTGCGCAACAGCCATGACAAGGTTATGCTTCGTTTGACCTTTTATTTTGAAAAACATAGACAACATAGATCGATGAAGCTACTAAATAAAAAAGTAATTTAAAAAAATTAAACCGACTTCAAAAAGAAATGAACTAAAATTATGAAATAACTTTAATTTCGGAAGTCAGTGTCTTGGGATCTTTATTTTAGTTTTAGTTTTTTGCCACCGACTAGGAAACCTCAACTTGTCGGAACATCGACTGTAGCCACAGCCACACGTAAATTACTTTGATATCAATCTACTTTATACAAAGAAATGCGATAAACAATATGCGTTGTATACATAAACAATAAACATTACATTTCGAAAACAACATTTTTTAAATTGTAATACTATTTGCATGTGGGTTGTATAATAGTTACAAACATTGTATAACAACAATTTGAAATCGGTACATGAGTACCTACGTAAATAGGTGCTGACAGATTGAAATCACAAAATCATTAATGACTGATTATTGAATGATATAAGGAAATATACAAGACTGTGTAACAGAACTGAAAACACACTGAGAAAATACACATCAGAATGCCAAACATTTGTAAGACATCTTCAATTTAAAACGAACGCTCGTGAGAATGTTAATATTGTGACAAACAACATCAATCTCAGGTACACAATAGAAATCCAGATTGCAACAACGGTACCCTGAATGCATAATACTTGGGTGGCGGTTAAAACATGAGCTGTTGCGTAAGGAACGTTTAAGAATTCGGAAGTGAATGCAGTCCGCTTCCATTCTGACTTCACACTGTACATGTTCCCTCGACTGTGAAGTATTAAGTAACTATTTACACAAAGCGTACAATAATAACAATCATCGTATGCGTTAAGTGTCATACGACACGTAACAGTTGCTGATCTTATTCTGATTATCTATTGAACAACATTCATCATTCGCTAGGTCATTTGCAAAAGTTCTGTTATGGTTAAAAGTAACTTTAATGTGTGTGAGTTGCTCTACTTTTTTACGGTTATCCGTAAAAAAGTAGCCCATTGTTTCGTATTCGTTATGTAATGACATTTTGTGTTACGAACGGAACTAAATCTGGCTCACTAATTTTCACCTACTTGTTTCTGCTGTTACCAATTAATTATATACTAATGTTCTACTTTCACGACAGATCCGACGGACACTCGAATTAAGATCCGGTCTCATGTTAATTGAGATGAAATCTATTGCTCAATCAGCTGGTTGACAAGCCGACTTGCTCCCAACATGGTGTTAGTTGTCCGGTCGAGTCTATTACGCGGAAACAAGCGGCGACAACGGACGGTGTGAGGCGGTATTAGGCTTATTGCAATTTCCTATAGTACTTTCATATGAGTGAAACTGGCGATGCGCGCGAAGTGCCGATTACCCAAGCAGTATCATGTTTCCTGTGGAAGTACGCTATCTGAATGATTTTTCCATTCAATAGTGTCTTGCTTCTAACACAAATGTGGCACCCGAGGAAATGAAAGTCAAACATTTTATTGGCATTTTATTATAACAATAACAACCATAAAAACTACATTTACAAATTAATAAATAGACATAGACAACCTTAACTATTTACTATATTTACAGAAATTCACTTCGTTACACTTACACATAACAGTTTCAAGCGGTGGTTGTTCAGATTGGATGCGCATGATTCAGTATTGTTATTGCTAACAAAACAAGTTTCTAACCTGTCTGCGATGAAAGATATCAAGCTACATAATTATACAAATTATACACATGTTACCGAAAAGAAAGCACACCGACGAGATAACCAAAACACGCCACGTACGCGCTGACGCTCACGGCGAGTATCAAAGTAGTCGCCCGCACAGGTAATTAGCGGAACGTACGCAAATAAATAACACCAAGAGCAATACTTTCGCTCACATACACCATGCGATCATTCGTGGCACGCCTACACACCCCTCACACAATACTGTCAAATACTATTTACACAAAACTATTCGCGAAACCTTATTTTAATGAGCTCGTGGCTTCAATTCTTCGCTGTACTTGATAGTGTTGTACGAAGTCTCGCTGGCAGCGCCGTACGCGTCATTTGGTGAGTAATGGGAACTTGAACTTCCAAAACTGTGTTTAGGGCCAGAGGAATAAGAGCTTAGAGAACTGTGGCTCGAAGCGGGTGACCTGTATGATGAGCTACCTTCTCCGAAACTACTTGGGGAAGAGTGGTGAATGTGCTTTGTGCTGACATAATAGGGCTTGTTGGAAGAAGCTGCGTGAGCATTGTTGGATGAGTAGGAAGTTGAAGGGAAGCCGTAAGTGGTTCCAGGAGGAGCAACATGTCCTGAAGAGAAAGCGCTGGCACCTTCTAATCCTTCACCCTTAGCAGACTGGTAAACAGGGGCTATGAATTTAGATGAGCCGCCACCGAATCCTCCTTGAGATGCTCCGAAGCTGGCGCCGTGACCACCGGTGTTAAGGGACAGAGCACCATGAGCGCTGCGGTAACCACCGAAAGATGGAGCACCGTAAGACCCAGATGAACCCGAGAGACGGTGGCCGGAAAGACCTTGGCTAGACAAACCATGGTTAGAAAGACCCTGGCTAGACAAACCGTGGCTAGAAAGACCCTGGCTTGACTGACCGTGACCAGATTCTCCTTGAACAGATGAGCCTAGGTAAGCAGATGGTTTGAAAGAAGCTTTACCGGGACCAGCATAGCTATTTAATTGTTTGTAAGCGCCACCGAAGGAATGTCCCGCTCCACCGAAAGAATGTCCAACTCCACCAAGACTAATTCCAGATCCCAACCCAAGTCCAGCTAATGAGTGACCGCCTCCGCCGAGAGACAATGATCCTACATCGAACGATTGCTGTCCAGCGCTAGGAGATCCATACGACTGAGCGGGTGCGTTGGATTGGCTCTCGGAAGGAGCGAACAGGACCGGACCAGTGGAGTAAGAACCCAATCCCTTAGTGCCAGAGGAATATGCAGGTGCACTAGATAACTGCTGTTGCAACTGGTCGTATGAGAGAAATTGCTGCTGCTGCTGCTTAGGGGCTCCGTATGAGAAATGAGGGAACGAGTACTCTTGACCGCCTTGAGCTACTTGAGCAACCTCACCTCCCTGGCCTTGGTGGAACTCCGCAACGGTGTTCGAAGGCTGCAGTGAGACCCCTTCGGCGCCCAGGCTGTGGGACAGCTGGCTCATGAGCTGAGAGAGATCGCCAGAGGCGAAGGCACCACCGTGACCGGGTTGTAAGGTGATAGGAGCCAGCTGGATGGTGCCGCCGTGACTGTTAGGAGATAACTGAGATAAGCCTTCAGCGGAGTATTGTAGGGCTCCGCCTGATCCTAGCCCGCCGAAGCTGTAGCTGGGCTTAGCACCGCCGATGCTGTAGCCGGCACCGACGCTGATGGCGCTGGCGTCACCCTGGCCGAGTGATGATGGTGACTGATAGCTGTGCGCAGAGAGACCAGGCGAGCCGTAGCCCAAAGGCGCCTCGCGCTTATCTTTATCTTCTACCTTCTTTGCCATCACGGCCCATGACGTCGATATACACAAGAGTATAGTGAAAACGATCTGCAACAGATAAAATATAATTACATACTTTCTTCCAGATAGTAATCGAGAGACCAGAGAGAATCAAGTCGAACGTTAACAATAAACATAAAATCTTATATTTTACGCAAAAGTAATTCAGAAACGGGTTTCCCAATACTGCGGTCGTGCAAGTGCAAGTTGAACGACGACCCGCATGGCGATGTTAATATTTACGCCCACAATATAAAAATTTCACTTTTCCACTTTTACTTTAAACATAATAAATGTATGTTTTCTTGTAATAAATTTTGCAATCCAGGCTCATCAATCACTTTTGAAATTACGTGTTTGAATGATCAGTTAACGTTAAAATGCTTGTAACCACAGTAATATCATTCAATCTAGCTGTAATTCTAACTATGTTTTAAAAACAAAAAAACTCTTGCTAGTACTTAAAATCCTTACAGTGTAAATGTTTAATAATAAAAAAATATTTTATTATTTATTATTATTATTTATTATCTACGAATATTTCGTTTAACAATAAAATAAAAAAAAAAAAATTATTGTTAAACGAAATATTCGTAGATAAACTGTTCAAAAATTTTCTATTTGCACTAGGGTCCTTAAAATCCAAATCAAGCTGCTCTTGTTTTTCTCAACATCACAAACACTTAATTCTAATTGCACTTTTCCACCACAAAACGCGAACTCACCGTGAATTTCATTTTAGATGCTTATTTAGTATACTCGTCGCGTAGATGAAACTAAATCACTTCACAATGTTTGGAGCACAACACAAACAAATATCTCCGTGTAAGTCTCGGTCGGCCTGCCGGTACAGCAGCCGAATTCGTAATGTGATGTCGCTGTGTTTTCACCGAATTTATAAGAGAGCGATCGGTGGCGCGCACCCGGCTGACGGAAGGGTAAAAGTGTATCGGAGGACCCTTTCACTGCACTGGCTGAAAGAATGGGAGCGAGCCAGTGAGCATCCGAACCCAACAATGAGGTAATAGAAGCCGGAAGCATTGCGTCACACCCAATCACGGTTTGATGCACTTATCGACACAGATGTCATACGAACCTGCGACCTGGTTTCTGCTACAATAGATGTTTTTTTTTTTGTAATTTAGGTATCAATTTAAACATTCGTTCAGCTAACTTGTAGATCGTTTTTTTCTCCGGAAGGAAACTAACGATAATTGTTATAGTCCTATCCAATCTGATCTAGTTCTCGTGTTGCTACTCTTCACGCTATATTTACTCGAACTTGACAAGTTTAAAGCTATTGTTTAAGTTATTGTTAGCACTTGTTCCATTAACATATTACTAATTGAGCTCGACGGTTCGTTTTAACTGATATTTTACATTATCATGTGCTAAAATCTCTTGGCTATCGTGTATAAATAAGCACAATGACCCATTTTCTCCGTATGCCAGAGACAGCAAGTAAAATCTCATACATAATTTCACTTTCATTTCAAGATGTTACGTGTTAACACTATTATACATAATATGCACTCTGAAATTATAACTTGCAACAAGGTAATTAGATACTTTATTTATTTCATACTAGAGCTGCTCACTTAAGTAGGTATACAAGATATCGGAATATAACATTCAGGAATTAATGTGAAGATCATCCCAATTTTTTCGATATAATATTTACTGGATAAAGTCAAAGCATTTATTTCGCGGTTTCACCCGCGTAAATTTCGATCCCGTGGGAATATCGGGATGAAAAGTACAAAATTTTATCAAAATTGGTCCAGCCGTTTGAGCGTGAAGAAGTAACAAACATATAAACACACCCCCACACACACCCCCACACACCCACAAACTTTCGCCTTATAATATTAGTGTGATAAGCACACATTTAATTTTGAACGTCGAAATTTCAAATAGAATAGAATTGATTCTAGTCGGCCCTTCCTTAAGGTAATTTCGTTTCGATATTGTGTTCCATCAAATTATTGAATGTCAGAACTAAAACCGACTTTCAGATGCTAGTAACAATACGTGTTACATGGTATTTAAAACCTTGTTTACAATCTCTCACGACTTGGGTGTTCAATCACGCTTCGTAAACCCATCAAGTTTACGTTCAAGTTTATGGCACTGACAATACAGTTACAGACTACCGAGTTAGCGAGAACGAATGCACTTTCATTCATTGATGTCATTTGTACGCGAGATGAACAGCAAGTGAGTAAAGTGACTGGATGTATTCACATAACCGCAGTTCTAGGCAAGCGTTAGGTACCTATTAGATGCGGTTTTAGTATGAAGTTTGATGATTTTCTAACGACTGCCAAATTGAATTTAAGAAGCTTTTCCTTAAAAAATGCCTTCTCATAACGTAAACATGTTATGACCTCTTTTGGCAATACCTTTCGTTTGGATAAAGCGGAAGGTATGCTCGATTAAATCACAGTTATCAGTTATCCCGCATAACCAACACTACTGCTGGCAGATAAAGATCCTACAGATGCACGAAACGGTTACCATCTAATTTAGAAAATCAATATCCCTGTTAGAACGACATAGGTTTGATACAATCAGGATCAACGATTTATTGTACTGCCCGACACGCAGGATCTTCCATACACTTCCACGTGTTATCAGTGGTATCCCATTTACTTACCACAGCACAACATAATCTGTATCCCAGCATAATATTAAGTCAATTATGTTCCCACTGCTGGGATACAGGCCTCCTCTCTGTGAGAGAGAGTGGCTCTAATCCACAACGCGGGCCCAGTCCTGATTTTAGATGTCACATGTCTTCGAATTTTTGGTTCTAGGATATTCAACATTCTTCACGATGTTTTGTTATTATTATTTATTTATTAACAATACAAAACAAAAACCACCGTACCTCCAACCCTTACTACGTTTGCATGACCGACGACTGTATGTGACGTTGCAAGTCACTGCAGCGTCGCATGTATAGACAGTCGAGCCTGTCCGCTATCATCATCAGCACGCTGTTGGGGCTGCCGCGCACCCTGCGCACCAGAGACGCACTCCACTTACGCCTTACGCATCTTTGCATAGAAGCAGTCGACGCTAGCGTCGGCAAACATGCCCGAGGCACAACAGTGAGCAGGTGATGAAATTATGGAGGTATGAGGAACAGGGTGTAAAGTTCACTCATACTCTATAGAAAAGGGAGGATCCTCCGACCAGACGGTTGTTGTGTCTGGCGGGCAACTGCCCGATGATTCATTAAAATTCAAATTCTGCTTGCGAGATGCAGGATTTTTGCGTGACGTCATCGTCAGTATGACGCGTTGTTCGCATGTAGCGTTGTAGATGCCGCTACAAAATAAATTACACAAAGACAAGTGTCTCCCTGAGTTCCAACCCACGACCTAAAACTCGTATGTCGAGGGTACCACTGCTTTATCCGAGCACCTTAAAATTCCGACAATTTTTTACGCATTACATAAATTTAAACTTACAATTCCCCACACGGCTACGTTTGCGCGACCTGTGAGTTTGTCGCTTTTCACATTATTGATCTTCGTCGTCAGATAGTTGAAGAATCTTTGTTATTTCCTTGGATTCATTCTGCACTTTCTCTACGTGCAATTTTATACGTACATAAGGCAACATCACGGTAGATACTTAATAAATAATAATAATTTATTGACACAGTAAAATTGATTCATACACATCAACAAACTTGCCGTAGGTATCTTCATTGTGGTCATCTACTATCGAAGCGGTTCGATTGAATTCGAAAGTGACTATTACATAGATAATTATGATTATTTTTTATTTTGCACAGTGTTAGGGTGTTACCACACCAATCGATCGATCGTCGATCGATGTCATCGATCGACATCGGTCGACGTTGATCGATTGGTGTGGTAGCTTTAATTGATCGACGGATACCGGTCGACTAACCAATCGATCGATTGCCGGTCGATGGCATCGGTCGACGTAGATCGATTGACCCCGGCTATATTCCATCAGTTTCTTTCGAAATGTATTCACTTTTCCATTCTACCATTGATCGATGGCATCTATCGACTATCGATCGATTGGTGTGGTAGAAACTATCGATCGACGTCGACTAATCCATTCTACCATCGATCGATTGCATCGATCGACGTGGTAACACCCTAAGCTGTATGTTATTTTGAGAACGGAAACTAATAGCACTATTGTTGAGTACTTTCGTATGTACCTTACAGCCTGAGCGCCCACCACGGCAGTATAAATAATTACCATTACATAAAACCATTGTACTCGTGATCTGACACTGATCGCTTATTCCACGTATTGTATCGTGATGACAATGAGGTGGGATGAAAACCTGTGAGGTGGTTTAACTTGAAAACAAAAGAGGATTACAAAATATTGATTGTTTTTTTTTTTAATTATTCATTGAGGGCGTACTCAAACATTAAGTTCATTTGAGTGTCCTTAGTAGGCACGCAGCGCGGGGAGCGCGCGAGCAACTCACGCCATAGCTCGTTCATACAAGTGGCCGCAGACGGCCGCAGTGGGTGCGCGGGCAGCCCGCGCGGGGGATCGGGATTCTCAAACTAGTCCGAGCTTTTTGCTAGTAGAAATAAGTTTCTTCATCCGTATTATATTTTGACAAACACTGTACACGACAACACGCAGAACGCAGCCGGGCTCGACAGCGGACAGGCAGATCGCGTGCTTTCCCGCACCCGCGCCGCTCTCCGCCCCGCGCTGCCAGTCTGGCCAAGCACTAAGTGATTCGTTTTTGAGTGAATTAATCCGCTTCGCTTTCGCCTCTGATCTCCATCGCCCAATTACCTGACATTGTAAAGTAATACAAATTGTCAGGTTTCTGTAGTCATTACAGGCAGTAAGTTAGTAAAAGACTTACGCACTGCAGAGTCGCAAACAGGCTAAGGCCGTTTGTCCACCGCCGTCACTGCGTCCACGGGAGACTTCCCGTGGACGCGGTGACGAAGAGAACGAGATTACTATGGCCGCATGTTCACCGCACGTCGTCAATGGGATGTCATCATTGAATAATCTCGTTTCTAGTAGACGTCCCGTTGACGTTTGCGGTGGACAAACAGTCTTAGCCAGTGACCTTGTGGCGATATCTATTTACCACATCACTAATGCACATAACTGGCAACAACACCAGTTCGCCACCTGACGGGACCGCGCGCGGGCGGTACACTTCGTACTGTAACGAGAAAATAAAACAAATATAGAGTCATAGGTGATACGGACGTTTTATTTACACCGTCACCCTCCTCAACCTTATAAGAACCTCTAGATCCTTAATAGGATCTTTTTTACTGTCGCTTACAATGTACATTGTTATAACAGAAAGGAAGGAAGTCTATAAATTCTCTTGACAATGTTAATTAATCCTTTACGCAGTTATTACGCCACCCACAAATCAAACGAAACATAATAGTGGTTTATTACCAAACTGTGTATGAAAACCAGTGCCTAGCACGAACGTAAGTCTTGTATTATTTATGAATCTACGTAACAGTGTTGTGACGTTTCTTCTTGCTGGCGCCATTCCTACACATGTTTCAGCGTTTGGAATTCACTCACAAGGCGCTGTTATATTTTCTTTTCATAGACAATTTTTCTTTCTTTATGAATTGTTGAGTTGACAATAATATATATTGGTGATTAGGTAGTCGTCTTCAGGGTCAAATAAAATGAAAACTTCGGCTCTCGGACAGTACGGACGTGTTTCTGATTAACTCGCAAAAAAAATCAAAAACCCTATACCCAATAATAAGTCATAAAGCTTGCAGTACAAGAACGAAAGTGGTGTCTAAAAGTGATTAAGTTACGACCATCTATCATCACACATCAACGAGTAGCAGCGCGTCAAAGCGTCGCGCGCGCCCCCCGCTCCACCTCGGGTAAAAGAGATAGTTGCATTTTTTAACCTCTTCCCACGCCGTACTTTAAACCAGTCAACTCATTATGAATGTTCACCACTCGCCACAATCCACGAACATAACAGTAGGTCAAAGTGGTTCACAATCAGATTTCTCAAAAACTAGTGGAGATGAAACAGATAATCGCGTCACATATCGGAAGAGAAAACAAAGAGAATGCTGTGACATATTAACTGCCATAAATAAACTTCGAGATGAAATGATCGCATCACTGGAGACAAACTTGAAGCCAGTGCGCGATGATATCTCTTCAATGAAAGACCAGGTCAATGATATAAAAAATTCAACTGCAAAGATGTTAGCCGAACATAACAACATGAAAGCTGAAATTTCGGAACTGAAGAAAAATAACCGCTCTGCAGAACTGAAGATATCTAACCTTGAAACTCAAATGAGTGAACTCAAATCTACACCACCAAAATCAAATACCCTTCAAAACTATGATTTCACCAATGAAAAAGTTATTAATGAACTACAAGAACGGGCGAATAGAAGCAAAAACATAATAATCGCTGGCCTACCCGAACCAACAATACCTGATAACGCCGCACGCTTGGCTGAGGACATAAGTTCGGCCCAAACCATTCTACAAAATGCATCGACCGAACATGTCAAAATAATAAAAACAATTCGGCTTGGGAAATACACCACAGAGAAAAAACGCCCACTGAAGATTTGTTTTGGATCATCCGAAGACGCGAAGACAATACTGCGAAACAAAACTAAACTACCGGAAAACATTAAAGTTTACTCGGACCAGACCCCCACCCAAAAGGCAATTATGAAAGAGCTCAGCCAAGAACTAACCCGTCGTAAGGAAAACGGTGAGGAGAATTTAATTATTAAATACGTCAAAGGCACCCCAAAGATCGTTCAGACTCAGCCAAAAAACTAATACCGCTGAATCCACCAAACATCCTAACTAATTCAGATGATACAATTACCTACCAGCTCTGTCATACCTACCAAGACCTACCATCTTTTAAATCGACCCTAACTTTCTTCTACGCAAACGTAAGAAGCATAAAAAGACAAGGAAAATTCGACGAACTACAATGCATAATAGCATCGATCAAATACACTACTCATATCATAATATTAACTGAGACATGGTTCAAATCAAGTGAAGACGCCGATCATTTCCAACTACCCAATTATACCCACTATTATAATGTCAGAACCGATTCCAGGGGTGGTGGTGTCTCCATTTATGTACACAATACTCTTAATCACAGCAAAGTCGATGAAGTGTACGCCGGAGGCATCAACTACCTATGGATATGCCTCGAGAAGCACGCATTAAACATAGGAGCAGTCTACAATCCAGGAAACAATAACACAAGAGAGTTCATTGAAGTATACTCATCGCAGCTATTGAAGAAACCCCGATCTATTGTTTTCGGCGATTTTAACATCGACCTCCTGACTAAAAATCCGAAGACTAAATACTACCGAGATGCTATGAAAGAGTCTGGATATGGTTTTCTTAATAATATCCATGAAGACTATAGCACGCGTGAGACTGCTTCCACAAAGACCATCCTTGATCACGTATGCACCAACCTTAAGGACAAAAGCTTTCATATGGTCATTATTGACTCACCTATGTCTGACCACAAGCAAATTTATTTAAGTATGAAAAAATATAAGCGACCACCAAAGAAGCGTGTAAAATACGAAGCGATAGACTATGAAAAACTGCACGAAAGTATCGCACTCGCAGAATACGCGTCAATTGACAACAGCTACGAGAACTTTGAGAAATATCTAAAGTGTGGCATTCATAGGAGCACAACGGTTAAAACTAAAATCCAAAACCCTCCGCGCCAAGATTGGATATGTAGAGAAATAACAGAAAAAATTACGAGACGAAATGAAATCTGGCATCGATTGAAGCAAGAGCCAAGTAATGAAGATCTAATGGAAAGTTTTAAAATTGAAAGAAATATTACAGCTGAAACAATTAGGAACACTAAGAAGAAGTACTACCATGAGGCATTTATGAAACATACTGCAGACCCTAAAAAGATGTGGAACTTAATAAATACCTTGTCTAATAATAAAATCAAGTCACAGTGCACGCCCCCTAAACTTCTAACTGAATCTGGACCTTTAACCAATGGCAACGAGGTTTGTGAGACATTCAACCGCTTCTTTTCTACGATTGGTTCTACCTTAGCCAACCTCATTGCTACACAACCACACCAACACAACACTGTAACAGCGCCAGATTCTCAACCATATAACAGAGAACTCACAAGCTTCACACCATGCCAAGCCAGCGAAGTATCCAAAATAATCAAGAATCTTGATTCGAACTGCAGTGCTGGTATCGATGGTATAACTACCAAAGTCGTGAAATGCGTAAGTGACTTAATCGTGAACAAACTGACTGACTGTATAAACACCCATCTTGCCAGTGGAACCTTTCCAGATCAATTAAAGGTAGCCAAAGTTACTCCAATCCACAAATCTGGTGTCAAAACGGATCCTAACAACTATAGACCTATCTCAGTCCTTCCGATTATCTCTAAAATATTTGAAAGAGTCCTTTATACACGCTTAGATGAACACCTCACCTCAATAAATTTCCTCTTTGAAAGGCAATATGGGTTTCGAACACATTCTAACACCCTGTCAGCTACTGCAGATCTAATTACGAAAATCCAAATGAACATTGATCAAAAAAACATGGCGCTAGGCTTATTCATCGACCTTAAAAAGGCTTTTGATACAGTTAGCCACCCTATACTACTACAAAAGCTAAAAGACATAGGCGTATCAGGTGTGGCTTATAAAATGTTCGAATCATATTTGAATAACAGGCTTCAGGTGGTTAAAATTGGTGAACACCAGAGTAAACCACACAATATCACGTTTGGTGTTCCCCAGGGATCACTGCTAGGTCCACTATTCTTTTTAATATACGTAAACTCCATCCATAAGGTTCCAATACACGGACATATCTCGCTATATGCGGATGATACCTGTCTTTTTTATTTTGGTAGTTCTATGGCTGACATGTTAAATCAAGCCCAAGGAGACCTAAACTCATTACTAACCTGGTTTCAACAAAATCTTCTAACAATCAATGCATCCAAGACTAGTTACGTCATATTTAAAGCAAAAAATAAGAAAATACCACCCCATCCACCTCTTACAATTGAAAACCAAATACTCGAACTCAAACAACACGAGAAATACCTTGGGTTAAGACTAGACTGCCATCTAAATTGGAAGGTTCAAATTGACTACATCAGATCCAAAATGACATCTTTATTGGGCTCACTACGAAATATCGTACACTGTCTGCCATATAGTGTACGCCGGACAATATATAACTCTTTGATAAAGCCACATATACTGTACCTAATCGAAATCTGGGGTTATGCACCTAAAACCAACTTAAAAGACCTACAAATTGCACAAAACAAAATTATTAAATTGCTTTTTCACTACGACTACCTAACACCTACAATTAAAATATACAAGGACACGAAACTCTTGAACATCAAACAACTTCGTGCATACTGCACCTGCATACTCATACAAAAAATACTTAATAAAACCATGCATACACAAATTTCATTCACCAAAACACATCAATTGCATAACCGTAGCAGTCGGAGAAAAGATCACATAGTACTTCCTCGAGTGCGAACTGCTCAAGGTAAAAGATCACTTGGGTACGAGGGAGTGCAACTTTACAATAAATTACCTGATGAGATAAAGGGTGCGATTTCGCTCAATGTTTTTAAAATCAAACTAAAAAAATATGTTCTTCAAAATATCAGTATTAGTTAACCATAAACATTATTGTACTACTGACTGATTTATCTGCATTGTGACAGCGGGACCGCTCTCTTTATCTCAAGGCAGGGTAGTTGCGCATAGTGGCACAGTGTTGGATTTTTGGGAGTACCCGCAAACCTAAATAAATAGACGTACTAATGTAACTTAAAGAAGTCAATACGTCAGGCAAATTGTAAGTCCGAGTGTCGAAGGACAATGATTAGTTTATACTTTGTATTTAAATTTGTTCTCATGTAAGTGAAATGTAAATTTCTTTATGAGAAATAAATGTCTTTAACCAGAAATAGCGAAACTCAGCAAACGTAATGGGTAATCTAAACAATTTGACGATTTTTTGTGGGATCAATGACCGCAGTTTAGTGTTAGAAATATCAGTTAAAAAAATCATTCTTTTATGTTTGTAAACTTTACAGATGTGATGAGTATATATATCGATATATAAATATGATAAAAGTAACACTACGAGAGCGTTCATTTTCCAAAAAAAATACCTTTTTTTGTCGTTTTAAGATATCGATCGCTGATGATGGTGATGGACAGAATTCCTTGTGAATTTGCTCTTTTTAACCGACTTCAAAAAGGAGGAGGTTCTCAATTCGTCGGAACCTTTTTTTTTTTATTTTTTTTTTTTTTTTTATGTATGTTCCCCGATTACTCGAAGATGGCTGGACCGATTTCAAAAAATATTTTTTTGTTTGAAAGGGTATACTTTCCAGGTGGTCCCATTGTCATCAGGTCAGGATCTGATGTTGGGATCCTGGAGAAATCGAAGGAACTCTTCAAATACTATAGGCACACCTATAGCGATTTGGGTATTTTTTATAGGTAGTAACTTGTGCATTTGCTCTCGAAAAGCACTATTTGGTGAAGTGGAACTGATGATGAAGACCACAGATGGCCACCGGAACTACTCAATAATAAGTATTTCATGGGTTGCGATTCGATTACTTTATTATGGTTGCCAAGCACGTTATGCTCATCACAATGCGAATGGTGAAATGGAGCTGATGGTGAAATACCGGGAGAACTCTCAACAATGAATTTCCCTGCATCGGGAAAAGCAATATTTTGGTAAAGGCGATGAGCAAGTTGACATTAGGCTATTGTAACTTAGATAAATTATAAACAGACCCACTAAAAAGCGGGAAATAAAAACTTTTTAACAAAAAAGAAAAACCGACTTCCAAAAAAAACACTACAAAGTGAAAAATAACTTTAATTTCGGAAGTCGGTGGCAAAAAACTAAAATACCGATCCAAAGACACCGATACTTTATTTGATTAATGTTTACAGAATTTCTGAAACACAGAGCTGGACAGAAACCAGGTATATATGCCCAAGTGCCCTAAACACAAAATGACGACCTGAATCTAATATACAGAAAAGTCCTCTACTCTTAAGAATTGACACAACGTTTACTTTACAAACACTATGTTATTTTTATGAAAATTTAAATAAATATTACGGCGCAGACGCAGTTGCGACTACATCAACTACATGCTTCGTTACTTCTTTCTGTCTATAGGAGATAATGAAAACATTATGTTGTGTACAGTGGCATGAATTGTATGAGTTGTATGAACATTTGCACATGATATCCTACCTGTATGTAAACGTCGCGGATAACGACAAAGACTACACATAAATAAGACTATTATATTTAAATAGATTTGCAATGGTTTGTTGACTTATAATAAGAAAACGCCTTTGTATGTTAATGATTATACTATAGGGCACGACGACAAAAGTTTTAAAAGCGTTTCAGGAACTTCCTAAAATATTTTTCTTCGTGGAATAAAGGCGCTCGTGAAATAGACATAGGAATGATTACGATAAATCAGCTTACTGCCATTATTCAATTAGCAGTGCCCAGTGGTAACGGCCGCGACTTACGAGTTGTAGGTCGTGCGTTTGAACCCAAGCAGGCACTATACTTCGTGTAAATTATTTCATCATCACTGCTCTGTCGGAGAGACTTTTGAAAAAGCCTAAATAAAAAGAAATAATTCGAGGTTTAGCTCTCGCCTTTTTCTTCCTCCAATATTGGACCAATTTAAAAGATATTTCATAAACTGAATAAGAAGGATACGAGTATTACTGTGTCCCTATGTTTTTCTTTTTTCATTAATAATTGTCTAATTTGTTCACTAGGCCTCTGTTGACACCTTGACAGCGGTATAAATCGGCATTTTTTGAGGGTTCCTTCTAGTGCTTATAATTTTTTTTTTAATTTTTTGGCTGATTTGCGTTGGGACTTGGGAAAGCTACATTTTTCTATTCGTGATTCTTTACACTTTTCACTGACCGTCGTACCTCTATGTTATTTGGATCTCAAAATATAACCATTTTGAAAGGCAACAAAATGTAAAGAATCACGAATGGAGGAGTGTAGTTGTCCTGTCTCAAATCAGCTAAAAATGAGATAGGACTTTTATTCATGCGAGTGACGATATAACCCCTTTGCAAAAAGTTAAGAGCCGTTTAACCGTCAAAAACGATTGGTTAAACAGTTGCAACCCCAATTTAATCGTGGGTGTATTATTGTACGTAGACCTGGGGACCTAAAAAGGCCACTTTGGCAGAATCATAAAAGGATAACATAATGGACAGTTAACCGTTAAGTTAATCGTATCAAATCCCATTGGTGAAGCATTTTTCAGTTATTTTTTTTTTGTCTGTTCTAAAATACCAATCAATCCGATCCAAATCCAATCCCAATCTCTTTGATTATATCTACGTAATGCAGGAAAAACAAGAAAAACACGGACTTACTTCGCCATATTACGATTCATAATGTTATCCTTTTATGATTCTCCAAAGTGGCCTTTTTAGGCCCCATGTTATAAATTGTCCCATTGCAGGACAAAGTCTTCTTCTCATACATATGCGAATTAAATAATTAAGGTACCTATGATATTTATAGGGGCTCGTGGTTAAGTAATAACAGCCGCACGGGGCGATCGATCAAATTAAGCTACGCTTGCCGTGGTCGGTCCGTGGATGGGTGACCAGCTTTACATACCTAGAGCCCTCCGTGCCTCGGAAAGCACGTTAAGCCGTTGGTCCCGGTTATCATTCGTGGATGTTTGACAGTCATTACGGGCCGTCAGAACCCCGAAAGTCTGATAACCAGTCTTACCAAGGGGTATTGTACTACCCAGAAACTGGGTTGTTGAGGTAAGATAGGCAGTCGCTCTATGTAAAATGCTGGTATTTAGCTGTACCCTGTTAGAATGGAAGCTGACCCCAATATACTTGGGAAAAGGCTAGGCAGATGATGAGGTACGATTGATATTTATAAGGTTAAGAGTGGGAGGAACAGGCAATAGAAAGTTGCTGATTCATAGGTCATAACGGGGGGTCTCCCCTACAAATCTGCTAATAACAATAAACTGTGATGATGATATATATGAGCACTAAACCCTCTGCCAGTACCTACCCGTCACCCACCGACCCCCAATCCGTCTGTTGTAGCGCCTATTTACTTTTGCTTATTGTTCATCAGTGTTCACTAGATGTTTACTAATCGCTGATGGCTAAATTTATTACAAACTAGCTTCTGCCCGCGACTTCGTCCGCGTGAAATATCGGCCCCCACAGACCTACCACGTCTCGTCTCATCGCCCGCCCGCGTTCTTTCTGACTATTTCTCTTTTTGCTCGGCTCCTAAGTGTTGTAGCGTAATGTTAAATAGCCTATAAAGCCAAGAATTGGGCTATCAAATACAAAAAGAATTTTTCAAATCCGACTGGTAGTTCCGGAGATAACTTACTACTTACAAACAAACAAAGTTTACCTCTTTATAATATTAAGTAGGTAAAGGCTATAAAATAGAGGGAACAAAATAATCAACATGCAACTATTGATGTCGAGAGTTGCATTCGTTAAAGCAAAGCTAGATTTTATCGCCCTAAAGCTGTCAGTTTGAATTCTAATTGAACACTTGAGGCGCGAATGCAATCGCGACGCGTGAATTTATGCGCGATGCGCGAAAACAGGCGCGAGGCGCGCTTCTTAGAATACTATAAATATGTTGGGTTTAATTACAAAAGAAGGCTTACTTTTAACTATAAGTCTTTTTACATGATGCTCGTCATACTTACTCTGTACTATAGATGGGATAGCGTTTAAAGGACAGTGATTTGGTGCGGCGAATGTAGGTACAAGTATCTTCCAGGGCCCCGATTTATGGTAATAGAAGGAACAATGAGGTTTTAGTCACTAGGAGTCCGACATAACCCTCTGTTTTCCCCAGATGGAATCCAAATGCAAAATCCAGAAATTCAAATCTTCATGGATACGGGATCCATGAAAATTTCACCAAGAAAAAAAAAGAAAACGTGTCATGGACAAAAAATATAAGTAGTTGAGAAATCTTTTGAACATATGTATAATTGTATATGCTATCTAAAATACATCTATGTAATATCTTCTAGAAGTTTTTAACAAAATAATAGGTAAATAATCATGACCCGGATTAGAATTTTACCTATTTTTATAACCGAGTTATTCAATCATCCATAAAATTAGACGACTAACGCCTACGTTAAGTCACACAAATTCAGTACGCTTAATTACGACTCTAATCAATCACCAATTACATAAGATTTTATTTTGAGTAAAAACACCGAAGTACCCACAATCAATTTTGTTTTTATTGCCATAAACTTTCCACGACGTTTTTTTGCATGAGACACTAAGTAGTAGTTGACTAAATATAGAACAGCAGTCACAAATGTTTCCATTTGTTATATAACATCAAAACTATGACTGTGATAACTAGTCAGCATGTAGATGAAACTTTTCACTTTTATCAGACATCAGTTCTCGCAGGGAATACACCCAAAGAAAGTCAAAATGTCGCAATATGCGTACACTGAAGTAATATATTCGGAACGAAACAAATGCATGTGTTAGGAAATAACCATGTAAACTATCTATAAGTATATATTATTATGTAGGTATATTACCCAAAATAAAGCTTTGAATATCAGAATGAATACTAGTTATTTAATGTGTGTAGAAGTACCCATGAATATGGTATGTGTGTAGGGAAAGGATTTTATGAAATAAAGCACAGAAAGACAAGACCAGATGTTTATTTCAATTTAGGCTTGTCAGTAATCAGAAAGCTAGTCGTCCGTTCGGGATCTAAGTCAGCATGGAGAAGAACGGACAAGAAACTCCATGGAATCAGTATTATAGTATTCTATCAACACATTTATTACATTGTCATACATTATCGTTATTTTAACAACAATTAATTCTATCTCTTGGACAATGGCCCAAGGAACTCAGAATAATAGCATAATAACAGCAGCTAGGAATATTCCATTATACACCTTAAAACATTAGCAATATTGGTCATGTTATAACAATACAGAACAACATAGTTATCAGCAATAATCAAGATAATAATATCAATTAACTTACATGACATCTGGTCGATCTATTTCACATAATAACGGCACTAGTTATCAACTGAATATCTAGCAAACAACAACTGATTTGATAGTCATTACAATCCTTTTTATATCCTTTCAACCAACGTCTTATAAGTCAAACATCTACCGCCATTTTGAACCAATCACAGATCATCATATATTTTGGCTTAATATCTTCTAACACAGGTAATAATAAATAAGTCTTATTAAGTGAAACCATTTTAAAACATTATAAAGTAATTAAGCAATTTAATAAGAGTTAATTCGTATTTCTTAGCCATCATTAAAAGAATATCAACATCAACTGACAGTATTGTGCCGATCGTTTGAAACAGCTTATTATATTAAATTAGCAATATAAAATCTAAGATATACTACAAGTATAATCAAATATTACATAATTATTTATAGTAATAACATTTAAGTGATTTTGACAAGTTATGACTATTGTTTTGTTGTAAACACAGTATCTAGTCAAATTAGGTACTTCTATGTTGGTCTCAATCTTCGTAAATGTGATAGATGCCTTTTGCCAACAAACAATATTCTAATATTATAATTAAATAAAATGTTAAATCTAACACGGCCATACTGACATGTACTTCGTTCTCGAAGTACCTATGAATCTACAGTCTCACCAAAAACGACAACGTTTGATATTGACCAACTCAACAGAAAGTTTTTAGGTGCTCAGAGCCAATAACAACCGTTTTACCATTATGTCTAAATATCTTTGCAACTTCTGCTAATAATGTAATTGAAGAACGTTAAGCAGTACCAACTTATACAATTTAGCAAATAATAAATTGCTTATCGGTATAATTTACAGTTAATAATATAAAATTGGAATAGCAACAATTTGGTAAGTCATTCATATTCAACAGCTTCTGAATCGAAGCAATCACTAGCGATCATGAAAATAATTCAAATAACCCATCGCTCGGTCAATCTGACAATATTATTCACATTTTCTGTTAACATTTTAACAAACTTTTAACATGGCCATTAACTGAACATTAGGTACTACACTTTGGAATTAAAAACTCTAAACAATAGGTACATAACAACAACACACAGATAAACAATAATAAAAGCAAACGGGTCAAAAATTACTAAGAAAATTGTTTTAGTTTTTTTTTTTTTAATCTTGACTCCTTACTATGTTACTTACATCTTGACTTGATAAGCCAATCACAACTGTTTTAGGTGTGTGTGTGTGTTGTACATTTTAAATTCACAATACGTTATTCATATGTAACATATAATTATTATCTAAACTATCGTATCGAATCTATGTCAATGTATCGTTTGAAGGTTCTGTTAAACTGAAATAGCAATAAATTTAAAAATAATCTATCACGGCTATTCTGAACTGTACTTCGTCCTTGAAGTACCTACATTTCTGACAATCAATATTATACAACACAACAACCAATACTTTGGGGTTAACTTTGTGTTATTATTGGCACACCCACAGGCACAGACACTGGCACAGCCACAGGGACAGCCACTGGCACAGCCACAGCCACAGTAATGTAACTAGTACAGCCACAGGCACAGTAACTGGCACAGGCACAGCCATGAACACAGCCAGTTATTTATAATAAGTCATTATCATACGTCATTTATTAGCATGTCAACATTCTGTCATTAGATTTTTGTCTGTTATGAATTCCGAAATACTGTAATATGGTTTGTTCATAAGTAAAGATTTTTAGCAGTTTCTTAACTATGCTCACGTTGAATTTTTTGATTGACGACTAAACAGTTAAATATGACTAGCGCCATGCAAAATACATTTTTGTACATTAATGCTGTGTGGGACCTTCTTACGCAGAAGCTATTGTTATCCCGTCGACTTTGGTAACTAGTATCCGATATTTTTTTAAACAATCTCGAAATATAATTATAAGGATGGAAGAGAATATTTTAAATGCGAAAGTTTGTGTGTGTTTGTATGTTTGTTTGTTCCTTCTTCACGCACAAACTACCAAACGGATTTGTGTGAAATTTGTAAGTTAGTTTATAACCAGGATTCTAACACATAGGATACTTTTTATCCCGATATTCCTACGGGATTAAAACCTACGCGGATGAAACCGCGGGGCGCAGCTAGTATACCATATACCCAATTCCGTGACAACATGTATCGAAGTTAATACTGAACAAACTGAAAAATCAACACCTTTAAAATACATCTTATGTCGGAGCAATCTATAGTCTATTTAAATCCTGTGGTCGGACCTCCAATCAGCCGCAGCAAAATGATACCTCCTACCTACTACCATTTCGCAAAAATATTTCCACACTATATCTACTAGTGATGATTAAAACGCAATGAAACATCGTTGTAAATTTAGATATTTGAAATTATTTTCATTTTAAATCTAAATATTCTTTGTATTGATAGGATAAAAATATATGTTGTAGTTTCAAATCAACATAAACACATAGTTTACTAAAGATAGTTTCGTATAATTTTTTTTTTTTACCTTAAAATTCTACTTTATCGATCTAAGAAATATGTATATTTTTTATAACATCAATTTAAGTTTTCATTAGGATTAACGTTTACTATACAGGGTTATTTGCAAAACACCAAAAACCTCAAAAATAAGAATATTTAAAAGATTTAAATTTCGTTAAGGCGACTACATGACCTAGTGCGGTCTTTGTCGGACTGCATAGAAAGAAAGAGAAACGCGATGACACAACGCTGGTAATTTATTGCAAAACATGAAGCAATTATCTATCTGCAAAAATCTATTGTTTGGACTACAAAATTAAAACACTATTTTTTCTATTATGTTGCTTGTAGAATAATCTGACAAAAAAATCATAATTATTGTATGTATAGTTTTTATCGTAAAAAGAAAGTTTTTAGAGGAATCTTCATGATTGTTTTCTATCGTATCCAATTAGTTGTATTATGTTTTCAACACACTATCTACCTAGCATATATCCTGAAGAATATCATATATTTTTCTGATTTTGTTTACTGTAGTCGATCATTATGATCGACTCGATTAAGTTTTATTGTTTCTAAAACTTATTTTTTTTTGCATTTAGGTCCTGTAGGCCCCATAATAAACAATGGTTTACAGTTATCTATGACCTGTAATCCAAACAATGTACATCTTCTATGTGCTTTAAAGATTTTTTTCTCTATTGTTTGTTATCTACATAATAACTTCGCATTTTCGTTGTTTGCCACCGATTTCCGTATTATTTTTTTTTTTTTTTTTTTTTTGCCTTTGAATCGTACCTACCCCACACAACTAGCACAACACCACCTGCCATGCAAATATCAGCGACAGGAAGCTATTACAATATCATTAACATAAACTAAGTGGCAAAAATAGATACCTACGTATTATTGAAGCCAACTCAAAAACTACCCAAGCAAAGTTATTGAAATTTATATGGGACCAACCTCGATTTGCAATTGCCAGAGATATTGTGTAACAAACAAAAAAAAACAGTTAATTGAGAACCTCCCTGCTTTTTTTTGAAGTCGGTTAATTAAAACTACACATTATACAAGATTATCTTCCGCACTAGTGTTTGGTTCAACCCAATTACCAGGCCAAGGACGGAAGTCTTTCTTTGGCAACTGTTATATTTTTCAAATTTTCAAAGTTTTAACTGATTTTAAAACATAATCATAGGTTTTTTTTCATATACTTTTCGAATTCAGCTGTAAATAAAACTGTATCTATCGTATAGATGTGATGACGTAACTAGCTAAGTATCACGGACCTAAAGTGACAGTTTCTTTCTATACTTGTATAATTTAAAAATAAATAACTGAACGAAAAAACGATTAAATTTTCTATTTATAGTTAATGTAAACAGGATGTTTTAAGTATATACTTAATGTGGTTTATCTCAAAATTAATGAGGTTACCCTACATCATCTTATCTAATTGCATTTCGTTGTGATTTAAAAGAGCCTCTGAGGGGCCTTACCGACTTATGCTAATTCGTAGGTACTGCTGCTCCATTTAATCCTTGGAATGGGTATCGAAGATATTACAGCAGCTTGCAGCTTCGCATTCCCGCTCTCGGAGTTGCAGCACGGTGTCATCGTCACGTTGAGAGTTGAGAGTCGGCGACTCGCCGACTCCAATGACTTCCAGCAGAACACCGATTGCTCCAACATTGATCATGAAAATAGAAAAATAAAATGCATTAGTAAGCGGTTTACAATCCCACTTCTGATGTTAGGAAATAACCATGTAAACTATCTATAAGTATATATTATTATGTAGGTATATTACCCAAAATAAAGCTTTGAATATCAGAATGAATACTAGTTATTTAATGTGTGTAGAAGTACCCATGAATATGGTATGTGTGTAGGGAAAGGATTTTATGAAATAAAGCACAGAAAGACAAGACCAGATGTTTATTTCAATTTAGGCTTGTCAGTAATCAGAAAGCTAGTCGTCCGTTCGGGATCTAAGTCAGCATGGAGAAGAACGGACAAGAAACTCCATGGAATCAGTATTATAGTATTCTATCAACACATTTATTACATTGTCATACATTATCGTTATTTTAACAACAATTAATTCTATCTCTTGGACAATGGCCCAAGGAACTCAGAATAATAGCATAATAACAGCAGCTAGGAATATTCCATTATACACCTTAAAACATTAGCAATATTGGTCATGTTATAACAATACAGAACAACATAGTTATCAGCAATAATCAAGATAATAATATCAATTAACTTACATGACATCTGGTCGATCTATTTCACATAATAACGGCACTAGTTATCAACTGAATATCTAGCAAACAACAACTGATTTGATAGTCATTACAATCCTTTTTATATCCTTTCAACCAACGTCTTATAAGTCAAACATCTACCGCCATTTTGAACCAATCACAGATCATCATATATTTTGGCTTAATATCTTCTAACACAGGTAATAATAAATAAGTCTTATTAAGTGAAACCATTTTAAAACATTATAAAGTAATTAAGCAATTTAATAAGAGTTAATTCGTATTTCTTAGCCATCATTAAAAGAATATCAACATCAACTGACAGTATTGTGCCGATCGTTTGAAACAGCTTATTATATTAAATTAGCAATATAAAATCTAAGATATACTACAAGTATAATCAAATATTACATAATTATTTATAGTAATAACATTTAAGTGATTTTGACAAGTTATGACTATTGTTTTGTTGTAAACACAGTATCTAGTCAAATTAGGTACTTCTATGTTGGTCTCAATCTTCGTAAATGTGATAGATGCCTTTTGCCAACAAACAATATTCTAATATTATAATTAAATAAAATGTTAAATCTAACACATGCATCGATCTCTGAGGAAAGTGCCGCTGCAACAAGATCCAAGACGAATTCATTTCACTCTAAAATCCTCACAACCAATGATTTCAAAAGTACGTACGCTAAGTACGTACGGAAGTAAGTACGCTAGTAATATATATATGTCAATGCTCACAACACAACAGTTTCGATCGAATTTTTCATGCTAATCTCTCATCTGATGACGCACAAAACTGGGGTCGGCTCGCGGAATTCGAACAGAGAATTGTGCAAGAAAAGTTCAAAAAAAGAATCAATTTCCATAGATCCATTATGGCTGCGTCATTTGATAGCGACAGTGATGGTGTAACGTCCAATCACTGCCTGTCTGACGTCATCTCCTATTTCTGTTCCTTGTCTGCTTAGAAAGCGGTTACTGGAATACCACTTACTCAGTTAGTCATGCACCGATTCTTAATATAAACCATTTTGTTTATTCAATTATTCATTAAGTTTTGCACGAGTTAGCAGGTATCGACCTTCATTTCGTAGATGACCGGTTTTTTGGCAGCACGTAAGCTCGACGTCGAAAAAAATCGCAATTCTAGTAGCTTTCGTCCTCATTTTTTAACGTGATGAGTTTTTAACTATCAATTAATGGCATCCGCTAAACATTTCACGGCCGTTGCTTTTTATTTGGTTGGTAGATCCTTTCTACTTTCTGGTACATCACAATAACAAAATAACATAAAGATTCATTCAGACTACTCTTTTGTTGGACGTCTAATTTCACGTAAAAACCAGTGCGGTGAATGTACACGTATCTCCCGGGCCCCCGACTCATGATACTGGAAGGAACATTGTGGTTTTAGTCGGTAGGAGTTCGACGTAACCCTCAGTTGTTTCCAGACGGAGGGTATCCATGTCCCCAAATGCCCACGGTATCCCCACGAAAAAAAAAGGATTACTGATGCTGCCGGTCGATTCTATAAAAATCTCACCGTGAAAACTAAGGTGAAGTGAGTTGATTTTTGCTAGGAATTGACACTATTGATACCTCACTCCACGCTCACTTCACCTAAGTTTTCACGGTGAGATTTTTACAGAATAGCACCGCAGGAAGTTTTAGGTAAGTGCCAGTTCACAGCAACATGAAAATCTTCATTAATAAGTGGGTGATATCCACAAAGACCAACTCAAATCTCACTCAATTACGTAGCAGCTCACACTGTGGGTGGTAATCTCATTCACGTAACGGTGCGTTTGTCCCTTTGCTAAGTCATCATTAGTTAGCATGTTACCGTTATGCACGGTTTTGATATGAGAAAGCTAATCGTTCTACCTACTTATCAATTGGTGTAATTTGGTAAGGTTAATTATTTCTATAGAAAAAATCGTAACCCTATTTATCTCGCAGACACTACCAACCACAATGGGGTCAGTGGGTCGTCTTAGGGGAAGAGGTTTAGGAGTTGAAGTAGGTATAAGCTTAGGGTCACTATGAGCAATAAAGCTCTATATTTCCAAAACGGTAGCTCGGATGAAAATCTTTTTGGGAAAGAAATTGTTTCTCTAGTCGAAAACCATGAGATGATGTAAAAAACCAGCGAAATATTGAGAAAAAAAAATAGAGAAATTTTTCTGTCCTCGCGCCATAGCGCCCCTAAGGCTGCATTCCAACCGTAAGACTGGTTGTCCGACTTTTGGGCGTCCCACTACCCGAAACGACTGTTAAAGATCTACGAATGACAGCTAGGACCAAGGGGTCTCGATATGTAATGGACGGTCACCCATGCACGAACCGACCGCGTCAACCGTAGCTTATATAACCTTCGATCGACCCGTACGGCTGCTATAATTTCATCAATCGTAGATTTCAACATTAATGTTTAGTAGCAACCAATGGGTTCAGTTTCAGTTACATTCACGGAATTCCAAAAACTTTTGGTACGGGAAGACAGGCTCAAGCAGATTATAATAAATTCCTGTCCCAAGACAGTTACCAACCGGTATGCGGTATCTAATAAGCTGTGCAAGTAACATAACGAGAACTGCAGTGAATCTATTACTTTGTTCATTAAACCGATCTTACTAGTCATTAGGGCTGGCCTTTATCTCGGGAAATTATGATATCGATGCGAATCTGGGTCATATTTAAATGTTTACTCCTAATGAATATGTTGAATCAAGATTTTATGTTATTCATATTGATAAAATGTCGATCAATCAGTGCAATTTACTTGAACTGGTTTTATTCCAAGGGCTTTACTTAAATAGTTTTTCTTCTTGTTCAGGTTCCTGTACTCAGCTTGATTTTAATTTAATATGACGTTATCACATCACCATGCGCATACGATGCAGGATATACTTACATACAGCTAGGATATGTTGATTTCGGTGGGACCGTAGGTCTGCAGCAAAATCGTCACATTGACCGAATTATTCGTAACGATCACATGAATTCCGAGCTAGGACCGCAGTCTTTGAGAGTAAAACTATGGACAAATATAATAATAATATAGGATTGTGGTCTGCAAACAATACCTGCAGCCCTTATAAGATTAATCTGCGGAACCGGATTTGCTAAAATTCGGCAGGTCGATAGTTCAGTAGATTAAAGAAACAAGAACAACGTGAATTGAGTAGCATAAGGATGATCAGCCTATAATATTCCCACTGCAGGCCTCCTCTCTTCGAGAGTGAGTGGACTATAATCTACCACGCGGGCCCAGTGCGGGTTGGCAGATGTCACATATCTTCGAATTTTATATTCTAAGACATTTTCCTCACGATGTTTTTCTTCACCGTTTTAAGAGCTGTGGTGATTAAATTATTTACACAAAGTAAAGCGCCTGCCTGGGTTCCTTGCCATTGGGCCATACCGGAACGACATACCTACTTTAACTCGACTAGGTAGATAGTCTTTATTACGTACACCATAAAAACCCAACCAACCATACCAGCGGAACTGCTATCTACAAGCAGCCGGCTAGCAATCAATATAATCTACAACAAGAACCCTTAGAACAAATTGCTTCGCACTCTCTTCGTATTTGCATAGAATAATGTGGTGCATAAACTGTTTGATTAGTTTTTGCGAGAGGACGTGATTATGCTGATTTTTGTTGCAATACATGTTTTTGAACTATTATATATTATGGTGACCCACTTTCTAAGTAGACTGCAGTGCAATTATATTCGAATTTCCTATCCATTTGCGACGGTGATTAATAGATTAATGTTTGGTAATTTTGTCGTATCATCATAGGGGTTAATGAGTAAGTTTAAATAAATGTTCGAACAAGTTTCCGCAGTCTTTTTGGTTATAAAAAAAAACCGGTGCAGTGCGAGTCGGACTAGCGCACCGAGGGTTCCGTACAAATTTGTAGGTAAGTAACTACTTTACGGTTTTCGGATTTTTTCCTTTACTTGTGCTACATGACATTGCTTCTTGCCAAATTTCATGATTCTAGGTCAACGGGAAGTACCCTATAGGTTTTGATTCCCTTGCGAGTGTCAAAATATGCGGCACAAACGGAACATAAATGCCCGTATCTTTTTGCGTGGATTTAGAAGTTTGATTTTTTTACACTGCTTCAAGGGATTGCAGCCTCGAGTATTTGATATTAATTTCAACTGGATAACTCCACGCGTTCCTGAGAAAAAGAGTTTTGACAGATGGACAGACAGACGGACAACGAAGTGATCTTATAAGGGTTCCGTTTGTCCTTTTGAGGTACGGGACCCTAAAAATAGAGAAGGCGAACGTAATATCTATTATGATTTACTTTGGCTTTTGTATTTACCTACTCGATAACCTTTTATAAAAGAATTTACGGAAAGGTACAAACGCAGATAAACACAAAGGCTGCAAAAGAAAAGAGTGTGCCAAAAAAATGAGGGCACCGTTTTTACTTGAACGCAGATTGCGAGAATCTGTCAAGTTTTTTTTTACGGTTTATTGAGGATCTATAAATCAGTAATGGAAGAAAAAATACTTTGTATTCACCAAAGATCACGAGAGAGTTTTTTTACCGGTAGTATTTACTAAGTTTCCGAAACGAATCCTGGTGATTTATATTTTTGGAAACTGGCACTGTTTACATAAACTCACGCCTATGTCCCATGAGGGTAGCCAGAAACTACAGAACGCCAGTGGTAATGTATATTATACTTAAGCGGAAAGCGCTAAGGTAGCCCGCATAATTCAAATTTTCTGCAATTTTTTGCAATTTGCTGGTCAGTATTAAGTTGTACGTTGAATAAAATATGATTCGCGACCGTAACAAACATGTATTTACAGGATTATAATTATTAGAATCAGTAATACATTTTAGTCTAATTGCCTATTTATTACAAACTAGCTTCCGCCCGCGACTTCGTCCGCCTGAAATTTCACCCTCCCCCCATTCACCCTCTTAGGGGTGGAATTTCGAAAAATCCTTTCTTAGCGGATGCCTACGTCATAACATCTACCTGCATGCCAAATTTCAGCCCGATCCCTCCAGTGGTTTGGGCTGTGCGTTGATAGATCACTATGTCAGTCAGTCACCTTTGAGTTTTATATATTTAGATTTTGGTATTTTCTTAAAAAAACACTTAAATTTTCATCAAATTAGAGCTCTGCCACAGAGATATTTTTTACTGCAAATAACCCATTCTATCGCCCTATTTCGTTTGATCCACGATGGTTACCCACCCTGTTATAATAACACAGTTCGCATTTTACATTTCTATGAGTTCTAGGTTGTCAACTTTCTTTAATGAGCGCAATGACTTGTTTTACAAGTACTGCCACAGACTTTAAGCGGTATACATCTATGAATGTCATGCAAGTACCTATAAAATTATATAAATTACAGCTATTTATCTCGTTTACCTCCTAAACAACATAAACATTGACATAAATCACTACCGTGACAAATCTATGTTATTTTAAGATTGTAAATTCAAAAGTACCTCAGTCTGTATGTTATCTTTTCACGCCTAAACCACAGAACGGATTTCGATAAAATTTGGCAAGGAGATAGATGGTATGCTGGGGAAGGACATAAGCTATTTTTATCAAGTTCCCGTGGGATGATTTCCGACATCCATGCGGACGAAGTCGCGGGCGCAGCTAGTTTTATATAAGTGGTTACATCGGAGCACGCCTTTCGAAAGCCTTTCTAAGCTGATCCTCTCATTATGATGTAACTGGATACATGGGACTCAGGAATTGTTAGTAACGTGCATTATTGTACCTATTACTAAGGTACTTAAGTACTACTACATTCTCTTTGTTCTTTCCTGAATCGGTCGCATAGGTAGTACGCGCGGGCGGTTTAGTATTGTCATGTGCTTTGAACGTTAGTGGTCGTTTTTCTATACCTGCCGGTCGATTCTGTAAAAATCTCACCGTGAAAACTTAGGTGAAGTGAGTTTATTTTTGCTAGGAATTGACAGTATTGACAGCTCACTCCACCCTCACTTCACCTAAGTTTTCACGGTGAGATTTTTACAGAATTGCAGCGCTTGTATAGAAAGATGACACTGAAGAAAACTTTTCAGCATTCTATCTTATATTTCGTGTCTAATATGATTAATTTTACCTTATTTTTCACTTTTTATTGAGAAACACATTCATTATTAGTTTTACCATTATTTCAAGTTTTTTCTTTATTTGAATAAAAATTTCCCTCTCACCGAGAGGAGGCCTGTGTCCCAGCAGTGGGAACATTATAGGCTGATTATGGTTATGGTATGAATAAATGAGTGATAATATGCACTTTGATACTTTGGTAGACTATAGGATTGTAAAAGGCCGTGTCCTAACTGAAAGCGATTGTCGCGTGAGTACCTACGCGATAGTCGCGCTCGTTTTTAGGGTCCCGTACCCAAAGGGTAAAAACGGGACCCCTTTACTACGACTTCGCTGTCTGTCCGTCCATCCGTTTGTCTGTCACCAGGCTGTATCTCAAGAACCGCGATAGCTAGACAGTTGAAATTTTCACAAATTATGTATTTCTGTTGCCGCTATAACAACAAATACTAAAAACAAAATAAAATAAATATTTAAGGGGTGTTCCCATACACAAACGTGTTTTTTTAGGTGCCTTTTGCCTTGTGGTACGGAACCCTTCGTGTGCGAGTCCGACTCGCACTTGGCCAGTTTTTATGAATATGACGTACTTGCGTAATCAATCAAGTCGCGTTTGTAAGTCATAATCTGAGATCAGAATAGGTAGAGTACTTACGTAATTATATTTACTTATACTTGAGGAAGTAAGTAATATAGAATGGATAATAATACCTCCTCTAAAATCCCAGAATGATGATAATGACATTTTAATCCCGGGATTTAAAAATCATAAGTTATTTATTGGACTTTATGATGGTTACTAACTATTGATTTGAAGAATCATATTAGGTACATTTTTTAGGGCTCCGTACACTCTATATTACATCTCTCGAAGTTTATTTACTTACATATACCTAAACTTAAAAAATAACTCAACTTTAAACGTTTACATGAATTATGACCATCGGATCATCTATATATTCCGATCTCTGGTCGTAATTCCGCATACTCGCGCGACAATTGCTTTCGGTTAGGACGCGGTGTAACACATTATTTTGACTGCCATATTAGTCTCATTATAAAGAAATGGAATAGTGAGCACAGAATTTCTAGCAGGCTGCATATTGAACACTAAATTAAAATTGTGCAGATGTGGGAAATAAAACGCGGAAATAAAAATTCTTAAATCATATTAATTACCGAATTGAATTATTATGTCTCTTAATTTAATGAATGCCCGGTCCCCAATGTGCTTTAAAATGAGAGCGGCAGTTATGTCGGCCGCAGCAAGTAATTTTTAGTTGTTCTTTTTTTCAAGTCTGACCACTTTTACTCTCTCTAAGACGGTTACGACCAGTGAGAATTTACATCATTTTTATACCAAATTACATCATATTACATAACACGTAGCCCGTAGGTATACTAAAGAGTACCTTTATTGTGCGAATGGTAAAAAAACACTTATTAAAAATGTTTTTTACCCTTTCCTTTAGCGGCAGTTGCTTCTTGTTCTTATTTTTGTCTTTTACCAGTACCACTATTTGTATAGTTAAATTGATTTCTTACACACCAAGGTTTTTTGCAAACGCAAACGTATGAGTGTTTATTTTTTTCTTTATTTCATGAAAGTGTTACTGGTAGGTAATAAAATTATATAAGTTTAGAACATTTTAGATAGATATAGCAGTAAAATACTGTGGCGCGGCTATCAACGCCAAACACAAAATACTGTGGCGCGGCTATCAACGCCCAACACAAAATACATGAAAGACATTGTTTATAGGTTAATGTGACTCCAAAGTGTAAGTCCTTTGCAAATTGCAGTAGGTACCTACCCAGACTATTTCAAAAGTCTGGGTAGGTACCTACTGCTGTGGATTTTTAAATTTAAATAAAAAAATTAAAATAAAAAAAAAAAACTCAAAAAAATAAATCACCAAAATCATCACCATCATCTAAATAATATTGGTTTAGTGGAGTTCGTAGTCTACGCTTCTGAATGCATACGAAACATACCACAATAATAATTTCGCTTGCCTAGAAACTATATCAATTTTGCAAATGCCAATAGACTTCCAAAATATATAAAATGACATAATTTACATAACTGCATTCGGAACATTAAAATTCTTTGAGTACACATGAATCTTTAAATATGTTAATTTTATTCGTCCCTGACGTCATGGCATGGGACAATTTCTACCATAAATTATAACTTTCACGTATTTTGCCTAAAAATCATATTGATTGTCGTTAGGAGTTTATTTAACTTTGTCCACTATAGTTTTAACAGTCAATATGTGATCGCGTCAATGGCATCGCTTGGATCCTCAATTTAAGAGAGTTCTATGGGAAATGCCTGACAGAATAACTGCAATAGTAAGGGTACAAGTACATTTTACATACATAGGTACACTTATACAGGGTTATTGGAAAAACACCAACAACCCCTTAAGAGGTCATTGTACTCATGATTATTAACAACTTTTACTATGGAAAAAACCTGAAATCGCATTAAAAAAAAAAACAGCTGTTCCCTTTACCTAAGTTTTCACGGTGAGATTTATACAGAATAGATCGGATGGCATCAAACTGTCTGCTCTGATACTTCGGATTTAATAGCTTATTAAAGAAGCCGTTTAACCAGATTAAAATCGCCAGTGCAACTTATTATACAATAACTTGTCCATGCCGATGCCGCTTCGATTCAGTACAGCCATCTTTGGCGTCTGCATTGAACAGAGAATCTGGAACTGGTTTAACAATACTGTTGGCAATTCAATGCTTTCAGATAACGGAAAACGGGTCATTCGGATGTCATAATTCAATAAAGAAAAAATCTATTCTATTCTATAATTTATTTTAATATATTCTTTTAACATAACTTCTATTCTCTCTTTTTTTTATCCATACTAATATTATAAATTCGAAAGTAACTCTGCCTGTCTGTCTGTCTGTATGTTACCTTTTCACGCCTAAACCACTGAACAGATTTCGATAAAATTAGGCAGAGAGATAGATTGCATACCGGGGAAGGACATAGGATAGTTTTTATCGAGATACCTCGCGGGCGAAACCGCGGGCGGAAGCTAGTGTCATTATAAGTACTAAAGCCGCGTTCCCTCCGAACGTATAGTCGGCCGCGTTCCCCCAAACGTATAGTCGGCCGCCGATTGTGAGCAGGCTCAATAATAGCATATTAGCTCGTAATAGCGTATTGTCATTTTGGTGTATCTAAAAACAGTAAACTGCGTAGCTTGACTTGACGCTCACAGTCGGCGGCTGACAATCGGTACCTACGTTTGGTGTGAGCGCGGCTATATTGTAAAAATGTACCGAGACTGTATGTGTGCCTATAGTGCTATCAAATAATCTACACTATCCACCACATCGCTATAGGATTCATAAAATTAACTCATAAGAGAATTCCCATCTGCGTGATTGTCTGACTCCCAAAGAACCGAATCCTCCTCGAGAAAAACAACAAGGAAATAGAAACAACAAAAAAAAATATTTACACAATACTTCCAATTTATTATTACACGTTACAGTATTTACAAGATGATACAGAATGAGAACCAATGGACAAAGTGCGAGTAACATCAGCTGTAGAGAAGAACGACGGACATATGCTTACAAGTAAGTTGGACCGACGTAGCCAGGCGTGATGTAGCTAGTACCGAGCCCGTTCACCACGGTAGGGCCAGCGACCAGGGTCTGTGAGAAAATGGAGAATATCAGTCACTAGTTCAATATAGAGTAGGACTTATCTGTAAACGTTATTATAAAATGCAACGGCAACGTGTCTCTACCTATCTTTTTACCGACTTCAAAAAAAAGGAGGTTATCAATTCGACACGTATGTATGTAATATTATTGGAACTGCATGATATTCACATAAGACAATCTGTTAGGGCTTCCAAACAAATATACAAAATTTTATAGACGTATGTATGTATGTTTGTCCACGCATATCTCCGTAACTATTAATCGGATCGTGACCATTTTTTTTTTATTGGCTTACATACTTCAACTTAGGGAACAGTGCAAGTTTCATCAAGATCCATTCAGTAATTTTCAAGATATGGACTAATACGTGTAAGTGTGACGGCCTGGCTTATTGATACGAGCTACAGGTGTAGTGTCAAAGGGAAAACATCTCTAAACCTTGGTCAAATTCTAGTGCAAAAACTAAAAATTACGAAATAAAAAGGAAGTCGGTGGCATAAAACTAAAATACAGACCCCAAGACACCGACTTCCAAAATTAAAGTTATTTCATAATTTTGAGTTAATTTCTTTTTGAAGTCGGTTTAATTTTTTTTATTAAATACTTTTGTCGTTGGTGCACTTATCTATGATACAAGAACCATTATGAGCTTTTATATTTTTCAAAAAAAAGTTCTGCGGTGCTATTCTGTAAAAATCTCAGCGTGAAAACTTAGGTGAAGTGAGCGTGGAGTGAGCTGTCAATAGTGTCAATTCCTAGCAAAAACAAACTCACTTCACATAAGTTTTCACGGTGAGATTTTTACAGAATCGACCGGCTGTTCCCTGACTAGGTTTCAGTACCTATGTATTTTATTACGTCAGGTAACATAAGGAATAAATAGTGTAAAAGTTAGACAAGGCAAGATAAACTTTTGTCAATTTTTAAAGCGAAGATTTTGCATTCGGGAACACATTTTTTTTTTTATTTAAGTATTACTTAGCCAGTCGTGTATGCATTTATTTTTTAAATTAAAAGTGAACCTCGAGAGTTATTAATGAAAGTATTTAAATAAAAACTTTTTACAAAAAAAACAACCGACTTCCAAAAAACACTTTAAAGTTAAAAATAACTTTAATTTCGGAAGTCGGTGTCTTTGGATCTGTATTTTAGTTTTTTGCCACCGCCTATAAAATTTGAGGGTTTCCCTCGATTTCCATGGGATCCTCTCATCAGATTCCAACTTGATGATAATGGGACCACCTCGAGAGTATACCCTTTCGAACAAAAAAAGAATTTTGAAAATCGGTCCATAATTGGCGGACTAATCGCGTAACAAACACACAAAAAAAAAAAAAAACATACCGTCGAATTGAGAACCTTCTCCTTTTTTGAAGTCGGTTAATAAAATAGGTACATTCATCCGGATGACGGCGGCGATGCGCACGAGTACTTCGACGCCTAATTTATATCCTTTTGTTTTTGTATTTATTTAAATAGTTATTTAGTTAGTCTTTTAATTTAGTACCTATTGTAAATAGTTAGATAGGAGATTATGAAAATAAATAATTAGGCTGTTCTAATTACAATTTTCTGATGATGGTTATGATATACTTTGAACGTCTTTGAAGAGCTCTCAAAACATCGTTTATGGAAATCGAAATATTTGAAAAGTATTATACTAATTCCAAGGATTTAATCAATTCTGGCAGATATATCTTGGATTAAATTGCTATCTTATTCTGCCTAAACTAGGTACTTGAAGATTTTTACTTACGCTAGCTACAGGAGTAATTCCGGTATACCCTGGCCAGGTCAATAACTGGGGTGCAGCGGCGGCCAAAGCCACGCAGACGACGAGGAAAACCAGCTGAAATAATAATTGTGAAAATACCTAATTAGAATACATGCATACCATGTCGTTAAGTGGGTGTCAAATAGAAAGTTAAGTAGATTTTTTTTAAACTATCCCTATCAATATGCCTAGCCCTTTTGGGGTCGGCTTCCAGTTTAACCGGATGCAGCTGAATACCAGTATTTTACGTGGAGCGGCCTTTCTAATCTCCACAACCCAGTTACTGGGTAACACAATACCCCTTGATAAGACTTGTTGATAACTTTCGGGTTGCCGTATAAAATGAGGAATATGTTTTCAATGCTGAAATGATAGAAATTGGAAATTCAAATTGCTATATTATTATAGATATTATATATTTATAAAAAAAATAAAGACAGGTGTTCGCATTTCCCTATCAGAGAGAAAACTTAAGTTTTTTAAAACACAATTCTTTTTAAAACAAATTCAAATAAAAATAATACTTACGAAGAATTTCATTTTGATGGCAGTGTATGTAGATCTCACTAGAACTGCTGTTGAGCCTTCTCAGTGCAAACTATACCGTCTCACGGAAGACAGACGCATATATAGGGCCCTTGAAGGTCGTCAGCAATAGATACAGGCAGCCTAACCGAGCCTAGACCCTGCTAAGTGCTAAGGTCAGAACCGCCTATCTGAATATCTAATGAAAATACCAGTTGTCAGGAAAAAATTGTACAGATCTTAATTATTCGCCCCACTATCCGATATGGAGCGCATAATAATTTATAGGACTACTTTGTCATCTAGCTGTGTAGATAAAGGTGGATATTGCTTTAACATCAATAGTAATGCATATTTAGAGGACGTTAAATCAAAGAAACGATGGATAGACTGGATCTGACTAGAAAGGGAGTGACTACTAATAGAGACCGAGATGACGACTAATAGAGAAGTATGGACGAAAAAGACATGTTGCGCCGACCCCAAAATGCATAACGAAGCCTCCTCTTGTAGCGAAGTTTGTCAACTGCACCGAGCGCTCGGCGCATCCTGGACATGGCTACACCCAACACCTTATTTGACTGGCCAATTCTTCCCTTGCTGGTGGAAGGGCTAACGCCCGCCTTATTTGCGACCCACTGGACTCCGGCGTCAAGCAGCCTGCTGTGTTTCGTGGATGCGTGGGAGCTCCAGTGCCTTAGGCATCTTCTGGGCACGCTCGTTCCATCATTGACCTCATCCACCTCTTTCCATCAGGCGTGATTGGGGTCAAGAGCATTTAGCAACAATTTTTTTTTTTTTTAATAATAGCAAGAGAACGATTACGACGTTAAATCAAACTAGTGATGAGGAATTAAAGGCGCCACAGTCACTGTCACTTGAAATATCCGTTTTTTACGCAACCTATCGGGGAAGACGTCCCCAACATTTTCATTAATTTTGCTGGTTTCAGCTAACGGGAAGAATCGATGGATCAATCAATGGTGTATAATGCAATCTATGGCTTTAGATCAAGATCGTATCACGGTTTACGTATGGAACTGCCGCTACGGCCAAAATCTATACCTAAACGTTACATATCTCTTACTTTGGCTAAGCATGGCATCATTTGAAGGGGCCCGTCAGGGCCGAAGCCTGCCGGGTCAACGGGATTGTCCGAAAGGGTTACCTACTACCGCTGGCCCGGAACATAAAGGGCTAAGGAAGGAACACGGGTGGGTTTTAGTCAGTAAGAGTCTGACACTCCCTTCCGCTCCACCCAGAGCGGGAGGGGACATTAGATGATTTAAAAAAAAATACAATCTATGGCTATAGATCAAGAAAGTATCACGGTTTACGTATGGAACTGCCACTACGGCCGAGATCTCTACCTAAACGTTACATAGCTCTTACTTTGGCTAAGCGCAAAGACTACAATATGATGCTGGCTAAGCGTTACGTATTCCTGTCACTGTCGAACAACTGTCAAACTACAAGTTCAAGAAAAAGACAGGACGTCAATCAAAGCACGAACCGTAAGATCGATGATTTTTTTAACAAGGACTACAGCTCTTCATATTATTATTATGAGCCTGTGTTGTCCCACTGCAGGGCAAAGGCCTCCCTTCCCTCTTTCCTCTTCATATTATTTTAATTTAAAAATATAGCGGATATCTTAGCGGCTTTGGCTCAGATAGTTAATTATTTTTTGATATTTTAATTTCGTTAAACACGTTTGGAACCCTAATAACATGCCTAAGGTATTTTGTTATTTTATTTGCAAGCGGAGCAATAATTTTATTATATCTCGATATTCTGTGTCCATCAAAGTTGGGAATTATTTGAATTCCACATTTACGTGTTTCTCAATCCTGCGGATTAAACTAAAATAAATATTAATGGGTTACTGAACAATATCTGAAGACAGTGAGAAATGGTGGTCCAGTGAAACGGCCGCGACTTACAAGTTATTTAAGTCGTAGGTTCGAACCCAGACAGGCGCTTTACTTTGTGTAAATTATGTCATCACCATTCACCACTGCTCTCAAAACGGTGAAAAAAAAACATCGTGAGAAAACCGACACCAAAAATTCAAAGACATGTGACATCTAGTTGTGGAATATTATTATTATTATTATCTATCAACCCGCACTGGGCCCGCCACGGCCAGTCCCTTTCAACAAGAGGAAGCCTGTGATTATGCAATGGGTTGGGTTTTGAATCTGACCGCCAAGACGAGCCAAGCGAACGCAAGGGCACTACCTACCTTTTCTCGAAGCACTTCGTCGTATTTTTGAACCTTCATAACTTGGGTTTGGATTATATCAGATAGACAAAATTTTCGGGATGTGATATCAGTGGTTGACTTATTAAACCTATAAAGTTTCAATTGCATAGCTTTTATACTTTAGATTTTATTGATATCTAAAATACCCGATTTCTTCACTGACTCACTGATGATCATCAATATTCTAAGGGTCTTCCTGAAGTCCTAGAAAGCTGAAATTTGGTATGTAAGCTAGTAATAGTACACAAACAACAAAAAAACTTGGTGGCCGTTTCGCTACCATCACATGGGCGTAAGGTGAAAAATTTATTCACTGTTCATTACTTTTCTGTTAAACAATAGTTCTTGTAGTAACGAAACGGCCAAGCCTCATATTTTGACTAAGGTGTAGAGTTTGTGAAGTTAGGGCGTGTAGAGTCAGAAGCTTGGCTCTACATGAGATCTGATAACTTTTTGACAGTGCGAGCCATATGTGGTCTCGTCTTGGCAACATTTTACATGAAAATGTTTTTGGTGGGATCTATACTATCCATAGTAATCCATACTTAATATTGTAAATTCGAAAGTAACTCTGTCTGTCTGTCTGTATGTTACATTTTCACGCCTTAACCACTGAACGGATTTCGATAAAACTTGGCAGAGAGATAGATTGCATCCCGGGGAAGGACATAGGATAGTTTTTATTCCGATATCCCCACGGGATCGACACTTATGCGGGTGAAACCGCGGGGCGTTACTAGTATTAAAAATGCGAGTGTGTCTGTCTGTCAGGTCTGTATGTGCCTCTTCACGCCACTCACGATCAAGTTCACCGTCAAGTTTGCAGCGGACTTGAATTGACCGTGTATGGCTAAGGGTATGCATGATAGTACCGTAGTTGCTTGGTTTTATTTATTTTAGTGCTTCCTATACTGATGACCGTATATTAGAACTCCTCGGCGATGGAACCGGGTCAGATATCGAGGAGTTCTACGACGAAGAAGAGGATTTCGCAGCAGAGTCGCGTGTTCTCGCTGACCTTGTAGGCGAGGACGAAAATTCTGAAGGTTCAGACGATGAAATGGAACCTCCTCAGGAACCTGAAGTTCGGTAACGATCCCAAATAGAGGACGCTCTCGTAGTACTAGTTCGCGGCAAATTGGAAGTAGAGGGGGTTCTCGTCGCTCTACTTCGCAGCGAATGCAATCAAGCAGAGGACGTTCTCGTACCTACTACGGCGACTCGGCGAAATCTGCAGCAACATGATCATGGAGACACCGAAAAATATTCCATTTACCGATAAGCCACATGACTATAGGTGCTGCATGTACATGACACCTAAGTGTCACGATCGTGAGGGCACCTTTTCAGGAAAACTGAAAATTCAGGATTTTGTTTGCATTTTTTTCAAGCTTCCTTAGATTCCTAGAAACCCCTTCAAATTTTTTTTTTTTAATTGCATCTCCTTTTTTCCGGTGTAAAGGGGTAGTAAAGTTGCTAATACATCAAATGCCTAGTCTTTCCCCAACTATGTTGGGGTCACACAGTAACTGACTAGGTAATACGAGTAACTAATACGATATCTCTTGGTAAGACTGGTTGTCAGACTTTCGGTCTTCTGACGACCCGTAACGACTGTCAAAGATCCACGAATGACAGCCGGGACCAACGGCTTGACTAGCGTGCTTTCCGAGGCACGTAGGGGTGGTATGTAAAGATGGTCACCCATCCCCGGCCCAACCACGGCAAGTGTAGCTTAACCTGATCGATCGAATCGTGCGGCTGTTTTAACTTAGCCAGAGTTGCTAATTAATAATAATAATTAGTTCCACTTATTGCCACGAGACTTCTTTTCACGATGAGATTTTCATAGACTAGACCGGCTGCTTTCCGAAAGTAACCCCTTCGCCCTCCTATCAACTTAACTAGCTACAGAAGGTTGCTCGATAACAATGCGGGCTTCCCTGATAATTTAGTCATTCATTCAATTTGCATACTAGCATTCGTGCTGATTTAAAGACATAGTCCATTGCTTCTTGGAAGTTACGTTGTTAATTTACATGTCTAGCATCAGTCCTAGTTATCAATCATACATATTTAGTTTACAGCTAGTTATTATCTATTATCTATACATATAATAAAACAGTAGAAAAACGGTGTCTGTACATTGAAAATATTAAAAAAAAAAAAATGGGGGGGGGTTTAGAAACAGTAATAGGGTACGAATCCGGAAAAAAAATTCTGTCTGTTTGTCTGTTTGTCTGTTTGTTTGTACACGCTAATCTTTGGAACTACTGGAAGGATTTGAATGATTTTTGTTTTGTTGTATAGGTATTATGTCTGGGCAACATATAGGCTATAATTTATCTTGGAAACTTGAACACCTGATGCAGAACCGCAACAGACCAGCTAAACTATAAGAGATACAAAAATGGTACCATAGCAAAAATTGTTCCACGTGATGAGCATTTTCTGCCGAGAGAATAAATTTGAAGATCTCGAACACCTGATGTGGAACTCCAAGAGCCCAGCTACACCATAACATATATAGGAATGACGTCTTAGCAAAAGTTGTTCGGTCTGATGGGCATTTCCTGTTGACTTATAAAAAAACTGGCCAACACGAAGGGTTCCGTACCACAAAGCAAAAACGCCGAAAAAAACCCGTTTGTTGTATGGGAGTCCCCCTTAAATATTTATTTTATTTTGTTTTTAGTATTTGTTGTTATAGCGGCAACAGAAATACATCATCTGTGAAAATTTCAACTGTCTAGCTACCGCGGTTCTTGAGATACAGCCTGGCGACAGACAGCCGGCAAAAACGCCGAAAAAAACACGTTTTTTTGTACGGGAGCCCCCCTTAAATATTTATTTTATTTTGTTTTTAGTATTTGTTGTTATAGCGGCAACAGAAATACACCATTTGTGAAAATTTCAACTGTCTAGCTACCGCGGTTCTTGAGATACAACCTGGCGACAGACAGACGGCAAAAACGCCGAAAAAAACACGTTTTTTTGTATGGAAGCCCCCCTTAAATATTTATTTTATTTTGTTTTTAGTATTTGTTGTTATAGCGGCAACAGAAATACATCATCTGTGAAAATTTCAACTGTCTAGCTACCGCGGTTCTTGAGATACAGCCTGGTGACAGACAGACGGCAAAAACGCCGAAAAAAACACGTTTGTTGTATGGAAGCCCCCCTTAAATATTTATTTTATTTTGTTTTTAGTATTTGTATTTATAGCGGCAACAGAAATACATCATCTGTGAAAATTTCAACTGTCTAGCTACCGCGGTTCTTGAGATACAGCCTGGCGACAGACAGCCGGCAAAAACGCCGAAAAAAACACGTTTTTTTTGTACGGGAGCCCCCCTTAAATATTTATTTTATTTTGTTTTTAGTATTTGTTGTTATAGCGGCAACAGAAATACATCATCTGTGAAAATTTCAACTGTCTAGCTACCGCGGTTCTTGAGATACAGCCTGGTGACAGACAGACGGACGGACAGCGAAGTCTTAGTAATAGGGTTCCGTTTTTACCCTTTGGGTACGGAACCCTAAAAATCGAAGATCAGAAACATCTGATGTGGAAATCAAAACTATCACTAATTTCACCTCCACGCGGTGAAGGCGGTATCAGTTTAGGACTGATTTTCGATGACGATGGTATATCATTGAAAATTTGACTCTACTGGCCAAAACTCCCATTTTTTTTTTAACGTGATTAAATGCTCATGCGTTCTGCACTACCACGGGGAGATAGTACAGTTATGTGGGACTCTAACCCACTAAAACTCCACGGTGTCCTCCTCTGCCGCTTACGGCGGGAATATGGGCACGCGTTAGCACTCATCCGTCAACCCGCCGCGGCTGTCCGTCACCGGACCCTCCTCTGGGGAGTACTACCCATCACCGGCGCACCAGAACACATAGCACGCCGTGACGACCCCAGGGACCAAACCAGCACATGGGCGCCAGACGACCCCGTGTCTGGGCACCCTTGGTAGGGGAGCAGTCAATTAGATTTTAATTGATCAGGTATCTTCTTCACAATAAAACTATAACCATGCCTAGAAAAAGGTCAAAGCTTTTCCAATGTCCCAAAGGAGCTAAAAGATTGCGGATCATAAGATCCCAAGAATCTACCGAAGAGCGTCAGGAGAGACTTGAAACTGTTCGAGAACATCAGGCTGCAACTCGCTCCGTGGAAACCTCTTCGGATCGCGAAGCACGCCTGCATTCTCAGCGTATTTACGCATCTACATCCAGGTCTCTAGAGACCAGTGAAGAATATGATGCGCGACTGACCGCTGATCGTGAACGTCATGCATTGTCTCGCGAGTCGGAGACGTTCACGGATAGAGAATTGCGCTTGAGTTCCAAGCGTATCTACGCATCGACTTTTAGGTCTCCAGAGACAAGTCGGGAACGTGATGTGTGACTGACCGCTGATCGTAAATGTCACGCATTATCTCGCGAGTCGGAGACGTTCACAGATAGAGAATTGCGCTTGAGTTCTCAGCATATCTACGCATCTGCTTCTAGGTCTCTAGAGACAAGTGCGGAACGTGATGCGCGACTGTCCGCTGATCGTGAGCGACATGCATTGTCTCGCGAATCGGAAACGTTTACCGATACAGAATCACGCTTGAGTTCTCAGCGTATTCGCACATCTACTAACAGGTATTTTTAAACAAGTGATGAACTTGAGATTATCATACATTGTCCCGAACACGCACACAACAAAATACTCATAATCAGTTAGAAAGTGAGAAAGAAAGAGTTGCTGGAGTACGGCATGAAGAGACAGATTAAGAAGAGCGCAACGAACGTTTGAATTCTGATCGACTTCGACATTCTCTGAACAGAATGTCGATATCATCTGAAGAATCGGATGTGTCTCAAGATATAGCCGTAGGGCATGGCGACCTTCCTTGGGTTGATAAGGAACGGAGTGCATTTACGTATACTCCTATGATTGACTACGCCACATATTCCGCCATCGGAGGTATGGTTCAAAATTGTACTTTTTGTGAAGCTGTTAAATGGCAAAAAGAAACAAACGGTATGTGTTGCTCAGGTGGGAAAGTACATAAACATTTCTTGGATAACATACGTTCGTACAATAATGCCTTTCAAATGACATCTTTTGGTGCAGAACAGATTTCAGAAGGCCCATTTATGCCAACATTCAAAGTGCAAGGCCAAGTTTACCACCTTATTTGTACATTATTGCCTGAAAATGACGTCTAGAATCGTCTCGCGCATCCCGTTGTTTTTCAGTCCCTGGGCTCTTAGAATTCGACATCAGACGTTTCAGATCTCCGATTTTGACGACCCCGTTGTCGCTGGCATAAGCAACAGGATCCGCGTACGAAGTCGCGGGCAGAAGCTAGTATTACATATGCAATATGATATGTGTAAAGTTATGCTCGTTTTGGAACAGGAATGAAATGTCTAACGCACCCTGTTTGTGGTTATGCGATGTCCCGACACAGTCAACTAAACAGTCATTTGTTTTTTTTTTTGAGATCACGAACTGCCATTTAATTGAATTTCACCAATGAATTTCAACGCCATGGTTTCAAGCTGACACAACTAAAATTTAAGCTTATAGTAGGTAAGTATAATTTTTATTATTATTTTCGTTTTGAGCGTCCGATTGTAGCCGGAATGTATGACGGGCCTGGTTTATAATGGATAGGTGAAATGGTAGTCCACCCATTTGTTTTAGACAGCGAACTCATACCACATCATCATCAGCAAATCCACCAAGACACGCCCAATATGTCATGTCGCGCAAACTTCCGCATGTTTCTAGGCGCTTCGGTGTAGTTTATTTATTTTCAACTTTATTTCAGTAAGTGCAATGTTCTTTTTTTTGCAGTGAAAACGGCTATGCGTTGCGCTTCGCCAGGTGTTGACTGTCTCTGAGGACTTTTCTTGCAAAACTTTCATGTGACCCAAACTTAAACCTTAAATTGTACGCTTCGAAATGCTCACAGATTTATTTTCAACTAAGTAGATTCGCACGGGTGCAATTTTTTTTTCGAATTTCAGAAATTTTCTTCCATACAAAACCTTGTCCTGGCAATACCGAACACAACAAAAAAAGAATTATCCAATTTGGTGCAGTTATTCTGAAGTTATGCGCGTACAGACATTTCGGCGACATTGATAAGTAAGGACTAAGTAAGGATTACCTTATTGTGTGCATGTTCAATTTTTTTTGCAGTGACAACCGCAATGGTTCCTCACCAGGTGTTGAGGTTGACTGCCCCTTAGGGCATTGTCTGCAAAATCTTATACTGTGCTTTGCATTGTGGAACCTGAAGTCTCTACGAGTACTTATGATGATAGGTTTTCTTTCGTGCTATTAAAACAATAAATTCTAAGACTATATTTTTAATTTTAATTATATAGTTACAGAAGTTACAGATCAATATGTACAAGATACGAATATGCTCTGGTTGAACCGATGGACAAAGTGCATGTTGCTAAAGGTTTGTATGGCGAGAGGAGTCATAATAGTCTAGATGGTCCAGGTAGGCCATCCAGGGGCGATGACGCGGGGGACAGCTGCGTTCACCACGGTAGGGCCTGCAACCACGGTCTGTGGACAAAGTAGAACGATTGTTAATGAATCTGTTGATGAAGACAAGCACCTAAAGAGACTGCTTTTGAATACTCGATAAAACGTCATCAAATAATTATTTTTGGCCAATAAGCAATGAGATCATATGAGGTACTAAAACGCACTCACATAACATAACATATTAACACACACATAACATATTAAAATCAATGGCCGTGCGTTGGTCTCGCGTGTTTGTTACTTCTTCACGCTCAAATGGCTGGACCAATTTTGATAAAATTTTGTATGGAGGTAGCTGACTCCCTGGATTAACATATAGGCTACTATTTATCTCTATATTCCCATGGGATCGAAACTTATGCTGGTGAAACCGCGGGCCGCTGCTAGTTCCTAACAAAACACAAAAATGGAAAATGCGGAAATAATATGACCAAACGCTGGTGTTATTTTCAGGAGAGTTCATTGATAATGAACGCAACAAAATTCGCACTGCAACGACGTTTCGGGCTGTCGTGCATCTTATTCACCAACTACATAATTATTTTGTACTGTTTGGGAGAAGAATCTAATACATACCCCAGTGGCAGGAACGACACCGGTATAGCCTGGCCAGGCGGCAATGAACTGGGGAGAAGCGGCGGCCAGAGCCACGCAGACGACAAGGAAGACCAGCTGGAAATAGAAGTTTAAGTTAAGGTAACATATCATTGGGGCAGCTTACAGCTATAGATCAGGCATACGACAAAGGAACGGCGTTATCTTCTGTTATCTGATTGGATATAGATAATATATGCAACGGGTAGAGCTAAATCCTTAGTAATTTTCAACTTTTTGTACTAAGTAGGTACCTACGTGAAATGCATTTCACTCTTTGATTAAACAGTATCCGTTTTTCCGTTTCCGTTTTATAACAACAATTGACATAATCTCTTTATTATTTGACATTATATACAGACAATTCAAATTTTTCTATAGTTCATAGTAAGTGTTTATCTGTGTGCAAACGTGGCCACTTTAGCGACTTATTTTTGTTCCTAATCATTCATCTAGTACTATTATTGATCGAAGTCTCTATATTAGTGGTTGTAATGGGAATCATATCACTTGGTTTTAGTAGGTTTCTATTTGTTATTTATCCTTTTGATAGACTCTTATTTTGTAAATGTGAGGACTTTGTAGGCCTTGTAGACTTTAGATCTGTAGACCATTTTTTATTTTATCAAGTACTTGGTACTTGTTGACAGGCCTACGCTGTCCTCCCATACCTACTGTAATTGGAACCATTGTGAAAGCCAATTATTTATAAAAAGAGTAACCATGGAGTTTCTTGCCGGTTCTTCTCCATAGGAAACGACCAATTGGAACCGTGCACCTAGCTTCTGACGTTTCATATTGTGCCCATGTAGGTTTATGTGAAATAAAATATTTTGATTTGATTTCGGAAACAATTGGAAACTATTTTAATTTGGATTTCTTTAACCTAGAAATATTCAGTACTTTTCAGGTAGGTACTCTCTTTGCCATTTATTATCGTCCGATAAAAATAATTCAAATGTTACTTACGAAGTATTTCATTTTGTTGGATTGGGTTGAACTACTGCTGAGCCTTCTCAATGCGAACTATATCGTCCTACGGAAGGCAGACGCATTATATAGGGCCCTTGAAGGTCATCAGGCAAAGCAGCTTTGTCGCCAAGCTTTGTAAATACTTAGATAAAAGTGGATACTGCATATTTATCAAAGAATGGAATTAATTTGATAACTTGCTACGCCCAGTAGATATTGGTGATAAATTTTGCGGTTGCTACCTGCATAATTCTGATAAACTGCGACATCTGATGGGGAACTCCCGTAATTTTAAGAACGTTCACAATCTCATCACAGTCTCAATCTGTCAAAAATACCTGTAATTTCCCTACATTTTTGACAAGTTTTGACATTGATTGTCGCTGAGATGAGATTGCAACTAGAATTTGAACATTTTAAATTACGAGAATTGGCCTTCTGGTCAGGGTGTCAGACTTTAATATATAAAGAGCATAGGCTGCTACAACAGTGGTAGGTCCTGAATTTGGTGGGGTGGATAAAGGGAATAGAAAGACAGAAAGAGGGGCTGCAGGCTCATTCAAATCGATTCTTCCACTCTTCACTCCTTTTAGGACTCGCTAACTAATTTAGATTCAATCTTAATTAATTTAGATATTCCTGCATCAATCTGAATGTAAGTAATGAATGTGATGTATGAGCTGGACAAAACAAACGACCAGTGGTCCACTTTAGCCCTGGATCGAAAGAGCTGGAAGGCATGAGGAGAGGCTTTTGCCCAGCAATGGGATGATGCAGTCTAATAGTAACAGTAATCTGAATGACTGTATCCTTATCATGTTCATAACTTGTAATATCTACAACAACCAATGAATTATTGTCAATATATTTGTGCCGTTATAGTAATAGTAATATTGAACCATATAGGTAGTCATAACACCTATAACATAAATTTATGTGTGAGCAATTAGCATACAGAAAATAACACAATTACTTCTTTGTTTTCCAGTATGCCAATTGCATAAAAGTGCAAATTAAAAGCATAAATGTCGGATAAATACTGGTATATAAGGTTACGTATATAATTACACATAACTGGATCAAAATGTAGGCGTTTCTCATAATTTAGTCATTCGCTGAGCTCACATTAATGCTTGTTATGAAGGTATGGACGAGTTTCAATTAAGACTCGTTTATTGATTTATGTTATTGCAACAATACCTACTTTATAAATCATGCATGAGAGGCTTGTAAAGTTTGCTTTTTTGTCGGGTGATCCTAGCGTTGAAAAGTTTCTGAGAATTCAAGGAATTCTTTATTATTCCATGGGCAGCCTATCTGAAGACCATCACTGCTGTAAATAGGCTATAGTTCTCGCAACATATAGTTAGTGAACTTATAGATATAGTTATTTCACTAAGTGTCAGCCGTAATAGGCTGGCCGTACGGTACATACAAGTGGTACAAAACTAAAGTTGCAATACCTACGTTTTCTGAATTTAGATCGACTAGTGAAAGGACTGCCTACTGAAATAAAATGAAATTAGATTAAATTATTTATTTTGTAAATAGGATATTGGGATCACTTTTACACGTTATATTGTAATAAACAAGCTAGATGAGGTCGGCGTTTTGATATCTGACTACTTTGAGAAGTCAGGTAAGTCTCTTTAAAGTCCAGACAATCTTGGTCAGATCATGTGAAGACCAGGGGCCCTAAAAAGGCCACTTTGGCAGAATCATGAATCATAATGGACGGTTAACTCAAACTACCAGACAATTAAAAATAACAGAGAAAGAAAAAAAAAATACCCACATAGTCCTCACATTCATATATTTTTTTTTACTTTAATTCATACTGGGTACGGAAATGTTGCAAGAAAGGTTTCCGTACCTATTAATTTTTTCGGCTAAGTTAGTTTTTTGATATTATCAGAGACAAGCCGTGTGCCCGATGAGATTTCCTATTGGCAAAAATGACGAACTTCCATTCCATACAAACTTTTATTTTTTAACAGGTCGAATGCTGTAATTACAAAAACAATTCAAAGTCATTGACCCTCGTGAATACAAAGTTAGGGGCTGAATTTTCATAAATCCTTCTTTAGTGCTCACTTTCGCTATAAGTTCCTACAGACGCCAGCACATCAAGCTACCCGAAACTGTCAAATTTTCCCAATCAACTTTGAACCTTATGCTTTAACGATTAAGTTTAAAAATCTATAAAAGAAATTTGACAGATTGTAGTAGTAGTATGATGTGCTGAAGTCTGTACCTATGAGGAACTCTTGTGCAAAATTTCACACTTCTAGCTAGCCCCAGTGGTTTAGGCGCCTCGCCATCAAACTCGAAACTCGCCATCAAACTCGAAAGTTTGGCGAGTAAAATTGTAAAAACAACAAAAAAATTATAATAAATAAATAAAAAAAAAAAAAAAAAAAGGCTGCTCGTTTCCTGTCAGTGAAATTTTGATCCAAATATTTTTACGATAAAATCCTGCCTCTGTTTTATTTTTCGCGAAATTATATATCTAAATATTAGTAAAAATATATATATGGACTAGTACCATTAACCAGAGCGAAAACAGAGGAATACGTTAGTATGAAATGGACGCCAACGGCCACGTGACCGCGTTTCCTTTAAAAAAAATTATAAGTAGACTAGCAGCACCCCGCGGTTTCACCCGCATAAGTGTCGATCCCGTAAGAATATCGGGATAAAACTGTCCTATGTCCTTTCCCGGGACTCAAACTATCTCTATACCAAGTTTCATTTAAATCGGTTCAGCGGTTTAAGCGTGAAGAGGTAACAGACAGACAGACAGATACATTTGCGCATTCATAATAATTAGTATGGATAGTATGGATTGATTGAGCGCCGCTGAAGCTTAGTGCAGCTTAAATAAATAGCCATGGTTACACCTGATTGCATCATCTCATTCTAAAGCGATTTATGCACTATTGTAGTGTCATAAAATTCCATTATATCATCACGTTTCTACTTTAGAATGTTGTATGTCCATAAAATGAATCTAAATAAATACTGCTATTCTTAAATAAATCACTGCTTACTGCTTCTGTTCTGATGACAATTTAATAATTTATTAGGTAGGTACTTCAGATTATTTTTACCAGACTTCAAAAAAGGAGTATTCTTTTTTTATGTGTGACTTGGAAAATTCTTTTTTTATTTAAAAGGATATACCTTCTTCCAGATTCGCCCCATTTTTATCAAAATCCAGTTCTGATAATGGGATCCATGAGGAATTGAAAGGACTCAAATATTATCCTATAGCGATTTGAGCGACTTCCAAAAAAAACACTACAAAGTGAAAAATAACTTTAATTCCGAAATTAAAGTTATTTTTCACTTTGTAGTTTTTTTTTTGGAAGTCGGTTTTTTTTTTTGTTATAAAGGTTTTATTATAAATAAATAAATAAAATAAAATAGCCTTTTATTTCTTGCTGAATTAAAAATATAAATTTTGCATGCAATCTTAATTATACATTTCAATTCATAATAATAATAATTATAAAGTTGTTTTCATTTTTACATTACAATACTATCTTTTAATTTTCACAATAAAAGTAAATAAATTAAATTAAATAATTATTTAGAGATTATTTAATCGATTGGTAAATTACATTTTATAAATATTTAAACGATTACATAGACGATTACAGAGTTCGAATAGCAAGAACCCCTCTTATTCGAAGGTGAAGGCCTCCTCCAGAGATGACCAGCGGTCTCTACCTTCTGCTGTTCGCATCCAGCGAGTACCAGCGACTTTAACGATATCATCGCCCCAGCGAGCTGTGGGCCTGCCTCTTTTCCTTTGGCCTGATGGGCCTAGCCATGACGTTACTCTTGAAGTCCAGCGTTCGTCTTTGAGTCTTGCAATATGTCCAGCCCATCGCCATTTTAACTTTTGCGAATATTTGAGGGCATCTATGACTTTTGTTTTGAGTCTTATACGAAGGTGGGGTATCTTTTGAATTTTTCGTATTTTCATGACACTCCTTTCCATGCTCCTTTGACATGATGTTATTTTTGTTTTTGTTCTACGTGTAAATTTCCATGTCTGGCAAGCATATGTTAATGAGGGCAGTAGGCAGGTATCCATGACTCTTTTTTTAGTTCTCATAGGCATATCACTCTTGAGTATTTCTTTTAGACTCCAAAATCTTTTCCACGTATTTTTTACTCTTCTTTCAACTTCCATCTCATTGTTGTGTTGGTCAAATGATATCTGTTTACCAAGGTAAATGTAGCTATTGACATAACATAAAGGTGTGTTTTCGACGTATATGGGTACTTCGGTGTGATTAGTCATGATGTTTGTCTTACTAAGGTTTATTTCCAGGCCCGCCTTTTTACTTTCTTCATACAGTGAGTTTACCATCGACTGAAGCTGTTTTGCATCCTCAGAGAACAAGACTATGTCGTCCGCAAATCTCAAATGGCTTAGGTACTTGCCATTTATATTTAAACCGAGTTTTCTCCAGTCTAGTTTGCAAATGATTGACTCTAGCACCGCTATGAAGATCGTTGGTGAAACAGGGTCCCCTTGTCTAACTCCTCTCTTTATGTGTATAGGTGGTCCTGTGGTTTCCAGTTTTATTCGGCTCGTGGTATTGCCATAAAGATGTTTCAGAACTCTAATGTATTCAATCTCTACTTGCTGAGAGTGCAGAGCTTCCCATATCGATGAGTGGAGAATACTGTCAAAAGCTTTTTGATAGTCTATGAAAACTATGTATAAGGGTTTCTGGAATTCTTGATACTTCTCAATCAGCATTTCTAGAGAGTGAATATGGTCCACAGTAGAGAAGCCTCTTCGGAATCCTGCCTGTTCAACAGGTTGATGTTTTTCAATTGATTCCCTTATCCTTTTTTCTAAAAGCGATGAAAATAATTTGTAGATTGATGGCAATAGGCTGATTGGTCTGTAGTTACTTATGTTGTGTGGATTACCTTTTTTGTAGAGCAAAATTATTTCGGACTCGGACCATTGTCTAGGGGTGCGTGAGGATTTTAACACCATGTTAAACAGACGCGCTAGTGGAGTTGCTAGATGTGTGCGTCCTATCTTTAAAGCTTCGTTCGTGATCTTATCGGGACCGGGGCTCTTCTCTTCCTTGAGTGAGTCAATTCCTCTGATCACTTCCATTTCATCCATGTTGTTAATCTCATCCCTATCGATTGGTATTTGGGTATTAAGTGGGTAGGACCGGTTGAACTCTTGGTTTTGTGAACTGTATAGGTTCTTGTAGAAGGCTGTTGCTATTCTTAGTATTTCTGACCTGTTTTGTGTTGTGTTTGTTGGCCCTTGGAGTCCTTCGATCCATGTTTTGTGTGATCTTAGCTCTTTATATGCTCTCTTGACGCTGCCGGTAGTACTGAGGTGTTTTTCAAAAGTTTTTGTACGATGATTTTTATAGTCGCTCTTAATATATTTACTTACAAGTTTGTATAGAGCTTTTAGTTCGTTTTTCATAGATCGCGACTTTGGTTTGGTTGTTTGTAATATTTGTTTCCGCTGGATCAACTTCTTCGTGTGGGCTGAGAATATACTGACTTTCTTCGATGTGTGAGGTACGTGAGCTTTTTTCAGGCTATTGTCTATGGCGCTTACGATTTCGTCGTAATATTCTTGAACCGTGTTTGTTTCTTGCCAGTTGTATACTAGGTTTTCTGAACAGCTGTTTAGTGATTCTTTGTACCTCGATACATCCTCTTCGTTATTCAGTAAAACCCTTGGAAAGTTTCCATAGTCCTTTCGACTTTTTTTCTTTATTTGCAGTAACAATGTGGCTCTAACAAGTCTGTGGTCTGAAGGGAAAGTTACATTTACAACTTGCATGTTTTGGATGCTTCTGTGCATGTTAGTTAAAATGTAGTCTATTTCGTTTTTCGTGGCGCCATCTGGAGATCTCCAAGTCCATCTCTGATTGCTTTTCTTTTTGAAGAATGTGTTCATAATAGCTAAATTGTTTTCGTAAGCAAATTCTATGAGTCTATCCCCTCTGCTGTTTCTGTTGCCATAGCCGTGACTTCTTGCGACTAGTTTTTCATTTGGTTTCGGTTGGCCAATTTTCGCATTAAAGTCGCCCATGACTATTGTATTTCTTCCTGCTAATTGTAAAGCTGTGTCAACAGTGTCGTAGAAAAGTTGTAATTCTTCATCACTTGCAGCTTCAGTGGGAGAGTAAACTTGAACTATGCTTGTTTCGAAGTTATTTATTTTTATATTTAGAAGAGCTACTCTCTCGGACAGACCTCTGAAACTTTCAATACAATTTTTCAGGTGTTTTTTTACTATGAATCCCACCCCGTAGAGTCCTGGTGTTTCGCCTATGTAGTACAGGATGAAGTCGTTGTGTTCTTCGATTGAGTTTCCAAGTCTTCTGATTTCAGAGAGACCTATAATGTCGTATTTTATGTTTTCCAGTGATTCCATCAGCTCTATTAGACGACTATAAGACGATAAAGTACGGACGTTATATGTTGCTATATATAGAACGTTGTTTTCTTTATTTTCATTTATTATGCAGTTACTTGAACTTGAAGGGTTACTTTTCATCCCTGGAGGGTTTTGGTCTACTACTCCCGCGGGGACCAGCCGTGTTGGGAGTGAAGAGGGGTGGGCGGCTAGTTGCTATTCTGAATAGTGTTTGGAGTGTAAGTTATCCTCGTTGCTGGTACTTTGTGTTGTATTTGTAGACCTTGGTGTGAGGAAATTTGTTATGTCAGCCGTTTTGTTTTTCTTTGTTGGGCGATTTTTAGTTTCTGCAGAGTCAGGTTTTATTAGGATTAGCATTTTGATTTTATCACAATTTAAATGGCAAATTGAAAGCCAATTTTTTTTTTCCAAAATAGTTAAAGTTTGAATAATCGCGCTTAAATGGAAACGTGTTTAGGTACCTGCATAGAATAAGTAGGTACACTAGGTACCTAAACACAGTTCTTCATTATTTAGACTTTGTAGGTATTAAAACTGGATTAGTATTTTTTTGTACAACTTTAGATATGCATGCGATGTTTGCATGCATGTACGTAAGTGATTGTTGCACGGTTGCATATAGTTACATTTTTGCATGTTACCTTTGTCGTAAAACCAGTGCGATTAATTGCTAACCAACAAAACAAAATAAATGTCCAAACAGCCAACTCACCCGCTCGCTGCAATTTGAAGCTTATATCATCAGCAAATGAGTGGTTTTTCAGCGTCAAGTCGTATATGCTCGTCAGCTCCCTTAGACATTCCGAGGGGCTCACTGGCATCAGCTCGGTAGACCGCGTTCTCGATCCAGACCGCGATGCGATCGGAAATAGCAACCATGAACCGAGGGAGACGACCAGGGTTCGTCCGAGTCGGCTTTGGTTCACCTAGCATTTAGAACAGAACATGGAAATAATTAGAAACCAATCAATATTTGAAACATCAATCTTCTTTTTAAGTGAGGTCCTGGGTTCGATTTCCAATTCGGGAGTATTATTGGGTTTTTCTATCTGGAATTCTCAGTAGCAGCCCGGAGTCCCAGATTTGTACCCGGTTGATGGCCCCGGGCTCGCCCCTATTAGTTACATGGGATTTAAACATAACTGGCGAAATGTGGGTGTAGGTAAGTAGGTACATCTCTGCCCAACTTTTTGACTAATCTATAATTAAGGATCTGGTTGCCAAACAGCAACTAGAACGAAATAAGGAGCAATTTGGCTTGTGGATAGTGGTATTCACAAGTCAAAATATTGCTTATTTTGTTTACCTATCCAGACGGTAGTAAACGATAGGTACACCGTACAGTCAACAAAAGAGATGAGATGAGACAACATCCATCGGTTTCTTACTAAACTTCAACTGTATCCGACGATCCTGCATACTTACCTCTTTTGTTGACTGTACATCTACGGGTCGTATACTATGACACCGTGCACCAGTATGATTGACATAGCTAATCGCAACGGTCGTAGGCTTTACGAGGGTTGCGATTGGCAACGACGTGTAGAGCCGTGTGAATACTAACCCAGGATTTCAGCAACTCTCTCCAGGACTACATCGGCGATACTTCTCAGGCGGTTGGAGACCAACATCTCCTTCTGCCCTTTAGCTATGTAGTCACATAAATGATACGCCACCTAAAAAGAACAATATCCCTAAATAAACCAAATCGTGAAATCAAATTATATTAAATTCAATATTTATTTATAAGTAGGTAGATCTTTCAAGACACATTTTCACGTCAATATTTTGTTGGTAAAAATTTTAAAACTCGTTACTACTTCGTTGGGCCGAACGGTCGAACGTGCGATTGCTGAGCAAAGGTACTGGGTTTGATCTCTAAGTCGGGCAAAGTTTTATTGAAAGAGTAGGTACGGGTTTGCTGCCGCCCCCAATATGACATGGCACTTAAAAATGCGGTTGGCGAAACGTTTTTACTAGTCTTAAACACACCTCTACCTGATTTCGGGGAATACAAGCGTGTTGTCATGTTTCGTATGCATCTAATCAAACCTGAGCACTAAAGTTGACGAGCCACGCCTGCCGCAGTCGCAACTCCTTGCTCTTGTCAGCATGTTCCTTGCGGTTGACCATGCCACCGGGTCCAGACCATCGCCCTCCAGATTCGTTCAAGGCTAGGAAGTACTGCTCAGTTTGCCTGTGCAAAAAGACCGTAACAATAACATATAAGAATTAATCGCACGCGTAAATGTAGGTATGACTAGCATCCTAATTGCGTAACACAATATCAATCTGAATAATTTTGAAGGATATTGCTAATTAATCCATTGCTTCATATATTCGAAAAATTCGAAAATCTTTGCTTGACAACGTAAATAAAGCAATGAATGTTCTTGAACTGTCAAAATGAAAGCCATTGCTAGATACTGTTAGTGTGTTACGCAATTACCCCGCCGGATGTATGAACGATGATGATGCAAAAAGAGTAGATACCTATATAAGGATCGTAGGTGGCTTTCTGTAGTTTCTGCATACCCCCATGGGAAAAGGGTGAGTTTGTTTTTATGAATTAATATTTCTTTACTATTAACATTTTGTATCTGTAGGTACTGTAGGAGCGGGGCAGGCTACGCCTAAGACTGGAGAAGGTAGCGAAGAGGATTTGGATACGGCAGGCCCGAGATCGAAAAGAATGACTCGGCGTTGCTTGGTTCAACATCTTCATTATTGTCTCAGACAACTCCAGAATTTAGAATCTATACGCAGCTTTAGTCCCTACTGGCCTGGCAGTGGCAGACCATTCTAGACTTACATCACTTACATACATAGGCACCAAGAATCATCATCATTTTTTTTTTATTAAAAACACGAATTTGACGACGAATAATTGCTGTTTTAAAATTGAAATGCACATGTTTCATCACAAGCTTCGCATGAATGGACATTCACAGCGAGCAGCATTGCCTACTATGCCGTAACGTAATAAGTAGCCTATATAACACATTTTGGACAATTTCAACAGTTTACGCAAAATGGCTTTGTAGTCATTTTGATTGTATTTGATGGGTACCTACCTACGGAAAATTGTGATGTGACGGATGTGAGAGTTTTATGAAATCATATAAGTACTTAAAGCTGTAGGTACCTACAACGATGTTTTGGGCCGAACTAACGCCACAAAATACAGAGAGTACAGAAGGCAACCACATGTACAGTCACGAGCACTAATATGTCAACACATGGCAACTTTCAATTGCGATTTCACATGTATGTACTTCACTTTTCATACCTACGCTCGGCGGTCGCGCTAGGGTTGTCAACTTTGGCTTAGGTATGTGTAGTTTGATTTATTGTTGAGTTTATTCTACAATATTAAAACAAATCAATAAACATAGTATTACAATAAAAAAAGTTTACAGAACAAAAACATAATAAAATTTTACATTTGTCAATGTTCACTATCGAAAATCCCTAATAACTTCAAAACGGATTACCCTATTTACACAATTTATTTTGCACTATTCGTTTTAGACCTAAACCTATCAAATGACACTAAAAACAACACAATATCTACACAAACAAAAAATCATGTTTTCAACCATTTTCAACTTACCTAATAATTGGTGGCGTGAATTTACCTTACAAAAAAGTTACTTCGTTTATAGATTCAAAATAGGAAACTATTATATAAATCGAGCTTAGATAGCCATTTTTTTGTTACTCCATTTTTGCACTTCACAGACGTGTCTCAAGCAGATGGCAGTCGCGCTCGCACTACTCCCAACCTGTCCGAGATAACGTGTCCGTGAGCGGTGTCTATGTGTGCGTTGCTCGAGCGCACTTTGTATGTAGATTACCTTCTGTACTCTCTGTATTTTGTGCTAACGCTGTCATTTTGTTTTTTCAATGCATTTCACAAAACAATTGCACAAAATTAAATAGGTACCTACCTATTTCCAAACAGCGCCCCTGTCAACAACATTCGAGTGCCAAAATATCCTTGTAGGTATAACTAAAGTACCTACTTATAAAATAAATCATTTAATCATACTCAGGACTAAGAAAGTAATCCTCCTCCAAAGCGCTCTTGATCCTGTCTCTCCGCTCACGCGGCAAAATGGCGCACTTCTCGTCCCAAAGCGAACGGAGTCGGCGAGAGTTGGGTCGAGCCAACATCTCCACTCGCTCCATGTTCCGGCGGAGACGAGCGGACATCTTGCTAGGTCGAGATTCTAAAAGGGTTGGTAAAATAGGTTTGGATAAACAGTATCATTCGGCGCAACGTGGCCAGACCCTCGCAAGGTGACCCGATGACCTGGTAAAGGACGCAGCAGGAATTTTTGATGCGAGAAGCACGAAGCCAATATTGCTCCCGGAAACGAAAAACATATCATTACTTTATTATAAGTTTCACAGTTTAAAAAAACCGGGCAAGAGCGAGTCGGACTCGCGCACCGAGGGTTCCGTACCATCTTAATTCTGTTTTTAAATTTTCACCGGCGAGCTACTTACTAGATCTGGTTCAAACCAATTTTCGGTGGAAGTTCATGGCAATGTACATCACATATTTTTTTTAGTTTTATCATTCTCTTATTTTAGAAGTTACAGGGTCGGCCAGGAAGGGGGGGGTCTCTCTCGCAAACTATTCAGTTTAGAAAAAAATTATATTATAAACCTCAATATTATTTTTGAAGACCTATCCATAGATACCCAACCCGATTACTCTGTCTACGTCTTCAACAATATCTACAACGTATTAAAAAATGCGGGTAGGCTAACCTGTATCCTTTCTGTTGATCTTGACATTTTGTTCAGATAAGGATTGGTCGGGTGTAACCTTCTTTGGTGGCATGATGATTTAAGAAAATATAGCACTATTAATTTAATAAAAAGGCTCTCAAAATAATTATCACTACAATTTTTACATGTTTCGTATCAAGACGTATGACGTGAGAAAATTTAATTTTGACGTTGACTTTAGACAAAAGAGCTTCCAGCCATGATTTAAGTTAAAGGGTATACCTTTTTGGTCATAGCTTATTTATTAATTCCACCAAAGATTACAATATAATACTGTGTAAAAACCATGATTATTACCTACTGTATAAATTCTCAAATCACACCTTAAAAATATGAACTTAATTTTCGATTGAATTCCACAAAGAACTACAGTATGTATTTTTACCGAGGGTCCGTATATAGGCGAGGAGTAAATAATACAAGCACTATATTCGGTTATAATTATATAGCGTATATTAAAATACTTTTAACTTTCGTCGACAATTGACGGAGTATTCGATGAACAAACATACAAAAAAAAAACATACAATCATCCAAACATAGTACCTCCTTCTTTTTGTGAAGTCGGTAAAAAGTACTCTGTGATGATAGAGGTCAGTGCTGAACAGTGCAGACAGTGTCCCAAGGATCTTTCAGCGCGGCGATCGAATGACGTTGACCTAGGGGCGCTCTATGGGTCGTAGGGCCACTCCTGTGGAACTTGGGTTACGACTGGGCCATTCGCGGTGTTCTTCCACCCGGGCTGGGCGTCATTTGTTATGCTGACGACACTCTCATCACAGCCCGGGGAGGAAACTTTGAAGAGGCGGCGCGCTTGGCCACTGAGGGTGCGTCTCTGGTCATCAACCGCATCGAAGCGCTGGGTCTTAGGGTGGCGCTCGAAAAGACGGAGGCCTTGGTGTTTTATGGGCGCCGCCGCCGACCTCCAGCGGGCGCTTACATCACTCTGGGTAGTGAGAGGGTTATGGTGCGGTCGCACATGAGATACCTTGGCCTCGTTCTGGACCGTAGATGGAACTTCGGTGAGCACTTCTGCCGACTTGCCCCGAAGTTGATCGGCACAGCCTCCGCCCTAAGTCGGCTATTACCGAACCTGGGTGGACCGAGTGTGAGTTGCCGATTGCTCTACACGGGGGTGGTGCGCTCGATGGCGCTATACGGCGCCCCAGTGTGGGCGGACTCCCTGACTGCCCAGAGCAAGGTACCTACATCTGCGGCGACCACAAAGAGTCATGGCTATCAGGGTGATACGCGGATACCGCACAATCTCAGCCGAAGCGGCGCTCACATTGGCAGGAACACCCCCGTGGGATCTGGAGGCGCGAGTGCTTGCCGAAGTTTACCATCGAAGTGTGGAACTTCGGGCGGAGAGCGGCAGGGGCCCACCGCCTGAAGTGATGATGAGGTGGCGCAGAGACGCGCAGACTGCCATTATGAGGCAGTGGGCGGAGAGGCTGGAAACTCCCAGTGCCGGTCACTGGACTATTGGGGCTATCCAGCCAATCCTATTGGAGTGGGTACGGAGGCGGCACGGGACGTTATCCTTCCGTTTAGTGCAGGTATTATCGGGGCATGGCTGTTTTGTCAAATACCTGCACACGGTGGCAAGACGGGAGGTGACTCCCGTGTGTCACCACTGCGGTTGCAGCCAGGACGCGGCCCTGCACACTCTCGAGCAGTGCCCTGCCTGGGAGGCGCAGCGCCGTGTTCTGGCGGCAGAAATTGGGGAAGACCTGTCGCTGTCGGCCGTTGTCAGGGCTATGGTCGGCAGTGAAAGGGCATGGGAGGCGGTTGCGTCCTTCTGCGAGGACGTAATCTCGCAGAAGGAAGCGGTGGAGCGGGTCAGGGAGGCTGACTCTCTCGCTGACCCGATTCGCCGCAGGAGGGCAGGACGGCGCAGGCGGCGAAATGATGCCGCCATAAGAGGGGCCAGCGGATGATAGATCGGGGAGTCTACCGTCTACGCTACACGGTCCCTGGAGTTGAGGTGATGTCCTAGTGCACCCGGACATCGCCGAAGGAGGATAGATCCCGGACGCGGGCCAAGAAGAGGGCATTTTCTCCACCCAAAAAAAAAAAAAAAAGGGGGCCCCCTATGGGAAAACTTTTGAGAAGTTGTTTCGTAAAATGTATTGAAAAAACAAGATGGCGGCGTTAGTTCCGATTTTGGCCACGCCAAAAGATCCTTGAACCGTACAGCTATTAATAGTTCTATTTTGTTAAGGTGGCGGTTCGCGTCGCGGCAGAGACAAGCGACCGAGACAAGAGACTCTCCTGTCTCGGTCGCTTGTCTCTGTCGCGACGCGAACCGCCACCTTAAGAGGTTGACATATTGAAAGACAAGACAACGGCTTTTACATATTTATACTTGAGGACAATTTACCTACCTACATAAAATAAAACATTTTATTACTTAAAAAATATAGGTAATTTATTTATCATTTATGCCTTAAACACATCCAGCTGTAAAGATCTGGTGTTCCATCATTTATTTGTGATGTTGATGCCACGATCTCTCTCTCGAATGGAAGGTGCCAGATATTATTCTTCTTTTGAGCACAGGGGGTGAACTTTAACGGTGGCTGAAAACATAAAAACTCTTTAGTGTTACTTAGGTAAATTATATACGTCTAAGGGCTGATATTTCCATCGCCAGATAACTTTTATTCGCGGAATAAAATTGACGTTTGACAGTTTTTATATGAAACAACTGTCAAAATTTCAAAATTGTTCCTCGAATAAAGTTATCAGATGACTGAAAAATCAGCCCTAAGATAAGTCTTTGATTCTAATCTACTTACTTCCTACTAATAGGTACTTATTATAAAAATGTGAAAGTTTGGATGTTTGTTACCTACTCAATCACGCGTAAACCGTTGAACAATTTGGATGAAAATTGGCACATAGATAGACCGTTACCTGGATTAGCACAGGACACTTTTTATCCCGATATTCCCACGGGATCGAAACTTACGCGGGTGAAGCCGCGGGACGCTGCTAGTACAATATAAATTAAAAGTAGTTTTTCGTGTCTGTCTATGTGAACGCGTTGTTCTTTTCAACTCCGCAACGGTTTTTGATGCGATTTACACCATCGTTTATTACATTTTAGAGAGGAAGCGCCTCACTATGCCTCGTATCCAAGATTACTGCTTTCTGAATCAAGCCACTGACCCAGCCGCGCAATGAGAACCTCCTGGGGAGTTGTTCGAGGCTCTCCGCTATTAGGCCATTTACTGTAACGGTTGTCACGTGATATTTGTTTTTTTTTTCTTTCTCAGATTTCACGAGATTCTTGTCATGAGGAACAACGATATCAACAATCATTGCACGGCGCTCTCGTCGATCTATCACCACAATATCAGGCTTATTGGCTACAATAGTCCTGTCAGTGATGATAGATCGATCGGTAGATATATTATACAATTGTATAATATATCTACCCACCTTTCACTATCACTGCCCATGCATAAACTTTCTGCTTCAGGAAGTCGATGCAAAAGAATGAAAAGAATACATATCCCGTGTCACACAGCGCCGCTCTGTGACACGGGATGCGTATTCTCGAAAATTAATACTAATTCCCTCTTTACAAAGCGCATCACCCTTGGGTGTGTAGTGTCCTCCTTGAAGCAGATGAGCTTCCCGGTGAGTACCCTAGCCTCATCAATACGACGCTCAATCCTACACAGCTAGACTAGTGCGGCGTGTTTCGGTCGGTGTTTGGAAGAATACATCTCTTGACATTTTTCGGGACCCTGGGGTACCGGACCTTTGGAAGGCGTACGAGGGGCCGAAGCCAAATCAAAGAGACCGTTAGACGTTTTACATGAGGCACCAATAATACATTAACTATTATTTAACGTATAAATATTGATGTTTTGTAAATAAAAACCGTGCAAAGCAAGGGCGGATCGCTACTTATAAAATAAATTGTAGAAGTTTTTTGTATGACTGTTGTGTTTAAAGTCATCCAAAATTTTATTTAATGGCAAACCCTATTTTGAAGTTCACCCACATTAATTCCATGTTTTAGTTTGAAAGACTACTTTGAAAATGTTCCATTTCTCTACAAGACAAAGCATTATTCTATTATACCTGTAAAGGTCTTTGATTATTTGGGAAGACCATCCACTGATGCTGCCACTGCCACCTTTTGAACACAAGCCTTAGACTTTCATCCTTCAAGAGGAACTTATGACCTCTCAACAAGTCTTTGGACACTATGTCAGTTTGTGGACCACTCAGTATTGCTGCTGTGATGAAGTATGGATCATCTTGAGATCTGTGAAGGAAATATCTAGCTATGTTTACATAAGCCAAAATGCCACTTGCTGCCTTATCAAAGTTTAAAGCTCTGGCATACAAGTTAGTTCCATATACCGCGCCGAATTCGCCTCAGTTTGGGCAGAGCTTAAGGGTTTGTTTCATAGTATCTAGAAAGGCACTATCTCTCTCGGAAAAATTGATACTTAGAAAAAAGAAAATCTGCTTTAGAGTTAAATTATGCAACTGTAAGAACTTTTAATGTTGCCAGTGAACACCTAGTTTTTTAATATATCAATGACCATGAACAAGAAATTAACTTGTTTTTCATGTAGTTTGCTTATTGGGAGTTTGAGAAATTTTCACCGTTATGCGATTTGGCATGCGTCACAGCCGAATGAGCAACAGAAAAATTAAAAGACCTAGGTACATTCGCCAGCACGTCAAGCTACTACAATCTGTCAAATTTCTTTAATAGATTTTCAACTTTATCGCTAAAGTACTTATAAGGTTCAAAGTTGATTGAGAAAATTTGACAGCTTCGGGTAGCTTGATGTGCTGGTGTCTGTACAAAAAAAAAGTCTACTCACATATTATCAGTAAAGAAAAAATTTGTATTATTCATGATTTGCTGCATGATTCTCTTATTCCACCCAAACATGTGTTGCCTGCCCAAAAGCAAGATCTTTTTCCTTTGCCTCACAAAGTGATCAACAACACTATTCAACAATTTCACCTTTTCCATATTATTGCCTAGACCAACAGCATAAGCTATGTTAAGCCCATCTAAAACAATGTCATAAGGTGCAGTTTTTTCTATAAAATCTGAGAACCTCTGTAGTTCCTCAGGAGATGTTTTTAAAAACAAATCTGAACCCACAATTAGTTTTTCCTTCACATTTTGCTGTAGCGAGGTGTATTCTTCATCTGTTAATGATAAACAGTCTAATGTTTCTTCACAGCATGAGCACTGGCCGCTAAAAAAGAAAAACCGTTAAAAATATACCACAGACATAATGAATATTTTCTTTAGGATAACTGTGTAAGAATATTTTCTTCAGGTTAACTGTGACTAGAGATGCCATTTGCCACTTACTCTACTTTCCTTATTCTAGCAAACTGTGCATCCCAATCCATACAGTTATACAACTCTTTTAGTTTATTGGCAGTATTCAAAGGAATAGTTGCACAATTTTTAGCTAAAAATGAAAAAACTTCATCCAAATGTTTTGTTATAACCTTTTTGTCTTTATATTTTCTTAGAATATAATTCAACCATGCTTCATAAGCATTTTCCAGGAGAGGTCTCTTATTCTTAAGGCTTTGTTCAATAAGTTCTAAAGCCTTCTTCTTTTTGTTCAGTCTGAAGAATGTAGCTACTATGGTACTGTAGGCTGAATGTGAAGGAATAGTGCTTAAATGTATCTCAGCTAAAACTTGCAACGCTTTTTCCCATTCATTTATAACACATAGTGCATGTAGTAGTCTTTCACATGTACTGTACTCCAGAAATTTATATTTATCATGTAAACTCTTATGAGCATCTACAATAAACTTAGTTTGCTCTTTTGATAAATTATCTGTCTTTCCGATTTCATAATAAAGATTTAGCAAGGCGTTGATAGTGCCTAAAGATAGATCTTCACTAGAACTTTTTACATGCTCTGCAAATGATAAAGCGGCATTATAATTCTTGAAGCCTATCATAAACTTTAACATGATAGCATCAATGTTTTTTTGGTTCACATTGCCTTGTCTGGATAGAACATCATTCTTGACAACAGTCCAGTCTTCTGCATTATTTTCGATTATTGACTTTAAGTAGTCTATTTGCTCGTCTGGGTGTTTTTCTCTTGCGAATGAAGCATTATGATCAAAAACCCGTGTAGCAACTCTTGCAACTGTAAGTTGAGAACGTGGAGTTTTATAATTGCTGGTTCCCGTTAAATTACTTTTTATATGCATGAGTCTTTTCGTAGAATTAGAACAAAATCCAAAGGGACACACTACAGGAAACTTACTTGAACTACGTGGAGAAATAATACGAGTTAATGAATAAAACATTTTGCAAATTGTGGATATTTAAGAAGCCAATAATAGTTTTTTATTACTACAGTTATTCTATTAAAAATACTTAAGTTTTAGTTTTACGAAGTTTATTCGGACAAAATTGAGGTTATATTTATTTTGGACATGAACATTTGAACAAGTATTTTGACATTCAATCAAGTGACATTCATGACATAGCATGGCAGTGTCATGATGACACTGTCTGTCAACCACAGACTACAATATAATAATATATGTATATAGTGGCATTTTTTGCAAAAAGGTCGAGTTCTTTAAAAGTACGCAGTAATCCAGTCACCACACAATAGCCGGTCCAGCGGTAACCCTTTCGGACAATCCCGCTGTCCCGGCAGGAGAGCCCAAGGCTTAGGTTTAGTTTTAAACTTTTTGACCCAAGGGGGGCAAAAAGAACTAGGGGGGGGGCAGCTCTTCCCTTGGATGTTACCTACTCGTTATTCCTATGCTCATAATGTATAATTTATCTACTGTAAGCATAAATGTATTATTAAATACAAACAGTAGCGGTATATTGCAGCAAGCTTATTTGGCCTGGCTTTAGATAAAACTAACGAAATAATTTTGTTCACCGTCAGCGCCGCCTCCGTACCAAATAGGTTTGATCCACTACACTATTCTTACTGTAACTAGCAATAGCAACTGCCCAATGTCCATTTGTCCAATATCTTAACGCAACAGCGAGCAGCAACTTGCAAAAGGCAACTTGCTCTGAGTAAACCGCTTCTTTTGGCGTTAGTAGCATATTATACTCTTTGGTTAGTTTAGTAGTAAGATAATAAGTTATCATTAAGTACTAATTCCTTGGAACTGTTCTACTCTTTTAGTCTTTGATTTACATGGACGTAATAATATATAGAAGTAACTACTAAAGTAACGAACTACGAAGTAACTAGTACTTCTTTAAATTACGTCCAAATTGATTTATCAGTTTAGTTGTCAATTGTCTATGTATGCTATATTGATTGACACCGTACTTAGAGCAATGCTCTAAGACACCGTCGCGTAGTATCTCTAATTCTCTCTGTGATTGACACTTCACTAGTATTCTCTGTCTACGTCTATGAGTAATAATAGTGTTCTGTGGTCTACGTTCACAGCATTATATTGTAGTCTTTAGTCTTTGACTTTGTTTGACACACGAGCGAGACCACAGAGTACTTTTTGTTTTTTTGAGAGTTGAGACTGAAAAGCGAGACACTTGCACTGGTATTGTTTCGTCTCGTATTTACAAAATTATTATCTGAACTTGGTTAGATCTTACACAGAAAGACAATTTTCGTAACTTACAAGAACCATGGACGGTAAAACTACAAAAATGCCCAAAGTGGCAAAGGTAAACAAACATTTCAAGTTCCAAGACACGAACTGTTACCATGTACTAAGTTTAACCCTATTTATTTATAAAATATTACCTTTCAGGTTAAAAATAAAGCACCAGCAGAGATACAAATTACCGCTGAACAGCTTCTAAGAGAAGCTAAAGAAAGAGACTTGGAGATTTTACCGCCACCACCGAAACAGAAAATCTCTGATCCCGAAGAGCTAAGGGATTATCAGCATCGTAAGAGGAAGGCATTTGAAGACAACATCCGTAAGAATAGACTTGTAAGTAACTGATACTTCTAATTTTAATGTAAATTATTTTGTTTTGGAATACCTAACCTCTATACATATTATTATCTATTATTTCGTGGTTCTAATTATTGAAGAATGCAATATAATATAGCAGAATTTCAAATTGTAACGTAATGATGTGTGAAGTGCTAAGTTTTAAACTAAAGTATAATTTTTCTTTATCTTCATCTGATGAAGTACCTGGTGAAGTTTGGGGCCACAAAATGTAAAACACTGTTGTGCCATCGACATAACAAAGATCTGGTTGAATAATATGGGTGTAAATCAGCAGGGTGCCTGGATTCACAACAGGTGTAATAATGGGAACCAACGCTAAAGAAAGCTCCTTCTCTTTTCAGGTTATTGGAAACTGGCTCAAATATGCTCAATGGGAAGAGTCACAGAAGCAAGTCTCAAGGGCAAGATCTATTTATGAGCGAGCTCTGGATGTGGATCACAGGAATGTTACCCTATGGTATGTTCTTGACTTCATACTTTATCGCTTGGACTCGTAAACTTCCTACCAGCACCTATAAATATATGATAATTTTTTAAACCAGTAATTATAAAATTCCTTAACTGTCTGAGTTTTTCTGTTTTCTAGGTTGAAATATACTGAAATGGAGATGAGGAACAGACAAGTAAATCATTCCCGAAACTTGTGGGATAGAGCTGTGACCATATTGCCGAGGGTGTCACAGTTTTGGTACAAATACACCTACATGGAGGAGATGTTGGAGAATGTTGCTGGTGCCAGACAAGTATGTAGACTACCATGTTAATCATGAACGATTGGACAGTGTAGAATTGTGTATAATGATTTCATTTCTTTTCTAGGTCTTTGAACGCTGGATGGAATGGCAACCAGATGAACAAGCATGGCAAACGTACATTAACTTCGAGTTAAGATACAAAGAACTGGATAGGGCTCGTCAGATTTATGAAAGATTTGTCATGGTTCACCCTGATGTAAAAAACTGGATAAAATATGCAAAGTTTGAAGAAAATCATGGATTTATAAATGGTTCAAGGAAAGTGTTTGAAAGAGCTGTTGAGTTCTTTGGTGATGAAGAACTTGATGAAAGATTGTTTATTGCTTTTGCCAAGTTTGAAGAAAACCAGAAAGAACATGACAGAGCAAGAGTTATTTACAAATATGCTTTAGATCACATTCCAAAAGACAGGAACAAGGAATTATACAAAGCATATACAATACATGAGAAGAAGTATGGTGACAGATCTGGTATTGAAGATGTTATTGTTAACAAGAGAAAATACATGTATGAGCAGGAAGTCATTGAGAATCCTACCAACTATGATGCATGGTTTGATTACATCAGACTTGTTGAAAACGAAGGGAATGTAGATGACGTCAGAGACACATATGAAAGAGCCATAGCAAATGTTCCTCCTTCTAAAGACAAACAGTTCTGGCGACGTTATATTTATCTGTGGATTAATTATGCATTATATGAAGAGTTAGAAGCTGAGGATGCTGAGAGAACGAGGCAAGTTTACAGAACATGTTTAGAACTAATACCACACAAAATATTTACATTTTCCAAAATATGGTTGATGTATGCACAATTTGAAGTCCGATGTAAAGATCTAAAGCAAGCAAGAAAAACATTGGGCATGGCTCTTGGCATATGTCCTCGAGACAAATTGTATAGAGGTTATATTGACTTGGAGATTCAATTGAGAGAATTTGATAGATGTAGAATATTATACCAAAAGTTTTTGGAATACGGCCCAGAAAACTGCATAACCTGGATAAAATTTGCTGAACTAGAGACATTGTTAGGTGACATTGACAGAGCCAGAGCAATTTATGAAATAGCAGTAGGACAGCCAAGACTAGATATGCCAGAATTGTTATGGAAAAGCTACATAGATTTTGAAGTTCAACAGGGCGAAACTGAGAAAGCTAGACAACTTTATGAAAGGTTGTTAGAGAGAACAGTCCATGTGAAGGTATGGCTGTCTTATGCCAAGTTTGAACTGAATGCTGAAAATGCTGATAATATAAATGTAGAACTAGCCAGGCATGTTTATGAGCGTGCTAATGATAGCCTTCGTAGTGCTGGGGAAAAGGAGGCAAGAGTACTTCTATTAGAAGCATGGAAAGATTTTGAAACAGAAATTGGTGAAGAAGAAAAGCTTGATAAGGTTATGGCTAAAATGCCAAGAAGAGTCAAGAAGAGGCAAAAGATTATCAGTGAAAGTGGAGTTGAAGAAGGTTGGGAGGAAGTATTTGATTACATATTCCCAGAAGATGAAATGGTTAGACCTAATCTTAAATTACTTGCTGCTGCAAAAAATTGGCGCAAACAAAAAGAAGTTGCGCAACCTTCAGAAACTGACACCAATAGAGAAGATCAAGAGGAAGAAGGAACACCTCCACAGAGAACTAATGAAGCTGAAGATGATGATTAGAATAAGTTTTCAAAATAAAATTTAATACTTTTTTTAAGAGTGATTTATTGAAAGATATTAATCTACATCTTCTGGTCGAACAGGATGTGTCAATGGTATAACTGACTTTTTATTTACATCTCTTGAACAAGCCTTCCTCATATCTGGAAAGAAAAACAATTTAATTAGTCAAATATTCACTCACTTTTATTTAATCCAAACTGAAATTTATTAATAATCAAAAGTAACATACCATAAGCATCTTCATCTGGGTCTCCAGAATAATATTCTAATACAGTCCTATAAACTATGTAACCCAAATTCTTGTACATATTAATTGCAACCTTGTTGCTGACTCTTACAAAAAGATCTACAAAATACGCCTTTTTCCTAAAAAAGAAGAAAAAAAATTTTTTATCAATAAATCTGGTAACCAAATTAACAAATGATGATTGTATAGAGAAATTTACTTCTCAGAGACATCTTCCAAAATATTCATAAGTGTTGCAGCAAGGCCTAGTCTTCTGTATTCAGGCCCAACAGTCAAGGCTGTTACATGACCATGCCAGTTGTCACCATGGCCCTCAGCTTTTCCCATTACTGAAAGTATAAAATAATGCATAATCAGTCTATTAAATTCCCACTGCTGGGACACAAGCCTCCTCTCAGTGAGAGGGAGTAGGCCGAAATCCAGTGCCTTACTAGACGATGACGATGTGATGTCACTTACTGTATCCCATTATTTCTCCACTTGGTGCCTCCACAACTTGGAAATATTCGGGCCAATGTGCTAAATACTGAGTATAAAATGATAACCCATAAGTCTCGGTCAGGGGATCCAAGTTCCTAAAGAGTTAACAATCATTGGTTACTAATGTAGTGTGATAAATATTTGAAATCTATTCAAAAACACACTTACACATTGTTAAATTTTAACATGTCTTCACACGTAAATGGTCTAATTGTAGTCATTTTGGATAAGATTTAAATTGTGTTATAAATATAAACTAGCGTTGTGAATTAAAAATAAATTCCTAGCGCTTGGACTATAGTAATCAAATCGCGCATATTTTCTATCATATTGTCAATGTCAATAGGGATGTGAAAAAATAATCGATTATAGAAAAAATCGATTAATAAACGATTTTTTTCAATAAAAATCGATTTTTATAATCGATTTACATATTACAAAAAATCGATTAATAAAAAATCGATTTCTTATTCACTGCCGATTTTTTTCACCAAGAAGTTAGAACGGCCGCAACACAGCTTTAACAGGTACGGACGCCAGCAGGTCAACCTACCCGAAACTGTCAGATTTTCCCAATCAACCTTGAACCTTATGTTTTAGCAATAAAGTCGAAAATCTATTAAAGAAATCTGACAGATTGTAGTAACTTGATGTGCTGGCGTCTGTACATATTTAGAGAATTAGAATCATTAATACATCTTTCTAAGTTAGATTTCTACCATTAACACTTTTCCATAATTATGAGATTGGTGGTTGGTGGTAGAAATCTAACGTAGAAAGATATACATATTAATGATTATAATTCTCTAAATATGTACCTGTTATGAAGGATTTTCCTTTTTTTTTTAACTCTTCCCTAGTCACTGGATAGATGGCGCTGACCTTGGTAAGTTACTGCTAGGAACGGAACTTCACATATTTTTTTTACTATTTCACTTGGATGTAATTTTGAGATCATAAAACGAAAGTGTCAGTCAACGAGCGGAGCGTATGTGACGTGACGCAATGTTTTTTTCCAAGCGTTTTGGCTTTGGCACCTAGAAACGTAGTCAGCACAACGCCATCTACCGAGTTCTTGGAAACTAGTTTTTTTTTTAATACTCAAAAAGAAAACCTCTCATTGTCGCGAATCATATTTTGATCAAGATACAAAGTGACACTGACCTGCAAATTGCAAAAAAACGTAAGACAATTTGAATTTCGCGGTCTACTACTATCCATTCACCTTATGAAATTTCTTCCTGCGAAAGGAGAAATTAAAAAAAAACCTTTTTTGTGTCAAATTAATGTTTAGCTTGTTGATATTATTAATAAAACTGAGTGCTGTGATAGTGATTATCGATATTTCAGGCGTTTAATTTAAAATATCAAAAAGTGCTCATGGTCTTTTTAAAGAAATTTCAAAACGGCTGGTTGACACTTCCCATGACCCAAGGGCTGGCTTTTATCTTGGCCAGAGGCTAAGCATCGCCATACAACGTGGTAATGCCATGCCGCCAGTCTCTTGGGTACATTACCAGTCGACAGCGATGCGGATGAATTTTTCGACGCTATTTTTTAGTTTCTGTATAGTTTTAGTTAAGATAGGTAATTGATTTACATAAATACATATTTACAAACCATAAAAAAAAAATAAAAAAAAAAATATCAAAAAAAGGAAAAAATCGATTATTTTTATTAAAAAAATTGATTATTTTCTAATCGATTTTATTACTAGGAAAAAAATCGATTAATTAATAATCGATTTTTTATGTATACTGTCACATCCCTAAATGTCAATCTATTATTTTACTCTTTGTGTCAATCAATCCCAAAAGACAAACATGACAAGCTGATAATATTGGCAACGGCAACTCCAACAAAAACAAATAAAACTAGAAGCAGTCTCGTTCCCTGTCCCTGCAAACGTAGACAGAAATTATAGCCATTGGCAGAACCACACTTGTAACACCCGACGCCATCCCACGCTTACTCATTGGCCACATTTTTATCCCGTTGAGCTATTTTCGTCATTTGGCCAATAAGTAAGCGTGGGATGGCGTCGCGTTTTAACCTTTTGAACGCCAGAGCATAAACGCACGCGCGTGCCCTCCACGCCAAGCCACAATTTACAAATAAAAACACACACAATTATTGATTTAATTGTTTATTTCGTGATAAAGTGCACCGCATTTTTGTCACATATTTGTGTCGCGGCGTACAGGGCACGCGCTTGTTTGTCACGTATATGTGACAATGGCGTTCAAAAGGTTAAAGCGCTAGCTACACATATCCGGGAACCCTGCCCTGCCGTGTTCCGTCAGGGACGGGGAAAAATCGGTTACATACAATTTGTACGAACTGGTTCACACAGGTCCGTGTCAGGCGTATCCGGAATGGTGACGAATGGCACATCCCTGACGGGAACACTGAACACGGATAGTCCTGATCCGGATATGTGTGGCTAGCGCTTTATAATGTGTTTCCGCCTTTATAGCCTGCAAAGCAATGACCACAGAGCACTTATACAGCAATGACAAAGTTTACCGTGGCAGTAGGAGCACAAACCAGGGACTTGAAACGTTACGCGGTGTTCCGGTAACGATAATCCCACCAAAAACATTTTCATGTAAAATGTTGCCAAGACGACACCACATATGGCTCAAAAAGTTATCAGATCTCATGTAGAGCCAAGCTTCTAACTCTACACGCCCTAACTTCACAAACTCTACACCTTAGTCAAAATATGAGGCTTGGCCGTTTCGTTACTACAAAAACTATTGTATACCAGAAAAGTAATGAACAGTGAATAAATTTTTCACCTTACGCCCATGTGATGGTAGCGAAACGGCCAAGCCACATATTTTGACTAAGGTGTAGAGTTTGTGAAGTTAGGGCGTGTAGAGTTAGAAGCTTGGCTCTACATGAGATCTGATAACTTTTTGAGCCATATGTGGTGTCGTCTTGGCAACATTTTACATGAAAATGTTTTTGGTGGGATTTCACATCTTTTTGAAAGTTGCTTATGAAATAATTTTTTTTTTGGGGGTTTCTTTACTAAAAATCCTGAAATATGTATTTTATTATTTATTACAAGGAGTCCCTATATCAATTTTCAGAACTCTAGCATCAAAATTTGCGGAAGTCTCTTACAAACTTCCATCCCCTAGTTAAAGGGGTTGGAGGGTAAAAGTTCCAAGTCTTAGAATTGTTTGTGTACTATTACTAGCTTACATACCAAATTACAGCTTTCTAGGACTTCAGGAAGAACCTTAGAATATTGATGCTTATGAAATAAAAAAATATTTTTTTGGGGGTTGGGGGGTTGGGGGGTTATTTACTGAAAATCCTGAAATACGTATTTTATTATTTATAACAAGGAGTCCCTATATCAATTTTCAGAACTCTAGCAACAAAATTTGCGGAAGTCTCGTACAAACTTCCATCCCCTATTTTAAGGGGTTGGATGGTAAAAGTTCCAAGTTTTAGAGTTTTTTTGTTGTTTTTGTACTATTACTAGCTTACATACCAAATTACAGCTTTCTAGGACTTCAGGAAGAACCTTAGAATATTGATGCTTATGAAATAAAAAAATATTTTTTTGGGGGGTTGGGGGGTTATTTACTAAAAATCCTGAAATACGTATTTTATTATTTGTAACAAGGAGTCTCTGTATCAATTTTCAGAACTCTAGCATCAAAATTTGCGGAAGTCTCATACAAACTCCCATCCCCTAGTTTAAGGGGTTGGAGGGTAAAAGTTCCAAGTCTTAGAATTGTTTGTGTACTATTACTAGCTTACATACCAAATTACAGCTTTCTAGGACTTCAGGAAGAACCTTAGAATATTGATGCTTATGAAATAAAAAAATATTTTTTGGGGGGTTGGGGGGTTATTTACTGAAAATCCTGAAATACGTATTTTATTATTTATAACAAGGAGTCCTTACATCAATTTTCAGAACTCTAGCATAAAAATCTGCGGAAGTCTCGTACAAACTTCCATCCCCTATTTTAAGGGGTTGAAGGGTAAAAGTTCCAAGTTTTAGAGTTTTTTTGTTGTTTGTGTACTATTACTAGCTTACATACCAAATTTCAGCTTTCTAGGACTTCAGGAAGACCCTTAGAATATTGATGATCATCAGTGAGTCAGTGAGTCAGTGAATCAGTGAATCAGTGAGTCAGTGACGAAATCGGGGTATTTTAGATATCAATAAAATCTAAAGTATAAGAGCTATGCAATTGAAACTTTATAGGTTTAATAAGTCAACCACTGACATCATATCCCGAAAATTTCGTTTATCTGGTATAATCCAAACTCAAGTTATGAAGGTTCAAAAATACGACGAAGTGCTTCGAGAAAAGGTAGGTAGTGCCCTTGCTTGCGCTTCGCTTGGCTCGTCTTGGCGGGGGCACTCCCGTGCCCCCAGATTTGTACCGTTCCACCAGGATCGTAACAAAATTAATGAGACGTTTTCTTTCTGAGTATAAAAAAAAATAGTTTCCAAGAACTCTGTAGATGGCGTTGTACTGACTACGTTACTAGATGATAAAGTCAAAACGCTTGGAAAAAAAAACGTTGCGTCACGTCACATACGCTCGTTGACTGACACTTTCGTTTGCTTTAGTTTTACGATCTCAAAATTACATCCAAGTGAAATAATCAAAAAATGATCTGAAGTTCCGTTCCTTGCAGTAACTTACCAAGGTCAGCGCCATCTATCCAGCGACTATGGAAGGGTTGAAAAAAAAAAAGGAAAATCCCTCATTCCTTGGCTATAACGATACTGTTCAATAACAATATTATATCGTTATTAGTATATAGATATAATAACGTTATTCATTTCGATACTAAATTTCGCTTCATGACTTATAAGATGACGAAAAAGTATGAAGAATAACGTAACAAATGAATCTGTAATGGAACTTATAGGTACATACTAGCAACTCGTGACTGGTCTTTGAACCAATAATTATCAATTTTTTGTACAGCTTTGATTGTAAAAATCTGGCAATAAGTCGTAATGTCGTTTTGACTAAGTTTTGGCCACACTAACTAACACTCAGCATACATGCCATTAGTATTCAATGTACTTTGTAGTACTTACTAATTCCATGGAAAGACATCAATCTTCATTTATACATTGGAAATATTTTTAATCGACTAAAAAGGAAGCTTTTTACCAATTCTAAAATAATTTCTGCTTGAAGTTGAATAAAATACACAATTTTTTTGTACCAGCGTAGTTATTCAATGTTCAATTCATTATCTTATAATTAATCGAAAAATGTTATTATTGATTGACACGGTTCATAAATAACAACAATAAAGTATCTCATCACAACATGACGCGCATATCGCGTTGCTCAACATTCAATGGAAAATAAAAAGATGTATGGCATTGTTGCCACCTTAAATAATTCTCCTGGAACTAGAGAAAATTATTGTCTGACTCGTTTTAACACATGTCGAAAGACATATTTATTACTCTTTTACAAGCTAAAAGCTCAAGTGGAGCGATCTATGGGCTTCTTGCAGTTTACCAACACGACAATGGCCGAATTGTCCGTATAGGATATTTTTTATTGGCCCGTACGTCCCAACCTGCCATGTCTTTGGTTTTAAAAATGGCGTATACAAGCTTTTTGTTTGCCGGTTTACGCTGTTGAATACTTTCCAAGACCTCGCGCGTACTCGGATAACATCTAAACGTCGTGAATATGAAATTAAAGTACATGTGTAGGTATATAATCAACGCTGTGGACCCCGTGAACGAAATTTTGTAGCGTTATGGTGAATTAGAATGGTGCCTGTGGCTTGTCAATCTCGCACGTCGCCAGGTTATCCGTTCGTAACGTAAATATCACCCAGCGAGCGTTTTATATTTCAGATATGACAGCGTCGCAAAACAGTAGATAATGGAGAGTTCAGAAGATGATGCGGGCACAGCGACGAACGCTTCCCGCCGTGCATCGGCGCGGGAAAAGGACGTCGGACTGGCCGAGGAAGTCAATGCAACTAGTAGTTTGCAGCAGGAACCATCCGAAGCGCGGCGGTCGTGCGAAACTCCCGCGATGTCGGAGGATAACTTCGACGGCGATAGCGTTCCGTCGCCGTCGGCGCAGGACGTCAACACAAGCACCGAGGCGATTTTGGATATGATAGATGAAATCGTGGATGGTCCGGGAGCACCGAAGCGGTTACCGCTAGTATCAGAATCTGTTGACACGATATTTGATGAGCTCGAAATCACCAGTGAACACTCGAATACCATACAGGAATCAACTAAGAGTCGCGACAACAATTCTGTGCCCATCGTAGCATCGCCTGCCGACAGTGAAAAAAGTGAACTATTGCCTCAAGCTGGCATTGATACACAAACCGAAGTATCATCTCTTAGTGACATATCACATGGCATTTTAAATCCAGATAGTGTCGATTCATTATCAGAAAAGTCACCTGTGCCTGAAAGTGTTGAGCCCGCAGTGTCTACACAAACAGAAAACATTACTGTGTCAAATGTGGTTGCTGAGGCAGCTGTTAGCTGTGTTGATTCATTACCAGAAATTTTATCTTTGCCTCAGGTTGAAAAGCCTGCAGTGTCTACACAAGTGGAAGAAAGCGCCATTTCAGTTAAATCACCTGAGGCATCCACTATTTGTGAAACATTTATACCAGAAAGTTCCTCTTTGCCTGAGAGTGAAGAACCTACAGTGTCCACAATACTGGAAAACAGTGATGTATCGAATGTGACACCCGCTAGTTGTGTATCAACATTACCAGAAAGTTTATCTTTGCCTAGAAGTGATGAGCCTACTGTATCAAATGTGGTTTCTGAGACAACATCATTACCAGAAAGTTCATTGATGCCTGCAGTGTCGACACAACCTGAAGATAGTGCTGTGTCAAATGTGACAACTGAGGCGCCTGATGCACCAGCTAGTTGTGTTGGTTCATTACCTGAAAGTTCATCTTTACCTGAAACTTATGAGCCTGCAGTGTCTACACAATCTGAAAACAGTGTTGGGTCAAATGTGGCACCTGCTAGTGGTGTATCATCATTACCAGAAAGTTCATCTTTGCCTAAGGGTGAAGAACCTGCAGAGTCTACACAACCTGAAAACAGTGTTGTGTCAAATGTGGTTTCTGAGGCAACATCATTACCAGAAAGTTCATCTGTGCCTGAACCTGATGAGTCTGCAGTGTCCACAATACCTGAAAACAGTGATGTGTCAAATCTGACACCTGCTAATAGTGTATCATCATTACCAGAGAGTTCATCTTTGCCTGAGAGTGATGAGCCTGCAATGTTTACACAACCTGAAAACAGTGTAGCATCAAGTGTGGTTTCTGAGGCAACATCATTACCAGAAAGTTCATCTATGACTGAACCTGATGAACCTGCTGTATTGACACAACCAGAAGATAGTGCTGTGTCAAATATGGTATCTGAGGCGTCTGATGCACCAGCTAGTTGTGTTGATTTATCACCAGCGAGTTCATCTTTGCCTGAGAGTGATGTGCCAGCAGTGTCTACGCAACCTGAAAATTGTGTTGTGTCAAATGAGGTTTCTGAGGGATTATCATTACCAGAAAGTTCATCTATGCCTGAACCTGATGCACCTGCAGTGCCATCTCAACCAGAAGAAAGTGCTGTGTCAAATGTGGTACCTGAGGCACCTGCTAGTTGCCCTCCACCTAATATTCCATCCAGCAGTGAAGAAAAGACTGTAACTGTGCTAAACATTTCAGACAATAGTGAGTGTGAAACACAAGGGCGAACAGTAAAGTGTGTGTCATCCAGTGATAGCAGGGACAATGTGACTGTAGAAAGTGCAGAATCAACGTCTAGTGATAGTAGTGTTAGTGAAGGTAGAGCAGTGCTTGTAGAACCACAGGTGCGGTCACCACTCAGACGGCGACTAGTACGACCAGCACCAAGTGACCGACGACCTGACTCTACAGTGTCCTCGACCGTTGATTCTCAAATTATTAATTCACCTGCCACTGAACAAAAAAGTAGTGAAAATATCACCAAGGATGTGACAAGTTCATCTGATGCTGTGCCCACAATACATGGTAATGTAAAACCAGAAGAGATTAGAAATGTAAGTGAAATTAATTTCTGCAAAGCAGAAACGTCTGTGAGTTCTCCTAAAAAAATTAAGCTTATTAGACAAAAAGTTAGTACTGGTACTAGTAATAGAGAGGCTTCTATTCATCAGTCAGCTATTCAATCAGATAAGGATCAGTGTCAGTCAACTTCATCTGATAACCATTCATTACCCTTGCCTGAGCCTCAGAAAGAATCTTCAAATACTGTTAGTATCTCACAATCTCAAGACAACAAAGAAACATCAACATCTGTCAGTAACTGTGTTGCTGAAGAGCCAGTTAAATCTGAACAACCAGTATGCTCTGAAGAACATTCCCGACCCTGTATAGAACATCATCATCTACCAAAACTAGAGGAGGTGGAAAAGCATGATGATAGTGACCAAGTTCTACCTGTACAGCCCAATTTATGTCTACCAAATTCCTCAAAACCAGAGGCTGAGACCAATACAAATACTTATGCCAATTCTAGTACAATACAGGAAATTAGTAGTATGCCAACACCATGTTCACTCGAGCCTGAAGCTGACATCAAAGTAAATGATTTAGAACAGGGTATTGTCAGTAATGTTGACAAAGATGAACACAAAGACACAAAAGATCCAGAATGTGCACAAATTGAAGTCTTACCTTTACAAGAAAGCATACCCGCAAGTGCATCAATTGTATCAACCCCTGATAATTGTGACCAAGATAAAAGGAGTAAAGAAGTCCAAGAAGATCAAAAGAAGGTTCCACCTTTTAAACTTAACTTATCCATGTCAAATTTGTCTGAATCTAAATTGGAGACAGAACACAGCAGTATTAGTAAAAACAGTGTTATTCATGAAGAACCTGAGGTAACCAAACAGGTGCCAAAATTAACAATCAAACTAAAACAACCAGATGAAGTTAAGTCACCTGTACCAAAAGTAACAATAAAACCTATTAGACCACCTGCTGAACAAGATCCAGATGATAAAACTGACAAAAATCAGCACATACCTAGTGTGACTAAAATAAACATTAAACCCATTCTTAAACCACCAGAAAATATTAACATAAAATTACTGAGGTCACAACATGCAGTAGATGGGGATGCTAGATCAAATGCTATTGAACAGATACCTTGTATCACAAAATTAAATATCAAACCAATCCCTAAACCACCAGAGAAAATAAATGACATTCACAGAAAATCCAGCAGTAGTGAAATTTCAGAATCTGAATATTCTGAAAATGATGAAACTAGTACTTCAGACCAAGCATCTACTTCTGATCATGGGCCTTCTGATGTTGTTCCAAAAGTTACTATAAAACTGGGAAAGCCTGGCACTGAAAGTGAAGGTAAATTTTATACTGAAAAAAATGTTCCAAAGGTTACTATAAAAGGCTTTCAACAGGATGAAAAAGAACAGCAGGAACCTAAATTGAAAATGGTAATTAGCCAATCTGAATTGTCTTCAGACACACAGCCTGAGAAAATTCCAAAACTTACAATTAAAACAGTATCAAAATCAGAAAGCCAGCCCCTGAGTCCAAAGTTGACTATTAAACCAATTAAACCCCCAGAAACACCCAATAAAGAAGGTGAAATTCCCAAGATTAAGTTATCCACTGAATCATTTTCTTCATCAGCTGAAGTCAAAGAAAGTCAACATGTGCCTAAAATTACAATTAAACCTGTAACAAGGTCTTCAGCAATGTGTGACAGCCCTGAACATATCCCTGTAGTAACAAAATTGAACATCAAGCCTATTTTGAAACCTACAGACAGTGGAGAGTCCTCCGAGGACTTTGATAATAAAGTTCCTGTAGTATCAAAATTAAATATAAAACCTGTAATAAAGCCTAAAGATAAAGATAATGATGTAGATTCTAGTGTAGATGAAGTACCTAAAATAACTAAATTAAATATTAAACCAATAAAGAATCCTGAGGAGAATTCTTCAGAGGAAAAAGACTGTGATGAAATGAATGCTGACATTGGTGAAAATAGTATACCTGTTGTTACTAAAATTAATATTAAGCCTATAATTAAGCCCCAAGATGAAGAAACATTAAAAGATTCAGAAAACCAATCATCAGAGACTGGAAACTCAAGTGATGATAATGGAGATCACATACCTGTGGTTACAAAACTGAATATTAAACCGATCATAAAACCTGATAGTTTGGACGAATCATGTAAGGCAGTTACATCAAGTGAACAAAGCATTCCTGTTATAACTAAACTAAATATTAAACCATTAGTAAAACCAGGAGACAGTATCTCACCCTCATCACCTAAAAAGGAACATTCAAAAATTGATGGGCACAGTTCTGTAATACCAGTTGTGACTAAATTGAACATTAAACCGGTTCTAAGGCCTGAAGAAGCTGAGCTATCAAAACCTAAAGATGACTCTGGGGAAAAAACAATAACGAAGAATCCTCCATTGGTTATGAAAATTAATATGAAAACCATGACAGAGAATTATAATAATGAACATGCTTGTAACAATATAGGTGATGAAAGATTATCCTTGTCGCCAAAAAAGAAGGTAGCTAATGCATTAGAAACGAAATCAGAAATATGCCTGGACAACAAGAATCTTAAGAAAAGTTGTGGGCCAGTCAATGATGTACCATCTTCAGCAAAGGACAATTGTTCTGAAGAGAAGCCTAAACAAAACTGCGTACCTGACTCGATTGAAAAGAGTAAAGAAGGCTTTGACAAAACATCCGTAATTACTTTGTCTAAAACTGAAAAAGAAAAGCATACACAATCAGATACAGCCCCTGAAAGTGAATCTTTATTTCCTGAGACAAGTACAAACAAGGAGCCTAATGAAGTAAAAGCAAGTCCCACTAGCCAAGAACACAAAAATATGAACTATGGAAGTACTGATGCTATTACAGAATCAAGTATGATGCAAGCAATTGGTAGACAGAAGTATTCATCAGTACAAAATTGTACCTTGTTAAAAAAACTTTTAGAAAATACTAAATGTAGTTTAGATAGGAGTCTTGAAGTGTCTCCAATAGTAAATTATGCTTTGCCAGCTGAGAAAAATGATAATAGTTTTGTAAATAGTGATTGTTTGGTTGAGTCAGGAAATACAAGTTCAGATAAAACAAATATTGGAAAACTGGAAAAGAATGAGAAAAGAAGTTCTACTCCTGATAAGATCAATGATTCAAACAAATTATTGGACTTGAGTTTACATTCAATACAAGACCATAGTGGTAAAACAAACGAGAGTATAACTAAACCATTAGAAATCACCATATCTGATAAAATTACAAATCAAAGCTCTGGTCAAGATTCTCCAAGAATAATATTAAAGATAAATAAGACTGACCATGGCTCATCAGCTAAGATAATTACTGAAGATTTAAATAGGGCTGATACACAACAAAACTATACTGAAAATACTCAAGATATTATTAATGATAAGCAAAGTCCGAAAAAATATGTAAATAGCAGGAGAAAGCAGGCAGCCGATACGTCATTAAATTTATCAACAGGGAAACGATTACGAAGCTCAAGGATAGTGGAAAATACAGAGAAGACTCCTATTGCTCGGCGAAATATGGGTAAGAGACCCTCAACCACAGAAACTAGCCCTCCTCAAAACAAAGAACCTGACCTTTCTCTCTTACAAACTAAGAGGTTAAAATTAGGGCAACTTCTGTCCAATAAATCCTTAACTATTACTCCTGTTTCAAAAGCTTCGCCACCATCACCTACAAAAAGTAGTATAGACATGAAACAAGGAGTTAGAAATGTTAATCATTCACTATTAAATAACGAAAATTGTTCAAAGAATGGCAACTCAAAATTACACAATATTTTGTCTAATTTACAAGCAAAACAAATGCAAACTTTGCATAATAATGCAATTTGTTCAGAAAAGGCTCAAACTGTGGCTACGGATATCGAATTAAATGCCTCGGTGAGCAATTCGGATGCAGTTGAAATTGCTCCTGTAGAAAACTCGCATCCAAACCTACAAGAGATGATAATCAACGAAAACTCAGATTTCCGTGATTTTGGCACTGCACCTGAAGAGGTTTCTCAGGATCCTCTAGAAGTGAAGACTTCGGAGGTACCTCCAGAGGTCATCGAAATTCCTAAACCAGTGGAATTAACAACACCGCAACCTAAGAAACGTGGACGCCCACGGAAATTGCCGGTGTCGGAAGGTGCGAAACCCGCCGTCACATTGCCTGTTCCCGCCCTTGAGGAGCGGCCGCAGCGGTCGCTTCGTCTAATGAGGTGAATATGATTTTTCAAATTATATAATTTTATTACTTTGCTCTTTATTTATGGTCAAATAAAATTATTGCGATGAATGCAACGTTATTTACAAATATTTCCAGGGATAGGCCGACAATACTGCAGAAGCCGCGAGGACGAGGCAGGGGGCGCGGAGGCAAGCGCGCTGCTGAAGCCGCGCCGCCCACTGAGCTCGAGACCGTCGTGGTCATCGAACCAGCTGACGAGCCCGAAGAGCGGCCGCCCACCGTCGACATCGACCCCACCAGCTCCAGAATCAAGCTTCCGCGGATGACAGAAGCTCTCGACAAAATGCCCTCCGTCTGCGTAACGCCATTAACAAGTAGACGACGAAATTCGTCTGGGAATTTTTCGACCAGTGAAACTCCGGAAGTGAAGCTTGAAAGTTCGAAATTGGAGGAGTTGGGGAAGACTCCTGATGCCAGTGGTTCGGCGAGGGGGCGCGGTGGGCGCGGCGGGCGCGGAGGGCGAGGGCGCACGCCGCGCGGCCGCGGCCGGGGGCGGGGCGGGGGGCGCGGCGCTATGTATATGAAGGTAGGCTATATGAAAGAAAAATAATAAACCAGAAAACACGAACAGAAAAATAAAAGATATAAAAACAACAGTATTCTTACATATAAAATAGCTTACCGTTGTTTCAAGCATTTTTGCCGCCTATACACTTACAGATCCTATGTGGACTTTAAAAAGTATAGTGCGAAATGGTATGCTTAGAGCAATGCCACACAAGAAATATTCCAATATTTGTAGTCTATAGCAATAGGTCGTGTTTCAGGAAACGATGGGCATCTACGGGCGAGTGTGCGGGCCCGCTACCACGACTGTGCAGCTCTTTGAAGAAGAAACATGCATGATGGACGATAACGCCACGCCCGCCAAGTGAGTACGATTAATTCGCCTGGTAAAAAAAAAACTTGCCGAATGCATAAGCTACTCCTCCTTTTAAAGGTATCAAACCGGAAAGGGATCGGCATCTTATCAAGTCGAGCCGTTCAGTATTCTTTGTATGAAACTCCCTACTGCAACGCACACTAATCGGGTCGTAACGTATTCGCCTCGCCTCGGGTCAAGCTCACGAACCGGAGTGCGGTACGTTACGGCTCGTCGTCGGGGGCTTACGTCTCTCCGTACCCGAGCTTACGTCTCTTCGTCCACCCTTGCCCCTCTCGCCCTTCCGGCCTGCCTGCTGCACCATCAACCAGCGGTCGGCGAGCCGTAAGCGCGGCGTCGCCTAGCCGTAGGCGTAGCCGAGTCGACGTATCGGAGCTTCTGATCCGCTTTGGTTACGTGCTTACGTTAGGTTGATGCCTGTTTGACGACGAGGCGAAAGGCGATACGGTGCCGATCCCTTTCCGATTTGATACGTGTGCTACCTTAAGTCGGTTAAAAACCACAGCAACATTTTTCAAAATAATGAGTTGATTCAACAAAATAATAAAAAGCTCTTAGATTGGACTAGTTATCGAGCCTTTTTCAGGCTTTTAATTGGTGAATGAGCTAAAACAAAGTCAACAGTGGCTACATTGTGAAGTTTTATGTTGCTAATAAAAACTTTTTGTATTTCTAGATCTTCGCACTTACTCGACGAGGATTCTCAAAGTTCCGTGAAGAGTTCGACGAATGAGAGCAATAAACTGAAGAAATCTAAATTCGCCGATTTGTTTGACAGGTATTTAGAGAAAACGTTATATTTTATTTTCTATTTTATTGTTTAAAAATAAGACAACAGTGTAATATTATGTTTAATGTTCTTATTTACAGTAGTAAGGTGTGGACAGCAGCGGATGTAAAGGAATACACGTGGCCGCCTCCTGATAAGGCTGATGTTGAACACAAGGTACCTACATTTTTATAAATCCTTGAGGTATTCCAAAAAGTATCGTGAAAAACTCAGAATAGAACCTAATTTCACCCTGAAAAATATGGACAACAGACAAAAAAAAAGAAAAAAAAATGAAAGAATGATGAGAGAAATGAATGCATTTTGCTATTAATATTATCTATACTAATATTATAAAGCTGCAGAGTTTGTTTGTTTGTTTGAACGCGCTAATCTCTGGAACTACTGGTCCGATTTGAATGATTCTTTTAGTGTTGAGTAGTCCATTTATCGAGGAAGGCTATAGGCTATATTTTTATTACCAAAATTAGGGATCCGTAATAAAATTGCTATTTTTTTACACAAGGTGTAAAATCGAAAACCTTTTTTTGCGTGCGCTGCAAAAACTATTGACAATAGAACAAAATGATGTACTACGGGTTTGTAGAGCCCATTAAGACCTACAAAAAAGTCCGCGAGAACATATATCTAGCTATCATGGTTTAATCACAATAACCGATTTTGTGTTCAAAATAATTATTAAATCGTCTGAAGAAAAAAAAACTACGTTAAATATGTATCGTAATATTAATCTTTATCGAAATTAAGCATTATGTTATCAAGAGTATTTATGAAGAAGTAAAATACTTTTTGTTTCATCTCAATCGGATATTTCGTTTAAAAGTTATCACGTGTGTAAGATGTTAAGAGTTGGTACCTATTAAGGAGTTATGGGCCATAGAGTTTTTTATCTATACTAATAATAAAGCTGAAGAGCTTGTTTGTTTGAACGCGATAATCTCTGGAACTACCGGTCAGATTTGAAAAAAATCTATTTGCATTTGATAGCCCAATGCTTGAGGAAGGCTATAGGCTATTTAACATCACGCTATGACTCTTAGGAGCCGAGCAAAAAGAAAAAAACTCAGAGTGAACGGTAAGCGAATACGAAGTGTTGCGACGCGACGGGGTGGGGGTACAAGAAATTTCACGCGGACGAAGTCGCGGGCAGAAGCTAGTTTATTATATTAGCGACCCGCTCATGCCTCTCACGGTTGCGATCTACTGATGAGCCAATATGTAAAAAACATTGAGATTTATTTGCTATGTATATCTAAGTTAAATCATCATCTTCCTGCCCTTATCCCGAGTTACTCGGGGTCGGCGCAACACGTTTTCTTCTTCCATTCTCCCCTGTCAACCGTCACGCTATCATTCACTTCCTTCTCTTTCATATCATTCCTCACACAATCCATCCATCTTTTCTTCGGCCTTCCTCTCCCCCTCCATCCATCAACATGTATATTCATCACTCGTTTAGTCACATGCGTTTTGTCCCTACTCATCACATGCCCATACCGAGCCAAACGATTTCCTTTCAACTTTTCTGTCACTGGCGCCACTTTCAAACTTCCTCTTATATACTCATTTCTTACTTTATCCATTCTCGTCACTCCACACATCCATCTCAACATTCTCATCTCTGCTGCATGCAATCTTTTTTCATCCGTCTTCTTCACGGCCCTATCACGGGCATATCTAAGTTATGAATGTATTATACAATTAGACCTTCCGGAATAAATTATCTAAATGTTTGTGAAAACCGCATCAATCTCCGTTGCGTAGCTTAAAAGAACAATGTGGACACACAGATGACACGAAAAGAACTTTGTCGTACACTATTTAGTGAAGCCTGTGTTTTCCCACTACAGGGCAAAGACCTCCCTTTACTTATCTATGTCTAGTGATAAGCGCCAGTATCGAAGGACTACACAGCTCATAAGAGCCTTTATTAAGTGCAGTTATATCTATATTGTATTAATGTTACAGGTGATGATGATACAAGAGCAAGTGGCCATGTTCTTAGGAGTGAAGAGCTTCAAGCGACGTTACGCGGAGCTGAAGAGGCGAACAATCTCCGGTGAAGAACGGGACTACGTTCTCAGTAAAGGCCTTGTGACTGAAGCATTGTGCGACCTTGGTAAGTTACCTATTTTACTTGAGGCAGTTTTTAATTTAATACTATGGCCGCACGGAAATCTCCACAGGAACCGTAGAAGAATCCTATGTGGCTGTGTATTTCAAATCCGAATTTCCAGAGATTACCTTTTATCGAGCAGTGTTAGCCCAGTGGTGCTCCGAATTACGAGTCGTAGGTCGTGGGTTCCAACTAAGGCAGGCGCTTTACTATGTGTAAATAATTTCATCACGACTGCTCTCAAAATGGTGAAGGAAAACATCGTGAGGAAACCGGCATGTCCTAGAAACAAACATTCGAAGTCATTTGATATCTACCATCCCGCACTGAGCCTGCGTGGTGGATTATGGCCCACTCCCTCTCACAGAGAGGAGCAGCAGCAGTGGGAAATATAAATATGATGCTACCTTTTACAGACATATTATGATAAACTTTACCTCTTCGTATTATGTATAGTTTACATTATGTATAATAGAATGATGAGTTCTATATCATTCTATCACAGCTCTCGGCTAGATATAAGCCTTTTAACCTAGCTAACGCGACTACTCTCGATTTTAACGCCTTTATATTCCAGAATTGGTCACCAACCTGTTTCCATATTGTCAACTCGACACCATAGTTCTATCAGACTGATTTACTGTCGCTAACGATGACTGCTTACCATGTCGTCTACTTATAGGCTCATCTTGAGATTTCTTCCAACAGGTATCACCGCGGTAGACGCCAGTGACGTACTAGATATCATGTTATCAGACTATCCCCACAAATACGAAGAGTTTCGGTCGCACCAGCGGCAGAGACAACTCACAGAATCAGCCGAGGAAGCGTCAGAAGATGTCAAAACGGAAGATAAGGCGGTGAAGATTGAGATGAAGGCGGAGAAACCGGTGGAACATAAACCTGAACTACCTAAAATTGACCCGGAGAAGACTAGACAGGTAGGTTTGAGTTAAAGACCTGTTTACGAAGATAATACGTAAGGTTTAAGTAAGTCTGAGAGATAATGAAATGCTGCAGCGTCAGGCATTTTTCCAGGGCGTTTGTGGAACTTGTAACATGTGTTTGGCAATTATAATTACTCACTCATTTTTGGAAACTATTTAATAACTTAATTTCGAACTGTCAGCTCTTATGAGAACGTGCATGAAATGACTTATTTTGGAATTTGTTTACTGGTTGTGAGACAAGTAAAAATAATTATAATAAAATAGTTTGTCATTTCAATAGTAGAGCTCTTATTCTTGCATGTGACTTGAAAAATCACGTTCGAGATACTTTCGACAATAGATTACCATTGATTCTCAACAATAAAAAATATCGTTAATTGCCAAAAGTTTTTCCGTTTATTTAATGTCAATGGAGATAATTCTTGTACCTAACACATAACTTGTCATTACAGGACATGGCAGCAGCAGCAATAGCGTCAGCTAGCGAATGGAACGCGCGCACGAACGCGTTACGTCGCGGCGCGTGCGCAGACCTGCAGTCGCTCACCGTGCTGCGCGCGCGCGAGCCGCTGCGGGCGCCCGCACGCGCGCACTTGCGCCCGCCCGCAGGGTTCTACCCGCATGCGCTGTTGCCGGGACAGTACCAGCACTCGTATCGGATCTATACGCCCGATCAGCTAAGGTACTTTATTTTTTATAATATGGCATCTAGTTGGTAGTACTCGCAACCGGCGTGCGTGTATGACGAGAGGTTTCAAAGTAAACAAAGCAAATGGAGTACAATACGACCGAAGTAACTTGGCGGGTCTGAGTATAGCCTTTGCGAACTTTCGCGCATGTTCTCTCACTCACACTCACCTCATGCCACCATTTGGTTCCTAAAAACGTTCGTGCGCAACCTTCTGCGCGAAGTTCAGGCCCGCCAAGTTACGTCGGTCGTATTGTAAGGTTCGTACAAGTGTTGTTCTGTAGTATACGCCAGATCAGCTGGAGTTCGTTTTCGTGACAAGTTTAGCATGAGCTCGACCTGTAAACAATAATAATAAACATTTATTTCAGACCAGATATTTATTTATTTTGTTAGTAACAATGGTACTTAAAACTAATGTTGGTATTGAACACCAAAATTAAATTACGGCATGAAGCCGCACCCACCTTTGCAGCATGGGGGACTCCCACCGATCAGTAAATACACCCAGTATAGTGTTGGTACTGCCACGCACGCGAGCGAGTAGGGAGGCGCATCTCTTCCTCATGATAGCAGCAAAGCCATCCACCCGCGCCTCAGCAAACATCCCTGACGCACTGCAACGCCATGGCAGCCCCAACAGTACCCTGAGTGCATTATTATATTGGACACGCAGGTCGCTGTATGCCCGCTGCGAATAACTGACCCACAGGCTGCAGGTGTAAAAAGATTGGCAGTATGCTTTAAAAAGCGTGATTTTAACCGAATTCGTACACCGTGCAAACCTACGGGCCAGCATGTTACAACGGACAGCCAGCGACCTGCGTGATAATGATACTCATGTTTATTTCTTTGTCTTGAGATTACTCATCTCGTTTTAGACGTAACAAAACCTAGGGCAACGAACTTTTCAACACGACCGTGCGACGTTGGATTTAGCATTATTTGGAGCATAATATTTAGCAAATCAATAGTTGACTATCCGCTGAAGTTAAAAAAGCGTGTTACATTACATTTTGGCGTACCTTGCTGTCTAAAACTGCGTAATATTTTGCAATAAGACTAAATAAAAAAAGCAAGCAAAGTACTCGAACTATAAAATCTAATGTAAGTACGGCAAAAAGAGGTTGTGGAGGTCAAATAGGCAGTCGTCTCTTGTAAAGTGCCGGTTTTCAGCTTCGCCCTTGTCCTACGTTACTTGGGGTCGACGCAACACGTTTTCTTCTTCCATTCTCCCCAGTCAACCGTCACGCAATCATTCACTCCCATCTCTTTCATATGTCACACAATCCATCCATCTTTGTGTATACTTATCACACTAATATTATAAAAACGAAAGTTTGTGAGTGTGTCTTTGTTTATATGTTTGTTACTTCTTCACGCTCAAACGGCTGGACCAATTTTGATAAAATTTTCTATGCTGACACCCTGGATTAACAGGTTACTTTTTATCCTGATATTCCCACGGGATCGAAACTTACGCAGGTGTAACCGCGGAGCGCCGCTAGTAATTATAAAACGAATAACTAACCGTGTATTCCTCAGGTACTTCCCACTGAACACAGTGCTAGCGGCGCCGCCCGCGCCCGCGTCGGAGGAGTGGAGCTCGGAGTCGGAGCCCGACTGGGCCGAGCGGCTCTCTTCCTCGGACGACTCCGACGTGCCCACTCATCACGCTGCTAAGGTATGTCTACCCTATTAATAATAGTTATTTTATTTAAGTCTACAATGGTCCATAGACAGACCTTACAAGCTAACATAAATATAAAGTGTAAAAAAAAATGTGTCAATACTATGCACTTTTGCAGTTCTACTAGAGGTTTTACTACATTTTCGCTATGAAATATCCATACTAATATTATAAAAGCGAAAGTGTGTCTGTCTGTCTGTTACCTCTTCACGCTTAAACCGCTGAACCGATTTAGATGAAATTTGGTATAGAGATAGTTTGAGTCGCGGGAAAAGACATAGGATAGTTTTTATCCCGATATTCCCACGGGATCGACACTTACGCGGGTGAAACCTCGGGGCGCTGCTAGTTCACTATAAATATTCTATCATTTAGTGGTTGTTCCACTGCAAGACAATGTTTCTTCTCATAAAGAGAGGAGCAATACTTGGTCAACGCTATCTCATTTGGCGATTTTAGACCAAAGTCCAGATTTTTGTACAATATATTTTGTCACCGGCTGCGACGGCTAAACCTGCGTTTTCACGCCACACTAAACGTACCTGCAGCAATGTTCTGTTCTGACCCATACTTCAAAAACTTGGCCCTTCGATCTTGAAAATCCTGATTCTGATGTATAGATCTCAGAACGTCTATTGTTTAGCCTAGATGACGTTACACAACCACTGTTTTCGATCTACCTTTTATTATAATAATACTGATTCTTAAACCATCTTAATTATAGCGCAAAAAGCTAACAAAAACGAAGCGCAGCAGTCACACGGAGGTAGCCAGCAGTAGCAAGGAAGAGCCGCGCGTGAGTGAAGAGGTGGAACTGTGTCGCGTGTGCAAGTTGCGCCTCGAAGCCAACCGCAAGTACACGCACGAGCGGTTCCTTGTGTGCGCACACTGCAACGCTAAGCGTGAGTATATCTACGTAATGTTACACTGAAGAGGTAGATCTGTGTCGCGTGTACCAATTGCACCTCGACGCCAACAAATTCAAATCATTTATCTCAAATAGGCACTTTTGAACCATGAGAATAATTCTGCAAGACAGTTCTGGTGTTTCCGATGCGGTGAAACTGATGACAGGATTAATGCCACCACATAAGCTGCAAACAAATAAACTCTTAGATGGCAACTGGCTAACCAAGCCTTCATTTGCTGAACCCTAAAAAGTGCCGAAATGTGAACTTGGAAGCCATTGAGGCGCTTGCGCTCGCCATCGAGAGTTGTATTTATGTATGTATGTGAACTCCATCTCCATTGTCCGCACTTAGAATCCCACGTCCGTTGTGAGTGGTAGTAGAATTATTTTTGCAGAAAATACAGGTGTAACCAGTTGTAAAAGTTGATGGTTTATGTACAGTCTATACTTTGTCTGTTTGATCAAAGGGTTCTTTATTTGTGTAATTTAGTAAAGTACACAAATATAGAGATATATGTAAAAAAGTGTGTTCTTCGACTTTCCAAATAAAAATAGTGACTAATATCATGTTATTTATGTTCCCAGTACACCCCTCCTGCCTGGAACTGAACGCGGACACGATACGCAAGTGCCGCGAGTACGCGTGGCAGTGCGCCGAGTGCAAGACTTGCTGCTCCTGTCGCCAGCCAGCCGACGACGACAAGATGCTGTTCTGTGACCTGTGCGACCGAGGCTTCCACATCTACTGCGTCGGACTAGACAATGTGCCTAGCGGTATGTGGTAAAATGATAATTTCAATCAAAGCGATCTGATCTCAACGTGTACAACTACGCAGGAGATCTTAGTGTGCTAAAACTTTTACACTCCCTCTTCCTTAGTCCAATGGAACGTTACGGCAATCCGACATGACCGGTTAGAGGTCAGGCGCAAGACCAACTCCTTTTCGTGGTTTTCGAGGCACTGGGATGTCAGACCTAACTTTGGACTGCTACTCAATTTTTGAGAGAAATGTCAGACCTGAATGACTGTGCCATATTGTTACAATAAGATACGCAAATGCACCGACTACAAACAATGAATGAAATACTTATCATTATTTTCGGACGTGTGATAAGAGTTATCTAGGTGATTGTATCGTGTTTGGGTAGCGTAATTGGTTTGTTTACTAACAACGTCGAAGCGTAATGGAATAGGTTTGCATGGTATGCAACATTGCAAAATAGATTGAACTTTTGGTACACGCCACAATGACTTCTACTTTGTTGATATTGCAATTGTATCAAGACTTATCATGACTCTATGTTCAGGTCTTCTTACAGTTTAACCGGATACATCTGAATACCAGTATTTTACATGGAGCAACTGCCTGTTTGACCTCCAGAATCCAGTCCGGGTAATACAATACCTCTTGAATAAGACTGGTTGTCAGACTTTCGGGCTCGTAACGGCTGTGAAAAATCTACAAATGACAGCCAGGACCATTGGCTTAACGTTGTTTTCGAGACACGGAAGGATTTCGATTTGTATGTTGTATCAAGACCATGTTTGGATATTTTATATAACACTTTCCAGGTCGATGGCACTGCATGGAGTGCGCGGTTTGCAAGTCGTGCGGCGCGCGCTCGCCGGCCGGGGCGGCCGGGCCGAGCGGGGCGGCCGGGCCGGGCGGGCCCGGCGGGTCCGGCGGGCCGGGCGGCGACTGGCACCACCAGACGCGGCGCGGGCCGGGCGGGCACAAGGTGTACTCTCACTCGCTGTGCACGCCCTGCGCCAGGTCAGTACTCACATACATGTAGATACTATATCAAAATTGTTCATGAAATAAAAACACACGCAACAACTTGCGAACCGACCCCCTTCTAAATAAATGTCGGAGAAGGAAGCTTGATGTGCTCCTTTGATGGGTCCTGTTTTGAGGCTACAGCCGTACTGATACTTGGTTGGTGTACCACATAGACGAATACGTAGTTTGACGTAGGTGTCGTAAAAGGTGACAAAACAGTAGCAGAATTTCAGAAACCGAAACTAATCTGAAATTACTTAAAAACTGCAAGACAGTTTTTTGTAACCTAGATCCTTATAATATAATCAAATAAATAAGCAATAGGTTAGGTTTTATGGAATACTCCGCGTAAACCAATTTGTCAGTACGGTCAAAGCCTTCGTTTTACTCCAACCTCAAAATGGTAGCAAGCGACTAACTATTATTTCGTTGTCGTCGCTTTTGAATTGGTAAAACCCGGAAGAAGTGATAGATCTATAGGAAATATATCCATATTTTATGCAATAGATTATTATTATAGAATTTTAAATGTGTACATAAAATTCCTATCCTATGAATTTTACTATATTGCTTTACCAATACCATAAACACCTATCAAAGAGGTTAGATAAGTCTTCAAACTTTTTCAACCCTGGTAAATTAGTTAACATCATAATTATTTATTTATCACCCGAAATACCTATTCTACAGTAGACATATCATGAAGTAGTTTCGTCATTAATATTTCAATACCATAAAAGCGGTGCGATTTTAGTTGTTAGTTGTTTGGTTGGCTTGCCAATAAATGAAGTCATAAAAATGGATGACCGCAACACGAGTTGACTCAGATTATATAAAGGTTTGAGGAGAATCGATTGCCTTATTACCTTACGAACTTCGACTATTAATACATATATTTAATTAGGTTAATTTTTGTTTAAGAAGCAAACAAAATATTAAAATAATTTCATATTATTTTTCAAGTAATGCCAAGAGGGGCCACAACAAAACCTGAACTTTCTCAAAAGAAGAGTATATATCGAGGGATGCAGATAAAAAGTACAAAGTTTCATACAAACTTCATTAAATGAGTTTATGTGTATATGTTTACGTATTAATTGGTCTTGGTAGTTGATGTGTTCACACGTCATTTCATGCGAGTTTTATGTGGACTAACACGTGCTGGTCATAGTGTCGTTTCGTCGTTCGCCTTCACTCTGTCGACATCCGCTTTGTCTCTGGTATCGTAGCATTTTGGCCCCGCAGAATGTTTACTTTTGCCCCAACGCAGCGTTCTTACTCAGCACATCCCAGTATCATATAAGTTGCATGCCATTCCCATAGACATAAGTTTATTATTTATGCATATTTGAAGAATGTTTGTTGATTGTTATAATCTATTAATAATTTCTTTAACTTTGTATATTTATTGTATTAAAGTCTAATCATTTGCGAGCAAACAGTCTTCACAGAAAGAACAGCAAAGTGGACCATTTATGCGAAGCACCGCCAATTGGTATGAGGGAATCACTTTCTCTAGCACTGTCTTTATACAAAGTTGCTTTATTTGCAAACACTAGACTGACAGTTGGACAAAATTCTGGGCTTATATTGAGAAACTGCCAACTTTACTGTTCCTCCTATTTTTTTGATTATTTTAATACTCTCATTGTTCCATAATTGATGCAATACACATTAGGTAGCTAATAACTTTTTTGTATTTTTGTATATCGTTGTTTTGATGGTTGTACTGCGTCAATTAGCCTCGTATCATCAATGACAATGGGTGTCGACATTTCATCAGTCATCCTGCAGACGGCTGCGACTAACTCACATCCATACTGTTAACTAACAAGGGCGTAGTACCATCAGTCTCCCCGGCGTTCACTAACTCGACTTTATGTTTGTTGCTCGTCTTCGGACTCGATACACATTCGACACTTTATTTAATCGTAGCTAGTCAAATTAAATGCTGTAACATTTTTGTTTTCTAGTCAGTAAATTAGTTTTTTTTTTTTTGGCTAATATTTGCGCATTTACTCTCAATGTGTTTTTCAATGGCATTGCTGCATAAACATTCTATTTTAAAATATAGCAAGTGCTAAGGTATCGCGTTGCTATCCAAGTTTTGGATGATCGTTTTTAAACCATGCAGCGTAAGCGTAAATTCCTGCACATCAAACCCAAGTCTTACGAGGACAAGCAACAACCGTACGAATGAAGCGAGACCGTCCACTCGGCGCGGGGTTTCGGTGTTTAATACTAATGGCGTGTTTCTGTGTTCCGGTGCTTGTGCGCGTACGGTCCGTATGTGTGTGTGCGTGCGTAGGGCGTATCGCATCGGTCGCTACTGCCCGCTCTGCGAGCGCTCCTTCATCGGCCCGAAGGGGACCATGCAGCTCGTCATATGTAAGCTCTGCGATAGGCAACTGCATCAAGGTACGTCATAACCACCGAACGTGTAGACGCATACGCTTGCCCGCCCCGCTACATCGGTTAGACATGATCTTATACATTGCATGATAAGTTACATAGGGCCAGCACCCTAATTGCGTAACACACTATTACACTCAATTTGAATCATTTTGAAGCTTATTTCTAATCCATTGCTCCATATGTTCGAAAAATGTGTCTGCTCAACAATGCAAATAACGCAATTAATGTTGTTAAACTGTCAAAATGAAACCCATTGCTACTGATAGTGTGTTACGCAATTACCCTGCTGTTTCTCGAACGAAACTGATCGCAAAATCAATGTGACGAATTTTCAAGTACGCGTAAACTGCTATGATTGGTGAAATGATATTATATCAACAGCCAATCACAGCACTAATTTTGCGATAATTTTCGCAAGATTAATGCGCCCCATAGACTGCTACAAGGATCTGTTGGCGCTTGAATGACATTTACATGGGGGCGCTGTTGGTAAGAATTTGTTTTTTTTTTGCGAACATGTATTGCAAAATCAAGATGGCGGTATTAGTTCCAATTTTGGTCACGTGCCAAAATAACCTTGTAGCGCTATAAGTAAGCCTGCCTATTCTCGTTCTTTGAGTCTGCTGACCCGTCCAAACGAAGTTCAACTTTAGATTCCCATATTTAGAATTCCAAAACGGTTTTCCATCAAGAGCATTGTTGCCGAAGTAGACAATGGACATGTTTTTACTAGAGCTACAGTTTAGGTTCGTTGAAGGCCGAAACCTCCAAGCTCTTAGAACGAAAATAACCTTACGGGTCGTTGTTGAGAAGTTTTTACTCTCTGATTTTTGTTATGATTGGGTTAATTTTCCCTGATATTTACCCCAAAATATACGGTCATGTCTACCCGTCCCGGTTTTCTGAAAGTGAGGGTACAATTGTATGTTCATTGTCCGAAAACCGATTTCAAACTAGCGCATGTTACTACTGTTTGTGAATGCGCTGTGCATGGTCTGTAGTAGTTACGTAAACGATGTTATTCTCACAAAGCTTCACTCAGTCCTTCATTACTGTCATGATACATAGTTTCGTTTCCATAGACATTATGTAGCCTTATAGTATGTATATCTATGCTTATTTTTCCATCTATATCGCTATATCCTATAAAAGTCCAATATATGTGCTACTTGTTATGATTGCCTACAGAACAACTTGTACGATATATCCTGATATGTATACGTAACAACACGGCTCGCCGTCCAATCATAAACTTACGAAAAATATACCGATAGGGGAGCTTTTGTTTTTGTTAGATGTGTTTAGATGACAACGTAAAGGTGAAAGCATGATGTATAATACACAGTAAGCAATGATCTGCCTAAATTAGAACATAGCTGAAAATATAATGGGTCGTAAAACACGAAAGGTTACCGAATATTGCGGTTTGTGTGTGCCATGCATTGTCGTGTACTAGGTGTAGGTAAACGGCTCGACTGCGAGCCACCGGCATGGGGATGAAAGGGAGAAATAATTATGGCTTAGGTATGTAATAAAAGTACATGTTAACAAATATATTTATTACCGCCCTGTTATGCTGACCGCCCACGATTTTATTGTGTTCTCATTGAGTATGTGAAAGGTTGATTCTACCACTGCCATCAATTTTTTTTTTTTCAGATAACATAATTATAACATTTCTAGTTTGTTACTTTTGAAGGCCTTTTTTGTATGTGGTGTGATCAACCTAAGGCAATAAAACGTGGGCGGCCAAGCAGTTCCGGAGTTCCCGTGCTATCATAAACCGACGTGCTCTTAGTCTCGATGTCGTCAATCATATTACCAACTGTACTTAGCATACGCTCAAGTCTTTTATCTTGATTTGAAACAAACTACAAATTAAGGATAAATTCCCTGCTGTTATTTGCCAATACCAAAGTAAAAACTGAACTCAGACGAGTGACGGCACGGGAGCCCCGGAACAACGGCGAAGCCGCGCCTTAATTCTGACATCAGCCCGACTTCCCACACAGACTGCGTTAGACAAACGGTGTCGAGTGTGAACGTGCTGGACTACACGTGCGCGGAGTGTCGGCGCGGCGGCATCACCTCGCGCGCCGCCGCCGTGCGTCTGGCGCCGCGCACCATCGCCACGCTGTTCATGGCCAAGCGGCGCTTCAACAAGTACGCGCACCGCCAGTACCTGGCCAGCCGCAAGCGCGAGGCGGAGGCGCGCGACGGGCCCGACGAGCCCGGCGCGCCCGGCCGGCCCGGCCAGCCCGCCGAGCCCGGCCAGCCGGCGCCGCTGCGCGTGCCGCACGACGACGCCAGCGACGCGTCCGACGCCGGCGCCGACTGCGGCGACACTAGCGACCCGCTCGACATCACGCCCGACGCCTGAACTCTTGTGAGTGGTCGCGCGAGTGAAGCGGTGAGTGAGTGAACTATAAAAACGGACCCTGTAATATATATGTAGCTGTTCTTAGTTCATATGTAACTCTTATTCGCTTCGGTACTACGGTTGTAAGGTAAACTGTTACATAAATCTGATTAATATAACGATTAACCGGTAGGTGTAAGTTGTCGGATAGTGAGGAGATACTAGGTGTATTGTCTCTTTGTGTTATTGCTGCGTTTTATTTTCTGTACGCTGAATGTTTGCGGTTACGATCCCGGAGGAGCCGGCGCTGTCGAAATATTATGTATATTATTATATCCCTAGTGGGAGTTAGACGGTTTGATTTAACAGAAGATAAAGATCATAAAAGTGGTTAGATAGATAGCTGTAGATCGCAGGACTTTTAACATGATCTAAACTGTACAGTAATTTAATACTAACTTCACTATATGGGTAGCTGGGCAATCATACTATTTTTAATATCATAGATTTGATTAAAGTATCCTGCAAGACAAATCATGAATTGTATTGTGTATTCGTCCACAATTGGTTATGTTGAAAGTGATTAGATTACGTGCGATTGTGTAGGTTTGCTGTTGTTATACTTTACGAGAGGAAGATGATTTCATTGTGTCAATCATGTTCGTTACTGTGTGTGACTCTATATTAGAACTGTAAACGGACATGGTGTCTTTTGTCATTTACGAATTAATTAGTTCTCAGGAATACAAAATAATAATAAATGCATACAATAGAAATCTGCCTTTTAATGCATTTTTTATTTTTGTTTCTAAATTGTTTTTTTTTTTTTTTGTCAATGCTGTTTATGAATCGATCCTTACGCTGAAGACAGTGCGCATTTCGTTTATTTTTGATATAGTATAATTTTTAGATTATCGTTAATTTTGCTTAATAAGGTATTTATTTTAGTTGTACTTTTATATGGATACAGCTGTATACAATCTTATGTCCCAGATAATATCCGTGGAGGATTGTTACATGAACGTAGGGAGTTATTGAATTAATCAGGATCATATAGATATGATAGATTCTGTTGCCTGATATGAATTTTATTTATGAATCGATTGGGTATGAGTTAAGAAATGTTTCCCCCTAATACGCACTTTATGAAAGTTGTTGATTAATTACACTATTTAGATTATTTTATAAGATTTTTATCGTTTCTGTAGTTTAATTATGTACGAATGAAATTCAGCAGCTCTTCTTTCAAGTGACAATTGTTTTCCTTACTTAATTTCAAAGTACAAAACACATAGCTACCTTTATGTACTATTTACTTGCACTTCGTTCTGGAACGCAATATGAACCCAGTGAATAAATATAGTTTTATAGAAAGATCAAATAAATTATTTAACTCAGAGTATATTATGTTTATTTTTCATTATGAGAAAATTATTTATTTATAACTATGGTGTTACAAAGATAGTATTAAATATAGCTGAATGGGGTGGTATTGATTTCCAGGACGAATCCGGAAATGTTTGGTTGGACATTGGTCTGTCCGCAGCCACAGGTATTCGTTTTCGGTATACGTAACATTCGATTCAACAGTGTATGCATTTGCTGTACTTACGATATAATCTCTGCGCGCTATCGTCTTTTAACCACTGCTGTGTGCAATTATCCCCATAATGTTGTGTATTATATCTTGTATTAGAATTATATTGTGTAAGTGCAGGTGATCACCTTAGTAACATCATTGAATACTGACACTAATGTATCAATGTTTTAGTTTATAATTATGCTTTGGTTAATATTAATCATAATTTACTTATTAGTGATGACTTTTAAGGTAAAATTTATGTCCTCGAAATCATGATATAAACCTTTTATACAATATACACAACTGATCCCGGTGTGGTTCACACCGTAATTCGCATTGCTTTATCGACACAGGTGAATTTGTAAGACTTACTTGTAAGAGAATAATGATAACTTTATGTCTACTTAATGCAAGTGTAAACGTTCTAGAAATCTCGCACTGTTCGGTCAATTTTGTAAAAAAAGATAAAATAAATTTTAATTTCAACTTTTGTTTTTTTATTGCAATGCACGAAGAACAAAAAGGAAAATAAAAGACGAATGTGCAATAAAAAATAATGTATATATAATTTGACTTACAGTATGGTAAACTCGGTAGCATAATTAACAAAATTTTATAAACACTGAAAATATTCAGCAAATATATTTTATAAACTGGCAATAAAGCATCTGTATCCTTATATTTCGATGAAACCTGTGGACAAGCAAAAACGCAACACATTAATTTTAAGATAATAATTAAACAATCATGCTAATCTTAAGTTCGGATTTAATGCAGGACAGGGTGTTAGAACAATTCAATAGTTCATTTATATCACAAGTCTGCTTAAAAAGCCTTCTGTTGTGCAATAATGTTATTTGTCTAGCTGGAAACATTTGGTAGCAACAGTGCATACATAATAATGACAACACGGTTGGCACAATGGCTGAGCGATCGACTGCTGCGCTGCGTGTCGCGGGTTCGATTCCCGCACGGATCAAATATTTGTATTGCCTACAGGTAGTTGTTCCGGGTCTGGCTGTTTGTATATGTGAATTGAAATGTTTGTAAACGCACCCACGATACAGGAGTAATTCCTAGTGTGCGGCAAAGTTTAAAAAATAAAATAAAGAATGTGTGTGAAACTTGTTTCCAGCAATCCAAAACGATGTTGCGCAACTTCTGTTTATAGTATTTTTATATCACGGAGCGACGCGCATTTTACTTGTGGTAACTAAGTGTACAAACACGCTGTGAATGTGTGTAAAGCAAGAGCTCTCGGTACCGTCCGAGACGATGGTGAAGTCGGAAGTGTGTGTGTGTTATGTGCTGACTCTAAAGGCAGAAACACACTTGTAACACCTGACGCCATCCCACGCTTACTCATTGGCCACATTTGATCTCGTTGAGCTATTTTCGTCATTTGGCCAATAAGTAAGCGTGGGATGGCGTCGCGTTTTAATAATGTGTTTCCGCTTTAATTGTGTCGCTGCTACGCACACATTCACAGCGTGTTTGTACACTTATTTACCACAAGTAAAGCGCGTATCATTTCGTGAGATAAAAATACTGTACTAGGAATGGCTTTATACATAATAGGGAATATGAAAGTAATCCAAAATTGTTTTATACGCTTTAATGCAATAATTATTTAACAATTCATTATTTTATGTTGCGTTTTTTTTGTGGTGGAACGGAACGCAAACACGAAACGCGTCGTCTTCGACAATGCCGGAAGTGACGTGAAAAGCCATGTCGATAAACATTTATTCTTAGTAAACTGCTTGAAATCTGACTAAGGTAAGTACCTGCCTGAACAAAATATAAAAAATAATAATTTAATTTGGTCTAAAAAAGTGACGTAAACTTTTATAATTAATTTAACAAACTGAAAAAAAAATCTCATGCAAAATCTATTGGACTTTGGAGAAACATCATGAGAATCTGGCAATACAGCATCTATAATTTAGTGGTAGCAACATTGACCTGTGCATATACACGTCACTCGTCGAGCCTGAGACCGCTGATGGAAAGGAAGGTGAATGCGTTGTGCAGCGCCAGCACCGGTACCGCGGTCACGGCCGCGCTCACGCCGGTACGTTGTCGCACTGCCGACACTGCCTCCGTTATTATTGACATCGCTGGGGCACTCCATACCTGGAAGATTGTTTATGACGGTGTTAGTAAATGAAGTGTACAGAGTAATGGCTGACATAAAACGGGTATCGCTAAAAACATTGTATAATAGGGAATTATACAGTATTTTGAAGATGCTAGGGTAGCTAGGCTAAAAATATTGTATAATTATCCGCTAGTTACAATCAATGTAAAAAGAAAAACAATCCAGTTCAGTATCCAGCGCTGGAGCGGAATAGAGCAACCGTTATTTCAATCCAGTGCTACTGGATTCAAATGTATGAACATACTGGTTAATGTAAGTCAGCCTGTAGGCGCTGTTCTAGTACAAAGCGCTCGCTGTCTGTCTATTAGGACACCCGATAAGGGCGTAGAAAAAAAAACTGGCCAAGTGCGAGTCGGACTCGCACACGAAAGGTTCCGTACCACAAGGCAAAAATGCCGAAAAAAACACTTTTGTTGTATGGGAGCCCCTCTTAAATATTTATTGTATTCTGTTTTTAGTATTTGTTGTTATAGCGGCAACAGAAATACATCATCTGTGAAAATTTCAACTGTCTAGCTATCACGGTTCATGAGATACAGCCTGGTGACAGACTGACAGTGGAGTCTTAGTAATAGGGTCCCGTTTTTACCCTTTGAGTACGGAACCCTAAAAAACAAGTGCCCAGTAAAACGGGGTGTAATCTAGCTCAATACCGCGATTAGGATAACCATTTCGAAATTTAAATAAAAAAGCCCGACAAGGTCGGTCATTATACTTTATAATATTTTTTCATTTTCCTACTTTATAATATTTTTTCATTTTCCATTTAACTTTTATTTTTATTTTCCCCTAGTACCTGTATGTCGAAAAGTCGGGACAGGGGGGTAAAAAAGCCGGATATGCCCGGACAAATCCGGCCGTCATACCTGATAGAGTATCCTCATCTTGACGGCATGCCTAGCATCCATGTCCCTCTCCTGCGTGAGCTTGCGCAGCGCGTACTCCAGCACGTCCTCGATCTGCCGCTGCGTCATGCCGGCCGCGCGCTCGCGGTGCGTCGTGCACACCTCCTCGCTCGGGAACGACAGCTGGCAACTTGATGGCGATGAACCTGGCGGGCAAAGTGGTATAGTTGTACCGTCGATCATTGCAATACCTTTAATTATTTTTTTTTTAAACTTGAAAATCGTCCTATTTTCATCTCCATTATTTTAAAAGAAAGTTATTGATCTCAATTCTTGATGGAGTCTCTTAATTATGCTGTATTTTTTATCCAGATGAAAAATGGCAGATTAAAAACAAATCGTACTCAAAAACTAGACGTAGCTCGTCCGCTAAATAGGGATCCGAAACCTTGCGTCTAAATTATTATTTCTATCAACATTTTTTAAAATAAAATTGCTATGTCCGAAAAACGTGCTTCTTAAAACACTGGATTAGCATAATTTCAACCAAAAGACGTCCACTGCTGGCGACGATGCCAGTTGATTTTACGATGTTTGGGGGAGGCCACATCGCCCGGTTCTGTGCTCGCATCCAATGGATTCTCGTGACCTTCACCAGGTGATCGGTCCACTTTGTGGATGCACACCAAAGGTTACAACAAAGTAATGAAATAGTAATTGAGAACTCGTACCTGTAGCAACATAACATACAAAGGCGGCAACAGTATTTTCGTAGTTCCACCTCCTCGTGATCGCCACTTTGTAATCACCCACGTTGCATCCAGTCTCCTCGTCTGGAAATGAAAATGATGCACTTTGTAAAAGTTTTCATCTCTTAACCCATTGAAGTACACTGAACGAAACACAACCTCGGAAAGCACGTTAAGCCGTTGGTCCCGGCTGTCATTCGTGGATCTTTGACAGTCGTTACGGGTCGTTGGAAGCCAGAAAGTCTGACAACCAGTCTTACTAAGGGATTTCGTATTACCTAGTAACTGGGTTGTGGAGGTCAGATAGGCAGTCGCTCCATGTAAAATACTGGTACTCAGCTGCATCCGGTGAGACTGGAAGCCGACCCCAACATAGTTGGGGAAAAAGGCTAGGCAGATGATGACGTCTGGGGTCGTTTAAGTGTCCCGCAAAGTGTTAATTTTTTTTTTATTCAGAATCCTGTGGTACCTGTGGACAAACTAGTACTAACGCAAGTTCTGAAGTCCTAGCATGAAGGCGCGACGTAAACGTAATGTAAATTCGAACGATTTTAAAATCTATCTGTGAAGTTTTACAAGTTCTCCAGATTCTATATCGATATCAACAACAGACGCTATGTCGTCGAATTCCGAATATCCTGTAGACTCGTTTGTGTACAAGCGCTTAAACTTGCTTCAATACATTAAGGGTGTATTGAAGCAAGTTTAAGCGCTTGTGAAATGAAATAATAAAAACTACACCGCGATTAAACGGAAAATAAGATCTTTTTCGTGCCTAATTCAATAATAGTACATTTGCGCAATTGTGAAAATAGTAAGGTGCAGTTTAATAAGCTGTAAAAATGATAGTGTGATGAAGATTGCCGGAATTTTTTGTCCCTTTCGGTGACACGGATACCATGAGTCTATAGATTACTCTGTCTACGACTTACTTGATCTACTTTAGCTAAGTTAATTTTTGAATGACCGTTTATAATAAAATGCCCTGAAAACATTTCACTTGCAGAGGAATTTTAACTTTTTCGTGTATGAAGGAGGATGGAGTTGAATTTGTTGTTCCGAAACTTGATGAATATAGCAGATTCCGAGTTGAAGTTTACATTTTGCATAATTAACACTTAGTAAACTGTAACCAGTATCAATAGTATTAATGCTCGTGCTTTCAGAAGCGGCCTTTGCCCTGCAGTGGAACAATAATAGGCAACAACAATAATAATTAAACTGTATCCACAAGACTCACACTCGAAGCGGTTGTTGTCGGTGTGCGCCCAGGCGTGCCACTCCACCTGCGCGTTGCGCGGCAGTGCCTGCACTACGGCGTACTGCACGATGGCGCCGGCAGTGCGACGCTCCAGCTGCCGCCGGGCCTCGCTCACTGCGCTGCCGTGCGTTACGTAGCAGACACTCTGAGGGACAAGGGTTTGAAGTTATTAGAAGAAAATAATAAGGAAACGTAATCTGCTAGAATCGTAGCAGTATAACCACTAACGTGTGGCCTATGCGTTCAAGTCTACCAACACAACACGTATGAAGATACAGCCGTTATAACACGGTTCCTTGTCACTGAAATAGGTTCTTAACGTTTACTTGGACCATAAAAATAAAATGAAGAAAGGGTAGTCTACAACTGGATGATTATTGTTTCAGAGGCCTCTGACCGAATTTAAGAATAACTAATTCATTAGAACTTTCTGACAACTTGCATAAAGACATACCTGTACAACGCTGCGTATATGCGCCCTCGGGTGCAACGCCCGCAGCACTCGCGTGAGATGCCTGAGCGACAGAGCGCTCTGCGTGCGCGGCCCGCCGCCCGCCAGGCGCAGCGTGCCCGGCACTAGCGCGATCTGACCGCACGTGCCCATTACTTCGCCCACCTGTGTGCAAACACACAGATTATTCTTCTATATTAACACACATTTTATTATTATCATAATATGTACATTCCGTGTTTATCTTGGACATTACTAACATCGGTGAAGGAAAAACATCGTGAGGAAACCTGGACTTAAAGAAAGTAAAAATATAAATCTAAAATCGCCAACCCCTCTTCAGCAAGCGTGGTGATCAATGCTCGTGCCTTCTGCGTATGAGAAGGGGCTTTTGCCTTGCAGTGGGATACTATTAGGCTGGTATTATTATTATAATAAATTATCGATTGCTGTATCGCGAAAATCATGGCAAGTAGTCGTCCAGCCTAATAAATATCAGTATAGTGACAGAAGTAGTACAGTTTCTGTCGTGGAAATAATGACATAATCAGTGAGCTTGACACAGATTGATAAAATGGTGAGCACTGATCACCATTAGCACTCCGCAGGAGTTGCTAGACACACTTTTTGATGTGAAACATCTATTGGCGCGCCTTGAGGGTAAGACCGACTCGTATGCCAAGACGGCAAACGGCATGACGCTCTCTTCTGACGTTTCTCTTTTCGATGTTTCACATCTGCCGGGCATCCCGTGAAGGCCACATTTTTAATGATACTGATGCCTGAAATATTGGTTTTATTGCAGAATCCGTTGACACAAGATCACAATTTGATACAAAAATACTTCACTAAAGAAATAGAATGCTAAACAGTATAACACACCTTCACAGCCTGACTATAGGGTCCAATGTTAGCTGGTGCCCAGTGTGATATGCCTTGGACATGCATAGTGACCCGCTCCTTCGTGATAACACCCTCACAGTCGTGCGTGTTGTTGAACGTAGACTTGTGAGCCATCTGGGGAGAGACGGATAGATACAGTCTGTAATCAAAGACTTGACAAAGGCGGGATAATTAACAGAAAGTGGTGGTCCGTTTTGAACGAAGAAATAATGGTGCAGCTAAGTAACCAAAACTGAACAAAGTTGTCACTAAAATAAAAGCTAAAACCTAATACGGGACAAGATGTCAGTATGAAATCTCGTATACTCGATCTAGTATCGATTTCCGACGTCTGGAAAGTGAATAAACAAAGAAAGATTTTAGAACTATTTGTCTTTTACGCAGGACAGGACAAAAACACGTGGTCATGATTATCATCAGATTCATCACTGTAAATAAATAATTTGACAGTTAAACACAATTATGTAGTGCTTACTGTATTACATAATTTGTTTAAATTGTACAATACTGCTATACAACATTCTTTTTTTTAAATGGCTGACGAATGTAAATTCGCTTGACCTTGAACCCCAACGAACTCTTTATATCAGCAATCACAATCTTTGTTATCTTTTTAATTCTATGTAAATCGGTATTCATCTGTTACATAATGCGGCATTTTTATCAAAGTTCAAGATGATTTGATACAATGTAGTTGAATGTGTTAATTTATTATCAGATGTTGTGGTAGGCACAATTAGCATACAATTGTAATATATTTCACATACATACAGTCAGCCCCAAAAAGATGGACAAGGAACCATTTTATTGTCAACATCCTTTGGTCCGTAACATCGACCAACAACCCAGAAGATGCCTAAGGTATTGGAACTCCCACGCATCGACAAAACACAGCAGGCTGCTTGACGCCGGACGGCGGGCGTTAGCCCTACCGCAAGAAATTTATTCTAATGAGAATGAAAAGATAATCTAGTACTTTTGATTTTATCTTAATTCTTAATTTCTTATCATTGGTAAATATTAGAATGGATTATTTTGTACTGATCAAATGGCAACATTTGCTTTCGACAAGAAATACTGCAATACAGTGTTGTTGTTCTTGAAAAAAATATGCAACTTACGAATACCGAACGTCATCGGCTATTTATCATTTACTAACGGACTAATAACTTTGTTTATACAACTTATATGGATCAGGATGAGTCGTGGGGTTGTTCTGCACTGCATTATCCCCGCTATTCAACACACGATAAGGTTGAATTTTTGCTAAATATTAGTCTATTATCAACACGCAGCGGTCATTGCACGCAATCATATGTTAGTTATTCGGCATTGAATTTAACCTTTTATGTATCATCCAATAAGGTCGAACTTCACTTACAAGTGCTATATTACCAGGCAGCGGGCATTGAACGCACACGTGGATCAGTTTTCGCCATTTAGTTATACACACTATGTCGTACACTATAAGGTTGAATTTCCCTTTCAGCACCAAAATCTTTAATCAGCAGGCATCATCTGTAGTTCAGCCTATAACTTTACACGTTATGTTTTACAACATAACGTTTATTTTTACTTACAGCATCAAATATAAGTCCAACATCACCAGGCAGCGGGCATTGCACGCACACACGCGTTGGCGGATTGGGAAAGCTAAACGTATTGGCGTAAACTTCGTTCAGAGCGGCGTATTCTTGCATGTCCCTCATATAGATGTTGACTGAGCATACGTCATTTAGACGTAGTGACTCGGAATCCAGCAAGCCTGAAATGTAGGAAGGGCATAAATTATAAAGATTCTTTTTATGTAATCAGTAAGGAACAAAGAATTAAAAAAAAAATATTAAGAAAGTTATAATATGAAGTAAAATATGAAGGAAATTACTCCTTTTTCCCGATGTTGGATTTAAATAGTTTTATAGTCTAGTCAACTGTTATGTTCCCACTGCTGGGATTCGGGCTTCCTCTTTCTGTGAGAGGGAGTGGGCCATAATCCACCACGCGGGCCCAGTGCGTGTTGGTAGATGTCACATGTCTTCGAAGTTTTGGTTCTAGGACATGCCGGTTTCCTCACGATGTTTTCCTTCACCGTTTTAAGAGTAGTGGCGATGATATAATTTTCACAAAGTAAAGCGCCTATCTGGATTCGAACCCACGACCTAGAACTCGTAAGTCGCGACCGTTACCACTGGGCCACCACTGTTCTTTCTCTTTGGTCAGCCATACTGTTACAGAATAAAAATTCTCTTAATATAGAGTACTTATTCTATTCTATTGTCTTTTGAGGCATTCAGAGTTTAGACTGCGGAGGTAAGTTCATATGTCTGAGTAGTTATCAAAAATCGTACAACAAAAATACAAAGTACATAAAATAAAGCTCGTGCACAAGTTTACCTACTAATGAGTTTTTTCATAGCATTCTCCGTAGCTAGCCTCGTATCGACGCCCTCGCCGACTATACCACCGATGAAGTACCACCCATGTTTGTTCCCGTATATACTCCTATGGTCCAAGATCGGCTGGACCTCATGCTTACTATGAGCTTGCTCGTAAGTATAGCCAGCCGGCACTTCTATACTATCCTCATCGTTCTGACATTCGACCTCTACACTAGAAACCTTATCACCAGAATATGTGAGCAAAGGGTTCAGTTCTTTCTGTTTCTTCTTCTCCTCCTTTTCTAACTTCTCTATAGACTCTAGCTCCGTCTCGCTCAGTTCAATATCGCTTATATCGCTAAACACCGAATCGCTTAAATCGTTTACAAAATCTAACGGGTTTTTTACAGAGGGAGGTAGTTTGATTGTTTCGTCGAAGTTGTCCTTTGGCGCTAGATGTAGTTTTAAGTTCAGATAGCCGACCGGAGCGACCGGGTCATCTGAATGTAACACCAGTTCTTTATCATCTCTGTGGGATAAAAAAACACATTTGTTGGTATAGCTGGTACAATAATTGATTAATAAATGTGATATGCAAACTTGTTATTGAAGAAATACATAAGAGAAATATAAATGTTATGAAAAAACTGAGTTTATGTTTACTATCTGCAACCATCTAGTCCCAACTCCCAAATTTTATCAATATAATGAAACTAAAAGTTTGTAAAAACAAGCTTTTATTTAAATAAAAACGAATTCTAAAACAGAAAGAACAACGCGAACTAAAATGGAAAAAAATAAATTTAAGTGACATTTTAAAATATACGTAAATAAATTTTAAACGCTTGAGGCACTGATATTGTGGAGTAGGTACACCTGTATAACGGATACCGTACATTAGTGCCTCAAGCTTTATCTATGTTTTGTTTTTTTTTATATATTTTTTTTATATATTGTGTTTAGTGTATTGTTACTAACTTTATCGTTTTCTACTCTTCAAGCCCTTTCATTTGATACCCTTAAAAGGGGGTTGAGAAAAAATATGTAATCCGCCATCTTGGAGCGGCGGCCATATTGAAATTATTACAATATTGAGTATTGCACATTGTAATGTTATCAGAACTAAAGGTGAATGCAAAATTTTAGCTCAATCGGATACCCAACACAGGGTCGAAAAATGGGTTGCTTGACAGACAACTTACATACATACATACGAATAGTGCTACACAAATATAATAATAAAAAAACAGTAATGAAAAATGAAACAATATTGCAATTTGCAGATATATTTTATACTCATAAATCAACCTCGAAACCATACTTATTTAATACAGAAAATCCTTATTATGACAAATAATTGTTATCTAAAGTCAGTGATCACGATTATAGTCTCACTAGCTGCGCTTAGCGGTTTCACCCGCATAAGTGTCGATCCCGTGGGAATATCGGGATAAAAGTAGCCTATATCCAGGGTGTCAGCTACCTTCATACAAAATTTTATCAAAATTGGTCTAGCCATTTGAGCGTGAAGAAGTAACAAATATAAACACACACACAAGCTTTCGCCTTTATAATATTAGTGTGATAGCCTAATTTGTATAAGATAGAACATTCGTCACACGCATGTGACATGATCGATAAAACTCTGCAGTCTATTAATTGATTACGGCCGGCCTAAGCTAATCAAATATGGTCCGCAGATAGCGTTTATTATGACAAATCTGTATTTATGAGAGAGATAAAGAGTTTTATGACGATAAGATACTATTTGGATGCACGTATACTGCTTTGCTTTCATCTGGGGGCACGGGAGTGCCCCCGCCAAGACGAGCCAAGCGAAGCGCAAGGGCACTACCTACCTTTTCTCGAAGCACGTCGTATTTTTGAACCTTCTTAACTTGGGTTTGGATTATACCAGATAAACAAGATTTTCGGGATATGATGTCAGTGGTTGACTTATTAAACCTATAAAGTTTCAATTGCATAGCTCTTATACTTTAGATTTTATTGATATCTAAAATACCCCGATTTCGTCACTGACTCATGATGATCATCAATATTCTAAGGTTCTTCCTGAAGTCCTAGAAAGCTGAAATTTGGTATGTAAGCTAGTAATAGTACACAAACAACAAAAAAACTCTAAAACTTGGAACTTTTACCCTCCAACCCCTTAAACTAGGGGATGGAAGTTTGTACGAGACTTCCGCAAATTTTGATGCTAGACTTCTGAAAATTGATATAGGGACTCTTTGTAATAAATAATAAAATACATATTTCAGGATTTTTAGTAACGAACCCCCCAAAAAATTTTTTTATTATTTCATAAGCAACTTTCAAAAAGATGTGAAATCCCACCAAAACATTTTCATGTAAAATGTTGCCTAGACGAGACCACATATGGCTCGCACTGCCAAAAGTTATCAGATCTCATGTAGAGCCAAGCTTCTAACTCTACACGCCCTAACTTCACAATCACAAACTCTACACCTTAGTCAAAATATGTGGCTTGGCCGTTTCGCTACCATCACATGGGCGTAAGGTGAAAAATTTATTCACTGTTCATTACTTTTCTGTTATACAATAGTTCTTGTAGTAACGAAACGGCCAAACTACTTGAAGGCAATAACTTAGTTTGCACTATCGAAGACGATAATTACATGATTTTTTTCAAGAATTTAGATTTGGGAAATGACAGTTTATTATAATTATGTAAGTAACAGTTACTGCACCTCCTATTTCGATTTGTCGCAAGTTTACAATTTCACCATGTATTATGTATAGATAGATTATAAACTTAAATATGGTACTTACACAACTAATTTCTTCTTAAACAAAGGGCAGTCGAGCGTGAAGGTCTCGTACTCCCCGCCCTCGCCGCAGATGTTGAGCCCGTACTTGTCCTGCATGACTAGAAGGTGCGGCTGGATTTCGCGGAGGGACAGGCCTAAGTGTACCCGCGGGTCTAAACCTAGTGCTGCCACCTGTTGAACAATAAGACAATTTTTATTTAAGCTGGACTTGGGCGAGTATATTTACACTATTAAATAGCTGGTAAAGTTCAGCAAACCCCTTGTTTTGAGAGAAAAAGTTCAGAGTCTGTTAGGTATACGTTCGGTAAGAACCTTCTTCTCTTGTGTCGGAACGAGCTAAAATAGTTTATGTCGTGCCCGTAGTGAAGAGATTGTCCTGTCTGCAAGTTTGTCAAAGACCAATCCTGCTGAATGGTCAGCAGGGCTGGCTACTAGGATCCCACCCGTCGCACACAGGTATCATCTCTTGTAAAGGCCCTTTTAAAGTATCCCAAAGATGATGACGAAAATACACGGAAATTATAGCTAATAATAGTAACAATCCATAATAAATAACAAGGTGATCACAGAAACTAAACAAAGAGGAATTTCATTTTGATTCTATTTAGACAAGTGGGTGCCTGATGTTGAGTCCGAATCGTATCTTCAACCTGTTCAAACAAATGACACTCTGATTGATCAACGTCAAATAAATTGAATAAAACTATCATTGACGCGTGACGTACGGCCTCATGTGTTAGGAAGTTATTTTTGACCAATCATTATTGTAAATACTACTGCGAATACTAATATGTATTAGTATTCGTAAGACTAAATAAGGAACACAATGTTTATGCCGCCGAATGACGATACAAATAATTCAAATAGGTATCACACACTTCGTATGCGAAGTCTATAATACTATGCACGTAGATGATCGTAGTTGATATCGCAATTACGTTAATTGGTACTAGTAGACAGGCTAGCAAGAAGGCAATTCGGATGCAACCCATGCGCATTCAAATAGCATTCTCGAGTGGCAATAATAAATGCATCTACGACCTACGCACCCTGAGAGTGAGTAGTCAGCCTCGTAAATGCCGACCGATTAACGGAGACGTTGCCTGAGGTAGCTGCGCGGTGCGGGAGGGGTGATAGTTGTCACAAGTTGACGAATCACGTCACCACACCCCTCCCGCACTGCTACCTCAGGAAACGTCTGAGACGTTACGTTTAAGCGGACGGCCTATAGCCAGTTGGTAACTTGCTAGTATTTTACCAGAGCATGAGCTTTTCTGCCATAGTTTGTGACGAAATAAAAGAAGAACCTAATAAACCTACTTATCTGCTTGCGAGGTAACTTCTCGCTCTAGCGATTGACGCTTCTAACTGACAGAAAGAATTCGAAATATGTATAGAAAAATGCTGAGCCGTAGGTACTTGTAGGTATGATTTTACCTTAGTTAGTTGATATCTTGAAAAAAAAAAAAACTTATCAAGTTACTATATATACCAAAAACCAATAAAGTGTCAATCCAGTTAATCTAGTGTAAGCGTGTGATTGAGAAAAGAGTGAAGAGTTCCTGGAAGAACTTGAGGGAGGCCTTTGCCCAGCAGTGGGACAAGATAGGATAACAAAAAAAAAAGCTTGTGATTGGTTGGCAGAAAGACAAAAGCCAATCGTATCTCTTGACATAAAATTGACAAAAGTGTATAGAGACAGTGCTAGGCGTGTGCACCGAATAGTAAGCCGTGTAATGCAGGCCTCCAACTGACACAGCATATCAAAATTGCATTTGCGGCGCATACTTCGCACCGTCTAGTATCTGGACACACCTTAAGATTATTGATTGTTGACTGACCTTAATAATAATAGCTTCGACGCCGCTTGCTATCATCTCCTGCAACAGTTCCTTTTGGTTCCGCCTCCATAAGTACGCAAGGGAGACTAGACCTAACCGGTGACATCTATAAAAAGACAAACGGTTTTAGCAATATATTTACTGTATTTGTGATCTATCGGTCGAAATTAATGCTAAAGCTTGTTCGATTTTCGACGTTCGGCTCAGCATCGAAAGTCGAAAATCCAATAGCGCGCTTCTATTTAGGCTTTCATTTAGGTGTCGAATAGTGTTCGTGAAAACGGGCATAAGTGTCTGTGTCGACGATTGACTGAACAATGTCAAAGGCAGCTTAATCGCTTGATCGGCTAATGAGACACAATTGATTATTTTTTTTATTTATAGTACGCGCGGTGCTTGACAGGTAAAATTATAAGCTCAAAATCTTTTTAATTAAGGCGCCTTTGATATTTAGTTGGGTCAACTGAGGGTTACTTGGTGAAGGTATCGCGTTAACGTGTGCCTGGAGGCCTACCACAACCTCTTATCGCGATCCATTTTAGGACCTAAACTGAACTGTTCGTCTAATTCGTACCATGACGTCAGTTTAACGATTCAATTTAGGTCACTCCATCTGACAGCGAATATCCCAAACTGAGTCGCAAGTTTTGGGTTCATTCATTTAATTTTGTACTGTGTTTGGTACCATAACGTCCATAGAGCAGCTCAAACTGAAACGCTAACTGTCAAAATAAGCGATTCACTAAAAGTTACTATTTCTCTACATAAACTGAAACGTTTTGTGAATTATTGGCGAAAACGACGTTTTTTTGTGCTATTTTAGTGGAATTTTACAAAAACCAATGTAAGTGTACTTTAATCTTTCCTTTAAAGTCTAAAATACTTATTTTACATGCATTTTTTAACCGCATTTGTTTTTCTTTACAGATGTCTGATGAACTACTTTTATTTGAGTTTTTTGAAGAAGTTAAATACTTACGACATTCCTTGAAATAATGTTAAACTTATACACTTCACTTTAATTTTCCCACCGTAATCACAACCACATAGTACAATAATTTAAATACGGGGATCACAACTCCACAGACTACGTATCTAGTTAAACTGACAACTCGCACAACTTATTTTTACTCTGGTACGTTCGAAACAGATTACGTCGAAATAGAAATATTTTTTTGGTTAATAAATAGCAAAAGGTAAATAAATATCTACTTTGACTAAGAATTATTTTAATAATAGTTAACGTATTAACGTGGAATCTTAAAAACAATTGTTGAGTGTCTGTTTTACTTTTATATAATGATATACGAGTTAAGAACAAATAAAATGTTACTCGCTTCTGAACGTGTCGGACACTAAAATGTGCGTGAAACAAACTTATTTGCTAATAATAGCGTTGTCTCTTTTTCACCAATAACGTTTCAAATGCGGTTCAGCCACAAATTGCGATCTTTCATTCACTTTTAACGATCCAAATGCCGATGAGTGTATTGGACGTCATGGTAAGACTTTGAAGCGATCCAGTTTAGGAACATAAACTGAAATGTCTTGCTTTTGAATCGTTTTTAATTAGATCATGGTAGGCATCCAGTACAGCTGACAAGAACGTAGGTCTGTATAGTGTGTCCTAAAATCTTACTCTATAAAGATTTATATACATCGTTTATATTAACACGTCTCTCTGTAAGCAACGTTTATAAAGAAAGGGGTAAGCCCTTACTTTAAAAATGTTGCTAATAGTTAAGGTGCCACTAGTCGACGTTTTTTCCATACAAATTTCGGGAGAGTATTACTCCACTGTTTGATATTGTGCATCCAAAGTTAAACATGATATCGTTTTTTGTTTTATTATTAATGTTGTCTGTACGAAAACAGAATAGTAAAATAAAAAGCCAGCAAGACCACCAGTGAGTTCGAGCTCGCGACTAGTTTACTCTTATGACACATTTAAACGTCATGTATGGTTAAACAGTCGCTAATAATTACTTAATACATCATAATCATCATAATCAGCCTATAATGTTCCCACTGCTGGGACACAGGCCTCCTCTCGGTGAGAGGGAGTGGGCCGTAATCCACCGCGCGGGCCCAGTGCGGATTGGCAGATGTCACATGTCTTCGAATTTTTGGTTCTAGGACATGCCGGTTTCCTCACGATGTTTTCCTTCACCGTTTTGAGAGCAGAACTTAATACATAAACTCGTTATATTCTAACATAATGTTAGCAGAAAATATAACCACAGAACTTGTGCCGATGCTCCGTATGCTTGGAACTGGTTCAGTATGAGCATAGGTCTTAAATTTGAAACATTCAAGAGGAATTGACGGTGGTAGTATGACTTGAACCACGAGTGAGATCTCTCAGTAAATTATCGAGGGTAAAACACTTAAAAACCTATTAAAAATAAATTATGCGCACACGCAGTTCCCGCTAAACGCTCATTTGTTTTTGTGCTGACATACATATAAAACTATTTTAAGCTAGGTCGAATGATACAAACAGAATGGCTTTATACAAGTATTGTGTATGAAACAAAATTTTATGATAGCCTACTTAAAATCGCAAAACTATCTTACGCTGGATAAATGTTGTTGAGCAAATCCAGTAACATAAACAAATATCATTAAGATTAGTATAATATTTATTTGAGTTATAAAATAAGGCAAAATATGTTTTATTTTTTTTCATGTGAAACATTTTTTAGGCGCGCCTTGGGTGTAAAACCAAGTCGAATGTCGTAACGGCAAACGGAATGACGCTCTCCACCGCCGCCGCTTGTTTTGATTTTTCTCATCTTCCGGACGTCCCGTGACGGCCAACTCTTTTAGAGTGGGAAGGGTGCCGAATATAATTGCTCTTCTGATTAAGATTTCACAGAATAATTAACATTAACGACACTATTATAATTAATTAATTATCATAACGGCAACTCCGTAATTGTCTAAGCAATTAAACAATGTTGTACCTAATTTACATTTGATTCCAAAGTCCAAATAATATTTAAGACTATGGAGATAAAGCGGTAAATGATTAATTTATTAGATTCTTAATATTAGATTCTCTATTCATATGTGTTGTTGTATTTGTGCACTTCCAAACAATTAGTTAACCCACCATTCAAAGACAGAACATTTAAGATTTTCCTTCCACTTAGAATATCATATATATGTATTTTAATAGCTTCATTCATGTCTGGAAGTAATAATGACCAAGACAAAGATGGAGGGACGAACTTGACTCCTACTGAAAGGACTGGCCCGCAATGGCAGTAGACCGACAAGTGTGGCACAGGGAAAGGGAGGCCTTTGCCCAGCAGTGCGACATTACGGGCTGAATACATAGATAAAAAGAATTCATTCAAGTTATGATCCATTCATTCATTTTGTTCATTTAAAATTATTCATATAAAAGTTTATGATGCTAAATTAAAAACAATCTTAAATACTTACACATTTTCAACCCTAATTCTTTGGTAATCTGATAATATGGCACCAACGGCAACCGCTTCTACCTCTAAATCATTCTGAAACAATAATTGACATATAAAATACATTCATATAACAGATAACTACTTATCACTGCAATTTTATTTACATTCAGATTATTCTGTGGACAGTACATTCTGGAGTACATAAATATTATTAACACATATTTACAATGTCAATGGAACCTCATTCAAAGTCACATATTTTCTTGACAATTATAATGAATCACCTATCCGTTCCACCACTCCACACTGGGCCCGCATGGTGGATTACGGCCCATTCCCTCTCACAGGGAGGAGGCCTGTGTCCCAGTATTATAAGCTGATTAAGTGTTTTTGATTGATAATGCCTAGCAATAGCAAGTGATAATGGTTTGAGCATCCTCACAAAACTGTCTAAAAAACAGGATGTAAGAATTTACAAGAACGAATTAAAGACTTAGTATGACTCAATTGAAATTCGAGTGTTAAGATGAAGATACCTTTGCCCAAATTTACACGCTTGACGCTTTAGGCATTCATTTAGGTGTCGCCTAGTCTTAGTGAAAACAGGTATTCTTTTAGGTGTCGCGAAGAAATACAAAGGATTACAAATCAATAAGATAATGATAATTTACTAGTGGGTCTAAATACTTCTTTTTTTTTTAAACATTGCCCCAGGCTAGGAATTTCTCCTGTATTGTGGGTGCATTTACAAACATTTAAAGTCACATACACAAACAGCCAGACCCGGAACAACTACTTGTAGGTCATACAAATATTTGTTCCGTGCGAGAATCCAACCCGCGACACGCAGCGCAGCAGTCAATCGCTTAACCACTGCGCCAACCGTGACGTCAAACTTTTTAATGGAACCAATTCTTAATTTTATTTTTGTCTGTGTTTTCTTCTTAATCCGTCACTATGTATTAAGTATGACATTTAGTCATTTTTATGACGTGTCAGATTTCTTGATTGGTATGCGTCCATGACACAACCTATTACTTAGGTAGTACGGGCTGGTTTTCGCAACTCCACGTCAATGCGCGTATTTTGCGTATGGGACAAACCACGGAATAGAAAAAACAAGTGGAAGTGCCACGCACAGCTATCGCGCGTGTCACAATTATGCGGAGCTCCGCAACACCGGCTTTGAGGCGGCTCAATCGCGATTAGCTACTTGCTGTGATAGGACGTCTCGAACGTAACGAAAAATATTACAAACATGCCTTATTGTGCAATTTTTACATGCAAAAACGATAGCAGGACAAAAAATGTATCTTGCGGAGGTGTATCGTATCACCGGTAAGTATAAAACTATGATAAATTTCAATATAATTGTTTTTATTGACAAAACCATATTTATTACTTTGTTGCGAACTAAAAACTACCTTATGTCCATTGTTCAAAGTCTAAATCAACTTGCTCGCTGTCTTGAATATCATCGTATACATTCTAGAAAATTCGACGCTACTCGATTAGGGATGGGACACATTCAAATAGTTCAAGTAGTATCGATAAAATACATAGTAGTGAAACGTTCCATGACATATTATGTACTCGTTGTCGTTCTTCTCGATTAATTGAATTATATGGTTTGAGTATGAGTATTTATATTCTGACAAATAAACCAATGTCATTCATTCATAGCTGGACGTAGGCCTCAAAAAGAACTAATACTAATAAACAGTGATAGGAATAGGTAGTGCCTATTTGCCTAAACTTCGAAGAACATAGACGAAAGTCTGAGACTTCCTTACGACTGAAATATTTTTTCGGGACTAATGTCGGGGTTTCGGGACATCACCTAAGTACATTTAATATTAATGTTATTAATAGAGTACACTAATTAAATTCATTTTCCTTTTTAACCGACTTCAAAAACAAGGAGAACATTCTCAATAAACAGTAGATACGTATTCTATTGTTATTAATTCAGGTAAAGAACTGGGTCCGGTTGAAGTGTAGCCAGGGGCACTGGCGCGATGACTTTTCGATTTTTTTTTTTCAAAACTGTCCCAATTTTATTGCAGTTTCGAATTAACCTTGACCATAGAAACTATTTAGATTGTAAGAAGCATGGTCCTACGACGCACCGTTTCCGAATTATGGGCCTCCGAATTTTATTTTATATAAAACGCTCCATATTTTCAAAATGGTGGCTCGGATGTTTTCTGGAAAGAATTTGTTGCTCTAGTCGAAAACCATGACTACTGATGTAAAAAACCCGCGAAATATTGAAAAAAAAAAGTTTGAGAATTTTTTCAAATTTTTTGTCGGTCGTAATTTTTTTTTTTCCTTGATTCATGTTGGGATACTGCTTGCACGGGGGTAACACAGGGGGGGTTAAATTTTGGTTATTTTTTGCCTAGGACGCACCGTTTTCGAGATATCGACGATGAAGTGACAAGAACTCCTAAGTGACATTTTTGCGATTTTAATTTTTTATCTTAAGTTTATTTTATTGTATAACTTTTAAGTTTATTGTATACACTAGTCTCATTATCCTACTATACCCGCTCCTTGTATAATATATAACCAATAATAATATTTTTCATACCTTGCGTTTAAAATAAATAAAACGTTTTTTTCGTTTCCTGTAAAATTATGTTCTGGTAGATAAAGGTTCTTGTCACTTCATCGTCGATATTTGAATTTAATTATAGATAACTTGTCCTCATCCCTAGCTGAGTAGAAAAATAGATAACAGGTGCATACGAATATGACATCTATTTCAATGATGTTAGCGTGCTAAATAGAGTAATTTAGTTCAGCGCCCTCTAGCGTTGAGTAGCTGAACTCGTTGTGGATTGTTCGAATTTGATTGATACATGGAAAAATGTACTTTATTGATTTTGACATGTAAAATAAAAACAACATTCAGTAGTTGTAATAAGACTTAATTTTGAACAACAATAAATAAACTTTTCGCCAAAGTTGCATTTATAATTAGTAGCCAATTATATCATCGTTTTCTGTGTATTGAAATGTTTATTTTAATTTGCAATTGTGTGAGTTTGGCGACACTGGTTCCCGTACTAAGCAAGCCTAAGGGCACTTCCACTTGTTTTTTCTATTCCGTGGGACAAACCAACTTAGTACTTATAAAGCTATTACTTCATTTCAAGCTCAAAATATTGTAATAACAAATATTTTTTGCAGTGATAGTGGCTTTCGATCACAGACTCAGTGATTGATAAGCAGTTTCATACATTATGAAAGTAGCATTATCTTTTCATTACACAACCTATATGAACTGTTGTTGATAATTGTTGTATATTAATGTTCCAGGAATACAGATAAATGTAGCCTCTCTACGTATTCCATGATCACAATTATTAACCACTAGCTGCACCCCACGGTTTCACCCGCATAAGTCTCGATCTCATGGGAATATCAATATAAAAAATATCCCATGTCCTAATTCAAGTCATGGTCTGTCCATAATATGCCAAATTGTATCCAAATCTGTTCAGCCATTTTAGCTTGAAACCTTAATAAACATAGAAAAAATCAAATCTTTTCTCTTTGTAATATTACTTTAGACAAAACAATGTGGGTTATCAGTGTTAGGTAAAACCTGTGGTTTACCATACAGGAAGTAAAATTATTTAGGTCATATTGTACCTTCCGGACTAAATAAAAAGTATTTGTTACTTGATTCCAAAACTACAAAAAAAATAATTGAGCATACTAAGACACAGGTCACATACACACAGTCCCAAACCTCCTTTTTGAAGTTAGTTGAAACATAACACTGTACCACAAAGTATAACAAAACAGCTTCGTCTAATACATTATTCACAATTGACTATTACAATCATTGAATGGACTGGTTCAGTATTCACTTAAAGTGGTAATTTAAAACCTGTTGCATGACTGTTGTTTATGTAACTATATATGTAGATCTATGTTGGATATGTTTACATCATGTACCTAGCTGACCTTCTATGTACATCTCAACTTGAATTAGACATGTTTTTATCATTTTTACATAGGTTCATACATAAACTCACTTCTTCTTCCCATAGGGGTAGGTAGGCATAAGCATCATTTTTAGTACTAAAATAATATTATTTTCTTGAACTCTACAGCAGAGAATTGTTCAGCATTCATCTGATATTTTGCTTTTGTTTCTTAAATTAAAATGAGGTTAAGCACAAATTACCTTAATTTTAGAAAGGAGTCTGTACAAGTCCTCCACCTCATCATTTTCTGTGGGGTGATAATTTTTGCCCTGGTTGATTGCATTGCCAGTTATTGCTTCCCTGTATAGTGGCAGACCCATAGCCTCAGCATACAGGTCTATACCTTGGTGCCCTACGGTTTGGTACATGTAGCTGTCCATCTCGTCTGAAATATAATTTCTAAATTGATCAAATTATTTCAAAATGTGAAAAAACATGCTTGAGCATGCATGACCAAGCCATAAAAATTGGGCACTTTTATTACTATTGTGTAAAGTATATACTTTAAAACATTTAATATTAAAAGTGCACTACATCAATTTGATAGCCCTGCACAGGTAAACTGATAAAAAACAATTGATGCCAAATCACAGGTAGGCTTAAAATAACTTCAGATGTTCTTATTTTAAGACATATGTTACAAAATGTGGGACTTTTCATTCATGCAATTTTTATTTTTATTTCATGGCTATTTTCAGTCTGGTAGAAATACAACAACAATCATTAAGCACTCGGTATAGTAAATATACGCATCTAAATCGGATATCGGGACGAAATTAACCTTTATGTATAGGTTGGAGGTTGGCCAGCGCGACGATCGTGTGCCCAGCGCCGACACACTGCATCATGTTGTAGCAGCTGTCCTTACCCCCGCTGATCAACGCCACCGTCCTCATCTTCCCCACAATATTATAAGCACTCACGATAACACTACAATACACATTACATAACGTTCACAATAATTGTGCGCCCTTTTTGGCAAAATAAAGAACAAAACGCGGTCCTGATCACGACAGTGGCATTTCTCTCGATGCCTCGTTAGAGTGTACTTCTTCCTACTATCTCTGACGCGACTTTACCACCTGTTCGTGAAAGAATTACAACGCAACATAATCGTTATCTATTTTGATAACATTCTTGAAACGTAAAGCAAAATTAAAATGTTCCCAAAAACCTCGGCAACAGCATCTGTCAAACTGCGTTTCGTTCTGAAATCTGTCAATAACATTATGTTTGACATGACATTTCAATATTTTAAAATATTTATCTCTTTTTCTTACGCTTGTCTCTTTTTCTCTTTTGTTGTTCGGGTTGTTCCACTGTTGTTGATTACTATAATTTCCCCTTCAGACTAATGGCGTGGTAAAAATAATGAGGCTTTCTATTAGCAATATTATTTCAGAAATGTATGTACAGCATACGTAACTATGATAAAAACGCTTAGATAACTACAAAAGCTGAATCATAAAACTGCAGGGATTTAGAATAAAGACTAATACAAAATAAAAGAAGATATTTTGATATTCAACTGTCTCTCTGATGAAATTGTGAACTTTGTTTACTTATAAGTACCTATTTAATCTAAATCTAATATATCAAGCCTGTATTGTCCCCTGTCCCACACAGTCCCATTGCAGGGCAAACACAAAGGCTTCCCCCACCCTTTTCCACACAGTTCTATCTGCCAGTTTGCACCTTTAATAAACAGTATTGGAAGAGTAGCAGTATTCAACAAGTAGTTGGAATTTCCCTTAATGCGACGCGACGGTACAACCGACGCAAGGCAGTTTCACTCTGCGCATGATCGTAAAGAAATCAAAATCATTAGTACTGCCGTCCCTAAAACGAGCGAAGCATTGCAGCATTTAGCTTAATATGTATTTTGTGATTGCAGCGCAGCACCGGGGAAACCCCAACAACTTTATTTATCTGGGTAGTGTACCTACTAATAAAGTTACTTTGCATGAAAATTTCACAAAAGTTTGAACAAAGGTTGTTCCCGTCTCGGGATCAGTGTGAGCAAAGCGATTATACTTTACTTTTTCTTAATTTTTATATTTTTTTGTATTCCCACCCCGCCCCTTAGAAGTACATAGGTACATGAAACCCCTGAGATACTTACTAAATATAGCGACAACACCCCTGAAAACACTAATTTACTACTACGTTTTAGATTGCTTTATATCATCGATTTCATCATAGGTATGTACTATCGAGATAACGTTTTCGAGCAAGTGTTATTCGATCCCACCGTAATTCGATTTCAAGTAGGGAACCCGTAATAATCCCCAAAATAAATAAAACAAAAGTTTACTAAAAACTAAAACCCGACTACTGAAAAGGATGAAACAAGAAAGTACACTTCCCGTGCCGTGGTCGCATGCTACCATAGCTTAAAATGTATGTTAGTACAGGGGGCTTACCATCACCTCTTAAAGCAGGGCAGAAGTTGAACTGCACTACTTTTTTAAACGACGTCTTAGTACAAAAAGTAGTGCAGTTCAACTTCTGCCCTGCTTTAAGAGGTGATGGTAAGCCCCCTGGGGCATGCGAATCATGCGATCACGGGAAGGTACTTTCTTGTTTCATCCTTTTCAGTAGGTAGTCGGGTTTTAGTTTTTAAACTTTTGTTTTTTGATCTAGTCTTTTTTTTTGGTTATTTACGCAAGCGTTCCGCTCTGACAAAAAAAATGGTCACGTTATGTTTGACATCAGATTGGTCTTCAACATGTTTTTAAGAATTTGAGGTGTTGAATAAGGTTATTAATTCGTTGGGGGCCCTCTGTAGGTTGGCGGACCCGTATCAGCGATACGGCTGATATGATGGCTGATTGGCAGTGGCTGGCTGGGATGTAATCTACAGGCACTGCAACACAGACTGCATAGAGATACTGCGTAACTACGTATCACTGCAATAAGTAAGCTTGTACCGCTGGAAACTTGTAAAGGGACCAAACATCTAGTTTGTTTATTACTGAATGTAGGAGTTTGAGTTACTTTACTCTTTGGTTTCACCACTCTCAAGAGTAAGCTCTCAAGTTTCGGCCCTCGACTAAGGAAGGATCAAGGATGCTGAATAGCGCCATCTCTTATTTTAAAAACATAAGCAATACATTTATGTAGAACTTTGATAGAGGCGTTTTACTTGAAGAGTAATAATTTTGATGATAAAAGTTGGCGGTTTCGATGTACTAGGATTTGATCATTTAAAAATGAAACTATATCAATTATACGGACGAGGATAATTGCTCATAAAACTAATTAATTTAAGAAAGGTGGTTTGTTTCATTTGCAAGAGTCTGTATGAAAAAGTTACTAGTGTAAAATAAAATAAAACTGTCTTTACGGGAATACGATTCGGCTTTTTTAAATAAATGGATTATTTTTTAAACAATCCAAAAATAGGTAATAAATTGGAAAAGTTTGCAAATTTAAAACGGCACGGTTAGCTATTTCATCAGAATAAAATAAAGTGAATGCTCAGCGAACTACAGACGCCATTAAATGACCCACTGCGTTCCGTGGCTGGTTTGTCAAATTATTGATGCGGTGGTTTGAATCACGTTTGAATTTAAGTGCGAAGCTCTTTAATTCTTTTATTTTCTTTCATTCAACCACAATATCCTTTAAATGATTTTTTAAATTGTGTGTTAATTAAGTGAAATCTGTGATCAAGTGTGTAATCATGGTTTTGGCTGAAAGAAGTAATGATGTTCGAAACGGGAAGCGGTCAAGGGGGCCAAGCCCCAATGGCCATGGAAGTCCAGATTCCAGTTCTGAAGACGAGAATGGTACGAGATATTTCAAATTACGTATTGCTTAATATCGCTTTGGATTATTTTAATACGGGAAATCGGGAGCTTTTGGCAAGTTGATTGGTAACTTACGTTTTGTACAATACGTACTTACTTACTTAGAAGTACTTACTCGATTGTAATCTTCATGTGAATATTAATCCATAATCCATAATGTGTAACTGCTTCTGCAATACGTTCGTGCGGTGCAGACATTAATCATCATCATCTGACATTCGTGCTTTATTTTTTATGCTTACCATCATCGCCTTCCTGCTGCGTTCATCTCATCCACAATAATTGTAACACGAAACCAAGCAGTAATACCGTTTGCAGCTGAGAAAATAAGAGTGGGCAGAGATTATCAGGCTGTGTGCCCTGAACTGGAACCAGTAGACCAACGCAGACCTGAACTTATTTCTGACAGAGCTTTGTTGGTTTGGTCACCCACTTGTGACATATCTGATATCAAATGTAAGTGAAAACTGGTTTTTTGAATTATTTAAGTTACCTATTTATTTGCAATATTTCAACATCTTTGTTTATTTTTAGTGGATGAATATATTACCACAGCAAAGGAGAAATATGGGTACAATGGGGAACAAGCACTGGGGATGTTATTCTGGCACAAACATGACCTCAACAGGGCTTCAATGGACCTTGCCAACTTCACTCCTTTCCCTGATGAGTGGACTGTTGAAGATAAGGTCCTCTTTGAACAGGCTTTTCAGTTTCATGGCAAAAGCTTTCACAGAATACGACAAATGGTAGGTCCTTCATAAATAAATTATTCAATTCTGAGGTTTAATTTTTAAACAATTCTATAATCCTAACTTTTGTTTTCTGTAGTTGCCAGACAAATCAATTGCATCATTAGTTAAGTATTATTACTCATGGAAGAAAACAAGAGCTCGTACTTCACTGATGGATGTTGTCAGTGAAGGTCGCAACCCTACCAGCTCAGGAACTGGCAAGCGAGAATCAGGTGCTGGCTCTGAACCCGGAGGCTCCGACAAAGAATCAGATAATGATGAAAAGGTATGTACTGCTTGTGTACTAGGTCTCATGGCTTGTTGTAAAGTTGAATCAAATATAATTTGCTCCTTTTTTATTGTGTGCAATGTCATTGTATTACCAATGTACCTAATTAGAGAAACAATGTCAACTGTATCATATTCTTTACATTTTTAAACTACCTTAATGTGATAGTATATCTGGATTGTCCAAATTATTAATTGTGTACAACTACTAAGTGGCAAATTTTTTAGTAAATAAAATAGCAGAGTGGCAGGAATTAACTTTCACAAAGCTATAAATAAACATGGGTTTATTTTGTAGCTGCTACAGAGTAGATAATTTGGTTCATTGTAAATTATTGACTCTGTATGTGGACATTTCATAATGGGTATAATGATGTTCAAAAGAAGTGATTCACCATTATTATAAGTAAAATACACATAGAATAGCAACATGTTGGGTGCTTAAAGGGTGAATATTATTCTGAGTTATGGACTTGTGTTCAATGTGACAGAAGTGGACTTTACACCGTGGTATTGTCCGAGGAGGGAAGTCCCTCGCGGCAGGCGGGGCTCCACAACGCGCCGCCGGCCAGCAGGGCGCCCAGGTGGGTGCTTTGCTTCCCCACAATGAGTATAACTTTGTTGTCACCATGGAAACTTGATGTTCAGTGTCTTCTTCCATCCTCTCACATATATGTCTATTCAATCGGTGTTTGTCATCCATTACTTGATGTTGCTATTTTCTACTTAGAAGTGTTGGTTCCCTGTTTCAAAATCCAGTTCCATAAAATGTCTGTTTTAGTCATGCCATCTCATAGCATTGCACTTCATTGCATTACTTTGTTATCATGCAAGTTTTGATTGTGGCATCATGAGCTTGTGTACTAGTCTATGTATTATACAGCAGTTATTTGAATAGTTAGTCAATTTATGAGTGTTTATAAATGGTTGCTTCAAATAACTGTTAAATATTGTATTCAATTGTCATTATTCTAATTATCATTATTTTTAATTATGTCCAAATGCTTTATGTATTCTGATAATGCTTGTTCATTTTAATTTTGACCGCTCTGCATTTTTATTTACAACTATGATATGATTGCTACCACTCTCATATGCAACATTCATTTATTCATTTATAATATTCCCTATGTATTCATTATACATCAAAATACTACACAGTATACACACAATATTATTATGTTATTACACATTCTTTATCAACATACTTCTTAACTATTGAGCTGTAGCACTTTACTATCTTATTTACATGTATGCAAATGGATTCAGTTTATTTTTCTTTCTTTTCTTGCAATATATTTTTGGTACGGAATACGATAATATGCATTACTGAGAAAAGGAGAATGTATGTTCAAGTAATTGTCTGTTGTTGAATGACGCATCAAATATAATTATTGTGTTGTGACTTGTGAATCTTGATGGACCTTAAATACTATACTCCATTAATATTAGTGCTATAACTGTGTACCCACTGTGTTTCCGCATTGTACTAATTTCTAACATGTAGCCTGCCTCCTCCCTCCCTTCCAATTTCCTATGATATTCCCGCATGCTTCCTTTAATAGCCCCAATCAATGAAGGACTACTTGTTTAATATATCTAATGTGTGCAGAATATCATTTAATATTCTAATGGGTTTTAAAAGAAGTGTGTGAGAAGTCATTGTGTACGTCTTTGTCTGTCCTTACACAAGAGCTCATAAATTCCGTGTAGCTGGTGGTAGTCGTAATGTGACAGGAATGTAAAATGTTAATTGGGGTTTAGGGCGAGGGCGGCGGCGAGAGCGCGGGCAAGTGGTGCACTGTGTGCGGCATTCTGTGCAACCAGATCACGGCGCTCAATTCGCAGAAGTTGTGTCAGGCATGCCTCGTGCACGCCAGGTCGGTAACGATACTATTCATACTACAGTTTTATTAGATTATCAGCTCGTTACAATCAACATTCATTTATGCATGTTACACAATGCAGCTCAATTATTTTCCGAGTGTGGTTTAATTAAATGTATATAGGGATGGTTGTTTGAATATTGGCGGTGATGTAACAGACGCACGGGGACGATGAGACCGCTGTGCGGACCGTCCGGGAGACGCGGGCCGGGTTCCAAACAGCAGCGGTACAAGCACCGGTTGCCGCGTGGCATTTACATCAATCACGACGATCTCGTCGCCATGGCTTCCGGGCCTCAGCCTGGCGACCCCCCGCAGCCCGGACTTATCAATCATGGCGATGCCATGCTCAAAGCTATGGACAGAGAAGTTATATCTCTAAAGAGACAAGTAAGATGCAACCCGCTACGATGTCGCTATGTAGTGTCGTTGCGAGACACATTCTCACCCTTACGTCGACACTGTACTCCTCTAAATACGTTGGTATTAGTCATAAGTCCAGATAAGAGCATGGATGTGACTAAGCGTTTGTGTGATGTAATGTGAGAATGTGATAATTCAACTAATATTATTAATTCAATAGTCAATAATTTTGTAGTATTTCATGCTAATTATACTACAATACTGTATTAGGTAGTATTGTGGGAAAATGTATTCTGCACACATAGATTAGTTGATCAACATTTTGTTCAAGTTTTATTGATTTAAACCATTAAACCCCCAAAGTTACAGCGCTTCAAATGTTGCTGGGCGCCCAAATCCTAAGTCCTATTATGTAGTTTCTTGGATAATCCAGATATGCACTTTATATCCTATGTTCTGAATTTGTTAGTTCTAAATTGTGTTTGTCTGAAGCGAAAGTGTGGATAAATATGATGGTTTGAGTATAAAGAGTATTATTATTGAAACAGGTGCAACAGAACAAACAGCAGCTGAGTGCGATGAAGCGCAAGGTGGGTGACACTGGCGTGGAAGAGCTGAGGCCCGGCGAGCCGCCTGCCAAGATAAACTCGCGCTGGACCAACGACGAACTACTCATGGCGGTGACGGCCGTTAGGAAATATGGTAAGGGATTCCCGCTAACTCAATTACGTCACAATGTTAAAGGAAAATCAAAAATGTGACGTCATGAAGTCGAGTGATTTCTTATTTTACCCATTATTTATTATTATCATTCTGACGGATGCGCGATGAGTTTAATAATTTTTTCCTTAACTTGAAAAGAAATTGTGCTAAAAGAGGAAAATAAGTATTGTTTGAAAAAGGATGAGTTTAAGTATCTAATATGTTTATTCCTTAATGCACAGGCAGGGACTTCCAAGCTATCGCCGAGACACTGGGCACGAAAACGGAGGCGCACGTACGTTCGTTCTTCATTTCCTACCGGCGGCGATACAACTTGGATGCTATGGTGCGCGAGCATGAGGCCGAACGCGGAAACGCCCATCACATACAAGCCGGTGTGTATCAGTACCACTTCTTATGTGTGCCTATAGCTTGAAGAAAAAACAAATTGAAGAAAAAGAAAACAGCCTGCAATATTTTAAGTAAACCTGAAATTAGATAGTAATGAAGAGTTCGAATTACAGGTACCACAAGTACAGAATCAGCTGAAACAGGTGACAATGTTAACAATGGAACAGACTCTCCTCAGTCCTTAAACAAAGATGAAAAAGTGAGTATAAACCAAAAAAAAAAAATGTGACAAAATTGTTTCAACGTTAGTAATCTACAACAAACGTTTATATTTTAGTAGCGGCCCGCCCCAGCTTCGCATGGGAGCAATATTTTCTAATATTAACTAACGAACACAAAAAAAAGAATTGTCCAATTTAGTGCAGAAGATCGGAAGTTATGCGCGTACATATACATTTCGGCGATTCATAATAAGATTTTAATTTTTAATTTTATAGAAGATACAGGACAAAACTTAAGAAGCATTTTCTTCAAATGGTCCTTAAAGTGCTGCTTACGTTGAATGTATTGATATCAATATCATCATTCTCTTGCCCTTATCCCAATTTATTTGGGGTCGGCAGAACATGTCTTTTTTTCCATACTTCTCTTTTAGTCGTCATCTCGGTAGTCACCACCTTTATAGCCATATCATCTTTCACAAAGTCTATTTATCGTTTCTTTGGTCTTCCCCTACTTTTATAGCCATCCACAGTGAATGTATTGGTATATAATAATAAATTGAAGTTTCCACTACTAACGTTTGCTTTTTTTTTTGTCGAAGACGGAGGTAGACAGCGAAGGTGTAGCCATCGGCGCGTCGGCGGAGGCTGGCGGGCCTCCCACGACACCGCCCAAGCACAAGCCCGCCAAGTGATGCGCGAGGAGTGCTACCTATGACCCCACCAGACATTCGGGTATCACACCCCATTCCATATGATATTATAACAGCGTGTCCGGACTTACTACCGCTTATTATCCCATTATTATTATATTAAGACAGCAGCAGAACTCGTTGATACCTCAAGTAGCGACAACAAAATGGTATTTTGCACAAGCTGTACATTAAAATGCTGTTTTCAGTATTTAGTCGTGTATCGCCGATCGGCTTAATGTCGGAACTAACTATGTAATGAAGTTTTAATGGTGCGGATTCTTATTATCAATTAGACGTACTAATCACAATGTCTGGTTGATTATAAGTCCTTGAAATTTGATGGAATAGGGACAAATGTTTGTATACGCTTTAGGGAAGCAGCGGACTTGTGTAAATAATTTTATAATGTATGCTAATAGGTTAGTTTCCAGTTTAGGAAGCTCATGTAAAAAATAATCATAAGTGTGTTCCTGTCTCTAGTTTCTTAATGACTGACGCCCAAGAGCTGTGCTCTGTTCATGAGTTGTCGTGCTTTGTCCAACATTTCTTCAGATTTCTCGAGTGTGATAGGTTTACTATAGAAATAACATATTAATCACTTGCCTTATGTAATAAGTTGTCTCATGTACTCGCATGTTTATTATAATATGACTTACCACAGGAGATACATTCAGATCTAATAACAGTTTGCTGTGGTATTGTAATAGTTTTCATGTCAATGATTCTAAGAGATAATAGTAGCTAGATATTTTCATGTAAGACTTATTATGTTATTGATAAGGATACTATCAATCTTGAATTATGATGTCCAGCTGTAGTGTTATAGGTAAAAACGAAGAATGTTAAAGGGTGACACAGATTTCTAATGGATACTCATATAATAGGTAAAATAAGGTGGCATTTATAGTTGCGAAAGTATAAAGTTCCATTATGACGCCATACGCTTGGTTCAATAAAGCAATATTATATCGAATAATACAATATTTCTGCACATGTAGAATAGCTAATAAAATTTTACTTATGAAACTTTTTTCCATACATTTAAATAGAGTGATAGCGGATATTGACGATATTTTTGTACTAGTAAAAGACCTCCCAATGATTAGAATGCTTTGGTGTGATTAATTAATGTTTTCTAATGATGGTATTAACTTTAATTTTTTACTTTATATTGTAGGTATTATTATTATTATTAGTGTTATGGACTACCGCGTCGTTTATAGCATAATTTACTATAGTTTTAAAATAATATGTACCTACATCACAAAATGAGATGAGCTATTCGCGCCGGTTGCTACGAAGCCGAAGATGAATCGTTACCGAAATATCAGTTTTCTTATTCAGTGTGTTTAAACTTGGCTGTACATAAATATGTAGTATTATTTACTTATAAACTTCAAACGGTGCACTCGGTATTGAAATTATGTTCCATTTTTTGGGTTCCGTACATCAAAAGGAAAAACGGAACCCCCACTTCGTTGGCCGTCTGTTCGTCAGTCAAGACTCCTTTTCTCAGGAACGCGTAAAGTTATCAAGTTGAAATTAATATCAAATACTCAAGGCTGCAATCCCTTGAAGCAGTAAAAAAAAAATCAAACTTCCAAGTCGACGCAATCAAAAGATTAATAAAAAAGAGATCAAAAGATTCGGCGTTTATGTTCCGGAATCAAAACCTATAGGGTACTTCCCGTTGACCTAGAATCATGAAATTGGGCAAGAAACGATGTCATGTAACACAAGTAAAGGAAAAAATATGAAAACCGTAAATTTGTAGTTACTCCGACTCGCACTTGACCGATATTTTTTTTGTAAATTCAACGTCCGCCTAACATTGACACGCAATATTTTTTTGGAAATTCAATTATTTCTAGTTGCTGTTATAGCATATTTTTAATCACCAGGATACCTACAGATAAGTCTGTAATAATTTAATACATATTTTGGGAAATGGGTTTTTAATAACGCCTGTAAATATAAGTTCCTCGATATAAATATAATTTGTAACTAATTTGTGGTCAGACAAAAACTGGTTTTACTGTAGATTTAGTTTCAAATCCTTAGCATATTTACAAACGGCGTAAAACCTTAATCACTCCAAAGAGATCCACAAAATGAAGTCATCTTATTTATTGATGCTAATTAGGGCTAGTAGGAAGATTGTTACTGAATTTAAATTATTTTTATTAGAATTATTGTTTTCTGTATATTAAGAACTTAAATCAATTGACATTGTGTTTTTATTAATTAAGTCATGCTCAAACTTTATTGTTTTGTCCCATCACTTGACAGTGGTCCCCACAAATTATTTAGTAGCTATTACCGAAGTTAAGGGAGTTTTCATTTTAAGAATAATAAATAATTTTAAGTATGTATAAATGTGTGCTTTTTATTTTCATACTTACCAGGTTCGAACCCATCACTTTGTTCGTAAACGGCAGGTCCCTTGACACTACCGGAAGGTCTTCAAAACCGGTTTTGAATTGCGGTTTTGAGGGCCCAAAACCGGAAACCGGTGTTAGCCCCGGTTTCGGCAACAATTTTATATTATTTATGTAGTAGAATTTTAACAAGAAAACAATATTAATAGATACCCACAAAATCTACAAATAAAACAAATTGTATGATATAGGTACATACCTACCTCTTTTTAATCAACCATTTATGCCTACCAATACCAAGTAGACCACATTAATAGTTTGGATAGCATGAACTTAAAATAATATAAAAATTCCTTTTCTCAGATCAAATCAACAACAAGTAAGTTTGTAGTACCTTTAGTAGGTAGGTACCTAACAATTCTGTTATCAATAATAATATATTTTAAACATACAAAACACATTCATCATCTTAACACACTAAACACAACCACAATAACTATACGTCTTAATTTCTTGAATCTTGAGCTCTTTAATTACGACCTAAAACGAGATCAAATCTACTGTGTACCGTATACTAATTTAAATAAACAATATTTTGTTCCAAGAGACCGCTGTTCTTGATAATGTCTTCTTAAGAATAGAAGTGCATCTAACATTTAATCAGGTAGCGTACTTCTTATTTTGTTGCAAAGTACCCAGCACTCGAAAAGACACTCTCACTCTCTACACTTGTTGGTAGTACACACATCAAAATTAGTCGTAAGCTTCTATGAGATACACACCCCGATGCCCTCCGCTTTCATACGATTCCGACTAATTGGCGACTAAATATGGTAGAAAACAGATCTTCGCTAGGTGCCCTAGTTTTTGAGATAAATGTGGCCCTGCTGGGGAGACTCTCTCCAGATCGGCCACCTATAAACTCGTCTTTGTCAGTGTCAGTGACCGACAAATTCTGATATTTGGCGACAAATTTCGACTAATTAGCGACAAATTTTTTGTGTTATCAAAATTAAAATACCTGATGGTGGCTCTGCCAGAGTCAGTGACACCGATTAATGAGGAGAGATCCGGAGGAGAACCAAGGTATCCGACATAGCTCGAAGAATTGCCAAACTTAAGTGGCAGTGGGCAGGGCACGTTGCTCGCAGAACAGATGACCGATGGGGCCGAAAGGTTCTGGAGTGGCGACCGCATACCTACCGGAAGACATAGCGTTGGAAGGCATCCCACAAGGTGGACCGACGACCTTGTGAAGGCCGCAGGAACCCGTTGGATGCGAGAAGCACAGAACCGGTTGAAGTGGAGGTTCTTGGGGGAGGCCCAATGATATTATAAGTGTAAAATTACTTATAATATCATTGGGGAGGCCTAAGTATGTCCAGCAATGGACGTCTTTCGACTGAAATGATGATGATGATGAGTAACAGCAAGAGTCGTCTTTTCCAGTAAACTGCTTCGTATGAGGCTCATAGCCTAAACTTCAAATAAAATCTCCATCTTGAGAAATATAAAAAAAAATAAAACAATAAGTAACCACGTTCCTCACCCATCATCGAAGTTAGAACGTCTTATAGGTACTAATAGACTACAGAACGAAAAAGTATAGGTATGTTATAAAAAAACAAAACTGACTTCTCTTCTTGTTGTCAACTGTCAGAAGTTGAAATTTTTCAAATTCGTGAGGGTTTTGGGTTTTGATCATCAGCTGTGTAGTTTTAGTACATTTTCGGAGTGTAAGAAAAATGGCAAGGCTAGCACAAAATCGTTTGGGCCCTGTGCGATTAGCTAATGTTACAGATGCACCTCAAATACTGGATTTGCTGACCGAATCAATATCTCAGAACTTCAGGGTCAACTGCACCTACGATATCACTTTGCTCATGTAAGATGATCGTATTTTTTAAAATTAAATGAAGTTCTCTTCCTACTGGTTGCTGTGACAGATCATGTAGGTACCGGAGTGTATCTACAGCAAATTATGATGATTTATCATCATAATCTGCATCAAATAAAACAAGCTGTCTCAAGTTGGGCAGTTGCAATTGACAGGTACTTCAGACCAGAGAAAGTGGAATTGAGCCCTTGATGCCCGCTCCACCTTGAGCGGGCGGGGTCATTTGATGATTTCCCACCCAAAACAAAAAAAAAAGCCCTTGATGGTTTTTCGTCCCCGGCGTAGTTCACCGCACCACGGGGCCGGGATGGCTGCGGCTATTGGTTCAGGGTCCGATTAAATAAGCTAGCGAAGCTCGATAGACGTGATTGGTTTCTGATATTATGTTTGATTTGATAAACATTGGTGTCAACGACACAGGTATTGTAGTAATTTGAAATAACAGTATTAAAAAAAACTGTTTTTTTTTTGTACTTCATAGATGCGTTATAAGTACCTATTGAGAGGGGCTCGTGGCTAAATAATAACAGCCGCACAGGTCGATCGATCAGGTTAAGCTACGCTTGCCGCGGTTGGTCTGTGGATGGGTGACCATCTTTACATACCGAGACCCCTCCGTGCCTCCGTTCCGCCTGTCATTCGTGGATCTTTGGCAGTCGTTATGGGTCGTCAGAAGCCCGTAAGTTTGACAACCAGTATACTCTTACCAAGGGGTATCGTATTACCCAGTAACTGGGTTGTGGAGGTCACATTAGGCAGTCGCTCCATGTAAAATACTGGTATTCAGCTGCATCCGGTTAGACTGGAAGTCGACCCCAACATAGTTGGGAAAAGGCTAGGCAGACGAGACGCGATAAGTATCGATATATCTAACACAAACATAAAAAAAACAGATTTTCTAAACTCATACTTCAAGTAACTACAATACATGAGGTCGTTAAGTTGACCAATCACGTCTGCGTAGTTTAGCTAGATAATTTAATTTTACCTTTTAAATACACACAATTCTTCATCTTAGCGTGTCTTTGGAAATGTATACAGTGTGGCGATTACGTTATCACTTAATTGAAACCACTATATTACGTATTTTAATCATACATAATTACAATACACAATTAAAAGAATTGATTACAATTAAATTAACATTCTAACCGTGGGAGCTTTTTTTTGTTTGACAATTTAACAACATTAAACTTAATTTGTGATTATTTTGTAACAATACCATAAAGTTTTTGTTGAATTGTTGATACCATCGCTCCGCGCATGTCTAATGCCTCATTATCAAGGGTGCTTTAAGTCGTTCCAATTTTTAAGTTACCTATTTATTTTGTCTGAAAAATTCAGTTTTAAATTTTTTGAAAACAATTGTATTTTATTATTTTAACAGACTGGTTACAACTTGTAATAACCGCTGTAGGTGTTTAAAGCACCACATTTACACCCCAGGGCGGAGTCACCTGTGAATCTCTACCTAAGCAGGTTTTCTTTGCTTCGGCCTACCTACTATAGGTACACAATCTGCGCTTCTAAGGTCTGATTTTTCAAACGACAGATAATTTTTATTCGTAGAATAAAATTGACATCTGACAGATTTTGTATGGACGATCTGTCAAAAATTTAAAATTATTCCTCGAATAAAATTATCTGGCATTGGAAAAATCAGCCCTAATAACAAAATAGAAAAAAATGTTTAAAACAATAATAGTGTGTGCCTCACGGCTGCGCCAAGAAGGTTCATTCTATTGAGGAGTTTATCATTCTTAGAAGTCATTTGAGATATGGAGTCAAGTGGTTTAAAAGAATGCATCGTGTGATGGGTAAGCGTAGAGCTTACCAATTTTTTAAATTAGATGTTTTTTATTTGAATTTGTTTTTTCAGTGAGAATTCTACACTAAGTATATGCCAGCTGGACGAAGACAAAGCCGTTATTGGGTTCTTGTCGGCTCGGGATGATCCGTTGCTGCCATCAGTGCATCCAGGTGCATGGGAAGAGTATGTGTGGGCCAAATACAAGTGTGTATTAAATTCACCTACCTTAACTTTCTAGTAACTACTAACCTTACCCTGTCTTGTGTTTCTTTTGTAGTCTTGCATTTTTACCCGACTACGCGACAGCAAAGACAGGGTTATGTTTGCGTAGCGTAGGTATGTTGTGAGATTCTTTATACCCTCAAAGCATCCTAACGGCTGGATGGATTTTTATAAATGAGGTTTTGTGCTAGGTTTTGTTTTTTTAAATTTAAAATGGCTGATTCTGGACGTCAACAGGTAATGCCTTGAAAAAACAATGTACCTACCATAATTATCCATGTGGGTTATCAAAATAAAGGCCTTGAGGAGATGATTCCAAAAATATAACACAACACCTGAAGATTGAAAATAAAAATAAATTAAAAAACCTTGCTGCAAGTAAAAAGTTAAAAACAAACTCACTTTTCAATTATTCTGATGCAGTTGGTGGCATCAAATGTGAGATTGAACTAAAATACCTAACTACCACGAACTTCATCAGACCTATATGAGGTCTTGAAATACTGGTATTCAGCTGCATCCGGTTGGACTGGAATCCGACCCCTACAAAACGGGAAAAGTCTAGGCAGATAGATTTATTTGTGCATGCGATCCAATCGCAACATCTTCTCAAATCGTTGGCGTCCAAAGCACGTCGTTTGACGTCAATAGCCGCGTCGTTCAAAAGGTGCTTGTGTGACCTTTAACAATTTTTCAGGACAACTGAAATGAACTCCCGTAACACCCTGTTTATACACTTATTGTGCTGGAACCCGAGATACGGCCGTGAGCTTGTCGATAACATGCTTAGGTCTATATTCATGCACGATGCCTATGTTTTACACATCGCTTTGATTAAAGCCCTGCTCAATTATCCACGTAAGTATATATTTAGCTACGTGATTTCATACTACTTACATTTGTTGTTATGCACAGGGAGGGGGTAGCTGCCTTCCCTGGCCCACTCCTCGTTACGCCTACAGGGGCATAAGGGATATGAAAGAAAGATAGAAAATCATTTATTTAGCACAGATTATAATACACACAATACACCAGATACATAATGATATCAGATAAAAACAAAAAATAAAGATCAAATAAAAAGTGTAAAGTCCGAAGTAATAAATTAGCAGAAAAGTGTGCCTCACGGCTGCGCCAAAAAGGCCCAGTTCAGCAAAAATGCCAGACAACTAGTGCCACAGTATGGTGTAAAGTTCACTCCATAGAAAAGGGAAGATCCTCCAACCAGACGGGTGTTGTCTGCCCAACAATTGATGTTGGGATGTTGTATCTATAAATATGCTAGTTGCGCGGTAAACTTCGCTTGCGTGATGCAGGGTTTTGCGTGACAGCGTGACGTCAGTGTGATGCGTAGTTCGCATGTGGCAATGTAGATGCCGCCACACGCCCATGCTCGAAGGTAATAGTCGAAAATATCTTTGTAGACTTGATACACGGCCAGGCTCGGTCGGAGGGGTCATTCAGACGTGTGAATGTGGTGGAACGCGGTATCTGTGGAGACAAGCTGCCTGCGCTGTGCATTGCCGACCGCTCGGAGGTCTGCCCACGACTCAAGATTAGAAGAGCTGTGTAAGTCGAGCGCCTCATCTATAAAGTAGTACATTCATAAACCATCAACATGGACATAGGTAATACCTACATAAGTAGTTCGTTTGTAAGCAAACCTTCCGCTCTGAACTCGTTCAAAATCATAAAATAAATTATAATAGGTACAAGCCGATTGCACGATGGGATTTGCCATTGGCAAAAATGACAAACTTCTGTTGGTATTATAAAGTTTCAACCCCGGGGTATTTAACTATATTACGTAACCCGGGATGAATTTTCGAAAATCCCTCCTTAGTGCTCACCTTCCTGATTTGAGGAACTCATGTAGGTACAAAAGTTCATGGTTCTAGCTAGACCCAGCAGTTTAAGCTGTTTGTTGTCTGTCAGTGAATATAAGATTCTTTGCTATGACGTCACGCAGCGAAGAAGACAACGACGATTTAGTGCCAATCCTGGAGCAGCACTCCGACAGATTGCGAGAGCTTTACGGAGACTTCTACATCAGTGAGCTGATAGCCAGGCATTCGGAAGCAGACAGCGTGCTTCTCGTTTGTGAGGTAATTTGATACACGATCGTTTTTTAGGGTTCCATAACCAAAGGGTAAAAACGGGACCCTATTACTAAGACTTCGCTGTCTGTCCGTCCGTCTGTCTGTCACCAGGTTGTATCTCAAGAACCGCGATACCTAGACAGTTGAAATTTTCACAAATTATGTGTTTCTGTTGCCGCTATAACAACAAATACTAAAAATAAATATTTAAGGGGGCACCCATACAACAAACGTGTTTTTTTTCGGGGTTTTAGCCTTGTGGTACGGAACCCTTCGTGTGCGAGTCCGACTCGCACTTGGCCAGTTTTTTTTAAAGTTTCCGTACCTACCCACGGAACCCTATTACTAAGCCTACGCCGTCGTATCTGTCTGCCACCAAGCTGTGTCGTTATAACTTACAACGTAAGTTACGTTTTACGTTTACGTTTTTAGTAGCGTCTTTAAAATAAGTATTACTTAATTCATTATTATTTTTGATAGTAGTCAAATAGTTAGGTACCCTATTCTGGGCCGATTCAAGAAGAAGAATACTGTTAACGTGCTAAATCGAAACGATCCGATTAATACTTGTCCTTACTTCTTACTTTTCTCACTCAGGTTTCCAGTTAGGTACCTACTACACCACAAAGAAAAAATAGAGCACTAGGAGCTTGAGAAACCAACCAGTCAGTTTTATAGAAAAGAAAAACCTAGGCGTTTGACAGCTTAGATCTATCTGTTGTCAAACGCCTAGGTTTTTCTTTTTTAAAGCAAATCCTCAAAAGAAAAACCTAATTTCTAAATTAGGTTTTTCTTTTGAGGATTTCCTTTCTTGAAATGATTCCGTTGATGAACCGTTAGTCCAACGGAATCTTTTCCAGGAAGAAGAAAGGGGACGCCTATACCCAGCAGTGGGGTAGTTCCGGCGCCGGCGGGGCAATTGCGTAACACATTATCAATCGAAATCGGTTTCATTTTGACAGCTCAACAACATTCATTGCGTTATTTACGTGTTGAGCATACACATTTTTCGAACTTATGAAGCACTGGATTAGCAATTTGCTTCCAAATGATTCAGATTCCTATTGACAGTGTGTTACGCAATTAGGGTGCCGGCTGAAATGATGATGATGATGATAAATGTTTTCCAGCATAGTGAATTAGCAGTTGGAGTGATGTGTCTTGGTACAATGATCAATTACGAATCTTTGGAGGACGCCTTTGTGCTTCTACCGTTTGGCGGCCTTAAGCATGTGGTTAGGACCCCGGTCGACTTGCCCAAAACGGTTGATTCAAATTCCAGGTAAATGTCATAGCAAAATCGTTTTTTCTTACTGTACCATTTTGACCCTTCTAATATTTATTTGAAGATGTTGTTTTTTTTTTAATTCCTCCAAAAGCTTATTTTAGTCATTAGAATTGTTTTATAATAAATTCGAATGGAGCAGGCACATACTTACGTACGTACCTACGTAAACACCGAAATACTGTCAATTTATTATTATACCTAATTACTTTTTAGTATGATTGTTAATGGGGAGCCTCCTCCGAAGCCGAAGCAGGAAATTAAGGAACTTAAGCCTTCGATGGAAGGAAACAAATCCAGGGTAAGCAACGTATTGTGTGCCACGTTTATTAAGAACAGACATGAGATCTAAATGAAATAACCTCCTACGCGGATGTCACAATTACGCTCCGGTGCGCGGGACACGCGGCCCGGCGCGTGATTTCTACATACAAATTTACCAAGAACGCGTTTCCGCGCGGGGCATTTGGTTTCGTTTCCCGCGCCCCGTCGCGTGGCGCGTTGTAGTGTGAGATCCGCCTTAGGCTGGCTTTCCACCAGAGATGAACGAGGATGCGTAGCGAGGGATGTGTGTAAAACTAACCAATACCAATATCATTCTATAGCTTTTTGTTTTTTTTTTGATGGGAAATCATCAAATGAGTGTCAGACTCTTACTGACTAAAACCCACCCGTGTTCCTTCCTTAGCCCTTTATGTTCCGGCCCGGGCCAGCGGTAACCTTTTCGGACAATCCCGCTGACCCGGTTCATTTTATAGCTTGAACTAAGTTAGGGTTGGTATTGGTTAGTTTTACACACATCCCTCGCTACGCATCCTCGCTCATCTCTGGTGGAAAGGCAGCATTAGGTGTCATACTGCAGAAAAAAAAAAATTAAATTGTTGAGTTATGCGATTATAAATGTATTGAGCAGTATTTTTTCGCCGCCGGAGTGGCAACTATACATATGAATAGGAGTACATTTTTTTGATGCTAGCTTGTTCTGTACTTCTCTGGGCAAAGAAATTGTCAGAACATATACACAGGCTACAAATAAAAGGTAGGTATCTACTTTGTGAAAATATGTTAACCTTTTAATAATGAACAAACAGGTTACATGGATATTCGAGGATCAAGATGATGACCAATTCAAGAGAATTGGACGGACGTCGTCTTCAATGGACGGGGTGAGTTTCAATTTGTATTCATTTTTCCTGCAATAAAACGTTATCTTGCGTAATTTGCGTGGCAAATAGCTAACTCACTGAACAACAGCCTTAGTGACCCACACAACATCGTATCACTTCGATCTTAGTCATTTCAGTTCAGTTTCTTTTGAGAAGCTGGGGATCATAATTAGCCTGATAGAAAGCGATGAAGGTCTACGATAGAATGCGTGCGCCCACAACTTTTGAAAGGTACCACTTTCCAAGGACACGACAACGATATTAAGGTCGTTACTCACCAATGAACCGCTTTACGACCACGGCACCAAAGGTCGCGCGGTCTTTTTGTCGTTGTCTTTGGTATGTCGCACGTGTGAGTTGCGTTCAATCCGCGACTGCGCCTGGAGGGAGTATCTCTTCATCTATTCGAAAGTACTGTGTGTGTAAACGGGATATACTTATATTGATACAGGTTAATGTGAGCCAAAGCGAGATAGCTTCATTATTTTCTGTCTCTATTTGCCTCAGTAAAGTAGCAGAGGCGGATTTAAAATTGGTGGTAGTATTTTATGCCTTGTAAGTACTTCTGCTTGGAAAAGTTTTATGTTTTGCTGAGTGTGTTGGTATAAACATGGTATCTATACATACAAGAGCATGCAAGATGATAATAAATTACATTATAGGTAGTCCAATCATGTTTAGCCTTATATTATATTGGCGTACAAATATTTTAGTCACATTACTAGTATAATCAATAAACATTTTAATAAAACCAATGTCAGACAAGTTTGTCGACCAAAAATTCAGACAAACTATAATATGCTTTTTGCGATAAAAACACATCAACTGACGTTTGAACGCATTGATACTTAGCTCCTTCCAATGCTTAGGTAGCTTGGGAAATATGGTTGGAGCCATGCAGATGATACTTTTGCGCATGAGTGCAGTTTTAAGATGCCGAACAAAATGGTTAACTAATAAGCACTTTTTACCGACTTCAAAAAAAAGGAGGTTATCAATTCGATACGTATGTATGTAATATTATTGGAATTGCATTATATTCACATATGACAATCTATTAGGGCTTCTAAACAAATATACAAAATTTTATAGACGTATGTATGTATGTATGTTTGTCCACGCATATCTCCGTAACTTTTAATCGGATCGTGACCATTCTTTTTTTATTGGCTTACATTTACTTCAACTTAGGGAACAGTGCAAGTTTCATCAAATTCGATTCAGTAATTTTCAAGATATGGACTAAGACGTGAAAGTGTGACGGCCTGGCTTATTGATACGAGCTACGGGTGTAGTGTCAAAGCGAAAACATCTCAAAACCTTGGTCAAATTCTAGTGCAACAACTAAAAATTACCAAATAAAAAGTAATTAAAAAAAATTAAACCGACTTCAAAAAGAAATGAACTCAAAATTATGAAATAACTTTAATTTCGGAAGTCGGTGGCAAAAAACTAAAATAGAGATCCCAAGTTATTTCATAATTTTGAGTTAATTTCTTTTTGAAGTCGGTTTAATTTTTTTTAAATTACTTTTTAGAGATAATTTTAAGGAGATTAATGTACCTAATGACTGTGCCTTCTCAGTCAAAATCATCATTCCCCTGTCTTTATCCCAATTTATTTGGGGTCGGCGCAACATATCGTTCTTTCATACTTCTCTATTAGTCGTCATCTCGGTAGTCACCCCCTTTCACTGTGCCTAAACCGCTGGTCCTAGAGATGAAATTTAGAGGGTGTGTTCTTTGTGAAGAGTAGGTAACCATTAAGAAAGGGTTTTTCGAAATTCCACCCCTAAGAGGGTGAACTTTCACGCACATGAAGTCGCGGGCAGAAGCTAGTAAAAATATAAAATTGTTTGAAAAATACAGTGATACATAACATACATAATCAGCCTATAACGTTCCCACTGCTGGGACACAGGCCTCCTCTCAATACAGTGATATCCACATAAAATATGAATACTGGGAATAAATTCAAATCATTGCCCCGACCCTTAATAAATTAGGATGATGAAATCTCATTTATCATTTTTATATTTTAGGGCGAAAAAGCCGCAGAGAAAGAAAAACAGAAATATAACTTCTCATGGGTAAGTGACATATGAAGTTATGATATTATAGTATCATTTGCATACATTAATCATCATCATCATCTGCCTGACCTTTTCCCAACTATGTTGGGGTCGGCTTCCAGTCTAACCGGATGCAACTGAGTACCGGTATTTTATATGGAGTGACTGCCTATCCTTCAGGTCCTCCTCTTTTGCATACATACTTAAATATTCTCGAACTATCGCCGTCTCACATGGTGTGAGATGATGATAGTTCGAAAATGTTTACCATGCTTCCAGTATACAGGAAGGCAGGGGGACATCGACACGCAGACTGTAACCATGAATTCAGCACATTCTAGACACCTACACATTTTTTGTCGGTTGTTAAAAAAAAATCTGCCTTTTCATAGAAAAGTGCAATAGGTACTATAACAGTCAGAAGTCGACTAGCAATCTCACAAAACTATGGCATAAGAATATTAGTTGTACTTATGACCTTCTTCTATAAGAACGTTTGACAACACTACACATTGGCAACTTGTTGCCCGCTTATGATTGTTATTACAAATTTCAATAAGTTAAGTGAGCGTTACGGTGGCCAAAGTAGTTAGCATTGTGCCTCGCATGGCGAACGTTCGGGTTCGAGTCTCACATCAAACATGAAAAATATTTTTTAAGTATTACAATCATATGAAATCAGAATACCGAGTTTCTAACAAATATTTTAAATATTCCACAACTAAACGAATATTCTTTCGTTTTACAATTATAATCTTAGCGTCGTTATTAAAATATGAGGGTAGATTTGAAACAAAGTGATAAGTTCACTTTGTAAATCTACCCTCATATTTTAACTACTTTACTAGTTTACCTAAATTATTCCACTATTCGCTATTGTTGGTTGGTGAACATAGTTACGAACGTTTGTGTTATCTTGTTGTTGCTATTTTAGTATTCTTCTGAATTCAATATGCAGGCTAATATTAGTATTGAAGCCAAGGCAAATATTGTGGCCCTATAATAACATAAATAAGTGTAAAGGATTTATTTTGTATAAAAAATATTACAATGTTACCATATATCAAAATTTGTTTCATTTATTATCATATTATAATAATAAATTACCTTTATTGTAATATCTATTTGTTCAAAGTAATTTACTAAAATAAATTACTAAAACATACAAATAATAATAATTATAAAAAACATCAAAAAAAACTGGCCCAACTAGGACTCGAACCTACACCTATCCCGTTCACATTAGCGAGTGCAGCCTCGTTACCGATCTAGCTAATGTTAACTTATATTCACTTGTTGAAATTTTGCATTACTATGAAAAAAATAATCAGACTGCGATAAAGAAACAAGTTACTGATATTGTCATCCTTGTCTAGCATTGACCACATCTATGACTACTCGCAGCGCGATGCTACACGACATGTTAGTTTGTAAGCGTTGGAACATCACTCACACGGATAAAAATGCGTATGTGTGTATAGGCGCCGCTGCCCGTATAGCGCAGGCGATAATGGTCATTGCGGTGTAAGTGGACTTCTGGCCGTGACTGTACAGTCAACAAAAGAGATAAGTATGCAGGGTAGTCGGATATAGTTGAATTTTTGTAAGAAACCGATGGATGTTCTCGAATAAAAATTAATTTTATTAATAGAAAACAAACAGCTCATTTATCAAATTAAATTTCAGTCGACAACATCCATCGGTTTCTTACTAAATTTCAACTATATCCGACGATCCTGCATACTTGTCTCTTTTGTTGACTGTACCTACGCGGTCAAAATGTACTGAACAGCTATTTTTTGTTTAATACCCGACGAAAAATTTCAACGCAGCAGGGGGTTCAGAATCATGTGCGGCGACGCGACGTCCCTGCCGATGCATAGCCGCATAGGTGTTGCATATCTATACCGATTCTCTGTATATGTGGGTAATATTTACCACGCATTGCTATTAAGAGACGAGCGTGTCGCGAGTGTGGAAAAAGGAAAGGGAAGGGAGGGAGGCTTTTGCCCTACATTGGGACAACACAGGCTGATTTATTTATTATTGTTACTGTCGTAAAAACCAATGGCAATGAGTCTTACTTCATACTTAAGTGATAGGATTGTGAGAGTTGATGTTAACAAAAACAGATCATCCGAATTTGTAGTAAGAATGGGGGTCCCCCAGGGCTCAATTCTTGGGCCATCGTACGTGTGAGTGCTATTACACAATTCCATACGAATGTGCTACTCGCCACAGACAACTTTTCTGTGGTTTTTATGACGTTGGAAAGTGTGGGCCGTAGTGAGTTAGGTGTGAGAGAATTATTAGGCTTTGCTACTTGTAACCGTGGAAGTACCTATACCTACCTACATATTTTAGATTATCATACAAAACGTTCCTTCAGTTTATTTTTATCTCATGAGAAATATTTTTGAATTATTTCTAACATTTATTTTTTTAATGCTGAGAAAGTTATCGAACTAACTAAGAAAGTGAAATTATGTCAATTAAATAGGTATACTGTAAATATGTACCTAATTTTTTTTTATAAATAAACGATTATATTTCACTTCAGCTGATGCTGGATGAAGAAATACTTCAGAATCAAAGTGATATCCTGAACCTTTTCCATGATGAAGACGAGGAATTCGAGTTTGATATAATAAATATTGATACTGACCTTTTGAGGGTCCCCGAGTTGGTAATATATGACCCCCTTGAAGCCGGGTAAGATGTCACTTCACCTACTAGTTATCTGTCAAAATCTATAAATGTATATAGGTACTAATAATAATGCTGAAGAGTTTGTTTGTTTGTTTGAACGCGCGAATCTCTGAAACTAACAGTCGGATTTGAAAAAAAGTCAGAACGAAAGCGAAAACGAAGTAATACCTCGGGCTGGCGATGCGATGCGACGGGGTGGAAGTAGCAGGGAGAAACTAGTATTTTATAATTTAGCTACAGAGTACATAATCCGCATACAAAAACAGACAGGCTCTCTTTCCATCAGTTTTTACATACGAAATCAACGGTAGTACTTATTTAAAAAATTCCGTAATCTAATAACCAACTTTCGTTGCATACATGCATTTTTAAGGTTCCGTACCTCAAAAGGAAAAAACGGAACCCTTATGGATCACTTTGTTGTCCGCTTGTCTGTCTGTCACGACCCTTTATCTAGTATCGAGTTGTAATTAAAACCATATATATACTTCTCGTTGACCTAGAACCATGAAATTTGGCAAGAAGCAAGGTCATGTAGCACAAGTAAAGGAAAAAAATTTGAAAACCGTAAATTTGTAGTTGCGTTAAAAAAAAAACCCGTGATCCCGTTTACAGTATCTACAAATTTGTACGGAACCCTCGGTGCGCGAGTCCGACTCGCACTTGACCGGTTTTTTTAACTTTCACAGTCCTGCTGACAGTGTCCTGAAGATGATAGACGGAAGTGGACGGGGAGAAACATCAGTTCCGGAAAAAAAACCGGAAAAACCGAAAAAATTCGGTACGTCTACTTCGCTCTTTGAGGAAGAAGGAAATAATCGTAACTGGTTTGCGTTTCGAATTCCTAAAAGAAAATCGACTGTAGCGCGTAGCACGGTGAGCTACGCCGTAGCTATACGCGTAGCTCACCGTGCTACGCGCTACAGTCGATTTTCTTTTAGGAATTCGAAACGCAAACCAGTTACGATTATTTCGTATTTTGTCGATTGTTTCGAGCATAGCTATGGCGTAGCTCGACACGGAATTTGATGACAGATCAAACCGTTGTATTTATAACTAAAACTTAGTATTGTAGTCCTAGCACAAAAACGCAAAGTAAACGTAACGTTAATTCGACCAATTTTTTATTGGAAATATTCGTTTCGCACATAACATTTATTTAGTTTTGAAGACTTTATTTACAACAAATGACAAATGCGCGCACTAACTGGATAGGTCCACTCAAATCTTTGTGGTCCTTAAAATAGTCGTTGAATGATCGCTCTTAGCGATAAGACCGCCCATTGTGTCTCCCTTTGTACAGTTTCTATATTTATGTCTATAATTTATATGGTGTACATAAATAAAGAGTATTCTAATCTATTCTATTCTAAAATACCATCGCCGACATTAATCTGCATGGTCCTCACATAACTTGACCAAGATAATGTCTGGACTTTAAAAGAGACTGTGATCTCTGAGTTTGTTTCGGTCTATCTTCTCACAGTAGTCGGATAGGAACTCATCTGGTTTCAAAACAAGTTATTTTTGACGTGTAAAAGTGTTTTTCTATCTATGGACGATACTAAATGTGTTCGTCGCATAAATTGAAATCAAAATGCAATAGGATAGTAATTGTAGGTATACATCCGAGTCGAATCGAATACGTTTACAAATTAGTGCGTTCGTACCAGGCCTACCGATCTGTGTAACCGAACACTTTGGGCCCTCTGTCAGCTATAGAAAGGCAGTGATCAACCACGTTGGCCGCCATGGCGAGCCAAGTTTACAGTCACGAGCAAAAGTATGTATACACTTGGCTTTATTCAAAGGCGATTTTCTCCTTTATTTTTAAATGAAATTTTATAGTAGTAGGAACATAGTATTTTCGAGCCCATAGGTATATGTAAAGTGTCGTATTTCAACGTTACATTCGTTATGTCGTGAAAAAATCCAAGCCAAGTGTTGACATATTGGTGATCGTGACTGTACATAAAAATACAAATTTTTCAAATTGCAGCCAACACTGCCACAATTTTCGAAATGCCGGAGCCTGCACGATATTCAGGAACGCCGAATGCCTTTATTCTTGAGTTGTTCGCCATTCACCCCAATTACGACGAGAGGTAAGAGCTTATCTATCTACTGATGAAAAAGTGTGTAATAAAATAGATACGAAGTCAAAACTGCACGATGAATATTGTGTGATGCCAAAAATACTTATAGTTTTTAGAATTTTGGTCCGTTTGTCTGGATATATGTTCCGGACTGGCGCAAAAACGGCTGAGGAGATTTGGAAGAAATTTGGCACACAGATATTTTATAACCAGGATTAACACATAACACACTTTTAATCCCGGCCGGTACCTATGTAGCACGTCCCCGTGGGATATTTTCCAACATCCACGCGGGCGCAACCGCGGACAAAAGCTAGTTCTTGAATAGTTTACATTTTTTTATGATCTTTCAGGTATGGGTTTGATATGCTGCAAGTGGCATTCGAGTTGTTTCCAGATAGAGATTATTGTGTCGTGTGTCTTCCTACCAACCAGCCTGCGTTTCCGTTGTTAGAGCATTTCACGGTTGGTATAACATGGTGAACTGAACTTAAAGTCTATTCAAAATCTTGTTTCCAATTGATGTTATTTCCACCTACACGAATTTCAACTTTATTGTTAGTGTAAATTAAGTTGATTTTAGAAAGGACTAGTATTATTGTAGAAGTCTTAAAATGTTTGAATCGATAAGGCAAACTGAGCATTATGTGTGCGTTTTAAAGTGGTTTTTCCAATAATCTATATTTGTTTCCATGTTTGGAGACTAAATCGCGAACGCAGTTTAGTGTATTGGAGTACTCTCAAAACGGTGAAGGAAAACATCGTGAGGAAACCGCCATGTCCTAGAACCAAAAATTTTGAAGACATTTGTGACATCTACAAACCCGCAATTGGAACGCGTTGTGGGTTGCGGTCCACTCCCTCTCATCGAGAGTAGGCCTGTGTCACAGACTGTAGTGGGAACATTATAGGCTGATTATGAATTTTAAATATTTCAGTTGGTGACTCCATATGGTTGCAAAAAGAGGTATATAAACGAGTCGTTATATGTGGCGCACGTAAATTCAATTCGAGGGTAAATATTACAACATCATCAAGTTTTTGAGTATTGGATATTTTAGGGTAACACTCTAATCTAAAGGCTAGCGCATATTTGGGCATATCCTCCCAAGTAATTTTAGTACATCTTGCCTAAACCCACACTACATTACTACTGGCGGGTCGAAAGACTAAAACGAAACCCTTATAATGCCGTCATGTCCGTCTGTCCATCCGTTCGTCTGTCCGTCTGTCTGTCCATTAGTTCGTCCGTACGTCCGTCTGTCCGTCCTTCCGTATGTTGCTAAACAATGTGTTATGTGTTAGTGTAATTACGAAAAAAATAATAAGGGATGGCTCTCTCCATAAATGTCATGTAACCGAGAAGTTAAAGTTACTTCATAATTTTGAGTTCATTTCTTTTTGAAGTCGGTTTAATTTTTTTAAATTACTTTTTATTTGGTAATTTTTAGTTGTTGCACTAGAATTTGACCAAGGTTTTGAGATGTTTTCGCTTTGACACTACACCCGTAGCTCGTATCAATAAGCCAGGCCGTCACACTTTCACGTCTTAGTCCATATCTTGAAAATTACTGAATCGAATTTGATGAAACTTGCACTGTTCCCTAAGTTGAAGTAAATGTAAGCCAATAAAAAAAGAATGGTCACGATCCGATTAATAGTTACGGAGATATGCGTGGACAAACATACATACATACATACGTCTATAAAATTTTGTATATTTGTTTGGAAGCCTTATTAGATTGTCATATGTGAATATAATGCAATTCCAATAATATTACATACATACGTATCGAATTGATAACCTCCTTTTTTTTGAAGTCGGTAAAAAAAAAAAACAATGCACGTAGGAGCGTGGGATATCGTTACATTACAACCCATAATTAAACAGATTATGATGTGTGCGATTTTTTAATTCAAGTAAATAGCTTTTGACTTATAGTTCTTCAGTTTTTTCGACAAATACATACTTTATTTTTGCGATCCATGAAATCAATACTGTGTTTGCATACCGCGTTATTCATGCCAACCACGGAAGCTTTCAGTGTGCATTCCTCTCAAGGATTTGTCTACTCAACGTGGACTTTATTTACAGCCGAATGTCAGTTCGTCCTGGTGAAGCGTATGACTTGACACCTCTGAGGGACGTGTTAGAGAATGCACCGCGCAAAGACAAGTTACTGGACCTGTTTCAAACCACTCTGTCGACAAAAGCGCTGCAGTCCTTCACTCTGCTCAGTGAGAACCAACCTGTTGGCGTCGTTGTTATAGGGTTAGTGTTGCCACGATACTCCACCATCTTGGAAACCTGTTTTGAATGCTTTTAAGTGGCAAGCTTTTGGCCAACCTGATGGTGGGTCAAAGTCGAGACGAGCCTACTTCCATATAACTACTGCTAATCACGACATATTATATACATATATGCATGGAATTTGACGTGAAAATGCACGTTGAACAGGTGTCTATGTTTTTGTGATATAACCCACAATGTAACTTCACATTTGTATTCCCTGCAGGACCACATGCAAGTTGTTCTATATGGTTCGTCTACATTTCGCCAATAATTTTATAAGCCCTATGTTAATCTAGGTACAGACGCCAGCACATCAAGCTACCCGAAACTGTCAAATTTTCCCAATCAATTTTGAAGCTTATGCTTTAGCGGTAAAGTTGAAAATCTATTAAAGAAATTTGACAGATTGTAGTAGCTTGATGTGCTGGCGTCTGTAGCACGCTGTTTAATTAATAAATTATATTTATTCCAGTCCGTTAGACAACGGGGCATCTATACGAACACACTACGACTTGGAACCGGAGCCACGTAACCCAGGCACCGACGCAGCGGTAAGGGTCTTATGACATTTAAAATATCTAATGTGGTCTACATTCTGCCTAAATGGCTGCCTGATTTACAATATCTATGCAGCCGTTAATAATGCATACAGAGTTTTAGAAATCGATGTGCCATATGAACACCCAGGTATCTACTGCACCGCGAAACCGTAGTAGTTCCGCCATGATTTGTCCGTTGCACGACAAGCTGGGCATCCTAAATAAGGTGAGGCGATACTTCACTTCAAGACAGCTTTTAAGTCTGTACAAAGCACAGGTCCGTTCCTGTATGGAGTATTGCAGCCACTTGTGGGATGGCTCAGCAAAATACCAGCTTGCTGCACTTGACTCGGTGAAACGCAGTGCTAAAAGCCTCATGGGCGACGACACGTTGGTAGCTACGCTTCACAGCCTAGCTCATCGGCGTAATGTTGCTTGCCTGTCGGTCTTCTACAGACTGTACTTCGGAGAGTGTGCGCAGGAGCTCCACGACCTGATCCCACCATCGCCCTTTTACCACCGGACAACCAGACGTACTGCAGCGTAACATCCGCACTTGGTTGATATCCCCACGAGTCGTACTCAGCGCTTCTTCTCCACTTTTATTATGCGCTCAGCCAAGGTGTGGAACTCTCAGTTTAGGGTAAGGCATACATATCCGAGAGATATCTCTCGGATATCTATGCCTTACCCTAAACTGTTCCGTCTTGTTTATTATTTTATTAACATTACGTATTGCCAACATTTTGGTGCAGAGCCCTCATTTATAACACTAGGTTCATAATTAAGAGATTTAATTGATTCCTCTATCTATTTTTATTTTTTATTATAGATATTAGCTGGTGTACTCTCTCCTGCATTTGAGCCTCACGCCCGATGGTTTTTGAGGGAGCTATTACGACTTACACAATATTTTACTCTCTTCTGGATTAGTAAGCTGTACGCTAAAGGTGATGCGGTACGTTCAACATGCTTATAGTGTGATGGGAACCATCATTATCCTTCATTTTATTAGTGGAAAAATAAGTAATATTGTACTTGCAAATAGATTGCCCTATAGTATGAATTGAATGTCTTCGGACACTTAACATAATCTAACGCATGATAGAGCTCGCGAAATGCTATTGGAGTTTTCTATGATCTCTCCAAAGCCTTTGATTGCATGCACTATGACATGCTTTTGCGTAAACTACGTCATTACGGTGTCCATAATGATGCTCACAGCATAATAAATTCTTATTTATATACAGGGTGATTGGAAGATGGGTGCAAAGCTTTAAGGCGAAGATAGTACAGACAATTTAGAACCATTTAAGCCATGGTTGTCTTAGACGAAGTCTTACTACTTTTTTTTTACCAATTTCTTAAGATTTTTTTCAATAATTCCTAAAGTTTTAACTAAACTATTTATTTATGGCCAAATTGAATGATAAACGAATTCATTTTTATTGTATTTAATTAAAGTAATGTGTAAGCAATCTAGCGAAACATGTTTTAGGCCTCTGTGTCGTTAGACATTTTTTTTACAGATATTTAAAGTTCATAACAAATTTTAAAATTTATAAATACTTTTTGTAAACCTTATTTTAAAAATCACGGAGCGTGCTTTTTTTGTTCAAACCTTTTTGAAAACATGCTTGATAATCGCTCTTTCTTTTGAGGTAACATTTACGCAGATATCTTACAAATTATTGAAATTATGACCTAAAAACCAATTTAAGGGAGAAATTTTAAATTTTAGGCAGTCTAAATAAAACAACATTTGAATTAAATTTATTTATGTTTCATGGTCAAAATGTTGTCCGTGATTCCTAATACAAGCACGGCTCCGTCTTCTCACTTCTATTGTTGTTATTTTCAACATCATATCTCCAGCTTCATTGTTTCAAACTCTGAATTCATTCTCTCTGTCAGTTCTTCTCTCGTGTTTATTTCAACATTCGTATACACCAGCTCCTTGGCCCGGCCCCACACGAAAAAGTCCAGCAGGGTCAGATCTGGTGAGCGAGCGGGCGAAGGGATGGGTCCATCTCTGCCAATCCAGCTGTCAGGAAAGCAATTATTTAAGTGTTCCCCATGTGTTGTGTGGGTTATGAAAGTTTGTAATGCCCTCCCTAGAAAATTTGCTTTCATCCGTCCACAAGATTGATTTCAAATTAAAGTTTTCTAGGGAGGGCATTAAAAACTTTCATAACCTTCATGAATGGGCCGCCAAAGACAACAATCCACATTTTAAGAAGCAGGTCTGTGTCGTTTCAGAGGAAATTCTGGAGGCTGGAGTAATTTGCGGGACGTTGATTGGGAGACTTTCAATGGTGAAAATGATTTGCACTTTCTACAAGTGGATTTACCAGAGCTGATAGAGGAAACCGGTGTCCCGATATTCGCAAGAGACAGTACAGTCATCTTTCAGCAAGACGGCTGTCCAACGCATTGGATGTTAAATGTAAGGGAACACATAAATAATTGTTTTCCTGACAGCTGGATTGGCAGAGATGGACCCATCCCTTGGCCCGCTCGCTCACCAGATCTGACCCTGCTGGACTTTTTCGTGTGGGGCTGGGCCAAGGAGCTAGTGTATACGAATGTTGAAATAAACACGAGAGAAGAACTGATAGAGAGAATGAATTCAGAGTTTGAAACAATGAAGCTGGAGATGATGTTGAAAATAACAACAACAGAAGTGAGAAGACGGAGCCGTGCTTGTATTAGGAATCACGGACAACATTTTGACCATGAAACATAAATAAATTTAATTCAAATGTTGTTTTATTTAGACTGCCTAAAATTTAAAATTTCTCCCTTAAATTGGTTTTTAGGTCCTAATTTCAATAATTTGTAAGATATCTGCGTAAATGTTACCTCAAAAGAAAGAGCGATTATCAAGCATGTTTTCAAAAAGGTTTGAACAAAAAAAGCACGCTTCGTGATTTTTAAAATAAGGTTTACAAAAAGTATTTATAAATTTTAAAATTTGTTATGAACTTTAAATATCTGTAAAAAAAATGTCTAACGACACAGAGGCCTAAAACATGTTTTGCTAGATTGCTTACACATTACTTTAATTAAATACAATAAAAATGAATTCGTTTATCATTCAATTTGGCCATAAATAAGTAGTTTAGTTAAAACTTTGGGAATTTTCGAAAAAAATCTTAAGAAATTGGTAAAAAAAAAGTGGTAAGACTTCGTCTAAGACAACCATGGCTTAAATGGTTCTGAATTGCCTGTACTATCTTCGCCTTAAAGCTTTGCACCCATCTTCCAATCACCCTGTATAAGGTTCCACGGTGTTGATGGTTTGAAATCTTCCGGGCTGCCAGTTCAGTTAGGTGTACCTCAAGGCTAAATACTGGATCCATTCTTGTTCGTTTATATCAACGACTTACAATTATTAGGTATATGTGACGTTATACTATTCGAAGATACCTATCTTATTTTGTTGCGCTACTTCTTCCCAGGGTGGTGAAATACGGGCGTTTTGGGGGACTGTTTTATGTAATTTTAACGTTCGAAAAGTGCTGATTCTCAGACTAAATTTAATAAATGACTTGATTTTGAGACATATTCCATAGGACACAGTTCAAAAAAAAATGTTTAACTCTTATAGAGTCCATCTCGTAATTTGATGTCGCTGGCTAGTCACATGACTCCAGTTCACCCACGGGTCTCATTACCCAATATTAGTGGAAACAAAGAGCTGGAAAGAGTATATCAAAATCTGTAAGTTGTTTTTTTTTGTTTTCTCTTTTTATTTATATACTACATTTTGATGCACAGAATAAACAGGAACACTTTTTTTCATGGGGAATGACGGGCGTTAAATGGAACAATTTAAATTGACATTGCGTAGTAGAAAGGGACTATAAATAGGTACCTTTTAATGACAGAATAATTGTCCCTGTTCAAAGTTCGACTTTGTTGTATCCACAATAAAGTATCGTGCCTTAGTAACGGCCGCTCATTGTGTAGGTATTTATTAGTGCCTACTGCCTTCATTAGTACTAATAATCAGTAGCGAAGGGTCAATTTTTGTAAGAGGTAAGCCGGAGTAGATTTTTTTATATGATTATATTATTTGTCTATAGAATATTGACTGTGCCATTTTTCAAAGGGAAGCCGGTAGGAATCGAGTTGTATGGAACCTTCGCCACTGCTAATAATAGGTACATTAGTAAAGACGACCGCTTTGATCTTGAGCTGACCTCCCATAGTAGATACGGAGTTTCTATAGAATACGAGGCCAGCTTATACTGGTTATGGTATGGTCACCAAAGGAGATAAGTAACCAAGGTCGTCGGATATAGTTGAATTTTAGTAAAAAAACCCATGGATGTTTTCGGATCAAATTTAATTTAATTAATAGAAAATAAACAGTTCATTTATCAAATGAAATCCATTCGACAACATCCATTGGTTTTTTACTAAACTTCAACTATATTCGACGACCATGGTTACTTATCTCTTTTGGTGACTGTACCCCTGACGCGCAGTTTACTGTACTGATACGCTTCTAAATCACGATCTACACGATTTGAAACCAGTCTACAAACCAAGGTGACCTTGAAGTTGTTGTTGCGAGATGCCTGCTACACGGTTTAAAACCAACATCTTCTTCTGCCACTGGTTTGCAACGCAGGCCTTTCGACCAAGGACGTTTAAAGGTCATACGAATTTGGTTTCAAACCACTGTCTACACTGTTTTAAACTTAGGTTTGAAACCACCGTTTTAAACCGTGTAAATCGTGTTTAAACCTCGGTATTTATTAACCTATTAGCTTACAAACATTTTAATATCACAGAGGCTGTCCATTTGCGTTGTGGGTATGCGAGCGGCCCTTGACCAGTTTGCCCAAGGTCAACGTTAACACCGGTATCGTTGTTGTGGGCGCTAGTCGTACGGGACTCGCGTTCCTTGAGACTTTATTCCTGGGGTAAGTGTGAACCTTTATCATAGTATAATACTAGCGACTTTAAAAGGTATCATGAATTCGGATTTGATATAGGAAAGAATTTGAAAACTGACGAAGATGTAAAACACTTGACTGTACTTAGAAAAGGGCGTCCATTCCATATATACAAATTTACTTTGACTAAAACAGAAGGGCTGTTTGTTGAGGGGTTGAGGCATATAGTCCAACTATAAAAGTTGGTCACTGTGATGTAACTGAAGACAATGTTTATTTTCTTTCTCCAGAATAAGCTTATATTACCTACTTGTTTATTTTGTTTACCTACTTGTATGAATCAATTTATTTAAATTATTTTAGTTTATTATTGACATACTCATCAATATGTCTTTTTATGAGTTTTATTGCATTATGTGATTAGCTAGCGAGCACGACTATTGATTATGACATGTTATTCTTGTCTGAGTAACCGGTTGCAAGTTCGTGATGCTCCCTAGATGTCGCTGTTTGCGGTAGCGTCGGGGGTCGGGTTGCCTTCTTCCCTCAAATATAGAAAGAAAGAAAATACATTTATTTAGCACAGACTTAAAGACACACAATACACCAGATAGTCAGATATTAGTGGTACTTCATCAGATAAAAAAAATGTATTAATTAGAAAAAGTCCGATGTAAGAAATTAGCAGGAATGTGTGCCTCATGGCTGCGCCAAAAAGGCCCAATTCAGCAAGAAATTCTTCGATACGAGTCAGAACAAAAACCTGTTTTAATTTATACGATGCCTGGCTTCCATGCTCCAACAAATTGTCATAATAATTTAATATTAATCCGTGCACTGTAATGTCATCGCACAATACGCTGCAAGCAGCCGAGCGCGGCGGACTATTTTCGAAATATGGCGAGATTGGTAATGGTCAGCGGGATTGCCGGGGTCAGCGGGATTGTCCGAAAGGGTTACCGCTGGCCCGGAACAGGAAGGAACACGGGTGGGTTTTAGTCAGTAAGAGTCTGACACTCCCTTCCACACACCCAAAGCGGGAGGGGCCATTTGACGATTTCCCACCCAAAAAAAAAGGAGGTAATAATGGATGATCTTTGCGATATGCTCATTGTGGTACAACACCTTTCTAGTTCTTTCATACTTCCACAGGCCATCGTCCCAGTACTTAACGTTCAGCAACGTGACCCTTATCTCGGAGCATGGCGTCCCGGACGTGGGTGACTGTCTGAAGGCAGCGGATATATGCGTGCCGAAAGATGGTCGGTATACCGACCGGTACCTCAAGTGCATGCCGTTCTACTATTATTTGGATATCATTACAGCTGTTATGGTTAAAATTGACAGGTGATTTATATCCATATCTTAAAAGTCCTACAAGGATCTTTTCGCGCTCGAATGACGTTCGTTTTGGTTTACACTTTGTGAGCTTGTTTTGAGAAATGTATATTGAAAAACTGGCCAAGTGCGAGTCGGACTCGCATACGAAGGGTTCCGTACCACAAGGCAAAAACACCGAAAAAAAACGTTTGTTGTTTTATTTTATTTTAATTTTATTATTTATTATTAAAGTAAAAATACAACTGAGTATTTTGTGAATATTTCAAGTGCCTACCTGTTGCCATTATTGATATCGAGCAAAAAAAGGGCAAAAAATCGCACTTGTTGTATGGAAGCCCTTAAATATTTATTTTATTTTTAGTATTTGTTAATAAGGCGACAACAGAAATACATAATTTGTGAAAATTTCAACTGTCTAGCTATCGCGGTTCTTGAGATACAGCCTGGTGGAAGATAGAAGGACGGACGGACAGACAGCGAAGTCTGAGAGCCTGTCCAGATGAGGCGTTTTACGCGCGAGCGGACTCGCGCGTTTCATTTTATATTGCGTGCAGATAGCACGCTTTACGTGCGTTCCTTTGTAGCTCTAGTATCTCGGGAACGCGCGAGTGTCTACGCGCGAATCGACTCGCGCATAAAACGCCTCATCTGGACAGGCTCTTAGTAATAGGGTCCCGTTTTTACCCTTTGGGTACGGAACCCTAAAAATGAACTGATTTTGGCCACGCGTCAAAAGATCCCTGTAGAGCTATACGCAAGTTAGATTTTCATATTGAAAGCATGCGGAAGTTGTAGGACGAAAATGTTTTAAGGATTTTGGATAATTACTTCTTTAACCTGCTATAAGTCACAGCTGGATTCTGTCTCTTGTTTCTGTCTATATTACAGCCTTTTAAAAACCAGCTCTAATTTTAGAACATGACCTAAGAGTAATTTGCTTCCATTGCCGCAGTAAGTCATCCTGCTGCAGGCTTTTAAACGTGTGCTGTGTGCTATAATTATTTTCATCTCTCATGGTTTCTCTTTCTGCCGTGGATGCCTTCTTTTCGTCTAGTAACCTGCATTTATTTCTCTTAAAAAACACATGCACATGGAATTGGCTGTGTATATCCGATCATTGTAGAAATGTAAGATTTTTGTATGTATGTATCCGAATTGATAGAATGTGGCAACATAGGAATGAAAGGAGAGAACCAATGAATTGCAAAAAAAACTTTTTACAAAAAAAAAAACCGACTTCCAAAAAATACACTACAAATTGAAAAATAATTTGTTTGAAGTCGGTTAAAAAGAAAAGACCTTGCTCGTTTATAATATTATAAAATTTATATTTATTGTGCTGGTCCTGGTTAATAAAGTATACTTATTTAGTATTCAAACTGTTGCTTTATTTTTTTTATTTATTTATTTAATTTTTGTTATTATCTAATTTAATTTAATTTTTGTTATTTATCTAATTTAATTTAATTCTTCTATTTTCTATTAATTTAATTTATTTATTTATTTTTGTTTTTAAGTGTAATTATTGCTTCTGACATTGTATGCCTAAAATTGTATTGTAATTGAGTCTATGTTACTTGATCAATAATAAAATAATAATAATAATTTATCTACGAATCCTATACGCATGTCGGGCATGTATAGTCCTATCATTTTTTTACACATAAAATACCTACTTATTATCTTAATTTCTTTGCAGACAGAGAAAATGCGTTCATTTAAAAGGTGGCGGTTATAAGTTCTACGACGAACTGGTGTTGACCTGCGGCGAACAGTTCCAACATCCGGACTATTTGAAGGAATCCCTTGCAGTTGTTAAAGAAGTTGCGTATGTGAAGATTTATTGAGGCGAAAGCGCCAGGGTAGCCCGCGAAATTCATTTTTTTTACGTTTTTTGCAATTTGCTGGTCAATATTAAGTTGTAAGATTTCTTTAATAGATTTTCGACTTTATTGCTAAAGCATAAGGTTCAAGATTGATTGGGAAAATCTGACAGTTTCGGGTAGGTTGACCTGCTGGCGTCTGTACGTTGATTAAAATATGATTCGCGGCCGTAACAAATATTATGTATTTACAGAATTATAATCATTAAAGTCATAACACAACTCTCTAAGACCAAGTAATCCCCAAGAATGACTATTTCATGAAATCTTGACATTTGGGGATTATACTAACTTAACAAGTTGTATTACTGATTGTAGGTAATGATAATAATTCTGTAAATACATAAGTATTTGTTACGACCGCGAATCATATTTTAATCAACGTACAACACAATACTGACCAGCAAATTGCAAAAAACGTAAAAGAAATTGAATTTCGCGGGTTACCTTAGCGCTTCCCCCTTAAGAAAACAAATAAATAGATCTACTATTTATATCTACTGGTACAACTATAGAAGGATCTTTTGGCGCGTGGCAAAAGACGGAACTAACTCCGCCCACTTGTTTTTTCCATACATAACATAATCAGCCTATTATGTTCCCACTGCTGGGACACAGACCTCCTCTCGGTGAGAGGGAGGACCGTAATCCACCACGCAGGCCTAGTGCGTGTTGGGAGATGTCACATGCTTTCGATTTTTTTTCAATACATTTTCACAAATGTTTACCTTACAACGATGCCCTTGTCCACTTGTGTGTTGCGTGCACTGACTGGACAGGTCCTCTCAATCTGTGTGGTTCTTTCGTCAAAAGACCACCTCAGACATCGATCTACATGGTCTTCATATAACCTGACCAAGATTATGTCTGGACTTTAAAAGAGACTGTGACCTCTGAGTTAGAGAGAAGAAAGGCCGAAACATCGGCCTTTCTTCTCAGAGTAGTCAGATAGGAAACGCCGACTACATCTAGTTTAAAAAAAAAACATGATTGACGTGTAAAAGTGTTTGTACAAACCTACTTAAAAATAAAATCATTTCATTTCATTTCAAAATCATTTCATTTCATTTCCAGCGGGGCAATTGCGTAATACATTATTAATCGGAATCGGTTTCATTTTCACAGTTCAACAACATTCATTGTTATTTACGTGTTGAGCAGAAAAAAGAAATCGAACTTATGAAGCAATGGATTAGCAATTTGCTTTAAAATGATTCAGATTCCGACTGATAGTGTGTTACGCAATTAGGGTGCTGACCTGTGACCTCCCTTGTCAAGAGCCAAAAGATTTCTGTATCACTATAGTATTTTTATCTCACGAACCGATGTGCGCTTTACTTGTGGTTACCACGCTGTGAATGTGTGTGCAGGAGCTCTCAGTACCGTCAGAGACAATGGCGAAGTCGGAGGCGTGTGTGTGTTATGTGCTAATGCTACTCGTCTAGAGCAGTGGTGGCCAAGTGGTGACGGCCGCGACTTAGGTACGAGTTGTAGGTCGTACCATCGTAGGTTCGAACCCAGACAGGCGCTTTACTTTGTGTAACTTATATCATCACCACTGCTCTCAAAACGGTGAAGGAAAACATCGTGAGGAAACCGGCATGTCCTAGAACCAAAAATTCGAAGATAAGTGACATCTACAAACCCGCACTGGGCCCGCGTGGTGGATTACGGCCCACTCCCTCTCACAGAGAGGAGGCCTGTGTCCCAGCAGTGGGAACATTATAGGCTGATTATGTATGTTATGTATGCTACTCGTCTCGCATGCACTCATTCAAAGCGTGTCTGTACATATTGTTACCATAAGTAAAGCGCATGTCGCTATATAAGATAAAAATACTTTAGTAGAAGATAAGTAGAAGCCACTCCAAGCGGTGCGATGCCACACCAAATTCGTGTTGTTAAATGTTGAAAATAAGAAACTGCCCGCTCCATTATGGGTTGCATGAAAGAAAACGATAGAAAGTCAGAAAGTCTGATAACCAGTCTTACCAAGGGGTTTGGTATTACCCAGTAACTGGGTTGTGGAGGTCAGATAGGCAGTCGCTCCATGTAAAATACTGATATTCAGCTGCATCCGGTTAGACAACATAGTTGGAAAAGGCTACGCAGATGATGATGATGATGGGGTTGCATGAAAGAAACTAGCTTCACATTTTTCTGACTGACCTACTTCTTGACAATTCCAAAGTCCCTGTAAAATGGTTTAATTGAAATAAATGCTTTGAGTTTGAGTTTGAAATTGCTTACCGATTGACAGAGTTAATGATGCTCTACAATGCCAAGTTTTTTCTAAAAAGCGATATGCTATCATTTGAATGGCTAGGCTTTACCTATCAGCCTGGAAGCTGATGGGCTATTGACTCTGAAAAACATTTTTGTTTGTTTGTAGGTAACTCTTAATTTTCTTTGTTTTGTTTAGAAAAGGCAAACCCTGCGAAAGATTACTGTTGGATGATCTTGCGCACATACCGGATACTGTCCCAATACCTCCCGAGATGCCTGAGAATGTTTTTCTGATCAGCTCTCTGTACGAAGCCAATCTTTGTTTAAGAAGATTTATGCGCATGATCAATGAAGCTCGTTAGTAGAAGTGCTTTTTAAAAATTCTGATTTTCAAAAAAAGAAAAAATCCTTCTGTGCTTCCCTTGCTGAGGCGTGTTTGGATTTTTTAGCGCATGGTATTCGATTTTTTTAAAATTAACCTAAAAACTGCATTCTTTAAAAAATACAAGCAGTTTTGGAAACAGCAAGATTAGTTTGTAGCATAATCAGTCTATAATGTTCTCTCTACGAGAGGTAGCGGGCTCTAATCTACCACGCGGGCCCAGTGCGGGTTGGTAGATGTCACATGTCTTCGAATTTTGTTTCTAGGTCCAACCGGTTTTTTAACGATGTTTCCGTACAATCTTTTTAGAGCAGTGGCGATTAGATTATTTACACAAAGTAAAGCGCCTGCCTATTACACAATAGGCAGGTGCTCAGGCGCAGACTCCTGGGCACAAATCCACACTCCGGGCTGCTAATGAGATATTCTAGATGGTAAAATCCAATAACACTTTGCCCGATTCGGGAATCGAACCCAGAACCTCATGTATAGCAGTAGCGCTTGCGACCACGGAGGCAGGACAAAATGTTAAATGGATTTTTATATTTATGCAGGAGACTCGTTAGTTTTGAGCAAAAATAACCAAGTGATTGTATACGGTGACCATATTGAAGCGTACAGCTGTATTGCGGCACTGTTGGAACTGGGTCTGGCGCCGGAGATGATTGCCTTCGTCGAGCCGTTCCCTTCGGTGGAGGATCCGGCCCCTCTGAGGGTCAACTGCTTCAATGATGAGACGGTATGTGTTATAAAGGCTTTTTTTTGGGTGGTGGAAAATCATCAAATGAACCCCCCTCCCGCTCTGGGTGGAGCGGAAGGGAGTGTCAGACTCTTACTGACTAAAACCCACCCGTGTTCCTTCCTTAGCCCTTTATGTTCTGGGCCAGCGGTAACCCTTTCGGACAATCCCGCTGACTGTGTTATAAAGCCTCGTATTCACGTAAAATATAACAACATCAAGCCTATAATCCCAGAAGGGTTAGGCAGACAGAGGTGCACCTATAGTAACACCCACAATTCCCCAGTTATGTTTGAATCCCATGTAATAGGAGGCGATCCTATTGCCATCAACCGGGCATAAATCCAGGCTCCGGGATGCTATCGAGAAATTCTATTTGAAAAACCCAATAACACTGACCGATGCGGGAATCGAACCCAGGACCTTATGAACAGCAGTAGCTCTTGCGACCAATAGACCAACGTGGCAGGCTCGGTATGTACTACGAATATGAACGTCCACACATCGCGAATCACGCGATGAGGGCCGTGCGCACCGCATGTCTTGCAATATCTGTATCCGCCTCAAGACTAATGGTTGAATATCGACCAAGTTCAAAGTCAGAGGGGAATTTTAGTAATTTTACGAAGAAAAAAAAATTGCATCACTTATAACTTACCTATTGTAGTTACAATGGGGAGAATCCTTTTAAGCAAATAGTTTGCTTGTGTTAGGATGCTCCGCCCTTCCCCAGGTTATTTATTTGTTATTAAAGTTATTGAACCTGTTCAAGATATGCAAACTTAACAAATATGTGTGTGGTGGTGAATGTGTATGTGAGTACCTAGTGGGTGTAAGTGTGGGAATGAGAGTTGTACGGTACCAACACAGTATACATGGTGGAGATTAATTATCTACAGTAATTTGAAAAACAAATTTTTAAGAACGTTCACCGTCTGATCCTCAGTCTCAATCGGTCCAAAATACCTCTAATTTACCTACATTTTTGGCAAGTTTTTGACATTGTTTATCGCTGTGATGAGATTGCGACTAGATTTGAACGTTTTTAATTACGAAAATTGGTCTTCTGGTCTCGTGTTAGTACATATTATATCACCATTCGTCGTAACTGTCATATGCAATATAACCTTGGTCGGCTTGTTTGTATGTCCTCATGATATCACTGAACATAGAGTTTTGGCTCGCCATACATCGGTACGGACTATGGATATAGTGTACCTACTTGTGTAGCATGTAGCTGGGGTTATTGATGAACCAGCCGAGAGAAATTGATTAAAATTGGTCTTTCATTAGGCCAGACATGATAAACTTTAACAAAATATTGTAAACTGAACTGGTGTCGCATTTAAGTATAGCCCCAGGGTAGTCCGCTAAATTCAAAATTTCTTACTTTCCTTGCAATTTGCACTTCACTATCAGGTTGAATTGCCCTATTGAATGACCATTTCATGAAATCATGACATTTGAGGGCAATTCTAACTTAGGTACAGCGTTGCATTAATGATTATAATTCTGTAAATACATTTATTACGGTAGCGAATAAAATTCTAATCAACATGAAACCTCACATTGCAAATTGCAAACAACGTAAGTAAATTTAAATGCAGCCCGCATTTCATCCTAAGCGTATCAACCTTATAGTAAAAACCCTTCTTGTAGATTGACACAAGAGTCCAAGCCACCGTGGAAAAGCTTGGCATCCGCGTGTTACGCGAAAGCCATTTGGCAGCATGGCATCAAGTAGACAACCGGGTGGAATCTATTGACTTCATGGCGCCCCTCACTTCGATCTCGCTTAGAAGCTTTGCACTTTTCTATTATGGACTACGCGCTATAAACTTGTATGCGTTTAAAGGTATTTGCATTTTATATTTTTACTATGCCCCGCGGTTTCACCCGCATAAGTGTCGATCCCGTGGGAATATTGGGACAAAAAGTAGCCTATATGTTAGCCTATATGTCAGCTACCTCCATACAAAATTTTCTCAAAATTGGTCCAGCCGTTTGAACCTGAAAAAGTAACAAACATAAAACAGACACACACACATTCACAAACTTTCGCCTTTATAACATTAGTGTGATATTTATGATTTTGAAGACACCGCTTAACATCGTCATTATTATGACTATCGGCCTACAGCAGTCCACTGCTGGGCATAGGCCCTGTTTTATTGCACACCATCAACTCGATTTAAACGCGCCGCTTAACATCGTTTTACCAAAGTAGAGATCTTTGGTGACATCCAGCATAGCCTAATATCTGACCTCGACAACCCATAGACCTCGACAACCCAGATACTGGCTAATTCGATACCCCTTGGTAAGACTGCTTGTCAGAGTTTCGGGCTTCTGACGACCCGTAACGACTGTTAAAGATCCATGAATAACAGCTGGGGCCAACTTCCGAAGTACAGACGCCAGCACATCAAGCTACTCCAATCTGTCAAATTTCTTTAATAGATTTTCAACTTTATCACTAAAGCATAGCAGTTAATTGAGAAAGTTTTACAGTTTCGGGTAGGTACCTTGATGTGCTGGCGTCTGTACATATGAATTGAAAAACTCACGTTGGTAGAGTGGGTTTGAACCGTCCGAAATATCAAATCATATACGAGTGACGAAGGCTTGACTACAGAGCAATCACGACCATTTATCATAGATATTAATAAATAAGTTTGTTTTACCCGGAACAGCTATAAATCAAAGTGGTTTAGTGTACGACGGCGGGCTGGTGGTAGGTCCCACATTTGAAACCAACGACCCCTGCATATCGGGGGCGGGAACCTGCGTGCGGTATTCACGCCGCTTGTACGCAAGCCGTAGCATGCATCGGTACCATTGCTCGGAAGACATTGGAGAAGCGGTAACGTTCTTATATCACTTAATATCTGTAATAATACCAGCCCATTATTGACCCACTGTAGGGCAAAGGCCGCTTCTCGTACAGGGAGGCACGAGCCACACTTTTGAACAAACGTACCGACGCGCGACCGGTTGGCATTTGATATTTACTATAAGTCCCGAGTTTCCTAATATATCCATGGTGTCCCTGGAAGTATGGATCAAATCAAATAGGGGCATGGCCAAGGTCATTTCCAAACGTTTTGAATTTTTTTACGGTTCAAAAGTTATGACCAATTTTTGTTTTCTTAAAAAGTTTGGAAGTGACTTATTACCTACTATTCGATTTGATCCATACTTCCAGGGACACCCGTATATAATAAAACTGTGTGAAGCTGGGTCGCTAGTATCAATATAACAGGACGCCTGTATGTTCTCATATTTATGCAGTTGTGTCTATGTTTATAACATAGCTGTGTTGATGTTTCCACTACTGAGACTCAGGCCTCTTCATTGTGAGACAGAGTGGGCCGTAATTCATCAGCACCACCAATTCAAATGGCTGGTTTTCTTTTGATGTTTTTCTTTCACCTTTTGTCACTAAGTGAAGGAAAGTTCGAATCTCATATAATAGGGGATGAGCCAATTATGATTAACCAAACCAGATATTGGGATGCAACTGAGAATTTTCTTGTCGATAAAACCCGATATAATTTTGAATTTTGCCGTCAGTTTAGATCCTAGGACACCCCCCCACCACCAAAAAAAGAGGTATTGCTATCGAAATAACCACAGCGGTTCCTCTAATGTTGTGGATATAAAAATTTGTCTGTATATTTTTAGCTGGGAAGACTATTCTTGCACAAGTTGGATCCATTCATGATGGGTGACCCAGAATTGTGTAGCGCGCCGGACGACCTCTTGCCCAGATACAGTTCCACTACATTGGGGTAATTTAAATAGGATTTTTTTATGTTATTATCACAATTAGTAATGACAATTAGTATCGCCCATAGATGTTTTTTTTTTTTTTTTTTTTTTTTTTTTTTTTATTACTAAATGGGCCCGCTCTTGACCCCGATCACGCCTGATGGTAAGCGATAGATGAGGTCTATGATGGAACGAGCGTGCCCAGAAGATGCCTGTTCACTCTTGCTTTGAAGGCAGACGGGTTAAATGTGGGCGGGAACACAGATGCCGGCAGAGAGTTCCACACTTTGGCTGTGCGCATAATAAAAGTGGAGGAGAAGCGCTTAGTACGACTCGTGGGGATATCAACCAAGTGCGGATGGTACGCTGCAGTACGTCTTGTTGTCCGGTGGTAGAAGGGCGATGGTGGGATCAGGTCATGGAGCTCCTGCGCACACTCTCCGAAGTACAATCTGTAGAAGACCGACAGGCAAGCAACATTACGCCGATGAGCTAGGCTGTGGAGCGTAGCTACCAACGTCTCGTCGCCTATAAGCCTTTTAGCTCTGCGTTCCACCGAGTCAAGTGCAGCAAGCTGGTATTTTGCTGAGCCATCCCATGTGAATAATGCTTTATATCTAAATCAATATTACGTGCGAAACGAGTATTTCGAATTAAATAGTCGTTTGAATTTAAGTTACGATTATAATAATAATATAAATCATTTATTTTCAGGTAACAAAGACCCATAGATAGATACATACCTTAACCTAAGTATACATAATAAGATAGTAACAATTATGTTAGTAAATAACTATGTTAGTTTTTAAGATTAATTCGCGCTTTTGTGCTAGTCTATAAGGCCTAGTACATGTCGGAAGGGAACACAGGGGTGGTATTTAATCTGACAGACCCCTCCGCCCGCCCTACGGCGGAGGACATCCATGAGGAACTTCCAAACGGGAACAAAAAAAAAATAGCGTCCTGATAGTAGTTAACCGTACGCAAAATACGCGCATTGGCGTGAAGTTGCGGAAACCAGCCCGTATTAGAGATAAACTACGATAACATGGCGCGCCCCTCCTAATAATAATAATGAGCGATTAATGACGTGACTAGTCGAGCAACAAATCCGTGGATTTGTTTTTGTTTGACGGCCGTCTCATTACGCACACATGCGTTGTGAATCTTGGTGGTGCATTGTAAATACTTTCACAAATACTTTCAAACGTTTTGAATTTTGGAGGGTCGCGCCATGTTATCGTAGTTTATCTCTACCTATTACCTATGGTTGCCGACGCCTATGTACAGACGCCAGCACATCAAGCTACTACAATCTGTCAAATGCCGTGAAAAGTTAGGTAAAGTCAGCTTGGCTATGTCATCCTATATGACGCTAGGGAAAGAAAGAAAGAAATTTATTAGATAAATCAGAAGTTAGGCTTAAATAGATAGTATTTATTGTATTATTTTATCTGTTCATACTGTTATAGGCCTGAAGGAACAAAGTAAATGAAACGTATTGTAGGTAGGTTAATATTCAAATCGCACGTTTATTAAATAACATGATTCCTCGTAACCGTTTTACATCGTTTACACATAATACTTAGTATTTTCGGAGTATAGAACATTTTACATATTTGCTACATAAATTCCACAGTCTAGCAATAGTTACACAATAGAATCCAACACTTAAAACAAAATAACAGTCACAGTTTATAACTTAGCATGATAGGTATGTTTACAGAATAGTTATTAAATCAGATTGACTTACAGTATGTCCTTCACTTGATACCTGTAAAACTCTAGGAGTATAATAATTGACTTGTTCTCTCGGTGGTCCGTGCTCGAATGCCACGGAGCCCCGATGTTCTCAACCTCCTTGAAATTCACGTTGTCACGTGACAGGCAAAGAGATTTAAGGTAGGTACTTAATGTCTTTGGTGACAGGCAAAGGAAATGTAGACAATCAGCCAATATGATTTTAACAAAATTAAAATTGCAGTAAGGTAAATGTACTTCTTGTGGAAAAGTCATAAAATTCAATCTTAATTCTCTAACAGACGGCCGTCCTGAGAAAGGAATGACCCCATTGCTTTTCGGCCATTCGAGTATATTTGTGTGTCTCTATACAATAAGTTCTAGATAATACCAACACCTAATTAGCACAACTGAAAATACAATAAATGTGTGTAGGTACGTTTAAGAGCTAATACGCTAACTAACTAGTGTGAAATAACCAATAATAAATAATAATATAACTAATACAATATCTTCTTAAAAAAATTACCAATAAGTATAATTCTTGAAGAAATAAGTGCATAAATCGGGGTGATCCCGTTAAAGGTCATAAGATTAACCAATAATAAATTAAAGACCAACTAATAGGTACCTACAATAACTTCTAACTTGTTATTAACAAGATCATAAAAATATAATAACGTAACTAATACATTATACAATCAATTCCAAATAAGTAGGTATATTTGTTGAAGTAATTGATTGAATAGGTACATAGTTAGGGACCACTCCGTTAAAGGTCATCGCACACCTGCCTAGCATCGGATCGACATCACCTCGCCTCATCTGCTCCTTGTCGACCAGGCGTCAATCAACCGTAGCGGCACGTAACCTCAGTGTCTCAGAGGTCTCGACGCAGCGAACGAGGGCGGTGAGGTGGCCGCGACAACACGCTTACGGGTGGCCTAATCTAACGAATGTGATTATGTAGGTAGTGTAGATACCTGGAAAACAAACATATGTTAGTAAAGTTCTACTGGGAAGTGCATAACAACATAATTATTCCTAGTTCAATTACTGATGAAAAATAAACCACATAAGGAAAAGATTGGTCAATGTAAACAATCTTATACATTTGGGTGTGCATTTAAATTATTTGAGACGAACACCGCTTGTACATCTTGTACTTCAGCCTCGGCCGTCGAAATAGGGTTTTTAGGGGGGCGTGAACACCGCTTGTGCTTCGGCATCTGTCATTGTTACTGACTACCGCTTGTACTTCGGCCTCGGTTCACTTTTTAGGGGGTATGAACACCGCTTGTACTTCGGCATCCGTCATTGTTACTGACTACCGCTTGTACTTCGGCCTCGGTTCACTTTTTTTTTAGGGGGTATGAACACCGCTTGTACTTCAGCATCCGTCATTGTTACTGACTACCGCTTGTACTTCGGCCTCGGTCCACTTTTTAGGGGCGTGAACACCGCTTGTACTTCAGCATTCGTCATTGTTACTGACACCCGCTTGTACTTCGGCCTCGGTCCACTTTTTAGGGGCGTGAACACCGCTTGTACTTCAGCATCCGTCATTGTTACTGACACCCGCTTGTACTTCGGCCTCGGTCCACTAATACTTACAGGCAAGCAACTCCACAGTAGCCAGATGAAGCCCATCAGTCAGGTAAGATCTATTCTGTAATCATGTAACTGGGAAGGATTTGGGAAGGAAAGTCAGTATTCGTCATGAGTCTAGAAGAGAGTTTAAGTAGGCAAGTAAGTATTAATCATAACGTAAGCATTGTATATCTTAATTTGAATCGGAACAGTAATTAACTCTGTCAACAGTCTCGTTACACATAATGGCATTGTCTTCGCCGTCAGTGTCAGTACTAGGTGCGAAAGTTATCCAACGTTTTAACTGGTCTGCTGGATAAATACTTTTATATTTACGTTTTGAGTGTCCTTCAATACTAGAGACCTCATACCGATCGTTTTATAAAACTGCAGTTACTTTTAAGGGGCCCCTAAACTTTGGACATAACTTTTTACTTTTTCCATCGGCTGGATTGTGATGATTGGGAATCATTACTAAATCATTTATTTGAAAGAATTTTGTTGGAGCCCTACCGCTATCAAATTTCTTTTTCATATATTGTTGACTCTTTTCAGTGTTCTCAAGAGCAGCCAACCGTATTGCATCTCTAGATGGACCTGATTCTGGGTTATCTATTACATCGGCTAGCTCGTTTAAAATAGGACCCTCCCCGGGACAGATAGTGCGACGACCGAATACTATTTCAGAAGGAGATTTACCCGTGGTTTTATTGATTATGTTATTTAAATTCCATTGCAATTTACCTACCCTGACATCCCAGTCGCGCTCCGCCTGATCGTAATTGGTCGCGGCTAAAGAATCGAGAATTGTACGATTGTATCGTTCAATTTGCCCATTGGCTCGTGGTGTTGCTACAGCGTTTAGTACATGCTTAGCACCCATTAATTTCGCAAAGCTTGTGAACGCCGCTGACGTAAAACTAGTACCGCGATCGGTGATTATTACGTTTGGGCTACCTATTACGTCAAATATTTCCTGCAGAGTTTTATAGTGGTTTTAGTTTTTACATCTTTTACTGGTCTTATAAAAATAAATTTACTGAAACCGTCAATTACACCCAGTATGTAAGAGTTCCCCTTTTTGCTCCTAACGAATGGTCCTAGATGGTCCATGTGAAGAGTATGAAATGGGACATTACCTTTGGGGATTGGATGTAAGTAACCAGTGGGTTTACTAGTTGATGCTTTATTGTATGCACAATTAAGACATGCTTCCACGTATTTGCGAACGAAACGTTTCATTTTTGGAAACCAGTAGTCTTGTTTTATTTTATCAAGAGTCTTTTCGACTGCAAAGTGCCCCGCTTCATCATGACATAACTGACAAATACGCCATCGTGCCCCATTAGGTACAACCCATTTTTTTTGATCCCCCACTATTCTGTAGATCTTATCATCCTGAAGGAGGAAATTTGTGTGAATATCTTTAATCTCCTTTTTATTATTTTGTAAGATCAATTTGATGTGTTGTAATTTAGGGTCAGTCATTTGAACAGTTTGAAGCCAATCGGTGGCACTGATATTCATGATATCATACTCCCTGGCATCTAACAATTCCCGCGAGTCTCGATCAGCAATAGGATTTCGACTTAGCGCGTCAACATGCTTCATGTTGTCGCCTGGCCTGTATTCAATGCTGAAATCGTATTCTTGTAATAGTAACCACCACCGTGCTATTCGCCGCATCAAGTCACGCTTTGTTAGGGTAGTCCTCAGCGCGTTGCAGTCCGTGAACACTTTGAACGGTATACCAATTAAATATATACGAAATTTCTTTAGTGACAAGACAACAGCAAGAGTCTCCAATTCATACGAATGTAGGTATTCTTCATCTTTGGTAGTTTGTTTGCTAAAATATGCTACCGGCCTAGGGGGAGATTTTTCGTCAGGCTTTTGAAGCAGAATTCCACCTACTCCTAATTTGCTGGCGTCGCAATGTACCTCCGTTATGTACGTTGTATCATACAGAGCCAATATAGGACGTTCGATTAGCTTAGTTTTAATTGTATTAAATGCTTCCTCTTGGAGATTACTCCAAACCCAAGGGATATTTGCTTTTGTTAGAAAAGTCAAAGGTTTAGCTATACTCGCAAAGTTGGGAACAAATCGTCTAAAAAAACTAGCGAGACCAACGAATTGACGGACCTGATGAACGTTGCTTGGTGTCGGGAATAAAGCTACTGCCTCAGTTTTTCTACTACCGGGCCTCAGGCCATCTTTAGAGATTTCATATCCTAAGTAATCTAGCTTCGTTTCAAAGAAGAAACATTTTTCAATATTTAATGTCAATCCGGCTTTTCGAAGGCAATTAAAGATTTTCCTTAATTTTACCATACCTTCGTCCACGTCAGTAGAGGGTGACAAGATGTCATCCATATAGGGCAAGGCTAGGTCAAATCTATCTTTCCCTAGGGTTTTATTTATCATATGTTGAAATACCGCTGGTGCGTTGACCAAACCGAATGGCATTCGAGTATATTCGAAATGTCCGTCAGGAGTTACGAATGCTGTTACATGAGTCGAGTCTTGCGCCATTGGAATCTGGTAGTAGCCCGATTTTAGGTCTAAACTCGTAAAGAACCTTTTACCGTTAAGTCTGTCTAGTTGGTCATCTATGACTGGCATAGGGTACGAATCTTTGACGGTCTTTTTGTTAAGTGCCCTATAATCTACGCATAAACGATAATCGTTGTTCTTCTTTTTAACTAAAACTATTGGGCTTGCGTAAGAAGAACTAGATTCTTTAATGATATTGTTATCAAGAAGCTCATTTACAAGTTTTTGAACTACTATGCGTTCGCTATATGGTAATCTGTATGGTTTATAAGAGACTGGAGAGTTATCAGTAAGTGTAATATGCATTTCTGAAATAGTCGATGTTCCCAACTCGCTCACGTTTAAAGCAAAACAATCACGATATTCATTAACCAACTTTAAAAGTTGTTGTTTTTGTTCGTCAGTAGTCTCGGAACCTATTTTTAGCATGTCTATTGTCAGAGGATCAGGATTGTTGTCGCAAAGTTTGTCAACTGTCAGCTTGTAGACCCCTAATGTGTCAGCTTTTTGGAAATCGCTACAAATATCAAGCGAGATTGGTAATAGGCTAGCCCTTCCAATAAGCTTTCCCTTATGCAACACATATTTATCCCCAGATAAGTTTATTACTAATATTTTTCCTAACCCATTTTTAACTGCATATAACCCTTGCGGTATCATAACTTCTTCCCCCGTCTTAAAACAAGTGTTTCCTGGTAAGTACATTAGCCCCGTGTGATTACTTCCTAAACATATATCTACACCGACTAGCCCATTAATCTCTACATCTGATTTAATGTAAACTTCAGTTTTCTCTGCTTCGGCCACCGCTGAGTATAACATCAAACTACTATTTGTTTTGTAAACTCTAACCTCAGATAATTCAGTTAGAGTCTGACCTACAAGTACATCTGTGTTAAGGAACTCATTATGTACAATAAACACTTCCACTATGGCAGTAACAAAGTCCACGCTTATCTCGACCGATGCCTTACCTAACGGTAATAATACGCCAGCTGCAAAGCCTTTTAATACAGGCAGTCCCTCTGTCGAGGTATCTAATTTTAATTCGTCCGCCGTGCTTTGTTTAATAAGCGTGCACTCGCTACCGAAATCGACAAATGCAGTTTTAGGTATACCGTTAACTGTTATATTCTTTGTATAAATATTGTGAGTAGTTTTACTGGCTTCGATCAACTGTACCTTATTGACGGGATTCAAACTATTTTTATCTTTATCTGCATCACGCTTGCAGTGTTCAGCTAAATGGCCCATTCTGTTGCATTTTGGACATTTTTTGAGAGCCTTTGGGCATTTCGGAACGGTATGTCCAAGCTCCGAACAGTTGTAACAACGGAGTTTTATAAACGAAGGATGTTTATTGTTCCGTATGCTTTCTTTAGTTTGCACGGGGGTTTTCTTTATTTCTTTGATACTTTTGCTAGAGATATTGCGTAAATACTTGAGTAACCTACTCGGTCGCCTAAAATCTGAGCCTAACGCATTCAGACGGATATTATTGTCATATATGCCCTGTATTATACAGTCTACTGCGTTTTTACCCTTAATCCCACAATGACTTACAAGTTTTGCTTTATCGTAAAAGTACTCTTCTAGAGTTTCATCCCTCTTACTCTTCCTATATAACATTTCGATGAGTTTGTCAGCATAATTTTGATCGTCTGGAAAACTTTTTAATAACTTGGCCTGCCATTCCTTCCAGTTAAGCTTAACCGACGATAAGCCTTCATACCACCTGCGTGAAAGACCGGTGAGCTTAGGTAACGCGTTATAAATAATTTCTTTATCATTCCAGTAATATATTTGAGCGGTTTCGTTTACTTTCTTTAACCATAACGTCATGGTTTGATTTTTTTTGACTCGGATCAAAGTTTGGAATAACATCTTTGGCGCCTATGAAGCTACTTTCATTACGCTTATGTAGTGCATCTATTAATTTCTCCACTACACTACTTTCTTTTGATTTAGAAAAGCTTTGCTTTCGACGTTTAGTGTGCTTTGATTTCGCTGGGGGCCGTCTATGCCTGTTGCTATACGATTCAGAAGAGCTCGAGTTTGTTGTAGTACTTGTTACTGAACTGCTGCTAGCATGTCGTCTCTTATCTACGTGTGTGCGTTCACGACGCGAGCGTTTTTTGTTTTTATGCAGACGTGAGCGCGAACGTCCCCTGTATGCTTTGGACGATCGTGAAACTGTGCTATTTGACCGCCCAGTAGAACGAGAAAGTCTGGTATGGTGCTTTCGCTTCAACGATCTTCTCCTATAACGTGACTGTCTAGTATCGGAAGAGACCACTGTTGAGCTCCTAGAGGTGTCCCTACGTGTGGTTGATCGCGAGCGTGTCCGAGGACGTTTGGCTCCACGACTTCGAACCCACGTGTTCCTCCTCTTAGATCTACTCCTACGCTCGACTACACGTGGAGGTGTAAAGGCCTCCCTAGCAGGCGTCTTATCCGACATTGTCACAATCTTTTACTATTGTCAAGTCAAGGTCAAATCGGAATCAGGAAATTAGGAAAATATTGATATGATTAGAATAGTATTCTTATAAAACCTTAGTACAAATGTGAAATATTTATGACATAAAATTATATAAGGATTAAAAAAACATTACAACAATCAGCGAAATAAAATGTTCAGCAAAGCAATAAACATAGTTAAGGCTTGTACACACAGGCGCGACGCGACAGTGCGACGCGATTCTGCGATATATATCCATAGAACAATTTCTATGGAAACGCGCGCGACACTTCACACAGGGGCGACTTGTCGCGCCGCGACGGTGTCGCGGCGCGACGAGTAGCGCGACACCGTGTAGCCGCGATATCGCCGCGATATCGCCGCGATATCGCCGCGACACCATACTAAATGTTCATTTTGTATGGTGTCGCGGCGATATCGCGGCTACACGGTGTAGCGCTTGTGTGAAAGGTGTTGCGGCGCGATAATATCGCAGAATCGCCAGGCGACACGTCGCGCGACAAGTCGCGCCGGTGTGTAAGAGCCTTTATTCTATTAAATATCATTCGAGTAATCATTAATATCATTGTATTAAATTCCTTTACTGTGTATTCCTCACATTTCACTGTGTGCTGTGCATAGGTGCATTTGCTCCATTAATCACGAAATAAAACTAACAGCAAGATATTATGACAGAATCATGCCTCGTAAGATCTTTGTTGGAAAACACCAGAACAGATACACATTCAACCAAAGAAAATATCCACACCCATCCCGGAGTGTAGCCCCGGCAAGGTGAGTGTGAATACCTGGTCACCGCGGCGTTCCCACATGTACCCCCATAGAGTAGCCATGGCAAAGTATTTGCAGGAACACCCGACGAAAAACAATGTATCTGTTCAATGACCCACATCTGCATCTTCATAGAGTGAACATAGAAAGATATATGCATGATGGAACACTATAATACTATCCCAGACGACCCGTGCGTATAGAGTAGCCGTCTCCATAGAGTAGCCATGGCAAGACGCATGCACGCTGCGTTGGAACACCATTATATCATTCAGGAAAACACTGCGTATCCCGGAGAGTAGCCCCGGCAAGACACTCAGTGCCCTCACAATCCATGCCTACATCCCCATAATGATTTGAACGTGAATAAAGCACACAGTGAAACATGATTGTAACATTTCTCCTTTACCAAACATGTGACCGTTATTTAAAAAAAAAATAGCAGGTTGAAAATTATTGAACTCCAAAATTACATTAGTATTAAATATGGGCGGTGAATAATCCCACTTCTGATTTATTAGATAAATCAGAAGTTAGGCTTAAATAGATAGTATTTATTGTATTATTTTATCTGTTCATACTGTTATAGGCCTGAAGGAACAAAGTAAATGAAACGTATTGTAGGTAGGTTAATATTCAAATCGCACGTTTATTAAATAACATGATTCCTCGTAACCGTTTTACATCGTTTACACATAATACTTAGTATTTTCGGAGTATAGAACATTTTACATATTTGCTACATAAATTCCACAGTCTAGCAATAGTTACACAATAGAATCCAACACTTAAAACAAAATAACAGTCACAGTTTATAACTTAGCATGATAGGTATGTTTACAGAATAGTTATTAAATCAGATTGACTTACAGTATGTCCTTCACTTGATACCTGTAAAACTCTAGGAGTATAATAATTGACTTGTTCTCTCGGTGGTCCGTGCTCGAATGCCACGGAGCCCCGATGTTCTCAACCTCCTTGAAATTCACGTTGTCACGTGACAGGCAAAGAGATTTAAGGCTCTTACACACAGGCGCGACGCGACAGTGCGACGCGATTCTGCGATATATATCCATAGAACAATTTCTATGGAAACGCGCGCGACACTTCACACAGGGGCGACTTGTCGCGCCGCGACGGTGTCGCGGCGCGACGAGTAGCGCGACACCGTGTAGCCGCGATATCGCCGCAATATCGCCGCGACACCATACTAAATGTTCATTTTGTATGGTGTCGCGGCGATATCGCGTCGCGCTTGTGTGAAAGGTGTTGCGGCGCGATAATATCGCAGAATCGCCAGGCGACACGTCGCGCGACAAGTCGCGCCGGTGTGTAAGAGCCTTAAAGGTAGGTACTTAATGTCTTTGGTGACAGGCAAAGGAAATGTAGACAATCAGCCAATATGATTTTAACAAAATTAAAATTGCAGTAAGGTAAATGTACTTCTTGTGGAAAAGTCATAAAATTCAATCTTAATTCTCTAACAGAAAGAAAGAAAAAAGTTTATTTGGACACAGTTCGTGAAACACAAAATACAAAATTAACAAGATAAAAAATAAAAAACTATGTTACAACAACAATAGTGTGTGCCTCACGGCTGCGCCAAAAAGGTTCATTTCAGCATTAATGCCAGACAGATGCTGTCTGACGCTGGTTTTCGAATGAACCTAGGGATTCTAGGGACAACTGTAGTGGTATTCTCTGTTATACCAGAGGCATTGCAGAATGCGTTGTTGCGATTGTGATCCCAGATCCAAAGCTGAAATGTGTCATGTGCCTGGAATCACAACGGAACGCATGCCCTTCGAAACAAAAATGTCACTTGGAGGTGCAAAAGGGTGATGGTACTTTTCCAGTAAAGTTCCTTTACATTTCTTTGAAATGGGTTATGGGTGTACCTAAATGACGTTTAACGAAGCTTTAACGAGGTTCTTCCCTTCATTGTGATATTTGACCATACCTGGGAACATTATGGTTGCTATGATATTGAAGATCAAAGTTCCAACTTTTTTGGCGTTATTGTTAAAACTTAACTACAAATACCCCCACTCCTATACAGTTGCATTCCACCGGCTACCCTAAACATCGATTTTTCTTAAAAATATAAAAATAATTTCATCATCAGCAATTTTTACTCAATATTAAGTACCTACTTAGTTTCTAGAGTATTTTTACACCTAAATTCAAATAGTGTTTTTACTTGGGATTTTCAGATTCGGCCGGACCGGCGGCAGCTCAAGTAGTTTTTCACGGCTTGCAGGAACGGCGTTTCAACAGAGACCGTTAGTGTTTACGTTATTGTAGCAAAAGCAAGTTCTTTTGTGAATGTAAAGATACACCTAAGAGTCGCTCTATGTCGATATAGAATAGAATAGAAATACTCTTTATTATGTACACCATATAAATTACAGACATAAAAATAGAAATTGTACATAGGGTGACACAATGGGCGGTCTTATCGCTAAAAGCGATCTTTTAAAGACAACCTTTGGATGGATTAAAAAGGGACAGACAAATACTGTAGGTAGTCTGTGGTGTACCATTTACATAATAAAATAAATACTAGGTAGGTACATAATTTATATTATACTAATCTAAATAAATATATACATATAATAATAAACATGAAACAGGAGCAAAGAAATTATGATGATGATGTTTAAGGAGAGAGGAAGTGCTTTTTTATCATAATTTTAAAAGTGGACAAAGATTGAGCACGCCTTACCGACACGGGCAAGTAATTCCATAACCGTACTGCTTGAACAGTAAAAGATTTGTCATAGAAACTGGTTTAATGCATCGGCATCTCTAGTCTCAGGTTCAGACATGGGTCTCAGACATGTATGGCTCAAAATGTTGTAAATGGTGTCAACTATCACTCCCTTAAAGCTTTGCACTCAGCTTCCAGACACCCTGTATAATGTTGATGGATGGAGTAGCTCGGGACCACAACAGGAAGATGGCAAAATAAACCAGTAGAAAAAAAAAACTTTAGTTTTACCCGCGGCTTAGCTGTTCCTGGGTTCCATTATGAAGTACTAGCTGCGCCCCGCGGTTTTACCCGCGTAAATGTCGATCCTGTGGGAATATCGGGATAAAAGTAGCCTATATGTTAATCCAGGGTGTCAGCTACCTCTATACAAAATTTCATCAAAATTGGTCCAGCCGTTTGAGCGTGAAGAAGTAACAAACATATAAACACACACACACTCACAAACTTTTGCTTTTATAATATTAGTGTTATTAATGCCATTATGATTTCAGTCTGTAAAAAAAGGGATAGTGCTGGTCATGTATAGCTCCGTCTCTCTCCCGCACTGGAATGATGATAGCATTACAATGTCTTAGTACGGCACCTGTGGTTCCACAGGAACAGTGCATTTTCCAGGATAATTATATCCTATGTCACTGTCAAGTACATAAATTATCTCTAGGCAAAATATCCCATTGGTACGTTGCTCTGTTGTTGTGTAAAAGAAGAACGAACCAAGAAACACAACATAGGGTCAAATTAAATTAGTTAGCGAAACTCGAGACGTGATGGATATCGACATGTAACACGATAAAATCTATACTAATATTATAAAGATGTAAATACTAATATTATAAAGATGTAAAGTTTGTAAGTTTTTTGTATGTAGGGTAGGGGGTGATCTCTAGAACTAGAACCAGTCGGATTTGAAAAAATCTTTTTGTATTTGATAGCCCAATTTTTGAGGAAGGCTATTTAACATCACGCTATGACCCTTAGGAGCCGAGCAAAAAGAAAAAAAGTCAGAAATAACGCGAAGCAATAACGAAGTAATGGTGCGGGCAGGCGATGCGATGCGACGGGGTGGGTCGGGGGAACAAGAAGTTTCACGCGGACGAAGTCGCGGGCTAAAACTAGTATTTAATAAAAACTGATTTTCTAAACATTTACTTCAAGTAACTACACAACTTGCAGTCGTTGACCCTAAAAAGTAATCATAAAAGCATTTTTTTCTCATGTTTAGATATAATATAGATATCGATACATCCATCACGTGTGTGGAGTTTTGCTTAATAATTTTATTTGGCCCTGTATTGTATTTTTTTTAGTTTGTTCTTCTTTCACCTAACTACAAAACGACGGACCGACGACGCGCGACGTGATAATGGATATTTTATTTATTTATTTATTATATTTTACAGAAAGCTTACAGACTAATAACATAATTAAAAATCATTCTTAGGCAGGAAAATTTGCTAATTACAAGCTTCCACATATAAAAATCTCGGAAAAATACACGTGTTCGCTAACTAATGTAATTTGCCCTTGTATAGCATTTAAATAGAAAAAAGGCACACAAAAATACTAGTACTTAGCATAAATATTTGTATTTGATACAAAAACAAAGAGTTTTTGGTTGATAGATGGCAACCTGTGATGAAGTTTGAGTCGCCGTTGGCCAAGTTTGCGATATTACCGGGACCCTTGTACTACTTGAAGCTAAGGAAGCCTGGCAAAGAGATCCCTATGGCTGTCCAACAGTCCTTGCCGCGACAGGTATACCAATAGTTTATTATCTTGCACGTGTGATAGTGATCGATTTAGTGGACATTGTGAATTTTTAATCTTTAACATTGTAACCCACAAAAACAGGGGCCCTACCAAACCATAATCATACGTAGGGCATTTTTGGTGTAGGTATACAACAAGCGTGTTTTTTTTCGGCGTTTTTGCCTTGTGGTACGGAACCTTTCGTGTGCGAGTCCGACTCGCACTTGGCCAGTTTTTTGACAAATACTGATCTGTTATAAATACCTAAGAGTGTAAGGTAGGTTATCCCCAGGGTGCTCTTCTTAAAGGGCATGCGGCAGGGTAGCCCATAAAATTCAAGTTCATATAATCTTATATCAAAATAGTCATTCAATAGGATTATATGTACCTACTTAAAGGGTTGTATTAATGATTTGAATGATTATAATTCTATAAATACATACTAGTTACTAGTACTTACATATTTTGGGAAATTATCAAATAACTTCTCCCGCTCTGGACGGAGCGGGAGGGCGTGTCAGACTTTTACTGACTAAAACCCACCCGTGTTCCTTCAGTTGCCTGTGCCAGGGGCAACGGTATCTCTTTCGAACAACCCGCGACCCTGGCAGGCATCGGCCCTAGTGAACCCCGTCAGTTAAGGCATAACAGACAGTCCCCTGTGCAGGGCTTGCATGGAGGCTGATGAAACCATTGCGCATGTGCTCTTTGAGTGCACAGGCGTCACCCAGATAAGGTCAGAAACCCTCGGGACACCCAGATCGTACACAGATGTTCTGAACAGACCAGGAGATTTGATCAGCTTCTGGAGGGAGGTGGGCTGGTTGGAATAACCACCGACGGCCGCCATGGCCCACGCACAATAGTCCACTGTAGGACTAAGTGCGGAAACCAAATCCCCTAACATAGAACATAGAACCCCGTCAGTTAGAGTACTGACAGCTCACGTCTCACACCCTCAGGGCCATAATTTGGTAACGAACATGAAGGACAACTACTTCCGTGTCCACCTGAACGTACTCCACGTGGTCGATGGGGTCACGTGCCTCTCCCACAAGCGTTTCGCTCCTGAAATATATCAGCAGCTATATGGCAAACATGAGGCCTTCTTCAATAAACTGTATACTAGATATCAGGTAAGAGCGATAGATACGAGGCTTTATACCTTACACCTTTGGTGACTATTTATGTCGAAGTACATGCAGCGTTTCAAGGTTCTTTTGGCGTCAAAATCGGAACTTCGCCACCATTTTGTTTTTTCCATACATTTCACAAAACAATTGCATCAATTTTGACCAACAACGCCCTCCTGTCAACATCATTCGCAACGCTAAAAGATTCTTGTAGCAGTTGGTAAATTTTCAATAACAATCTGAATTATTTTGAAGGATATTGCTAATACATTGCTTCATTTGTTCGAAAAATTTGTCTGTGCAACAGCGTAATTTATAACGCAATGAAAGTCGTTGAACTGTCAAAGTGAAAGCCATTGCTAAGTACTGTCCTGTCAATGACAGTCGATCAATGTGTTACGCAATTATCCCGCTGAGGTTGATACAGTACAGTACCCGGCTTTAAAAATGGCACATCATGTTTTAAGGCTCCTACAAACAGGCACCGCAAGTCGCGCAACGAGCGGCGCCTTTGTGTCGCGCGCGATTCGCGTCGCGTGTCGCGCCTGTTTTGCCTGTTTGTAGGAGCCTTAAAAAGTTCAGGTTTGCTTGTGTAGAGTGGTCGCTGTCTCTGTCAATCATACTTGTCTGTCTCTTTCTAAATCACGAAGGGTCACATTGACGCCTGGATACTGTATCACCATTCATCTGTCTTATACAACTGACTACTATACTATATTTGCAGAAGAATCAAATAGAAGATTTATACGAGTTCTTCACGCAACCTTGGATGTCGGCATTGTACCAGGAGACGTTTAGAGATCTCGTAAATGACATTAACGACCAGGACATTGGCACGGTTGGTCCTATAGTTGCAATTTTTAACAATAGTTTACCTCCCTTTTTTCTGTTTTTTTAATAATCTCGAAGTAGGTACCCGTGCGTGGCTAAACGGACTGCAGTATTTTTTTTTATTGAGCAGAGACCGCACTTTGAATTGGTGCTCATGCTACCGTTTTGTTCCGTTGCGAAAAAGGGATGGTGCTATCGGTTGTCTACAGCCGTCTCTCTCGCACTGGAATAATATGTTGGCTCTAACACTTGAAAATACGACCCCTGGATACATTGTTCACATTTTAGCTTACCTGTATCGAGTCTGATCCTCCCTTATCATGACTGACTTCAAGAGTTGCAGTATTTCACCCATGAACGCCATCTTTTGTCGTCAACTGTATACTAAAGTTCCCGCTGCCTGTATGTAAACCGTTACACTGTTACACAGGAACTATTTGCAAGCAGGGTGAGCTTGGAAGCTTTGGAAGAGTTGTGAGAATGATTTGTTAGTCTGGCTAGTAGATGGCGTTAGGTGCGCATAAATCTCGAGAAGTTTGTGAGTGTATGATCATCAAATAGTATGTATGTTTGAGAAGTGTTACATGCTCTGTGTTTGAACTCATTGTTTCTTGTTATTTTCTTGTACCCCGTATGTAGAAATAGATCGTTAATATCCCTTTTATTAATGTAAATATATGCAGGTAGATTGTAGATATAGCGAGTCGTGGAAGCAGCTGGATGAGAGAAGTCAATTTAAGGCTCCTACAAACAGGCGCGATATGCGACGCGAATCGCGCGCGACGCAAAGGCACCGCAAGTCGCGCAACGAGCGGTGCCTTTGTGTAAAGGCGCGAATCGCGCGCGCCTTTAGTTGAATGGCGTGCAATTGGAGAGGCCTATGTCCAACAGTAGACTGCTGTAGGCTGATGATGATTATGTAGGCAGTTTCATTTATAGATGTTAGTTAAGATTATGGTCAGGATCACACAGGGAAGCACTATTACGTGGTTGGCTTAAAATAATAAACACTGAACTCAATAGTTCTCTTTTGCCAAGCGAGGTGATCATACCAATCCTTTACTGTTTTTTCGACAAGGTACTACTTACTTATATTTTATAAAATTTCAGATAAAAGATTTAGTGAAATCAAAGTTCGCTATGTTTGACCCGGAGGTGGCTGAGATGAAATCAACATTGATGGATACGGAGCGCTCCTATGGATCCATTTCGTCTATTAGCAGCTACCTTCATGTTCGTATTACTTGTTTCTTTTCGCTTTTTAACTAAATAGTAGGCCATGTTTTCACTTGGATGTGGATTGAGGACTTGTTGGATGAAAAGAAAGTAAATAATTAAAAAAAAAAAACACTAAGAGATGATTTTTCAATCATCTGATAACTTTATTCGAGGAATAATTTTGAAATTTTGACAGTTATTTTTTACAAAAACTGTCAAACGTCAATTTTATTCCTCGAATAAAATTGACGTTATCTGGCGATGGAAAAATCTGCCCTAAAAAGAACAAGTTGGGGGAAAATATGCGTCACACTCACAACTACGCAAAACGGTCATCGCTCAGCATAATGCTACGATATGCGAGATAGAGCCCCAGCGCTGCCGCGCTGGTTCATGAGCGATAACCTGCTTCTTACTGCTGAAAACACCCGACTTCAAACCCTTGCATTGTGTAAATCACAATGCAAGTTTCCTTGCCCGTTCCATACAATAAAATTGGGATCATCCAAAGATTAAACACTATTTGGACTGTGGAACTTTTATTGCTGTCTCAGCTTTTTGTATTAATCAGGCAATTAAATTGTTCGTGTGTAAATCAGCCTTTAGTTCAGCGATAAGTATGTCTAATGTAAGTACAGCACAAACATAGGACTGAGCAACTGAGCTTTGACGTGTTCGCACCTCCATCCATGCAGAAATAGCGCTTCGACATCGAGGTATCGAGACAGTGACCGCGATCGCGAGCATCTTCGGCATGTAATTACCCTTAGAACCTTTCCCTGCTTACATCGTACATTAAATTCCTTGAATATTATAACCCACTAGCTGCGCCCCGCGGTTTTACCCGCATTTAAGTTTCGATACCGTGGGAATATCGGGATAAAAAGTAGCCTATATGTTAATCCAGGGTGTCAGCTACCTCCATACTAAATTTTATTAAAATTGGTCCAGCCGTTTGAGCGTGAAAGTAACAAACATATAAACACACACACACACAAACTTTCGCCTTTATAATGTTAGTGTGATGTACTTAGTTTAAATGAAACGCTGTAATATTTTTAACATTTCCTGTACTTCAATGTTATAGGATCCTCGTCGACAGGGCACATTCCGTTCTGTGATTGATAAATTCGTTGCGAGGACAGCTTTTGTAAGTATTGCTTTATGTTTTTGCTCTTAATCTAGTGAACACGTCCATGTAGTAGAGTGTAAAGTCGACAGTCCCCTGCTTGTTAGTAGTTCTCCAGACCAAATTTCGATCATGGCGGCTAATCTAAGCGGAGACCAGCCAGCCATCGACGCGGGAGATATTAAAGTGAACAAGTGTAGGTATGCGCAGACACAGGTGCACTCTATTGTCCCTTACCCTCATAGTTCGATGAGACGGCAATCCGACACGACCGGAAAGAGATCATGCGCAGGACCAACGGCTTAACGTGCTTTCTGAGGCACGGGGGTATCACACCGTCAACTATCAAACTTCGAACTGTCACTAAGAAATCGCTAATGGAAAAACCCAAAAAATACTTTTCCCGACCTGGGAATCGAATCCAGAAACCCACCTTCGGCAGTCATGCTTGCGACCACGTTACCAACGGGGTAGTCTGCTTGCTGCTGTCAGACCGCTGGTTACGTATGAGTTTTGCCACAGTTAGTTGGTTTGCCAGCATTGGGTTCGTGCGTAGCGTGGCCGTGGGTTGCAGTGGACGATGCAGCCTACATTTTCATACAAAGCGAAGTTAAGTTACACGTGCATAGTTTAGCTGTGGGCCGCTGTCGAGGAACGATACCTAAGTACGGCCAGTACAACTTGTGTAGTCAGTGTCACTACGAAACTTCCTGGCTGGTTAATTTTGTCACCACAACTTCAGCTGTTCTCGCATAGCTTATGACTCATCAAATGGGAGATTTTAGTATTATTTTGTTGTGCCCAGTTTGGCAACAGTATTCTCATAGCCTCCTAAGGAAAATGGTGCTTGTTCTTAGTACATAGGAATCTTCTTAGTAACAGTCTGGAGTTTGCATTTGTGCCTGGTTGATGGCTCGCCCCTGTTCTTATTTTTCGCCGTTCCCTCAAATCTGAGGCTCGCGACCACATACGACGCGTCTTTAAGTTATCGGTCTTCTGCAGTATGGACCGTTTTGGTAGATGCTGCCTTTTTTTGGGTGGGATAACTTCTCCGGTTTGTCGACTTCCAGCCTCCCGAACAAGCCGGATTCCGTAAAGGCTTTAGCACCGTAGACCACATACATACGCTGCGACAGGTTATACAGAAGACCGAAGAATATAACCTGCCTCTCTGCTTAGCGTTCGTGGACTACGAGAAAGCCTTTGATTCGATCGAGACATGGGCTGTGCTGCAGTCTCTTCAACGGTGCCAGATCGACTATCGGTACATCGAGGTGCTGAAGTGTTTGTACGAAAACGCCACTATGTCAGTCCGACTCCAGGATCAGACCTCGAAACCTATCCTTCTGCAGCGAGGTGTAAGACAGGGAGACGTTATCTCTCCGAAACTGTTCACCGCTGCACTGGAGGATGTCTTCAAGGTTCTGGACTGGAAAGGGGCTGGCATCAACATCAACGGCGAGTACATAACTCACCTTCGGTTTGCCGACGATATCGTAGTCATGGCTGAGACTATGGAGGACCTCAGTACAATGCTCGATGACCTCAGTAGAGCCTCCGAAAGAGTGGGTCTTAAAATGAACATGGACAAAACGAAGGTCATGTCAAATGCCCATGTAACACCCACTCCCATAAAGATCGGAGACGCTACACTCGAAGTCGTGGACGAGTATGTTTACCTCGGACAAACTGTCCAGTTAGGTAGGTCTAACTTCGAGAAAGAGGTCAATCGTCGAATCCGACTCGGCTGGGCAGCGTTCGGGAAGCTACGCAATATCTTCTCGTCCCACATACCGCAGTGTCTCAAGACGAAAGTCTTTGACCAGTGCGTGTTGCCAGTGATGACTTATGGCACTGAAACGTGGTCGCTCACAATGGGCCTTATAAGAAGGCTAAAAGTCACCCAAAGGGCAATGGAGAGGGCTATGCTTGGAGTTTCCCTGCGTGATCGAATCAGGAATGAGGAGATCCGCAGGAGAACCAAGGTAACCGACATAGCCCGCAGAATTGCCAAACTTAAGTGGCAGTGGGCAGGGCACATTGCTCGCAGAACAGATGGCCGATGGGGCCGAAAGGTTTTGGAGTGGCGACCACGTACCGGAAGACGTAGCGTTGGAAGGCCTCCCACAAGATGACCGACGACATTGTGAAGGCCGCAGGAACCCGTTGGATGCGAGAAGCACAGAACCGGTCGAAGTGGAAGTGCTTGGGGGAGGCCTATGTCCAGCAGTGGACGACTTTTGGCTGAAATGATGATGATGATGATGAACTTCTCCCGCTCTTCGTGTCTGACTTTTACGGACTAAAACCCACCCGTGTTCCTTCAGTTGCCTGTGCCAGGTGACACGGTATCTCTTTCGAACAACCCGCGACCCTAGCAGGCATCGGCCCTAACGGACCCTGTCAGTTAGTGCTGACATCTCTTTAAGGCGCGCGTGGAACACAACGCGCCGTCGACCCGGGCCTGGTCCTTACCGGACGGCGAGCTGTCCATTGCTTGCCGGGTAGATGCTGCCTTCGACAGCCTTCTTGATCGAGTCTGACGATCTTGCCGGAGCTCTGCTTTGAGTCCCATGTAATAACATGGGACTTAAACATAACTAGCGAAATATGGGCGTAATATCCGGGAATGCAGGTGTTTTATGTTATTATTCTCATTAAAGTAAACTGCTACTGTCTACTAAGCTTGGATACTGTATAACAAGCTAGTGAATATAATATATGACTGAATTTTAATAATGATAACTTTTTATTTGCAGACCAAGGCCCTTCTTGCGCGTACTAATATACCATCGGTAAGAAGTGTTTATTTTTAGACAAAAGATAAGTTTTGCCCGAATTTACGGGCGTTTCCTGTTCCGTACCACTTACTGACATCAGAAGACCAATTCTCGTAATTAAAAACGTTCAAATTCTAGTCGCAATCTCATCTCAGCGACCATCACTGTCAAAAACTTGACAAAAATGTAGAGATTTTAAAGGTATTCTTGACAGATTGAGACAGATTAGACTGTGAACGTTCTTAAACTTACGAGAATTGTCCCTCAGATTAGTTCGGGGCCCGAACTAAGAATGAATGACAACACGATTTGACTTATTCCTACTCCCGGAGTTTTTGCCTGTCTGAAAAATTTAATTTGCCACTTGTTTGACAGATCAACTCCATTCGGACGGGCCCGTATCTTCGGGCCCGTCCGAAAGGAGCTGATCTGGTGGACGGACTTAGAGAGTAGACCTCCTGGGTCGTAGGGTAAAGTTGAATTTTAGTAAGAAACCGATGGATGTTTTCGAATGAAATTTAATTTGATAAATACACTAGGTATGTATTTTCTCCTATTTAAATTAATTGTATTCCAAAACATCCATCGGTTTCTTACTAAACTTCAACTATATCCGACGACCCTGGATACTCATTTAATTTTGGTGACTGCCGTTAGAATTGTTATTACATATAAACTTTTGTGTTATCAAAGAATGTAGGTAACTACTCCTGCTGGTGGAAAAATACCTCTCTCCTTTTATCCCCTTTCTCGTGGCATCGGCAGGTTGCTGTTTTATGTCCTCATCTTATCATCTATGCCTCCTAGGCCTGTTACAGTATTTTTATCTCATGAAGCGACACGCCCTTCATTTGTATTATCTAACCCCCTTACTAATAAACGTTGTATAGCGTCTGTATAGTTACACAACGCTTCGTCTTCTTCTTTCGAAAGTCAAATAAAACTACTGACGACTGAAACAGAGAAATCGGTGTGTCATTATAATTAAATTAATTTAATTATTGTAATTCAACTGATATAATACGCTTATTAGTAAGGGGGTAAGTGTACGTGTAAGTGTAGTTATGAAATGGTGTTAATATTATGAATTCCTTTAATTTAAATACTAGCCCCGTTTTCTGACAGCCAGATCACTGTTGCAAGTAACATGTTATGATTGGTCGGTCAAAGTTACAATGCTAATCATAGGTTTCAACATGAGTTGTCTAAATATTAAAATAAAATGCCTTTTAGAAACTATGGGGGCTATCCACATGCATACTCCAAACTATAACCACGGATTATAATACTAATTATGACTGTTTGCAAACACTATATCATAAAATTGAGCGATTTGTAAAAGACGTTGGAGTTTACGATATAGTAGTATAAGGTTGAATGTCACTTGCACGGTTTAAAACAATATGTTATACTAGCTTCTGCCCGCGACTGCGTCCGCATGAAATTTCTTGTACTCCCACCCCGTCGCAACACTTCGTATTCGCTTAGCGTTCATTCTGACTTTTTTTCTTTTTGCTCGGCTCCTAAGGGTCATAGCGTGATATTAAATAGCCTATAGCCTTCCTCAAGAATTGGGCTATCAAATGCAAAAGATTTTTTTCAAATCTGACCGGTAGTTCCAGAGATTATCGCGTTCAAACAAACAAACTCTTCAGCTTTATTATTAGTAGGTAGTATAGATTTGCCTATGTGCCTGTTAATTTCAACTTTAGTGTACCTTTCAATATTATAGGAATCGTTGCTATAAATGGTAAAGCATCGACCATTGTTTCAACGTTTTCATGTATACAATATTATGTGCATATTTTTAGTCATGAAGAACCAATAAATTCGATTCGTTTTTGTTTTCTACAGGAATGTGGTCAAAGCAAGCAGGTACGCACTCAGGCGGCTAGCTTCTGGAAAAAAGCTGGCGGTGAACGCATAGTGATGGCGCATGTGTCTCGATATATTGAAAAGAACTCCGTTACTAACCCGCACTTCGCTGCACCCAAACCTGATGATTAGAGATTTGGGGAAAGTGTTCTATATGGAAAGTGTTCTATATGGAAAGTGTTCTATATGGAAAGAAGGTACTTACAAGTCATCATCATCGTCATCATTCTTTTGCCTTATCCCAATTTAGGTATTTGGGGACGGCGCAACATGTCTAAAGAAGGTACAGTCAACAGCAAAAGTAGATGATCAAAATCAGAAATTCAATACTAATGAACGGAGTTAGCGTCAGAACTGTGTGGCGTCGAAGTACTACTACTTAGAATACTTACTACGTAGAATACTTTTAAATCACTTCGACGCCACACAGTTCTGACGCGAACTCCGTTCATTAGTATTGAATTTCTGACTCTGATCATCTACTTTTGCTGTTGACTGTACAAGTATGGCCATTTTAATACGGATAGAAGATACAAATGTGTCCATTTTATTTTAATAATGAAAAGGAATGAATTTAACATGATCAACGTAATATGGAAGGAATTTAGGTACAACTACTATGATCATTTTAATATGGGAAAAAGCGTGATTGTAATACGAAAGAATGTAACATTAGGATTACTATTATGTATCAGTATGATTTGGAGGTTTTTATACGCAAATACAGTTGGAATGGCGAAAAGATGCAAAGGTAATTCATACGTTATTTTAATTTTGTCGACACATATACCTAATCACATAATATATAGCTTTGATAGTCGTTTGAGGAGTTCTATGTTAGTAGATAGTTTTTTTTTAAAGAATTTGATATTGTTAGTCTTATGTGTGTGTTTATTATATTAAATTAAACCAGTCAGTTACATTTTAGACAATTTATTTCATTTTACACATGTTCATTATTAGACAAGTTTTCTTACATATTATATTTACATTAAAATGCACAGTATGGCCACTGACTGTGAATGGAAATCGCCGAAACAGTCTTAATTGATATGATTTTGGTTTTTGTACAAAAGCCGAAACAATTATAATTATTTTCATTTTATTTTATTACTAAAATTACTTCACTATGAGATCAAAGGGTGTTGATAAATGTGTATTAAGTTTGACTAGCAATCTTTGGATTTAGAGCCTTTTCACACTAGTGCTATAAGTGCGATGCGACGGCAAGTCACAACCGCGGCTGGGATAGAGAGCACAATTAATTAAATGAGAGTTACCACACCGCGCGTGTCGCCGCGACATCCTGATCGTATGAAAAGGCTCTTAAACTCTGTTAAAAATGTAATGAAAATGGCCTCTTAATATAAATTTGACTAAACAATATCTAGTTAACATTACAATATTGTTGAGCTGTTAACACCTTAGAAATGATCATGCAAACCAATTTATATTTACACAGGCTGTATTGCAGTGTTAATTCGTACTTTATTCTATGACAGCTCTATGTTAGATAGAACGTAATCAACACTATGGTATTCTCATGGCTTTGAAAATACCCACATGACGTTGGTTAGGGCACTTACGAGAAAATCAAGAAATTAGAAAGGTTCTGGATACTGTGAACAAAATTATAGGTACTAAAGCTTCATTCATTAGTAAGAAAACGAATGAGTAGCTAAGGCTAAACTGAATGAAGAAAAAAAATTTTTTTCATTCAGTTTAAGTAAACCCCATTAAAGTAAAAAAAACTTTCACGGAGAACACTCGAAAAGTAAAATATAAAGCACGTCGTGTTAAAGTATTTTTTTTTTTTATAAAGCAAGACATTGTCACACCTGTCAATTTGGACACATTTAATTTATTATATTTCATTTAAAAACATTAAGTATTCCTGAAAATTTCATTTAATTTTAAATCTAAAATTCTAATTGCCAGTTAAAAATAGAGCCATCAAAGATATAAAGGTCGTGTATTTATCTCAATTAATACAACAATCAAGAAAATACATTACTTACTTAATCGATTTAAAATGTCTGTACAATAATGACTAGCATACACAATTTACGCATATCGTGAAACAAACGTTTCAGACCAGTATTAATAAATCACTAAACAGCTATAATCGTCGTATATTTACTTTAAACTTGGTGACGAGACGACTACGGTCTTTTGACGAATATTGTTTTAGATTTCTTCAAAGGTTCGTGCAAATGCACGCATCATACTGTAGGTAATATTCGAAATTATACCCTCGAATACGCAAACGCAACTTTGAAACGTTCACTAGAGTCGTTCTGTCGCTACAATGTACCTTCAAATGACAAAGACAACATGATACTAAACAGCGACTTCCAAAGTTGCGTTTGCGCTTTCGGCTGTAAAAATGTTGTGTCGAATACTAGTTTTTTAGTCAACGTAGGGTATTTAGAGCAGTAGTCTTTAGACACACGGAAAACATGAGTTTTATGAAATTGATCCGAATGAAAACGCATCGAAGATGTAGTTGGTAGCTCATTTTCTTTCGAATCGAACAGTTTTCACCGATATAACAATTCTTATTTAATTTAGTAGCCCACACATACCTATACATATGTACTTATTTATCTTTATCAACATTAATTTAGGATAAAGATATTTTATTTTGCAAACATGTAGGTACATGGTGATATAGGAAAATAGATTCAGCCATATTTTACCAGTAGGCATGTTGAGATAGTTAGTGGTTTACTAATACGGGCCTCAATAAATTAAAACACTATTTGTACCTATGTATAGACTAAACACGTATTCACGCGTGAAAGTAATTCGATATAGAACTTTTAGTTTGCGCACCAACTTGTGACATTTTCCAAATCATTTGTTTTTTTTCTTCGTGGAAACAGACGCACCACAGTGGTTTTAGAGTACATTTTGGAAAGATTTTGTAAGTTGTAAAGGCGTATCTACATAGGTTCAGGTCAGGGCTTTTCTGACTTCTGCGCTCAGCGTCCGTGTACCTATGGTATAAGAGCATGGAAATATATTCGATTCCCAGTTCGAGCAAAGTGTTGTTTATCTATCAGGAATTTCTCAGTAGCAGCCCGAAGTCATGCGTGTCCGGTGGATGTCAAAATATTGCTCCCCTATTACATGGGACTCAAAACATAACTGGCGAAACGTGGGTGTCCCTACTCTGCCTAACCATTTGGAGATCGCAGGCGTGATGTTATGTTATTTTAAAATGTATGCAATACTTTCTACGTTCCGACGCAGCCCTGACAGGATTCTGATCAGTATTTATGTGAATAGTTTTTTATCAGACAATTAAGTTTTATAGTAACATCTTTGAATTTATAAATTAATCTCGAAAGTAGCTCAGTTTGATTAATATTATTTATTTTACTGGAAATGACAATCTAGAACGACTCATCATAGAATATAAAAATGTCGAACTATTACAAATATTATGTTAAGTAATTAAAAATACTGAAAACACTGGGTTGATGAATTAGTTTAAAATCTCGTTTGCAATACTTTTTCAGGATCGTTGTTCCTCAATACATTTAAATAACAGATGACGTGAATTGTCGACGTTTGGCGTGTAACCAAATGTGAAAATTCATCAATTCGCACATACTCGCTAGTACAAATGACCGCCACGATTCCAAACAAAAACTTAGATTACCGATCCTGAAAAGAGAACAGGGGCTGTATAAAAGAGATGGAGATATTAACGCCATCTCCCTCACACGTCCCCTGAAAATATTACACAAACGGTAGGTAAATGTACACTTGAAAAATTGTAACCACGAAAAGTTATGCGACGTTTCCACATGTCACTGTGTTTCGCAATCCATTGCGCGCTGACTACGGGGGTGCGTAGTCATGCGCCGGCGCCGGCGAGTAATCGGCGCCGTGCAGCAGCGATTAGGTCTGGTATTGCAGCATTGGCGCAGCCGCGAGGTTTGCGTGATGGCCGCTGTTCATCCGGAGTGCGGATAGCGACTTGTTGTACCATTCGTCCTCTGCGCTCATGCCTGTTGATGAAATATCATTAGAAGTTAAAAAAATACAAATTATATATATTTATAAAGCAATTTATTTTTAAAGGATTTTTTACCCCTTCTTCGCACGGTTTTTACGATTTGAAAAAACAACGAGATTTTTTGTATATGAAAGTTTGATATTAATGAATATACACATAAATTCTTTAAATGATGGTGAAACTCGCGTCATAACTCGTTGCGTAGTTAAGGAGAATAACACATATTCACGCAGACAAACACGAAAGGCGACTTTAATTTTTAATATGTATTGATAATAACATAATAGGCCAGTCAGGTAGTCGATGCCAATCTGCTGTAAAATCTATCTTTTAACCGATTTCTTTGCTAATAATACGTATAATTATTTGGTTACCAATCCTATCAATTGACTTGAGATTCGGTTGTATGTAACTTTTACTGGGTTTTTAGAAGAGTTTCTTTAATCCTGAATAAAAGTGACAAAACAATGTTATGATTTACTGGCCATTCTAGTATTAGAAAAAATTATGCAAGTTCCACTAGAATTTCTAAAATGCGCTTTTTACAAAATCATTCATTGCATATAAAATTAAACGCCAAATGAAAACCACTCCAATTATACAAGACAAAACACTAGGTTAGAACACTAGCTCAAGTAATATTTAACTTCGTTCATTATGACATTAGACATTGTTAGTACGAAGAACATATTAGCAGTCTACGAGAGTTCGTAGCAAGTTCGTAGCACGTTCAGCCCGTAGCTCGTAGCACAGAGTCCCGCTACGTAGCTATATATTCGATGTATGTAGAGGAGGGCAGGGAAGCGAATAGTGAGGTACCGAATCGACCCTCGCGTTTTCTCAAGATGCAATCTCGCCGCAGGAAATAAGATATTTGCCAAGACGCCGCGAGGACGCCCGCCAAAGTAAATGTAGTGGAAATTTTCTTATTAGAATATCTACGCTACGATGCCTCGCCTCCATTACTTGCTCGTTTTTTCTTACGCAGGAATCTTTGCGCCCGCGGCCGCTTCGTATTTCACGGTTTATCGTTTCGAGCGTTTTTTCTCGTTTCTATTTTTGAAATAGAGTGCAGTAAATGGATTCTCAGTACGGAAACCTATTAAGAATGTAATATTGAAATTCACGACTCTATTCGAGACAACGAGTAGAACTGAAAAATCTATTATTAAAATTGAAACATCTATTATTTTCTTTGCCTATACCGATAAGGTCGAGTTTTTCCAGTTATTAGTTTCGCGTATTAGGATATTAGGTCACACATAGCGTCTTGACTTGAGTATGGCAAATGATTAATCTCCGGCAGCATGTTCAAGACGCGATCAATTATACAACGCATAGGTTGGACCTACGTCATTAGATAACTGTATACAAGTTCCTATATTACATTGCAATCGATATGTAGGACGCCGTGTGACAACGGTCGCGGGTATAGATGAAATGAAAATACGTTCAAGTAGGTTTTGTTTTAGGATTTGTGTGTTAAATGAAACAACAATTTCTTATGTAAAACGTGAATAAGTAGATCGTGAAACAGATTGTACGATGATTTACTTATGTCATTTTGGAGATCCTGCTTGTTCAAGGTAGATGGCCACCAAAAGTGATAAGTATCTAAACCGTTGGATGTTTTCGAATGAAATTTCATTTAATAAATGAACTGTTTGTTTTTTAATAATTAAATTAAATTTTATTCGAAAAATCCATTCGTTTATTATTAAAATTCAACTATATTCGACGACCCTGGTACCTAATAGTCCTCCTGTCATGATAATAACATAAAAAAAACTTTTATTTGAAGTTTGTTTTCTAAAAACGTACGTAGGTACGTGAAAAAGCAGTACAGAGATTATTAAATTTATGATCACGTTAACCCTACTGCACCACTAAAATATCGAATGATGTCGTGAACTCGTGACTGTAACAAAGTCGTGCCACTAAACTCGTATCGTAACAATATGTTACACGTGTGCCTAAGTAGCAAAATACATTTAACCATTGCATTAACCATCTTTCAATATCTCTGACAAAAGATTAAAGTCGTATGTCCGCAATCACAACCCCCGGCAAAGAGTAATAAAAAACCCAGAACGGGTGATATTAATAAATTGTAATCAAGTTCTTTTTCTTCGCGATCATCTGTCGGAACTGGCGGCCGTGTGGCGAGGACCAAGTTTTCCCATTATTACAAGGAATATTTGTATAAAAACGAGGCATCATCTTCGCTCCAGCCAACTTTATAATTGCCTTGACGGCTCTAATAGAAACTTGATGAAAGCTGCCGCTCTCCGCCGTCTACCGCTTTTTGTTTTACGCTACAAACTTACATTTTAGTTGGTATCGCTCTTAGTGTAATTTGTTGTATGAAAATATTTCAAATTTTAGGGTAGTTAGCAACTTATTTTGTTAGTCATTTTGGTGGTTTTAGTTGATTTTTGGTCGTTAACTTACTTTTATTTTTAGATATTTTTGTCATTGGCACAAATCAACATGGGCGAACAATTTGCAAAGATAAACAAAAACAACTGAGAAGATTATATAAAACGATTTCTTTTTTCGCGTTTATTAAACTAATACCTAGCAATGTGGAATCAATTTGCGAAGATAAACCAAACCAATCAAGTGAGAACAATATAAAACGATTTTTATATTTTTGTTTGACTCAACAATGCCGAATGTAATATATAAATCATTCTAGCACGTACCATATTTTACGTGCGTTTTTTTTTCACGTGCCATTTACCACCCAAACAGATCGACTGTTTCAAATCAAACCTTTTTCTCTCTCCATCTGCTGCAATCTACTAACTCTTCAAATAGTTTTCAACTCACCCATGGTATCCTGCCTCATGCCGACGGCGCTCATGTTGGCGCCGTGTCCCATGGAGAAGCCCTGTGGCATGGGGTAGGAGCCCCCACCCATCTGCGATAAGGAGAAAATGTCCTTTTGCAACTCTTCGTAACTGCCGTGGTGCTGTGTGACAAAATTTTAAGATTAGCATATGAATTTGCTTAGCATAAGAACGATAATTCTGCGTACAGCAAGTTTTAGCAGTTATTATACAATTCTCAAGTCAACGACTTAGTAGACGACGATCTCTTAGTTGAGAGCTTGGGGCTCTCAGTCGCTGTCTTGAGAGAATCTGGTCGTAAGACCAGATTCTGGTGAATAAGGAATACGGAGCCCAGTGAGAATGTGGTGCCTGGTGTACCGACCGCAAATCTTTTCTTGTCATCAATTGCTTAGCGTTTTCCCAACAATTTCGGGGTCAACTTCTAGCCTAATCAGATGCACCTGAAAAAAACCAGTATATTAGGTGGACCGACTGCCTATCTGACCTCTACAACCCAACTACTGGGTAACAACTGGGTAACTGGGTAACCCTTGGTAAGACTCGGGCTCCTAACCACCCGTAACGACTGTCAAAGATTCACCAATTACAGCTGGGGCCAACGGCTTAATTTGCTTTCAGAGTCATGGAGGTGTCTCGGTATGTAAAGATGGTCCCCCTACACTGACTAATCGCGGCAAGCGTAGCTTAACCTGATTGATCGACCCGTGCAGCTGTTATGTCTAGGTTATTATTTAATTTTAGCATACTCGTGGTTAAAGCAGGTCAAATAAATTATTAGGTATACCTTCACGCTTTGGGTAGTCAATAGGAACAGTTTTGTACTAGATTTCAACAGCTGATTATATATGTTATGTATTTAACATACATAATCAGCCTATAATTTTCCCACTGATTGGACACAGGCCTCCTCTCTTCGAGAGAGAGTTGGCTGTAATCCACCACGTGGGCCTGCGGGTTGGTAGATGTAACATGTCTTCGAATTTTTGGTTCTAGGACATGCCGGTTCCCTCACGATGCCTCGCCGTTTTGAGGGCAGTGGTGATGAAATAATTTACACAAAGTAAAGCGCCTGGGTTCGAACCTACGACCTACAACTCGTAAATCACGGCCGTGACCACTGAACCACCACTGCTCTCAATCAATGACAATGTCTGGCTACAAATATAGAATGTGTTATTGAAGCTACAAAAAGCCCGATAGCACTAAAAAGTTACTTCGTTAAACACTTTAACACCAAACCGCCATTACCATACAAAAACCTACCTACTATTATAATAAGGCGTAATATTCGCAATCACGTCATCGCATTACTGCCACGCAGCTTCGCGCGGCTGCGAACATAATGATTTTTCCCGCCCTGTTTTATGTTAATCGCGTAAATTAATCCGTGGCTTTATGTTTTATACCGATTAACACTCGCGTTAATGGGATAGCGGTGCGGAATTACGTTAGGTCAGCGACGTGGCGGTGGTGGTTAGGTCTGCTTTTATAACTTATTTTAATACTTATATTGTTATTTGTTAAGTGGCACAGATACATCTATACAAGGAAATAAAGTTAAAGTGTCTTTTTTAACCGACTTCAAAAAAGGAGGAGGTTTTGTAATGTCATTATTACAGCTTTTTACTATAATTATGCATATATTACGAAAGTATATATCATGGTATTTTTAACAATAAATACGCAATACAAATAAATAAAATTGAATTGTCTGTTTGCTGTGTTCATAACAGCGTTTAATATTATTATTATTTATTTTAGGAAAAATTACAGTTAAACAAATGCAGTTTAATACAGAAACACAAAACACAGTTACAAATACAGTTTAGTTTAGTTTTATTACTAAATGCGTATAAAAGTATATACGGTACTTAAAAAAGAAAAAAAACTATTTTTAAAAATTTTGTCTGTCTATTACTTCCAGCTAACCTCCGAAACGGCTGGACCAATTTTGACGGGCAGATAGTTGATGTTTATGGCTGTTTAGGCTACTTTTATTTGAGAAAAGAAATAAAAAAAATTAAAAGTCCTGAAATCGGATTTGTTTTCCGACATGCCCGCGAATGAAGTCATGGGCATAGCTAGTATAATATTTAGCCGATTTCTGGGCCGAGGCCATTTAGATTACCATCGGCAGGCTAAGAAGAAATGGCACAGAGAGAGAGGAAAACTTGAAGCTGGCTAGCAAGCTTTGTGTTGTATGAAATGTCATGGATATTTTTAAGCAATTCGCTTTCTTTGTACAGTAGAAAGTAGAATTTAATGACTACATTATATCTTTACTAGCTTCTGCCCGCGACTTCGTCCGCGTGAAATTTCACCCTCTTAGGAGTGGAATTTCGAAAAACCCTTAGTGGATAGGTACCTACCTACTCTTCACAAACACACCCTCCGAATTTCATGTCTCTAGGACCAGCGGTTTAGGCTGTGCGTTGATACTTATATCAGTCAGTCAGGACTTTGAATTTTATAATATTTAAAAGAAGGAAGTAGGATTTTTTTTTAAATCTATTTTAAATTCTTATTTTTTTTTGCTAATGGTTTTTGCTAAGTGTTTGTCGTCATGACATTTGGTGCAATGACAATGTCAACTGTCAAAATGGGCATTTTTGTGCGGAACAAGTATTAGGCGACTGAAAGATAGCTATTGAAATATAAGTGTAAAACTATACTTACAGCTCTGCCTACACTTGGTGAAACAGGCTTAGTGTTACGTGTACAGACGCCAGCAAATCAAGCTGCCCGAAACTGTCAAATTTTCCCAATCAACTTTGAACCCTTTGCTTTAGCGATAAAGTTGAAAATCCATTAAATAAATTTGACAGATTGCAGTAACTTGATGTGTGTCTGTACCTAGTTAGAAGCGATAAAGATAACAAGATAATTCGAATTGTTTACGACTAGTTAACAGGGCTTCAGCATTCCAGATCAACGCCTAACTGGTACACTAAACCTAATCCATTTCGCACAATCAAATGATTCAACCTCCGGGATCTGCTGAAACCCTCAGAATCTACATGGTGATATGTTTATTTATACAGTTCCAGAATTATTGGAATGTGTGCCCAGTATTTGCATTATTTTCGTCGGTCAGTCGGGCCGAGCGTTCAATCGCATTATGCCGTAATCACGGAGATTGATTAGCGCCGCATAGTAATGGCGTCCAAATTGTGGCGAAAACGAACACAGCCTGTATGTATGTGTTTTAAGTTCGTCATGTGACCAAAATGAGGTTTCTGAAAGCCTGGTCAGTGGTGATATTCTGTAAAAATCTCACCGTGAAAACTTAGGTGAAGTGAGTTTGTTTTTGCTAGGAATTGACACTATTGACAGCTCACTCCACGCTCACTTCACCTAAGTTTTCACGGTGCTGCCGCTCGATTCTGTAAAAAACTCACCGTGAAAAGATTGGTAAAGTGAGTTTGTTTTTGCTAGGAATTGACACTATTGACAGCTTCTTTTTCACGATGAGATGGTTACAGAATCGCACTGCTGTACAAGTCTAATCGTGAAAACTTAGGTCAAGTGAACTGTCAATAGTGTCAATCCCCAGGGCCCAGCATCAGGTGGAATTATAAGTATAACTACTTACTACTACTTAATTCCATGACAATTATTAAAGTAATTGGATTAAGAGGCATAAATGTAGTAAGATAATTTTTTCAGAGATTTTTACAGAATAGACCGGCTGATGCTAAGGAATTGACATTATATAGATTTTTTTCTGTTTAAATAGTTATTTTGCTATTCGGGGCGGAGACAAATCCAACAAATCCAAAAAAAAAAAAAATATAAAAAAAGAACATAAATATTGGTCCAGCCCTTCTTGAGTTATAAATGGTGTAACGTAAGTTAACGTAACTTTGTCTTATTTATATACAACGTTAATTTTTTTAGTATATGCGAAACCTGAATATAAGTAGTTTGTTCAGAATAAGTAACTGAATCGATTCCAATAATTTTTACCCTATGTTAGATTTTGTGCCAAAAATATTTAAAAAAGGTTAAAAGTTGGACACGGAGCGATATTAAGTAGGTTATCCAATCTCCGCACCGAACGGTTAGGTACCTAGGTACTATTATCAATGAGCGCAAGACGGCGCGGCGCGAGGTGCGCGGGTGAGCATGTTTTTGTACGGACAAACAGGTAACTTAACAAGCTTATAACTTTGTGATTTTTCATGGTACAGTTTTGAAATTTTGTACATATATTCTTTACATAAAAATACTAGACACGTGTTTTGGGTTTTGCATAATATACCTACTAAAAATAATGTTGTAGATGTTAACCATATTACCTGTGGGTATCTGTTGATGGTGTTCGGGTGTGGGTACGGCTGGTATCCTCTGTAGCCCTGGATGTTCCTCATCATGCCGTTGCAGCCAGGCAGCACTGCTGGTGCAAGCGCCTTCTGTAACTGCTTCTCTTGTTTGCGGTACTTAGCACGACGATTTTGAAACCACACCTGTTAAAAGTATATGATGATATATTATAGTTCTTTGCTCTTGTTTTATGATTAATGTTGAATACATTATGTTATATTTATATAGATTAGTACAGTTTTAGGTATGTTTATTTATTGTAGGTGTGCTGTGTAAAAAACTTAAGTTAAAAAACTGAAAAGCTAAAAACAAGCCCATTTTAAATTAAATAAAAGTTGGAAGCAGGCCATTTGAATTTGAAAATACAATAAAAATGATATGGGTCCCGCCTGCTTCCAACTTTTATTTAATTTAAAATGGGCTTGTTTTTAGCTTTTCAGTTTTTTAACTTAAGTTTTTTACCGCAGTCGGGTTTTTTATTTTTTTCTATTACTTTTTTTTTATTTCCAGTTTTTAGTTTACAAATGTGAAAGATTTCGCAGACGATTTAGTTCTTGGTACGTTTTTTTTACGATTTGTCACTTCGAATTATTTTTAACTATATAAGTTGTATACTTATATCTTTGTAATCACCTTTTAAACCCCTTTATTTTGATACCCCACTCGATAGGTTTTGAAAAAAAAAATTTTTTGAATACATAACATTGCGCCAAAAATCGGCCATTTAATTTTTTTTTCAATTTTGATATACCCAGTGTCACTCTCACAATTAGGACGAATCTATCGGCACCTCTCAAGCTGAAATCGATCAAGCCGTTTAGGCTACAGAGCGTGCCAAAGAAATATACATACATACATACACTCGAAAAACATAACCCTCCTTCGGACGCAGTCGGGTAAAAATAAGAGCTTCCCGGTACTAAGTGTTATAAACTACCAGGTAGCGTCTTATTTCGAGGAAGTATGTAACCAGATAACAAACTTAGGTACTTAAATCTTCCATGTTTTCAGTGTTAAGTATACCTATAAGTTTATAGATTTATATAGCTAAAACAATGGCCGAAACACACGAGCCCCTAATCTGTGTGTTGTCAACGGGAATGGAAGCGTGCGTCGTTTGATATGGTGATTAGAGCTGATTAGAGGGAGAGGGTGGAGTGCCCCCCTCTCCCTCCCACCACGCAAGCCCGCGAGGGCGGAGCGCCCTCCGTACGCACTCTCCATATAAATAAACCGATATACCCTATACCTAACAGTTAGTGAAGCCACCCTATCCAAAATATACATTATGTAGGTATTTTGGTTCGTCGCTTCTCAACATTGTCTTCTGTGATTTGTTTTTATATTTATAAGAACTTTCATGTTATTTTGCCCTATTCAGCTGAAGATTGTCGGATTGATTATTTAGTTTTGTTGGCTCTATAGAAATATTTTTCCTATGGCGAAATGTGGGTGAAGGTACTATAGGTACACCTCTGCCTAAACCATCGGGAATAAACAGGCGTGATGTTATTATGTTATTATTCCTAGGCATTTTTAAATCGTTTTTAGGGTTCCGTAACTCAATAGGAAAAAACGGAACCCTTATACGATCACTTTGTTGTCCGTCTGTCTGTCTGTCAAGGCCCTTCTTCTCGGGAACGCGTGGAGGTATCGAGTTGAAATTAAAACCATATACTCATAAACATATACTGCGGTCCCTTGCATCTGTGAAAAAAATCAAACTTCTAAGTTAACGTAAAAAAAGATACGTCCGTTTAAGCCGCATATTTTGACACTCTCAAGGGAATCAAATGTATAGGGTACTTCCCGTTGACCTAGAACCATGAAATTTGGCAAGAAGCAAGGTCATGTAGCACAAGTAAAGGAAAAAATCCGAAAATCGTAATGTGGTTATACGTTTTGATTGAACGAATTAAAAACAAAGTCCTAAAAACCGAATCTATGAAATGTAAAGGAAATCTTTTTCCCAAAACCACGCGTCTCTCCATATTTATGTTAGATAGGGATGATCCCCACAGATTGGGAACCGCTCCCTTCTTATAGGTATGGATGGGGGGAGGAAACATAAATGGGATATTAGTTTTTTCGCAAAGCTACCCGACTTCCGCCCGCATTGCGCGTTGTAATGAAAAACGAAGCGATTTCCTAACGGTTTAAATAAACGTAGCTTTGTATAAATGGATTCGATTAGGGCAGTAATATCCAAACTCTTATGTAGTTATATATTGGTTACTACATACTTTTTGGAACGATCGAAAGTAGAAAGAGTGTTTACAAGTCTCAAGACTGGCTTAATGTACAGTCAACAAAAGAGATAAGTATGCAGGATCGTCGGATTTAGTTGAAGTTTAGTAAGAAACCGATGGATGTTCGCGAATAAAAATTAATTTAATTAATAAAAAACAAACAGTTCATTTATCAAATTAAATTTCAGTCGACAACATCCATCGGTTTCTTACTAAACTTCAACTATATCCGACGATCCTGCACACTTATCTCTTTTGATGACTTACCTAACTAAATGTAAGAATATGGTTATTATTAAAAAAAAATAACGAGAAATGTGAGGGGAAAAGACGGAAATTGTGTGAAAAAAATAAGGAACTGAGATTAAAACATGATTAAGTAGGTAAATTATTTTTAAATTCTTGCTGCAATCAGGGGGCCTAAAAAGGCCACTTTGGCAGAATCATAAAAGGATAACATTATGAATCATAATATGGCGAAGACAGTCCGTATTTTAGCACAGAAAAAAAATCCTTCACCAATGGGATTTGATACGATTAACTTAACAGTTAACTGTCCATTATGATTCATAATGTTATCCTCTTATGATTCTGCCAAAGTGGCCTTTTAGTCCCCCAGTACCCAGCTTTTAAAATAAAAACACTTTAAATGATAAATACTTATATTACAAATTTTTTTACTTCGAAATCGATCGGTTGGAAATAATATTTTTTTATTAATTGAATAAATCCTATTTCACTGATAGATAGCGCTGCAAGCATTCTCAATGACAAGCAGAGGAAACAGAGTCCACATATTATTATTGTGGAGGTACGGGGTACCTACCACATAGTCATAAGTATGTCTATATTTATGTACTGTCTAGAGTAAACCTAATCTTGTAAAAGTATTTAGCTAGATGTAGCCTTAACTAATAACAAAATGTAGCAAACCCAACAAGTCTTTCGTTCCGTAAGTTGTCAGCGCCCAAACTATAAATTGATTGGGGTTTGCATTGTCTAAAAGCTATACCTACTCTCTGTTTTAATTAAAACAATGCCGATTCAACCAAAACTAATAAACAGACATCATGATAACTAAAACATCAAATATTTTCAAACAGAATACTCCAATCAACAAGAAACAATTTAGAGATAGAGTAAACTTAGTAAAGATCTTTCTCTAAGACACTTTGTTTTACAGAACGATGTAAATATAGATAGCTATCTAATATCGTGGGAGAGGACCGAGTTATCCGAAGAAAACGGTCGCCTTTAAACTGAAAAAGCACGGGATCCAACAAAACATTTTCTTATTTCCAATTGTAGAATTCATTTGAGGGCAGAGACAATGTCGGGAGGCGCGCGGGGAGGATGAGCGGCTAACTTCGTTACGGATCCATTTGATGGGATTGCAATGCCTCAGGGGCCACCCGCCCCGCCCCGCCGCCCGCGACCCTGGCACACCCGGCGACGTTGTATTTTTATATCGAAATTTCCTCTAGAAGGAGGGAGCTCGACGACGACGCGACGTCGTCTTTAACGTTTACATTCTTCTGTAGCGTCGCCTAAACGTTAATAGCCTCCTACGGAGCGCGCGTGCACGCTACAGTGCTAGACATACATCATGTATCGGCTTGTGTGTGTACATACACACGTACCTACTCACCGGTACTCACAAGTGTGGCACGCTCGCCTACGCGCATTTCACGTGCTTTTAGTGTCGCTACCGACGTAAAAGTATGAAATAATGTCGTTTCGTTCACAACCTTTCATTTCTAAGAAAAGCTTCGACATTCGTTGCGCTTGAAAGAAAAGAGTAATTGTCGTCTTGATGGAGCGACAGTGAATAAAATATCACTTGAAAGCTATTTCATGTATGAGAGTTAATATGTGAAGATCAGATTAGGTACGTTTGGAAAGAAGAATTTCTTTGTAAGGTTCGCGTTCGTAAAATATAAGAGCAATTCGACGAAAAATTCATGGGTATACAGACTGACGCGACGTTAATAGAGGACGCTAAAAGTCATGTTCTGAATAAAACATCTAGAGCGACAAATTAGGTGCTCCGGGGACAAATCAATATCGAGGGTCCTGGGGGATTGAGCAATTTTAAAACTGAGATAAAGATCTCTCGCGTTTACTGTAAGCATTTCGTATTCATACGGCCGAGCCCGACAGATGCCACTTTAATTCAATCCGCCTCCGGCCTACGCTCCAAATTGTATTATCCGAGTATTCGCGCATCATTGATATTTCGACAATTCCATCCAAGAACGACTGGCGTGATACTATTGTGCTGGCTGCAATATTTTGTACGTTTTTATTCGCACCGCGGGTGGTCCATTTTTGCCGACATTCCTGTGTACGTTAATTGAATCGGGAATGTGGTGAATATTTAACATAATGCATCTGAATATAAATCCACGTGGATGTTTTCTTTGGAAAATTAATACCTATGTATATTTCAGGCATTTTAGATGGAGTAGATTGTAACATAAATTTTATTATTTTCGGAAATAATTACGTATTTCTAGGCCAACAAAGTTGAGCCTTGTTTTTGTGAATCTTGTAAAATTAGGGCAAACTAATTTAACTAAAATATATCACCCGTAAATGGTGTCACCAAGTAAGTGCTATGCTTACCTACTTAAAAGGCGTGACCATGAGCTTTGGTCCAGATGAGTAATTGAGTTACATCCAAAATACAAAGAAGAGAAAGAAAGAAAATACGAGTATATCTGATGCATCAAATCTGAGATTAAATTAAAACAGTCGGGTTTTTTAAATACCTTGTTTATATGACTGCAGTGTTAGTTTTGTGAATTATGGAAACGCACGCGGGATGAATTTTCTTGTGTGTCGAAATTTAAAACCTGACAAATAATGAGGAGTTCTACATAATAGCTGTGTTCAACATGGTAGCGGTGTAAGTACGGTACATAAACCTTACATAGTAAAAAACAAACTCGCCAAAATGTCTGTACGCGCATAACTTCCGAATGACTGCACCAAATTGGATAGGTAATTCTTTTTTTGTTGTATTCGGTATTGCCAGGACAAGGTTTGTATGCAAGAAAATTTAGGAAATTCGAAAAAAAATTGCAATCGTTGAAGCTGGGGGCGGGCCGCTAGTAAATTATAATAAAAAATAGGTAACTGACCTGTATCCTCGCCTCGTTGAGTTTCGTCGTCCGCGCCAGCTCCTCTCTGCAGTAAATGTCGGGATAATGTGATTTGGCGAAAGCCGCTTCTAATTCTGCTAATTGTTCCTGTCGCAATAAAACAACAATAATTTAGTAATAGTAATTAACCTGTTAAGAATTTGGGACAATGAGAATGACTCAGATATTGTTTTAAGTAAGTAGTTTTGAATGAAGAAAAGATAAGTCTGGAGAGGTGGGATAATAATTGGACACTGTACTGGCAACATCGCGTGATTACAAATGCTTCTCCATATTAACACTTGCACGAGTGTTGTGCTGAAGAAGCTTTGGGGCAGACAAATTGTCAGTACAGTACAGTCAACAGCAAAAGTAGATGATCAAAATCAGAAATTCAATAGGAGTCAAAACTGATCACGAATATATGGCAGCTGTACTAGTAGTAAATGTTTGGTATAATTTACAATCACATACTTTTGAATCACTTCGACGCCACACAGTTCTGACGCGAACTCCGTTCATTAGTATTGAATTTCTGATTTTGATCATCTACTTTTGCTGTTGACTAAACTACTTATGCTTATCCAACACATGAAGTGGTGAGTGAGACGAAGAAGCAAATGCGTTTTGTTTGTCTGTAAACGTGTCTACAATACTTCTCCATGCCAACACTTACACGAATGCTGTGCTAAAGAAATTTTGGGCCTTTTTTTTTAAATTTTAATTACGAGCTACGTCTACTGACGCATTTTTAACACAACAGCAGTGTTGGAAGAGATGCGTTCTGCTTGTACGTACGTCAGCGGCGTGCAAGATAGATAAATCATAGATATTTTTTTGTTAAATAAAATCTTACATAACTGCTCGAAGGTGGTTTTTGAAAAGTTTTTTTTGTTTTTTTTTCAAAGGTAGTTGAAATAATAGGTGTTTTTCGGTCATTTTGGGACATAGACTTTGCAACTTGGCATAGTAAAAGAACTGTCCTTTGCCGACGGTATGAGATCAAATACATTAGTACTAAGGTTTAGTTAGATTCGTGCATGTGCTAGAGATCTAGAAAAAAAAGGACCTAAACATAATGCTCTTTATTGGAAGTAATATTGTCTTTTCCAAAAGTATCTGATGAAAATGTAAATAAACCGTATTCAAGTTTAATTCTTAGGCAATCATTCCTTAAAAGGAATAAGTAACAGATACATCTGTATTTAGAAGGTTTCAACTTTATACTTCACCAAATTTTCCAAAAAAAATTGTTAGAATAACTTTTTAAAATTTTAATTGAAAAATTATTGACTAAAATTAACCTCAATTGGCATCCCTGTGGATGACATTTTATGTTCCTTTTGTTTACATTTTAGCCAGATTATTTTCGACCACAGTAAGCCGACGGCACGCGAGCGCATGAGGGAGTGATGTCGGGGGTGTAAAACTTGCTTGCACAGGATCGAGAATGGAGAAGTATGGAGCACCACACATATTGTTCTACAATGGCAGTAATACCTGAGTGAAGGTGGTCCTATGTCGACGGCGTGCGGGTGTGGGACAGGACGCTGTGGTAGGTGTATGCCCTGCGTGTTGAGGACCTAACGCTGGAGACAGGGCTGAGGCGCCACCGGACACTCCGCCGCTACCCCCACCTGGCTCTGGCTTTAATTTTTTGAAGGCGCCTTCCGCTGTTGAAGAAACAAAATGTTAAGTATTTTAAATATTGTTTTTTTTTGGTATGTGGAAACCCGGGTACATATAAATAAAACTGTGAATCAATTTTCTTTCAATTACAGAAATATGCAATAGTAATTTATCAGACGCCTAACTACACACATCAAAAGTGTCTAGGGATCAACATATATTTTTGCAATAACTTTTCTCCTGATTGATATTAATTAAAATTTTCTTTAAGGATTCATCAAATAAAGTGTTTCCGTTTGTCACAGTAACGATAAACCAAGTCACCTTTGCATTAATAAAGAAATTTGCCATTTTCCTAATAAAGGGATTTTTGACATTTGAACCACTAACACAAAAGTTCGAAAAAAAGACTGAAATAACAGTTTTCTTTAAAATTTTATTGGGTAACTTAAACAATTAATAATCCGTGTTTCTACCGCGAACACTAACAACACAAGAACATCGGTTTGGCATACTCAAAATGAGTTCATCCAAATTACGCTGTGGAATGGCCGCCCATGTTCGTTGCAACAACAAAAAAAGGTCTTCTTGCGACTGGATACCCTCCATATTCGGCAGAGCTCTTCTCTGTAGCATATCCCATGCATGCTCAATCGGGTTCAAGTCTGGCGACTGAGCAGGCCAGGGCAGGACATTGATGTTAGCTGCGGCGAGAGTCTGTCTTACAACTCTTGCGGTGTGCGGTCGTGCATTATCATGCATTAACTGAAATAAGGGACCGATTTGCACTTGTAGAGGAACGATGACGTCTGATACAATCGTCTCAGCATAAATTTGAGCGTTGAGGTTGCCTCTGATCCAAATCAACTCAGTTCTTCCGCCGATCCAAATACCCGCCCATACCATGATGGTTCCACCACTATAAGGATGGACTTCCTGGCAGGATTTTAATCGCTGTTGGCGTCCAGGGGTTCTCCAGTGTCGTATACGTCTTGCATCCGGTCTCATACCAAAACGAGACTCATCAGAAAAGCACACGAAACGCCATTGTTCTTCTGCCCAATTTCTGTGTTCAAGAGCCCATTGATATCGAATCCTACGATTGTGCATTGCTATAGGTGGTACCCGTAGCGGTCTTCGGGAATGAAGGTTCACTTCATGCAAGCGGTTTCTGACTGTTTGGTCGCTAATTAAGTTCCCTGAAGAGTGATGAAGCCTCACGGCTAACATCATGGCGTTTATTGTTGGAGCTCTTCGAGTTAAGATTTGAATGTATCGGTCTTGTCTCCGTGTGGTGCAGCGATACCGTCCTCCATGGCGCTCAGCCACGGTACCAGTGCTTCGGTAACGTGTCCAAAGTCGACTGATAACACTCTGACTTGTATTCAGAGCTAAAGCCACAGTACGTTGCCGGGAACCAGCTTCTATCATTCCCACGGCTCTGAGCATTTCTTCCCTGCTTAAATGACGTCGCCGCTCCATAATAACGTTGGTTTTAATCAGTAGTAGGGAAACAGTAGCACTAATAATGTCTTCAATGCGTTGTATGTTTTTATAGGGAAAATATTGACAGCTGATTTTCATCTTTTACTCGAATTTGATTCACAGTTCCTGATTCAAATTATGAAATGCACCAAAAAGGATCCATATAAATTTATAAAATCATAAATTTATTACAAAGCCACATCTCAATCTCAAGAAATCCGCATAAAAATGCTTGATCCCTAGACACTTTTGATGTGTGTATTTACGCTAAGTATTAAATTAAATAAGTTATCTGTGAAGAATGCGTCCATAATAATAATTGTTTTAGCCGAAAAAAAGTCCTCTCGCGCAAACGTATTCGATACGGCCGGCACCTTAAATTAACTAAAAAGAATATTCCATAGAAGGATTTAAAAAAAATTAACGACTTTGAGTTTTACATTCTGTATTTACTGTAACTCACACACTCGCTAAAATTGTAGGAAAATCATCTTTGATCATCAATTACAATATTTGTAAATATGTGAGCACCATGTATTTATCATATAATTGATTTACCTGTCATTGCTTTATTTTTAATTCTTTTTACCTTTTGTGGTAGAGTAATATTATTCTCGGTGCATCGTCTTCACATAAATAATTATAATGAATATAAACAAAATTTTATAAAACATTTTAAAAGAGTAAATGGTAGAGTTTCTTGCACATTCTTCTCCATATGAAATAAAAAACTACCTCTTGGAAGGAGCGACTAGAATCAATTCTATTTTTAGTAAATTTTGACGTTCAAAAGTGCCTTTGTGCCAATTTGAAATACTTACATTTTTTTTTAATAAAAAAATAATAATTTGACTTTGACTTAGAACCAACAGTGCTGCAATACCTTCAACAACCAAGGTGAAGCTCTATCACTGTATTACCTCATAACATAGACACACTTATAATTTGATTAATTATCCTTTTATGATTCTCCAAAGTGGCCTTTTTAGGCCCCCTGAGCTGTTTTGGATATTCGTTACAAAATATAGAAATGTCACGAGAATTACCACGAAGACCCCAAGTTACCTCCACCTCAAATCAAGTCAACTCCACTAATAAAGAAACGTGCTTATTTGCATACCGGCGTTGCGCATCGACCCCTTGCCGTAGGTCAAGATCGCGCGGCCCGCGTAATTGTAATTGCGTTGCTTTAACTAACGCTGTTAAGAGGCCGATTCCCGTCCAGAGTCGAGCCGCAAACGTTTAAGCTGGCCTACTGGCGTGAAACTGGGCTGTGGAGATTTTTGTTGCTTTGAAAGCTTGACACCTTTATCAAGGACCTTCTGGACGCGTGTATCTTTCTGAAGCTTTAAGATAATAGTGATGGCTCTTTTGTATTAATTTCAACGATGGACATAAAATCATTAAAAAAAGGGTTCCGTACCACAAGGCAAAAACGCCGAAAAAAACACGTTTGTTGTATGGGAGCCCCCTTAAATATTTATTTTGTTCTGTTTTTAGTATTTGTTGAGCTTGACACCTTTATCAAGGACCTTCTGGACGCGTGTATCTTTCTGAAGCTTTAAGATAATAGTGATGGCTCTTTTGTATTAATTTCAACGATGGACATAAAATCATTAAAAAAAGGGTTCCGTACCACAAGGCAAAAACGCCGAAAAAAACACGTTTGTTGTATGGGAGCCCCCTTAAATATTTATTTTGTTCTGTTTTTAGTATTTGTTGTTATAGGGCAACAGAAATACGTCATCTGTGAAAATTTCAACTGTCTAGCTATCACGGTTCATGACATACAGCCTGGTGACAGACAGACAGACGTACAGTGGAATCTTAGTATTTGACCCTATTACTAAGATTCCACTGTACGTCTGTCGTTTTTACCCTTTGGGTACGGATCCCTAAAACATGTTTTATTCCGGATTTTTTGTCCAATAATTGTCATTTTTTAATTGCTGACACGGAGTTAGTTAGTACTTCAGGCGCTTTGTGTAAATTATTTCTTCACCACTGCTCTCAAAACGCTGAAAGAAAATATCGTGTGGAAACCGGCATGTCCTAGAACCAAAAATTTGAAGACATGTGACATCTACCAACCCACACTGGGGCCACGTGGTAGATTACAGCTCACTTCCTCTCGAAGAGAGGAGGCCTGGGTCCCAGCAGTGGGAAAATTATAGGCCGACTGTGTATAATAAGTTATGGTACTAAGGTTCTTAATTGCTGAACCTTCTTAAACAGTGGGTAAACTCTCTTAGGACTATTACAGTATAGTAATATTAATTGATCTGAATGTGTGAATATCTACTGTGTGAATAATTACTTCATAGCCATGAAAACCGCTTAGGGAAAATTATATAGACCAAGCGGAGGAGAAAAGTAAATTCACATTTTAAAGTAGTTAAAACTCATAACGAATTCCAAATAGCGATCCTTAGCTCGTTTTAATTGTATTCCCACATGGCCGTCCTACACTGGAATGCCTCAAACGTTCATTTTTCTGAAAAATTCGCATATTGGCGACATAATCACTTTACCTTCGGTTTCTCTGAGCTTCTGAATTAAGTGGGGGAGATTTTAAAAGCACCGTCGGAGGTCGGTTTGGAAGTATTCATGCATTCCCTTTGACGCTGTTCCTGGCTACTTACTAATTAACATGGAGCTAAGTGTTTGCGTCCGCGGTAAACGGGGCCTTTTAACGTTTAAAAGGTTGTACTTTTTTAGTCGCTTCCATGTTTTTAGGGGCTTTGATGGCGAATATATTGGTTTCGCTTTTTATCTGACATTTTTCCGAGATGCGATTAAGCCATTAGAGATAGAAATTAAAAATGGATATTTTAGACGTTTCCGATAAAACTTTGTTTTTGTGCGGTTTGTGTTAATAGACTGACGTGATTTAATCGTCTCGGTTAGTGGCGGTTATTAACCGTCAGTTATTTACCAATCTATCGATATAAATGTACGGCAAATTTAATTGATCAACAAGGAAGGTCACTTCGATGTTGATCAAACAGCTTCTAAAGCATTTCTGTTTCCAATTCCAACAAACAATTTTATCTCGGCGAAATCACCAGGGGTAGTATCAATTAGAGTAAAAAAATTGCGCCTGACTCGTAACAAGTCAGCGAACAGTATTTATTTGTTGAACATTTGTTCGGGGGCGTAAGAGAGATTCAATGTAACATGTCATTAGGGGGCTGTAATCCCCTAATTATGACGATTGACATGAAAGCGCCATCTGTGGCCGTCGAGAGTGTCGGGTGACTGCGCGAAGTGTCGCAAATAATAGGTTTTGTGTAAATTGAGGCGTCATGTCTTGGGGATTATGTTAGTGGAACCTTCTTGCTTTGGGTGAAAGTAGAACAAAGGATAACATGATAACATTTGGTCATTTTTACATATGGATTGTTTTGTATGGATCAAAAATATTAATAGGGACCTCATTCATTGTAGTAATACAGTGTTGAAGAAGGTAATATAACTTACCCCCTTACTAATAAACGTATTATATCAGATGAATAGTTATACACCACTGACCTCTATCATACACGTGTATGATAGAGGTCAGTGTTACACACAGATTTCTCTCTTTCAGTTGTCAGTAATTTGACATTCGAAAGAAGAAGACAAAGCGTTGTGTACAGACGTTTATTAGTAAGGAGGTAATTGTATAGAAGACTTTTTGGAACAAAATTAGGCACATGACTCAGGATAAACAAAGTTTATGATCCTGGATGTGTATCAGAGGCGAAGGTTCTACACAACTCAATTCCTACCGGCTTCCCTTTAAAAATGGCACAGTCAGTATTCTATAGACAAATAATATACCTAATCTTAATAAAGGTATCTACTCCGGCTTACCCACAGTAAGACCCGGGATCGGTTGTAGACGGGTTTCCCTTAGTAGGTCAACTGGTGCACGTGGTTAATTTTAAAGATCTAAAAGGAAATAACCAAGAAAGCTAATCGACAAGGCAGTCCGTTGAAGGATGAAAGTAGAAGAGTTTAGGAAATCAGTTTACTGGCGATGGTCGCAATAACTAGAAAAGCTGCTGAAGATTGTGGCTTTTAAAACGGAGTTTTTTTTTTTACTTTCGAGCAATAATTAAATGAATATCGGTGTTTGTATTACTATAGTGTCCAGGTACTACTACTAACGTCGCTCGGAAATCTTGGTAATATTCGAGTGAAATCACCAACATTAGCTCTGTCTCTCTCTGTAGGCATGAGAAAATTTTATACCTTCTACTGTAGCAACAGACAGACACACAGACAGACAGACACACAGACAGACAGTACAAACACGGACAGTAACATTTTATATTTGTAGTGTCGTAAGATCTGACAACCAGTCTTACCAAGGGGTATCGTATTACACTGTAACTGGGTTGTGGAGGTCACATAGGCAATCGCTCCATGTAAAATACTGGTATTCAGCCGCATCCGGTTAGACTGGAAGCCGACCCCAACATACTTCGGAAACGGCTAGGCAGATGATGATGTGGCCTAAGATCTACTGGTCTGCTCTGTAAAAATCTCACAGTGTTAGCTGTAGTGAGCTGTCAATGGTATCATCAGGTGGAATGACAGCTTACTTCTAAATGCAACAAATTGTTGATCGGCAGATTTGATAAAAAAGATCATATACACATAGATACAAGTAGGTACACATGAAAGTAGAAAAATATTTCAATTTATTAAAAAGTCTATTTCTCCTTCAAAATTGTATATTTCATGAAGGGGAGACCCCAGTGGCGACCACCTCGGGCGAACCGCGGGGTACTCGCAGATCGTCCATATGTTCTGCACAATAATGCACTTGTGATCGACACAAATGCTGCAAATCCTACAGATTGCTGTTTAATTGTCGATTTAGAAAGAGGGCTTCGAATAGTGGTAGGTAACATCGCTTTTGGTATCAGTGGGAAAATGCCAATCCAGGCTGTTTAATTGGTCTGCGGGATTGTCCGAAAGGGTTACCGCTGGCCCGGAACATAAAGGGTAAGGAAGAAACACGGGTGGGTTTTAGTCAGTAAGAGTCTGACACTCCCTTCCGCTTCACCCAAAACGGGAGGGGTCATTTGATGACTTCCAATCAGCAAAAAAAAGGCTGTTTAAATTGTATTGTAGGCTATAGAATCATGTTCTTCTACCTTAACCGACAGATGTTTTGCTGACGCGTTTGATGCGCCACCTCTTCTTCCTAGCTTTTTTTAAAATATTTTTTCTAACATAATTTTTAATGAAAACAAATATAATTCAATAAATATGAATCATGGCATTCTGAATTTAGTAGGCGGAATAGGAAGTAGGTACTATGAATTGTATTATGACATCAAGCACCATATTTCATGCAAATAAACGGTTAGGTATTATTATTATAGCTTAAACACTAGGAAGTGGTGAAGGACGGGCGTCGTGGGAGACTGTCTTATGTAATTTTAACGTCCATAAAGTGCTGATTTTTAGCCTAATTGGAATACATGACTTTGATTTGGATTTAGTATGGACAATAAAGTGAATTAAAAACCTCTTTGAAAAACGTGACTGAGAATCAGAACGACGAGACAGCAAGACAGTAAGCTGTCTTTGCCATAGCAATACCTACCTACGTGTTAAAATTAGAAGAGAAAGAAAGAAAAAGTTTATTTGGACACAGTTCGTGAAACACAAAATACAAAATTAAATAATGTTTCAACAACAACTGTGCGTGCCTCAAAAAAAAAAACCAAAAAAGTTCATTTCTGCATTAGTGTCAGAGAGATGCTGTCTGACGCTGGTTTTCTAATGAACCTTTAGGGAAAATTGACGGGGAGTACACAACACACAGTTTCAACATACCTTATACAAACTTTTTATACTTGTAAATAAATAAATAAACTAGTAATCAAGAACATATAATTACAGAAACAAAAAAAAAAACGAAAACAACAAAGTCTCGGCAAAACCTGTTCTTCGCGACCATTCTAGATGAGATTGCTCCGTGCACGGTGCACTCAAAGCGCAACAAGCCGCCGAACGCGACGGACAGTACAAGTTATTTAGTTTTGCGACAAGAACACTGTTCTGACTGTGAAAAATTCAAATAATAAAAAAATTACGAATAAAAGTTGAAGACCATGTATTATGGCGTATACCTCAAGTTACGCCTATCAATAGCCTTGAATAATAATTGAAGGCTAAAACACCAATATCAGGCCTCAATTTTGTAAACCGTGAAATACCAGTCAAAACAATCGGATACACATTTCTAACCCGTTAAATAACTTTTTTTCGAGTGCCAGCTGATTCCGAGGGTCGATGTGTAAATCACAATAGGTTTAGCGGATTTGTACGGAGGGTGCGCGTGCGCTTACAATCGACACTCCATTATGTCGAGAGGCTCTTACAACGAGATTATTATGCGCATATTGGTTAGCTGTTTAGGGGAATTACTGGTAGTTTTATTTATAGTTTAGTTTTTTTTTCCTCTCGTGCGTGGTCAATGTGCCAGAATGGTGGGTTGTGGTATTTTTTTGGTAGTGTGGTTAAAGGTGCTAAATGACCGGTGCAAAAGAAATAAGCTCATCCTGGCTGGAATTACGAAGGGCGAATTTAAATGAAGTGACAAATGGTAATGCTGCACTTCTTTACGTTAGTAGGGGCATTATTCATTTTTAGACCCATTAAATCAATCTGGGTTAAAAAAAATCTTTCTTTTACATATTATTATGCAAGTAGGTATCTTATTGAAACAAAGAAAGAAGGAAGAAAGAAAATTAAAATCCTTATTAAAATCCTGCCGCACCTCCCAACAATACATTCCAATATCTGCATTCCTCCAAATGTTTGACCACTTCCGTCCAAATATGTCGACCATTACTCGTAAAAGGGGATAATGATAAGCTCATAGACAGGTGTGAACTGCACACGACCGCCACGTGACACGGATTAACGGTTAATACGGTATTTTGTTAAATTATAATAAATGTATAGAGTGCAGTGATGTTATGGGGAAGCTTTTACCCAACTATGTTGGGGTCGGCTTCCAGTCTAACCGGATGCAGCGGAATACCAGTATTCATCATTGAGTGACTGTCTATCTGACCTCCACAACCTGGTTACTGGGTAACATCATGCCCCTTGGCAAGACTTGTTGACAAACTTTTGCACTTTTCCTATGCGCAATGATGCATGGGGGCAGCTTATGCGGAGTGGTAAAAGGAATGCCGTATGAATTGAAATAGTACCTTAGCTTAAAGGCCCTTTCGATAGCCAGTATCAATAAGATTTGAAAGTTAAATACTGAAATAATTGGTACGAAAGTATCTGCCGGATCATTCAACAAGGACTTGGGTAGTGAAACAGGTCATGAATCGATTAGGTTAAAATATGCTTTTGGTTTGGTGATGTGACGGGACTTTTCACACCTTTATGGAGCCACGATTTCGCTTTACCCATCATAGACAATGATTAAAACGGTATAAGTATTAACAACAAGGGTACTTCTCTTCTTAGTCTGTGGTATTAACTAACTATCAGTATGAACTATTTGACCGCCCGGTTTCTTAAGAGGGCGCTGACCAAACGTCGACCGCGCAGTAGCGCCCTCATCGTTTGTTTGGTTATTTCTTTTATTTTAGAATGAAAATACAGAAAGAAAATACGCACGTTAAGTTGTGCTCCACAAGATTACACGTTAATATTATTATAAACGGTAGTGTTGTTTAGTTTTATTATAATCACTAAAACGGAAAATAGTGGCTACTATTATCCGTTTAACTGACATTGTTACATCGCCTTCTCTCATTTTAGCACTCCATATATGCACCACTCCATGTTATTGATAATACCGATTAGTGATTATAATAATATTAACGTATAATCTTGTGGAGCACAACTTTACGTGTTTATTTTCTGAATTTCATTTTAAAATAAAAGATTTTCGTAAGCTGAAATGATTCTGAATCTTATTTTTATACCCTTAGCGCTCACATTTTGCTGAGGTATCGTTACAAGGGGATGCAGTGGTATGCCGCGGAAGACTTTAGCATACCGTGACCAACAAATGTTAATACTTTGCCTTGCCAGGTCACGTCGTGCCGCCTAGTAAACGCGGCCGGTCTTTACATAAAACACATAATCACCGTTTGCGATTTATTTGCTAAACATATAAACAAATATGAGTATTTGAAAAAATTACTTTAATGCCCACACAATAAAGTTCAGTTTACGCTACAACTTCAAATATTTTTATAACTAGCGTTAGTCACTCTGAAATCAACTTAATTACTACTAAAATAAAGTTGATATCTGTTTAATTTGAAATAACAACAATTAGAAACATACATTTGAATAGATCCTTCGGTAACATACTATCACGCCGCACCTACACTACTATCAAGTTATGTTCAAGTTCCATATAACAGTATAATAACATGGGGCTAGCCTATTGCCCTCAATCGGGCAAAAATCTAGACTCCGGGCTGCTCCTGAGAAATTCCAGATGAAAAAACCCAATAATACTCTGCCCGACCCCCGATACGAACCCAGAAGCACATACTCCGCAGTAGCATGCGACCACTAGACCAATGGTGCAGTGTGATGGTACTCTTCCTAGTTGTTTTTTTAAATTAGTTTTAGCCCAGTAAATGGCCACGTTGATTGCGGCAAGAGTGGCATTCTGTATGTTATCCAAGGTATACTTAGGTTAGGTAGGCACAAGGTATACTCCAGTAGGTTGGGGCATGGTCTGGTCAGAAGCACCGATCCGTTTTCGGTCACGGTGGCCAATCTCGAGGTACGCAGGAGATATTATAGTGCACAAGTGTGTGCGCAAACACAGTAGCACTCTCTGTTCCTTTTCTCATAGTCCGATGGGACGGCAATCCGACACGACCAGGGAGAGATCAGGCGCAGGACCAACGGCTTTACGTTCTTTCCGAGGCACGGGGGTATTAAACCGCCAACTTCCAAACTCCGGACTGTTACTAAGGAATTCCTAATGGAAAACCCAATAACCCTGTCCGACCCGGGAATCGAACCCAGGATCCCACGCTCAGCAGTCGCACTTGCAACCACGAGACCAACGAACGGGGCAGTCAAAAAAGTAAAGGCGGATACACACAACATGAACGTCCACACATTGCGAATCATGCGATGAGCGCCGGCGTGCGCTGCGCATGCCTCGCAATGTCTGTATCCGCCTTAAGCAGTCATCACTGACCTCTATAATACAAGTACTGTATTAAAGAGGTCAGTGTTAAACACTTCCTATTAAATAAAATAGGTAAAGGCGTTAAAGGTAACCGCCTGAAAATGATTGACAGCTTTATTATGAAAACATTTCTGTCACATTGACTAAATCATGTCATGTGTCATGAATCTAAACGAGTTTTTTTATAGAATTTGTGAATAAGTAAAATATCAGTTTTATAAAAATATTATTGATATTTTCTGTACCAATAATATCTGTGTAGTGGAAAAGAGTTTTTAGACGCAGAACATTTCGTCCAGTTTTTGTATATTCTTTACAAAACGTGTTTGCTTTCGACCCGAGAAGAAGCCAGTTGATAATAATATTGCTTTGATTTGTTAACTAGATTAACGAAGTAAGGGACTCAGGCTTAAGACGACCCACTGACCAGGAGATTGGCTTAGTTGTGCATCAGTATGAAATAAAACATGCCTCAAACAAGTATGGAATCAGTTTATCTGCTGTCCGTCGTATTTGTGATTGTCGGTAAGTGATACCATGTTTATCATGTTCGAAGTTTATCTTGTGTATTTTATCTGTAATTTATGGTTACCTACAATAAGAAAATGTAGAAGTAGTCATAACCTGGGCTCTGAACCGGTTTAAAAAGAGCGGTTTATTTATTTATTTAAACTTTTCGCACAAAAAGGTACAAAGGCGGACCTAATGCCTTAGGCATTGTCTATCAGTCAACCAAGGGTGGTGAAGAGATTAAATGGTAGGTGCTTTGGTTGAGAGGAACAAAGATAAAAAAAAAAAAAAAAAACTATTAAAACTAGGTACACAAATACATAAATAGGTTATATACACATACATACTATTTACTCTAATATATATACAGGGTTATTTGTAAAACACCAGCAACCTCTTGAGAGGTCATTGTACTCATCATTATGAACAACTTTTACTATCGGACCAAACCTGAAATCGCGAAAAAAAAATCAGCTGTTCCCTACATTTATGTTCGTTTATCTCGTCAAAATGTAGGGAACAGCTGATTTTTTTTTCGCGATTTCAGGTTTGGTCCCATAGTAAAAGTTGTTCATAATGATGAGTACAATGACCTCTTATGAGGTTGCTGGTGTTTTACAAATAACCCTGTATATTATAAGTATACAGCATGTAACAAAAACCCTGTCCGATCCTTAAGAGTATTATTCGGCATCGTACTGCGTACACATATACGTAACCATTTATTGGATTTGAGATTATTAATTTTCCCCAGTGAATTTAATTAAATAAAAATAAAAAATAAAGACTGATTAAAGGCAACACTGATCGCTCGACAAAGTTCACGTGTAAGTACCTACAGTTTTGTGTCAAAGACGCCGCCTGAGCGAGACGGTTTGTATGATCCTTTGTCATGAACCTGCTTTGTCGCGCGCCGCCAAACAAATTTATAACGAAAGAAACCTACGCTACGTCATACATACCTTATGCCTACGCTTAGGCAGGCCTATCAGCTGATATTGTTTTGTAGGCATAGTGATACAAATTTCAGACACAAGAAACAATTAATTGAATTAAATGTAGCCCTGTTATGGGCTTTTTTTAAATGTGATGTGCTTTTGGCAATGTACAGACGCCAGCACATCAAGTTACTACAATCTGTCAGATTTCTTTAATAGATTTTCGACTTTATTGCTAAATCATAAGGTTCAAGGTTGATTGGGAAAATCTGACAGTTTCGGGTAGGTTGACCTGCTGGCGTCCGTACTTACCGACTGCAGGTATCAGTTCATTAAAACATCAACTTGTTGTTGTTGCATAGTTCGGCGATCGTGCTCCACATGTCCACCTCCAATACTAATACACATTCGACACCTTTTCGCTAAATTTGCACGTACTTCGTGGTTCGTAATCAGTGGCACAAGGGATTTGTCGCATGTGGTTTGTCTCTAATTGTGCATTGCGTGGGATCCGCGGCAAACATAATCTAGCACTTGTTCCTCGATTTCCACGTTGCGCTCTCGTGGTCTTCCAGCATCAGCGGCCTGCGACTCGTGCCCATGAACACTGCCTGTGGTGTACACACGGTTATGCAGGCGTTGGAACGCACACTCCGACGCGGTACTGTCACACCTGGGCCTGGCCTATTAGCGTAGCGCACCTCATAACTTCTACGCGCAGCTGCATAATTACAGTCGGTCTTGCTTGCCTAAGCACATCAACATATTAAAATATTCCTGATTGGAATACGACATGTTCGCGAAACGATAGCGGCACGTGATACGTACGGACGTCCGATCGAAAGCTATCTCCACGAAAGACTGGCAACAAGTAGCGCGCCGGTAGGCAACCAGTCGGCGGCATCAAAGAGTCGGCGACTCGAGCGGCGAGTTGAAAGAGTGCCTACAATGCGGTAGTGTAGGGCGGTGTTCTTTGAAATAAAAATAGGTAAAAATAAAAAGATTTTGCCGGCGGGTGGAGTGTTGTCAACTTATGAAAATTTGCCATATTCAGTGTTAAATTTTGCATGGATTATAAAAATAAAAAATCAGTAACTTTTGGTTTTTATGAGTTACATTTTTATAACAATTTTTTCTAGTACGTATGTTGAACCAGGAATACGCCTTTAATGGATCGGACAGGGTTTTTGTTACATATTGTATATATACATACAAATTCAAGGGAGAGAGGTGTTGAGATGACTCTACGCTATTTGTTTCGAAAATAACTCTGCAATTTCCGCTTAAATGCATACCGACTGGTGGCCGGTTAATTTCGATTAAGTACCGGAAAATATATCGTTCCTTCATTAACCGGTTAAACAAGTGAACTGTTCTTATGAAACCCAAATGTTAAAGGTTACCGGTTACTTAAGCACAAACGGTTTTGACACCCAAATTAACCGGTTAATTCCGTAATAAAATTTTGTAACTAAATGCGCTCGCGCACTAATTGTATTTAAAAATAATGATTTATAAAATGTAAAATAAAATTGTAGCAATACAATTGGAGGGGATCGGCACTGTTACTCCTTAATACAGGCTATGTCATAGCCTAGCAAGGAGAGCAGCACGTCACCCACTTGATTGCCAGAAATTTAAAACTACCCACTTTGTTAAAACTGTTACATGTACTACATTCTGTTTTATATAAATAAAGATATTATAATTATAATTATTATATCGTAACGTACAGACCATGCTCGCGAGAGTGGCGGGGGCCGGAGGGGGGTCAAACTTGGTTTTAACCGGTTAATTTCCACTATAAAAAGCAAAATTCATGAAAAACCGGTTTCCCGCATAAACCGGTAAAAACCGGTAAAGTGCAAACCTTAACCTAAATCGATTTCGGTTTGGGGTCAATGACCGTAACCGGTTAAGAATTTCAACCGGTTTCCGAGCCCTGGTCATAACAGTAATGTCTAAAACGTTATTATCATTAACGGCTTGGCATATCATCTACTGATAAAAATATTTTTTCAATGATGATATGTACGTATTTTTTCAGGTCACACAGCTCCGACATCTGAAGCTAGAAAAATAGATACAACTAGAAATATACTCAATCCATTCCCAAGTCGTCCTCAGAGTAGACAGGATCTTGATAAATGGTTTTCCCGATTTCGAAACAACGGTGAAACTTTAGACGCAATCGACCACACTGACTTTGATCCAAATAATCCAACAATAACTCCTGATCCGGACTATCCACAAATACAATTAGATTCTTATCAAGATCAGGGTTATTTATCTGTTGGTCAGACATTAATATTAAATAAAATTACTAACAGTATAATTAAATCAACTTCTGATAAGCCAAAGCCACCTGTGAAGTGTAAACCGAAGGAAAAGAAACCACCTCCTGAACGTCCAAAACCACCTCCTGAACGTCCAAAACCACCTCCTGAACGTCCAAAACCACCTCCTGAATGTCCGAAACCACCACCTGAATGTCCAAAACCTCCTGAATGCCCGAACCCGCCTCCTGAATGTCCAAAACCACCTCCTAAATGTGCAAAACCACCTCCTGAATGTCCAAAACCACCTCCTGAACGCCCGAAACCACCTCCTGAATGTGCAAAACCACCTCCTGAATGTCCAAAACCACCTCCTGAATGTGTAAAACCACCTCCTGAATGTCCAAAACCACCTCCTGACTGCCCAAAACCACCTCCTGAATGTCCAAAACCACCTCCTGAATGTCCAAAACCACCTCCTGAATGTCCGGAACCATCTCCCGAATGTCCGGAACCATCTCCTGAGTGTCCGGAACCATATCCTGAATGTCCGAAACCACCTGAATGCCCGCAACCCCCTCCTGAATGTCCGAAGAAACTTGACTATCCGTATGATTCATATTTAAATCCTGATCCCGTAAGTAATTCAAAATTGCCTTCTGATGGCCCATTTGATTCAGAAATGCCTTCTAAAGCTCTAAGTAATGCAGAATTACCTTCAAACCGTATTCATAATTCAAAATTACCCTCTGACCCTCTAAGTAATTCAAGATTACCTTTTGATGGTCCATATAATTCAAAATTACCTTCTGACGGTCCATTTGATTCAGAACTATCTTTTGACGGTCTAAGCAATTCCAAATTACCTTCAGACGGACCATATAATTCAAAATTCCCTTCTAACGGTCCTAATAATTCAGAACCACCTGCAGGCGATCCATATAATTTGAATTTACCTTCTGATGGTCCATATAATTCGAATTTACCTTCTGACCTTCAAAGTAGTACAAAAATACTTTCGGTTAGTAGTAGTCATTCGAGATTACCACCTGTTGGCCCAAATATTCCAAAGCTACCTAATGACGACATAAGTAATTCAAGGTGGGATATTGACGAGCCCAATAATAATATCAATGATGTCGACGATATCTATGAAAGCAATATTAGATGGCCCGATAAAAACAGAAAATTATTACCAAATGCATCGAAGAAAATAACCCAGAGTGATTACGATCAGATCATAGCCCAGGAGTTCCCCCCTGTGGTTAAGCTGCTCGAGAAGATTAGAAAACTGAACAAACTGAAAGAGTTAGGACACAAAATGAACAAAAACAATGAAGATATTAACATAAATAAAAATATTAATAAAAATCATAATGCTGGGAACGATGGAAACAATGACAACTCTAAAGCAACGCCTCCATCACCCACAGATACACCTAATAAAAAAAATAACAATAAAGACATCAATGCGCTGTTGCAGTCCGAAGGCGTTGACGATGATAGACCTGATATGAGAAAATTCATAAAAAAAAGATTTTACTACCAAGCGCGAGCGGTTAAACCTGAAAATGAGATAAGTAGAAGTAACGAAACTGCCTATTTTATTGATTAAATTTTTTGACAAAATTAATTAGGTATTTAGATATGTATATGCGTTTAGATGAACATTGTCACGCTTTTGAATAAACGGCTATGGGAATTGAAGTACAGCTGGTTTTGATTGTTTCGACTATTAGATTTCAATCATGGGTCTCTGTTTAATTATTACTATATTAATTTCAATGTTATCATTAATATGTTTCGTAATTATTATGCAGTGCGCGCTTTTCATTACATTATCGTGGACATTAGATTTTACTGTTGTATCAAAATTATGCTAATTAATATTATTATTGCCTTTTGTAATTTTCATGTTTGCACTTACTTTTATGTATGTTAATAACAAAGTCGGTGACAAAATATCAACACCTAACAGAGCCATAACTTTTCTAGTAAAAAAATATAATTTTTAACCCGAATTTCCGTATTAGAGTGACATCGCCTTTTCCTGCAGAGTAATTGCGTAACAGACTATTAGTATTAGTAGCAATGGCTTTAATTTTGACAGTTCAATAACATTCATTGCATTATATACGTTGTTGAACAGACAAATTTTTGAAGAAGAAGAAATTTTTGACAAACATATGAAGCAATGGATTAGCAATATCCTTCAAAATTATTCAGATTGAGATTTATAGCATATAACGCAATTAGGATGCTGGTTCCCGTATCTTTTGTATTCTTTATCGGGCTAGTGTCCGGAAGTCTATGTCCAAGCGCGTATTATGCGTACTTACCTAAATACCTACATTCTTTCTAATCAGGAGGTACTCATTCGCAATCTTATTGCTTTATAATAAACAGGCTATGTTCCCGATGGGATTTCCCTTCGGCAAGGATAACGAACTTCATTCCCTATTTAACTCCTATATGGGGAGAATTTTAAAAATGGTTTAAGAACTTTATTTTTCCTCATAATTAACAATAATTCACTCTCTGGGAAACTATCCTAAAAAACTATAATATAAAAATTCGCTAGTGCTGACTTTCACTAGGTATATGTGCAAACATTCGTGCTTCTAGAGTTTAAGCGGTGCGTTGCCTGTCAGTCAATGAATGAATGAATTTCAGATTTTTATTAGTAGGTTTCGTTACACTGTTGCAGTGACTATTTCGAACGGATGCCGAATTTTGGACGCCCGTATTCAGAGCCGAACGATGAGGCACGTTCCTATGAGCATTGTTAGTGCTTGTCTACGTGACCAGCTGGCGTAGTCCGTAGATGTTTCCTTTGTTAGGTACAGTCACGAGCACTAATATGTCAACACTTGGCAACTTTCAATTGCTATTATTTCGCGAAATGACGAATGCAACGATGAAATACGACACTTTACATAAACCTATGGGTTCGAAAATACTATGTTCGTAATAACATATAATTTCATTCAAAAATAAAGGAGAAAATTGCCTTTGAATAAAGCCAAGTGTATACATAGACATACTTATGCTCGTGACTGTACGTGTTGCTCACCGTCGATGAATATATGCATTTACTACCAACCGAAGCATCAGTTGTGCTTGAAATAATAGAGCGTGTGGCTGCATCAAATATTTTGTCAAACAATTTCAGTACATCGCTATTTTAGCCTAGCCGCACAAATCCAATTGATACCTAGCTCAAAAGTCTGGATGTTGTTTGTTTTAATCTCATGGTAATGGCGCTTTAGATGCACCACAAAAAATATCCCAAAAGTGGATCACTACAACATTGCCACAAACTAAGTTGTTTATTTAAATGTAAAATGGCTTAATTTAGCTGAAACCTATTAAACTAAACAAAGTTTGAGTAATAATTTCCTATACAACGTTACCGCCGCACATTTTCGTCAATGTTACAATTATTATTCAGCGTACATTAAACGTGCAGAGCGTATATTCAACTCGGCAACCCGAGTCGCTTGAAAATTCAGGCTTCGCTCGCGGCGGGGGCGCGACGGGAGAGGGGGCGCGCGCGGGGGCAGGGGACGGTCGTTAGTGACATTTCGTATTCATGACGTCACCCGCGGGCCGATTGTTTGCAATATTACTCTAATTGGAATTGTAATTATACGCACATATCCCGCGTAGAGGCTATCTACGTGCTCGCATCTAGCTTCAGCGAATATCGCTGCTTTATACATATTTAGCAGCGACAGTAAACATATCTGAGAGGAAATACATACACCATCAGTAGGTCAAATAATTGTCACTTTACTAAGTACAGTACGCGGCATTATGGCTCATCAAGTTTTAGAAAAAAAATACCTTTGCAAGGCGTCGTCTTTGGTCAGCGGGATTGTCCGAAAGGGTTACCGCTGGCCCGGAACATAAAGGGCTAAGGAAGGGACATGGGTGGGTTTTAGTCAGTAAGAGTCTGACACTCCCTTCCGCTCCACCCAGAGCGGGAGGGGTCATTTGATGATTTCCCATCCGGAAAAAAAAGGCGTCGTCTTTGTTTCATATCTCTGTACAGCACAATCTCACAGCCTATAATGTTCCCACTGCTGGGACGCAGGCCTCCTTCGTTGAGAGGGATTGGGTTGTACTGTAATCCATCAGACAGACGGGCCCATTGCAGGTTGGTAAGTAAATGTCACATGTCTTCTTCGAGAGAGCATTGGTGATGAAATTATTTACACAAAGTAAAGCGCCTGTCTGGGTTCGAACCTACGACCTACAACTCGTTAGTCGCGGCCGTTACCACTGGGCCACCATTGCTCTCTAAACGTTTATTCTATTATATTCTATACAATCGGGTATTTAGTAGGTAGATAATGTAGGTATGCCTGGACATTATTGCCAAAATAGTTGTGCAGACAGAACATCAAAATGCTCGAACATGTCGCGCAGACAGAACATCAAAATGCTCGAACATGTCCTTTGTTGTCAAGTTTTCAGTGAAAATATAAAGTGAGGCAATTAAATAAACGTTTCGTGTAGTTGGACGTTTTGCTACTTAAGGCGAATTAAATTAATGAACGGAACGCGATCAGCACATTCAAACCGCGAACAGGATGTCAGTGTCGTTGATAACGTGACCGTTCTTATGTAACTTTTTAGACCTTTGTATTCTGCTTATGCGTATGAAGTTTCATTAAAATCAGTTCATTCATTCGAAAACAATGGCTTGAAAGTTTGTATGAAATGCCGTACGGCGTAAACGCTCTTAACAAAAAATGAATAATAAAGAGTAAGTATAGACGTTATTGGACGATTCCTTAATTTTATAATTACTTAGAAGTTTAAGTTATATTTAAATAACTTTTTAGCTAATAGGCTAGCTAGATTGTAATGTAAATGTGTAAAGCACCACAAACTATGATTCTACTATCCTATCCCACTAAAATAAAGTAGGACATTCAGTAATGTCCATTTGTTTTTATTTGTATACTTCCTGCACCCCGCGGTTTCACCCGCACAAATCTCGATCCCGTGATTTCTAATATAATTCAATCATGATTCGAAAGACACGTAGCGCCATCTATTATCATCATAACGTTATTGTTGTTGTCCTCGGGAACAGCACTTTTTTCGGAATGAAAGGTACCCTATGTCCGTTTCTGTACAAATTTCAGGACGATCGGTTCAGTAGTTTGGGCGTGAAAAGGTAACAAACTTACTTTCGCATTTATAATATTAGTTAGGATTTTAATAAGTACACGTAATAAGTACACTCCTTCACGTATAGTTTGTTAGTTAGTCATTTAATTTGGTACCTAGTGTAAATAATTAGTTATCTATACATACAATAAAGGATTTATCCTACTAATATTATAAATGAGAAAGTTTTTATGTTAAGATGTTCGTTAGGTACTCCATAGCATATCGACTGGCCTGTTGGTCTAGTGGTCAGTGACTATGACTGCTATGCCGGAGGTCGTGGGTTCGATTCCCACCCAGGACAAATGTTTGTGTGATGAGCATGATCATTTGTTCTGTGTCTGGGTGTAATTTATCTATATATGTATGTATTTAGAAATATATAAGTATGTTTATCAGTTGTTTAGTACTCATAACACAAGCTCTGCTTAGCTTGAGACTAGACGGCGTTGTGTGATAGTTGTGGAATATTATATAGCGCAAAAACGGCTGAACGGATTTGGATCAAATTTGGCACACAAAGAGTTTATAAGTAGTACGTTCCCGTGGGATAATTTCCAACCTACACGTGGGCGAAACCACGGGCAAAAGCTAGTACTTTATAAAAGGAAAAAATAACTTTGAACACTCATCTTGTAGAAATCATCCAAATTGATAACCGTACTATTTCCCTTACATTTTTGTTACGTCCAAATATATACAGGGTTATTGGTAAAACATTAACAACCTCTTAAGAGGTCATTGTACTCATCATTATGAACAACTTTTACTATGGGACCAAGCCCGAAATCGCGAAAAAAAAAACAGCTGTTTCCTACATTTTGAAGAGTTAGACGCCCCGCGGTTTCACCCGCATAAATGTCGATCCCGTGGGAATATCGGGATAAAAAATAGCCTATATGTTAATCCAGGGTGTCAGCTACCTCCATAATTTTTTTATCGAAATTGGTCCAGCCGTTTGAGCGTGAAGAAGTAACAAACATATAAACACACCCCGACACAATCAATCAATCAATTCAGCCTATCGCAGTCCACTGCTGGACATAGGCCTCTCCCAGACTGCGCCACAGCACCCTGTCCTCACACCCTCACACACACACTCACAAACTTTCGCCTTTATAATATTAGTGTGATATCAATTTGCTTCCGGGAATGAGGTTAACTCACATGTTATACATATGCGTTTTCTTATTTTAATCTAATTGACCTCATTGTCCAATGTGATAATGATCAGTCATTATCTCGGTTATCTAAACAAGCTGCCCTGATAATCAACTTAACCTGTGAGGGAATTTTCAAACATAGTACCTACTTTAGTTATTGGTAAATAGTGTAAGTAGTATCAGCGACAAAATTCGATTCACGATTAATCGATTATAGTATTTTTAAATGTTAAATATTGAGCTAAATAGTGAATTAACATTGAACAGAAGTAAAATAAAAAAAAATATACTCTTAGCTACTATAATATAGATAGTATACTAACCATTCTATCCTTATCATCTTTCACACAATCCTTCCATCATCGTTTCTTTAGACGGGCCGTATTTTAATTTGATTTCATTTTATTAACCCATATTTCGATCCCGTGGGAATATCAGGATAAAAGATATCCTGTGTGTTATTCCTGGTTACAAACTACTGTGTGCCAAATTTCATCCAAATCCGTGCAGTAGTTTTTGCGTAAAAGAGTAACAAACATCCATCTATCCATCCTCACAAACTTTCGCATTTATAATATTAATAAATAATAAATAAATATAGTAGGATTCCCTGTCCCATGAACCACATCTAAATATATAAAATTCAAAGTCCTGACTGACTGACTGATATATCAACGCACAGCTTAAACCGCTGCTCCTAGAGACATGAAATTTGGAGGGTGTGTTCTTTGTGAAGAGTAGGTATCCACTAAGAAAGAGTTTTTCGAAATTCCACCCCTAAGAGGGTGAAATTTCACGCGAACGAAGTCGCGGGCGAAAGCTAGTATATTATATATATGGTTCAAGTTGATTATTTAACTATTGTGTCTACTTTGTGGACAGTGAAAGTGCTAACGGAGTAACGCCCAAATGCCAATTAAAACTATTAATAAAACAACTGTCAAATACATTCCTCCACCACTTTTTCTTTTAAGGACGATCAGATCGGTCACCGAATGTTCCTTCATTAGCAATAGATATCTATTTCAATTGTAACCTCATTGTAGTTTATATGTTGTTACATTCTAATTAAAAACTTAGGAACTCTAAAATTTATTTATTTATTTATTTAAATGCCTTAAAACTACCATTACAGGTCTAAACCTAATGCGATAGTCAAGTCAAAATGTGGTCAATGATTTTGGTGCACGAGAAAACTCCAATGAGTTTATGATTGCAGTAACTTAAATTCACTACTGAATGCTAGGATAATAACAAACATAAAAAAAATACAACCGAATTGAGAACTTCCTTCATTTTTTGAAGTCGGTTAAAAAAAATACAATTCTTCGATACTGTAATTAGAGAAAGAGAGTAAGTGCTTGATACTTCAAAAGTAAGATAGTATTTAGCAGGCAAACGAGCAAATAACTCAAACACAAAACTTATTGTTGCTTTAATTCAGTTTTGTAAACAAACAAAAAATCAACAATGAAGAAATGTGTCAATTAAAATGCCCGTGCAGACCTGTCCATACTCAAAAATATAGGCCTCACCTCCCCTATTCGTACCTTTATTAAGAAATCTGTCGATCAAGATGCCCGTCGTGCACTTTGAATAATAAATACTATAGAAGCATAGAATTATTAGATATGGGTATTTCTCGGCGAATTTATTAAAGCAAACTAAAAATTGAAAGGACCAACCAGTTGTTTCATAGAAAAGTCTGACAGTAACATATAACAACTTCAACACTTAGGTACTGACCTAAATATAGGTAAATAAGTTAATAGATTCTCAAAACGATGAAAGAAAACATCGTGAGGAAACCGGCATGTCCTAGAACCAAAAATCGAAGACTACTACCCATTACCGACTCGTAGTCACACCAGATTGTAACACCAGCCAACCCGCACTTTGCCCGCGTGGTATATTACAGGTGGTATATTATCACTCCCTCTCGAAGAGCTGAGGCCTGTGTCCCAGTGGGAACATTATAGGCTGATTATGCTAAGTTTCTAGTAGGTATTTAGACTAACAGGTTACCTTCTATAAGCATAAGATCGAGGCTAAAAGAAACAGTTAACAGAATCTTGTATAGTTAGTAAGTCACATACTCTTCTAAAGTCACTACTTTGTATGAGATTACAGAATTCCACGCATAGATGAAAGATACTATGGAAAGACTATAAACCCACCCTGCTTGACCAATGTTGTATATAAATTACACAGATAAAATGGCAGGGGGCAACTTGCACATTTTAATAATGGGCCCCCGAAAACGGTCGCTAGCACATACAGCACGCGTAGCATGAGCACCGATTTGTCGACGGAAGAGTAGACAAAGATGACGTTCCGTGTTATGTAGACAAGGGTACTTCTCTTCTAAGTCTGTGGTGTAGACAGTACGACGGCAACAAAATAGAAAGAGTCAACTGCACTTTTTACGAAATTCACTCTTTTACCTACATTATAATTCTTTGTTGTCATAGGATTTTTTTTTCTTTTTGATTCTTAATTTTTATTGATATTAAGTCACATTATAAGGAGGGGTCTGTGGCTAAATAATAACAGCCGCATAGGTTGATCGATCAGTTTAAGCTACGCTTGCCGCGGTTGGTCCATGGATGGGTGACTATCTTTACATACCGAGACCCCTTCGTGCCTCGGAAAGCACGTTAAGCCATTGGTCCCGGCTGTAATTCGTGGACGTTTGACAGTCGTTACGGGATTTTGTAGATAACCGTTTATACTTTGTGGCCGTCGAGTAGAAAGTTTTCTACTGCATTATATTGTAGTCTGTGGCAATTACAAAATCTCTTACACAACTGTCAGTTGTCAATGTGATTTTGACAGTTGGGATAGAAAACTTTCTTCTGAAATAGTCTACATATAAAAGGACCTAGACAAAGATCGTTTGAAACCTACTCTTATATGTCTATGTTTGAAACGAAGGACAAAATGACCGCCGGTCCATTCTGTAAAAATCTCACCGTGAAAACTTAGGTGAAGTGAGTTTGTTTTTGCTAGGAATTGACACTATTGACAGCTCACTCCACGCTCACTTCACCTAAGTTTTCACGGTGAGATTTTTACAGAATAGCACCGCAGATTGTAGAAAGATTTCTGGGCGGTATGTTAAAAATGAAGAAAGGAAATGTCACTTTGTATAGAAAGCAATGTGTCTTCTCTTCGTAGAGATAGAAGTGTTCATGCTACGCGTGCAGTACCTTGTGTAAATAGTTAGTTGTGTTATAATTGTATATAAGCATTTTAATGATACTAATAACATTGCGGCACATCTTGTATTACGTCTTCTGTAATTCTTAATGAAAATTATTTGACTTTTCTACGAGTATGTTGAAGAGTGAATAGGTACAGTCAACAAAACAGATAAGTATGCAGGATCGTCGGATATAGTTGAAGTTTAGTGAGAAACCAATGGATGTTCTCGAATAAAATTTAATTTAATGAATAAAAAACAAACAGCTCATTGATCAAATTAAATTTCAGTCGACAACATCCATCGGTTTCGCACTAAACTTCAATTATATTCGACAATCCTGCATACTTATCTCTTTTGTTGACTGTACATACGCCACATTCGTATCTGCTACGAAAATGTCATAATGAAAAGAACGAAGAATGAACGAATGATGAAAAGAACGCAGAAACAAGTAGGATTTTCGGTCCGCGAGTGCAATAACATTTCCCTACGCTCTACATGCTGTTTAAAATACGTTTTAGGTAACTACTATACGGGGTACTATCAGAGGGAAAATGTTACATACTTATTAGTAAGGTTAAGTACTATATTGTTAAGTACCTGGTACTTGTTGACAGGTCTATATACTATACTGTCCTCCTATTTTTACCGACTTCACAAAAAGTTTTACATTATAACACTAAATTGGAAATATTAATAAGTAATTGTGGGGTTTCTTGGTGGCTCTTCCTCGTAAGAAACGACCAATTGGAACCGCCCACCTAGCTTCTTACGTTTCATAAGTGCCCATGTAGGTCTACGTGCAATAACATATTTTGATTTTGGGGGACATACCTGTGTTGTCTTGTAAGGAGCGGCTGAGTGGCGGCGCAGGCGGCGTGGCAGCGTGCTCGCCGCCGTACAGCCCACCGAACTCCTCCGCAGACGATGACGACGCGTTGCTGCACTTGCGGCCCTTATCCGGCGTGTACTTGCTTTCGCTGCCCGCTGGATGGAACTTGGCATCCTGTTGATGCTCGTCTAGAAGCCCTGGCACACCCAGCAGCCCCCCGACCAGGTTCGGTCGCAACTCCTCCATTATCTTCGAACCTTGGCTGCATCCGCCACCGCCGCTGAAGTTGAGCTGGCGGCTGAAGAAGGCCGGGAAGATGTTGAACTGCTGCGGGTCCGGCAGCGCGCTGAGCGGCGCGGGCTCGCCGGCGCCCGCGCACGCCGCGCTCTTGAACTCCACCGTGCTGTGGCCGGCGCGCTGGCTGAGCGACCAGCGCGGCTCTCCCGCGCTTCGATGCTCGTGCTCCGTGCCGTCGCCGTCGCCGTCGGCTCGGCCCCGACGCTCACTGACTAACCACATTATAGTGACGTCGCACGTCGCGCCGCACCGACCACGCCGCCCCGCGCGTTAATTGTTCGCGACTGCGCGAGAGGAACTCACGTCGCCGCCCACGGGCGAGACAGAAACGGCCTGCTCCCATACCCCCATAATCGATGTAAAATCTTTATAGGGATGCTGCATCTCATTCATCCGCGGTAGAGAGTGCGGGTCGGCTGGGGCGGGCCGAAGGGGCGGCCGAGCTCGCTTGCTGATTGGTCGCCGGCCACAGCGCCCGCCCCTCGCCCCGCACCGCTCCGGGCCAGATACGCTTTTCTTTGTTTTATTGTCCCCACGGCTCCTCGTCGATCTTGCGTTTAAAGTTTATGCATTGCACTATGTTTTGTTTCACAAAACGCAAAATCATGTATGGAAGTTCTTGAGGTAAAACGTGAAACAGAGAAGGGTGGATGCTTTTAATGTAGCGAGTGCTTTGTGTCGGTGATTGTGTCTGTATGTACTGCACGGGGTGTACCGGGTGTTCCGGCTGTAGTATGCAAAGATAAATCATTGTTAAATGTTAAACGCAATTATGAAGTATGTACGCCTGTATCATGTATTAGCTGCGAGCTTATGACTTGTGAACTTAGCCGGGCTCTTTGTTCGATACAGCATTATAGGTTGACTTTGAAGAATAGAAAACAGTTGTATAGGAAGAATCATAAACATAACTTCTAGATAATATCAAGAAATAATACTTATGCATCTATACTTTTGTGCCTTGTATTTTAATTATTATATTGCTCTACCTAAACAATATAGGCGCGATGTCTGATTATCTGATATAATAAAGAAACATTTTAATTTGTTTTATTGATGCTACCATTTTTTTTTACAAACCACACACGCATAAATTCACGCCTTTTCTTTCCATAGGGGTAGGTAGAAACTACAGGACAGGACGCCACCTGCTACGATTCTTTCACACTCTTTTTGGTTCGTTTACATTTCAAACCACTAGATCCTTAAAAATATTAATTGTATGGTTAAACACTTCAAAGTAATTAAATAGTGAGAAAGGAAGAACAAGAAGGAGAACGCCTAGGCATTTTTTGTATACGCTCGTTCCATCATATACCTCATCTATCGCTTTTCATCAGGCGTGTTCGAGTTCAAGAGCAATAAAAAAATTAAATAAGTAGGTAATTCTTCTGAATAAAATACCCAAGGGTTCCAAATAATGTTATCACAACCAAATCTTCCTTTGAACAAGTGTTCAAAAAACAACCCTTTTGCATACGACCCTACACTGCTTATGAATATCATTACCAGTATCAAGTTTGAGAGATTCATTACCAGATGAAAGATATTATCTAAGTGATATTCATTTCAGTTTAGATCACTTTGAGGGCCTCACCGCTAAATGATTGATGGTATTCCATTAATTATTCTGCGGATTCTAATATAAAGTGACATTGGATTGGAATGCAAAGGGTTTTTCAGCGGTTGGTGTAAATGCATCTTGGTATGACGGATCTATGCCATCACTGAGCTTAGATAGCTGCGGAGTAATTGCGTAACACAATAACGGTAGCAATGACTTTGATTTTGACAGTTCACCAACATTCATTGCGTTACTCACGTTGTTGAGCAGACAATTTTTTTGAATATATGAAGCAATGGATTAGCTATATCCTTCAAAATGATTCAGATTGAAATTGATAGTGTGTTACGCAATTCAGGTGCAGGTTTGATTTCCGCAAAAAAGAAAAATTGTTTGGCCTAAGAATTGCTGTTCCGGATTTGGAGAATACTTTGTAGGTAAGGTTTGTTTGTAAGTATAGTAGGTAAATGATTTTTGTATTATCACACACACTCTCGATTAGAATTTTTTTAGTGTAGGGCAGAATTTTTGATTGTAGATGTAATTCAAACTGAAGATTTTAAAGTATACCTAGTAGCGAAAAATACATAAAATAAAATAAACGAGGTAAGTCATTTTAGTCTGTTACTAATCGAAGTCAAGTTTCCCGTTTTAAGTCAACACCCACATCATCAGGGTTTCCCCTGCGATTTGACCCCATTCCGTATAATTCGAAGAATTAGTACTACAGCTCGTGAAATGTTAACCTATACTACTGTAGTATCAATACTACGCATTACTGAGAACTAAGCACGTGTGTTGTAGTAGTGTAGTGGGGGGTTGATAATTAGCAATAGACATTGATTTATTGATTCTAGGCACTTGCTTAGGCACTTATGTAGCTTTTCTAGGAATTTAGAAAGTTATGTTACGGTTTCCTGGACAAGCGGTGGCTGCCACATACACTGAAAAAAATAAAACGTGACTTTTTACTGTTGTTGTACAGTAAAAAAAAAAACGGTACAGGGAACTTATTTTTATGTTAAAATAATTGATTACTAACCGTGCACTGAAATGGGCGAAAACAGTAAAGAGCTAAACAGTTATTTCAATTGGATGAACATTAAAGTTTACTGAAACAAACAGTTCCTTTCAAGTATTGCCATTTTCAGAGCTTTACTGATATCGTAGCAGTTATTTTTACTGTTTCTGAACAGTGATTGTAGCATACAGTAAAAGATCTAAACAGTTATTTCAATTGTTTAAACATTAACGGCAACTAAAACAAGCAGTTTCTTTTAAGTATTGCCGTTTTCAGGCTTTACTGATATCGTAGGCAGTTATTTTTACTGCTTCTGAACAGTTTCTGTAGCATACAGTAAGGAGCTAAACAGTTAATATCAACTGTTTCAACATTAACGTCTACTGATACAAGCAGTTTCCTTTAAGTATTGCCGTGTTCAGACTTTACTGACATCGTAGCAGTTATATTTACTGCTTCTGAACAGTTTCTGTAGCATACAGTAAGGAGCTAAACAGTTAAAATTAACTGTTTGAACATTTAACTGTTACTGATACAAGCAGTTTTTTTTAAGTATAGCCGTGTTCAGGCTTTACTGATATTGTAGCAGTTATTTTTACTGCTTCTGAACAGTTCCTGTAGCATACAGTAAGGAGCTAAACTGTTAAAATTAACTGTTTGAACATTTAACTGTTACTGATACAAGCAGTTTTTTTTAAGTATTGCCGTGTTCAGGCTTTACTGATATCGTAGCAGTTATTTTTACTGCTTCTGAACAGTTTCTGTAGCATACAGCAAGGAGCTAAACAGTTAAAATTAACTGTTTGAACATTTAACTGTTACTGATACAAGCAGTTTTTTTAAGTATTGCCGTGTTCAGGTTTTACTGATATCGTAGCAGTTATTTTTACTGCTTCTGAACCGTTCCTATAGCATACAGTAAAGAGTTAAACAGTTAAAATCAACTGTTTGAAAATTTAAGTGTTACTGATACAAGCAGTTTCTTTTAAGTATTGCCGTATTGAAGCTTTACTGATATTGTAGCAGTTATTTTTACTGCGTCTGAACAGTTCCTGTAGCATACAGTAAGGAGCTAAACAGTTAATATCTATTGTTTGAACATTTAACAGTTACTGAAACAAGCAGTTTCTTTTAAGTATTTCCGTTTTCTGGCTTAACTGATATCGTAGCAATTATTTTTACTGCTTCGGAACAGATTTTATAGCTTACAGTAAGGAGCTAAACAGTTAATAGGTACTATCAAACTCAAACTCAAAAGCATTTATTTCAATTTGACCATTACGGCACTTTTGAATGTTAAAAATACAATAAAACAAAGCTACAGTCACAGTCACAACACAAGGCATAATAACTTGACTCTTTTAAATCAAAATATTGTTACAAAACCAATACCTAATGTAACCATACCTATAATATTAAAGAAAATATTCTTACTTCTTGTATAAGTATTAGAAATCCCACCAAAAACATTTTAATGTAAAATGTTGCCAAGACGAGACCACTTTAAAGCTCGCACTGTCAAAAAGTTATAAGATCTCATGTAGAGCCAAGCTTCTGACTCTACACGCCCTAACTTCACAAACTCTACACCTTAGTCAAAATATGAGGCTTGGCCGTTTCGTTACTACAAGAACTATTGTATAACAGAAAAGTAATGAACAGTGAATAAATTTTTCACCTTACGCCCATGTGATGGTAGCGAAAGGGCTTTAGGTATTTTCAGAAAATCCTGAAATACGTATTTTATTATTTATAACAAGGAGTCCCTATATCAATTTTCAGAACTCTAGCATCAAAATTTGCGGAAGTCTCGTACAAACTTCCCTATTTTAAGGGGTTGGAGGGTAAAAGTTCCAAGTTTCAGACCGGAAGACCCTTAGAATATTGATGATCATCAGTGAGTCAGTGAATCAGTGAGTCAGTGACGAAATCGGGGTATTTTAGATATCAATAAAATCTAAAGTATAAGAGCTATGCAACTGAAACTTTATAGGTTTAATAAGTCAACCACTGACATCATATCCTGAAAATTTTGTTTATCTGGTATAATCCAAACCCAAGTTATGAAGGTTCAAAAATACGACGAAGTGCTTCGAGAAAAGGTAGGTAGTGCCCTTGCGCTTCGCTTGGCTCGTCTTGGCGGGGCACTCCCGTGCCCCCAGACCCCAGATATACCTTTTCATTAGGTAAGTACCTACCATAGGTAGGTACATGTACCTAGGTTACTAATACGCTGTAAATAGTTTTATATTTTTAAGTACCTACCTACTGCAGCATAAAAATCCACTAGGTAGGTAGCTGTTGTCAGCTTGCAAATTGGGGGTAAGAAAACTGTACGTAACTATGTACCTACCTAACTATATGTAAGTAGGTACCTATGTAATACTTAGGTATTACCTGGTACCTAACTTAAAAGTGAGCGCGAGTGACGGCGGAGCACTGATATTACTTACCTGCCTACCCGATGCATCTCTAGATTTATCTGACTCTGCTAGGTTAGTACATATTTGGCATTTAAGGTAGGTACCTCTAAAGGCTATATACTTACTTAGATATCAGACCCTACTCTTTCTTATACCTACCTATGTAACAAGAGCAATTTCGCATCTCTGCCTAATTAAAGTACCTAAACAAAAGAAAAGTATTTTTATGGCCTTTCGCCTTAAATGTTTAAAACATTAGCATTAAATCATATTCATAGCAAAACATTTAAAATAACTGTCTACGTGATTGGGAAGGGAGCGGGGCGCGGGGCGTGGACGCACGTTGCATCGTGATTTAGTGATGTAGGTACTCACCTCACCTCATCACGAGTTTCGATGTCGATTACAGCTTTATCATATTATTGTGATTGAAATAACAACTGTTATATCTATTTAACAGTCCATAGTACTAAGTCCTATTTAATTAACCAACTTTAAAAAAGAAAGAGGTTCTATGTTCGGCTGTATGTATTTTTTATAGATGTTCGTCGGTTTCTCCGTCAATTAAAGACCGATTATGAAAATTCTATCAATATTGTACCTATAAATAATGAATAGATAATAAATCTTCGCCAATTCTCAATAGATTTTGATGATTCTTGTGTTGTTGTCTAAAAGTTGATTTTGAGGAATTTATACGTGTGCCGTAATACGTATCTCAAATATCATCTACACAATCATGATTATTTTCACAATCACTGGTGGTAAGTAATGGTTTCCGTGGCAACATGCTTAAGCAAGAGGTACCATGTGTGATCAAACTAAATTAGACGCGAATTTTAACTAGATATCGTGCAATAGAAATTTGAATTCGGTTTTTATGTAAGTTACACGATCTGACCAAGATTTTGTCTGGACTTTAAAAGAGACTGTGACTTCTGAGTTTGTTTCGGCCTTTCTTCTCAGAATAGTCAGTTAGGAAACGCCGACCTCATCTAGTTTAAAAAAAAAATATGATTGACGTGTAAAAGTGTTTGTACAGACGCCAGCACATCAAGTTACTACAATCTGTCAGATTTCTTTAATAGATTTTCGACTTTATTGCTAAAACATAAGGTTCAAGGTTGATTGGGAAAATCTGACAGTTTCGGGTAGGTTGACCTGCTGGCGTCCGTACAAACCTACTTACAGAAATAAAATCATATCATTTATGTAGTTGTTTTAAAACACGCCAAATTTTTACCTTGCTCTTATAATTATAGAATCGATAATGTTTAGAAAAAAATACACATCCCTAGCGCGACATGCGATGCGCGCGCGTCGGCGACTGCCGCGCCACCGGCGCCACCAAACCAACAGTCAGTTGATCAGTTCGCTTCCGTTGTGTGATTGTGTGGCGTAGCGTAGCCGTGATTCGCATGATCGTGTAAAAATCACAAAAATATTAAACAAACAAATAGTGACAACGCAGTTTACCAAGTCTGTGCTCCATGAACGATATGGAACGTTTTAGTGGTGGTTAATATATCATATAGCAAAATAAAGCACATTGCTTAATACACACATCATAAAGCAAACGCTATCGTGGCTCTCACAAGTTGCTATTTGCTTATTGCTTTTTTACATCGCACTCTGTCTCTGTCATCGCGCGAAACGCATTAAGCAATGAATATAATAATAAATCGTTATAAGCAAGCACCGCGTGTGATTTGCGATCTCGGGCGGCTCACGTAAATACGTAATATAATTAATGATATGCTATTTGGTTCGTGTTTTTTACTTTTGTGATTATTTTGCTTCGTACTTTTTTAGTGTAAATAAATAATTATATATTAATAAATATCGTATGAGGTATATGAGGATATGTATAAGTATGAAGGAAAGTTGATGTTGTTGTTGTTGAGTTGTTGTTGTTGTTGATTTTGTTGTTGTTGAGTTGATGATGTTGTTGTTGAGTTGATGATGTTGTTGTTGAGTTGTTGTTGTTGTTGATTTTGTTGTTGAGTTGTTGTTGATGTTGTTGTTGATGTTGTTGTTGTTGATGTTGTTGTTGAGTTGTTGTTGTTGATGCTGTTGTTGTTGTTGAGTTGTTGTTGATGTTGTTGTTGTTGATGTTGTTGTTGAGTTGTTGTTGTTGATGCTGTTGTTGTTGTTGAGTTGTTGTTGTTCATTTTGTTGTTGATGTTGTTGTTGTTGAGTTAATGTTGTTGTTGTTGAGTTGTTGTTGATGCTGTTGTTGTTGTTGTTGTTATTGATGTTGTTGTTGATTTTGTTGTTGTTGATTTTGTTGTTGATGTTGTTGTTGAGTTGATGTTGTTGTTGTTGAGTTGTTGTTGTTGAGTTGTTGTTGATTTTGTTGTTGATGTTGTTGTTGAGTTGTTGATTTTGTTGTTGAGTTGTTGTTGATGTTGTTGTTGTTGAGTTGTTGTTGAGTTTGTTGTTGTTGTTGTTGTTGATGTTGTTGTTGAGTTGTTGTTGTTGATGTTGTTGTTGTTGTTGAGTTGTTGTTGTTGTTGGTTGAGTTGATTGTATCTGTTTTATCGTAATTCATAAACGCGATGTAATATTCTTTAGCATGCTGTCAGTCACCGCGCTTGCTTTATTCGCGCCCGCCCGTAACATAACAAGTCAAGTATCAGGTACCTACGCGTATAAAAAAAGCATGATTTAATAAAGCATATTAAAAATCATGATTAAAATATAAAGCATTAAGCATTAAGCAAGTGATTGCCTTATAGCAACTTTGAACACCACTAGAACGTTTATTAAAGGAGTGGGGCTTTGAGAAATATCTCGACAAATTTATTGGTAAGTAACTAAGTTTTATGTACCTACCTACTTTGAAAGTACGTTCCCACCAATTTTAGGGCCAAATTGAATAAGATTTTATGTTTCAGTGATGACTTGTTGGAGTCCATCCTTGTCTAAGAGAGTTTAATGGTAATAATAATAACCTACACACTATGGAATGCTCTGTTATTTTTCACCTTGTGAAGATTCACGTTACGCCGTGTCGGGGCAGGATTAGTCAGATAATTTAATTAACCCTAGTACCTAGGTACCTACGCTTTTTGTTTGAAGTAGGATCTACTTGATTGATAGGATGTGTGTGTCCCGTGGACACGGTATTACATGAATCTTCCTATAAATGTTGGGGATGGGATTGCTTGTACCATTGCACCTCTGTGGCGTTTGTTATGTATGTTATGTACAGAAAGCGTCACTATGTCCTAACCCCTCAAGTTTTAAAATGTTACACTGCTACAACATTGAATTCCTTACGAATAATCTAAAGAATACTTCAAAAAGAGTCCATTGTGTTGACTCGGATTCGAACCATCGCATCACCGAACGTCGTCATACTCATACCGGCAGTTTGACGAACTAGCCAGCGAGCCCATACGAATTGCGATGAAATTGTTATCTACTATCGGCTGAGTCATTATATCTTTAGGTCCCTGTCTAATCGAAAGATGTTATAATTTGAGGGTATCCATTAATTTTACTTACTTACGTTGTCTTTATAAAATTAATCCATACCTTCAAGTTAGAACTTTGTATACGTTCACTTAAAACGGCGAAGAGTAAACGACTACTATTTATCAATTATTTTTTTAAATGATTTCTGATTTTATGAGAACTAAAATAGTTGTTCTGTTTGTTGTAAAATAAGATCATAGTTTTGTTAAATAATAGCAATAATAAATATTAATAAATGGTTAATAAAGTATTTTATTTTTCTTGATTTTTTAATTCTTTATAAATAATTACTACTTAAAACAAAATAGAAAAATATATCAAAATAATATAATGAACAAAAAGCACATTTCGTGCCTATATAGGATTTGAACTTCCAATCTTATGCACGGTAAGCGGTCTTGAAACCTCCAGTCTATTTAGACGATGAATAAGTTGTCGTAAATGTTAACCCTATTATTGTTGCTTGTCGTCGCAAAAGTATTGTTTTATTGAAAAAAACAATAATAAAAACAGAATTAAAAAAAAAATACTTACTTAAACTTATTTATTCACTAAAACAATACATTATTTAAAATAAAATGTTTTTGCAAAATACAAAAACCAACTTGGGCCTATCACGGATTTGAACGCACATGTCTTTTGGTGGGGTAACTACTTAATGCAGCTGTGTGTACCTATGGCTTTATGGTTTATACTTTACCTAGGTACTAGGTACATTTAAGTACGCTACGCAGTCGTGTTAGAACTGCTTGCATCGTGTACCTACCTAGGTATAGCTACCTACTCGTGCAGGTCAGTAGCTTGACTGGCATAAACTGTTTACATGTGTTGCGAGCTACTGACTGCACAGTAGGTAGACTGTCGAGTGTGTAACGTAAAATAAAGTATACTAATAAATTGTGCTAATGAAAATCTGTGTTAAGAATGCTGTCTGTGCTGCTGTCTGTATCTGTATGCAAGACTGTAATTAATTTAATTATAAATCTTTGTTATTTCAGAACATGAAGTTGACTTATAGGCGCTTTCTTTGCTCGATGATGAGCAAATCCGGGAGCTAATACCAGCTATTGGCCCACAAGCCAAATTTAAAAGAGCGCTTCTGAAGTGGAATGCTTCCAAGCTAAATTCCTATGTAACTGAGTGGTGTAGTAAAGTAAGCACACAATAATTTATGTATAAAAATATAGTCACGCCTTGGCATCTATTTTTTGTGAACATAAATGTTTTTTTACAGATTTATGACAATCTTGAGAACCTTGTGGGAGTGTACGGAGAGAATGTTGGTGGACTTACAAATTCACCAATCAGTTCGGCATTATCATCACCAAGCACCTCGTTGTCATGCAAATCCATGTCCCCTATGTCTTGATGTAAGTTATCTATCAATTAACACTATTCATAGTGGCCCTGTACCAACCTAATATTTTTCGTGTTTGGGCGGAGCTTTAGGTCAAACGCCTTTCAAACTCATAACTCCCAACTGGGATATAATTTTAATAATTTTATTTAATTACTAGCTGTTTTTCGAACATATTTTTTAATTACTTTAGGTACTAAATGATTTCTTTTATTTTTCAGACCCAGATTCTGAGACGAGCAATCTTGCGGTTCTTCTGCTAATTCCGCATCTGCTCGGACCTATTTACATAAAGAAAAAGAAAAGGTCAGCGGTAGAACTGCGAGAGAACTTCATCCTTCATGAAGAAGAGCAAGAGCTGCAAGAACAGCAGCAAACACGCCAGGAAAAGTACTTACATCTAGGATTAACAATTCAGCCATACATAATAGTTGCAGGCCCTCTGAAAAAAATTTCAGCCAGGTATGTGATTGTCGACAATATTGTTTATGAAATGCCAAACATTATCAAGGCTGTGGATATATGTATAATTTAAGTTTAAATATTAAATACATTTTAAGTAGGAAGTAAGTTAAAATGTGATACTCATACTTTTTTGTCAAAAGGCACTAATGTATTTTAAGCATACCTACTTACATATTTAGTTGGTAAATATTGAAATTATGAATATTATTATCATGTAGCATATCATAATATTATCTGTCAAATTAAGAGAGAAAAACAGTATTTTGGTTTTTAGGTGTGGTGTGTTTCTCCTCACCACCACCACACACACCTCTCTTCATTCTTCCTCTTTCTTTTGCTTTGATACTTTTTTTTTATAGTACCTACCTACATATTTTTTACAATAGGTAATTGTAATCTAATATAATAATCTTAAAAAATAAATATAATTCTTACGAGTTTTTGCATTTTTACTGAAATTCCACACTGCTACTGAAATAATGCTATACATTGGATATTGTTTAATAATATCGATATACAGTAGTAATTACTACTTTGTATCGTAATATTAAATATTACGACATTGGGAACTGTTCATTCGCAATTACAGGTAGGTACAGTAATTACTGGGTACCCAACCCAGTAATTACTGTCATGAATAGTACCTGTCACTACGAATGAGTACTGTAAGCAAACTTTATCCGGAACTGTTCATTCGCAGTGACAGGTACCTGTTACATCACAGTAATTACTGGGTACTCAACCCAGTAATTACTACTGTCTAGCCTAATGTTTGAACATTACGATATACAGTAGTAATTACTGGGTTGAGTACCCAGTAATTACTGTGATGTAACAGGTACCTGTCACTGCGAATGAACAGTTCCGGATAAAGTTCGCTTACAGTACTTACAACTTAGCTTCTATAGTACCCGTTCCTGTGACAATACGTTATGGTAACTGAGTCTCACAGTACTAGGTAATGCGCGGTCACTGCATGTTACTGTGGAAATATGTACCTAAACCTGTAAGGCACAGTTACTTTTAATGGAGACACAGTTGTTATAACTGATAATCACGGTATACCTTAATGTGCCCACATTTCCTACTAGCAAACCTCACAGTATCGTTTAAAGTATTCTCACAGTATCTGATACCTGACAGTCAGTATTAGTTACTGTTTTCGCACAGTAACTAACGTATCTCAACTGTACAAATAACAGAGGGAACGGTTGTTATTAATGTGTACTATCAATTATTATAACTGATATCTAAGGTACTGCCAACTGGACAGCAAGGTATATTTTAATGAGCAACCAAAGTATACCTTACTGTGAATTTACATGCCTGTTACTGTGAGGAAACCGTTACTACTAATGCATACTTACAATGAACAGAACTGGTCGCTTACAGTTAGTTCTACTGGATCGCACAGTAACTGCTAACGTCCTGCACAAATTACCCGCTACTGTTGCTTACAGTACTTATAACTGGCCTTCCATGGTTACTACTACGTTGATCCCACAGTACTCATTCATGTTGTCCTACGTAGTATGTACTGTGTGAACACAGTAAAATCAACTGTTTGCATGACGATTATAGGTACTATCATGATTCAGTTAAACCTACTGTTAGAAACAGTAAAAAAAAACAGTACAGAAGACACTCTTTACTGTTTTTCTTTACTGTCTGTTCTGATTTTCCTTTACTGTTTTTTCTTACTGTCTTATCATTTACTGTCTTACAAACAATAAGAATAGCCGACCAAAAAACAGTTGCAGATGCACAGTAAAATCTACTGTTATAACTCAACTGTTTTTTTTCAGTTAGTTATACTTCTTTGGACAATAGGCTCTATTTTTACTGACCAAAGCGGTGAATATTACCGAAAAATCGATTGGTATTACCGATTTTTTTTTTCAGTGTAGTGTCCGCCATTTACGGTCAAATGACGTCACTGAAATATTATTTATAGTCATACTCATTTATTAATTAACAATAATTTGTACATACAAACTTCACCGTTACTCTTTTAAAATGATTGTTTTAAAATATTTTGCATACATTAATTATGTGATAATATGTGAAGACGATGCATCTAAAATAAAATTACTATATCACAATAGGTTATAGAATTAAAAATGAAACCATGACATATAAATTAATTATCTGATAGATAAACGGTGCTCACATATTTACAAACATGGAAGAAGTAAACGACTTTCTTAAAAAATATAACAAGTTATAAGTCAGGGTGTGAGTTAAAGTAATTACAGAATGTAAATCAATGTCAAAAAATAATAAATTTTACAATAAAATTAGCAACCAGTTTGATTTTGTCTACATTCTAGATTGTTCTATGGAGCAGTACCAGGATATAATCCTCTAAGTTATAGTATGCTTGTTTATAAAGTGTACGTTTAATTGAGTTTTAAATTTTCATTCATTTAATTGCAATATTACACAAGACATTTTTATTGTAACATTCAACACAGTAGGTACCTACCCCATAAAAGATGGTTAATACTTTGGCTAATCTGAAAAATGGTTGATGTATTTTATCATTATTTCTAGTATTAAAATTATGTCTATCGCTTATTTTATTAATAAAAAGATATAGATTTTTACTTACAGACATAATATTTTCAAGGTACCGTCATAATATTAATTCTGTAAAAAGTTCCCTGAGAAATGTCTAAGGGAACTTTTTAAAAGGATTAATATTCTAAAGAAGGAAAGAAGGAGAAGAAGGATTATTGCGGTGACGTAGATTATAAATGGCTCTGACAGACACAATGTAAAGCTACGGTTTTCTAGATAGTCAAGGAACAGCTGTTTTTTTTCGCGGTTTCAGGTTTGGTCCCATAGTAAAAGTTGTTCATAAGAGGTTGTTGGTGTTTTTCCAGTATAACCCTGTATGAAAAAAAAAAATGTTTTAAGCGTAATACAGGAAAATAATATAAAATACCAGCCTATTATTGTCCCACTGCTCAGCAAAGGCTTCTTCTCATACAGAGAAGGCATGGCCATTGAACATAATTTAAAGTGTAGGTAACTTTATTTTCTGACATTCAGATTTTATTTGGCGAATATTATTGTGTCTTACTGGAAGTGATAAGGGAGCATGATAACCTGTAACCTCATCTATGCACATTATTATCACTTTGTTACTGCATTATCAACACAAGATATGACGTGCTTATTTGTTCCATATTACGAGTGTATTAGTGTGCTAGCCTATAATAATAATTTTATTGTCCAATATTAAACAAACATATGCCATATGCATATATGCTGTATGCTATAGCCTATTAATTAACTATATGTTTTAAATTTGTGGTTATAGCAAATTTTTCGTAGTCCGTAGAACTTAGACCTCATCGCTACGGCGGCGCAGCGTAGAAATCAAAGCTACGGATGTAGGCTGTAAAATACATTGTTTTAAAGGACTCGTTGATGCCAGCACATCAAGCTACCCGAAACTGTCAAATTTTCCCAATCAACTTTGAACCTTATGCTTTAGCGATAAAGTTGAATATTTATTAAAGAAATTTGACAGATTGTAGTAGCTTGATGTGCTGGCGTCTGTACCTTGGGCACTCATCCCTGGCATTCACTAGCTACCAACTCTGCCATCTGCAATGGCAGTTGTAATATTACTTAGAGAAAAATGGCAGCAGTAATATTTTAAAACAAAATAGTAGAAATCTTAACGTGTAAACTTTGGTGAAATGAGCTGTCATGCTAGATTGGATTGACAGCTCACTTTAATAGTTTTCACGAGAGGGAGATTTAAACAGAATAGACCGGCTTGTCTACTTTTAATTTGTGTACCTAAGTACTTATCTGACACTACTCACTCATACATACCTACCTTTATTCGGGGGGAATGGGGATTATCACGGGACACAGCTCGCTAAACAAACACTTCCACACAATAGGCATAACTGACAGTCCTCTATGGAGGACTTACATGGAAACTGAGGAAACCGTCGCGCATATGTTCTTTGAAGGCACAGGCTTCACCCAGATTAGGACAGAAACCCTCGGGGCACCCAGATCTGATACTGATGTTCTTAACAGAAGAGATGTACCTAATCAATTTCTGGTGGAGGTGGGCTGGTCGGAATAACCACCGACGGCCGCCATGGACCACGCACAATCGTTCACCTGAAGGAAAACAAACCCTCTAACATAGAACAAAGATAGGAAATACCGTTAATCTACGGATAAAAACAATTAGTTCAAAAACACACGCATTACCTCTAGGTATAGGTATTATGACCTAAACAATCCATGTTTCCGAACTAAAGGTAGGTATTTGTTCTCATCCACTTCGCGCCCCTAATTAAGGACTGACGGAAGGCAACGCAAAATAGAATTCATCTTACACTAAAGATAACTTTTCGGGGAGTAAGTAGAGGGAGAAGTGAAACGTCTTAGAAGTTTATTAGTAGTTTTAATTGATTCCGCGCTCCTTGAAGTAAGACTTGGCGCTTTGGCTAAGTTTCGTCGTGTATGTATGGGTAAGGTTGGAGTGGCGAGGAAAAGTAGGGTCGTGTCAGCAGGTACTTATAATTAGGTTTTTGTGTGTGATCTGCGAAATGTGACTTGGTAATCTTTGACGTAATAGGTAGGTGTGCTCTTTTAAATGTAGGTCTTTTAATTGTCTAAATTAAGTTTGTTAAAGTGAATCATGAATATTTATTTAACGGCGCAGGATACGTGCCTTTACCAGAAGTGGTCATCGTATTAGGGTCGGTTTTTCAATCGCCAGTTAACTTTTATCCGACGAATAAGTTTGTCATTTTGACAGTGTTTGTATGGACAGTCTGTCAAAACGTTATTCTTCAGGTAAAAGTGATTGAAAATCGGCCCTTGGTGGTTTAGCAGCTTGATGATCAGGATTGTGCCGGAATATAGCAGTTCATCGTGGACGTGGTACGACAGCAGCTCCAGAAGACAGCCGCCACGCGACCATCGATACGACGCTCTGCTAGAGTGACTGTCACCAGCCAGTCAGCCAGTGTCACTTTTATCCGACCTTTTCGTTGATTCCGGTAACATACGTACAAAAACGAGGCGGCGCCACTAGCTGCGCCGCCATATTTAATTTAATTATGTATTTGGAGATGTTGATATTTTTTAATTCGGTTTAAAGAGATAATGAAAGAGAATCTGTTTGAGAAGAGCCCTTAGACCTGCAGTAGGACAATAATAGAATTACTGTTTTATTATAAACTAGCTTCTGCCCGCGACTTCGTACGCGGATCCTGTTGCTTATGCCAGCGACAACGGGGTCGTCAAAATCGGAGATCTGAAACGTCTGATGTCGAATTCTAAGAACCCAGGGACTGAAAAACAACGGGATGCGCGAGACGATTCGAGACGTCATTTTCAGGCAATAATGAACCAATAAGGTGGTAAACTTGGCCTTGCACTTTGAATGTTGGCATGAATGGGCCTTCTGAAATCTGTTCTGCACCAAAAGATGTCATTTGAAAGGCATTATTGTACGAACTTATGTTATCCAAGAAATGTTTTGACTGTGGATGGTCACCGATTAGCAGTGATCTTAATATTTCTGGAGGATTTTGTAATATTTTAATATGTACTTTCCCACCTGAGCAACACATACCGTTTGTTTCTTTTTGCCATTTAACAGCTTCACAAAAAGTACAATTTTGAACCATACCTCCGATGGCGGAATATGTGGCGTAGTCAATCATAGGAGTAGTATACGTAAATGCACTCCGTTCCTTATCAACCCAAGGAAGGTCGCCATGCCCTACGGCTATATCTTGAGACACATCCGATTCTTCAGATGATATCGACATTCTGTTCAGAGAATGTCGAAGTCGATCAGAATTCAAACGTTCGTTGCGCTCTTCTTAATCTGTCTCTTCATGCCGTACTCCAGCAATTCTTTCTTTCTCACTGATTATGAGTATTTTGTTGTGTGCGTGTTCGGGACAATGTATGATAATCTCAAGTTCATCACTTGTTTCAAAAGACCTGTTAGTAGATGTGCGAATACGCTGAGAACTCAAGCGTGATTCTGTATCGGTAAACGTTTCCGATTCGCGAGACAATGCATGTCGCTCACGATCAGCGGACAGTCGCGCATCACGTTCCGCACTTGTCTCTAGAGACCTAGAAGCAGATGCGTAGATATGCTGAGAACTCAAGCGCAATTCTCTATCTGTGAACGTCTCCGACTCGCGAGATAATGCGTAACATTTACGATCAGCGGTCAGTCGCACATCACGTTCCCGACTTGTCTCTGGAGACCTAAAAGTCGATGCGTAGATACGCTTGGAACTCAAGCGCAATTCTCTATCCGTGAACGTCTCCGACTCGCGAGACAATGCATGACGTTCACGATCAGCGGTCAGTCGCGCATCATATTCTTCACTGGTCTCTAGAGACCTGGATGTAGATGCGTAAATACGCTGAGAATGCAGGCGTGCTTCGCGATCCGAAGAGGTTTCCACGGAGCGAGTTGCAGCCTGATGTTCTCGAACAGCATCAAGTCTCTCCTGACGCTCTTCGGTAGATTCTTGGGATCTTATGAACCGCAACCTTTTAGCTCCTTTGGAACATTGGAAAAGCTTTGACCTTTTTCTAGGCATGGTTATAGTTTTATTGTGAAGAAGATACCTGATCAATTAAAATCTAATTGACTGCTCCCCTACCAAGGGTGCCCAGACACGGGGTCGTCTGGCGCCCATGTGCTGGTTTGGTCCCTGGGGTCGTCACGGCGTGCTATGTGTTCTGGTGCGCCGGTGATGGGGAGTACTCCCCAGAGGAGGGTCCGGTGACGGACAGCCGCGGCGGGTTCACGGATGAGTGCTAACGCGTGCCCATATTCTCGCCGTAAGCGGCAGAGGAGGACACCGTGGAGTTTTAGTGGGTTAGAGTCCCACCCCACATAACTGTACTATCTCCCCGTGGTAGTGCAGAACGCATGAGCATTTAATCACGTTAAAAAAAAAAATGGGAGTTTTGGCCAGTAGAGTCAAATTTTCAATGATATACCATCGTCATCGAAAATCAGTCCTAAACTGTTACCGCCTTCACCGCGTGGGGGTGAAATTAGTGATAGTTTTGATTTCCCCATCAGATGTTTCTGATCTTCGATTTTTAGGGTTCCGTACCCAAAGGGTAAAAACGGAACCCTATTACTAAGACTTCGCTGTCCGTCCGTCCGTCGGCCGACCAGGCTGTATCTCAAGAACCGCGGTAGCTAGACAGTTGAAATTTTCACAGATGATGTATTTCTGTTGCCGCTATAACAACAAATACTAAAAACAAAATAAAATAAATATTTAAGGGGGGCTCCCATACAAAAAAACGTGTTTTTTTCGGCGTTTTTGCCGTCTGTCTGTCGCCAGGCTGTATCTCAAGAACCGCGGTAGCTAGACAGTTGAAATTTTCACAGATGGTGTATTTCTGTTGCCGCTATAACAACAATTACTAAAAACAAAATAAAATAAATACTTAAGGGGGGCTCCCGTACAAAAAAACGTGTTTTTTTCGGCGTTTTTGCCGGCTGTCTGTCGCCAGGCTGTATCTCAAGAACCGCGGTAGCTAGACAGTTGAAATTTTCACAGATGATGTATTTCTGTTGCCGCTATAAATACAAATACTAAAAACAAAATAAAACAAATATTTAAGGGGGGCTTCCATACAACAAACGCGTTTTTTTCGGCGTTTTTGCCGTCTGTCTGTCACCAGGCTGTATCTCAAGAACCGCGGTAGCTAGACAGTTGAAATTTTCACAGATGATGTATTTCTGTTGCCGCTATAACAACAAATACTAAAAACAAAATAAAATAAATATTTAAGGGGGCTCCCATACAAAAAAACGTGTTTTTTTCGGCGTTTTTGCCGTCTGTCTGTCGCCAGGCTGTATCTCAAGAACCGCGGTAGCTAGACAGTTGAAATTTTCACAGATCGTGTATTTCTGTTGCCGCTATAACAACCATTACTAAAAACAAAATAAAATAAATATTTAAGGGGGGCTCCCGTACAAAAAAACGTGTTTTTTTCGGCGTTTTTGCCGTTTTTCTATCGCCAGGCTGTATCTCAAGAACCGCGGTAGCTACACAGTTGAAATTTTCACAGATGATGTATTTCTGTTGCCGCTATAACAACAAATACTAAAAACAAAATAAATATTTAAGGGGCGCTCCCATACAACAAACGTGTTTTTTTCGGCGTTTTTGCCGCCTGTTTGTCACCAGGCTGTATCTCAAGAACCGCGGTAGTTAGACAGTTGAAATTTTCACAGATGATGTATTTTTGTTGCCGCTATAACAACAAATACTAAAAACAAAATAAAACAAATATTTAAGGGGGCTCCCATACAAAAAAACGTGTATTTTTCGGCGTTTTTGCCGTCTGTCTGTCGCCAGGCTGTATCTCAAGAACCGCGGTAGCTAGACAGTTGAAATTTTCACAGATGGTGTATTTCTGTTGCCGCTATAACAACAAATACTAAAAACAAAATAAAATAAATATTTAAGGGGGGCTCCCGTACAAAAAAACGTGTTTTTTTCGGCGTTTTTGCTTTGTGGTACGGAACCCTTCGTGTTGGCCAGTTTTTTTATAAGTCAACAGGAAATGCCCATCAGACCGAACAACTTTTGCTAAGACGTCATTCCTATATATGTTATGGTGTAGCTGGGCTCTTGGAGTTCCACATCAGGTGTTCGAGATCTTCAAATTTATTCTCTCGGCAGAAAATGCTCATCACGTGGAACAATTTTTGCTATGGTACCATTTTTGTATCTCTTATAGTTTAGCTGGTCTGTTGCGGTTCTGCATCAGGTGTTCAAGTTTCCAAGATAAATTATAGCCTATATGTTGCCCAGACATAATACCTATACAACAAAACAAAAATCATTCAAATCCTTCCAGTAGTTCCAAAGATTAGCGTGTACAAACAAACAGACAAACAGACAGATTTTTTTTTTCGGATTCGTACCCTATTACTGTTTCTAAACCCCCCCAATTTTTTTTTTTTTAATATTTTCAATGTACAGACACAGTTTTTCTACTGTTTTATTATATGTATATATATAGATTGTAATCTAGGTTTTTCATGTGGTGTATAAATAAAATAAAATCTGAGTGTACTGCATGCCTGTGCCTAATGCTTCGGTAAATACAGGTGTGATGTTGTGTATAGAAGATAAAAAAAACAGAAAATCAAAAATGTTTTTTGCGACCCTGCCAGGATTCGAACCTGGAATCTTCTGATCCGTAGTCAGACGCGTTATCCATTGCGCCACAGAGCCGGATGATAAAAACTACAAAAGTTCCGTTATGAACACACCCCCTTACTAATAAACGTATTATATCAGATGAATAGTTATGCACCGATTTCTTTCTTTCAGTCGTCAGTAATTTGACTTGAAAGTAGAAAAAAAAGCGTTGTGTAACTATACAGATTCTATACAACATTTATTAGTAAGAGGGTTATTATCTTTTTATTTAATAGGTAGGTCAGTAGATATTGCTTGTGTCATCTCTCATTAATATACAAATTGAAATGTATTAATTATTTTGTTTTATTTTTACTAGAAATTATTTTATCTCTGAAACAATTTTTGTTACGCAAGAAACTCCAGTGCCATATCAGATGCGTGACCAGCATCTTAATTGCGTAACACATTAACAATCTCAATCTGAATCATTTTGAAGGATATTTATTGCTAATCCATTGCTTCATAATTATGTTCAAAAAATTAGTCTGCTCAACAACGTAAATAACGCAATGAATGTTGTTGAACTGTCAAAATGAAACCCATTGCTACTGATAGCGTGTTACGCAATTACCCGGCTGGTCTCCAACCTGGCCCATCGTCCACGACTGTACTATGGTCATATATTGGAACGAAGTTCCTTATAGCACGTTATACCTACAGTCCTTTCACAGTTATTGCACCACCGATTTTGCATCACTGTCCAAATCACAGTGATCTTTATTCTTATTGTAATAAGGTTGCTGTTGAGTTGCTGCCACTGGCAAGTCTGTCAAAATCATTGTGATCTTTATTATCGTTACAATAAGGTTGATGTTAGGTTGCTGCTGTCAGATGTAAAATAACTGTGAACAGACTGTACTCTGCACACTGTTGGTTAAAGAGATCTAGATCAAAAAAGTGTAACATATTGACCGTCATGACACTTTTTTCACGTAAGTATTAACATAATGCTAAAATATATAAACATACTATTTTTGTTTGTTATCGAACACCTCGGAAACGGCTTGACCGATTTTTATGAAATTTTTTGTGTATAATTTGGTAGGTCTGAGAATAGGTCGTAGGCTATTTTTATACCCCAAGGTGATAAGGGTGGCCCTCTCCAGAATTTTTTGGGGAATCGAAACTTACGCGGGTGAAACCGCGGGGTGAAGCTAGTATATTATATAAATACTCACAGTTAAGAAGAAAGGTAATGCTCTTTCAATTAATTGATCATTTTCATTTCGAATGACCGTTACATTTCGATCGGTTCATAGACTAGTTTTGCCCAGCCTCCTTTTCTATTTAGGAAATTGGATTGAATTGATGGATTTGCATGTCTTGAATGTTCCTACAGAATGGTGGCCCAGCGGTAACGTCCCCGACTTACGAGTTGTAGATCATGGGTTCGAACCTAGGCAGGCGCTTTACTTTTTGTAAATTATTACATCACCACTGCTCTCAAAGCGGTGAAGGAAAACATTGTGAGACAACCGGCATGTCCTAGAACCAAAACATTCGAAGACATGTGACATCTACCAACCCGCACTGGGCCCGCGTGGTAGATCAAGTACAGACCCTCTCGAACAGAGGAAGCCTGTGTCAGTGGGAACATTGTGAGATGATTATGAGGGTTTGTTTACACCTTCTTCAGATACTTTTGGAACAGACCATTGATAAATCGCCAGCCTTTGATGGTCTATCATAGTGCCTACGTGACATTGGCAAAATTTCAGGTGAAGTAGAGGAATTTTTCCCTCCGTGTCTCGGAAAGCACGTTAAGCCGTTGGACCCGGCTGTCATAGGTGAATCTTTGACAGTCGTTACGGGTAGTCGGAAGCCCGATAGTCTGACAACCAGTGTTACCAAGGGGTATCGTATTACCCAGTAACTGGGTTGTGGAGGTCAGATAGGCAGTCGCTTCATGTAAATACAGGTATTCAGCTGCATCCGGTTAGACTGGAAGCTGACCCCAACATGGGAAAAGGCTAGGCAGATGATGATTGACATAATATCTATTATTTATGTATGTTGTTCCACTGCAGGGTATGTTGTCCCTGCATTCAGAAATACACGACAAAAGAAAATTAAGATAGTCAAAAATTAAGTGTGACATTTGTTGTGACCATGTGTCGGGTCCGCCCATACCCGCCCTCGCTCTTACGATAATACTATGTCATATACGCTACAAATAGAAATACGGCATTGTGAAGCCAAGGGGCTGTGCAGGCAAATTGCATAGCTTTCATCCACTTATCGCTGGCACGTGGCATGTGTATTCATAGGTTTATTTATGCAAAAATATGACTTGTTTTATTTGTGGATGAATGATCCTGTATCTTGTCCTTTTCTATTCCAAAATACTGATTTTGAAATAGAAAAGAACGTATAGAAAAGCGGTTAAGGTGAATGGGTAATTGAGACCATTTTTATTATATTTTCAAATTCAAATGGGTCCCGCCTGCTTCCAACTTTTATTTAATTTAAAATGGGCTTGTTTTTAGCTTTTCAGTTCTTTTAACTTAAGTTTTTTACCGCAGTCGGGGTTTTTTTTTTCAATAACTTTTTTTATTTCCAGCTTTTTAGTTTACAAATGTGAAAGATTTCCGAAAGATTTCGCTGACGATTTAGTTCTTGGTACGTGTATTTTACGATTTGTCACTTTGAATTACTTTTAACCATATAAGTTGTTTATATTTTTGTAATCATCTTTTAAAGCCCTTTATTTTGATACCCCACTCGATAGGTTTTGAAAAAAAAATTTTTTTTTGAAGACAGTACATTGCGCCAAAAATCGGCCATATTAATTTTTTTCAATTTTGATATACCCAGTGTCACTCGCACAATTAAGGCGAATCTAACGGCACCTCTCAAGCTGAAATCGATCAAGCCGTTTAGGCTACAGATCGTGCCAACGAGATATACATACATTCATATACATAGTAGTCGCCATATTGTATTTTCACTAACGTCATGTCTTTAGTGACACTCGCCGGACTAAGAGGAATCGATTGACGTGTAAATCATAAAAATCGGCCCAGGCGTTTGGTTTGTATAGTGTTTCAAAGGAACATACAAACATACATACATACATATAGGCTGATGAACACATTACCACTCCTTTGCGTCGCGCAGTCGGGTAATTACCACTCCTTTGCGTCGCGCAGTCGGGTAAAAAGGACAAAAAATTTGTAAGATATTAAAGCCGACAAAACCCAGCCATCGCAAAATCAATGTCTTCCGTTAATTTAACGCTAATAATCTTCAGGCTCCCGATATTTTATATCGGAATAGTGAAAATATAGTGAAATAAATTCCGGTTCGTTGCCGGCGACGTGTCTGGTTCCGGTGGCTAGGCAGCCGCGGCTTCCGCCGTCGTGTCCGACGGGAGACCGGCTGTGTGTACGCAGCTTTATATAGACAGTGGTTTACACGTGCTGGTCAATCAACCGTTCGTGAGGTTAATAGATCGATAGCATTTGTTTTGTGTTTTGATGACTGGTAAGTTGGGTGTACCTATTAAATCACATTAGATAATGAAGTGAGTACTGATTGCTCTGACTGAATTATAATTAAAACCGATATACGTTCGGTTAGCGAATCTGTAGGTATTTTCTGAAGCAAGAAAGCTTATTCTTCGTGACGATGATTCCATTTATACCATATACTAGCCCATAATGCGTTAGTAATAATGCATATAATGCGTTGCAATGCCTATTTTTTTTGTGAGGGTTCTTCTCCGGCACGCACACAAGAACTTACCAAAGTTTCATCACAATCGATCGAGCTATTTTCGAGTTTTTAGACTTACACACGGCAATTGATTTTTATAAAAAAGAAAAAGGTAAAAAGATAAATGTTATCTTCTATAAGATTTAAAATAAGCTTCTTCTAGAATTCGGCCACTTCGACAGCGTTAGCATAGAAAGCTGGCAGTACCTACTACTATATAAAAGCAGCAGATCTTATGGCAATTGAAGATTGCAGTCATCAACACGTTCACAAGAAATTAACGAATTCTCCTCTCATTATTTTTACAGTAAGATCACGCGTAAAATACGTCCTCGATTTTACATAGAGCTAACACTAGTCGGGCGACAGGTCCCGGCATTGCGTTGCGGGTCTACTCAACTTGGGAGGGAGGAGTAATTGCTCGAGATGATGTTTAATAAGTTTTTAATGGCTGTGACGGTGCGGACCCCGCCGTTTAACCATACCCGAATACATAAATTTTTAGAACCACTTTTACTAGACACCCCTACTTCCTCTCCACTTGCCATTCCTCAGACGACAACGGGGGAGAAAGGGGAGCTCCACAGGCCAATTTAAAGTTGACACACGATTTATCTGTCGTTTCAAGAAACGTTTCAATTTTACTTTATAATGTACCCCTTACCCTTTAACTTTTCGATTTGTCTTCACCAAATTATTGATGCTCGTGCTTTATGTAAGGGAGATTGCTTTTATTTATGGTCTTTTCATTGTTAATTATTTCTTCTTTACAAAACAAGTATCTCATTCGGAAAACTCTTTTTTAGGCCTTACTAAAAATGATTTAGAAAAAGAATGTTTTAATATCGTCACAAAATGTTGGTATACATTTATGGGGCAACCTTTTATTACGAAGGGACTGAATTTACCGACGACTGAGTGTAGGCGACCCTTGAAAGGGGTGCCTTCACCTGCCCTGCAACCTGGAGTGCAAAAAGAGACAGAAACATCGTGTGTAAAGCTCTTGAAAGCATACCCTTTTCGGTCGCCACGAAACGTTTGAGAGGTAATTTCATAATTCATCCTTTTTGGACCATTTTCACTGATTAATAATTTATTTAACGATACAGATTTGTTAGGCAGGTCACTTAGCGTAATGAATTATTTCCATCGCATTTATTTTTAACGTTTACCGTGCTCGTTGAAAGAAAAAGGCGGTACATTGACTCATTGCGTAGCGTAGGTATTGTGTTTTAACAATAAAAAGTAACAACTAACTATTATGCTAATTGTGGTTTTGTTTTGTTATTTGAAATGTGGGTGTTAACAATCTTATTGAATGCGAACAAGTCAATTGTTTGCAAAAATATTTTGACAGGAAAATTCTAAGTTACCCCGCTGTCAAAATTGCCGCCTAATTTGGCGCGCGCGCTCGCTTACTCGCCCACTGTTAATTTGAAATTAGAACTCTTAACTTTTTTATTGCAGCCACGTGGCTTGGACCGATGCCATTGTGTTTTGATCATGTTTTGTTTGATACATTTTTTAAATGTATTTTCTAGTCGCGTGTGTTCGAGTGCTACGAAATCGCACACAGTTGTTTTGTACTTGTAAGAACTTTATACATTTGGTGGTAAAACAAGAACCTAACGTTCCTAATCAGTTTAATCCGTATTCGATGAAATGTTTACTCTAACATTCGATTTTTGTAGTGGTTTGTACAATCACGTAGAAAAGTATTTGTAAGTTCTTATCAATATTACTTACCTACATAATACAAACGATCTGAGAATGTTTAATTCTAAGGTGATCAATATCACGTATTCCTCATGTTACCTATCCTAATTAATAACATCCGATGTAGTAGGTAGAAAAATATTACGTATTAATTTAAAATAAATCGAAGTACAGTACCTACCTATATTTAACTGAAATATCAGAAACACAAAACTAACACAACCAAAAACAAGCTAACAAAAACCCTTCTCGGAAAATACAACGTCAATTTTAAGTAAAGAGTTTTTATGCAGACTCAAACGGCGACCTGGCTGACAAGTTTTTTTTTGTTTGTAGTTATTTTTTCGTGGCAAAACGGCTCCATATTCGTTTTAGTCGTTGGCAGTACACGGACGACGTCAAACGAACGCGCGGCAGTCTTAAAAGCTCACCAATTACGGGCTAAAAGCACCTTCGGGCTCAGCTTGCTTCGCGGCTCGCGTGGTTACGTTCCCTCATCAATTTTGTACGTAGCTCTCTCGCAACTTAAAAACTTTACATTCTGGGTAGAAAAAAATCACATAAGTGACCTAAATTGCCTTTTTTTCTCCTAAAACGCAGATTTGAGGTTGGTTGCCTTCACTTTTAATGAGTTGAAAGTCTTTATGGTTTAGGTCCTAGGTTTTCTGAAAAAAGCAAAGATTTTTAGACAGATTTTAGTTTTATTAAGTTAAGTACCTATCTATGTCTAAAATTTCACTTATACAGGATGGGAGGGACTTCGAAATGCAACCTGTTACCATGTATTCAGCGGTGCTATTCTGTAAAAATATCACCGTGAAAACTTAGGTGAAGTGAGCGTGGAGTGAGCTGTCAATAGTGTCAATTCCTAGCAAAAACAAACTCGCTTCACCTAAGTTTTCACGGTGAGATTTTTACAGAATCGACCGGCTGGACATGATTACGAACCTCACTTCGGTGAAATTTTAGGTCGGTTATTAAAAAAAAAATGGTTCTAGAATCATGTGATGAATTCATGGTTTCAGTTTGCGCGTCGATGTCGGTGTTACCATGATAAATAGATACTTATATTTTTATATTATAAATGCCAAAGTTTAACTCTGTCTGGTTGACTGTTACCTTTTCACGCTTAAACGGCTAAGGGCCGGCGCTGACTGACGTCGCGGCACGGCACGGCATGGCAGGGCGTGCTTCGGCAGCCCGAAGGACGCATTTGTATAACGCGGCATGCCGAAGCATGCTGCGTTACGTCGCGGCATCCCGCACGAACCCCAGCCTGCCAAAACTTTATTTCAATTAGTTTAGCTGTCATAATCCTGTGACCTATGTGGCTCGCGGGACGCGGTGGCAATCCATCGAGTGATACGGCATGACACGACATGAATTCTAAACTCATTGAAATGCGGATGAAAAGAACTTGATCAGAAATAAAATCCTTTACCGTGCCGTGCTGCGACGTCAGTCAGCGCCGGCCCTAAGTATTCATACAAACGAAAACAAAAAATAAAAATAAAAAAAATAATAAAAAAATGGTGCTCAACTACGGCCGTCGAGAACTTGCCACATTTGCGCACAGTACCTACTCAAACACGCGAGCGGCATGTTGTTGACGGCAGCCGCCGACACGCGTCGACGGCTGCAGTTGCCTCTGCTGTTGACGCGTGTCGTGCTGGTGTGTATGCACACTAAGCGGATTTGGATGTTGGCTTTGGATTGAACATGGCCTGGATACTTTTCATCCCGGTGGTATTTTTCCGTTGGATAATTTCCGAACTGCGCGCGGGTGAAGTCGTGAGCAAAAGCTAGTTATTTATAAAGTGGGTACGTACAAGAATAACTACGTAATAATGTTCCTGGTACATGGATAAATTGAACTTAGATAACCTATCGACAAAGTTAGATCAACAATCATCTAATTTGACTCATTTTTATTACATAAATTAGCTTCCGCTCGCGACTTTGTCCGCGCGAAATTTCTTGTACCTCCGACCCAACTTGTCGCATCGCATCGCCTGCCCGCGCTATTACATCGTTTTTGCTAATTGTTCTTATTTGCTCATCTCCTAAGGGTCCTAGCGAGATGGTAAATAAATAGCCTATAGCCTTTCCTCAAGAAGGGTCCGTGGCTAAATAATAACAGCCGCACAGGTCGATCGATCAGGTTAAGCTACGCTTGCCGCGGTTGGTCTGTGGATGGGTAACCATCTTTAAATACCGAGACCCCTCCGTGCCTCAGAAAGCACGTTAAGTTGATGGTCCCGGTTGCCATTCGTGGATCTTTGACAGTCGTTACGGGTAGTCAGAAGCCCGAAAGTCTGACAACCAGTGGTATCGTATTACGGGTTGTGTAGGTCAGATAGGCAGTCGCTCCATGTAAAATACTGGTATTCAGCTGCATCCGGCTAGACTGGAAGCCGACCCCAACATAGTTGGGAAAAGGCTAGGCAGGTGATGTGAGCATTCCTCAAGAATTGGGCTATCAAATGAAAAAAAAATCAAATCCAACTGGTAGTTCCAGGGATAAGCGTGGTCAAACAAACTCATCAGTTTTAATATTAGTATAGCTAGCTAAAGATTAGTATAGATATTATACCATGCAATGTTAATTTTTGCATAGTAATCACATTAGAGCAGTGGTGGCCAAGTGGTAACGGCCGCGACTTACGAGTTGTAGTTCGTAGGTTCGAACCCAGACAGGCGCTTTAATTTGTTTAAATTGTTTCATCACCACTGCTCTCAAAACGGTGAAGGAAAACATCGTGAGGAAACCGGCATGTCCTAGAACAAAAAATTCGAAGAAGTGACATCTGCCAACCCGCACTGGGCCCGCGTGATGGATTACGGCCCACTCCCTCTCACCTAGAGGAGGCCTGTGTCCCAGCAGTGGGAACATTATAGGCTGATTATGTAATCACATTAACCATCATTTTCACCCTTTTAAATATTCAGTATTTATACCTATAAGTTTTTTATAACCGTTTAAAGTGCATTATTGTCTTCACATACAGGTAAGTGGCGAGGTAAGTGTCTCGACATTTTCCAACATTAAATGAGAGTGGAAATGTTTCATATTTTTTTGAAGCATGTCGAGCACTTTACAGGAAAATATACTTTATAGCTATACCTAGGTATATAGTGCTGCCTAGATTTATTTTTACTATTTTCGGATTTATGTTACAGTGGTATTTTATATTTGCACCAAATAATGAAGCATGATAATATACATACATTCAATATCATATTAGATACAAATAAATAAAATTGAAGTGTGTTTGTAATATCAAAATAACAGCTTATTTGACATATCTAGATTATTATTGTTTCCCCCTAAGCTGTTTTTCTATTGATATTAGGTGCAGTTTTCTCCTTGCAAGTACCTACTCATTTAATTCACAATAAATAATATGACATTTACAAATCAAATTATCGCTCTCATTGCTAGTAAAAAAAATTCTCTTTCGCATCTCTAAGTAGGTTAGACGACGCTTGGTTCGCATCCTATGTTAAATTTATATATACATTTTACGAGTCAAAGAATTTCCTTATATCTGCTTAAACAAATTAGGCTGTAGGTACCAACTCCGAGTATTTTTCTCAAGAACATTTTAGGGGCACGTTCTATTCATGATGTTTTTCTCCGAAAGGGGCTTAAAACAAAAAGATGGCGAATCCGAGAGCCCACAAGCAAACCTTAAAAACTTTCCGACATGAAAGTTTAAAAGTGATCCGGGTAGGGAGTGGGGGTGGTGGGGCGGGCGGTTGCCTAGCAACGCCGCCCACACCCGCCCTACGCCGCAAATCTCCGTGTGATACAGAAAACCGAAAATTTATTGTTCCTAACATAGAGATTTATGATTCATTTTGCGATGTGTTTTACTTACAAACCAAATATCCTTTTTACGACTATCGTTACAGATCTTAGTATTAAAGTGTGGTATAAATATAATAGTTGATAGCCAAACTTTAATACTAAGATCTATAACACACTTTAGCTAGTATTTGAATATTATATCATATACTAGCTTTTGTCCGCGGCTTCGCCCGCGTGGATGTCGGAAATTATCCTACGAGAATGTACCTACTACCGGGATAAAAAGTATCCTATGTGTTAATCAATATTTCCGTTATACATTGTTTTCATATCGGTACATAACTCTATTGGTTTACGCGGCGCACGCCAACGTGAAGCTCCCAGTCGGCATGATTTTTTCAGACATTTTTTATAATCAATGTCATATTTCAGCCAATTTACACAAAACCTTAATTAATTTTACACTTAAAGACATCCTCATCAATTTACAATGAAAACCGTATGAAAACCGTTTGGTAGTTTTTGAGTTTATCGTGTTCAGACAGACAGACAAATAGATGCGACGTAGGGACTTTGTCTAAAATTAAAACGAAATATTATGTACATGAAAATTTTAATAGAGGAGAATGCTAGCAATTACACTTACATTAGCTTTTAATATCTTCTGAAAAAGAGCAAGGGAGCTGTTTACAATTTATTAGGTATATTCATTGTGACGCGTCGGCGTCATTTGAATTCTGTGTCGATCAATTCCCTTGAGCGATATCGCCCTTGAAAAATGAATTGATTTGATAGCTGTTTATCAGTATTACAGTTCAATTACATAAATGGGCATCATGGATTTGTTGTGTTCGAGGATCGGCCTAACTTTTTATAAATATAACAACATTTATTTTAATATTCATATTTTATTGTTATATTTATTAAAACTTAGGCAGGTCCTTGCCATTGCATAAGCACATATAATTTAGCTTTTAAATTAAAGCACCCATCGCAATCAAACAACACTTTTTCTAAAGATCCTCACTATTACCCGTCCCACTAAGCTGCTCATTTACTACCCAACAAGACGTTAATTCGTCTCAATTTGCGTCACACGCGCTACGACAAAAGGAACGCAGCGAGAGAAGTCAATTAGCATGCAAATGTAAGAAAACGACCATTATGGAGCCTTCGGGACCGAGGACACGCAGCCTGTTCGTGTATTGATCATACAATCCCTCACACGCTTACATACGCCCGTCTCTTTTTAACTTCCCACAACAGATCGCTATAAACATAAACATTTTCATATTAAAAAGTCTTAAATTCAACTACTTCTCTAACAAAAATCAACTCTCATAACAATCCATTTAAGATTCAATTTCAATCTTCCTGTCGGTTCTGTACATAAGACGTTGTACTTGTGACGAAAAGCCTTGTTGTGCCAGCAAATTCTGTTCCTATCTTTAAAGGAATAAAGATCTATTTCAGAGTGGAGTTAAGAGAAAATGAATCGTATATATAGAAATTTCAAAGGTTATTATCGACGGAGAGATTTGAGATGAGTTTTCAGTTGTTGACAAGTGTGATGCTATGGTGGGTGTGTGTATGTACCTATGGCTTGTTGGCTAAAATAGAGGGTTGTAAACACCATGATGAGTTGCGGATTTTGCATGTAGCTACTTAGATTATGGTAGTTGGTTTTGATAAGGGGAAATATAGTTATTTACATAGAGTTAGTTAAGACAAACTGTTAAGACTAGTTCATTCATATCGCGTAATATAATTATTATTATCTTTAGTAATAATTGGTCGTTTGATCTGATTTTGACAGACTAATCAAACGTAATGAGCCTACAAAACGGAAGGCTAACACTCATAACCATACGCCAAGTACCATATTTAAGTTATACCTAATGATTTTATTGACATTTCTAGCTTTCTTGAGCTAGAAAACGAAATCAGTCAAAACACTCTACCAAAAAGACCAAAGTGTCACTTCTAACCAAATCTTGTTTAAATAAAAATTTAGAGAATATCGTAAAATAATTTTCACTCTTTCCATTTCGGCTATCTCTACTCTGATGGCGTGTGTCTCGTCTTGTCGTAAGACAAAAATATATTTTAAATAGGTCATAAAATACTAGAAATTTATCTGGACTATTTGCTTCAGTTGCCATTGCTCAGAAGAGAAAGAAATTGGAATAGATCCTTACCTCGCGACCGCGTCCTTACCAAAGCGATCAGTCGCCCGGGTCAGCGGGATTGTCCGAAAGGGTTACCGCTGGCCCGGGACATAAAGGGCTAAGGAAGGAACACGGGTGGGTTTTAGTCAGTAAGAGTCTGACACTCCCTTCCGCTCCACCTAGAGCGGGAGGGGTCATTTTATGATTTCCCATCCGAAAAAAAAAAAAATCTATCGGGCGCGCGAATACACAATCATCACGATCATACCTTGCGTCTTTACCGAAAGCGACTGTCGCGCAAATACGCGGTTACGCGATCGTTTACGTGGATAACGACATACATACACATACACTTGATTGATCGCGACAATATGTATTCATATAAAATAATGCGACGATCGATACGATTGCTTTCGATTAGGACGCGGATTAGTTACTTATTTGTTCGGAAAACCGGAAGACGCTCACTGTCGGTGCGACCACGCGTTCGGGTTCACCGAAGAAAATGAACGCGACAGTTGCTTGTTTGCGCGACTGTCGCTTTGATTAGGACGCGGGTTTGACTGACTCATTACACCTTTCAAAACTATAAATGTGTGTATTGTATAATGGTTAAAAGAAAGAGTATGCTAAATAGTATAATCATCATCATCAGCCTATAGCAGTCCACTGCTGGACATAGGCCTCTCCTATTGCACGCCATTCAACTCGATTTTCGGCAACTCTCATCCAGCTGCTACCAGCCATCCTGCGAAGATCCATTTATAATATTTATGATTCCTGCGAATAGTCTAATACTTATTGTAATAAAAATAAGCAGCAAACTGTGTGATACCAACATACAACAAAACTACATAAGTACATGTTACTACAACAAGAAGTTAATATTATCGTTTCAAAGTTAAGAGAACAGTTCGCTTCAGGCCATAGTGTCCACTTTCCTCGTATTTCTCCCTTACTGACCCATTCCCCCATAATCAATTAAACTCTGAGATTTGCAATCTACGGCTATTTCGATAAGTGAAAATAAAAGCATGTTACGATTTCGTCCCTTCTCGACTCCTAGTGACATCTAGCGGAGGGTGTTGGAAACAACGGCACCCTCAAAAAGATGAAGCTTGACATGCGCTAAAACTGATCGTGGAACAAGCAACAATAGTCTTTAGGGACGCACAAATAAAGTTTCGGTTTGCTTGTGCTGTTTGCGCGTGCGCTGTTAAATTGATTTCTAATGTCAGCCCTTGACAGATGCCTCAAAATGTGTTAGTAGAAAATTGTGATGTTATTTTGTTTTTAAAAGGAAAACAAGTGAGAATCTGAGTGATGCAACAGAGATGAAACCAGAGGGTAAGAAATTGATTCTATTCTATTAATTTTCTTGGTTTTGGACGAAGGAATTCAGAGTTAACTTCGCTGTTTCTGTATGGAGATCATAGAGTAACCTAAAAACTCTTAGAATCACTTATTAATATCTGATTGGAGTTTTCATAGAGATTTTATAACCTACAAAATGTCCTTTTAGTTCAGACTGTCCAAGATCATGAAAACCTTATGATTAGTTTCCTTTTTATGGAAAATGGAAGGTGATAGCTTAAGAAATCATTTTTGATAAACATTTTTGTGTAAATTCAATCACAACCGGCAGCATATTTGATCAATTTACGCCTTCTGGACATCGCTATGAAATCTTTTAATGAGCTTACTCCACCACTCTTAGATCCCTATCTCAAATCCCACTTCATTAGTCCATTATTTGGCATTGTAGTCCAAAAACCAAAATGTAACCAAGGCTCAGTGCAAAATAAAGGAGTCTGTGACCCGTGGCGACGGAACCATTGTAATCGCATGGGATTAGGGTGTCATCAGACGATAATATGGCGGGATAGAGGCCGCGAGACCCTAGTGCATTCATACTTGCGACATACTGGGAGGCTGGATGGCGAATCATCATTATCATTCTCATGCCTTGGTTAACCCAATTTATTTGAAGTCGGCGCAACATGTCTTTTTCTTCCATAGGTACTTCTCTGTTAGTCGTCATCTTGGTATTCATCCCCGTTGTAGCCATTCTTAAGAGTATGTGAAGTCTTGACTATTAAATGCCAAGTTTTCGTCTTTTAGAAGCCAGAATAGAGGAATAAAACTGGCCCTTATGGATGAATATTAGCCTGTAAACCATTGACAGTTGCAGACTGCAGACGGGAGCCGTTGGCCGCCTAAATACTCTGTAGGTAGTATGAATTGTATGAAAAGATATAAGAATTGAAATTGGGGTCATAAAAAGAGCTTGTGGAGAAAATTTAGAAAGTTTTCAGAACTGACAAATTACATTGTATATTGTTCGATCGAAATTTATATTTTTATTTTTTTTTTCTCCATCTTAATCGTTACGTTTTCGTCCATCAGCTGTGCAAAATTTTGTTATTCATCAGTTTTTACTTATTCGCCAATCTACCCGTCCCGTATGTCCCCGTGTTCCTAGCACCGCTTGCTACGGACACCCCGACATATGGACAGCGCACTTGTCACAGCGAGTGCATAATTTGTCCCCCATTACGGCTTTATACTGCTCTATAATAAAGTGGGGTCCGATTAAAGACCAGTCTCGTCTTTCTCTGTGCCAACTGTTCAGAAATCGAGGGGCTAAAATAAATTATGCATTCGATACATTGAAAGTTCTTTGTAATAGATTTTTTTATCTAAAGGGTGACGGCACCTGTCTCTTTTTGTTTTAATGGATGTTTGTAAGAGGATAAAGTTATCATGTTCGGGGCAGGCGAAAAATTGGGGCATTTTTGTTTGATATGTTTGCTATTACTTGTTAAATTTAGTATTTATCAATAGTTAGTCATGACTTAGACATGAACGTGTCGTGACTCGTGTAGTAGTCAGAAGCCCAAAAAGTCTGATAACCAGTCTTACCACGGGGTATCGTGTTACGTAGTAACTGGATTATGGAGGTCAGATAGGCAGTCACTCCATGTAAAGTACCGGTATTCAGCTGCATCCAGTTAGACTGGAAGCCGACCCCAACTTAGGGAAAAGGCTAGGCAGATTGATTAACATACATAAACATGTGTAAGCAGAGAATGTGCAACATGATAGTGTGTTTGCTAGTCTAAAAATGTTGTTTAATAAAAGCGACTGCGCCGATTGCACTATTATCTAAAGCACCGCCGGTAAAAAAATATCAAGATTTAAATAATCGAATATCGAATACTTACTTTGTTAAAAGAACGCCATTCAAATTACAATACAGCTAATTTCAAACCGAAATCGCAGCAAATATTCAATTTGACGTGCTTTTGACTAGGCGATGACAAATGTAATGGGCAGGACTCTTGTGAAATGAGGTGTGAATATTGGGTCCCGGCGGGATGTCCATGGACCGCATGGGGTATGAGGGGACCCCAGCTGCCACCCTTTATGTTGCGAAGTACAATGCAGTGCAAATTAAAGACAGGTATTAAGTACTGTTAGTTCTCTGATTGTTGTAATATTTGCACTGTTATTTGTCGACTGATGCGACGAATTTGTGGCGCGTGCCGATTGTTAGCGTTTGGGTAGAGGTTCTGTGAGTTTTGACACACATACTAAGTTGTGTGTTATTTTTAGATTGTATGAAGAGTGCAATATTGATAGCCTATATCAGGGATGACGAACCAATGGCACTCCTGCCATTGGTGACATATTTAAATTTAGATACCTAAGTCATCTAGCTTGCAACAGGAGAAGTCGCACTAATTTGTGTCTAAGTATTATAAAGATATAATTATTATGGTTGCAAATCATCATTTCAGCCGAAAGACGTCCACTGCTGGACATAGGCCTCCCCGCAAGCACCTCCACTTCGACCGGTTCTGTGCTTCTCGCATCCAACGGAAACACAAATAAAGAGCAAATAAAGAGTATTATTGTGAAAGTATATCGTTTTTTTCCTAGTAGTCAATATTGTTTGTTGGCTGGCACGTCATGGCCACAGTCAAAATTGAACTGGAAAAAATGGAACGAAGATGTATTAGAGGTTCGACATCACAGGACTATTTGTTTTACCAGGCCACTCAGAAAGTATTGCGAAAAAAAAAGTTTTTATGTATGAGAGGTTGGCCAGTTATAATCTATTTTGAAAATATGATTATTTGTAAGTAAAAATAGGTACGTTTCAATTTCAAAATTTCATTCCACACTTTGCGAGCTAATTTAAATTATCGTGTCTCATCGCCGGGAACATTTTCGCGCTATGATTTTTTACGATTTCAAGTGTCGCCTGAAACCGGACGAATCGTACGATAGACTTCAAATGCCATTCATGAATGAAGGCCCTTGTAAGGCAACTGTGTATTCAGCGGGATTTTCCGAAAGTGTTACCGCTGTACCGGAACATAAAGGGCTAAGGACAAACACGGGTGGGTTTCAGTCAGTAAGAGTCTGACACTCCCTTCCGCTCCACCCAGAGCGGGAGGGGTCATTTAATGATTTCCCATCCTCGAAAAAAAAGGCATCTGTGTATCGTTGGTATAACGAATTCAAGCACGGTCGACTAACTTTGGGAGATGAAGAAAGAAGAAAACGTGCTAGCAGTGAAAATTTTATCCAAGACAATAGGCGAGTTACATAGAGTTTCAGCACATACTGCAGGTTGGATCGGGAAGCCTTCACGAAATTCTATACGTGCATCTTCGCGTGAGGAGGATAGTTTCACGCTGTGTGCCGCACAACCTCACCGATGCTCAGAAAGCAGGCCTGGGTGGAATGGTGCCGTGATATGATAAACAAATTTAATGCAGGCTAGTCTCGGAGTGTTTACGACATCATTACAGGTGAGAAGTCTTGCATTTATCAATACGATCCAGAAACGAAGCGCCAGTCGACGGTTTGGGTGTTTTAAAACGAATCAACGCCTACCAAAGTGAAGCGATCTAGAAGCGGGGGGAAGATTTTGATCGCGAGCTTTTTCAATTTGACTGGCTACTTGGTGTCAATTCCTTTACGGAACCAAAGAAGCATCAACGCTGAATGGTATACTACCAAATGCTTGGCAGAAGTTTTCTCTGTTGTGAGCAACAAGCGACCAAACACAGGGCTCCGCGGGCTACTCCTCTACCACGACAATACGCCTTCGGACACCGCGCTCAAAACGAGGGACTTCCTGGACAGCGCGCCGGTCAAACTCCTGGCTAATCCTCCTTAGAGCACCAGGCTGTAAGGAGGATAACCTAGGAGTTTGGCCCAAGCACCGTGTGACTTCTTTTTATTCCCGAAAATAAAAAACCAGCTCAAAGGGATACAACTTTCGTCGCCGGAAGATGTGTTGTCAGCGTTCGAGCAGGCTGTAAACGAGGTCCCTGCGGCGGACGGGAAAAAGTGTTTCGAAAACTGGTTCCGACGCATGCAACTTTGTATAGGGGCTAGTGGAGAGTAGGTACTTTGAAAATATTTAATAATAAAATATTTACCTATAGAACATTTATTTTTATTTTCGCAAAACTTTCTGAGTGTCCCACGTATTTTATAAATTATTATTTTGTTTTTTATTTATGAATGTGTTTAGTTTAGTTTGCGATCTTCCTGTACGAGTCACAATAAATACTTTTTCTTTTTTCACTGGCCCATATTATGTTGCACATGAATGTTAACTAGGCAGTAAAGATTGCTATTAGTGTTTACTTAATATGTTTATTCCGATTAAAAACCAATTCTTTTCTCCTTCCAGCATGTCTAGTACTAATGCTGAACGCGCTGACGTTGGGCATGCGTCGCGGGCCGCATCACCCACACGGACAGACCCCGGTTGAGCAGAGCCACCACCACTACAAGCCACGGGGCTCGGAGTCACTCACTGGAGATGTACAATTGTTACACGATACCAAGTAAGGCATTTATCAGGTTGTTAGCCGAAATTATCACTCTAATCTATCTACTTATACTAATATGTAGCTGACGAGTTTTTTTGTTTGTTTGAACACGCTAATGTCTGGGACCACCAAACGGATTTAAAAAAAAATGCATTTGATAGCCCAATTCGTGAGAAAGGCTGTAGGCTATTTAACATCACGTTGAGACCCTAAGGAGCCAGGCAGGCGGGCAGGTGATGCAATGCCACGGGTTGGGTAGGGGAAACAAGAAATTTCCGTTAGTAAGTTAGGTAAAAAAATTATTATTCAGTGACCGAATTGGATCCGATGAAAAAAATTTTTTTTATTTGTCTACCAATAAATTATCTGGAATTTATCCGAATGGGTGACGAGTGGAGGGGATCGTAGGGGTCGTAAACTTCAGGAACTGAATAAACATGAGCTATAGCCTAACAAAGATATACAGACAGGCGGTTATGAAACAAAAAGGGTTTCCAAAATTCGGACTCTATTATTGGTACACTACCTCCATTGTTAAATCTCAACTGAGTACCAGCCCAAGGCCACCTGTCTTGTCTTGGATGATTCTTACTAGAAAGACACAACTGTTACACGACATTAAGTAAGTGATCACAATAGTGACGACGTTCTGGTCCGCGGCGTGGAACGTAAGATTGTTAGCAAATATAAAACAAACGTGAAATTAAATGATTCTACTCGTTACAGACATATAGAAGAAGATACACATGTTCTTACGGCAGAAGCACTGTCAAAGATGACACCCGAAGAATTGGAGTTCCATTACTTTTCAGCTCACGACTTTGATAAAAATTCGATGTTGGATGGACTGGAGCTGCTAAAGGTGAGAAGAATAATCAAGTAGCCTTTAACCTTGGAACTTCTTTTCGAATCAATTAAGGCTCAATGAGAAGTTCTTGTTTGATGATCCTTTCGGAAACTTTTTGCAAGTCACTTTGTCAATGCTGTGTTAACTACGTTGTTTTCTAGCATATACAGGGTGGAGCTGAACCATGAATTTTCAGGTCATGATTCTAGAACCCCAAGCGTAGAAATTTCCCACCGGACATTAAAAAAAAACTACTGTTTCATAGAAAAGTGCATCACCTATGCGGTCGAAAGTTATGGCAGAGCAGTTTTTATTAATAACCAGTTTCAACGTTGTTCAGAGTCATTTACTGAATTCATGGAAGTACGTTGTGCGTCGATGTACCTGCCACCCTGTATTTGCCTATTTGGAAAAGTTTATGCATTTACCAATAGTAATCCTAGTTTGTGAGATGTCAATATTCTTTATAAATGATTTTAATTCAATGTATTTCAGGCGGTATACCACACGATAGAGCATGAAGCCCCTGACCCAGATGCTGATTCATCTATAGAGCCCGAAGCAAATGATCTGGATGCTTACATAGGTAAGTGGTACCGAATGACCAACCATGCAAGCTGTCAAAATTCCGACCGACTTGCAAGACACAAACTTTAATCTTCAATATGTCGAACGTGTAACAAATGATTTTATTTAAAGGTTGATTACTTACAGGGTCAAATTAAATTAGCTAGTGATACTTCGTAGACGTGAATGGTATCGATATTGAAACACGATGAAACATATTTTCTCAACTCATACTTACTTCAAGTAACAACACTACCAGAGGTCGTTGTCCCCTAAAAAATAACCATTTAAACTTTTTGATTTTAATTTTATCATGTTCGATGTTGTCGATGTCCATCACGTCTGCAGGGTTTCGCTAGCTAATTTAAGGTGATATATTGAAAAAATAGGGGTTTTCATTTTTTATGTACGGGTACTTATGTGAAATAGGGATTTAACATTTTGGTATATGTTTTTTAACTCTTTGGTCTAGGTATCATGTAAAAGGAACACACGACTCAATAAATTTTTCTCGATATAAAAAAATTGCAAAGTTATATCTATTTTTTTACTTTTTTCGACATCACGGCGTTATGCAATGGAAAAAAAATATTTATTCTTTAAAACAGAGAATTATCATAACAAATTTTACTCAAAGTAATTTTAAATTTAATTAATTTATTTTGTTAAAAAATTAGTAAATTCGTTTTGGCACATACGTCGTTTTATTCCGAGCGCACGCACATTATACCCATCTCTCTTCTTTTGCGTTTCAAAAGTAATTGCATCACTTTCACTCGCTTAGTAGATCAGTCGCTACAATTTATTTTCGAGGTAGCGCCTTCATTTGACCCTGTATAAGCGGTGATTAGAGAAACATAAATGATGCTTATCATTCGAAAGCACTTGTAATTAATTATTTTGTTCTCATGTCCAAATTACACCTTATTTTTATATATCAAGATAACATACGTTGTTACAATTTCAGCTCTGGTGGATCGTACCCTGGAATCTGACGACAAAGATGGCGACGGTTATGTTTCCTACGCAGAGTACCGAGCGGCTCGAGCCAACAACCCTTCGGATCGAACTCCTAGAGTATTAGCTGCGAATGCTCCTTAGTTCATCAAAAAGTTGTGATAGGAAATAAGGGACATTGATAGGACTAATCTTTGATTTTTTAATGTTTTGGAGATACTAACGGTTCCTAAATTCAGAATTTGAAATTGAATACTTGTCAAACTCTACTTTAGCATTATTTAAACTAATTCCTTTTATGTGGGCGCAAAAAAAAAAAAATTTTGAATCACGCGGGTTGTCTGTCACCTTCAGTGATGCTACAGTAAAGTGGGTAGGTATAAATCTTTGGTTTCCTGAGAAAGCGGTGAACAAACATGCAATAAAGGCTGTCCAAAATGACGGTCGTTATAATGTGACTGAACCGCTTCCCTAGGAAACCAAAGCTTTAGTGATTGCACGGAATTTTACGGTCCGATACGGGTTTTTGTTTTATAAACAAATTATACAATATCTGGCAAATGTATGAACCGTAAAATTACGTGTGCACATTGCACAACCGGCCTTAGAGGCAAGTATTTTGTAAGGAGTCTAGTTAGGAAATAATGGACCTATAACTTGGAAGAGTACATGTGACTGATTTGGGCTAATATTGTAGAGTGTGTGAGAAACAATGGGAAGGAACCAGTTTTATTATTCCAAAAGAATCTTTAAACAAACTTTACAAAGTTAAAAATGAATACATCCGCGTACCTGTACAAATTAAATTTAATATTACGAAATACGAATTCGAAATAAACTACATATTTTCAAAATAAAATCTTAATTCGATTTGCTTTAAATTGTTTATAATTATGACTACATCTTATTTTAATGATTTTCTATGACTTACTTAGAAACATAATATATTTAGTATACTAGAAACAGATATATTATAAAATTACTGTGTCCAAGTCATTCATGCTTTTCAGTACACAACTTACACACTTTTTCAACTCAAGCAAAATTAGTTTATCTTTAACTTTCGTTTAGATAACATTTAACGTAATATCATCAACCACTTTGTTAAAAAAAAACACCAAAATTATCATCATAACTAAATCTTTAAACCTATCTTCTTCATCATTTCGTTTACTCTCCACATTTGTATCTGGTCTCGCAGTTCATCCCTCCTTCTCCCCATTCAGCTGCTTGCTTGATACCCATCGATATTTCAGCATAAGGATCCAGATCTACACTCTCCCTGTAATTTAAGGAAAATATTCAGGTCTAGATCAATTCAGTTAAAAGAAAATGCGTAATTTCTGTAAGCTATTTACTTCAACCTGGTCCCCGGTTGATAATACATTAGGTACCACAAAGTGCGTCACTGAATATGTTACAATAAACACAATATTAATTAGCTAATCCTTTAAAATTATTTTATTGGTGATAGAAACTAGAAACTGATTAGGTTAACGACAGTTAATAACTTAATCAAAGGGAAAAAATACTGATGTCAATCGCGAACTATAGTCCGACTCTTAATTAGCTGCAGTAAAATGACACTTCTTAATATCTCATTTCAGACTGAGTTTAGAGTTAAGCATGTCAAATAAGTTTCGATCGTTACACTATTCTGTACTAGAAAAACAAGATTTGGTTGATGGCCGCGAAAAAACAAAAAGACGCCACTTCAGTCATTTATGTAGGTAACACATAAGCTGTCATTTTACTGCAGCTAATTAAAAGTGCGACTATAGTGACGCCATGTCGATGTCTTTACTATTAGATGCTGTCAGTAGTCTTGCCACCCAGGAACAGGTAGATTATAAAGTAACTAGATTTTGGAGGTCAGATAGGCAGTCGCTCCATGTAATATATTGGTAATGAGCTGTATCCGCTTTAACTGGAACCTGACTCCAACATAGTTGGAAAATTGCTAGGTAGATGATGAGGTGCTAGAGGACCATAGGTAATATTATACGTACCCTTGCAACATCTTCACTCCTTGGAGCAACAGTTCAGATCCGGAGGAATACAGTGCAGCCTGCTGAGGTCTCTGGCATGACAGCAGGTACAGGCAGCCGTAGTCCTTCTTCTGCTGGCCAGCAAGGTAGCTCAGGTACAGCAGGATCTCATCCTCGCTTATGTAGGTCGCGTTTTTGTTGTCTAGATAGAAAACACTATTATTTGTTTTATTCTGGGCAGTATCATAGACTAGCGAAATGACTAACTAGATAAGTTAACTGACGCACTATAACTTTCAGATGTTTTGGAACTGGGGCCTAAAAAGGCCACTTTGGCGGAATCATAAAAGTAAAGTAAAAGGACAGTTAACTGTTAAGTTAATCGTATCAAATCCCATTGGTGAAGGATTTTTCAGTTATTTTTTTTTGTCTGTGCTAAAATACCAATCAATCCAATCCAAATCCAATCCCAATGTCCTTGATTATACCTACGTAGTGCAGCGAAAAACACAAAACACGGACTGTCTTCGCCATATTATGACTCATAATGTAATCCTTTTATGATTCTGCCAAAGTAGCCTTTTTAGGCCCCTTGGCCTGTGTTTATTTGAATATTATAGGATTATACATTAGAACAGCAGTGCTATTCTGTAAACATTTCACGGTGAAAACTAAGGTTAGGTGAGCGTGACTTGAGTGAATCAATCGTGTCAATCCCGCATCACGTTGAATGATAGCTCACTTCACCTAAGTTTTCACGGTGACATTCTTACAGAATAGTCCGACTGGTTAAAAAAGTATTATAAGGTGAAATAATTTAAAGACGAAAAGTGTAACGTCGACTTGAATCTTGGTGGACTTTTGAATGGGTCGTCTATTAAGTTAGTCATGTGTTCATAGAAATCATTGAGAATAGTCAGTTGAGAATAGCGTTGTAGAGAATGTGCGTGAGTCCATAAATGCCCAGAAGTAAATCAATTATCTTCACTCTACTAACAATGCTCATAGAACACATAATTTAAAGTCTGTTTCAATATATAAATTGGCTTTCTCCCGTTACGAGAGAACACACTTATCTACCGGGTTTAGTAGTAACAGTATTTAGAATCGAAACTTTCAACTAACGTTGTCCATTTGCTGATACAATTTGCTGGTCATTTGGCGGGTGGGACTATGGCGATAATCCCGTGGCAATGGGATTACGTGCCGGACAGTCCGGACAAGGCAAACCCATCGTCCAGTTTTATTGGATTAAGGACATGGTCAGTTTGTTTGTCTCGCGCCCTTGGCAGGTGGGCGGCAGATGGTTAATAGACTGATTCATGATTACCTGATTGGTGTCTGGTAAAGAGTTTTAGATGTATCTGCTCGAGTAGAGGTACCTATTAAGTTAGGCTAATGTGTCAGGGTAGCCCACAATATTCAATCTTTTATATGTTTTTTGCAATTTGTATCAGGGGGCCTAAAAAGGCCTCTTTGGCAAAATCATAAAAGGATAACATTATGAATCATAATGGACAGTTAACTGTTAAGTTAATCGTATGAAATCCCAGTGGTGAAGGATTTTTCCGTTATTTTTTTTTGTCTGTGCTAAAATACCAATGAATCCAATCCAAATCCAATCCCAATCTCTTTGATTATACCTACGTAGTGCTATGATTGGAATCATCGACAAGTCGAAGAAGATTTTAAATTAAGCTGCTACCGCAGATTGATTTCTGAAGTAAACAGAATTATAATTGTGTAGTAATTCGGTTACGATACATCTGAGCATTATCAGCCGCCATCAGCAGCCATTTATATCTGGGCGGTAGATTAAAAAGAGAATGAATTATAATAGTCTCCAATTCAATCTTGTAGACTACTTTTTTTACAGTTATATTTACCTACACGCGTGACTGTTATGTATTTAAAATGAAAGTGTCACTTACCATCAAGACTCCTTCCGTAGTAATGTCCGCCTTTCCATGCGCCTGCGCCGAAGAAGCCCGCAGCTAAGATTAACGCTTTTAGCACGATCAGGATCACTAGGTTTGTCAAATTTAAGCTTAGAACCTGCAAAAGTAATAAGTAAAACCATTAGAAAGGGGGATGGTTAATAGTTTAACACGTTGCGGGACATTAAACTCTCCCAGACGCAATAACTATATAACTTCTATGGTTTCTCGTTCAGTTTCCTTTAATGGGTTAAAAATGATAGTCTGCTAATATAGTTTTATCCCTAGGACCACTCTCACGAAGTGTTCAGTATGGATCATATTTGACAAGCTCTTTGAAAACGATAAAAAAATGGCGCCAGCGAAAGATAAAAAAAAAAAATATTGCTAATAGCCCGCTCTTGACCTCGATCACGCCTGATGGAAAGCGACGGATGAGGTCTATGATGGAACGAGCGTGCCCAGAAGATGCGAGACTCGAAATTCTCAAGTTTTAAATAGAATCCGAATTCACCACTAACTGGTGATGGCTATTCAATACCTACTAGATATTGAGTTATTTTTCCTACTTAGATAACAAAAATAAAAGTAACAGCAAAAGATAAGAAAGGCACTTTCACAGGAACGCAACTGATTACGTCATCCCCTACAATTTGTTATGACTCACACTATAATTATTCAACTTCGGGATTCCAGACGAAAAGCAGATGACTCATGCAAGAGACGCGTGCAACTTTATGAAGAAGTGCAATAAGTACGAACCTGGGAAGCGCAGTCAAAACCAACCTGACTGCTGCCTGTGGACCTGGCAATGAAGTCCTTTGCTATGCTGGTCATCACTTGTCCCCCCGTGCCGCTGAGGAAGCTGCCTGCCGCATCCAGGAATGACGACCTCCCGTACTGAGCTGTGTCATTAAAGTTGTCAAATCTTGCAATCGATTCTGGGTCCTCCTCTTTGAAAATCATCGGTGGTTTCTCACGAGGGGGGAGCAACGCATTTGTGTCATAACTTTTTTTCGGATACATCTTTTTCGCGTACTGCGGTGATGAATAAGCACCCGTATGCTCTGCGGATATCACCGCAGTGGTTAAGGTGAGTACAAAGAAGATCGCAACCATTTTGCTCGGTGGTTGAGAAGCGACTGGGACCAGGTAGTGTCCACAATAATGGTGACTGATAGTTTGAAGTGGTTTGTCCGCGTTCCGTTGTTTTTATCTCTTCCCGGCTTCTTTTGTTTGCACGCACGATGACATCTCCTAATGGTCCTATTGTTGTTGGGTTTTAGTGGCGAAATGCCATTTTTTTACGAATAAATCGAATGAATAGGTGTATGTGCACTTATGTAAGATTTAGAGTAATGGTTTGTTTATTGACATATGTAAGAAATTGGGATGTCATTATTCGCCGATATTTTATTTGGGTCAGTTTACGGTTCGATTTTTTTGTATTCACACCAGTTTTGGTAATGGCTTATGATAAATAATTGTAATAGGTAGGTGGTGTGCTGTTGTTCCAAGTCATGATTAATTAAAAATGAAGTGATTACTATTGTTATTACCTTCAGACCATGCACTAGAGTTATAATCCTCGAGATGGAAATTAAAGAGGATTCGTCGTTTACTTGATACCTACATACGTACTTGCTTCATCATCATTTCAGCGAAAAGACGTCCACCCCAACCATCGCCACTTCGACCGGTCCTGTGCTATTCGCATCCATTGGATTCCTGCGGTCTTCACACCGACGACCGACAACCGACGGCCTTCCGACGCTACGTCATCCGGTACGCGGTCGCCACTCCAAAATCTTTCGACCCCATCGGCCATCTGTTCTGCGAGCAATGTGCCCGTGCCCACTGCCTCTTAAGTTTGGATTTTTTTTAGAATTTGAATAAATTATGCGGTTTATGAGAAGAAACCAGGCACAGCATATTAGTACGTACTACATATTTAACGAAACATGAAAAAGTATTAGGTATAGCAAATAGGAAAAATAGGTGTCCTCACAGGACGACATTTTGACAAGAGAAAGTACATATAGATATAAAAGGTTGTCTATGTGTAGAGTGACAACCATAATTAATAATGGCAAGCGGGTATGTTTCATCACATTCCTCATCTGTTGGTCCTTGCTCCTTGGATCTTAACAAGGACCAATAGATGACGTATCTTTCACACCAGTTCTATACCTAGCTGTGCTTAATACTTCAGTTACCGCAGATGCGATCCCATTCTCAATGTCTGTAAGTAAACCATGCAAGAAAACAAAACCCACAATACTGTCAAAAGTAGGCGACAATGTTTAACTGAGTAGAACATTTGTTTACCTCACTGACTGTCTGTTCCGTAAGGCACACATTTGGGGCGGCTGCTGTCATTGTGACATAACAATATGTCACGACGATGCTATGATGCTATTGACATCGTTCATGAGGGAAATAATAAAGTTCAGTCACCTTGAGTAAGATGAATTGTTTTAAATGTTACGTATGGTGGATTTCTGAGGAACATAGAACATTATATGCTACGATATCCCTTTAATTTTCTGTTCTTCTTATGATTCATTTCTTAGGGAATATTACACTTAAGTAGGATCATTTAGATCTATGAGTCATCAATTTATGGCAATGTAATATACAGGGTGGTCAAAAAGTCCACTCTGTCTCTATTATCATCTATGAATTATTGTGAGCTTCGGCATAATATTTATTTCTTAAAGTCGAAGTCAAATCATTTATTTTCATTAGGCACATAAAAGGTATTAAAACCTTTGAAATAGCCAACTTGTACGTAAATGCATCCTTCTGGTTCTACACAATCAACAATTGAAAAACAAACAAGAAGACAATGATAAAGTCATGTTGATGCAGTAGGTACCTACGTGAACGTTTAAGTAAGTATAGACAAGGAAAGTTAAATTTTCTGCCTGGTTAACTGTACTGATGGCATGTTTTCATTGAAATAGTAAGTGAAACGCGCATCACAAAACATGAGAGCATTCTCTTCAGCTGTAACTAGTGATTTGTGATTAATGTCGGGGTGCACCTGCTTCAACACCTTGTAGATGTAGATGGCGTAACTCTCCTTCCTCTTGTGCTTCTTCTTCTTCTTGTCGGTCTTAGAGATGTTCTTCTGGGCTTTGCCAGACTTCTTGGCGGCTTTACCACTTGTCTTGGGCGGCATCATATTGTAGTCTTTGGGCGGCATTTAACCTCTCTGCTCGACTAGATTTTGACATATGACATACCAGCTGATTCGACGGGGTGCTGCGAATTACGTCATGATATTCAGGAATTTACTTCAACTTTCAGCATCCGAATTTATTAAGAAAAATGTGTTACCGCGCCTATTTTGTACAATAAGTTTGTGGCAAATATCTTTAACTATATGCTGAGGTCGGTCAAACCGCGTCATTTTACTGCGAAAGTTGTATAAAATAGATATTATTACACCTATCCAAAAGTTAGGCACATTAATTTTCGCTGAAGATATGTAAATAAACCACTTAATCTCTTGATGAAAATATGCAAAAGGGAAAAATAAAAATATTGTCATTGTCTCTGCATTCTTACTTTTACCATTTTTCATACATAAACTACATATAAAACATGATCAAATCTTGATAAAAATTACTAAAAAATGTGATGCGACGTGACACTTCTTAGTGCTGACCATCTACCCAATTTTCTTATTTCGATTCAAAAATGTCATAAAGCCTAATCGATAAATAATCGGTGTTTAAAAAAAATAAAAAAATTGTAGAATCGGAATAAAAACTCTTTGGTATATTTTTCATGAAGTAATTATTTTTTTAAATATAATCATTTTAATAAGTACATACACGTACAGTGTGGATAGGGGTGTAACTTTTTATGGTTCCCTACGTACGAATGAAAAAACGGAACCCTTATAGGATCACTCGTGTGTCTGTCTGTAGGTCTGTCACAACCGATTTGTTTCGTATCTACTGAACCGATTAAATTGAAATTTGGTACACATATAAATTTCTTTGACTCAAACACGGACGTGTAACATAAATAAATTAATTTTTAAAGGGGTCACTTTTTGGAGTGACATTAGAAAATTAAAAAAAAAGCCTTGCTTACGTAGGTACCGTGTAATATATCAAATGAAGGGGTTTCGTGAGGGTCACATAAATATTATTATAATAACAAAAAAAAGTTATTTATTATTTTATTGAAAATAGAAACAATATCTCTGAAAACACAGCCTAAAATTAAAAAAAAATACAAAATATAGTTCTGTGATTATAGATTCCAGGAGATCTTATCAGAAGTCTGCAGGGTAATTTAGTAACACAGTATCAGTAGCAATGAGTTTCATCTTGACAGTTCAACAACATTCATTGCGTTATTTACGTTGTTGAGCAGACACACTTTTCGTACATAAGGAGCAATGGATTAGCAATATGATTCAAAATGATTCAAATTGAGAGTAATAGTGTGTTACGCAATTAGGATGCCGGTCTTAAAATAACATAGCAAATCTCTAATTTGGTCATAGTCAAAACATGTTCGGGATGTTATATTCAACTAGCTTCTGCCTGACTTCGTCCGCGTCAAATATCACCCTCCCCCCATTCACCCTTTTAGGGGTGGAATTTCGAAAAACCCTTAGTGGATGCCTATTTTTCACAAAGAACACACACTCCAAATTTCATGTATCTAGGACCAGCGGCTTAGGCGTTGATATTATATCAGTCAGTCAGGACTCTGATTTTTATAAAAATAGATTTAAAATCGGTATTAGGGTTCCGTATCAAAATGGTAAAACGGAACCCTTATGGTGAGACTCAGTCTGTCTGTCTGTCACACCTGGATATCTCAAGAATTAAGTACTAATCCTATCAACTTGAAATTTGGAACAGTTTTAGATGACGTTTACCCAACTATATTGCAAATAAGAAAGAAATACAAATATAGGCATGTATATTTTTTGCAACAGGGACTGAAGGGGGGTCTGAAAAATTCGAAGTATAAAATACTAGGGCATGTGCGGTAACATATGAAAGAGCGCATTTCAGCATTCTCAATTTTTTTTTTTTTTTTTAGGCTGCATAATTTTTTTTTAATTACAAACATTAGTTATAAGCTAAATTCTTGTTACTAACAACATTGCCTTGCCTATGGACTATGGACCCCTTATCTCCGAAGTTTGTAATGAGAAAAATCAGAAATTAATCTATGTGATAGAAGGTTATGTAAAGATTATAGGAAAAATAAAACATTCTCTAAATAGCACACTTTTTCAGAAATCATAAACAAAAGTTACATTAGTTCCACTATCGGTCAAGAGATCGCGCTGACATAATACTGCAATATTCTACACCGCAGTGCAGTGTTAAAATTCTCTGACGAGTATAGGCGACGCCGATGAAAAATTAAAAACATCATGGTACGGAACCCTCGGTGCACGAGTCCGACTCACTCTTGACCGGTTTTTTTTAATGTTAAGCTTAAAACACTTGTTATAAAAATAAGATTTTTGGCATATTCGATCTTAAATAGCGGCCAAGGGGGTTAATTGCAGACTTTGGCTGTAATAGTAAGAAATGGTCAAGATGTTATTCCCCATAAGAAAACATGAAAACAGTACTTTTCTTTTCTGGCCGGCCCTTTAATTTTTGGGTACGTTATGAATGATGAGTCTAAGAAAGACAAACTTATTTTTGCAGTCGATCTAATTAATGATGTGCATTGTACACACAGCTCCTTTAACTAGTTACCCCACCAAAAGACATGTGCGTTCAAATCCGTGATAGGCCCAAGTTGGTTTTTGTATTTTGCAAAAACATTTTATTTTAAATAATGTATTGTTTTAGTGAATAAATAAGTTTAAGTAAGTATTTTTTTTTTAAATTCTGTTTTTATTATTGTTTTTTTCAATAAAACAATACTTTTGCGACGACAAGCAACAATAATAGGGTTAACATTTACGACAACTTATTCATCGTCTAAATAGACTGGAGGTTTCAAGACCGCTTACCGTGCATAAGATTGGTAGTTCAAATCCTATATAGGCACGAAATGTGCTTTTTGTTCATTATATTATTTTGATATATTTTTCTATTTTGTTTTAAGTAAGTAGTAATTATTTATAAAATAAAGAATTAAAAAATCAAGAAAAATAAAATACTTTATTAATCATTTAATAATATTTATTATTGCTATTATTTAACAAAACTATGATCTTATTTTACAACAAACAGAACAACTATTTTAGTTCTCATAATATCAGAAATCATTTTAAAAAATAATTGATAAATAGTAGTCGTTTACTCTTCGCCATTTTAAGTGAACGTATACAAAGTTCTAACTTGAAGGTATGGATTAATTTTATAAAGACAACGTAAGTAAGTAAAATTAATGGATACCCTCAAATTATAACATCTTTCGATTAGACAGGGACCTAAAGATATAATGACTCAGCCGATAGTAGATAACAATTTCATCGCAATTCATATGGGCTCGCTGGCTAGTTCGTCAAACTGCCGGTATGAGTATGACGACGTTCGGTGATGCGATGGTTCGAATCCGAGTCAACACAATGGACTCTTTTTGAAGTATTCTTTAGATTATTCGTAAGGAATTCAATGTTGTAGCAGTGTAACATTTTAAAACTTGAGGGGTTAGGACATAGTGACGCTTTCTGTACATGCGTAAATATTCAACCCAACTACGGAACCTTTCACTGTGCGTGGTCCGACATAAACATGGCCAGTTTTTTTAAATTTCGTTGGGAAACTACCACAAAAAAAAACAATTTCTATTACTCAAGTACCTAAACTAATAGAAACAAAAACTACCAAGCTCATACAACTAACAAAACATATTGAAATGTAAAGTGATTGTGGAATACCCAATTTATACCATTAATTTATCATCATTCCCAAACTTTTGCTAAGCCTACCTAAAAAATGTATACCGGGCATTCTGTAGCAAACTATTAGAAAGTATCAAAAATAAATAGTAAGTAGGTACAATAAATAAAAATAATTTTGAACGGCGAGCGCATTCCGAAGATAAATTCAAATATAGAATCAATTCGGCGCGAAATTCAATAAATGACTATGGTCAAAGGTCCTCAGTTATTGACTCAGTTTTAATAATTATAGTGCCCAAAAAACTATTAAAATAACATTAGAAAAGCATAAATCATTATTATAAACAATGCTTATTATATTTAATGCTTAAAATAATTTTATTTCAGTTTCCGAGTATCGATTTCCGAAATTTGACATATTAATTACCCGAATCAATCGAAATTAAAAAAAAAATCGTTTAGCATAATCGCTTTCGCACATCATTACTATAAAAAAAACAATAATGGACTGCGATTTTGAACACAAATTGAGTAGCGGTAATGAATAATACGTTTTAATGGGCCTGTGCTTAAATATTACGTTAACATTTGGGCATTTTCGTGTTGTTTATAATATTTTCTTTAATATTTGTCACATTTTAAATCTTACCTACATGTGTGTGCGTGACATTTGTGAAAAGTTAAATGTAAACACGCAGGATTGGCGCGAAACTTCGACATTAGATATCAAAAAACTTCATTACCGCTACTTATTTAACTTGAACAATGGATGAATTCGTCACATAATTAAATGATGTATTATTCACTGCCCCTGTGGTGGAGTTTGGATGTTCAAAATCCCCAATTTTTATGTTTTTTAGCCTCGACCACCACTGTCAACAAAATGGCGATTATCGCATTTACAGACTTGAATTTAATAAAGGTAAATTAATATGCTTGCGCGCTAAATATGAAATATTTAATGGTGTTAACTTAAGAGATTTTTATCCAACTCTCTTAGTTAACGCACATTCATAAGATTGGATGGGTAGCATAACAAATATTTAGATAATCAATGTAGGGTGTCGTATGACGTAATTCCTGGGTCCAATGGGACCCAGTTCCGAGCCGGCGGAGGTTCGTGTGTTCGGGTCCATTCGGGGGCACTTCCGAACTATACGGTTAAGGGGACTGCCTACATGACCTAAAGCGCAGTCACAGTCGGACTGCATAGAAAAGAAAGAGAAGCGCTATGACACAACGCATGCAAAATATGAAGCAATTATTTAATTACAAAAAATCTATTGTTTGGACTAAAAAATTAAAACACTAGTGTTTTAGCATGTTGCTTGTAGAATAATCTGACAAAAAATCAGAATCATTGTATGTATATTAGTATAGTTTTTATTGTAAAAAGAAAGTTTTTAGAGGCATTTTCATGATTTTTTTCTATCGTATCAAATTAGTTGTATTATGTTTTCAACACACTATCTACCTAGCATACGAGTATATCCTGACGAATTTCATATATTTTTCTGATTTTGTTTACTGTAGTCGATCATATACTTTTATTGTTTCTAAAACTTGCGTTTTTTGCGTTTAGGTCCTGTAACCCCTTAAGTATGGGTAGAACTCATGTCCAAAAGGTATTCCGTTGAACTTTTTGCCGGATATATTAATTAGGTGCTTCCTAGGTTTACCTTGGACATCATTGATATTAGTGAAGATAAACACGGACTTAAAAGTTAAGTCTAAAATAGTAACATCGAAAACCTGTCTCGAGCAAGCGCTGGTGGTCAATGCTCGTACCTCCTCAGTATCAGAAGAAGCCTTTACCCCGCAGTGGGACAATAAAAGGTTGGTATAATTATACTTTTATCTGGGGGCACGGTATTGCCCCCACTAAGACGAGCCAAGCGAAGCGCAAGGGCACTACCTACCACCACTACTACTACCACTTCTTGAAGCACTACGTCGTTTTTTTGAACCCTCATAACTTGGATTTGGATTATACCAGATAAACAAAATTCTCGGGATATAATGATGTCAATAACGAACTTATTGAGTTTCAATTGCATAGCTCTTACTTTAGATTTTATTGATATCTAAAAAACCCCGATTTCGTCACTGACTGATGATCATCAAAACTCTTAGGGTACTTCCTGTAACTATTGTATAACAGAATTGTAATGAAGAGTGAATAAATTTTTCACCTTACGCCCATGTGATGGTAGCGAATAAGCCAAGCCAAATTTTGACTAAACTGTAGAGATTGTGAAGTTAGGGCTTGTAGTGTAGAGTTAGGGCGTGTACAGTCACGAGCACCAATATGTCAACACTTGGTAACTTTAAATTGTAATTTTTTCACAAAATAACGAATGCAACGTTGAAATACGACACTTTACATATACCTATGGGTTCGAAAATACTATGTTCCTACTAATATAAAATTTCATTCAAAAATAAAGGAGAAAATCGCCTTTGAATAAAGCCAAGTGTATACATACTTTTGCTCGTGACTGTACAGTTAGAACCTTGGCTCTACATGAGATCTGATAACTTTTTGACAGTGCGAGCGACATGTGGTCTCGTCTTGGCAACATTTTACATGAAAATGTTTTTGGTGGGATTATATTTACTGGAACGTTGACACATGCAATTAATTCCTTCTCTGCCACATATCTGACTCCTGCCTCAGTCACTTCACGCAAAGTTGTTGTTGTAAGCATATAAAACTTTACTATTAAAATCATTGTAAGAACTGCGAGTCGAGATAATTAATATCATGAAAGAATATGAATACGGAATATGAATACGAGAAATAAGATACGGCCTTAAAAAAATACTCGTCTCCTAAAAATCAACGTTACTGACATCTGGTGATATGTCTTGGAATCATTTCGCAAAGCACTTTCCTACAAGCTTCGTGCTATAGTTTTAGATGGTGCTGTACACGACTGGTTCAGCGAAATACTTCTCATACTGATGTCAGCTTATGCCAATAGGTGGCGTTAGTTGAGTTTTGAAAATGGAGCTATTTTTGAAATAATATAGTCAACCTCGTAGTTGGTTTATTATCCTAAGGTTGAATGTCACTTTCGAGCACAGCTTATAAACAAGTAATAAAACGACAAGATATTATATTTTGTGTAGGTACGAGTACTTATGTGTCGTCAAAAATGGCAGGAAAAACTACGAGGTCGACTATACCCAATCTCGAAAGCTCTAGTGCTCTGAAAAACTCATTCCTAATTAGTATGTCTAAGTAATTAATTTAGTAAAATAACAATTCAGTGGAGTTTATTTGCGAAACATAACCAAGACATTGAGGAAAACGGCCTCATTTCCACTCAATGTAATATAGAAATTCGATGTAGGAATAGATGAAAATGACACTGAACAAGTCGGACTTTCATGCAGCTAAATTCAGAAATATCTAAGAAGAAAAATCAGTAAAAGTTAGTTCGAAATATAAACGAAGTAGTAAACGAAGAGACCGCGATGTTCCCAAAGGGACTTAGCGCGACCTCAAATGGAAATACTTATATCTATCTTTCCCCGACGCGACGCAAAGTCGGTCAGGCGCCTAGTGGGACTACACTTCAATCAATGCATTAATTGACTGTCGAGTTGCGCAACTGTCGAGACGCGCATCTGTCTAGTTGCGTGTTTGTCGAGCTGCGTCTTTGACGTGGTGCGAATCTGACGAGATGCGTTTCTGTCAACATGCGTTTTCTGGCGAAATGCGTATTTGACCATTTGCGCTTTTGATGACATGCTAGTAATCCATTTAGAACTAATTATGTTTACTTCTTCTCTTGTCACTAACTATTCAGGAATAGGTCATACCGGCAGAGCAAAAATGACGATGAGTGGGACTGACTAGACTAGTCAGCGGGGTAATTGCATATCATACTCATCATCTGCCTTTTTTTTTTTTTTGGATGGGGTATCATCAAATGACCCCTCCCGCTCTGGGTGGAGCGGAAAGGAGTGTCAGACTCTTACTGACTAAAACCCACCCGTGTTCCTTCCTTAGCCCTTTATGTTCCGGGCCAGCGGTAACCCTTTCGGACAATCCCGCTGACGCGGCACTCATCATCTGCCTAGCCTTTTCCCAACACAAGCGCGCGCGCGCGCGCGCGTAACACACTATCAGTAGCAATAGGTATCATTTTGACAGTTCAACAACATTCATTGCGTTATTTACGTTGCTGAGCAGACAAATATTTCGAACATATGAAGCAATGGAATAGTAATATCATACAAAATGATTCAGATTGAAAGTGATTGTGCGTTACGCTATTAGGGTGCAGGACAGGCAAGCAAGGAAGGATGCTTTTATACAGGGTTATTGGTAAAACATTAACAACCTCTTAAGAGGTCATTGTACTCGTCATTATAAACAACTTTTACTATGGGACCAAACCTGAAATTGCGAAAAAAAATCAGCTGTTCCCTACATTTTGACGAGTTATAAGAACATAAATGTAGGGAACAGCTGATTTTTTTTTCGCGATTTCAGGTTTGGTCCCATAGTAAAAGTTGTTCATAATGACGTTTGTTTTATTCCCATACAAAAAACATGTTTTTTTCAGCGTTATTGCCTTGTGGTACGGAACCCTTCGTGTGCGAGTCCGACTCGCACTTGGGCCAGTTTTTTTTGTTGATAACCAACGATAAATTTCTAGAATCATGTGCTGAATTCATAGTTACAGTTTGCGCGTCGATGTAGGTACCTACAACCCTGTATATACAATGCATCACTGACATTTATGAAGCATCGTGAGTAAATATGAACTTATAATTTTACTAGCAGTGCCCCGCGGTTTCACCCGCATAAGTGTCGATCTTGTGGGAATATGGGGATAAAAAGGTATCGTATTACCCAGTGACAGGGTTGTGGAGGTCAGATAGACAGTTGCTTCATGTAAAATACTGGTATTCAGCTGCATCCGGTTAGACTGGAAGCCGACCCCAACATAGTTGGGAAAAGACTAGGCAGATGATGAACTAGCAACGCCCTACGGTTTCACCCGCGTAAGTGTCGATCCCGTAGGAATATCGCGATAAAAAACTATCCTATATCCTTTCCCGGAACTCAAACTATCTCTATACCAAATTTCATCTAAATCGGTTCAGCGGTTTAAGCGTGAAGAGGTAGCAGACAGACAGACGGACACACTTTCGCGTTTATAATACTAGCAGCGCCCCGCGGTTTCACCCGCATAAGTGTCGACCCCGTGGGAATATCGGGATAAAAATTATTCTATGTCCTTCCCCGGGACTCAAACTACCACTACCTATACCAAATTTCATCTAAATCGGGTTAGCGGTTTAAGGCTCCTACGAACAGGCGCGACACGCGATATAATCGCGCGCGACACAAAGGCACCGCTCGTTGCGGGATTTGCGGTGTCTTTGCGTCGCGCGCGATTTATCGCGTGTCGCGCCTGTTTGAAGGAGCCTTAAAGCGTGAAGAGGTAACAGACAGACACACTTTCGCATTTACGAGTATAGTATCGCCTTGAGCAAGTGCGATGATAAATGCTCATGTATTCTTTGTACTATAGACCTGAGACGATATATTAATCAGCCTATAATGTTGCCACTGCTGGGACGCAGGCCTCCTCTCTGTGAGAGAGAGTGGGCCGTAATCCACCACGCGGGCCCATTGCGGTTTGGTAGATGTGGGACAATAATAAGTTAATATTATTATTACAATAAAGACGGTGAAGCAGAACGAAATGTAGATCAAGATATGAGATGTGTTCATAACCTTTGATAAACTTAGCCAAGATGGGATCAAAGGAAAAGCAACTTACCCTATGTACAGTCAACAAAAGAGATAAGTATGCAGGATCGTCGGATATAGTTGAAGTTTAGTAAGAAACCGATGGATGTTCTCGAACAAAATGTTATTTTAATAATAGAAAACAAACATCTCTTAATATCAAATTAAATTTCAGTCGACAACATCCATCGGTTTCTTACTAAACTTCAACTATATCCGACGATCCTGCATACTTATCTCTTTTGTTGTCTGTACCTATATTGTATATCAAAGAGAGAGCGTCAAGCAAAAGGTAAGTACACTAAACCCTTTCGCAGTTCAAGAATAATTCATTTCATGGTCGATGCAGTTGTCATGGCCCCATAATGCGTTTATTATTATTTTAAATCACTGCGTAAGCGCCGTGAGAGCGGACAGTGAAAAGTATCAGAAAGTGAAACCGCACCGAGCCTTGACCGTCACGCCGCAAACGAACGAGAAGTTCAAGTTAAGTTATACTTAAGTGAAGTCTTAAAGTTACACGATTGTTATCTAACGGATTATAAAGTAAAAGTGTCATCTTAGTTGTTTTTTTTCGGTTATGCTTTTTGAATAATGGTTTTGAGCAGTGAACTTAAAAATTGCCTGGTCTTTTTATTAAGGAATAGAGCTGCTTTGAGTATTTTAGTTTGAGTATACAACGAGTGCAGCATATGGCATCCATTGCAGTTTGAAGTTGAAATAAATAATATGACAAGACACTAAGAAACTAGAAAAGTTATTTTTTTATGGTTACAGAAATAGATTTTAGTTCTCTGTGTATTACTGAAGAAAGAAAGAAAAAAAAGAAATATAATAAAAAATAAATAATAATAAAGAAATATATTTAGTGAAGAACTGTGAGCAGTTCTTCATTAAATATATTTAATTTAAAATGTCATTTGAATTAGTACCTATCTACTTACCTAATTTGAAATTAAACATTTATAAAATTAAAATAGTCTTCGACTCCACAGACGCCTCTAGTCCATTCATCCATTAAAAACTATTTTGGTTCACAAAGTCATGGAAAGTGTTTTGTTTCTTGCTTTTATAACATTTGGTGGCAATTACGCTTTCGACCGTGATGCAATTGTGCTCGGAGTAACGACGGATACGTAATAAGAAATAACGGTTCGCTTGTGCTGGGGACACAACGGTTTGTTTACTATGTTGTTAGACATATAGCGGATTAGGAGAGAAGTTTTATAGAAGAACTTTGAAGAACCTGCTGAGAAGGACAGTGAAATTAGGTATGTGAGAGATAGAAAAAATAGGACTACCCATATGAACATTGAAGAATAGAGGAATGAGGAAGAAATTAAGGGATACAAGAAATAACAAAAACGATTAAATCACAGTAATATTGTAAAGGCGAAAGTTTGTGAGTGTGTTTGTTACTTCTTCACGCATTTGGATAAAATTTGGCACACAGTTTATGACCAGGATTAACACCAGGTGAAACTTCGGGGCGCTGCTAGTAGCTAACCTTTTGACCGCCACACGTAAAAAAATCAAAAACGTGCCCTCGGCGTCAAAGTCTGTCATGTAGTCGAAACGTGGTGTGCTGGGCACATTTTGGTTTGTCATCTAATGACTGTGGCGGTCAAAAGTCAATCGACCAATCCGTTCCCACAGTGATACTGATTTCGGTTAACGGTAGAGTCCCTAAAGGGTGGTGTGTGGAGTTTTCATCAAAATTAAAGGCACAGTTCTAGGTCTGAACCTGCAAAGTTTTTTTAACTGGAATGGGCTTAGCTTAGCTAAGCTTAAGCTTTAGCTTCAACTTTCTGACTAACTGACCGACACTAATTAAAATAGCTTTTATTTTGAGTTCACTCATTTTCAAAATACAATCCAACAGAAGCCATTCGAGAAAAAACAGTTATTAATCTTGCACTTTGGTTTTCCCTGACAAACAAACAATACATTCAGATTTATTCGTGACCAGACACTAATCTTCTGATAATATTTGCGCTTGTTGTAACAGGCAACAATATCGGAAGTCCGCTGTTGTGTCCCTGCACTTTGCCAAAGAAAGCGAATACAACAATGGTCGCTGTGGAACGTAAACAGTTCGCTGCAATGACGCTTTCTTTCTTTTATTTACAAGTATAACTGTAAACTATGTATCAGGTAGCGACGGTTTAAGAGGTCATTTTTGGAGAGAGCCCTGGAACTACAATCTATAGTTTAGTTTCATGGATGGCGTATAGAAATAACAATTAAACCCGACTTTCGAGTATAGGCCGTGAGTTCGAACCTAAGCAGGCATATCACTTTGTGTATTTAATTTCATCACCACTGCTCTCAAAACGGCGAAGGAAAACATCGTGAGGAAAGTGGTATGTCCTAGAATCAAAATCGCAGCAGTGGGAACATTATGCTAAAAATTGGTTCGGGACAACTTGGTTGGGGGAACTACTTGGGATTTTTTTTTTAAATTTTGATTATGAGTGGAGTGAGCATACTTTTGCTTATAATGTAGGTAAGTACGTACAAAAAACAACTGTCGTTCAAAGATAAACTGCTAATTAGGTACTTAATATAACAAACAATCTTTTTGAAGCAGATTCTGAAATTGAACCCTTTGTAAATCTATTACTTAGAAATTAATATAAAGGGGAAAGTTTTGTTGTTGACGGGTTATCCAATAGTTAATGAAACTTGTATCTGACTCTGCTAATGCGGTCGTGATAGAAATGGGTCAAGGAATGAAGGTAATAATTAATTGATTTCTTGTCTTTGAAAGAGGTAAAGGACGGCTTGCCTGTAAATAATTTGTTGTATTGTCACTGTTAGTAGGTATTTTGTCCGTATACTATAGCTACCCGAAACTGTCAAATTTTCCCAATCAAATTTTAACCATAAGCTTTAGCGATAAAGTTGAAAATCTATTAAAGAAATTTGACAGATTGTAGTAGCTTGATGTCTGTACTTAGATCTCATTGCTGCTTGCTGTATAAGTCTAAAATAGGAAGAGTAGAGACCAGTTTCAGGAGCCTTAAATTCGAGGCGAAAGTTTGTGAGTGTGTGTTTGTTACTTCTTCACGCTCAAACGGCTGGACCAATTTTGATAAAATTTGGTATGGAGGTAGCTGACAGCCTGGCTTTTTATCCCGATATTCCCACGGGATCTAAATTTATGGGGGTAAAACCGCGGGCCACAGCTAGTACTATCATAAAACACAGTGCAGGCACTAGGTAGGTAGTCGGGTACCTACCACACGGTGGTGCCAACTCGTTATCTTGTCACGGTCGTGGCGACACTTCTTCTATTCTCATTTAACGCCAGCCAATTCCTTTATGCTTTCTACAACTCACAAATGGACAACCGTTTGATTTCTAAATCTTATTTATTTGAAATCTCCGTGCTGTTCCCTTCCATTTTATGGTTCCTTCCTGGAGCCATAGAATAAATACTTACAAATAATTTTCTATACCTACATACCTTATTGTGAACTATAAATTTTGTTGATGATCGAAGCGCTTATTTGAGAATACATTTTCTCTAAAGCAATTTATAATGTATTCATTACGCAGTCATAATTCAAGACTTTATTTCCTAAGAGGGAGCGGGTAATAAAGGCATAATTATTGTACATTGACCCATTAGGGGTAATTATGTCTTCGCTCGCGTGAACGCATCTTCGTTCGATCATGATATATACGAAGAAATTTCTAATAACCACTGTCCTACCGTACGCAAAATACGCGCATTGATGTGGAGTTGCGGACACCAGCCCGTATTACCTATTACCTAACCACTGTCCTAGAGTTATTTCTTCATACTTACCTCCTTTCTCCACAATATTAACGTTAGATTGTGGTTACGTAATGGTCAAAAATAATGTGAGAGATAATTTGCGAATGTTGTCTTATACATTAACGTCATCATCATTATCAAAAGTGTGGTTGGTGAGTTAGTGGTTCGAGCAATTTTCTGTTTTACATATTTGGTTTTTTGTCTTAAGAGGAAATGCGGATGGTCGTTTCTCCATAGAAACGCTCTCGCCGGTTTTCTTTCTGGTTAATAACCATAAAGCAATGATTTTTTACAGAACAATAAATATTAACTACTTGTATGTCTCTATGTTTTCCTTTTTGATGATACATTATTTTTATAAGCACTAGAACCCTCAAAAAATGCCGATTTAAACCGCTGACAACAGAGGCCTAGTGTACTGAAACCTAAAAAAAAAAGGAAAACATAGGGACACAGTATTATATCCTTCTTAGGGCGCATTCCACCCAACTTTTATACCTTTTTTATACCAAATTTTGAATTTTTGATAGTTTTTCCACACTAGAACTGTCAGACGTCAATTTTATTCCACGAATAAAAGATATCCAGCCCTTATTCAGTTTATGAAATATCTTTTAAATTGGTCCAATATTGGAGGAGGAAATAGGCGAGAGCCAAACCTCGAATTAAGACTTTTTGCTTAGGCTTTTTCAAAATTCTCTCCGACCGCATTTCCTCTTAAAGCCGCAGATGTCTACTTACGACATGTTATTTGTGGTGAAGGTAACAAAACTTGGGAAAATCATGCGTCTATCATCATTAGAAAAAGCAACAAAACTGTCCTCGATAAACTTAATAAAACACAAACAGAAAGTCATCCGGATATTGCTCTTAATTTGTTCTAAATTGCCACCTACATCGCGAACAATAACAATAATATCTCTAAGAGAGAAAATACATGACCAACAATATTTCATATCGTTCCACGTGCGCGTTAAGGAGCAATACCGGCTGGTAAAAGTGCAGCGTAAAATTAGAGCGAAGTTGATCAGCATCTAGATACGGATAATAAGTGGGCTTGCTATTATGGAGAGAGCAAACACGACTCGAAGGAAATAGACTAAGAGAGTTACACGTTTTAGGTCATCCTCTGCTTAGTTTTGAAAGCCTCCACTCGATTATGTCACAAAAAATGGGGTTTGGATCAATCGATTTGAACGCTCTATTATTGATTCCTGACATTGAATATGCTGAGTTTGTTACGGCACCTATCTCTGCAATTGCATAAGCAAATGTTTTCAAATGTAAGACTTTTTCTTTCAGCTTCTGTATTCTTATTGTTGCGTCATGAGCTTATGTTGCTTTGTTGTTGTGATTTGTGGTAGAAAGTCTGTAAAAGTTGATAAATAGCATTTAATTATACAAATGCTCATTTGAATTGTGCAAAATAAAGCAAATGAAAAGCTGATCATTTATAAATGTTTGAAAATAATTACTGTAAATAATTGCTTTGGAATTTTAATACCTAATTGTACGTTATACACGAACGGTTTTACTATTCAAGTGCTAACAAAGAGATTACAAAGATTGTACTTAGAAACTTAGGCCTGCATGTCTTTGTAGTCAATTTGCGTAGAGATTTGAATCATAATTTCACCGAGTCGTGTGTGAACCGCGAAACTTTCCTATTATCCGTGGAGAAAATATCCCATAAAATGAAAAACGGTTTCACCCGCGCTCGGGTCACGGCCCTGAGAGTCGCGATAGTCAATTAAGATAGTTGCCGGCAAACGACAATCGCCACATAATTACCTCGCTCATTCGTCGTGACCGAACTGAATCAGCATTGCATTAGAGCGCAGGGAGGGTTACTGTGCATCCACAATCAAAACTATATCAGTGGGCTGCCGCGGTCGCCGGCGCTCAGTACTAGCGCGCCTTGCCCGCGCGCCGACACGCGAACCAACGAAAGTGAAAATAAACACAATGAAAATAACAGTGCAACTATTTGTTTATTGCGTTCTTGCCTTTGCGCTTGCGAACACCGATGATCCAACTCAAATAGAAAAATATGACAAAAAAATTAAAACGTACCAACTGGATGTGCCTGGAAAGGATCCAATCACGATTATTGAAAATGCACGCGATGCCACAAATCCTGAGGATAAATGGGGAGATATTACTCATGAACATAAGAATAAGGATGACGCAGACATCAAGAATCTTATGACCCACATCGTGCATGACTTTGATGGGAACCGTCCAAGATGTTATGGCCCTTCTTGTCAAGGTGGTTTTAATAGCGAAGAGGAAGCATTGGATGATTACATTCTAACTGCAGATAAGCTTAAAGACTACGGTGACCTTCCCCATGATCGTTTACAAGCTATATCTGCTCTAGCTGCAAAACTTAAAAAGGATAAAATAAAAGCTGATCGATTTTCTACAATGAATAGTGACGCTAACGAGGAAGACAGCAATGGCAAGGTGTACACTACTTGGAATCGTCTGAAAGTAAAACAACATAAACATCCATACGATGATAAAGACGGGTGGGTGACGTTAGAGCCTGTCGCATGGTCCACGAGCAAAATTTCAAAATGGAAACCCAATGTTAAAAAACAGAAGCCGAATCACTGGAACGAAGATGAAAATCGATTTCCTAGTAATGACAGGTTTCCTAGTGACGATAGGTTTCCTAGTGACGATAGATTTCCTAATGATGATAGGTTCCATAACGATGATAAGTTTCATAACGATGATAAGTTTAATAACGATGATAGGTTCCATAACGACGATAGGTTCCATAATGATGACAGATTCACTTCATCACAAGATTCTGGGAATAATTACAACTACAAGCCCCAGAAAAGACCAATATCCGGTCGACCCGGTTATATCAATAATAAATTACACTTACCTTCGGAATATGGACCAGAACTCCCATCAAAACCATCATGGACTAAGCTGCAACAAGCAAATTATCCATCATCATGGGCTCCGGACGAAGGCAGACGTCCACACAAGCCAAACTGTGATCATCAAGAACATTATTCTGATGACGATGCAATGTACTACGGCATGTCTGATTCTGTAGTGACCGACCATCGACCCGCTAATTTCCCCTACGAGTATGAAGCTCTTCACCAATCCTCAAGTTCATCACAGAAGCGTCCTTTTAGAAGACCTACTCAAGTAGTGTATGCTGGAGTTCCAGAATATGAAAATGATCGCGTCTCAAGACCATCTCATGGTGACGGTCAATGGGTTTTGTTATCAACTACTAAAGGATACAGGAACAAGAAGCGTCAACGTTCCTTAAATCCTGCAGTTGCTGCTGATGATCGTGTAGATGTATCAACTATGACGTCACATCAAGCCGTTGCGTTGACAGTGCTACCTGTGGATAAAGCTCACACTAACATGACGACCTCACACGGTGGTTTGTTGGAAGTTGAAAAGAGTTTCCAAACTGTTGAAGAAGCTAAAAGGGATATGGACAAGAAGAATGATTTAGACGTTGCAATGACTCAGTATAGGCCTGTGCTTAATAAAAATAGGCTTGTAAAAAGGAGACTCGTTTCAAATGTGTCACCAGATAGTTCAACGCTTTTAGCAGCTGTAGGCGCCGGCATGGTGCCTGCTACCATGGCCATGGTTGTTCCCATGATGCTTGGGAAACGTAGGAGAAGAGAAATAAATAGAACACCAGCAGATTCGCAATTAGACACTTTATTATTATATAAATATCGATAGACTTCTAGTTACGTAAGATATTATTTATTGCTACTTATTAAATAATTTATTTTGAATGATTGATTGGTTTGGAATGTTTGAGCGTTAGTATGATTGTTATTGTTTTACTTTTTGTAAAATGTTCTCAGTTAGATTATGTAAGATCGTTGTGATTCCTAGAGTTGTGTTATTTTTTAATAAATAAAATGTGTCTTGGACTAACAAATTATTCATATCTTCGTCATTTATGCTTTTGCATCCTTCTTTTCTGTGTGTAAAATGTTAGAATCTTGTGTCTGAATGTCTTCAGACTTGTTTTAAAGTTAAGTATAATTTGAAAACTCATTGATTCACCGTAGTCGTCAAATATCATTTTCATCATTATTTTGACGACTGCTTGTTGATTGAAAAATCCAAAGAAACAATGTATTGTGTATTTTGAGAGAATACAATTTTTTGCGCACTTAAAATTAACAGTAATTCGGAGTAAGTTTAACAACCTGTTATCCTCTTATTGTAATCTAGATTGTATCGACGCAAGATGACATAGTTCGATACGAGCGTAATTTCCATGTACAGCATCAATCGAGACGCTATACTTTCGAGATACTAACGGTAACATACAGCTAGTCTGACTAATGAAGTATTAAACCACTATATTTGGGCACATCGTTTATAAAGCTTGACCATAAATTGAGCTAACGTACTGACATCCATCTTGATGGACTGGATTTATTCTTAGAAAGTTAAAAGTTACAAAAATATTGCTATACTTAATGTAAAGAATGTGATTGCAAATCTTTGTATATTATGTATAGCAGACGACATTCAAAGGTAAATACAAAAAAATAATATTCAAGCTTAGTTTTTGTTTACCTGAACTTGAGAAGGGGTCATTGTACCTACTCCTCATTATAAACAACTTTTACTGCAATCACGAAAAAAAAAAACAGCTGTTCCCTACATTTCCACGATTTAAATGAACGCTAGTTTTTTTTTGTCGCGAATTTAGGTTTGGTCCGAGTACAATGAGGCATGAGTCCAGTGACCTCTTTTATTTGAGCCACAGGACGATGAACAAGTTTTCAGATATAAAAAAAATAATGATCACTGAAACTTATGCTTTTACTTAGATCTAAACTGCGTGTTTTGTGACTCGTTCAAAGGGGACTAAGAAAATTGTTTAACAATAAATTATTAATATTTATAGTAAACTTCTCCGGGCCGACTGTAGATGTTTCCTGTCCGGATTGCTTCCATCAGATATTTTACGCTGAACAGACAAACTATCAGGAGCACTGAAAAAAAAAAATTATTAATTCAAATTGTGTCGTGATGGCCTAGTGATTAAAGCCTCGCGTCTCATGTACGAGGTTGTGGGTTCAAATCCGAGCAAGTACGAATGTGATTTTTTAAATTCATAAGTGTGTATTTTTTATGTATTTTGAGTTTATCTTGGACATTAGGTATTGAGATCGGTGAAAAAAAAACTTCGTGAGGAAACTTGAACTTATCTAGGTATATCTATCATTATTATGTATACTAATATTAAAAAGAGGTAAAGTTTGTGAGGTACACAGGTAGGGGGGTAATCTCTGGATCTACAGAACCGATTTTGAAAATTCTTTTACCAATAGAAAGCCACATTATTTGTGAGTGTCATAATGTGGCTGCAATAGTCAGCCTAAAGAATTTTCAAAATCGGTTCAGTTGACACCATTTAGAGCATTTTGAGCAATACTTGTCTTAGACGAAGTATGTTTTTTTTTATTTTTCGCAGTTAAAGTTGTTATGTTATTTTTCACTAAAAGTTTGCAGTAAAAAAAAGATACTCCGTCTAAGACATATATGGCTCAAAATGCTGTAAATTGGTGTAATGGTGTCTCCCTTAAAGCTTTGCCCCCAGCTTCCAAACACCCTGTATAAGTCTGAAATCGCCAACCCGCCTTGAGTAAGCATGGTGATCAATCCTCGTGCTTTCTCTGTGAGAAGATGCCTTTGCCCTGCAGTGGAACAATAGGTACCTAATAGGTTGATCCATAGTATACTAATAATATTATAAATTGGAAAGTAACTCTGTCTGTGTATAGCGTCTGTATAGGTACAGTCAACAGCAAAAGTAGATGATCAAAATCAGAAATTCAATACCTACTAATGAACGGAGTTTGCGTCAGAACTCTGCCACACAACCACACAGTCTCTGCACATAGCTCAACAACAACAACAGCAACAGCTCTGCCATACAGTTCTGACGCGAACTCCGTTAATTAGTATTGAATTTCTGATTTTGATCATCTACTTTTGCTGTTGACTGTACACAATGCTTTTTCTCCTTCTTTCGAAAGTCAAATTACTGACGACTGAAAGAGAGAAATCGGTGTGTAACTATTCATCTGATATAATACGTTTATTAGTAATTAAGGGGGTATATATACACGTCGACTTGAGAACCTCTTCATATTTTTTCGTTGGTTAAAAATTGAGAACTTTATACAAAATTCTGGTCGCAAGGCGAAAAAATGAATTTCTTCTCATTTAATAACAGGTTGAGAGGTTGTTTATTTTTAGAGATTAGTCGATTATGATAGCGGTTCGTTGGTTACAGATGTTAATAACTCTCATAATTTAGTTTCTTATCTTCACGTCAGATCCAGGTTTATATTCAGCTGTTTATATAACCATTTTTTAATATGATAAAAGAAAACATTTTTGACGTGACAACGTCTTAAATTAGGTTGCGACTGGGAGTCACTTATGAAAAAGTGTAACGCTCGGTAACGTTACGATGAGTCACCGAACGAGAGAGAGGCCCGCCGAATGCCTTGCGTCTCTCTCCCACTCAACTATGATCGGATGATCGGTCGTTGTCACGTAAAATCTTCGCCCGTAAAACCGACTTTACAGGCAACCATTTTTTTTTTTTTTTTACGTTCACTATATCAGAGGTTAACATATAATCACCGTTCGCGATTTATTTACCAAAAATTTAAACAAATATAAGTTTATGGAAAAATTACTATAAATCCTACAAAATAAAGTTCAGTTTACGTTACAACTTCAACCATTTTTATAACTTTTTCAATAGTGCTTAAAGTTGATATTTGTTTAACTTGAAATAAAATTAATTTGACACATAAGTTTGAATAGACTTTAAATACTTATATGTTATTATGAAAAAAAGATATAACATTAGGTCTTTTTCCTCGCAGGTTTGAGAGGGGTGTACCTACAACACTCACATTATGTCAGTTACATTTAAGTCCCATTCAATAGGGATAGCCTATTGCCATCAACCGGGCACACATCCTGTCCCCGGGCTTCTACTGAGAAATTCCAGATGGAATAACCCAATAACACTTTGCCCAACCCGGGAATTGAACGCAGGCCCTCAAGTAGCGCTTGTGACCTGACCGCGCTGCGCCCTAATTCACTATGACCACTTAATGATTCCTTACCGAAACCACGTCAATGCCAATCTCACGTTGATTTCACACGGTTTCGTTAATTGTGTCATATACCTAGAATAACGGCCCTGCTCTGCTAAATTTCGCAACGCATCATGCACAGAATTCAATCCGGAAGGTTCATTCATACCAAAATTATTTACATAATTATTATAAAGAAATGTCGATGTTTTGACAAGTCGTAGAATCCGTGCAATTTTACACACAAAATTCCACATTAGGTACTATTAACTACAGCTGATCTATTCTGTAAAAACTCACAGTGAAAACTTAGGTCAATCCCTGCCATCAGAAAGACAATTCCCGTCATTAAAAACGTTCAATTCTAGCCGCAATCTCATCTCAGCGAAAGTCAATGTCAAAATTTGTCAAAAATGTAGGGAAGTCAGCGGTATTTTTGACAGATTGAGACTGAGATCAGGGGGCCTAAAAATACCACTTTCGCAGAATCATAAAAGGATAACATAATCGACAGTTAACCATTAAGTTAATCGTATCAAATCCCATTGGTGAAGCATTTTTCAATTTTTTATTGTCTGTGCTAAAAAACCCAATCAATCCGATCCAAATCCAATCCCAATCTCTTTGATTATGCCTACGTATTGCAGCGAAAAAAAGAAAAAAAACGGACTGTCTTCGCCATATTACGATTCATAATGTTATCCTTTTATGATTATCTAAAGTGGCCTTTTTAGGCCCCCAGGTATTCCACCGAATAACAGATCACTTCACAAAATTTTCACGATGAGATTTTTACAGAATAAACATTCTAAACTCCGAGCCATTAAAACGACAGCGTCCAATGACTTAGAATCAAGCTTGAGCGTACAAAGAATCTAGCTTGAAATGGAGTATCCTTCATACATAACTCCATTGTGATATAAGAAACTAGCTACAAACACAGTAGGTAATTACGTTATCTATGCGGTAGTTTCGACCCAAGGAAGTAGATGAAGTTAATCCATTGATGTTACCGCTGTAGGAGTTGTAAAATTTCTTATACCTAGGTGTTTACGTAAGGAATTCTTGTCTACAGGTTTTAGCCGTTTCGTAAGCAAGCTATCTTTTATGTAGCTTAAAAGTTACGATTTTTTATAAGAAATCTCTCAGATAAATCTAGAAATCTTTTTCTTATCCCTAATTTGGACAAATCATGTTGATTAGTCAGAGTTTGCGTGTCTACTTATTCAAACTCTGACTAATCAACATGATTTGTCCAAATTAGGGAAAAAAGAAATAGATTTATCTAAGAGACTTCTTCTAAAAAATTGTAACTTTTAACGACATTATCAAGCTATATATTTCCAGTTATAGCTTACTTACATCGAATTGTATAGGCTTTTCTTACAATGAGATGCCAGCTTATACTGGAAATGTATAACTTGATATGGCTTCGTGCGTATATCGGGATTATTCTTGTTTTATGATACGAAGATAAATCACTAAGTATTTGCCGGCTGTTGCTGAAAACTAGCGCTGCGGCTTTGCCTCGTAATGTTCACAGCAATACCTATGTTAACGTATATTTTCCCCAACGTTTTTTTTTGTGTTTCGTGTTTTTTCTTTGCTTCATTATTTACCGCGAATAAACGTATTTTCTTTCTTTCTTTCTATCTACCTTCACATTCAAAATCTCCATCCCAAGGGTTTTAAAATAAGTATCTAGATTATATTAAGAACAAAAGGTAAAGGCATAGGTAAAACCCATTAATTTCACTACCATTGGAAATTTTTAAATCGGATCGAATAGGAAATGAATTTTTATTGGATTTCAGAATTGCATCTAAAAGGAGAACCCCATTTCAATCGGAAGAAAATTCAGTTAAAGAGCTTGGATTTAGAATGACGACTTTATTTTGTGTCCTTTTTTGCCTTTTGTTATATTTAAGTAGCATCAGTCTTGTTACGGGTAAGTAGTCTTCCCAAGGGCTATCGTGTTACGCAGTAACTGGGCTGTGAAAAAAAGAGATAATTTGCGTTGACACTGATGGTTGGTGGTATGGTAATAGAGCCTATTGATTTAATCTATGCAGGTAATAAATAATGTACCCAGTTTCCGAGATGATCTCATCGGGAGTATATGTATGTAACTCGACATTGCTTTTCTGAACACTCAGGGGTTTATTTAAACGTTGCTTAAAATTAAGTAATGATTAGCGACTGTTTAACCATACATTTCTAACGTTTAAACGTCTCTTAACTTTAAACAATATTTATAAAGAAATAAGTACGTCCTAAGATTAAATTTGTTTAAATGGATAGGTAAGTGTGTCAAATCTATAGCTATATATCTGAGGTTTGTGCCAGGTGCACGTGTTGATCGACAAAAGCAAAGAAAAAATCAGTTGTATTGAACCCTAGCTTCTGCCTGCGACTTCATCTGCGTGGAAGTCACAATACCTACCATAAATGGTATGATATGATATGGTATGGTATGGTACTCGGCAATAGTGTAGCTTTATATCAGTAAAAGATTTCTTGTAGATGGATTAGTATTTCCAGAGATACATCATCATCAACCACACTCTGACTTCAACGACTGTTAGGTATACGCCTCTCGAGCTTCCAGAGATTACCTCTTACATGCAAACAATTTTAGATTTTATAGACTTACGATCAGACAGGACGATTAATCCAAGCTGTATCCAACCGTCAGACAGCGCTTCCCACACAATCAATATTATTGAGAAGAAGAGGTGGAAGTAACTGTATACGAAGAACGTCGTCACCAGACAATGGTTGGCCTGAAATTGAAAACAAAAGAGATATCAGTAACAGTAACTACATTACAATAAGAATTGGTAGAATTTGTTGTGTATCTATACCATCAATTATGATGAAAGGGAATAAAGGGAACTAGAGAACAGGGTAACATAGGGATGCGCCTGCCTACACACATATATTATGTTCGGGTTGACATGATTCGGTACAGGCCGGGTGGTAAAATTGATTGTATATTTTGCCGTCCGGGCGGCTGTGCCGAAACATATCGAACTGAACAAGAGTGCAGCAAGCCTTAGGCCCTTGTCCCTATGCTGACAAGAAAGCGGTGAGCTATCAACGATTTTCTAGCTCAAGAATCGTACAAAATTTTGTAGGTACCGTGTAAGTTAAAGAGATATCGCTGATTGTTCGCTACTATTCGTTGAGGAATTCTTTAGGAGTAAGATAATTTCGAAAAATTTAAGTAATATAACATACATCTACAGTCTGTGATGAGATGAGAGATGAGAATGCTTTCCTGACACCTGTCAGTGCGATAATTCTAGTGGCTAATAAAGATCAAATTTGCAAAACACGTATTTGTTGACACTGACAGGTGTCCAGCTGGTCGATTCTATAAAAATCTCAACCGTGAAAACTTAGGTGAAATGAGTTTGTTTTTTGCTAGGAATTGACACTATTGTCAGCTCACACCACGCTCACTTCACCTAAGTTTTCACGGTGAGATTTTTCCAGAATTGCACCGCAGAACGCATTCTTTCGTTGGCCAAATCATTGCCAGTGTACTATAGTAGTCTTTGGTCGGGCACCCTGTACCTACAGCAAAGTGTTACATGCTCTGTGCCTACATCAATAAAATTTAAACAAGTGTCTACTAATGTTACCTTAATATCATGGTTATAAAAAAGGCAAGTTATCAATAAATACAAAAATCGCGCTATTATTGTACCCAAAAAAGGTGTCTGACCGTAAAATCGTTTTACTGATTTCTCTTCCTTCTTTCTATTCGGATTACAAAAGTATCTATAATACCTAATTGCTCCAACGATTAGGTTTGTTTCGTAACGCCAATCTCCAATGAAAGTTTATATTTTAGCTTTAATAGAAGAAAATGTTGTGTGAAAACTGATTTCGTACCTTTTAATTTATTTCAGTAGTTGTTATTTAATTTGTTGACGTTTATTGAGGGCACTTTAGTTCCGCAATCGAGTTACGTAAGGTATTGGCTCTGTGCGTGCATCGATTGACGTTATTGGCTGTATGATGGCGTGCCTGTGCCTCGAATCGTAGCGAGTCACGTTCACGTCATGGAACAAAAAAGAAGTTGAATGGACGCACGTCAAAAGGTGAACCTATACTACCTAAGTTATAAATGATGATTGGAATAGTTTTCAGTTCATGAAAGCGATCAAAGGCGACTGGTTAGGTACGGCTTTTAAATGACAACAGTTTATTTGTAAGGATATCGAACATCAATTATTGGTTTGTATTTAGTTTACTTAGTAGTGTAGTGTGTGTAGTGTATGTAGTGTAGTACTAAAATCAGCTTACTGTGTTAGTTACATACCTACCTGAAATAGTTTAAGCGTTCATAAAGTTCTTAAATGGTTTGCTATAAGCACCAGTTTCATACTAAAATATTGGTAAAGGAATACCAACTTAATAATATTATGTGACTGGTTAGAATTTATTGGACGATGCTGAAAATTATTTGACTTATTTATAAAGAAATCTACTTGAGCACATAATAAACCCTTAGTACCTATCGATTCACGCCATTGCAACTGAGTACCGACACCAGTCGATGTTTTCTCGATCCGATACAACAATATCGTATAATCTTGAATAAAATATCTATATCAGTGCTGCATCGGAGAGGTGTGAACGCTTCCATTGTTTGTTGTTTCTCCTTTTAAGTAAGAAGATTGTATCATAGTCAGTGAGAATCGTACCGTATTGCTATGATGGTCCTAAGTAGAACAATGCATAATCTTTTCTTTATTCGAGCAGTCAGGGTTACCTACCATTCCGAAATTTGATAAGTTCTGACAAAATCTTTAGCCAAAAAGTTCGAAATTTTTATTTTGTAATTTTTCTTTTTCTGTTTTCCCCATGTCCAAAAGTTCGGACACATGAAAAGGCCGGACAAAATCTGGGCGGATGGCAACCCAAGTCACGAGGTGCAGACGACATTGTTTGGAAGCCAGTATGAAATTAAATGATGTTTTTCCTCCTTTCTGGCAATGTAGATATGCCGCAGGTATTTGGCCGCATATGTTTATAATCATTAAGTACCTAGTACTTACTAAGGTGGAGAATGGTTGAGTAGTCGATCTATTGATCCAGGTACCTTACCTGGCTTGATAGATCGCTACGTTGGTAGTTCAAAACCTTTATGATTGACAGCTGACATAAATCCATTCTAAGCTTAAGCTTATTCTGATAACTAGAATAGATTGACAAAAATAAATAAGTATACCCATTAGTATAAATCCCATTGCTTATATTATTTTTTTTCTTTAAAGGCTTTTTTATTTAATTTTTTTATTTATATTCATTTTTGAAAGTAAACGAGGCAAAAGGAATATATAAGGATCGCATTCGCAGCAGGTGGCGTTCTGAAGTCCTACCTAACCCCAAGGGAAGAAGGTGTGAGTATATTTGTATGTTTAGTTGTATGTGTGTATGCAATGATATTATAAGTAAAATTTACACTTATAATATAATTGTGTGTATGTATATTAATTTTCCTATGAATACTACAGTGTCTCTTACCATAGAAGCCCCACAAGTGAACATAATAGCAAATAGAAACAGCATCATTGCTATAGTGATATACGTTAGGTAATACGTGAGCACTATGATCCTCTCCAGCGAATCCTTTGTGGACCCAAAAATGCTCTCCAAGTTCTCGAAGTTTCTGAACTTCTCATCTTTCTCGAAATAGTTGTTGGTCACGTTCAAACCTAGCTGGTATAAGTGGAACGCTACGGTTGCTATTGCTATCAGCTGTAACAAAGAGAAGTTGTGTTTTAGAACATGGAAAAAAAAATTGTTGCCTGTAAAGTCGGTTTTACGGGCGAAGATTTTACGTGACAACGACCGATCATCCGATCATAGTTGAGTGGGAGAGAGACGCAAGGCATTCGGCGGGCCTCTCTCTCGTTCGGTGACTCATCGTAACGTTACCGAGCGTTACACTTTTTCATAAGTGACTCCCAGTCGCAACCTAATTTAAGACGTTGTCACGTCAAAAAATAAAATAAAAATGTTTATTTCAATATAGAAGTGCGTTTCTTTACGACGTTTGGAGTCACCTTTTATGCAAGGTATTCCTTGTAGTAGGAGACTCCGTAACTTCCACGTGTATAAAAAATATCTATAAATAACTGACTTTATTATCGTCAAGTTATTCCAACTACCTACTCATTATCATTACCTGCTAATAAAAGGTAGATACATATAGTTATGACAGAAAAAAGACGCCATTTTACTGGACAGGCAAGTAAACTACAACTTACAAGCACTTGAGTTGATTAAACGCCTGATAGAATAATGAAGGCAAAGCCGCAAGGTAAACACAAATCTACGGGTGTGTAGAGTCTACGACCTACGCTAGGCGCTTTCAAATCACTTGTCTGTACGGATACAGACATTGCGAGGCATGCGCAGCGCACGGCGCTCATCGCATGATTCGCAAAACGTGGACGAATTTGAATGTGGACGTTCATATTCGTGGTGAGGCACGTGCTTCCACATGCCTCATCACGAATATGAACGTCCACACATCGCGAAGCATGCAATGAGCGCCGCCTTGCGCTGCGCATGCCTCGCAATGTCTGTATCCGCCATTAGGCGATGTACAGCTGAGAAATCTATGCCAAATTGATTTTCTAGTTTCATGAATAGAGTTTCAACACTTGTATGAAAGTGGCGCTGTAATTCTGTACAATATTTTGAGTTGAAAATTAATGGACGAAAGGTTTTATAAATGCTAAGCACTGTTTTGATTATTAATAATGTATTTAATAAACATGTTCTTTAGGTAAACATACCTATTATTGAAGAACAATTATTTTTATTTTTCTTCCAGAATAACCCTAAGTAATATAAAAGGTAGGTTACGAAACCACTTCAAAAACCCTTGACTAATATGCTCCCATGGCTCACAAAAGGAAGGTATAATAATACAATTTCATATAAATGTAAATAGGGACAAGTAATACTTACTATAACAATGTATCCGAATATAATATTCCCCAACCTTAAGGGGAAGCAGAATAGAAACTTTCTCGTCATCTTGTCATCGGTATTTCTGAAAAGGATAAAAGGTAAATATGAAAATAGGTACTTATTTATGTAGGTAGATTCTACAGTTTTTACACAGTATTAAGACGACACCGACCGCGCAGTGTTGCCCTCATCGTGTGTTTGGTTATTTCTTTTATTTTAGAATGATGAAAATGCAGAAAATCAGCATGTTACGTTTTGCTCCACAAGATTATAGGTACGTTATTATTATTACCTACGAATGGTAGTTTTACATTGTTAAGTTTTATTATACCTAATCTTTAACACATGGGTAGGGCTATTGGACAAAAACAAGTCTGACAACCAGTCTTACCAAGGGGTATCGTATTATCCAGTGACTAAGTTGTGGAGGTCAGATATAGGCAGTTGCTCCATGTAAAATACTGGTATTCAGCTGCATCTGGTTAGGCTGGAAGCCGACGCCAACATAGTTGGGAAAAGGCTAGGCAGATGATGATGATGGGTAGTGCTATTGGCCAGTAATCATAAAATTGATAACAACAAAAAATTATTCGTAATTTGAAAACTATCGCCTGTAGGGGGTCACTCGGGGCTCTCACTCTTTCCTTCAACTCGCCTACTCTTTGCGAGTTATTCGTTTTAATTTCATTGATACGATGTTATAATCCGTGACCCCGGCAAATGACCCCTGCGTTACTGTTTTTTAAGTAGGTACAGGTTGCGCCAACCCGCTATTTTAGGTAATTGTAAATCAATTAAATAATAACTTTTAATTAAATTAAAATCACACTAATATTATAAAGGCGAAAGTTTGTGAGTGTGCGAGTGTGGGGGTGGGTGTGTGTGTTTATATGTTTGTTACTTCTTCACGTTTAAACGGCTTTACCAATTTTGATAAAATTTTGCATGGACGTAGCTGACACCCTGGATTAACATATAGGCTACTTTTTATCGCGATATTCCCACGGGATCGACACTTATGCGGGTGAAACCGCGGGGTGCAGCTAGTATGTTCATTAAACGAAAAACGCGAAACCGTCTACGTGTGTTACATTAATTTTTCAAACTTAATGAAGCAATAGATTAGGAATTTCCTTCAAAATCCATCTGATTGTGAAAGAAAGTGTTACGCAATTGGGATGCTGGTTTTTGTATCTACAATATTGCTTTGTTTATTTACAACCTATGTTCACCTACTTTTTGAACAAATATGTACAGTCAGCAAAAGAGTTAGGTATGCAGGATCGTCGGATATAGTTGAAGTTTAGTAATAAACCGATGGATATTGTCGAATAACATTTTATTTTATTAATAGAAAACAAACAGCTCATTTATCAAATTAAATTAAGTCGACAACATCCATCGGTTTATTAATAAACTTCAACTATATTCGACGATCCTGCATACCTAACTCTTTTGCTGACTGTACATGAACATAACATACATTACATGCTTCTATCGAAAATTTTATGAATGTTTGTGTAAAAAACCTATCGATCATAAGTCTATAGAGTTTTTAACAACGTATTTTTAAGGTAGGTACTAAGGTTTTTATTCTTAATTCTTAATCTTGCATACCTAAGCACGCTTGAGAAATGAGTAGTAAGTACTAACCTTTTTTTTTTTTTTTTTTGTTTGCGGGGAGAAACCTTCAAAAGGCACCTGGACTTCGGGGAAAAAGACCAGGTAGTGTGGGATTCTTACCTCACTAAAACCACCCCGGTGATCACCATCAGCACATGGAGGGAGGCCCGTTACCTCTTAATAGACCAATCCGGAACCCCCTCAGTGCAAGTACTAACCTACCTACCAACTGAAGTTTTTAATGATTAAATCTGCGTTTTTAAACTGAAATTAGCTTTCCCATGCTTTTCATATCAAACAAGGATCTTTTGGCGGTCTAATGACGTTGAAAGGGGGGCGTTGTTGGTAAGCATTTGTTTTGTAAAATGTATTGAAAAAAGATGGCGACGTTAGTTCCGATTTCGGCCACGCGCCAAAAGGCCCTTGTACAGCTAGTTATATCTAGTTATTTTGAATTATATCTGCTATGAAATGTTAGTTGTGAAGATTGGTCGACCGAAGAAACAATAGCTAATCAAGAAATTTGACACGAGATTAAAAAAGAGGCCGCCAGACACAGAGGAGGCAACTTTATGAAATCACCACTGATACAATATCAACTGGAACTAACCTAGGTTCATTGTTCGTTATCCACTGCTCCTTCACCCCGCCACTCACAGAACAAACCAACACAAAACTATCTATGCACAACACACAACCGAAACGTTCGCTATCAAAACACGATGTGCTATTTCAGGTACCTAGGTAGCACACCTAATCGTCGCACTACACGACCAAGCTCATTAGGTCTTTAGTGACGTTGGTTATGAATACATTGACGGTTTAATTAAAAATGGTCGTCGAGGAAGCGACTCTACGGTTCGCTGAACGCTGTAAAGGTTGCAGTAGGGAGAGGGTCCGGGTGAACGGGCCAAGGTCGGGACTTTATAAAAAGGTAGCTAAGTAGCTAGATAAAAGGTGGCCTTCCTCTACTTTATATCTATTTATATGCGATAGGAAATCTGTAGGGAATTTGGACACCTGGCCTTGTAAGAGCTGGTTCTTAAATGGTTGTGGACATGTGCGTCTTCTGTTTGTTTCAATGGACATTGTGATTTGTGAGTAATGAAAACTATAGCCAGGACCATATTAGAATTCAAATAAACAGTATCTTGTAGGCCAAGATACTGTTTATTTGAATATTCTATACCATTTTGTTGTTTTAAGTCCTCTCTTTTTAAGAGTTGGTACGACAAAGCTGCAGTGGTTCTATCTCTGGTCAAACCGTTATACCTTTGGTAGCTCTCATACTTCAGAAGCATTCGATTGAAATATTTAAGGTACACCAATTTCAGATCAAATGAGTTTGTTCTTGAAGATAAGATAAGATAATGTTTATTTTGTAAAACATGAGTACAGTATGAAGGTCTTATAATGAATATGAGAGAAGTTTGAAGTGAGAGCAATCAAGTAAGCTTTGAATCTAAGTTTACCTCTTTTCAGAATTCATGGTTGGTTGAAATCAGTTGCCACAATCGGCAAGGAAATAGGTCTATATTTTTACCGCAATAGTCCATTGCCAATCAGTTGTTTTAAGATGTGATTGAGACAGATAATAAGTTCTTCACTATGCATTGTCTAAACATTAGTTTGATTTTATTTTTTTAGTATGTTTTTATGTCTGTTTGTTACGCGTTCACGTTAAAACGGCTGAACGGATTTGGATACAATTTGGCACATGGGTAACCCTTAACCTAGATTAGGATATAGGATCATTTTTATCCTGATATTCCGACGGAATCGAGATTAGAGAAGAACCGCTTAGAGAAGAATGTTCTAATTTGGAAAGTGGGTTTCTTATGTGACGTAGGCATTCACTAAGAAAGGATTTTTGGAAGTTCTATCCCTAAGAGTTATGGTGATAAGGGGGAATACCATTTGAATGAAAATCTTATTTCTTTAGTGTAGAAACTTAAAATAGACACAAATACCTACTTATCTTGGGCAATAATAAAGTTCGTACCTACTCAATCAAAATAAAAAGTGTTCCAAAAAATACCATTAAAATGGGCGTTTAAGTTTCAAGGTAAACACGAAAAAAAGCACAATATAAGAAATCCACGAAAAAAAGTTTAAATTCCTGGTACAAAATCCACGGAGACGAAGTCGCGGGCCAAGAGGCAGTTTAAAATAATGTCCTTGAAACAAGTCTTAGGAGTTCTTAAATATACCTTCTTCCCCTGCGGCCTTCACAAGGTCATCGATCCACCATGTGGGAGACGTTCCCACGCTACGATGGATGCGGGAAGCACAGAACCAGTCGAAGTGGCGGTGCTTTGGGGAGGCCTATGTCCAGCAGTGGACGTCTTTCGGCTGAAATTGACGGCACAGTTGGCGCAGTGGTTAAGCGATTGACTGCTGCGCTGCGTGTCGCGGGTTCAATTCCCGCACGGAACAAATATTTGTATGACCTACCAGTAGTGGTTCCGGGTCTGGCTCTTTGTGTATGTGAATTTAAATGTTTGTAAACGCACCCACAATACAGCAGAAATTCCTAGTGTGGGGCAAAGTTTAAAAAAAAAATGACAATGATGGTGAAAACTATCTTCAATTAAAAATTTTAAACTCAATATTACCTACTAGTTAAATATTATAGCTACCTACATAAAGTCCTTCTTACTAACTTGCCCTTTGATCTCGTATTTCTGTAGAAACTGTAGTTTATTTCTGTTGCTGTACTAAAGTTACAAAGACCAAATTCGACTTTAAACTTTAGCAAAGGCCGCTACAGAAATAAACGGTCTTTAGGCACCTGCCCCACCGCCAACGAGGAAGCGACTAGCTATTTTAGGTCCCCGTGTTAAGTGAAAGAGATCTTATATACAGGTGATTTTTTTACCGGTTCCAAATTTTTACAGGGTGTTCTACCTATGAATATGAACAACGTTCACTATGGGACCAACTATGAAACCACGAAAAAAAAAATTTGCTGTTTCATACAAAAGTCAAAATGTGTGAAACAGCAGATTTTTTTTTCGTGATTTCAGAGCCTTAGTATGATGGTCTCGTTGGCTCCCTTTTGGTACGGAACCCTAAGAAACAAAGCTATTGTATAGTTAAATAAAATCCAGAACGCATTCTTTTCGGTCTATTTTTAGAAGTATAATACACTTCTTATAAGCCGTTTGCGCCACAAAACTAAGTCGCGTTAGACGGCGCCATTTTAATAACTATACATAAGGCCATTAAAATTCTTGTCAAATAAGGCCATTAAAATTCTTGTCAAATTGTTGAAGGGTTATTTAGTGCGTATCCTACGATTGTGTATGATCTTGGATTAGAAAAAAAGTAAAAGAGAACCAGGCTTCTTCTGGGTAAGCTCGCTCACTCCATCGTCGACTTTTTCTCTGTCACCTCTGACCTAGACTAAAAAGAGTCAAGAACAAACCCATTTCAAATAAAAAAAAGAAGTTTTATTATACATACTTTGGATAATAAGTATCTAAGAAAGTATTGCTAATGTTACTGTTTAAACGGAGATTGATCGTAAGATATCGAGTAAAATTATACACTAATACAGTGTTCAATGTTACAAAGCTGTAATAGGCATTATAGGCACCTGTCCCATCGTCGGCGATAACGGACAAGCGAGTAGAACTAGCAGCTAGAAACAACGCTGGGCTGATACCTAAAACTAGAACTTACTTTTTAACCTTAGGACTCTTCAAAATAAGAAGCGATTTCCACAATATAAATACACGTAGTAAAAAAACACTACAAACTGAAAAATAACTTTAATTTCGGAAGTCGGTGTCTTAGGGATCAGTATTTTAGTTTTTGCCACCGACTTCCGAAATTAAAGTTATTTTTCAGTTTGTAGTGTTTTTTTTTTTGGAAGTCGGTTTTATTTTGTTAAAAAGTTTTTATTTCTCGCTTTTTAGTGGGTCTATTTATAATTTATCTAAGTTACAATAGCCTAATGTCAACTTGCCCATCGCCTTTTTATAAAATATTCCTTTTCTCGATGCAGGGACGTTTATCCACACATCGAGCCCTTTTCAATGAGCCTAAACACGATATATCTGCTGTTAGTTGTCGAGGAGTTAGGTACTCTGCAGACTATCCTGACTGCAGCATCAGGTCATGACTTGATGATCATGATACCAAATGTGGCAAATGCCCTATCAAACATCAAAACAATTTACTATAAAACAGTCCTTGCCTGTTCGAGTAACTTCTTACTGTTAAGGAGTTGTACCTTCCATCATCAGCCCAGCTACTTGAGATGGTGACAACCATACACAAATACACAAGATACTTCATAAAATATGCGAAAAACAATAAGTGAGCCAATAAAATTTGAGGGTTGCCCTCGATTTCTCTAAGATCCCATCATCAGATCCTAACTTGGTGACAATGGGACCACCTCAGAACTATCTACTTTCGAACAAAAAAAGAATTTTGAAAATCCGTCGACAATTGGCGGAGTATTCGATGAACAAACATACAAAAAAAAAAAAAAAACGTACAAACACCCGAACATAGTACCTCCTCCTTTTTGTGAAGTCGGTAAAAATGAAATTGTGTTACCTAAATTTAGATTAACTAAAACTAGCAAGTCATTTCTTGTAAACGGCGTCCGTTTTTATAACAAGTTACCAAAGCCGGTTACAGAACTTAGCGATGGAAAATTCAAAACCTTCATCAAACGTGTCCTTATCAAAAAAGCATATTATAAGATTAAGGACTATGTTGAAGACAAGGTAGTTTGGCAATAATTCCTTCTGCACATGTGGCTTCCCTGGCTCCTCATTAACGGCTTAACTATTTAAATGTCTATTAACTGCTCTCAAATTACGATGTTAATTTTTTATTTACTTTACTTTATTTACATACTTTTTTGACATAATCTCTTTATTACTTGACATTATATACAGACAATTCAAAATTTTCATCTCATTATTAGTGGTTGTAATGGGAATCATATCACTAGGTTTTATTAGGTTTTTATTTTTTATTTTATCCTTTTGATAGATTCTTATTTTGTAAATGTGAGGACTTTGTAGGCCTTGTAGACTTTAGATCTGTAGACCATTTTTTATCTTATCAAGTACCTGATACTTGTTGACAGGCCTACGCTATCCTCCCATACCTACTGTAATTTGATAATATTGTAAAAGCCAATTATTTTTAAAAAGAGTAACCGTGGAGTTTCTTGCCGGTTCTTCTCCATAGGAAACGACCAATTGGAACCGTGCACCTAGCTTCTGACGTTTCATAAGTGCCCATGTAGGCTTATGTGAAATAAAATATTTTGATTTTGAACCGACTTCAAAAAAGGAGGAGATTTTTTTTTAATGTATGTTCGGGCATAACTCCGTCATAAATAGACGGATTTGCAAAACCCTTTTTTTTTCGTATGAGGTTTATCCCTAAATGGTCCCATTTAAATTTGGTAAAGATGAGTTTGTGTTTGTTCTGTGGAATTAACCACTTGTCAAGGGAAAGAATCGCTACCACTATAACTTGTTAACCTTCTATATTTTTATATACCTACTTAAATTTAAACTCAACTGTGTTTCTTTCTGTGTGCTCCATAACTAAACCATCGTCTGGTAGAAATGATTTGTTTAGGGTCTTGAGGTTGAACAGACTTGAAGTAGGCACATTCCATAAAATCCTGGCAGAACCAAATGGCGATGATGCGAAGAGTCTGTTTAGGTTCATGGCCCAGATATGAGAAATGTGTATTTAGGGTACGATGGGACTGACATACGCATTGCGATTATAAATGTCCCTAAATAAACAAAGAATAATAAAAAAAAAAAACTAAACCATCATTAACAAAGTGATAGTGTACGGTGCCTACAGCCACTGGCTCCTACAGAGATAGACAACGGAACTCTTTAATAAATGCCAGCAAGTCAAATGCCTTGAATACGAAGGGCTAGAGGTACCCGCCGTTGCACAGCAGCCTACGGCTATGCTACGCGGGTGCCTAAGAACATTGCAAAGCGAAGCTAACTTCGTTTTGTATGAACGGCCGGATTGTCCACTGCGACGTCTGCGACCCATCGATATCTGTGGCCCACCCCATGAAGGTGGCCCTATTTAGTATTCACCTGCGATTTTTGTCGACCTGTGTAAATGGGGTGACGGTTCGGCTTGTGAACGATTTGGTAAGCGACCAGCCGCACGTCGAAAATTGACCTAGTATAAATCGTAATAGGAACCGCTCCACAGCGACACACGGCTTAGCTACGCATGTAAACTAAACTTAGCTTTGTATGAAAATGAAGGCGGGATCGTCCACTGCCACCTGTTTGCGCGGCTGGAAAGAAATGGACCGCACAACTAACAAACCTCTCCGTTCACATCCTACGTAGCAGTGGACGATTAACTTTAAGGCTTTGAGAATCATATTATTATATTATCATAGAAAATACACGTTATATGTACTCGTATTATTATGTGCAAGATATAATTATGCTAATTAGATACTTACAGGAAAACAAGCAACAATTAATGCGTCGGCTTTTTGCCTACAAATCAATGGCATAAAATAATTATTCACAATCGTACCATTGGGACAATGCAGCCCGCAGAATGCATAATACATTCCCTACCTACATTTGGTACTTTAAGTGATGCACGCTGCATAGTGCAGCTGCTAGCACAATTTGCATTACAATATGCACCTGACGGCTTGACGTAGAAAGCCAGCCATTTTCAGTAATACCCGGTCAAGAACAACTTGTAAACGACCTATGTCTGAAGGTTTTGTATAATTTTTAAGGCGCTAAGTAAACGTTTTTGTCGCACAGTTAGGCATATTGGTACATATTACAAGCCATTGGTCAACAGAAGCCCGAAAGTCTTCTATCCAGTCTTACCAAGGGGGTTCGTATTACTTAGTAACTGGGTTGTGGAGGTCAGATAGGCAGTCACTCCCTGTAAAATACTGGTATTCAGTTGCACCCGGTTAGACTAGAAGCTGACTTCAACGTAATTAGGAAAAGGCTAGGCAAGTCTATTTATATTTATGAACCTAATAGACGAGAATATTGTACCAGTTTTTTTAATTACCACTGGAATTTGATGTTCTTGTGACACATCATCGAAAAAAGTAAAAATATACAAGAACTTAGTACATGACATGTACTAAGCTGAAAAAATGATGACATGTACTAGGTACATGCCATCATCATTTCAGCCGAAAAACTTCCACTGCTGGACCTCCCCCAAGCACCGCCACTTTGACCGGTTCCGTGCTTCTCGCATCCAGCGGATTCGTGCGGCCTTCACCAGGTCATCGCACCACCTTGTGGGAGGCCTTCCAACGCGACGTCATTAAACCAATAAAGATTGGTATTTTTCTTTAAATTTTTTGACTGTCGAGACAAGAGCAGAAGTATTTAAAAAGTGAGAGTTAATAGTTAGTTATATTTTGTCCTAATTTGGCATTGGGGCCAAATGACTGAAAACTATGGTGTGTGGGTTTGTCTAAAAACCCATGCCTAAAATATCGAAAAATGTGGGACAGGCGCACCTGCGGTGGTAGTGGTAGTTGGAGAGGGGAATTAAGTATTGAAAACATCGATATAACATCTCACAGCCCACTCTCCAAATTAACAAAACTTATAATAAGCAGCAGTATTCAAGTTGACGGAAATACAAGTGATATCATCATTTCATGTGTCTATAGAATGTCAGCACAATAAAAATAAAAAAAACTATGCAGATGAAATATTCCAAAATTGTAAGCTAATTAATTAGTAAATTAGGTAAGTAGGTATATCAAATTGCAATAATCAGCCTATAATGTTCCCACTGCTGGGACACTGGCCTCCTCTCGGTGAGAGGGAGTGGGCCGTAATCCACCACGCGGGCCCAGTGCGGGTTGGCGGATGTCACATGTCTTCGAATTTTTGGTTCTAGGACATGCCGGTTTCCTCACGATGTTTTCCTTCACCGTTTTGAGAGCAGTGGTGATGAAATAATTTACACAAAGTAAAGCGCCTGCGCCTGTCTGGGTTCGAACCTACGACCTACAGCTCGTAAGTTGCGGCCGTTACCACTTGGCCACCACTGCTCAAATTGAGCTGAGATTAAAAAAAAAACATTTTACTATCTACCAAAGTATCTTAAAGTAGATTATTTACCAAGGGGATAATGCAGTGTCTTACATCACGGGCGTTATATTAAATCCCGAGCGTAAGGAAGAATTTTAGGTTCTAGGGCTAATTCTCATTCGCAGCGAGGGATTCAAGCTCTCCCAAGACCAAGACACCTTTATCCTTGAGGAGAACACTCTACACACCTTTTGAAACATAATAAAAAAGTAATTCGATTTTCGAATAATTTTTTTTTTGGTAAAAGTTTTCAGACGAATTTTTTGTTCAGGTAGTCAAATTCGAATTATTCACCAGGAGGTTATAATGAAATTCAGTACACTATTATTACCCGGCTACACCCTAGGCTATAATAATGCACTTTACGTTAGGTTTGCATGACATTGACGGTGACACTTTGACATTATTCAGCAGATGGTGTGAAAAGAAATATATTTACGTTATTTAGCTGGCACTTATCCGTTCTTAGTCTTACATATTATAAGCCAAATATAAAATGGCGCCAATGTAACGATCATAAAATGATCATTTGATTACCGCTTGTCTAGTCAACAGCCAAAACACGGGGCAACGAACTGGTTTTTATCTTTAATTAATTCATTATATTCTAGATGTGTCTACAAATATCTTCAAACAGGATCTATCACACTTCTACGAAATATGGACACAGTTATATTGATATTTCTACTCAAATGGGGGTATTATCGGATTTAAAGATACCTACCTAAGATTATAAAATAAATGAACACTACCTGATGATGATTACTTTATAAAATAATTGTTATAGAGCTAACTAATTACTTAACTGCTAACTAATTACTAATTAGTCACGTATTGGCTAACTAAGTGTTTACTAATGACAATGCTTCAAGGCTTTAATCGGATTCTAATTAGGTTTTTATAAGCTGATCCACACAAGTTGTGACTATACGTATTTAAAGGAATTCAGAGGTTCCATAGAGGTACCTATTAAAAACAAAAAAAGCTTACTTCGTTCCACGCAAACTGGACTAGGTATTTCTCACAAAATCAATCACAATTTCTGTAGGTACTTCACTTCCAACTGAATTATATCATTATCACTTCACTATCACAGTTGCATCACAGAACCCTTCAACTTCATAGAATCACTGGCAGTTAACTTTAATGACATCTATTAAATTTATGATTTGTTTCGCGTGTTTAAAGAAATTCGATTTTCGAACGAGATGCGCTGCGCTCGCGCGGTCGCCGGCTCGAAGACTCGAAGGCATACAGGTTGGTTACGTCATGGCGGCAAGGCCGGTACAGCGACGCAACCTACTGACTGTCCCGATCGTGGAATTAATCGTCATCATACAAGGTCAAGTCGAAAATGGTACTTTTAGTTTTTATTGATAAAATTCCGCCATGTTGTCGCATAATTACTTATGTTATGGTAAGTTGGTATGTATCAAGAGCGAGAATGATAGTGTTCTGTAGTATAAAGATTATAGTAGAAGATATAGACTTACTATAGACTACGGCTATAGACATTTATCTTGAAGGAATTGTAGCGAAATTGTACCTATACTGCACGGTAATAATAGTTAAGTTCAAGGTGTAGGTGATCAGTTATCAAGTAGCAACTCATCAGCTGGGCCAAATGGAGCATCTGAGTAGACTACATCTAAAGACCTAAACCTGGCCTCGAGCAGTTTCTGAGGCCCAACATAAGTTGGGTAAAGCTGATGAAGTTTATAATGTTGACATAACCCAATGGCTAGCAATGGTAGAGGTCCAGACATGAACGAATGTCCATTAAAGTGTCACGGTTAGGGGTCACTGCGTACAGGTAGATAGGGGCTATTAAAACGAACGGTGACAATGCGCACTGCTGACAATACAATTTATGTTTCCATTGTATGAAGAAGGTATACCTGTCCATCAGTAGCGAAGGGTAAATTTTTGTAAGAAGTAAGCCGGAGTAGATATCTTTAATATGATTATATTATTTGTCTATAAAATACTGTCTGTGCCATTTTTCAAAGGGAAGCCGGTAGGAATCGAGTTGTATGGAACCTTCGCCACTGCTGTCCATTGTTTGTTATACCTGATGGAGTAAAATTAAATAATAAGCCCTTTCCTATTTAAATGAATGAATACCAATGGGTACAATCTGGATATGTCTATTATTATTCTATACTAATATTATAAAGTTTGCCGTCTGTCGCGGACAGACTAAAAGAAAACGTATAGATTGAGCGATGGCGCGAAAACAATAGGATCGTTCTCGTCTCTCACGGTTATACGAAGCTATTGTTGTATTGTTACTTCGTTACGCTTCATAATTGCTTGTTACGATGTTCCATGTTATATGACCCCACTCATTACGTATTAATTTGAGAGCAATCTGTTCTACGATGACTAAGCCTATAGATGTTATTCAGCTATCTATTGCGTCTCGCATAGTTTTCATTATTTGTCCTGGCGGTCTTGATACAAGATTCGAAATGAAATGAAATTATGTTTATTTCTGTAAGTTGGTCTTTTATGCCACTTTTACTCGGAATTTATTTGGTTAACATTTTAAAACTAGATTTACGACAGCATTTTTTAGCTGACTGATCACTGAGAAAAATTAATGTCGAAATAAACAATCAGAGGTTATGGTGTCTTTTAAATTCAAACATTATATTATTATCTACAATGATAAGTGAGTGCAGGGAAATGTCTGGAAGGACTTTTTGTATAAACCTAGGGTCAAGTTTTTACCCTTTGGGTACGGAACCCTAAAAAGAGGAATTTTTGATTGATTCATTATTTACACGAAGTCTTTATTCTGGACTATTTTTACAAAACATTGCGCTGTACTGGAAGTTGTTCATATTTATGAGGGTAGAGTAAAGTATTCTTCAGGTATTTGGTTTGTTCTTACAATTATTGTATCCATAAACTAAGCCCTTGTTTTGAAGAAGCCATAGAGAGCCCGCCTACCTATGACTATAATTCCACAAAACGCAATTCTATAATTGTTTTAAAATCGTAATTCTGAGTCATATTACTTTCACAAACACTTTCTACAATGATACAACTTCCCAAAAGGGAAGTTTAGTTGCTACGTTGACTATAAAATCTATATTTATCCCACCAAAAACATTTTCATGTAAAATGTTGCCAAGACGAGACCGTACACATATGGCTCGCATTGCCAAAAAGTTATGTAGAGCCAAGCTTCTGGTTCTAACTCTACACGCCCTAACTTCACAAACTCTACACCTTAGTCAAAATATGAGGCTTGGCCATTTCGTTACTACAAGAACTATTGTATAACAGAAAAGTATTGAACAGTGAATAAATTTTTCACCTTACGCCCATGTGATGGTAGCGAAACGATAAGTGCTTCGAGAAAATGTAGGTAGTGCCCTTGCGCTTCGCTAGGCTCGTCTTGGCGGGGGCACTCCCGTGCCCCCAGATACAGGGTGTATCAGAGAGGTGTGGGTAAAATGAAGGATGTGGTACAGACCATCAAACTGAACCACTTTCTCCATGGGACCAACATTGTAATCGCGAAAAAATGATCACTTCTCCAAAACCTACTCGACCGGATGACTGATTATTTTTTCGCGATTACGATGTTGGTAATTTTTCAACATTTTAACATACTAGCAGCGCCCCGCGGTTTCACCCGCATAAGTGTCGATCCCGTAGGAATATCGAAAAAAAAACAATCGAGATAAAAACTATCCTATGACCTTTCCCGGGACTTAAACTATCTCTATACCAAATTTCATCTTTACATACACACTTTCGCAAATATAATATTAGTATGGATAGTATGGATTACTTAGATAATATAATTATACTAAAGAAATATTCACGATTTTGTCTAGATCGTGCGGAGCAGGGGCCGGTCGCTAGATAATTATAAATAAGCACTAGGTACTTGTTGTCGTGTGCTCAAGTTATGGGTAAATATAAGAGTGGGCGGGTAGATTTTCATTTTATGATTTATTTTGACAATTTTTTGAGAAATTTTATTATTTTTTATTAGCTTGGTGGACAAATCAACGACGACTGAGGGGCCGCGCGGGGTAAGGCCCCCGAAATGCGTTCGGATACTTGAATTTAGTTCTTTTGATCGACAAAATTTATCAAACAAAAATCGCCGAAGTTAATGATGAAATCTTTGTGACAAAATTTTAAATGGATAAATAATAACATAAGGGGTAAATTCCGATGTAACTAATATAGTAATTGTTCAGTATACACTATAATTTTTACATATGGGGTGAAATTAAACAAAATTTAGGCAAGAACTTTGAGTATTCATGACATCAATAAATGTAGTGTAGAAAATAACGGAGAGGTAAATGATTTCCAGGATAGTTTTTTGTAAGTTTAAATATTTTATCATACTTATATTATGATTTTATTTATTACTAGTTACAAAAAAAAATACAAATTATAAACTGAAGTAAATTTTACGCAATGCTTAATGGATATTTAAGCCTTATTGTGGAAGAACAGCAAAAAATGCTATTTTGAAAATCTACCCGGGCGTCGGGGAACGGGTTAAACTGGTCACCCGTGCCTACTTGTCGGGATAGGGGCAACTTACATGTGAACACTAATGCGACCACTATTACTCTGCTAGTGATCGCCTCATTACTCGTATGGTAACTTGCTTGATACTTCCTGTGCTGTAAAGTAGGTGAGCATTGATAGACTGTAGGTTCGATTAATTGCTAGTTTGCTAGGCCCGATGTGTGAACAATTTGGCTAGTTACTTCTATTTACCTCTGTAGTCACCTACAGAAGCTATAATAAGAATTATTTAAGAACATTTTCGAAATGTCTTATTTAAAAAAAGATAACTGGCAATCTCTGTTTCTATGAAAAATTTAAGATCAGTCTAATTTGGCTGTAACACTCTTTTCGAAAATGTTCTTAAGTATCTTTTTAGACCTTTGTAGGTATCTGCTTATGCGTATGACGTTTCATTAAAATCGGTTCATTCATTTCGAAAAACAAGGGCTTGAAAGTTTGTATAAAATGCCGTACGGCGTACAAGAAGTAATCACTAATTAACATTGTTCAGGAGTCTTGAGGTCCCATAAACAGCGAAGAAGATAATAGTTTTGTTATTACGGAAAATGATCATATCAACGTGCCTACCTACTCGAATATTTTCATCAAATATTGAGAAATGCCTGTTAAGTACTTACTTGCCTCGCCTTTGGAAGCTCATAAACGCGATGGGGGGTCGTTATAGTGCTATCATAATCAGCTATAAATAACATCTTTCCGATGATACGTCATAAAATATAAATAGTTTTTCCTATGAGCTGTAGGGTTTATAGCTGCGATATATTGAAAAATCTGCGTGGTTTTGAAAAAAATGTTGATATCGAGTTTTTATTCAATCGACGAATTTCTGAACCAAAAATCATGTCAGTGTAGGACTGACATGATTTTTTGTTCAGAAATTCGTCGATTCGCGATGTCCAAATTATTTTTTTTAACATTATTTCATTAAAAACAATGCAATGCTATGCTACACATGCTATGCTGTAGCGCCGTCGACGCCAGAGTGTACAAAATGGCGTCGACGGCGCTATTCGCGGCGAGCTCGCTGCCCGCCCGCAGCGTCTTCGCGGCGAGTTCGCCCGCGCTCGATGCGAACTCGCGGTGAGCTCGCTGCGCACTCGCCTCGTTTTGAAGTCGCTTGCAAATGGCCAGTGTGTTAGGCCCTTAGTTTGAAAGTAATGTTATCAAAAATGCATGTCTAGCATTCGTTGTGCCTACTTAAGAGCGTCTTCTTTTGAGGAAAGAACCACATAGACTAAGTGGACCTGTCTAGTCCTGTCTAGTCAGTGCACGCATTTGTCATAGTAATCGTGCAGCTCAACTCGAAACTTAAGGAGCTCAAGTGACTGTGAGTTAAACCAAATTTTGGAAGCTGAATGAAGTTACCTCTTAAAGCTTATAGAACTGAGATGAGAGTGGTTGTACATTGCCTTCTTCCCCATTCTCGTCTACTAGTTATCCAAGTTAACTTATTGTATACATTATGTGATTCGGTTTTTTATATTTATAACCACACCAAACAGAAGGCCAGTCAATTAGTATAGTTTGCGTCTCGATTTCGTTTAGACTGTAAACATTGTTTTACGTGACTTCTGAGAGGAATTTTATAACAAAACCAAGCACATGAGTTTTTGTGTAGTTTTTTTTTTTAATCCTTTGAATAAAAGCAAAATCGCGCGCGACACAAAGGCACCGCTCGTTGCGCGACTTGCGGTGCCTTTGTTTCGCGCGCGATTTTATCGCGTGTCGCGCCTGTTTGAAGAAGCCTTAAGACTGTCTGTACCTACGAGCTAAAAGGCAGATGGTTAAGCAGCATTTCTCATTTCTGCAGATAACATCAAAACGTGAAGGTTACGTAAAGGACATTGGAATTGAATTGTTTTTAAGCAAACAGTTGCTTTTCTCAAAAAGGAAATGTCGAAAAAACTTTAGAACCTAACGAGGTCACCATTCACGACCGCGTTTTTTGTAGGCACCCCAACGTATGAATAAGTGAACAGTCGATGGTATTGAGAAAAAATTTTGTGCAAAGTACTTAGGTATCGAATCCCTATGTTTATTGAAACTGTAACTTCCTTTCAGGCGGCCCCTACACCAAAGTAGGTCTAGCTATAACGTTCTACATTACTTAATAAGAAAATTAACTTATCTTACCTACAAATCTCTAAATCCCACGCTGCAACAAAAACAGTAAGAACACACTAACCCGGGGTCAAACCACGTGGTACTTACACTCCAAATCGAATTGCGTCTTCACAAAACCACAAATTAACCACTTCTTGCCTACGTGTACACAAAGGGCCGCCACACACTGGCCTGAAATCTCGCTGAATGCGAAGTGGCTTTGAGTAACAAAAACGTTGAAACACGGACGAGTGTGTTAGTGGATGAGTGCACTTGTTCCCTCGCCTTCCGACATATAAAGGCGTATAATGACTGAAGTGTATCTTCAGAGCTGGAGTTGTTCAACTGTTGCTGTCTTTTTTCACTGAAAAAAAGACTTGGAGTTAAATTGAAGCGGCGTATTATTTCAAAGTTTTTTGAGTAAATACGTCCTTCACATACATATTGTATGTAGATGTGATTTTTTTTTATTTTGTGTTTCTTATTTTTAATATAGTTTTTCGATGTTTATGTTTAATGTTTAAGGTCAACTTTATTTTATTTGATTTTTGATGTTATTTTTAAACTCTTATCATTTCACGTTACTTTAAACTTGTTTCTTTTGTTTTCCCTACTTAGTTTATTCAACAAATCATTAGGTACACTAAATAACTTTAAAATAAAAATATACTATCCTAACCTAACTAAAACCAAACTAAAATATGGCGTCGAAATATTCCTCCGCATCTGCATTCTCACGTTGTATGGCAATACTTAGCTTCTGGCTAAGGTAAAAGCCATTAAAAAGTTAAGCTTTCATGGGGATCATGTCGCCTCGCGTCGAAATTAAGATAGTGTCGGCTTGTATTTTTTCCATGGGGCTTTTAATAAGGCCCCCACGTGTAGGAAATAATCATTAAGTAACGTCTTACACAAATCAGTTCAAATGAAGCATACCTACCTAAATAGGTACGGTAGATGATAACGACAAAAGTATAACAAAAATCGAATAAAAAAAACAAGCTTTGAAAAACAACTTGAGTTCTTCACCTTTGATTAAAATAACAACAAAAAGTTATGTGTTGTTAAATAACACACCTTTTTGACACAGGAGAAAAACAGGTAATCTAATCACCTCTTCGGGATAAGGGAAAAATAATTTATAATAGGCGTTCCCTGCAGGAAAATGGGCAAAAGATGCTGTGCGAACGAAGTTTAATAACAGAGAATAAGTTAACAGACCGGGTGACATTGATTGATCTTCTTGCTGAAAGTATTAGTCGTTTACATAATTGATTGTAACTGGCTATTGGACGTCATTAGTGACGCGTTTTTTTCCTTATCTTCGTCGTTTTAAGCTGCCGCTGAAATTTTTTTTTTTCAACTTAAGGCAAAATTAATTAGCCTGCTTCGATGTCTTTTGTCATGGCGTCGTTAAAACTAATAATAAAAGCGTGATAGCACTTCAAAGTGAATTTGAAATAGTAGGTATTTCAAAATCACTTTGAAGTGCGATCATGCTTTTCAAAGCAAGTTTGTCCCAAGTGACTGCCCTCCAAATCCGAAAAGTAGCAGCTAATTTGTTCAATCTGAAACAAAATTTAATTAAGTGTAAATATCATAGCAAATTGAATATTCGGTAAGCACCTACAGCCCGTTTCAAACTTTATGGCGGCTCTGAAGTGCGCTACTCGCTGCACAGTACGTTACCTACCAGTACATCACCAGTAGGTACCTCACCAGTACGTCACCAGTACCTCACCCCTCACCCCCGCTGACAGGTGAATTTGTTACTGCGCAGCGATGCGCCTCATGTTCCGCCATGCATAAAGTTCGAATCGGGCTGTACGTACCTACATACCTACATTTATTTTTCCATTTATTTCAGGCATGAAGGCCCATATAAAACACATACAATACAATATTAATAACTTAAAAATACTATAAATACATACAACATTATAATTAAGTACACAAAAAAAAAATTATAACCTATTTGGTGCTTAAATGCAACCTTTATGAATACTTTGAAAAGTAGATGACAGAACTACGAGACCAACATTGATTTAAAAAAAGAATAAGAGAAAAACAGTAGGCTGTAGGCAACAAGCCAAAAGACAAGAAGAAAATTTTAAAAACGTAGAACCGACCCATCTGCTAGGAACAGCTATTGAAGTAGGTAATATGACAAACTGTGGTTTCTTACTCGTACGGTACTGAGAGCTCGTAAATCTCTCACCGTGAAAACTTAGGTGAAGTGAGCGTGGAGTCTTGGGCGGAGCACCGCCGTGTCCTCGTAGAGGCGATCGGCAGCGGCGGCGACCTCTCGCGCCCGGCCCTGGTGCAAGCCATGGTCCGGGGCGAGATGGAGTGGGAGGCAGTCACCTCCTTCTGCGAAGCAGTCATGCTAGCGAAGGAGGTGGCGGGACGGCTCAGGGAGAGAGCCTCCCGGCCCAGCCGCCGCGGGAGACGCTCCGGGCGTCGGGAGCCGCGTGACGACTCCCGGCCACCGTAGGCGCGGGCCTGCGGGGGGAGAGTAATGGGTAGCTCACCGTCCGATCAGGACCAGGCCCGTGCCGGACGGCGCGTACGTGATCCACGCGCGCCTCAAAGAGATGTCAGCATCGAGGAGGGGGCTCCATAGGGCCGAAGCCTGCCGGCTGCCGGGTCAGCGGGATTGTCCGAAAGGGTTACCGCTGGCCCGGAACATAAAGGGCTAAGGAAGGAACACGGGTGGGTTTTAGTCAGTGAGAGTCTGACACTCCCTTCCGCTCCACCCAGAGCGGGAGGAGTCATTTGATGATTTCGCATCCGAAAAAAAAAAAGTGAGCTGTCAATTCCTAGCAAAAACAAACTCATTTCGCCTAAGTTTTCACGGTGAGATTTTTACAGAATCGACCGGCTGTAACATTTTATTTAAACTTAGCAGACATTTTCATGAATAAACAGGGTCAAAAAAGACCCGTCAGTTAGCCGTTATCTACGCATTCTGTACATCAAACTAAGTTACTTACATTGAGCAAAAATTATTGCTGGGAAACAAGTTTTATTTTTGGTGTGAAAAGTCGCAATTTACAGCAGCGTGCAATAAACATTGTGCTTATGGGTGCAGGCAACGGTACAGCAATTGTGGGGCTATTTACAGTTAAGTTATAACATTTACAAGTAACTTGATTCGTGAAAAAAAGTAAAAAAGACGTTGGAACTTTGATCTTCAATATCTCCGTAACCAAAAGGTTCCTAGGTATGGTCCAGTACAACAAAAATATCCGCGCTGCAAAGGCTCTTGGCTTCTTTAAGTGTATTTTTACACCCGTTATAGATTTACGAAAGTATTACGTAAAGTTGTTCTTTGAGTATTATCTTAAACAGCCTGATAAAGTTGTAGCTGCATGCTGTATAAATCAGTTTTGCTCATACAGCGTGCGTAGGCGCGTCGTAGCGCAAACCGTCGTATTGGTTGGTAACTTATCAAATCTAGATCTTCTGTATTTGTGTCGTGAGTACGGGTTATAAAAATAAAAGAGGAAACAGAAAATAGTAAAGTTATGGTTATAACATAAAAATGTAACAACACCTTCATACAACCTTTTCACAGTCGGTAATTCTGACAAGCCGTTAAAATCTTCGTTCGTATGTAGGATTAGAATTAAAAAGATCATTAAATGCGGCCATAGTGTGAAGTACTGGAGACATAGCACGCGCAACGGTTCGACATGAGGACACATCATACATCCTGCTTTCTGTCGCGGCAGTATTTATCTGGGACAAAGAAGCGAGTCAGCACAGCATGCTGATCAGGCGGGTCAATAGTGCCACTGAGCCTCTTACAGGCTTCTTTCCAATTTTCATAGATGAAGTGCAAACACTCCGAGTAAAATGGCTGTGTGGCTTCCGGACAGAAATTATAAGGGTTCCATTTTACGGAACCCTAAAAAGGGAATACTTACTACCTGTTTTACTATCGAACGCATGCCCATACCTTAAGTTGCGTCAAAATATTTATTTGTTTTCTTAGTGTGTCAACCAACATACAAATAAAATAAGACGCTTAGTACTTACTAACTTTCAATTTTCTTCATCTGATTGATATGAATGTCTACGTTTACAGTTCCGAAAGGAAATTGCCAACTCAGCGGTTGATAAGTGAAAATGTTTTATCACCCGTAAGTTAGAACTTGCCTGCAGAGTTTTCTCGAAAATGAAATGTTTACTTACTTCGAAACAAGGTGTTGAATACCTTACAGCGGCAGCGTCTGGTTTCAGTTGTTTCTACGTGAGTGATTTCATTTTACAGTCCATTAGATCGGTTCACTCGGTTGAGCTCTTCTGGTTGTTAGCAAATGAGGTAAATAAATTGGTCGCTTCCTTGCATATGATATCTACTTCAATTTTAAGTGTGTCATGTGGAGAGTTCCTTTTCTTGGTGTGGTTATAACATAATACATCGATCCGTTTTGTACTTCCTTGCCTACGTTTGGTGTATCTTTGGCGCTCACCTCCGCTATCAACATCTGTGATTTCACTCCCTATTAGCCTGAACTATTGTGCAGAGAAGATTCAATCTCTTTCATTGGGTTTTATACATACACCGCAAACATTTGGTGGTTGTCATTCCCTTCTGCTTTATTTTGTATCGAATTTGAAGTGCCAGTAAACAATGTGAATAATGATGATACCTATGTTTTAGTTTCAAAATGAATAGTATGTACGGTTACCAAAGGAGGTAAGTGATCAGGGTCGTCGGATATCGTTGAAGTTTATTAAGAAACCGATTGATGTTTTCGAATAAAATTAAGTAATAGGAAACAAACAGTTTATTTATCAAATAAATTTCATTCGAAAATCAGAATCATCGGTTTCTTACTAAACTTCAACTATATTCGACGACCCTGGTTACTTATTTCTTTTGGTGACTGTACATAATTATGTAAAAGAAATTTCTTGTAAGACAATGATCAAAGGTCACCCTGATGTCATTATTCGGAAAACTTTTTGCGAATATTAGTGATTTGATTTACAATTTTAGGTAATACATAAATCATTTTTATGAATCCCTTCAAGCCACTTGCAAGACTATGAAGACTTTCCAAATAACAAACAAATTTGATTAAATTACAATCCCGTAAAAAAAAAAACCAAAATAAGTCGTTTCGTGTTCGGCCTCTTAAGAATGCAGAACTTGTGGTATGACAAGTTCCTGCTCAATTTGAGCAATTGATTTCCAATAAGTGATGAACTAATTTTTTTTTTTTTTTTTTAACTTTGCCCCACACTAGGAATTTCTCCTGTGTTGTGGGTGCGTTTACAAACATTTAAATTCACGTACACAAACAGCCAGACCCGGAACAACTACTTGTAGGTCATACAAATATTTGTTCCGTGCGGGAATCGAACCCGCGACACGCAACACTACCTAGTCGTACGCATTACTATAGAACATCGTTCTCTATAAGTAAATACGCATCATTGTTGAGGATGGGGGATGAGGATAAGGATAAGAAGGAATACGCCTTTGATTTAACAATATTATTAAACTAACGACATGTAAAACGGTCCTAAATTTGGGTTCCCTGAATCGAAGCAACGAGGATCTGGTTAGCCCTGTTGTATAAATGCGACAAAAAATGCCGAAGTATTTTACAATATTCAGCTGACATTAGGCCACGATTCGGGCTCTACGAAGTGCGTTTTGGCTCATAGCATAAGCATAGCAGCATTTAACGTTCCCACTGCTGGGACACAGGCCTCCTCTCTGTGAGAGGGAATTGGCCGTAATTCACCACGTGGGCCCAGTGCGGGTTGGTAGATGTCACAATGTTGGCTTCGGCCCCTCGTGCAACTTCCAAAGGTCCGGGGCCCTACGGTCCAATAATGGAAGTAAAGGCCCGAATGCGAAAATACTTCATAAACCTGCGATTTATGAAGTATTTTGATTTTAGGAAAAATAAAATTACAAGGTTAACAATACAAATAAAAATAAAAATGAGATTAGGTATAATGCAAAGTATAAGTTCTAAAATAATGTCTCATTGTGTATTAAAACGCTTAATTGAAAGCATACGATGTTGAGTGACGAATGAATCCTCCACTTCGAGTAAGCACTACTGGCAAATTAATTGGAGTTGCATTGATTGCGTGATTGTAAAAACACATAGATTTCAATTTGCGGAAGTGATGAATGGTTCTTAAGATAGTCACTTCAATTTAGTAGTCGATATCAATCAGTATTAATGGTTTCGCGAGCAGCGAGGAGTCGACGTTTTCAGAATGAGCTCGACTGATTTGAGAGTTTTTATGTTGGCACGAATCGTACCTACGAGATAACTCTTGTCACTCTTGAAATCATCAAGGCATTTATCAATTGTCCTGATTTTTTTATAACTAAGACAAGACGAACATGGACATCATACTAAAAAAAAACTTTCCTTTAACCAAATTCACAGGCCAATTTACATAAACTCCCTTAATGACCAGACATAGATTATTAGATGTGAAAGAATGTGACAACCGAATCAACCATGTGTAAATGTGATAAAAAAAGGGTAAAAATGGGTCCCTAATACTAACACTCCACTGTCCGTCTGTCTGTCTGTCTGTCATCAGGCTGTATCTCACGATCCGTGATAGCTAGACAGTTGAAATTTTCACAGATGATGTATTTCCGTTGCCGCTATAACAACAAATACTAAAAACAGAATAAAATAAATATTTAAGGGGGCCTCCCATACAACAAACGTGTCTTTTTGCCTTTTTGCCTTGTGGTACGCTTCGTGTGCGAGTCCGACTCGCACTTGGCCAGTCTTTTTACAACACATCTACAACAGTAAGTCAATGCATTTAATGTTCCACAAAAATTCTACCAATTTGGGAGGTCAGTGGCCTCATATCAAAACCCAGTAAGAGCTTATCTATCTATCTAACTAGCCTGTACTGTGCCACTGCAGGGCAAAGGCCTCCATGTGTGAAAAAATTGAATTGTGTGGAAAAAGGAGAGGGAGTAAGCGCCCAAAGCAAAAAAAAAAAGTTGTCTCTTACCTACTGGGCCGAAACCCAGTAAGGTATAGGGCAGCAAACGTGTAAAGAACCTATTCCCATGATCAGTTGGGCAATCAATCTTCTGGGATTGAAACTGCGGCCATTAGCCACTGTCGTATGAACAAATGGCCAGATCGGCAATTCGGCACGCAGAGTGCGTCTATTACGAAGGAGCGATCAATCAGTGATACGTGCTAAGCCTTCGTTGAGTATTTCATGCAAAGAATTTGTTTTTGCTGAAACTAGGTTTTTTATGTTTGCATATAAATATACATTACTACCTGCGCCACGCGGTTTCACCCGCGTAAATGTCGATCCCGTGGGAATATCGGGATAAAAAGTAGCCTATATGTTAATCCAGGGTGTCAGCTACCTCCATAAAATTTTTTATCAACATTGGACCCGCAGCTGTTTGAAGCGTGTTGAGGTAACAAACATATAAACACACACCCCCACACACACACACTCACAAACTTTCGCCTTTATAATATGAGTGTGATTCTTACAGCAAATAAATGCAAATGGTACCTACAACCAGTTGAACCAGTACCTATTTAGCTGGTTATTGTTGCGGTTTTATGTAAAAATGGAGGCACGGTTTTAAAAGTAAACATTGGCTGAAACGAAGTTAACATTGGCACACTATGCTATTTTCACTAATAAAATGGCGTCGTGTCTGCATAGCGTATGGGGTGACCTTGGACAACCTTGGATGTTTGGCAAGCCGCACTAGTCGTTGCCGGGGCGCTGAGTCATACTTTTTATGGTATGTTTCTTTTTATGGTAGGTATCAGATTCTCTGGAAAGTTTTCTGAGCCTGGTTTCTGAGGTCCTAAGATACACTCTTCCTTTCTGTCACATATATTTTAGGTATATGGATTCTTTTATATTTTATTAATGTAAGAACGTTGTAGGCCTTGTAGACTGTAGGTTTGTAGACCATTTTCTATTTTGTTTTGGACCACCCATACTTAACGCTGTAATTTGTAAAAGCTAAATATTTTTAATAGAGTAACCGTGGAATTTCTTGCCGGCTCACACGGCGGACAAAATTTTTGTAGTAGTCAATCGTCACGAAAAGAAGAAGATTATCATAAGTAAAATAAACCATTTTTACAGTCATTAGAAATGAATAAAGATAAAATATTTTGTCCCGATAGTTTTCAAAAGAAAACGTCTAAGAATCGTGCCGGCGCCGGAGGGACGAGTCTTCTTGGCGCCAACCCTCTCACCATAAGAACACTACTATTACGTTCATCCCTAACAAAAGAGGCTGATTTTATTAAGGACTAACGAGCTACCCCTGCTATGTGTGCTATGTACAGTCAGTAATAGCAATTAGCTGATCCACCTTTGCATAAATGGTTGAGATTTTTTAGAATACGAATCCATAGAATTTTATAATTCTTTTATATTTTATAAATAAATACATATTTATAAGAATTATAAAATTAATATATAATAATATACATATATTTAAGATATATACATATCTTTACAGGGTCCCATTAAAATAGATGGACATATTTTAAACACAACGCTCAGTTCGTCTAACCAAAGATATCTAAGCAAAAAAAAACAATGATTAAAGTGATTTTATTTTGATCTAAAATAATAAATTGTGTAAGAATAAATAATTAGTGTATTTTCGTTAGCTGATTTTAATGGGACCTTATTTAAGAATTATAAAATTCTAGTATAAAAGAATTATAAAAATAGTAGTGATAGTAGTGTATTGCGGAATCAGTGGCATTCTTTAGGTCATCCGAAGTGAAGGTAACCGGGCACTTAGGACACTTCAGCAAGTGGGGGGGCATGGTCTGATCAGAAGCAGCGCACTCGCACTGGGTGATGAATGGGTCAGTAATCCCCCCACTTCGATAAATTGTGTTTGCGGTGGCCTACTTGGGTATGCAATCGATTTAAAGCCTTCCAGATAGGCCAAAATCTTTATTAAGGCAAGCTTTTAATTAACTAAATATTACTTGTATGAGACTTAAGTAAAAAACCACTCGAACAATCCATCGTAGCAATGCTGCCAAGCCTTTTGAGCACTTTTCCCATTGACAGGGATTCGGACTAAATTATTTGATGCCCAAAGAGCCTACCCTTTTTTATATACTTGTTCGTAATCCATATATATATAAATACTAGCAGCGCCCCGTGGTTTCACCAGCATAAGTGTCGATCCCGTGGGAATATCAGGATAAAAAGAATCCTATGTATTATTCCGATGAAGCCAATTTTCATCCAAATCTGTCAGTCAGTTTACGCGTGATTTAGTAACAAATATCCAAACATCTTCACAAACTTTCACATTTATAATATTAGTAGGATTAAGTATGAATTTGGATAGGATTTATACTGGATGTACCAGCTGCTTCGCTGATGTGACTGTATATTCTATTGGCATTATAAGTTGATGGGAACCTGAAGTCATAGTATATTCGTAATACTGCAACATCTTTTAAATAAAACTTGTTAGTTTAGTATATGAACAAAAGAAAATAGTTCTAATTTCTCCTGGGTCCCGAGAGTTAAAATCGTTCATATAAATAAAACATAATTGTCACGTTAGTGTCGCGTTAGTTAATACACTATGGCAAGATCCACAAATCACATAAGTACTGTAGGTACCATTCATTGTGCCCCCAGCCACATCTTAAACATGAAGTGGTGCGATGAGTGGATGGCGGGATGAACTGGACACGCCAAAACTGGAGGGAGGAGGCGGGAGCTCGCGACCGATGGAAGGAGTGGACTTTGCAGGTTAACAAAAAAGTAAAAAAATAATACTAAATAATCCCGGTCTAATTTCTTAGTTTGTATGAGTCAGACAATCGAATGAGCTAGCCCCTCGGTTTTTTATTATCATCGTTATAAGTTGACCGTATTATGGCTCGTAATTTCGGTCATTACGACGGAGTCGTCGGCTGTCTGCACGCAAATGAAAATGGCGGCTTGTAAAATCCACGAGGCATGAAGACTTGTTCAGATCGTAACACTAATGAATTAACTTAGTTACTTTGTTTTTGTAGATAAAAGGAAAGAGAGAAATATTTCATACGCTTCTTCGTAAAAAAAATAATATCCTATTTCGGCTTGCCGGAATCATGAAGTAACGTCGAAATCACGGGATTGACGTCGGGTTTTTTGTTTTCCTTAATTATAATTTCAACTGTCAAACTCAAAGCATTTATTTCAATTAAACCATTTACAGGCATTTTTGAATTGTGAAGGAGTCGGTCAGTCAGAAACATGATGCATTGGCCCATTCCAAAGCGCAGTAGTTGCTTTTGTAGACAGGATATTTGTCACAGTTGTAATGGCAACCACGGAAGAGTTAAATGGCAACCAAGTCATTTGGTTTGAATATGTTTTTATTTATACCTACTTTCAATAGTCTTTTCTCTTTTTTTTTTCTTACGCTTGTTTTCTCCCAAATTGGTATTTTGTTTTTTTTATTTACATGCGTCATGTTTGCCACAAATAAACGAATTTTCTTTCTTTTCTTCTTATATTTTGTAGATGTGAGAACGTTGTAGGCCTTGTAGACTGTAGATTTGGAGACCGTTGTCTATTTTGTTATGTTGATCAACCTACACTGTCCTCTCATACCTGATAACATTCTAATTTTAAAACATAGTAAAAGCCAATTATTTTTAAAAGAGCTACCGTTGAGTTTCTTACCGGCTCTTCGCCATAGGAAACGACTAATTGGAACCTAGCTTTCACCTTAGGTTTGAAAATGCATTGGTGATATTATGTTTACAAAATAACTCTAACTTAAAGTTACTATGGGATGGGAGGTAGCATGGAATAATACATTCTTGTAATTATAATTTTACTGTATTTTAATTAAATAAATCAATAACTTCGTTGGTGGATGTATGTATAGGTACCTACAAAGCTAAGCACAGCAGGCAGTCACTACACCAGCGGAGTAATTGCGCAACATTAGTGCATTAGGAATGACTTTCATTTTGACAGTTAAACAACATTCATTGCGTTATTTATGTTGTTGAGCAGACAAATTTTACGAACGTATGAAGCAATGGATTAGCAATATCCTTCCAAATGATTCAGGGTGTCATTGATAGTGCGTTTCGCAATTAGGGTGCAGTATGAAACTTTGGTTTGACCATAGTTACATTGCTCGTAGCAGTCTGAATTATTAATAAGGGAGAAAATGTTCTTAGAAAAAAATAAGCTAAGTAATCAAGTTTGAACCTCCAAGAGTGCTAAGATCAGTGCCATGTGAGACGACACCGCGCATCGCCATTAGTGCCGGCCGTCGACCGGACCGTTTTCATCTGAATTCATTATCCGTTGTATAATGGGCACACTTTTTGCCTAATTGTTTTAATTGCATTGTGGTAAGCTCCTCTGCTGTGGAGAAAGGTTACGGTGGGCAAGAACCTACTTTGAAGTATTTTTGTACCAAACATTTGTCTCTTAAACTAAAATTGCTCGTTAAAATGGAAAATATTTGATTGCTCCTCTAAAAACTTACTGACCTTCTATGATGTCCGTTTGTTAACTTTCTGTCCCTTTCTCAAAATTGGTTGCAGTAACTAAGCTAGGGTACCCCGACCAAATAGGGTGGGTAGTCTAGAACTGTAAACAACCGCGAGCGAGCCGAGCGAACAAAGAAGCCAGCTGAACGATTGAAGAAGCGAGCGATGCCGCGGCAGTGACCGGCGCCGGCGAGTGATACATCCAAGTTGATCGCAGTTAATTTGGCTATTTATACTTGATGCTCAAAGTACTTTTATTAACCAACGAAAAAACGGAGGAGGGTCTCAAGTTGACGACGACGTCGACGTCGATAAATTTTTATTTATTGTAGTAGAGTTATAGCGGTGTAAGAACTCCTCCGTCCGAACAGACCTCTGTTGCGGACTATCACAAACGTGGTAGCCTGACAGTATGACACTTATGATTTGAGCTTTGTCAAGAGGCCCCGAGCGACGTGGGGACGTTACGTTGTGAAATGTGTGGCAAAAATATAAAAGTTTAACCCTCAATGGAAGCCTTTTCAATAACCTGACCCTCCCCCACCCCATCAATATTTATTTTAAATCCAAATGGGAATCATGGAATAGGTACAATTAAAAACATCCCCATTAAAATAAGCCTACACGAGTGAGGGTGCTAAAATGTCCGACGACCCCTGAGCAGCTACTGCAAACCTAATATTTGCTGATTGGCTATTTTTTTACTTGCAAGTTCTTGTAGGTCGTGGGTTCGAAGGCAGGCAGGTCATTTTGCGTAACTTATTTCATCACCAATGCTCTCAAAACGGTGAAGGAAAACATCGTGACGATTTTTTTGTTTAAGGCCGGTTCTGCATATCCTAGAACCAAAAATTCGACGACATGTGACTTAAACCAACCCGCACTGGGCGCACGTTGGGTATTACGGCCCACTCCCTCTCACAGAGAGGAGGCAAGTTTCCCAGCAGTAGGAACCATAAGGCTGATTATTCTATGAGGAAAATAAGATGATATAACTCTAACGACCCAAGTGTGTGTATGTGTTATTTTATGCTTATAAGGATGTCGGTTAGGAAGCCAATTATCATCTACACGTGTAGATATTCGAGTTACGTTCAGGAGTAATGATTCAATTATTCATAAGCTCTTAAACGTGAATGTATGTCATATTGATAAGGTATCGCGTTTACTAGATGAGGTTGGCACGGGAACGTGGGGATTGGCACATGAAAAGAGAGGCCTGGGGCTCAGCAGTAGGTTATGTCGGGCTGTGGATGATGATGATCGCGTTTCCGTTGTACCTGCCAGACCTTGCCAAACCTTTACAAATGAGGAGATCTCAGGAGAACCAAGGTAACCGACATTGCCCGTTGAATTGTCAAACTTAAGTGGCAGTGGGCAGGGCACATTGCTCGCAGAACAGATGGTCGATGGGGCTGGAAGATTCTGGAGTGCCGACCGCGTATCGGAAGACGTAGCGTTGGAAGACCTCCCACAAGGTGGACCGGCGACCTTGTGAAGGCCGCAGGAGCCCGTTGGATGCGAGAAGCACAAACCCGGTCGAAGTGGAGGTGCTTGGGGAGGCCTATGTCCATAATTATGAAGAGATGGGTGCTGGTAATTTAAGACTAACACAAAAACAAGACTCAAATATTTAGACCTCTACGAAAAACGACAACGTGACAATAATAACGTCACAATATATGCATACGAAGAATAGTAATATTAACACTTAACACCTCAGTGAGAGCTGCATGGCGCAAAATTTGGAGCTGCTCTCTGCTCATCTGTTATCGAGAGCCGTGTAGAGTTAATTAACACCGTGGAGCCATGAAACTAATGAGTCGGTATTATTTCACTTGAACGAGTGTGTTTTGTTTTTATTTAATTTGCGTCTTTCTAGCCTTCATCATCTGCCTGTCTTTTCCCAACTATGTCGACGTCAGCTTCCAGTTTACCGGATCCAGCTGAATACCCGTACTTTAAATGGAGCGATAGCCACTCTGATCTTCACAACCCGTTTATTGGGTAATACGATACCCCTTGGTAATACTGGTTGACTGCCTCGTATAGGGTCGTAGCATTATGCTGAGCGATGGCCGTTTTGTGTGGATGTGACGCATATTTTCCCTCAACTTGTTCTTATTTGTGCTCTTTCTCTGCGACATGTTTATCGCAAATAGGTAATAGTAGATTATGCACCGAGGGGCTAAAGTTGTGTCTTATGTCACGGGCGTCATATTGAATCTCGAGCGCAATGAAGGATTCGGGATTTAACTCACGAGCGAAGCGAGGGAGTTAATACAAGAATCCTGAATGCAGCGAGGGATTCAAGCTAGCCCAAGGCAAAGACACCTTTAGCCCAGAGGAGGATACTCTACTTTTTACACCTACTGTGAGAAAATAATAGCCATAGTACGAAAAACAAAATAGAACTGGTTCCGAAATGGACTTGACGCCTTTCGTACTTTTCCATTTTTGGAAATTGTCGTAGGCTTTTATATAAGTTTCCTTTGACTTTTCCGGCAGTAAATCATAGGAAATATTATTAGCTTCGGTTGTAATGAATTCAGGAGTACAATCACTTTCATGACTCGACATTTTATAATACTTTGTTGATAAATTTAAAGTTTAAATGCCAAAAGTTCGCGCCTTTATTGCGTCTACCAATAAGTAGCCAAGACACGACCAATTCGATTTTCAAAAAAAAAAGTATCTTCTACAGTTTTGTCGTGTGTGTCTATTGATATCACTCTCATGGAAGTGGCGTTTGTGTAAACTAAGCTTTATACAGGGCTGGTAGAATGGTTTTGGATGATTGGCTGTATGCATTTTGAATTTAGAAGGTCATTGGAGACGCTCGTGAAAATAGAGTATTTTTGATAAAATATGATAAAATGACTGTAGTTTATATAGGTTTTATTATTTATTTATTTATTCACAAAATCCACAGCAATCTTTGCGCAGTTTACTTAAAATAAATTAACTAATGTTACAGCCAATTACTATTACGGTATTACGGCGCGGTACGGTATTTGTTATTATTAATGCCAGTTTTAATGTTATTCCATTCCTTTTTAAAAATGGTTCGTAGTTATCTAATTATTCTTACAATATTATGTCTTCGAAAAGATGGCAACCACAGATATAGATAGACCTAGATAACGCAAGTATCACGAACTGTATGAAAACCAAGCGTGCCATTTTTTGACTACCTACTATGACGTCAAAAGCTCGCGCTCTCGCTCACGCTTACCTAGCCAGCAGTATACAGGACTGAGCGCGAAAGTGGCGGCTTACGATTCTTTATCGTAAGCTGGTGCGATTTTAGGCACGCGAAGTAGTTGCTCTTGCGTTATCTAGGTGTATCTATATCTATGATGGCAACGATATGAAGAAGCAGTCGTTATGATTTTGTAGGAAATCGAGAATATCATCCACGCGTAGTAAGGGTATCGAGAATAGCTTTCCTCTTTCTGGCACCAAAGGGTGTTTGTTAGTACTATACTGCCAATTTAGCTGAGCATGTGAGATTCCAAATTCAAATCACATTATTGACCAGCGGGTCATAATGAAATCCAGTACAACATTATTGACCGGCTGTGCCCCCAGCCACTAATGACTCACTTTAGGTTAAGGTTGCTTGACATATAATTTGACATTTTCGAGCAGGTGGTGTGAAAATCTATTTTCTGTCTTCTTCATTCTTTCTTAAGACGTATGTCTATTCTTATCCCTTGGTAAGACGATGTCAGACTTTCTAGATACCCTATGCAGTGTTTAGATGATCTTTATTGAGAAAGCATTTAGACTTTCACAACAATTTTACATCAAAATTAAATCCGTCTTATTACAGAACAATGTTAAACTTTAGCCAAAGCTTTAAACCATCGAGCCAATAATAATAATATTTTGACAGCTGAGATTCGGGTTTTACGACAGTTTTTGTAATTCGAACGTTAACTTTGAACGTAAACGTTAAATAATATAATTCACGTTTAAAAATTAAAAATGGCTCGATGATTTAAACCTGGGTCTATACATAAATCTTGTCTACCGCCCGTTATCTTCCGCCCATTGTGTCACCCCTTGTAAAATATCTATATTTATATCTGTAATTGTATTGTATGGTGTACCTACATAATAAAGAATATTTTATCTATCATGTTTTGTAATATCTCGCTCACACTCTCGCGAAGCGTAAGGTGACGGACGTGTCGTGTTGGTGTCAGAGACCATACCGTTTAACAAAACTAGTGCAACGTTCCCAGTGGAAAGTAAACCCTATATTAATACGCGGTCGGTCTACTATCGTGTGCAGTGATTTGTTTCTCGGTAGTCACCGAAAACTTAAGCAAAATCTGCAATTATGCTTTCCCCTAATAACAAAGCGAACTCCACTCCTGATATGTCGTGTCCTGATGAATCGAAAGGATCTTGTATTACGCTACGAAAAAGAAAGCAGAGACCAGAGTGCGACTGCGTTATTTCTACCTGCAATTTAAATTCATCGGCTGTGGCTCGTGAAATCGCTAACGCGCTTAAGGATTTTCGCTGTGAGTTAGACGACAAGCTATCTCAAATCAATAAGGACATTATAAAGACCATCAAAGCTGAGCTTAATGATCTCAGAACTACATCACTTGAGATCAAACAAGACATTAATGCATTGCGCACAGAACACTCGTCCTTCAAGGCGCAAATATCCCAATTCGAACATTCACTCCAATTTCACACCAGTGAAGTCGATGATCTGAAGAAGCAAGTCACAGAGATTACCACTCGGACGTCTTCATTTCACAACATCAACGATAAGCTTTTCAGTCTCGAGCAGAAAATTGAATCACTGGAACAACAAGCCCGTCTCAACAACATCGAAATTTGTAACCTGCCTGAGAAACGGGATGAAGACCTGTCTGGGCTCATACAAAGTATCGGTGCTGCCATTAAGTGTTCAATCCCACGCCAGGATATCCTAGCCATTCTCCGTGTACCCCATGCTCGTACTCAGGAAAGTAACCGACCAAAGAATGTTATTGTTAAATTGTCCTCACGAGATCTCCGTAACAACGTATTAAGTGCTTATCGTTTGACGAAAAATGTGTCATCTAACCAAATTGGTATATCAGGTACATCCCATAAAATCTATATTAATGAGCATCTCACTTTATATAACAAAAACTTATTTCGTGAATGTCGTGAGATGGCTAGCAAGTGTAATGTCAAATATGTGTGGATTAAAAATGCCACTATTCTTATTAAAGCAACTGATACATCTAAAACATTTGCTGTACGTTGCCAAAATGATATCAGTAAAATTGCCCAATGTAAACAGAATGAATAGCCTATTATTTTGTTATGCATGTACGTACCTAGGCAGGTTATCATTTTGCAATAAAAAAATGTATGCACAAATTATTACCTGTAATAGATATACCTCATGTTATTTTTACTTAATACCTGTCAATGTCGCAAGAATGTCTCACAAACCATTGTATTTCAAATCTCATTACCATTATTATTATTATAGTACTGCTATAAGACTGCATGTTGAAGAAGTATACTATATTTTTATGTCACACCATTCCGTACTTTGCTCAATCTGTTTGTTGTCAAAACCACACATAAGTCCTGTTACAATTAGTTATAACAATGTTTTTGATTATAATTCATACCATGAGCCGTTTCGATCTGTCTCCACGCTTTCAAATACAACCGTAACCAATATTGCCTACTTTATTCGTTGTTTACTCTTTTATAACCCGACTAGACACAATGCATAAAAACAGTTTATCTTTTTTCTATCAGAACTGCAGAGGAATTCGCACCAAATTACACACTCTTTACACTAATATTCTTTCCTTGTCGTTTGATGTAATTATATTAACTGAGACATGGCTAACACCCAATATAATGGACAGTGAATTTATAGATGACCGCTACTTAGTGTTTAGAGACGATCGGGACCGGGCCGCTTCAAACAAGCGCGAGGGCGGAGGGGTTCTGATAGCCGTTCTGCGCGAGCTCCGGCCGATACGAATGTTGACACGTCCTCTCACTGGCATCGAGCATGTTGTTATAAAATTGCCTGCATCGCGCTCCGATATACACCATATAATTAGCGCTGCCTACATACCTCCTCGCACGCAGGATGACACATACTTGTCTCATTTACGAGTATTAGAAAATATTCTCACTGATCCATGCACTGAATCATTTTACCTAGCGGGTGATTATAATCTACCCGATATTGAATGGCCTGTCTCCGGTGATTATTTGTCTACTCGGCCGCAAAACAACGTTACCCGGGGTTTATTTGATTTGATTTCTATCACGAATGCTTCACAATTTAACCATATTAAGAACAACTTGGGTCGTGTCTTGGACCTACTCATTAGTAATACAGAATGTCAAATACAGGCTGACATCACACTGCTCCCGCCTGATAGTCACCATCCCCCATTCTCTGTTTTGACTTTACTTGAAACAAATTATACACCAATGAGGCGCCAGTCCACTAAAAAATATAATTATTATAAAGCTAACTATCAAGAAATTAATGTTGAACTAGACAAGACGAACTGGGATGAGCTTTTTTTAAATCTCTCCAGTGAAAAAGCAGTGGATGTTTTTTATGAGTACCTATATGGCATAATACGTGCACACGTCCCACTCAAAAGACCTAAGACATCTAGCTTTCCCGTTTGGTTTAACGCTCCACTTATTAAAATCTTCAAAAACAAAGAGCGAGCATGGATAAGGTGGAAAAAACAGCAAAACCTTTCTGATTATGAAAAGTTCTCTGTTTATCGTAAACAGTTTAAACAACTGTCGGATCAGTGTTACACTAAGTACATGAAGTCGGTCGAGGACAGCATTCCGCTTAATGTCAGGCACTTTTGGTCGTACATCTCCAACCACAGGCGAAGTTCCGGTCTTCCAGCTAACATGTACTACAAAAATATATCAACTAATTGCCCTGGCGAGATAAGTTTACTGTTTTCCACATTCTTTAACTCTGTGTACGAGCCTTCAACCTTCGACCCTAAGAGCTGGGTACCTCCCGATATCCTTGATGAGAAGTCACCATGTATTCCCCATATTTTTCTCAAAAAGTGTGACGTGCTTAAGTCATTGTTGTCCTTGGATCCAAATAAAGGGCCTGGTCCAGATGGTCTCCCACCTACATTCTTTAAGCATACGGCACAGCAAATCTGTATTCCGCTTCATATCCTGTTCAACAAATGTTTAAGTGAAGGGGTATTTCCATGCACATGGAAAAGAGCCTTTGTTACTCCCATCTACAAAAGTGGAGATAAAGCCAATGTTGAAAATTATCGACCTATTTCTATTCTATCCACCTTGTCTAAGCTTTTCGAGAATTTAGTGCACAGTAATTTGTTTCCACTCCTGAGACATCTCATCATTCCCGAACAGCATGGCTTTGTTCAGTCGCGATCTACCTGTACAAACTTAATGATTTTTACACAGTTTTTATTTGAAAATATGGATAAAGGCACGCAGGTTGATGCTGTGTATACTGATTTTCGGAAGGCTTTCGACAAGGTGGACCACAAACTGCTTTTAGACAAAATTGCCTTCAACGGCATTAGAGGGAATCTGCTCAGATGGTTTGTGTCGTACATATTCCACAGAACACAGAAAGTTGTCATCAATGGATACGAGTCTGAATACACGGTTGTGGAATCCGGTGTGCCCCAAGGTTCAGTCTTGGGTCCTTTATTGTTTATCTTGTTCATTAACGACATAAAGTCCTGTATGGTTAACTCTAAATTCCTCATGTATGCCGATGACATTAAAATTTTTAAGTCTTGCACGAGTATGCAGGACTGTTTGCTATTACAAGACGATCTATGCAGACTTACGCAATATTGTCTTGAGAATAAACTTCATCTCAATTTGCCGAAATGTCATTATATTACTTTCACCAAAAATAAAACAAGTATTAAATTTCCTTACACACTAAATGACATAAATCTGAATAAAACTGATTGCACGCGTGATCTTGGAGTACTACTTGATAGTAAATTACATTTTGACATCCATATTGACAACATTATCAATAGAGCCTTTCAGATGTATGGTTTTATAATGCGGTCTTGTAAAGAATTTAAAAATACTTCTACTTTCCTCTTCTTGTATAAAACTTTGGTCCGTTCCCAGTTGGAATACGCGGTGCCCATTTGGAGCCCATTTTACGAAAAATATAAGCACAGACTAGAAATGGTTCAAAAAAATTTCTTCGCACTACGCATTATAAGTGTTACCATACCAAGATTTCCTATGCGGATCTGATGAAACAGTACAACATATTAAGCTTGGAGCACAGGCGTACACTGCTGATGGTTATGATGCTGTTTGGCATATGCAACAATAGGTTTAATTGTATGGAACTTTCAAATAAACTATGTTATGTAGTACCTAGGACTGTTAGTAGGCGGGAAGTGCGAGCAACACGTTTGTTCTACACAGAGATGTGTAGAACAAATGCTGGGGAGAGAGCTCCTCTCCGCCGATTATTAGAAACTTACAACTCACATTTTATAAATTTAGATATTTTCGCTCTTAATCCGAACAAATTTAGAAAAATGGCTATTGGTTTACTTTCTGGTCATCCTTAACGATGGCTGCTTCTTGATGATGTTATGGTGTGATCTGATTGGTAACTGCGGACTAAGTCTGGACGGCGAGCGCTGTCTTGAGTTGGTTTGTTTTTTTTCCTACTGTACCTTTCTATATACGTCCGTTTCCTTATTTCTTTTAAAATCGATATGATTCCGTGGACAATAGTGTGGGTTATGCGTTTGTTTATTATTATACTTAAGCTAACTATTAATATTGTATTGCATAACTGTTTTTTGTCCCAAATAAATAAAATAAAATAAAATAAAATATTCGGGTGGGTCTGACTTTGTGCCTCACACACACCGTGTGAAAAAAACTTCTTTCGCTTTTTAGTGTCTCATTTATATGGACCTGAATGGTTTGCAAAAGTTTAATTTATTTTATTTATCTCACAGAGTTGCTAAAGTTCTGCCTTGGAGTTTGCCAAAGAGCAATGGAACCCAGCATTCTGGGTGTTAAAAGACAGGACATAATACATTTTTGGTTGCTAGCTCTATTCGCTTACTCGTTAATCGCCGGTGGTGCGGTGGTCCAGCTGACCGAAGACTCTGCCTAATAGCCAATATCCAGCGAAGGGTATAATTATAAAGTTCTCGTTTGAGATGGCCAGTACTTACTTGAAACAAGTGACTTACGATGGCTTTTAGCAATTACGCGTAGCTGCCAAGTGAACTTTCTTGAACATGACGAAAGTTGTAAGTAATAATTATATTATACAGTGCGGCCAACGAGCGAAGGCCTTCTGGGACGCCTGTTAGTTTCATACAAATAAGTACGTGTTTTGCGAATTTGATCTTTATTAGCTAGTTACTAGAAATGTCGCACTACTGACACGTGTCCGACCATAGTAAGGTTTATGCTAAGACTCTGTAAGCAGACGAATTCAGGTTTGTCTAGGTAAATACCCGATGCATTGATTATCAAGTCTGCAGTATTTTGCATAATCAGCCTATAACATTCCCACTGCTGGGACACAGGCCTCCTCTCTGTGAGAGGGAATGGAACGTAATCCACCACGCGGGCCCAGTGCGGATTGGTAGACGTCACATGTCTTCGAATTTTTGGTCCTAAGACATGCGCATTTCCTTGCGATGTTTTCCTTCATCTGTTGAGAGCAATGGTGATGAAATAAATTACGCAAAGTAAACCGCCTGTCTGGGCTCGAACGCACGACTTACAACTCGTGAGCCGAGGCCGCTGCCACTGGGCCACCTCTGCTTCTGCAGTATGTAATTCTAATGAAAGACAAAATTCCTGTTACAAAATCTCAACAACATAAAAAAAAAATGCTTTCACCAGCTACACAAGTATATTTTATTGGGGTACTTAACTTACTAAATCAAACAACCAATTTATAAATAAGACACAAAAGGTACATATTTCAATAAAACCTAAACCCAACACGACTTATTCCATTTTCGTTGTTTAATGTCAGCATTTGTGAGTATGATCAGTCCGTATGGTTGCGTAATAGTGACCGTTGAGTGCCTTCAAACCGTAATAGAGCATGCTATAGGCGCTCTATTGATTGTAGGCAATAACAGTTATAGGTATAAAATGATACTACATTTCAATGTGCAAAGCCAAGGTGAGGGACTGAAGTAGTTGTTGGTTCTTTTTTTTGTTAAGGTTTTTCCGATTGCTGTGCAAAGGAAAAGTTCAGGGCGAAAGTTCACTTTTTTGTGGGTACCTTATTTTATCCACGTTATGTGTGCCTATAAGAAATAAATTTTTCATTTCTCATGCTCGGAAAGTAGTGTCTAAATACCTCGTGTGGGAATTGATTCCTTTCGACCCTTGCATAACAATCTACTATACTTTACTTATAAGATTAAATAAATGCTTTTAAACCCAAAGGAAACAAAACACATAAAAAGAATTTCAGTAAAACGCCTAGTCGCACCGCAAACCTATGAATCTGGATGTTAATAGAGACACTGCAGAAATCTATATAAAATTACTCTAATTCACTTCCCTCGTGGGTGATTGTCTACAATGCATACGCGCTCCGCTGCGGTGGCGTGAAAGCCTTGTCGTTGCCATGGTTACGAGACGCTGCAGTGCTTTCTCTGCCCGCCCTCCACCGCAGTAAGCGCCCAACCCTCGCACAGAGAGGGTGTGCCTGCCGTTCTCGTGTAACTATCGATGTTTCACTTGTTTTGCGAACATAATTGAACATCGAATTCATAATTTTGAAAAGAGAAACTTTTTTTTTTATTTAGTGTAAAGTTCGAACATGTATTACCAAGGAGGTTTATCGAAGGAGTTTTGGATGCAGTTGCAGTGTTTCACAGTGATGCATCTGGTGTTGTGTGTGTGAACCATGGATGAATATTGTATTGTATTTTGTAAGACGGCGACATGACGGCCCAGGAGCGTAGCAACATTTTCACCGATGACGACGAGGACTTGGTGAGTATCTGTTATGGTTATATAACAGGATATCCTTGAGCTTTGGATCCGTTCCAAGAATTGCTACGACTGCTGTTACATAAAGTTTCGAGTGCCTGCAGTGCGAGATGAGAGGCTCAAATAAATTGAAAGTACTTTGTGTTTTTACAATGCAGTTATTTGGCAGTTATTATTTATATCTTATTTAAATTGGAGTATTAGGTACATACATTTATTTATTTATTGTAACCTACCGTGTTTTATAGTGATTAGAAAACACTATCGGGATTCATTGCTGCTTAGTTATAAAAAATAAAATTATTTTCTACGACTTAAAAATAACACATGTTTCTATACAAAATTCCTCCCACCATTTTGGGGGTAGAGATTTATTTACATAAAGGTAATTTAAAAACAGTGAAAGAGGTTTTATGTGTTTGGAACCTATGGAAGATTTGGGTATTCAGAAAATCACCAAAAGTTCTTGCCGTCTTTATTTACGTGCAATTGTTATTATAGATAGATATGTTAGCTTTGCAATCAATAAATAATCTAAATATTAAATCTTATTTATTAACACAAGTTTTTATGTATGACACAATATGTATTTTTAGATTAAGGTTCTCTCTCTGTGGGCCTGTGTCGTCTGAAAATAAATTGAATGAATACATTTTCATACATATAAAAATATTACAAAAATCACCCACTTCATTATAATCTAAACAACACATTTTTCAGCTACATTATAATCTACCTAACGCTTTCCCAACTTGGTTGGGGGTCACATTTTTTGATCACCCTACGGAATATAATGAAATCGGTAGGTAGAACTGGGTTACGTAAATTGATGCAATCGCATTTTGCGATGCTATCTTCATTTATTCATAGCATGATAGCCTCCTTTATTGAATGTCATTACCACAGTTTATTGAGCCGAACAGCCTGTCAAAGTAACTCTACTCCAATTTGTTCTATTCAAAGTATTTTTACAAAGGGATTTCATATCTAGATTGAAGTAATAAAAAGAAAAAGTTTCTGCTCATTTTCCATCATAGTCTCGGTCGGTTAATTTTCTCATTATTTTCATGAATACAGTCTAAACAGCTGGATTAAATCCCAAAAATATAACTTATCTCAACAAAGTTACGACTTTATAACACAGTGAATTTAATGAAATGGATCAACGTGCCATTAGGTTGGCATAATGGCAAGTTTAACAGTCTAAACTCACAAAAGCCAGTGAAACAGTGGAAGGCATTTAAACTTAGTTAAATGTGGCTCTAAATTCAAAGTTGAGACTCATTACGCTGGTAGTCGGAAGTGCACATTACGTGTGAGTGGGGACGTAAATCCCGGCCCCACAATGATACGGGGCAATGTGGCCTCGTATTGTTGGCCCAGCCTTCCCAACCCTAGCAATATTCACCTGTTCATAATTCCAGCTAGGAAACTTTTGTGATAGAAGCAACACACACAACTGCTGTTTATCTCCGTTATGATCATTAGAAAAGTTGCGAGATTTCTCAAGGCACTGCTGTGATTAAATTTAACGCTATATTTTTGCGGAGCGCAGCGCGTTAGGAAATATAAAGCATTTAGCGAACAGAATTGATTGCGAAAATATGCGGCGGACGGAAATGTAATCAATTTTTCATGCCTTTCAGGTTCTATTAGTATTTTGGCTGAAAAGTAATTTTAGTATTGAAATAATCACCTTTATTTAAATAAATGGATAAATAAAAAGATGGATAAATAAATAAATTGTCTCAAACCGTTTATTTCAATTTAATCATTTACAGGCACTTTTGAATTGCCAAGTAGTCGGTCAGTTAGAAATCGATGGCTGCATCATCATTTCAGCCAAAAGACGTCCACTGCTGGACATAGGCCTCCCCCAAGCACTTCCACTTCGACCGGTTCTGTGCTTCTCGCATCCAACATGATGGCTGCATAGTGTGCGTTTAATAAAAGATTTAAATTTCGTTTCATTCAGTTGGAATAGCAGAATAACTATTAAAACATGAAGATGCTTCATTTACTCATACATTCATTCTTATTAATTCTGAGGTGGCACGAAGTTTACCGGGTCAGCTGGTTTTACATAATAAACAGATGAAGAACGAATATTTAAAAGGGGACCCCCTTTTAAATATTCGTTCTTCATCTGTTTTAAATGCAATCCACAAAAACTCGGTAACTGTTCCTAAAATATGACAGGACCTTGGGCGAACAAATTTTAATGATCAATCTAAGTTTTGTACCGTATCCTCAAGTTAAATAAAAGTGTAAGACAACTTTTCTACCCTTCGAAATTGCTTCCCTAGAGCTTTTCAAAACAAAACGTGTTTAGAATAAATAAGGCCTGTTCTCTTTGTTGCTATTCTAAACATTGACTATACCTATTCATAATTTTCTAGATTCGTTTGTTGAAACTACAATTCTGCGACGTCGTTTACAGTCGTTAGGGCGCGTTTGGGTTTGGGATAGTAAGTAGTCCGGTACGAAAATAAAAATAGTACTTACGGCAGTAGACAAGGAATCGTACACAGGGGGTCTACCTCCTAAGCACGAAGTTCGTAGTTTTGGCCGAAGCTACGGGAGTTTCTTACTCCGTATAATTACGGACATAAGATTAGTTGGGTTTCCGAACAAAGAATTAATGCCAACACGGTTTGACAGTTGTCTCTACGCCCGATGTGTTTTTGCCCGTGCGAAAAATGTAATGTGGCAGATTGTTTTGTCAAATAATCTACATTCGTACGGGCCCTAATCTTCGTTGACGGTCTTAGAGAGTAGAGATTTCACTATCAATGTCAACAAGGCTTTCAATGTAGGGTGGAATATAGTACACACACAATGTAATACTTACTCTGCACATGTAAACGCGTATTACAGGGTACTTCAGTGGTAGATATAGGTTGAACTAAAGCTTTTCCACGACAACGATTGTTCAGTCGCTGAACAACACTGAATATTTGTTCGAGAACGGGTTTAGGCCGTTAAGATAAGATAAACAGACAAACGTCTCGGTTTCGACTTGAAAGTATAACGTGATAAGAATAAGGCTGCTTCAGGAATAAGGACAAATGAACTGTCATCTCTGGCTGTAAAGTTTTGGCAAATTGTACTTGATTAAGGTCAGCTTCCCGGATAACTTGGCTGAATTGGTATCCTTGATTTCGCTAAAGTTTGTTTAAGTAATCACTGCTCAATGTTAATTTTGAATGTTTTATTAATAAATAATCTCTCTCAAGCGCACCCTGGTTTGTCAGAAACACCGAAATACACGAGCACTTAAAAATACCAACAGTAAAAGAAGAACTATGCAATAAATGCAAAACATATAAACAGAGACTGAAAAAGCACAGCAATGTTTTAGCCAAGAACCTTCTAAACACACAAGGGGATATCATCCGCCTAAAGAGATGGCAAATCCTAAACTTGGACCAGAGACAATGAAAATTTTAAAATAAACTTAGTACTGAGCCACATAATGTGAATGTTCAATGGAACACCACAAACATAATCTCACACGAAGACCTCATCTGATTATGGCTAGAAAGCCGATCGCAGATATTAAGGAGAACAAAAAAAATAATTCCGATTCGTTTGTTCACTGATTTGATCCAGTATTTCAAACTAGTGCGGGAGCGCTGATCGATATAATATGACTAATGTGATCACTTTCATCCTGTCGAGTCCTGTCCAGTCCTGTGTGTGTGTGTGTATCGTGAATAGAGTGAAAAACCCCACTAATCCACCATCGGTGTTAAAATTAATAGATATAAATTTTTTATCGTCCGATACCGCCCGGTATTTTGCGTTCTCGTGCGATTCTCACCGAAACCGATAAGCAATTTACTGAGCTCGATTTAAGCTGTGGTGAGAGTGAAGTATCGGGGAAATGGCTTTAAAAACGTACTATGTAAAGCTTGCCACTTATCTTCTATTTTAGGTAGCTTGTTATTTATGTGGGTTTTGTGGGAGAGGTACAATTGAGGAAACTTACATCTGGGGCAATTTGAAAACAAAATCCCGTGCACACGATGACTATAGCGGCCGAGCGCTGTGAGCAAGAATAGTTACGGTGAATAGATGTAAGTTTCCTCGATGGTACATTAATAAAAAATATTTATTAGATTATATAAATAATTATTACTTAATCGTTTTACGTTTTTATATCATGACATACACCTTTTTTCTGAACCGACACCTAAATCTTTTTTTTTCTGCCTTCTCAATTCGTACCTATTTTTTTTTTTTTTTTTTTTCTATTAGTTTTTATCTCATAATTTTATGCCATTATTTCATAATTACTAGAAAAGGTGGCGTGTTGAAACCATGCAGGTAATTAATCTCTACAGTACTGCGTGGTAGTAAAATCTTAACGGTCTTGCTCTAAATAGTGACTAACATTCTTTGTATATTTTGGTTCATTTTTAGGCACACAAAGTTACATTAAAAAAAATCAAGTAATGTTTTTTTTTTAAATTGAGTCGATAGAAGACCCTGCGTCGCGAGTGCTAAATTAATTGGCAAATCATGATGAATGTAATTTCTATTCGGCCAATCATCGTTATTAGATGCTATTTCAATGCAAATTAGATATAAGTACTCGTTTGGCCTCTAAAAACATAATATACATATTACTTATTCAAATATCTAGAATTCTAGAGCAAGTGTGGACGTTTCCTAACAGTTTACGCTGTAATTTTATCTCGCTGTCAGTTCCAGTTTGTAATATTCAGTGGTCGCTATAAACACAAGCAGGTAAGATGATGTCTCTAGAGCGAGCATAGATATGTATAGTCTCTAGAGCGAGTCTCTAGAGTCATGTTTACTAATTCTAATTTCTATAATATTTTTAATGTTCTCATATTAACATGACATTTATTTTAAGTGACATTGTACTTTATTTTATTAATATTTGCATGCCAATTTTTAAGGCAAACATGATGATCTATGTTATCCCTAATTTTAAAATCTCTTGCATGCTGACAATTTGTGTTGTATGTATTGTACTCATGTTTGAGCAAATAAATGATTATCTTATCATATCATACATAAGGTATCTTTTATAACAATAATATTGAAAGATGTTGTCTTGTTTTTTTTAGCGTAATGGAGGAAATTAATAGGTATAGTTAGTTCAATATTATTGAATGAAACCATAAATGGTACGTTGTTAGTAGTGCTTTCAGAATAAGGAAAGTCATTTTAAGGAATACCGTGCGAATTATTTTCTTTCAACTTTTCATAAACTTAAATATATTTTTGAATATTCCGCATGCTGCAAAAACATCATTACTATAATGCTATACTAATTTCGGTAATATATCAATCCGGTATGTATTCATAGCTGATTAAAAACCAGTCAGAAATTCTCTGTTACTTCAAGTAGAAAACGAATCTACCAAATAAATGCTACGCGTAGACTCGTAGCCATCTCGTAGCACTTTTCGTAGCAGCGTAGCACCATAAAAATCTCGTTATAATTAAATACACATTTATGTAGGCATGTTTACAGGATGTTGAAAAATATTCTTTTACATTTCAAAAGTATTTTAAAACTCGACTCCAATGTAAACTATTACAATCACTGTTTTTGTGTATTTGCCTCTGATCGATGTTTTTTAACCGAAGTTTTTTACAATTCAGCATGGCACCTGTCCGGAATAATTAATACGAACCGTCAAACCTCGATATCCGTGGTCAAACCAGTTTTATTCGACAATCGAGTGAAATATTTTAAACAGAAGCAAATAAAATTAATGTATTCAGATACGATATTTGAATTTCGATCGAATGAAATAAATAAGAATAATTTGATAGCGGAACTCGGAATTTTTTGTACGTTTGTACCTACAGATGAAATTGCTTTAAACCAATTTAATGTTTGATGTTTTTTCATCTTATAAGGATTTTTTTTTTATAAATTACGTGGCCTATGAAAAGATACTAATATACCATGGTTGGTTTTTATGAAAAGCTTTCAGCAATGGTGACACTGACTCAGTCAAGCCTTTGACGAACTTAGAGAAACCTAGATATAACGAGTATACTTAATGTATAGTAAATGTGCGCAGTGCTGCTCACCCCCACCATATTTCAAGTTAAACAAATATCAACTTTATTTCAATGATAATTAAGTTGATTTCGGAGTGACTAGCACTATTGAAAAATGTACAAAAATGTTTGAAGTTGTAGCGTAAACTGAACTGTATTGTGTAGGAATTAAAGTTACTTTTGCACTCATTCATATTTGTTTAAATTTTTGGCAAATTAATCGCGATCACAGATTAGAAAATGTCTCGTAGTTATTAGTGATTGAAACATTGATATACATACACTAGATTAGCAATTACCGCGCCATGGCGTTGCCACTGGGATTGAGACCACAGTCTCAATCGTAGCTAATGTCAGTTCAGTGCTCTGTGTGACGCCAACCGAACTTAGCCGAGCGAAAATTACCGCCAAAATGGGAAAATGCGTAGTGAAAGAGTGCGATTCGAGGTCACAAAAACACAATAAATTAACCGGAATTACTTTCCACGCGTAAGTTTATTGTTTCTGTGTTTATATCAACGTAAAAACGCAATAAAAATAAATAAAATGTAGTATTTTGTAAATTAGGTTCAGTGTTGCCACTAAAAACTTAGTTTTAGTTTCCCACATTTGTGGGAGTTTTTTTAATTTTTGGAATAACTGATTTTAAATATTTTTTTCATAATAACAACGTTGCAGGGTGCCTAAAGATGCAGCCCGCCGTGATAAATGGATAGAAATAATCCGATTGCTGAGAAAAGAGACTGACTGGCTACCTACTAAATTTACTCGCATTTGTTCTAAGCACTTCCGTGATCAAGACAAAATAGGCCCAAAAAGCGAATGTGGCCATGTTTATTTGTCCAATGAAGCAATTCCAATGCTTATTGTAAGTAATCATTTTATGCGGTAATTAATATTATCAAATTATAGGTAATGGTTAAATTCATTCATTCCTTCTCATTGTTCTTCTTCCCGTCAAGGATGACGGGAAGAAGAACAATGAGAACATCATCATCAACAAATTAGTTTATATATCAACTCAAACTACATTGTGTATTGTATATTATTTTCAACTTAGTTTTTAGATTGTAAAGAGCTGTTTTGACTACAATAAATTGTAAATTTTTCAGGACAACCGTTATTCTGAAGAGCGGGTGGAGCTTTCAGTAGAAGAAAATATGGATGTGGATGCTGTGGAAACCGACGAAGAGATAGACGAAATAATTGAAACGCCGCGAAAGCACAAAATGAGGAAAATAATTCACCGTTTGAAAAATGTATCGGCTAGAAGATTAAGCTTTTTGTAGGGACTCCTTAATTTTTGTATTTCATTTCTTTAATTTAGTTGCGTTTTAAGATTCAGGTAATTTGGTGTTTAATCAGGTTTTTTATCCGTCAAAAAATAAATATAATTTAAAGTTGAACAGATTTTTTGTTTTATTATATCCTTTTCTAGTTCTTCCTTTAGTTATTCAACTTTCGTACAAGTATTTCATAGCTATTAGATATCTTAGGTACCTATTTCAGATCTAGTATATAAATGGGACTGCGACACTATCTGATGTAGAAATTTTGTTAAGTAGGATAATTACATTCGTAAAAATGGTCGAACTCAGTGGTCCTAGGTACCAGTCATCACTCCACTTTCCTAATCAATCTAGGGCATTGATCAGACAAAAAAAATAATTTTCAAGTTTTTATTTTTCATTTCGTTAGTTAATAATCCTCATGCCCTTTCGATATAGTGTATAGTATTCTACTATTTAAGCCCTTTCATTTGATACCAATATTGAGGGAGTGGTGAAAAATTATTTAATCCGCCATTTTGTGGCGGTAGCCATCTTGGACCGATTTTCATCAAATATAGCTAAGAACACTCCCGACTAATTCACCTTTCAAACAAAAAAAAAACAAAATCAAAATCGGTTCATCCGTTCGGGAGCTACGATGCCACAGACACACGCACACACACACACACACAGACACGTCAAACTTATAACACCCCGTCGTTTTTGCGTCGGGGGTTAAAAATATTCATAAAGAAAATGTCTTTATTATTTTCATTAGTATAACCTTCTAATACACATCCAATAAGAAATACATAATTGAATATTTTAAAATTATTTAATTTAACGTTTACCGTTTTTTTTAACGTTCGTTATAGCTTGAAAAGTTGGGTAAACTTTCGCATGACTAGGCAACCCCCATCCCGCCATGGCCGCCATTGCATGTTTATATTGCGGTCTTTGTCTAATCTAAGCGACGGTATTATTCTTGCGACTTGTGTAAGTGAGACAGATATATGTTTACTTTTAAATGTGAAGTGGTTTCAAAGCTACGTCGTCGCGTTTAAATAGTGGTTACATTTTTTTGACACATTTTAATGAGGTTTGCTTCTCTAGTTATATAGCTCAATGGATTGAAATCTAACGTAAATACATAAATCTATTTTTGTCAGTTCGAGTACTGAACATAGGCAGAAGAACTTTCGCGCATGCTCGCACTCGCCTCATGTCACCATTTGGTTCCTAAAAAATCTTACTGCGCAGTCTTCTGCGCAAAGTTCGGGCCCGCCAAAATACGTCGGTCGTATTGTACTAACCAGAAAGAAGTCTGCGCCAGTACACCGAGCGAAAAGACGTTTCCACGTCAAAAACGTTCCATGACTGACTTATCATAGACAGTCTAAACTATTGTTAATAATAGTAAAGAATAAACAAAAGAAAGATGATTAGAGGGTGGACAGGTAGAGAAACACTAAGTTTTTCTCGCTCAGTTCTTCAAATCCTCCGAAAAGATATATGCCAACGATTTCCTGCAAAAGGCAACAAATAATAACAGCCGCATGGGTCGATCCAAGGTTAAGCATCGCTTGCTACGTTTGGTTCGTGGATGGGTGACCATACATTATACAGGGTGTTTGGTAGAAGGACTGACACAATTATTTGAGGAATTGGGGATGTCATTTGCTAGCACAAAATAGTTTTAATTTTAATTTTTATTATGAATTTTAAATTGAAAATTTTCGTTCCTTAACACAATTTTAGGACTTTGGAAGCACCCACGTAATGTTCTAGAACAGATTGTACAAAAATGTACATTGAAGATTACACCAAAAATTATGACGCCCTATTGCAACCACAAACAAAAAAATTGTGACGATATTTCGGATGATTAAAAAGAAACATATTATTATCTCAATTACCTATCGCGACACTTTAGCCAGGTGTTATGAGTGAAAACTAGGTTAATATAACATTTCCTATCCCTAAGAAAATTGTGTCAGCCCTTCTACCAAACACCTTGTATATCAAGACCCCGCCGTGTCTCGGAAAGCACGTTAAGCCGAAACCATATTAAAAGCAATGCACTAAAATTAATTAAATTGTTAGTGGCGCACACATGGCACGGTGGTGTTACGTCAACTTGCGATAACCACACTTGTGGCCGACATGCCTACCTTTACTCAGCGCATTAATTTATAAAACACTAGGTTCTGCCTGTGACTTCGTCCGCGTGAAATTTCTTGTTCCTCCGACCCAAACCCGTCGCATCGCATCGCCAGTCCGCGCTGTTACTTCGTTTTTGCTTAGCGTTATGTCTGACTTCTTTTTGCTCGATTCCTTAGGTCCTAGCGTGATTTTAAATAGCCTATTGCCTTCCTCAAGAATTGGGCTATCAAGTGCAAAATTATTTATCAAATCCGACTGGTAGTTTCAGAGATTATTGCGTTCAAACAAACAAACTCTTCAGCTTTATTATTAGTATTAGTATAGATTGTTAGTTGCACGTAACATGTGTATTATTAGCTAAGCTTTTATGATCCTATATTTAGAATCTTATATAAAGATTAATTTTCAAAGGTCGACTAGAAATAACTTTAAGTTGATTATTAATTTTCTCGCGCGATGCTTGTGGACGCGATGTATTGGCGCCTAGTATCTCGTTAACGCGCGAATGGATTCGCGCGAAACGTTTCGCGGCGAATTCGTCCCTTCTGGACAAGGTCTTAGGTATGTGAGCACACCCTAGCGTAGAAATTTTTCTACAGTTATAAAAAAAAAAAGTTGTTGCCTACATTTTGACCGCGTAAATATTGTACTTTTCTATGAAACAGCAGATTTTTTTGACACAACCCACGAACAATTTCTACGCTACAATTTTTTGAATCATATGCTGAATTTATGGTTACTGTTTGCGCAATGCTTATTTTTTTCCTATTTTTTTTTGTTAGCCTATTTCGTGTCCCACTGCTGGGCAAAGGCCTCTCCTTTTTTCTTCCAAGCCTTCCTGTCTTGTGCGATCTTTGGCTATGTTGGCCCTGCAAATGATATTTTTTCCTATCATCATCTGCCTAGCCTTTTCCCAACTATGTTGGAGTCGGCTTCCAGTCTAACCGGATGCAGCTGAATACCAGTATTTTACATGGAGCGACTGCCTATCTGACCTCCACAACCCAGTTACTAGGTAATACGATACCCCTTGGTAAGACTGGTTGTCAGACTTTCGGGCTTCTGACGACCCGTAACGACTGTCAAAGATGCACGAATGTCTGCCGGGACCAACAGCTTAACGTGCTTTCCGAGGCACGGAGGGGTATTGGTATGTCAAGATGGTCACCCATCCACGGACCAACCGTGGCAAGCGTAGCTTAACCTGATCGATCGATCCGTGCGGCTGTTATGTCTTAAACACATTCCTATATAAAAATGAAATGCTGTTCGTTGCTAAACGCATCACTTCAGAACGGCTGGACTGATTTGGCTATTTTTTTGTTTTGAAATGTTTGTAATAGTAATAAATATTGGAAAAGTTACCCGAAAGATTTGTAAATTCGGGAAAAACTGAAAGAACACAAGACAATAACTCACGGTTTATTGAAATTTGGACAGGACAACATCTGTCGGGTCGAGTAAATAAAGGTCCCTTTCTCTGCAGTTTCTTTGTGAGACATTTGTATCCACACTAGATTTTCCTATTAGCCGTTGGTCCTGCGTCTGATCTCTCTCCGGTCGTGTCGGATTGCCATCCCATCGGACTATGGGGAAGAGATAGTGCACCAGTGTCTGCGGACAGACTTGTGCACTATAATATCTCCCGCGTCGAAGGCTAGTCTATGTTGAGATTGGCCGCAATGGCCGACATACGCCTGGCGGACTTTATTAGGTTCTCCTATGTATAGTATTTTATCAGTTTTAAATTAAATATATATCGACACCACGGATCGATCGACACCAACACAAAAATACAACTATTTCTTAACAAAGTGGAACCCTGAAAGGGTAGGTTTACACACGTGGAAGATAGCACTGGTCATCTGACACCGCGAAGGTTCCCCTTGAAGAATACATTAGTTTATAAAAGGTAAGTGTGACCTTCTAGTATTATAAATTACTCTCCGCAATACCCCGCCCTACCCCTGACGTCTTTCTTTAAATTTTAATTATGACTAGAGTGGCCGTGGCTAAATAATAACAGCCGCACAGGTCGATCGATCAGGTTAAGCTACACTTGCCGCGGTTAGTCTGTGGATGGGTGACCATCTTTACATACCGTGACCCCTCCGTGCCTCGGAAAGCACGCTAAGCCGGTGATCCCGGCTGTCATTTGTGGATCTTTGACAGTCGTTACGGGTAGTTATGACTATATACAAAAAATATAACTAAGCTAGTTTTGTGCTAACAGCTTTCAGACTAGAAATTTATTGGAAACCACTTAAACATAACGGTAGTAATTTTAATAGAGTGCTAAAGCAATATAGCGTCGTAACTTTAAATTGCAAAATTAAATTACTGCTTCTATATTAATTAATCCATTCCAACGTAGATTGCTTTCGCAGCGTTTGCCAGTTTTCTTCGCTAAATAAACTTCCAAGCCGGGCCTCGTCGATACTTACGTTTTAAAACAAGCGAAAAGTATATCCAGCATTGAGTTAATCCACGGATTTATTGGATTCCAGGAACGATTTCAGGGCGCACACTAGAATCGAACAAAGACATCTTTAATCGACAGAACTGTTTTGTCTTGTGCCTAAAACGGCTTTTCAGTAAATTTTGACCATTCTAACGATAAAACTGTGTTGTGGCACGTGTACGAGCCAACATTGTTTCGATAGAGCGCTAGCCTGTCATAGACAGGCTTGACTCAGTCTGCGCATAGAGTAATGTATTGTACCTAGTAAGGTTACGTCATCGTCGGCGTCCCCTCCCGACGTTTCCACTCACATCTGCCTTGTAAATACCCTTTGTTAACCGCCTTTCATTCAACCTCTCAACATGACCAAACACCTCAGAATACTTACTCTTTTTAATAATAAGTTTATTGATCCAAAGATATAAATAGACACAGGTTGTATAGGAGTTACATGCTAAGATTTAATCAACTAATAATGGACACAAGGGGAGAAAAATAGTTGTCTATATTAACATAAAAATTAAATCCTGTCTCCTAAACTAGGGATGGTCTGTATCTTAGCAGACAGTATTGTCTCTACAGTTTCTTTTAACCCGCACTGTTGTCTTATCACATCATTTCTAGGTTCGGCTTTCCAGTCAAATCTGAACTAAACTGCAACTGCAAAGCAACTTCATCGTGTTGTGAAATTACGTGAATTCTACAGAGCGTTTCTACGCAAGCAATGATAAAAAAAATTGTCTGCATAGGTATTTATCTCTTTTGTCAACTGCTGTTTGAACTTATTTCCCGAGCTTTTGAAATACTCAACTCAAAGCATTTATTTCAATGAAACCATTGACAGGCACTTTTGAATTGTCAAAATTAAATGGTCGGTCAGTCAGTCAGAAAGTTGAAGCTAGTTGCCCATTCTAACACGTAGATCTCTGGAGGAGAACGGCAAGAAACTATGCAGTGAAATAGTAAAATAAAAGTGTGACTTGAAGTAGTTGTCAACACTTGGCAGCGCATTGGCCCTTCACTGCCAAGAACACACAACTTCCCTCTCAGAAACAGGGGAAGGTCGTAACTGCGAGAATTTCAACATTCACTAAGTCCACACTCTGATTTTTGTTGAAACAAGACTTTAAATTGAATCAAGACTTCTATCGAATAATTTACGAGTTCAGAAGTTGTGATAAAACTAACAATGATTGAAGCTACGTACCTATATTTTATAACTCAGAGCTTGACTATTTTCTTTTCATTACCTACGGTCCTCTAGACGATATAATTACTTATAATTAATTATGTAGTCGATGATTTTGGTGCACGGTAAAACTCTAATGAGTTTATGTTGGCACCAACTTAAATGTATAAAATGTATGTGTACTACTGATTAAATAAATAAATAATAATAATTTAATAATATAATGATCTACAGACATATATTACATGAAACCGCGCGTATTATAGCACATTTGTTCTTCTCTGTACCAAGCCAAAACTCCGACAGGATTTGAAAACCAAATATTTCACAGTTCAAATAAATCTGTCTCGTTGGCATGGGCAACCGGATCTAACTTCCAAATAAAAAGATCTATGTATAAAAGGTTTTAACGTAACCGTAGAAATATTTTTTCTTATACCGCATTTACACAATCGTGCTCGCTATTCGCCTCGTGACTCGACAAACGATTCGACGAACCATTCGTATACGAGGGCCGTCGCGAACTACTGTTCACACATTCGCGGGGTGAAGTATTTTGACAACGCGAGCCACAACGCGAGCACTCGAATCGCGAGGCGAGCCACGAGGCGAATAATGAGCGCACTGTTTACACATGCGTGTTCGTTATTCGCCTCGCTATTCGCCTCGCGGTTCGCGCGATGTGTAAATGCGGCATTAGATAAAGTCCAAAAGGGGACGAGGAAAATAGGCAATTTACGCACCTACTACACACCCTCAAACTTTGTCCTTTTGTTGCGAGTGCCCACTTCTCTCCCATTTTCTTGGTTATTGTATCATTTTGAACCGTTTGTAACCTCCTTGGAAATAATTGCTTTAAGGTTGACCTCGTTCTTCGGATTTCCTCAAAAATGTCTTTTTGTAAAAGCTTTCTTCAGTCTTGAGACGATTAGAGAAGTGTATTTTTTTGTAAGGTACTCGAGGCCTTTCTCCTTATTTGCCTCATTAAATCTGTGTTGATGGGATGTCTGTTATACAGAGTGGCGAGTAGGTTATCACATTGTACAGCGGTTATTACAGGTTCATATCACACTGTTAAAATAATAAAATAAACAATTTTACTAAAAACAGCATTGCATTTTCATACAAAAAAATATCGTAAAAATTGGTACAAAATAAACCTCCCTTGATGTTAAGGCACTAGCCAGCACGTAACATAAACGTTATGATATTGTTACTAAATAATCACTAAATACTACAACGAAAAATGGTCCCACGCGACTAGAATTTTAATTGTTATTAATTTGTTTTTGTACTAAAATACGTAATGTGTACTAAAATACGTAATGTAAAATACTTGGTTTTAATTAATGTGATAACCTTATCGCCACATTGTATAAAACTCTTGGGAAATTGAAGTGGACCTCACTTCAATTTCTCAAGAGTTTACAGTCGTGAAAATGACTTACAAAACTAGTTATCTCTTTCGAGTGAACATTCAACCGCTCTCATTACCTAAGTTTCTAGACCAGTTCAAAACAAAGTTCAGTGAAGAATACGATGGAGGGCAAACCGGGGCCTCCTCGCGAACTACGCTCAGCTACCTTCAAAGCCGAACTTTCCTCAAAGGTAACTATACTCCATTTGAAATAAGATTATATACATTTAAATAAACCTTTTTTACAGTCCGTTCAACCGATTTTGACTTATATACCGTAGGCATAAGGATGGTATTAAAAGCAAAAAAAATTTTACAATACCAACTATTTACTGCAGCTGCTATATGTCATGCCACAAACGCACTAGAATTCAAAATCGGTTGCACGGCCTGTAAAAAAGGTTTATTAAAATGTCTAATCTTGTTTCAAATGGATTACAGACATGTTTATTCCATTTCAGTTATTCTATTAATGTTTGAAGAGAACGTAAATGAGCTCTTGTAAGTGAAGTATTCAATTTGCTCATACGCAAGCAAGCTGATTTATCGTGTCTCCTTTGAGTTCAATGTTCGTTAGTAATTGGATTTTGCTTAACTAGATACAAATAGAGTTATCAGACATGGCTGATTTTGGACGTTCCGGTTAAATCGCGTAAATTTTTAAACATGTATACATGATCTAAACTTCTAAAGAGGTTTATATTTATAGACTTTTGAATTTCTTAGTAGCACCCCGGAGCCGTGGACACTGACGGTCGGGCTGGTCCACAAATTCAAGGTCGCCCAGCACGTTATGGAGTGAGCTATGCTCGGAGTCTCTTTGAACGATAAAATCAGGAATGAAATTATCCGGAAAAGAACCGGAGTTACCGACATAGCTTGCAGAGTAAGCTAACTGAAGTGGCAGTGGACTGGCCATGTTTGTCGTAGGACCGATGGCCGGTGGAGCAGACGAGTCCTGGAGTGGAGACCGCGTATCGGCAAGCGTAGTGTGGGACGCCCCCCAGCTAGATGGACGGACGACCTAAAGAAGGTGGCAGGGGTAGACTGGATGAGGAAGGCGGAGGACAGGGTGTTGTGATGCAGTCTGGGAGAGGCCTATGTCCAGCAGTGGACTACGATAGGCTGAGTTGATTTGTGCCCGGTTGATGGCTATAGGCTCGCCCCCTATTACATGGGACTTAAACATAACTGGCGAAATGTGGGTGTACTATAGCTACATCTCTGCCTAACCCTTCAGGAATATGGGCATGCTGTTATGTTATATAGACACTTAAAACGATAAACAAAATTTTGAGAAAATAAAACAGATATAAATTGTTATTTGTCTTTTTGTTTCGCGACTATTAAGAGGAACTGCGGTCGGAGAGACTTTTGAAAAAACCTAAGTAAAAGGTCATAATTCGAGGTTTGGCTCTCGCCTATTTCTTCCTCCAATATTGGACCAATTTAAAAGATATTTCATAAACTGAATAAGAAGGATATATTACTGTGTCCCTATGTTTTTCTTTTTCATTAATATTTGTCAAATTTGTACACTAGGCCTCTGTTGACATTTTTTGAGGGTTCTAGTGCTTATAAAAATAATGTATCATCAAAAAGGACATACAAGTAGTTAATATTTATTATTCTGTAAAAAATCATTGCTTTATGGTCATTAACCAGAAAGAAAACAGGCTAGAGCGTTTCTATGGAGAAACGACCACCCGCATTTATTACAGAACGTCACTCAATATTCAAGCATTACTTAAAACTAGATTCAAGCCATTTGATTGGTTGAAACTAGTTTTAAGTGCTTGAGTATTGACGTTCTGTAATACGGGACTTAATATAACTTTATTCATAACTAAGAAAGACACTGGGTGGATTGGAAGCGAAAAATTTTAGCACAATAATGAAGTTCAAAAATAAATGTTCCGAAGTTGTATTTACAGTCACCTTCAAACTTTAGTATCTAAATAATTACATCCAAAATCGTATTAAGTAGAAATCTATATTTAACAAAGCTTCGTTGTTTGTCAAACGTGATTGACTGGAAATGTTTGACGCCTACACGTTTGAATAATAATAATAGAGCATAATCGGCAGCTGGAACAATCTATTGTTAGCCTGATGATATCGTATCCAACTAAACTATATAGGTGTGAAAGTAAATAAGTCAGATGGCAGTCATCGATCTAAACGAAGTTGACATACTTAAGGGGTCACATAAGTTTCTTAGATCCTAGGTTACCCCTACGACGGAATAAATCGCTTATGCGACACGCGTTTTGTGACAGCATCTGCGAAGAAAACAAATGAAAGAAGCTTAGACAAACTTAAAGCGGAAGATACGTTACTTGATCACAGCGCGCGGTAATAACCAAGTCGTATAATATTGTTCTTGTAATCACACAAGAAAGAAAAAAAGACACGGGATTATTTTTTCATAATTTTCAACCATATCTTTTTTGGCTGTACCAAAAATGTTGATTTGTGTGTGTCGGGTCCTAGGACTGTAAATACAATTGCATGTGTTTACAGATGGGTGGGTTTCGTTGCATGTAGAACTGGTGCACCGAGCCCAGGTTTAGCGATTGCGATGTTAGAGCTTTATCTAAAGAAATAAGTAAGTTGTTCAGAGCATGCCATGAATCACTGCGACGCGACTTGCGGACCGACAGACGGAAACAGATGACGCGCGTGCGTGTATCTTACTACTTACCTACTTGCTACTTGGTTCTAGTTTTTTATAATTCCATTTTTTGTCTAAACTCGGCTATGTTTAGATAGTAAATTTTAGATGTATTATGACTGTGATAGATTACCTGAGAGCATAATATCAAAATTTATATTGTAAACTCTATATAAAGTTATTAAGATACAAACTCCTGATTCAACTTAATTTATCAAGTAGAATTTGCTTCTCTTACTTTCCAATCCTTGTTTTGTATCGAATCACTAAACTTACTCGTAGGTATTAAATATTATTTTTATTATTGTAAATGTTAGCCAGTTTGTTTCTGAAGGTGTGACTTGGTTCATTCCAGTGGGTTGAGCTCATCAGCTCAATATCTCAACAACTGATGGAGTTGTCTGTAAAATGAGATCACTGTCAATTATAATTCTTTAGTGCCATTGATCATCGCTCGAGGCCGTAGACGTGCTCTGAAAGACGTAGGTATACAGAGTTAGCTGTAGCTCAATGTTTGAACCAACGATAACTAGTAGTCCAGACTGCACGTCAATGGGGACACTTTAACCTTGAGCTGGCCTAGTACGGACGTTCAATAGAATAAGAGGCCAGCTTATACTAGTTTTGTTACCACTGACGCACGGCTTACTGTATCTAGGTCTAAGGTTTAATACCATTGTTTATTTATTTATTATCTAGCAGCGCTCCGCAGTTTCGATCCCGTGGGAATATCGGATTAAAAACTATCCTATGTATTTTCCCGGGACTCAAACTATCTCTATACCAAATTTCATCAGCGGTTTATGCATGAAGAGGTAACAGACAGACACACTTTTGGATTTATAATATTAGTATTGATTCTTCAGAAAGCTTATCTAGGTAAATAATGTACAATTAGCGCTTTCAGTTGCCATTTACAAGCTTCCTGCGGAACTTTAAAAAAAATACGAGTTACTATTTCGTAGCTTAGGTACCTATTCTAAATTGTCGATACAGTCAACAAAAGAGATAAGTATGCAGGATCGTCGGATAAAGTTGAAGTTTAGCAAGAAACCGATGGATGATTTCGAATATAATTTTATTTTATTAATAGAAAACAAACAGCCCATTTATCAAATTAAATTTCAGTCAACAATATCCAGCGGTTTCTTACTGAACTTCAACTATATGCGACGATCCTGCATACTTATCTCTTTTGTTGACTGTACATACTCCTTTTTGCGGACGATTTTTTCCGTACGATGAAAGTCTATACATACTTAAGAAAAACAAAAAGCCGGGTTGTAAAAGTTGTACCTACGTTTTTCGATAATAGCGTGTTGCGTGTCAACGTTGTTTTATATATTGTATTACTTTCGTGAGAAACATAAACACGTTTATTGTTATTTATGGTTTTACTCACGTGCTTGTTTTGGGATTGCCTCTAGCTTCGCCATTCAAGAGTAATAAAAAAAAGTGAGGTTATTGCAGTTCATCGTAAACTCGAAAGTAGATAAAATAAAGCCTAATGGGGTGCATTAGAAAAAGACAAGAACCTCAAATGATCTCCTAATGAACTCTCTAATACCAATAAACCAATGCGTCTCTTTTTGAGAATCACAAATAAGTCCCAAAAATACTAAAGAGCCAAGTAACTGCGTGTAACTTAGATGTAGGCCTCCCGCGCAGTTGGTTACAGTTCCAACATTTTTGACGTGACAACGTCTTAAATTAGGTTGCGACTGGGAGTCACTTATGAAAAAGTGTAACGCTCGGTAACGTTACGATGAGTCACCGAACGAGAGAGAGGCCCGCCGAATGCCTTGCGTCTCTCTCCCACTCAACTATGATCGGATGATCGGTCGTTGTCACGTAAAATCTTCGCCCGTAAAACCGACTTTACAGGCAACCATTTTTTTTTTTATCGTTGAGAAATGCTCATGCATTCTGCACTACCACGGGGAGATAGTGCAGTTATGTGGGACTCTAACCCACTAAAACTGCACGGTGTCCTCCTCTGCCGCTTACGGTCACCGGACCCTCCTCTGGGGAGTATTCCCCATCACCGGCGCACCAGAACACATAGCACCCTAGGCCGTGCCGTGACCACCCCAGGGACCAAACAGTGCAGGTAAAATCAGCTTACCTTCATGGGGATCTGGGGGCCTAAAAAGGCCACTTTGGCAGAATCATAAAAGGATAACATTATGAATCATAAGGGGCAGTTAACTGTTAAGTTAATCGTATTAAATCCCATTGGTGAAGGATTTTTCAGTTTTTGTTTTGTCTGTGCTAAAATACCCATCAATCCAATCCAAATCCAATCCCAATCTCTTTGATTATACCTACGTAGTGCAGCGAAAAAAAAAACACGGACAGTCTTTGCCATATTATGATTCATAATGTTATCCTTTTATGATTCTGCCAAAGTGGCCTTTTTAGGCCCCCAGGACTCAGGGCACGGATAAAGATGAAACATTTTACAGAATCGACCGGCAGTATTTATTTTAGTCTTCCCGAAAATAACTATTATTAAATTTAATTTGCATTTAACCATTACGAGTACCTAAGTATTATTTAATTGACAAAATATTTGACTAAGGGCTTATTTTTCAATAGTGAAATAACTTTTATCTGAGGAATAATGATTGACATTTAACAGCTTTTGAATAGAAAGTTATCTGATTATTGAAAAATCAGCCGTAAGTTGTTTTTTTTTACCACTGTAAGGTTGAATGTTGGATTCGGTCGATTGGCCGGAGACCGTAGGTACAACATAAGGAAAATTATGGGGAAGACCTTTGCCCAGCAGTGGGACAACATAGGTTAATAATAAAAAAGATTGAATGTCACATGCACGTCATATAACGTCAAAGTTTTCTAGGAATATGACAGTTCTACTACAAGGTTCTTTTGGCATGTGGTCACTATCCGAACTAACGCCACCATCTTGTTTTTCAATACATATAAAAAAAAAACGCACAAATGTTTACCAATAGCGCTCCCTGTCAATATCATTCGAGCGTCAAAAGACCCTTGTAGCAGTGTATAGATTTAGAGGCTCAGTAATGTTTCAATTTGCTGAGAGTTTTTGCCAAAAGCGGTATAGCGATTAAGAGTGAAATCACAGTGATCTTTATTCTCATTCTAATAAGGTTGCTGTTGGGTTACTGCCATTGACAAGTCTGTCAAAATCATTGTGATCTTTCTTCCCGTCAGAATAAGGTTGCTGTTAAAGGTAAAATAACTGTGAAAAGACTGGACATAAGTCACCAAGTCAAACACTACGAGTTCGTTTTTATTTCTGTTTGCAAAAGCAAAAATGAAAACGAATCTTATTTTGTTCTTATTCAATTTTGATTAAAAATTTATCGATTTTACACTTTTTTCTTCTCTAAACTAGTTTTCTGTTTTTTTTTTCTATCAGCCTTTTCCGAAAAATATTTTACCTACAGTTCAACAACACAACAAACGATAGCTCAAAAGTATTTTGCAAATACACATCCTGAAATAAACAAAACCCGCAGGAGCAAACACAATAAAATTGTAGCAAACTATCATAAAAAATAGATTGTGAGAGGAAATTCAATTCGCCGCCTTTCAGAGGGTGGAATACCAGGTTACAAACAAACAAACATAGGTAAGGTTATTTATTCAGTAGATATCGATCGACGCCAGGTCAGGGGAGACGTGACCTGTTTGAACAACCCCAACTTTCCTCCTAAATGGGTCTCGTTTATAACGGCAATGCTGCTAATAAGTCGCTTCCACCGACAAATATTTATCTTTGAGCAGCTCAAGATAAAGTATCCCTACCCCTTATTGTGGAACTGAGTTCTCTTTTGCTTTGCTCGCGAAAAGTTTTCAAACTATTTGAGTGATGCCGGCGAAAGTTCAGTTTAATATTGCGTTTTGTAATAAATAACAAAAGAAAGTTTCACATAATTTATTCCGCGTTTATAAAAACAGAACAAGGGTAAACATTCTTGGCATCAATTTTATTTTGCAATATCTGTAGCAAGTGTAGGATATTCAAATTTTTGGGATATTCGTTCAAGTAACGTTGTCGAATGTTATTTTATCATTGTGGGGCACCGTCTTGAACACGTGTCTACATTGCGCTCCACCTCTCAAACTAAACTCACTCTAGTTCTCTCCCAACCAGATTTATTCACGTCGGTTGTATTCAGCTTTGTTTTTTCCCTCTTATACTTAAGGAGAATACCTATTCTTTTTTTAATACATGATATTTTTTCAAGCCAGGCTTGGCTTTTGTGTTAATTTACTATGGAATAATATAGGATTTGTGTTTTATTTTGCTTTTATAAATGTCAATGTAGGCGACACGTGATTATGTTAACCATTTTTCCTTTGAAAAGTTGATAAGAGCTAAAAATGATATCAATATAAAAAAAAAGTAGGTACATTAATATTACAAATACAATTACCTACTTAATGAAGAAATCTCGATGTTTTGTCATTGCTTGTACTTCGATTTTACGATTAGTAGCTAGTACCTATGTCATATTATACCTATACAGGGTTATTGGAAAAACGCTAACAACCTCCTAAGAGGTAATTGTACTCATCAATATGAACCACTTTTACTATGGGACCAAACCAGAAATCGCGAAAAAAAAATCAGTTGTTCCCTACATTTTTTCGAGTTATACGAACATACTCGTAAATGTAGGGAACAGCTGATTTTTTTTTACATAAAGCTCAATGTGTTATATCTATTCATGCCCGGGTATGATAAGTACAATTTGTTGATACTCTTTACCAAAAAGGGTTTGGTTTTCCCATCAGGAATTTCTCAGTAGCAGCCCGGAATGTGGATTTGTACCCGGTGTGAGGGCAACAGGCTCGCCCCTTATAACATAAGGACTTAAATCTGGCGAAACCTGGGTGTACTTTAGGTCCACCTCTAGCTGGGTCACTATCAGAATATCCACGTTGCAAAAGTACCTTTAAACCTTTAACCCTACGTGGATTTCAGGCGTGATATTATGTTTGAAAGTAATCATAAACTCAAACTCAAAGCATACGTAGCACCCTTAAATGTCAATGAATGTACCGAACTCGCTACTCGCCACAAATTCGTCATTAAAGCAAATTCTCCCACAATCTGCCAGCATTTACGCTTAACTATCGCATTCAACGTGCGAGGTACTAGGGATACAAGTTATATTAATGCTTACTTTGAAGACTGAGAGAATAATTTTAACTGAACGTGTTTCAGTATGAGGAATGGAGGAGTTCAGTAATTAATGGTACGAGATAGAAATGAAGTGCTTCATTTAGAAGATGTATGAGAGCTTATTTATTAAGAACCTTAGTATGATGGTAAAGATAAAATATGCAGACGACCAGAATTTACTTAATTTAATTTGATTAATTAATAAATCGAGTGGCTCGCCCCCCATTGGATGGGACTGAAACATAACTGGCGATATGTGGGTGAACTTTAGGTGCAGCTCTGCTTAAAACTTCGGGGAATACAGGCGTGATGTTATGTTTGTTTATTAATTAAGGACAAAAAACAGTTACATGCTGAAGAAAATACAGAAAATTCTACCTACTTATGCGGCTATAGGCCGACCGCTTAACTGAGACGTTGCCTGAGGTAGCAGCGCGGTGCAGGAGGGGTGTGGTGACGTGATGCAAGAGCTCAATGATTCGTCAAATTCTGACAACTATCACCCCTCCCGCACCGCGGCTACCTCAGGCAACGTCTCAGTTAAGCGGTCGGCCTATAGCCGCATAAGTAGGTAGAATTTTCTGTAAGGTCCATACAGAGTGGGTACGAAAATCTGACCCAATTACTAACTGAGATATTATGCCTAATCTAGGTTTGTCAAGAGCAGTCACCCTTACCGTGGCAAATAAAGCTTATCGTAGATCTCACTACCACCATACGCCCTAAGCCGAGGTCCGTACCTCTCAGGGGGTGGCCTCTGCTAGATTAGTTAAATCTAGCAGATAATTTTATACAATTTATTTTGATTTTTAAGTTATCTTGTAACCAGTGCCTATCCAAAAACATCATAATAATGTTATATAACCACGCTCATAAACCGGTCTTGCAGTCTTCTTCTTCTTCGTGTCGCTGGCACGACTGTAATTTAAATCTTGTTTTTCCAAAACTTTGCCAGTCTCGCAGTGTCGAGGCTATTAGTCACAAGGAAAAAAGGCACATTTTCTTAAAATTACAACACTCCAGAGTCACTTAAGGCTCGTTTCCGAAGATACCCGACTAATTACGATAATGGTCGAGGTCCTTATTCATGAGCTCTTCAAGCGAGGTCGTGGGCCGGAGTTACAAATTGCGGTGTTACTAATGCTAAATGCTAATGAGGAGCCAAGGTCATGCCAGATGGATGGGAAAGATGAACCTTGACCTAAGAAACTAATTACGGGAAAAGGATGGTGAGAAATACTTTCAACAACGATGTAGATCGATGAAACTGAGAGGGGAGCTCGTTGGTCGCGCTCTAGAATCGCCCGACGCCCAGTTACTGAAAGGTTAACAAGTTTCTGATTGGTAATTTCATGTTAGTAGTTGTGATTCAGTATCCAATCACATCAGTTATCAAGAGAGTTGACGGTAAACTGATTAAAGCTGGCTATTAAACACGTTGGTCAAACGATAGAGCCATCAAAGTTGAAGCCATTAGTGTCCTCAGGCCCTGGGGGCCTGAAAAGGCCACTTTGCCAGAATCATAAAAGGATAACATTATTAATCATAATGGACAGTTAACTGTTAAGTTAATCGTATCAAATCGCATTGGTGAAGGATTTTTCAGTTATTTTTTTTTGTCTGTGCTAAAATACCAATCAATCCGTCCAAAATTCAATCCCAATCTCTTTGATTATACCTACATAGTGCAGCGAAAAAAAGAAAAACACGGACTGTCTTCGCCATATTATGATTCATAATGTTATCCTTTTATAATTCTGCCAAAGTGGCCTTTTTAGGCCCCCTGTTCACGGTCTTGAGCGATGCGACTTGCGTCAAACGACACGCGCGTGCTTCACTTGTTTCCGTCCACGGTCACGTCGCCCCGTCGCGATGACTCATGCTCATGCATGCTCTTCCTAGAAGTGCGGTGACCGCACTTAACGGCCGTAGTGGCGACAAAGATTTAAATCATTTTATTCGCCCTACCGCGTCAAAAGATAGTGGCGTTTCTGTTTCGTTTTAACACCTATAACACACAATGACGCAGTTACTTGATTTGATTGCCATGGAAACGTTATTTCATTATGTGTGAGCTCACTCTTCTCAGTATGGACACTTTTTCGCGTGACTTAGTACGGTGAGGGCAAATCTAGCGATTAAAATCTATAGGCAGCGGGGTTTGAATTAATGTCAAATACTGGTGTAATTGTGTAAATGACAGATTTTCATGACAGTCGTAATAATATTATGACGGAACCGCTTTCCTAGGAAACCAAAGCTTTACTCCCCAAGTCGCGTCACAGTGAGCGACTCCGCAGTCGCTGTAGCAACACGCGTGTCGCTGAGCGTATGTATTGGTCGTGGGGTTACTGCCTAAACTTTTGCTCTGTGAGTACTCTCATTGAGTACTGTCGGTCTCGAGTCACGAAGGATTAAGAGCAGATTTCTGTGTTCTAATGACATATAGGTACTTTTAGCACTTTGTAGGAATATTTACTTTTGACAGAATTTATCATTGAATGAAAAAAAGACAAAGATCGGATAAGTCGATCGACTTATCCAATTGATGTGTCTTTTTTAATTAAAAGAACTTAGTATAATGGAAATCCTCTAAAAATATTTTAAATAATAAAACAAATATTATTTTTAATATATTATAATCCTTATTAAATAAATCATAAATTCTTATAAAAGTATATATAATTTGTTCAAATAATTATTACAAATAATAAATCTTTAAACGCAAAAAAGGATGAATAAGAATTTTAACTTACATAATAATCTTTAAGCTAAGTTCGTAACACTTTACGAAATAAACAGCAATTACTTTGTAAACTTACCTATGACTTCTTGCATAACTTACTTAACTTAAACATAGTCTCGTGTAACATCTCTCTTGGGGAGGGTGTGTTCCTCTCGCTCGAAGGAGGTTCTCATTAAGTTTCCATAGATAACTTGCACCGCTGGTTTCTAGGAAATTCTCGGAATACGGGAATAATACCTTGAAGCTCCCTTTACGTTAGTAAAGTTTAGCGAGAAAGATGTTAGGTGGGGATCTCATCGTATGCTACACCGGTTGACGTCATCACGTCAACGCCGGCTGTCGCTGGAAACCAGCGCTGGTGTGTCTTGCGTGGGATCGCAGAATTATGCTGAGCGATCGCCGTTTTGCGTGGATGCATATTTTCCCCCACCTTGTTCTTTGTTGTTGTGTTTTTTCTCTGCGTCCTGTTTACCGCAAATAAAATCATTTTCTTTCTTTCTTACTATCTATAACACTTTAATAGAAACACCAACTTATGAATAAGAATTTTCACTTACTTAATAATTTTTAAGCTACGTTCGACCAGTACCTGTGGAGACGGACTAACGGACTCCAGAACAAAGATAACACTGACAACTGTTGATTGCGGTTTAGATGTGCTGATCGCGATCAGGGGGCATAAACCACTTTTTCAGAATCATAAAAGGATAACATTATGAATCATAATATGGCGAAGACAGTCAGTGTTTTTATTTTTTTCGCTGCACTACGTAGGTTAGGTATAATCAAAGAGATTGGGATTGGATTTGGATTGGATTGATTGGTATTTAAGCACAGACGAAAAAAATAACTGAAAAATCCTTCTTCATTGGGATTTGATACAGTTAACTATCCAGTGGAAGTGCTTGGGGGAGGCCTATGTCCAGCCAGATGTCTTTTGACTGAAATGATGAACTATCCATTATGATTCATAATGTTATCCTTTTATGATTCTGCCAAGGTGGCCTTTTTAGGCCCCCAGTTACATTGGTGAAATCTGCCCTTATAGAGCTGCTTTGATATTTGTGTGTACGAAACCATATAACAGTTCATACATACTGCTCCTGCTTCCTTAAATCTTGCTTATTTTTTAACTAGGAGATTTTTTTTTAATCTCCGTTTCCGATGTCTTCTAATTCTACAATCGGGACCCACATGTAAAATTAAATCTTAAAATTCACGGCAAGACCGAAGTAACAACATATTAATATTTAGTAAGTACCACAGAACAGAAAAAAATAGTTTAGTACGTACTTATCTCCTTAAACTTGTTTTAGTATGTTGCCAGCTGAAATTTTCGCCTGCTTTCTCATAGTGTTACCTAACTTTTTTACACGAAACGGTTCGCATATTGATAAACTAACCGAACAAGGTAAATACAATATAGTTTGCACAAGACAACGTAGGTATTAGGGGCGAACACATTGTTCTATCAAGACAGGGCTTCATACATAAGAAGGAAATTCACGTTCTACGTAAAATCATTAGTAAGTCATTGCAATGTAAATCTTGTTTCGGTAAAGTGAGGTATAAATTAGAATAATAGCCGAGATTGTTTTAAATAGCAAGAATTCTAATTCATACTTTATTACAATAAGATATGAGTTACATTGCAATGACTGTCTAATGATTTTACGTCATTCAAATATGATCGTGAATGGGCTGCGTTAGTGTGATTTAGGATACGTGTGGCTCGAATACGTGTAACGGGTTGTGATGTGTTTCAAATGAAAAACAAATATCAAAGGTATTTTCTATTTATTTTAATGTATGCAGTGAAGATTTTTTTTTTTTGTTAGCCTAGTTTGTGTCCCACTGCTGGGCAAAGGCCTCCCCTTTTTCCTTCCAAACCTCCCTGTCTTGTGCGATCTCCGGCCATGTTGGCCCTGCGAATGATATTAGATCGTCACGCCACCTTCGCCTTGGTCTACCTCGACGGCGATGTCCTGCCTCAGGCGTCCAGTGAGTGACGATCTTTGCCCATCTCTCCGGGTGCATTCGTGAGACGTGTCCGGCCCACTCCCACTTCAGCCTGGCTGTTTTTTCTCCAACATTTGTGCAGTGAGGATTAAACCAACTAAAACTATGTTATATTTTCTGTCTCAATCTAGGACATGATCTCTAACTTCGCTTTAGCCTAATCCGTTGATTGAGTAACATCTCCGAAAACTTTCAAATTCCTTCCGTAATATCATAAGATACTTAAAGTAAAATCAAAATATTTTATTTCACATAAGCCCCGTTTCCACCGCGAGCGGAACGGACCCATTAATGACTTCGTTAAACTCGCAAACGCAAACTGCATACCTACTTGTATTCCTCCAACGGTGGAAATACATATTATGTAGTTGCTTTTGCGAGTTTAACGAAGTCATTAATAGGTCCGTTCCGCTCGCGGTGGAAACCGGGCTCTATACCTACATGGGCACATGAAACGTTAGAAGTCACGATTTCAATTGGTCGTTTCCTATGGGGATAAGCTGGCAAGAAACTCCACGGTTACTCTTTGAAAAACAAATTGTCGTTTACAATGTTTTAAAACGCTCAAGTTCCGCTAATGAGACACAATTGATTTTCTATTGTATGGTGCCACATGTAGTACGAGGACAGAGCAGGCCCGTCAACAAGTACCTGTGGAATAACATTCAACATTAAGATACATAATTTAAATTCATGTTCAGATAAAAAAAAAAAAAAGGAAAAATGTGTGAAATAATATTACACGCATACAGTAAAATAACCATAGTGAACACATATTTTTGACCGTACGATTCGGCATTTGTATTTTCTGCAAATGTACGTCGAACGTATTTTTACTGAAACTTTTCCGTAGCACGTTTTCAATAAAAAAAAAAACTGCGGTATGAAAAAATTTCAGTCAAAAATACTTTTCACATTCATTTCAATATTTGTAGGTATTTTTTAAGATTTTTATATATTTTTGTGAACAAAAGCTATAGTGAGTAATTATTATAAATGAAACCTAGAAAGGGTCGAAAGGTCAATTCCATCAATCATAAAAATATATTAATTATTTCATCACAGACTAAATGAATTACGTTTTCTTGTGGTTTGAACCCAGTAAATTAATGTTAGGCCATCCGTGTCGCGTTTGCGTAAACTACCAAAAAACTAATTAAAAACGCCGCTAGACTTTTAAGTATTTTTCTACCTACAATGTATTTTACTGAATTGTTGTGGTGAAGGAAGCAGTTGAATGCAGTAATGTGACTAGTTACAGAGTAGGTATACAGAGTAGCAATACAGAAAATTTACATTTTCGTTTGCCACGGCTTCTTTGTCGCGAGGTCTCTGTTGTACAGCGAGATGTCGAACAGTGTACGAGATAGAGCGCGCGAAGTGTAGTTTGTGTTATCGCGACAATGTACCCGTAGCATGAATTGCTTCAAATTTTAAGTTTTAAACCGACCAAGTTCGTGCGGTTGGCTACACTTCACGCGCTCTCTGTTTACAAAGAGACATCTAGCGGTGCGCGCTATCGCGACAATGTAGCCGTAGTATTATTATTACCGACAGCCTCGCGAAGGGCATTCGAGTAAACTTCATCTGAATTATTCGCGATGACATGAATTGTCCAGACGTGCCGCAACAACACAAATGTTCGCCACATTTGTGTTAACGCGACAATGTGGCCGCAGCTTAACAATTGAATGTACTTACACTGTGATACTTCAAACTAATAATACTATTTAGTTGCTTCACAGAATTCATTAAAACTCGAAACAGATAAAACTCAAGATAATATTCTTAGAACTTTATATTAAAGCAATTAATTGTACATATTTCCAAGAATTTCACGAAAATAAAAAGCCCTTTGCGTGATCAGATCACTCAAGATACTGAAATTTGACTTTCTTGACGCGTGTTGTCTGCGCGACTGCTGTAAAAATGAACGACGTGAAATGACAAGGAATACGTGCTCATAAAAAAATACTTATAAAAATAAACCTTGGTAGGTACATTTTTTAGAGTTCCGTAGCCAAATGGCAAAAAACGGAACCCTTATGGACTCGCCATGTCTGTCTGTCCGTCCGTATGTCACAGCCACTTTTTCCGAAACTATAAGAACTATACTGTTGAAACTTGGTAAGTACTTAGATGTATTCTGTGAACCGCATTAAGATTTTCAAACAAAAATAGAAAAAAAAAAAAAAAAATAATCTTCCCCATACTTAGAACTGAACCTCAATTTTTTTTTCCATCAACCCATACATGTGGGTTATCTATGGATAGGTCTTCAAAAATGATATTGAGGTTTCTAATATCATTTTTTTCTAAACTGAATAGTTTGCGCGAGAGACACTTCCAAAGTGGTAAAATGTGTGTAACCCCCTGTAACTTCTAAAATAAGAGAATGATAAAACTAAAAAAAATATATGATGTACGAGCATTACCATGTAAACTTCCACCGAAAATTGGTTTGAACGAGATCTAGTAAGTAGCTCGCCGGTGAAAATTTAAAAAACATAATATGATGGTACGGAACCCTCGGTGCACGAGTCCGACTCGCTCTTGCCCGGTTTTTTATTTCTGTGTAGGTACATCCAGGCTTGGAATATCAAGAGATATTTTATTGAGTGGCAGACATCACGTACTTACGTATTTTAGGGAAAAAGTAAATGTTTTCCCTCATGACGACATTAATTCTTTAATACAAGTGTAGATAGGAAGGTATTTTGAAATGTGTGTATCTTGAAAAGTTGTTTATAAATCGCTTGACATGGTATGCCTGTACCATGACAAGTGATTTATACGCAACTTTTGATGTGATAATGTGTACCTATGTGGTGCGGAGGAATGAGTAAAATGTCGTGAGGAAAGTATTGAGAATGAATGTCGATGGCTATAAGAGTAGTCGAATCGAAGACCAAAGAAACGATAGATGGACTGTGTGAAAGATGATATGGCTAGAATGAGGGTGACTACCGAGATGACGATTAATAGAGAAGTATGAAAGAAAAAGCCATGTTGCGTTGACCCAAAATAAATTGGGATAATAGCAAGAGAATGATATGTATGACTTTGATATGTATGGAGAGCGGGAAGAGACGACCGTCTTGCTTGCGCACTAGTTTATTACTAAACGTATCAAAAAGTACTCTGTGACTAAACGCATGGCAGGCGCGCGCTGGCTTCGTATATATTAGTTTCAGCAGTAATTGAATATCTGCACCTACATGAGTGTTCTATGTTATGGGTCTGTTTTCCGCACTCAGTCCTTCAAGTGGACCATTGTGCGTGGGCATGGCGGCTTTCGGTGGTTATTGCAACCAGCCCACATGAGTCATAAAGGCAGTCAAAGATCAGTAGGGTAATTGCGTAACACACTATCAGTAGCAATGGGTTTCGTTTTGACAGTTCGACAACATTCATTGCGTTATTTGCGTTGTTAGGCAGACACATTTTTCGAACATATGGAGCAATGGTTTAGAAATATGCTTGAAAATGATTCAAATTGAGATCGCGCAGCTTTGGTGGCTTTGGTTTGGTGGCTTTGGTTTTTTTTATATGGTGTACATAATAAAGAGTATTCTATTCTATTCTTTGTACTTTCCACATTCTTATTACCTACGTCAATGTATATGCCCAATGGCAACTAAACCTACTCCTTCAAATTAAGCCATATTTATCCTCATTAGAGTTCAATAAGCAGTACTCTTTGTTCAAAAGCATTTGGTTATAACCACCAAAGAGTAATTTAACAAACAGACAGCCCAATCGAAGTTAAATTTTCCAGTTATACTAAAATAACAATATGCGAGTGGTTTTAAGACGAACTATCGAGGCTACTCGGCTAATAGCCGCTAACAATCAATGTTAGCAACACTTTCAACTAAGTTAATTACTTGAAATACTCGGAGATATTTGAGAGGCGGAATAATCAACGTAGTAGAACAATGTTGGTTCGCCACGAGTAGGTATTGTAAACAAACTAAAATTGTGGTATAGTGATCTGTCTGAAACCTCTTGAAATCGTATTCAAATATCAATTTGCCAAACTTTCGACCTTTGCTTATTGCGTACTAGGAAATTACAGTCGACGGAAAATAGGGTTGATCAATTGATAATTCATGCTTTCACTTCACTCCACAAAAAATTGGAAGCTGCTACGATCCTTTTTTTTTTGTGGATGGGAAATCATCAAATGAGACTCTGGGTGGAGCGGAAGGGAGTGTCAGACTCTTATTGACTAAAACCCACCCGTGTTCCTTCCTTAGCCCTTTATGTTCCGGGCCAGCGGTAACCCTTTCGAACAATCCCGCTGATACTGCTACGATCCTTACATGCTCATTATGCTTCGTCTGCGACTCTACGTTCATACATCTGAATGACAATTCTCGTAATTTAAAATGTTCAAAATCCATTCACAGTCTTATCTCGGCGACAAACAAATGTCAAAAACTTGTCAAAATGACAGAGGTATAAGAGAGATAATAGGTTGTTAGAGGTATTTTTGACAGATTGAGACTGAGATCAGAATGTGAACGGTCTTAAAATTACGAGAATTGCCCCCCCTCTGGTCATACACGCACGCCGGTTGCGAGTGAATATGAGTACTAGTTACCTGGGGGCCTAAAAAGGCCACTTTGGCAGAATCATAAAAGGATAACATTATGAATCAAAATGGACAGTAAGTTAATCGTATCAAATCCCATTGGTGAAGGATTTTTCAGTAATTTTTTTTTGTCTGTGCTAAAATACCAATCAATCCAATCCAAATCCAATCCCAATCTCTTTGATTAGACCTACGAAGTCCAGCGAAAAAAAGAAAAACACGGACTTTCTTCGCCATATTATAATTCATAATGTTATCCTTTTATGATTCTGCTAAAGTGACCTTTTTAGGCCCCCTGACCTTTCTGAAGACAATAAGGTAACTATCTAAATGTTCTTTTAGGACGTCTCCCGGAATTTCCACTTACATCTGTCTTAGGTAAGACAAAGGTAAATCATCCACAACACGACTAAACCATCTAAGCATAATCTTTAAATTTTTTGTTGGATCACTAAATCGATGAAAATGAAACATCACTCATCTAAACAACGGCTATGTGAATGCCCCTTTAGGTACTAGGAGTAGTGCTAAATACGCGCCAACCGTATTTGCCTTGCAAATTATGAAAACAGATGTCTTAGAAGGACAGTTAATTAAAGTTAGTAGGAGCGCCGGTCGTTTGGAGATTGCTCGCTAATCCGCCGAGCGGCTACATTGGGCCACAACTTGTCAACTTTTCACAAAGAATGCCAAGTGACTGAACTGGAGGATTTGATGTACTCGGAACATTGATAATTTGATTAGTTAATTCCTATCTGGCTTGGATAGTAAATGGTTTATATAAGATTTTTATTAGAGTAGCTGCGCCTGCGGCTTTGATTACGTGACTTTGTATTCTTATGAAAACCGGTATTTATATTTATCGCACCCTATAAACTCATCTCATGTTTTGATTTTTGGTTGTATACAAGACAGTGTGAAGTCTGCCACTCACATAATATAGTAATAGTAGATCACAGGAACTGTTTAATACTTATACGTACAACTTTCCATAGATATGTTGTATAATAATTAGTTAAAATACTCCTCCAAACCGGATTTCGGCCATGGCAGCCAATCTCAATGGAGTCTAGCCATCTACAAGTGCACTCAATCACATAGTCCGATGGGATGGCAATCCGACACGGCCGGAGAGAGATCAGGCGCAGGACCAACGGCTTAACGTGCTTTCCGGAGCATGCATGGGGGTATCACACCGGCAACATCCAAAACCCGAACCAAACTGGGGGTGTTACTGAGAAATTCTTAATGGAAAAACCCAATAGGTAACACTTTGTCCGACCTAGGAATCGAGCCCTGGACCCCAGGCTCAGCAGTCGCGCTTGCGACCACGCGATCTACGGGGCAGGTAAATAATTATACCTGTGTTGCGAAAATACAATACTGTAAACGTTATTATGGAGTATCAAATCCCCTTTCCAGGGTATTAAATCGAGTTAATTGGCGTACTTATCATGTATGCCAGGCGTTGGAAGCCAGGTAAAATAATATTTATATTGAATCAGAAGTCGAATGTTTTTGATTCTGTTCGAATGAGTGCTCTTTATTTGTATTGTAATTATTGGAATCATTTTGTTCCGAGTTTTACTTCAGAACAAATTGATAGCGTATCGTAGCGTTTTTTATTATTTTTGTAAAAATAGTAAAGAGTGAAAAGCATTATGAAATCATTCACATCATAGTTTATTATACCTAGTCCAGTGCTGTGGCCTTGGGCCCTGTTCTGGGTAGTTGTCACGCTTTGCAGACAGGATAGCATAACTGGGCACCGTTAATCAAATAGTTAACTTCGTTAATCGCTAATCCGTTACTGAAAAAGTTAACTTCGTTAAAAGTTAAAGCGTTGCATTTCAGAAAATTTAACGCAAGTTAACGTTAATCGTTAATGCGTTAACACGTGATAAAAATTGCATCTTCTTATAAAAACTCTTGGTTCTGGAAGTTAACAGGTTAGAAAAAAAAACTGGCCAAGTGCGAGTCGGACTCGCACACGAAGGGATCCGTACCACAAGGCAAAAACGCAAAAAAAAACACGTTTGTTGTATGGGAGCCCCCCTTAAATATTTATTTTATTTTTAGTATTTGTTGTTATAGCGGCAACAGAAATACATCATCTGTGAAAATTTCAACTGTCTAGCTATCACGGTTCATGAGATACAGCCTGGTGACAGACAGACGGACGGACGGACGGACGGACGGACAGCGAAGTCTTAGTAATAGGGTTCCGTTTTTACCCTTTGGGTACGGAACCCTAAAAAGGCGGGTATAATTGTTTGAGTGTGTAATATAGGCTAGGCATGTTGACAAACAATGTTTTTTCATTAATTTAGAATCAGAATCATCGATAAAACGACGGAGCCAATAATATAAAAATTGGAATTGGAAGATTTAGAATTTATTTTATTAAGATTGACTAGTTGCGTTTTGAACGAAACATTATTTAGACGAATTGCTACATAGACCACTTAACAAAAAAACAAACGAAACACTCGTCACTCTATGTGCCCGCACTAAGGAATGAAACGAATCATATGAATCCTTCCCAGTTTTCTCACTCACATCCGCCGGCAAAACAGTGTCATTTCACTCGCGGCACGCACTTGTCACCCGGCTCGAGCGTACATGTCAGAACGTGTTTTTCGCAGCGCGGCGCGGTACGTGCGATATCTGTGCTGGATTAACGATTAACGGACTTTGAGAAATTTAACGGAAGTTAACATTACAACCGTTAACATATTTTTTAGTTAAAAGTTAATCCGTTACTCGAAATGATAACTTCGTTAATTAACGGATTAACGAGTTAATGCCCAGCTTTGCAGGATAGTGGTAGCAGAACTAACTCTTTCGCATCCGTGATAGGTACTACTACTCGTTCACAGCACTCTTTACTGATGTATTTTTTTTTAAACAAAATGACTTTATTGTTTTGACTAATCTTAAATACAATATAGAAGCTAACACAAAAATACTCATCTTATTTTTTTTATATGTTTATATTAACTACAAATATTTAAAAAAATGGATTGAGTTCATTGGAAGAGTTCATCAAAAAATTGGTCCACATCGCTGTCAATGGTAAAAGCACCCAAAGCCGAAAAGGCTGGCAGTATTGCCGCGTTGCATGACTGATTTTCTGGTCTAAAATAGGCCAGCCCTATGGTTACGTGAAGAGTCTACGACCCGCTTGGTGAAATGCGGCGCGAGGGCGCGAATTTGTCGACTGTCGACACGTTGCATCCCACACCAAAGGCCTACCCGTGTAAAATTACTTAGGTACCTACCATGAATAATTGGAAGCAAGCCCTATCGACGCGACGGTCGGTATACTTGAGATAAAATTATGGCATAAAAGTTACGTCGTAAGGTAATTAAATTATTCAGCACGTCTGGTTAGCGATCATAACATAAAATGTATGTTAACCGGCAAATAAAATGTTAGATTTTCCATATCACTTTTTTATTTAGTACAGTCTTGAGTGTAAATATATTTCTATGGACTGCTCGCCAATAATATCTGATTTTATAACTGGCTAGAGTAGGCAGATAATTATAACGTAAGACATGTCCGATATTATTGCATTCTAAGGAGGATCGTGGCACATTTTTTTTAAAACCAATACCGTCAGATAGTTTTGGTGTTCCTTCGATGTCACATATTCGTGCTGCCACTTAATTGTGTTTCTACAAATTTTCATAATCTTGACGACAGATGTATACGGATGAATCAAGAGATCAGATATTATTGCCGAGTTGTCCATAGTAATTTATATAGGTATTTATGCTCGTTTTACTTCTTAGAAATCTAGATGATTTTTACAATCACAAATCATGTAGATTTCTAAGAAATGGTCAAAGCATAGTTCACTAAAGGACTCTGACTTCACGCTCACATGAATATTCCCTAAAACATTCTCGATACCCTTTTCAACATTAATTCACGTAAACGTGTTGTGTTGGAGCATGTCCAGCAAACACGCTAGCTAGAAGGCGTGTAATGCAATTACGTGACAAGCTTGAGCCCGTGGTGACTGCCACGTTCATTAAGGGTTCTCGGATGTTCTATAATGGTTGGGTAGATTAGAGATTTTAATTAGCGTGTCACGATAATTTAAGTGAGGGTTTTTAAATACTGACATGCATTTTATTTTTTTGGACTGTAAATATTTTAGGTAAGTAGTAGAAAAATACGAAAAAAAAACCGGTCAGGTGTGAGTCAGATTCGCACACCAAGGTATTTGTAGGTATGTAAATAGTTTACTTTTTTTTTGTAATGTAACTACACATTTACGGTTTTCGGATTTTTTCCTTTACCTACTTGTCCTATATGACATTACTTCTTGCCAAATTTCAAGATTTTAGCTCAACGGGAAGTACCCTATAGGTTTTGATTTCGGGACGCCGGATATAATGTTAAAAAGACAAAAAATCAATAGGCAACATAGTCCTAGTGTCAAAATGTACCAATTGCCTAGTGCCAAAATGTCATTTTGCCCATATGCCGCTATGATAGAATACATCAAAGCAAACATAAACGCCCGTATTTTTTGATTGCGTTGACTTAAAAGTTTGATTTTTTCACTGCTTGTTTGCAAGGGATTGCAGCCCTGAGTATTTGATGTTAATTTCACCTTGATATCCCACGCGTCCCTGAGAAAAGGGGCTTGAGTGATGGACAGACGGACAACGAAATGATCCTATAAGGGTTCCGTTTTTTCCTTTTGAGGTACGGAACCCTAAAAACAGTACATGACTTATGAAATGCTCTCAGATGCCCAGCTGAAAGTACAGCTTAAAACTCATACTTTAAGTTTGTTGAGTAGTCGCTCTTACAAATAATTTTTCAATAGTAACCATTAAAGAGAAAATGATTTGTGGGAAAATCTGCATCCCGTATTTCCGCAATACATGCATACGCAGTCGTGAGTAAAGGCTTCTGTTAATTTGTTTGAAACTGTTTCACTCAGTGTGTCCTGCAAACACGCTAGCTAGAATACATATATAACGCTTTGAGCGTGACAGTTTGAAGCGAGTGGCGACTGTAGTTAGGGGTTGAATTTAATTAGCAGAATTGTATGGTAATTTTCGAAAGCTGAGTGAGTTATTGGTCCAGTCCAGTCCAGTCCAGTCCAGGACCAGTATTTTATATTAGAAAATCTTTATTAAATCATTCATTGACATTGAGTGAACCATATTTATACCCAGTTAAACTTCTCAACTAGAGAATGTTGTAGACTTCTCATTGAATATATTTGAAGAGAAACGAGGATGTTGTCCGATAACAGAAAATTAAAGTTTAGAATCCGTACTAATATTATAAATTCGAAAGTAATTCTGTCTGTATGTTACCTTTTCACACCTAAACCACTGAACGGATTTCGATAAAATTTGGCAGAGAGATAGATTGCATCCCGGGGAAGGACATAGGATAGTTTTTATCGGCATACCTCGCGGGCGATACCGCGGGCGGAAGCTAGTACTACTATATTCTGATGGAAGTTTGCTTCAAACGTATGATCATTTGGCGATCACCGGAACGGACGTATTTGACTTGAAATGAGTCTGTGAAATCGCCTCTGATTACATAAGTAAGTATATTAATCTGCTTAGCCTTTTCCCAACTATGTTGGGGTCGGCTTCCAGTCTAACCGGGTGCAGCTGAATACCAGTATTTTTTACATGGAGCGACTGCCTATTAGACCTCCACAACCCAGTTACTGGGTAATACGATGCCCCTTAATATACTGTCAGACTTTCACGCTTCTGAAAAACCCTAACGACTGTCAAAGATCCACGAATGACAGCCGGCACCAACGGCTTAACGTGCTTTCCGAGGCACGGAGGGGTCTAGGTATGTGAAGATGGTCACCCATCCTCGGACCAACCGTGGCAAGCGTAGCATAACCTGATCGATTGACCCGTGCGGTTGTTAATACTCAGCCACAAGGCCCTCATAAGTATATTACACATTCTAAATGCCAAAACCTAATCTTGCTTCACGAACCAAACTGTTCCTGTAACCGCAAATTATTCTGTTAATTAAACAATCAGATTCATACCATAGTAGTTCAGATAAATCCCAAAATTTTCCGCCCTTAGAACACAAAGCATTTCCGCCCCATTCCCTATTAACTTCAAACTGGTAATGACGACCCGAATACAAAACAAAATGGTATTTAATTTCCTTAAACCTTTCGAATCACTGGCCAAAGGCAGTTTGTCTTCCAAAGTTTTATTGAATAATTATAAAACAGGATTGTTTTGTTCTTCTATCGAATGTTTTTGTTATTCAGTTATGATTTCTTGGAAATATTTTGTCAAAGCTTTAAGAGCGTTTACGCCGTACGGCATTTCATACAAACTTTCAAGCCCTTATTTTTCGAAATGAATGAACCGATTTTAATGAAACTTCATACGCATAAGCAGGATACAAAGGTCAAAAAAGTTAGTGGAGAACATTTTCGAAAAATAGTGTTACAGCCAAATTAGACCGATTTTAAATTTTCCATAGAAACAGAGATTTCCAGTTATCTTTTTTAGGGTTCCGTACCCAAAGGGTAAGAACGGGACACTATTACTAAGACTTCGCTGTCTGTCCGTCCGTCTGTCTGTCACCAGGCTGTATCTCAAGAACCGCGATAGCTAGACAGTTGAAATTTTCACAAATTATGTATTTCTGATGCCGCTGTAACAACAAATAGGTAATAAAAAATAAAAAAAATTAGGGGGCTCCCATACAACAAATGTGTTTTTTTCGGCGTTTTTGCCTTGTGGTACGGAATCCTTCGTGTACCTACGAGTACGACTCGCAATTGGCCAGTTTTTAAATGAGACATTTCGGCGTAAACGCTCTTAAAGGATTTTTAATGTTGGAAATAAAGATAAAGGAAATTAAACTCCCCTGAATTAAATTTTCTCTATCGCACCTCCGATAAAATAGGGTTACAACTCGAAAAACCTGGATTTTTAGAAAAACGAAAATAAACTCACAGGTTTGTTAATTAGTCAGGTAATAAATCTGTAGGTATCTTGTAGCTATTAGAAATTACAATTACTAAATAAGCCATGAATATTAACCGTTGTTTTTTACTGTCAATTTTATTAATGACAATTTTATTAGCGACAGCGATCATAATATAGATAAAATGGGGTCACAACTCGAAAAAGGACAGCGTTTGCCATTCAAACATATTTTTTGTAAGCTTTTCAAGAATGTATAATTTTGATCACACGATCATAATATAGATAAAATAGGGTCACAACTCGAAAAAGGAATTTTCAGGATTTTTAGGAAACTTTAAAAACAGCGTTTGCCATTCAAACATATTTTTGTAAGCTTTTCAAGAATGTATAATTTTTATCACATAATAATAATAGTGTAAGAATAAAGACTGCTTAACAAATCCGTGAGTTTATTTTCGCTATTCTAAAAATCCAGGTCTTTCGAGTTGTAACCCTATTTTATCGGAGGTGCGATATGATCGCTGTCGCTAATAAAATTGTCAGTAAAAAACAACGGCACTTAAAATTCACGGCCTGTTTCGTAACTGTAATATCTAATAGCTATAAGATATTCTACCTAAAGATTTATTACCTATTCTCACCACTGCACTCAAAACGGTGAAGGAAAACATTGCTAGGAAACCGGCGACATAATGTTCTAGAACCAAAAATTCGAAGACATATGACATCTACCAACCCTCACTGGGCCCACGTGGTGGGTTATGGCCCACTCCCTCTCACCGAGAGGAGGCCTGTCTCCCAGCAGTGGGAATATTACAGGCTGATAGGTCTGTCTCCCAGTATTTATTACAGGCCGATTATGTATATACTATATGGAATATTACAGGCTGATTATGTATATACTATATGCTTCAGGCTATAACTGTGATCAATAAATTCCGCGTTCAGTTGACAAGGCACACCAAACAATTAATGTAAGACAGTTTGGATCTTCAATCTTACGATCCCATAAAACAACCCTTAGCATCCTCTACTCACTCAGACAGAGTCATTACATCTTATTCATCATTTCTGAAACTGTATTATATCGTAGACAATAACAACGATCACTCTTCAGGCGATATTATCGTTATCATTTGGGTTTCATGACAGTAGTAAGATTTTATCACTTCCCAGGTAGATGCTTTTGCCCATTCGATTATAATAAATTCCGGTTATCTTACATAGAATGTTCTACTGTCGACTGTAACACAAAATACAGAGAGTACAGAAGGCAATCACATGTATGTACTTAACTTTTCATACCTAAGCTCGGCGGTCGCGCTAGGGTTGTCAACTTTGGCTTATGCACAAAAAACTATCGTGGTAGTGGCACTATTATCTAGTTGTTTGATTTATTGTTGAGCTTATTCTACAATATTAAAACAAAACAATAAACATAGTATTACAATACAAAAAGTTTACAGAACAAAAACATATCAAATTTTACATTTGTCAATTTTCACTATCGAAAATCCCTAATAATTTCAAAACGGATTACCCTATTTATACAATTTATTTTGCCCTTTCCATTTTAGACCTAAACCTATCAAATGACACTAAAAACAACACAATATCTACACAAAAAAAAAATCATGTCTTCAACTTAGTACGTAATTATGTTACGTACGTTGGTGGCGTGAATTTACCTTACAAAAAAGTTACTTCGTTTATACTGATTCAAAATAGGAAACTATTATATAGATCGAGCTTATGCATTTTTTACCGACTTCACAAAAAGGAGGAGGTACTATGTTCGGATGTTTGTTTTTTTTTCGAATTTCTGAAATTTTCTTTCATACAAACCTTTTCCTGGCAATACCAAATACAACAAAAAAATATTTATCCAATTTGGTGCAGTCATTCGGAAGTTGCGCGTCAGACATTTTGGCAACTTTGTTTTTCGATATCCGATGAACACTTTAACATGAAAACAACAAAGCACACACATCATTCCATTCTCCCACTTTCTTTACCCTCCATCGTAAATAATGGTTATTGTGATGTAATACCATCCAAAATTCACACACCGACGCCCCACTTTTAAATTTCCTTCATTACCGGAGAGTTATCTAGTCTATTGTGAGAATAATTAATGCCTTTCCAGTTTAGTATTGAAGACAATGAACAACACAAACCGTTCCCTAATTAAATATGAATACGCTTTAGCTACTTTTAAAAGCTTTAATTGTTTTAAATTTTCTTTCGTTAAAATGGCTAGCGTTGTATTTGATTCTATCGATTTTAGGGTTCTGTACCTAGTAGTTCTATGATGTCAGTATGTCTGTGACAAGTGTATGCTCGTAACAGTAAGGGCGAGTTTGTTCACAGATTATGTTGTAGTGCAAGTTCTTTCTTTTATTTTAACCTGTTTTGTCCCACTGCTGGACAAAAGTCTCCACCACAGCTTTCCACTATTCCCTGTGTGTTGCCTTCTCCGTTAAATCTCCCATTAACGCCAAAGTCATCTCTATGTAATCACGCCAGCGTTTTGCCTGCCTCCCTCAGCGACGACGTCGGTCTCCCGGTAGCAGTGAGAACTATGTGACGACTCTAGCCCATCTGTAATCCCGACGCATCATGCAAACATGGCCCACCCGATCCCACTTCAGCCTAGCAGACTTATTGCCCACACCGGCGATTCCTATTTTGGAGCGTTCATTGGAGGGTTAAAAATAATATTAATTTCCTCATGAATATATTTTTAGTTAAAAGAAACACGGCTATGATGTTACTCATGTAACAAAATTACCATGAAAGCTTTTCCTTCGGGGACTGGAAACGTAAATAGCACTTACTTACATCAATAGTAGCTTGAAGTTACTTATAAATATGTTAAGAACATAGGTACCAATATCACTAATGGATGAGTTAGGGGAACATCATTTATAAACACTGTCATACCTCATATGTATACACAGTGGCTTATACCAATTTATAATTGTGAAGTTAGTTTCATATTGTGTGTTGCTTCGATCAACGTATTGTTCAGCCTGATTCAAACTTTATGACGGCTCGAAACATGAGGAGAGTCGCTGCGCAGTAACAAATTCACCTGTCAGCGGTGTGAGGGATGAGGTACTGCGAAGCGAGCAGCACACTTCAGGGCTGTAAGCTACTTTAATTATTTTAACCGAGCGTGAAATCCAGATGACGGCGTGCAGTGTCGAAGAAGCGATCATTTACTATGGCCGCGCCATGGCGTGTCGAAGAAGCGATCATTTACTATGGCGCGCCATAGTAAATGATCGCTTCTTCGACACCGTCATCTCGTTGTCGTTGATGTGCCGTTGACGTGACGGTAGACAAACGGCCTGAGTCACTGAATATTTGGAAATTAATTATCGTAGGAGCAATGGTGGCCACGAGCTACACGCACAAGCGACACGCGTCTTGCTACAGCGACTGCGGAGAAAACAAATGAAAGAAGTTGTTTAGAGACACGAGTCTCCGCAACTTGCAGAGCCACGGTAAGTAGGTACGACTCACGCGAAGGTAGCTCAGTGACGCGTGTGCGTGACTGTCTATTATTTTGTGCTGCTATTATAGTTGTTTTGACGAGAACGCAAAGTGTGTTACATACACAAAGGGATCTTTTAAAAGGATGGGATCTTGATCCTGTGTATTACTTATGAGTTATGACGCATGTTGTTAAATATAAACAGCATTTCAAGCGAAACATGTTAACGTCATTAAAAGGGTTGCTTATGTAAACACGCAAGTGCACAACGTCATCATTGCAACTTCATTGCGTCACTGAGTCCTAGATTGTGATAGAGCCAGAGTTTGTAAGGTTAGGCTGACCTGAATGAAAATTATTGCATATACCTTGGTTTTAGATTATACTAGCGGGTTTCACTAAAATATTTGTTTACCTACATATAGCTGTTAACAAATATTACAGTTCGAAAACCTACGTCGGTACAGACGGCCCCAAAAAGATGTAAATGCGGACAAATATACATTTGTTTACAATCATTGCTCAGCAAAACATGTTACAGTTTGGGAACTATATTTTAGTCACAATACTAGCTTCCGCCCGTGGCTTCGCCAGCGAGGTATGTCGATAAAAACCTATCCTATATCCTTCCCCGGGATGCAATCTATATCTCTGCCAAATTTTATCGAAATCCGTTCAGTGGTTAGGCATGAAAAGGTAACAGACAGACAGACAGACAGAGTTACTTTCGAATTTATAATATTAGTATGGATTAAGGAACAAATATTGTAGAAAATTATAGGAATCTTAGTCCGTGTTACTTTTTTCAAAGGTAGAATACACGTAGGTACAGTTAGTTGTACCTACTTATAATAACCCTTTAAAACAACGAGTAGGTATATGGTGATATGGACATCTGCATCGACGCGTAATCTGTTACTATTGATGCAGCACATGATTCTGAACCCTACTGCGTTGAAAGTTTTCGTGGGTTATTAAAAAAAAATTGCTATTTCATAAATTTTCACCGTATTGTATTGCACTTTTCTATGAAACAAGCAGATTTTTTTTTGATAACCTATAAAAATTTCGATATAAGGGTGAATTCATGGTTACAGTTTCCGCGTCGATATCCCTACCACCCTGTTTTCTTCCTTTGAAACAAGGAGTCATCATCTGCCTAGCCTTTTCCAAACTATGTATGTTCGGGTCGGCTTCCAGTCTAAACGGATGCAGCTGAATACCAGTAATTTACATGGAGCGACCGCTCATACTGACCTCCACAAACCAGTTACTGGGTAATACGATTAATTGGGTAAGACGAGTAACCCCTTGGTAAGACTGGTTGTCAGACTTTCGGTTTCGGTCGACCAGTAACGACTGTCAAAGATCCACGAATTACAACCGTGACCAACGGCTTTACGTGCTATCCGAAGCACGGATGGGTCTTGTTATGTACGATCGCCCATGCTCGTTACAACCGCGGAAAGCGTAGCTTAACCTGATCGATCGACTCATAGGGCTATTATTGGTAATACAAGTCATTGAAACAACGAACGTCATCATCATCATCATTTCAGCCGAAACACGTCCACTGCTAGACATAGGCCTCCCCCAAGCAGGTCCACTTCGACCGGTTCTGTGCTTCTCGCATCCAACAGGTTCCTATGGCCTTCACAAGGTCGTCAAACCACCTTGTAGGAGGCCTTCCAACGCTACGTCTTCTGGTACGCGGTCGCCTCTTTAGAACCTTTCGGCCCCATCGGCCATCTGTTCTGCGAACAATGTGCCCTGCCTACTGCCACTTAAGTTTGGCAATTCTTCGGGCTATGTCGGTTACATTGGTTCTCCTGCGGGTCTTCCTCATTCCTAATTCGATCACGCAGGGAAACTCCAAGCATAGCCCTTTCCTTTGCCCTTTGGGTGACTTTTAGCCTATTAAACGAGTTACTAAACAACGAGTAGGTATATTAAAATACAGACATAATAGCATGTTTGTTTTTATTATACCTATTATACCTACTCATCGATCATGCTAGATGCCCAAATCAATTTACATCAGAACCAAACATGTATGACAAAGCACATGGCTATTTAGAACTTACCCTCTCAAGAAAAAGGGCTTACGTCATGTATTTATGAAAAATATGTGCTTCGACTGTTTGGGACAGCGGATCGTCAGGAAACACACCTCATCCTTTGTAGAATACCCTTTTCACTTTAGGGCGCACTATACCTTGTTTATCTAAGGATTTATGTTTGTACCCGAGCTCACCTTTTCGAAGTAAATACATTGAAGTAAACCTTTGGACCGGTCTTGGTAACCTCGATAATAATAATAATAATAATATTTCAGACTTTTTGTCTATATGTCCTTCTAGCGACGTTTCCACCCACATCTGCCCTTTAAATACCTATTGTAAGTCGCCCTGCAGCGAAATTAATTGTTAAGCAACTTGACTACCAACTTATATTGTCAATATTGTAAATATTCAAATCACAACTGTCATTCTTTGACAGTTCTATGAAATGGCTATCAATCGACCTGCCTTTTTTTTATCGATCTGCCTTACCTAGCCTTTTTCCAACTATGTTGTGGTCGACTTCCAGTCAAACCAGATGCCGCTGAATTCCAGTAGGTATTTTACATGCAGCAACTACCTATCTGACCTCCACTACCCATTTCTATGAAATGGCTCTATCACGGCAAATTGACGTAGAGTGTCAATTTGCTTAACAATTAATGTCCTTGCCTGATCCTAGAACGAGTATGCAGACATATAGATTTACAATAGTGGTGATGGGTCTATTTTGGTTCTAGTTTTTGAACATCAACGTCAGTGTATATATAGTGTTTGTTATTTTATTGCACTGTTTTTGACCAGATCTGCGTTTGAAAACATTCAGCCCTTGTCAGGGTCTCACTCTTGACGGTGAGCAATGGGCAGCTCGCCGTCCCGTAAGGAACAGGCCCGGACTCCGTCGAGATGTCAGCATTAACTGACGGAGTCCGCTAGGGCCGATGCCTGCCAGGGTCGCGGGTTGTTCGAAAAAAATACCGTGGCGCCGGCACAGGCAACTGAAGGAACACGGGTGGGTTTTAGTCAGTAAAAGTCTGACACGCGATCCCGATCCGTCCAGAGCGGGAGAAGTTATTTGATAATATCCCACACAAAAAAAAAAGAAAAAAAAGGGTCTCACGCTTATAGCCTATTCCCATTTATATCGTGATATGAACTTCGAGCGTGCACTACATAGGAATATGCGATATTGTGCGTGCTTAATATTAAATTCTGGGTTCTGACACAGAAATAGCCGGAAAAATAACCCAATTTGATTTAAATCAAACACGTCTCACTGCCGAGCTTGCCCCAAATCTGGATTTTTCAAATATTTTGTTCTTTTTTATATGGAAAGGTCTCTTTAGTGGTTAAATTCCTCTACATGTCATAACGTATAGATTGTCCTGCTTCCACATGTCACAAACAAAACACTATCGATTTTCAACAAATTAATTTGCCTGTGCATATTCTGGTACTAACGACCAGCCCCTGCATAGTTTTACGACTTGACAAAACATCGAGTTTTTTTTTAATAAGTTTATTATTAATTATTATATACTTACAAAATTCTCTAAATGGTGGTGAAAATCACGTCAAAATCTGTTCCGTAATTTAGAAGAACAACGTGGTCACGCACAAAAAGTGATTTTAATTTAAAATACTTATGTTTAGACTACGTGAGCAAATTCGGGTACCTAGTCTCTAGGGAGAAATAAAAACAAATATTTGTTTTAGAAAAATGATTAAATTTAACAGAATTTTGTAACGAGCGTCCAAAATAAACGGATTGCGACCTCGGATGGCTGAATTTTATTTTTTGTAGCGTTGTTTGTGTAAATTAATTAGATTTGCTTTGATTTGAGATTTCCTTATATAGCTTTGTACCTACATTTTTTTAGTTTAGAAAAAATAAAATGAAACGTAAAAACTAAATTATTTTACTGTCCGTGTCGGTTTTTAATTCGGAAAGCAAACTACTAAAAAAATCGAAAATAATCGATTTCCAGAAAACTTTTCTGGAAATTCTCCGGTATGACGTGATCATTTTTGTTAGTTTTCTGTGTAACATTCCTAATATACCGTCTTCTAAGTAAATACGACTTCAATTCAATAAACTCTGCTTGCGAGATGCAGGATTTTGCGTGACGTCAATATGACGTGTTGTTCGCATGTGGCGTTGTAGATACCGCTACAGGAACACCGGGGAGGTTTTTAGTCAGTAAGAGCTTGACAGGCCCCTCCGCCCTTCCCAGGGCGGTGGACCTCCATAAGGATTTTCCACCTCAGAACAAAAGAAAACTGTTAGGTTAGGTTACGTTTTGACCAAAGGACAGAAATAGAAGATTGGGTTTTGTAGTTGTGCAACCAGTTAGTTCTCCCACCTAGCATTTTTCAAAATATTGTAGGTACCATATCAATGTCCTGAAGTTGTAATAACGCTTCTTTACTACGTAAGTATATGAATTTGTGGAGTTTTTGGCGATGCAATGATGTGTGAATTAATAATCTCTGCGAATGGCATTTCTCCTTGCTTGAACCCAAAAATAATCAATCTCGCAAGATTCGGTTCTTCAACCGGAAAACGTAGCTGCGTGTTTCTCTCAAGCGGTAGTAGGTAGGTACCTATACAGTTACACACGATTACCCAGACATTTCAATTTTGAAGCGAAAGGTCGTACCTACTTATCTACGCAAATCCCTAACAATGAAGACGTTTCTGGAAACTTTTAACTCCCATGTTCGACATTTGATAATCTGGAAGCTACTTTTGGAAGTCGAAGTCGTAAGATTAGTGTAAGTTTTCCCAACCTCTTTCGACCTCATCTGCCATCATCTGCCTAGCCTTTTCAAAATTTCTTATGTTGGGGTCGCCTTCCATTCTAACCGGATGCAGCTGAATAGGTACCAGTATTTTACAAGGAGCGACTGCCTATCTGACCTCCACAACCCAGTTGCTGGATAATACGATACCCCTTTTTTTTTTTTTCAGGTGGGAAATCTTCAAATGACCCCTCCCGCTCTGGGTGGAGCGGAAGAGAGTGTCAGACTCTTACTGACTAAAACCCACCCATGTTCCTTCCTTAGCCCTTTATGTTCCCCCTATGACGGCTAGCCCCCATAGAGAGATAAGGGGATGTTAAAGTTTGTATGGACGATCATCAATTTCGCCGATGGGAAACCCCATTGTCTTCTTCATAAATTGCACGAATATTTATCTGTCAAATATTCAGGTCAAAACAAAACGTAGACAAAAGGTAGGCACTTTATAAAAAGCGTTGAAAACAATTCATTTTGGAAGCGTCGAAATTGTGAAAAATTCCGAGAACCCAGCTGTGTGTAGTGATGTCAGTCTATTTGAATAGCTTCGCTTTGTTTTTGATACTGCACGTGGAGGCATCGCAAACAATAGACAGATACTTGGTATTTCATCCTTTATTTACCTACGTGTGCAAACACACGAGAGACGCGTCAACGGTATAGGTAACTGCAGCCATCGACGCCCGCTGTCGATTCGTCAGCGGCTGCCGTCGATGGCTGCAGTTGCCTCTGCGCTTACCATCGACGCCCGCTGTCGGCTCGTCGGCTGCTGCCGTCGATGGCTGCAGTTACCTCTGCCGTTGCCATCGACGCCCGCTGTCGATTCGTCAGCGGCTGCCGTCGATAGCTGCAGTTGCTTCTGCGCTTGCCATCGACGCCCGCTGTCGACTCGTCGGCGGGTGCCGTCGATAGCTGCAGTTGCTTCTGCGCTTGCCATCGACGCCCGCTGTCGACTCGTCGGCGGGTGCCGTCGATAGCTGCAGTTGCTTCTGCGCTTGCCATCGACGCCCGCTGTCGACTCGTCGGCGGCTGCCGTCGATAGCTGCAGTTGCTTCTGCGCTTGCCATCGACGCCCGCTGTCGACTCGTCGGCGGGTGCCGTCGATTGCTGCAGTTGCTTCTGCGCTTGCCATCGACGCCCGCTGTCGACTCGTCGGCGGCTGCTATCGATGGATGCAGTTGCCTCTGCGCTTACCATCGACGCCCGCTGTCGACTCGTCGGCGGCTGCTATCGATGGCTGCAGTTGCTTCTGCGCTTGCCATCGACGCCCGCTGTCGACTCGTCGGCGGCTGCTATCGATGGATGCAGTTGCCTCTGCGCTTACCATCGACGCCCGCTGTCGACTCGTCGGCGGCTGCTATCGATGGCTGCAGTTGCTTCTGCGCTTGCCATCGACGCCCGCTGTCGACTATTCGGCGGCTGCCGTCGATTGCTGCAGTTGCTTCTGCGCTTGCCATCGACGCCCGCTGTCGACTATTCGGCGGCTGCCGTCGATGGCTGCAGTTGCTTCTGCGCTTGCCATCGACGCCCGCTGTCGATTCGTCGGCGGCTGCTATCGATGGCTGCAGTTGCTTCTGCGCTTGCCATCGACGCCCGCTGTCGACTATTCGGCGGCTGCCGTCGATGGCTGCAGTTGCTTCTGCGCTTGCCATCGACGCCCGCTGTCGATTCGTCGGCGGCTGCTATCGATGGCTGCAGTTGCTTCTGCGCTTGCCATCGACGCCCGCTGTCGACTATTCGGCGGCTGCCGTCGATTGCTGCAGTTGCTTCTGCGCTTGCCATCGACGCCCGCTGTCGACTCGTCGGCGGCTGCTATCGATGGATGCAGTTGCCTCTGCGCTTACCATCGACGCCCGCTGTCGACTCGTCGGCGGGTGCCGTCGATGGCTGCAGTTGCTTCTGCGCTTGCCATCGACGCCCGCTGTCGACTATTCGGCGGCTGCCGTCGATTGCTGCAGTTGCTTCTGCGCTTGCCATCGACGCCCGCTGTCGACTCGTCGGCGGCTGCTATCGATGGATGCAGTTGCCTCTGCGCTTACCATCGACGCCCGCTGTCGACTCGTCGGCGGGTGCCGTCGATGGCTGCAGTTGCTTCTGCGCTTGCCATCGACGTCCGCTGTCGACTATTCGGCGGCTGCCGTCGATTGCTGCAGTTGCCTCTGCGCTTGCCATCGGCGCCCGCTGTCGACTCGTCGGCGGCTGCCGTCGACAACGTGCCGTTCGTGTATTTGAGTACGGTGCTTAAATACACGAACGGCATGTTGTCGATGGCTGCCACCAACACGCGTTGACGGCAGCCGTTGACACGTGTCGCTTGTGTGTATGAGCACTATGAACTATTTGGATCGGAATATTCAGCACAGATTAATTACTGATAATTTAAATCGGTTTATATTGCGCAGATTAGCGAGAACCGTTTTATTTTAAATCCATTCATACGTTTAAATGAATAAAGTGGACTTTTATACGAAAGCATGGATAAAATGAAATAATGACAGCATTTCAAACTTAAAGTGGTACTGCTTGTTTCTCGTTGCTCTCACTAGAATAAATTAACGTACACTGAAACATTTGTTAACTCAAACAAGAGCTTGCGCAGAGTGAATAGTGTCGCAGTGTAATTCAAGCTATAAATTACATTACCGTCTTTATACGAAACTTTGTTGTTGTAAGCCACGTCTATATTATGTAAGTACCTGCCTTGCACTCACTGACTGTTCCAGAAGTATCAGATGAAAATTTAAACAAATGAATCTCAATATGTAGCACGTGTCACTTACAAAACGAGTGCTTTGATTAAAGTTTCTCTTTAAGTGAACTGTAATTTGTTCTTTGAGAAATAAAAAATGTCTTTAAACCGAAGTTAAAACCTTTTAAATACCTACAACTACATGGTGCATATTCTCTTTATAGTATGACAATAGTCATTCAACCCGAACGGTATGTTTACACTTTCGTCAGATACAGATTTTGGAACAGACCATAGATAATTTGATGACTACCTACCTAATGTGTAGGCTACCATTGGTGTTAATGCACCTTATAAGCCAATGTTTATACATAACAACAGTCTAAATTATTTATTTATTTATTCTGAAACACCTGAATTATCCGAAATCCGAATATCCGACCATCCCGAAACATTTGAGTACGTGGGTAGTCGTGTTTGTACCGTGAGAGTAACCACTAAAGCCTTTGACGTAGTTCGGAATCACGCTAGATGGAAATAATTTTCTGTCTAAATCGTATATGTGGTGCCTATCGCAGACTCTGGCAATGTTTTGATAGTGTTAGCAACAGGATTATGTTTAGGTAGACATCAATACTAATCCATACTAATAATAAGTATTTAAATGCGAAAGTGTGTCTGTCTGTTACCTCTTCACGCTTAAACCGCTGAACCGATTTAAATGAAATTTGGTATAGAGATAGTTTGAGTCCCGGGAAAGGACATAGGATAGTTTTAATCCATTGACGTGTGTTTTAATACCTTGATGTAAATCACCCGGTAGGCATGGCTCTTTATCTGAATTGGCAACGACGTATTTTCATCATTCATAAGATTTGGCGGGCTGAAACTTGTCAAAACTAAGTTAAGACCCTTTCTTACTCAAGGTCAATTAAATTTCATTAAATGAAATTACAAATATTTTTGTAACGAAGCCTTTTTACCAACTTCACAAAAAGGAGGAGGTACTATGTTCGGATGTTTGTATGTTTTTTTTTGTTGTATGTTTGTTCATCGGATTTTCAAAATTCTTTTTTTGTTAAAAAGTAGATAGTTCTGAGGTGGTCCCACTGTCACCAAGTTAGGATCTGATGATGGGATCTTAGAGACATCGAGGGCAACTTTCAAATTTTATAGTCTCACTTATTGTTTTTCGCATATTTTATGAAGTATCTTGTGTATTTGCGTATGGTTGTCACCTGCCATCTCAGGTAGCCTGGGCTGATGATGGAAGGTACAACTCCTTAACAGTAAGAAGTTACTCGAACAGGCAAGGACTGTTTTAGTAAATTGTTTTGATGTTTGTTATGGCATTTGCCACATTTGATCCCATGATCATCAAGTCATGACCTGATGCTGCAGTCAGGATAGTCTGCAGAGTACCTAACTCCTCGACAACTAACAGCATATATATCGTGTTTAGGCTCATTGAAAAGGGCTCGATGTGTGGATAAACGTACTGTTAATGAGGAACACCGAAGTACATAGAGACCTGATGCTGAAGCCGAAGAAGAAAAAGTACAAACCTTGAAATTACAGCACCGTAGTCGTGTTTGGGCTCATTTTAAACAGGACTAAATTTTAAGTACAATGCAATGTTGACATAAGTCTGGCCTGATGCTGCAGCCAGGATTATCAGCTAGGAGAGTGGAATACTAGGAGAACTCCTCAACAATAACGTCCCTGCATTGGGAAAAGCAATATTTTGTAAAGGTGATCAGCAGTTGACATTAGGCTATTGTAACTTAGGTAAATTACAAACTGACCCACTAAAAAGTAAAAAATAAAAACTTTTTTACAAAAAAAACAACCGACTTCCAAAAAACACTATAAAGTGAAAAATAACTTTAATTTCGGAAGTCGGTGGCAAAAAAACAAAAATACAAATCCAAAGACACCGACTTCCGAAATTAAAGTTATTTTTCACTTTATAGTGTTTTTTGGAAGTCAGTTGTTTTTTTTTATTATGTAGGTACTAAGTACTTCCTTTTTAGATTTAACTTTGCTGCGCCCCGCGGATTCACCCGCGTAAATGTTGACCCCGTGGGAATATCGGGATAAAAAGTAGCCTATTAGATATGTTAATCCAGGGTGTCAGCTACCTCCTTACAAAATTTTATCAAAATTGGTCCAGCCGTTTGAGCGTGAAGAAGTAACAGACATATAAACACACACACACACTCACAAACACTCGCCTTTATAATATTAGTGTGATTTGTAAAAGCTATAGAAGCGTTTGACAAAGTTTATGGATAACGTGAAGAACACGGTGCATCTTTTTGGACTCTTCTATCGCGCTCTTTACCGCGAAAGACTGATATTGTGGTGTACTGAACCCGGCGTCAAAGGCAGGCCAGGGTTCAATAGGCCAATAATTAAAACCGACGACATCGGCTTCTTCGTTCGAGAGATTTCGATTTTTAATGAAATTTTGTTGTTTGTATATACCTACCTATACTTTAAATTAGAGCCAGCCAAAAAACGGACTTAATTGCAAACTTTGGTTGTGTGTGTCTCTAATTATAATCTCAAAAGTCATTTATTAACCTGTCAGCGTAAACAAATGCGAAACCTTTGTTATTCTTAAAAAAAAAACAATTTATTCAAAAAATCCGCTTTGAACAAAAGCCTATTTTATTTCCTTTCAACAAAAATATTGCAGGACGTTCTATCAATTTCAGTTTCACGTTACATTTTCAATTGCCTACGCGTCGCTTGTAGCATTTTGTTGAGCCTTGAAATATTAACCGTATTCAACTTTGAGCTAACTATCGGAAAATATTAGTGCTGTGCATTGCATGGATAAAATAATTATAAGTTTCGTAGTGTACAACACACTACAAAACTTATAATTATTTTATCCATGCAGTGTGACGAAGTTTTCCTATTTAAGTAAAGTGTGGAACTAAAGTGGTATTGTTGTAAATAAGTTTATGTTTCTTGCTTCGTTTTCATAGCAAATTCAGCCTATAATGTTCCCACTGCTGGGACACAGGTCTCCTAGGAGAAGTGGGCTCTAACCTTCCACGTGGGCTCAGTGTGTCACACTCTCACATGTCTTCGAATTTTTGGATCTAGGACACGCCGCGGTTTCCTTCACCGTTTTGAGAGCAGTCGTGATGAACCATTTTACATTTACACAAAGTAAAGCGCCTGCCTGGGTTTGAAACCATGACCTACAACACAACTCTTTTCCTCATTATTTATTTATTAAATAATGAAATTAGTTCTTGTAATTTTTTTTAAGCTGGCTAAAATTAATACATAATATTATTATATTATACATACCTACATATAATAATAGGTTATTTATCAACATAAAAATGAAAAGTTATCTTACACCTAATTATTTTTGATTGTGGGTACAAAGGGACAAAAATAATTACGTGATTACCCCATTCAAACACGACCAGATTAAAATTTCCTTACTCCCTGAAAAAGCCGTAACTCTTTTGTGACGTAGGTCTAATTAAAAATTGAGATACCAATGCCACCGGGCCGTCATTTAAAAAAGAGCCCTTTAAAACGATTACAATTAAAATATAATTTTGAACCCACCCAAACTTTTACCCCAATTAAAATTATGTCGTTTTTCAACCGAGAAATAACGAAGTGGAATGGCCGATTCGTCTGAAGAGCAGAAACTGTTGGTTGTTTTAACGAGATGGTTTTCGAACTTCGATTAGAGATCCTGAGGGCTCACCCTCTGCATTATGTATTAAAATTTTGAAAGTAACTCTTAATTCAAATTCAAAATAATAATGTTGTTTCACAGTAAGTACCTACATTACATTATTTTTATTTTATTACATTTACATTTCTTCGCACGATTTTTACGATTTGACAAAATATCGAGATATCTATATTTTAAGTTAGTTCTATAGTAACGTACTAAACAAATAACCCTACCGGCATTAGTTTTCTAAATGAAGTTGAAAACCGCATCGAAATCAAAACAACGCGGTCACAGAGACACACGAAAAGGTGTCCATCAGAATGACTGGCCAAAATGACCGATCAGCTTTAAAATGTTACTAAAATCTAATTCTTATTTGCTACTATTTGATGCCTTTGTTTAAATAATTGGTACCTAATTAATAACTGAGAAACTGAATTTCAAAAATGGCCAGTCATTCTGACATCAGGATGACTGCACATTTAGAATCTTCACGTAAAAAATGGCACGCCGCGATAGCGGGGCACGCCGCGATAGCGGCGATAAGACCCCTCTTTGAGGAGTGGCTAGAGAGGCGCCACGGCGCCCTCACCTACCGCCTGACGCAGGTCCTCACCGGACACGGAAGCTTCGGGAGGTTCCTGCACATCATCAGGCGGGAGGAAACGCCCGGGTGTCACCATTGCCAGGATCGCCCAGAGGACACGGTGGAGCACACGGTGGAGGTCTGCTCCGCTTGGGCGGAGCACCGCCGTGTCCTCGTAGAGGCGATCGGCAGCGGCGGCGACCTCTCGCGTCCGGCCCTGGTGCAAGCCATGGTCCGGGGCGAGAGGGAGTGGGAGGCAGTCACCTCCTTCTGCGAAGCCGTCATGCTAGCGAAGGAGGTGGCGGGACGGATGAGGGAGAGAGCCTCCCGTCCCAGCCGCCGCGGGAGACGCTCCGGGCGTCGGGAGCCACGGGACGACTCCCGACCACCGTAGGCGCGGGCCTGCGGGCGGAGAGTAATGGGTAGCTCACCGTCCGATCAGGATCAGGCCCGTGCCGGACGGCGCGTACGTGTTCCACGCGCGCCTCAAAGAGATGTCAGCATCGAGGAGGGCCCCATAGGGCCGAAGCCTGCCGGGTCAGCGGGATTGTCCGAAAGGGTTACCGCTGGCCCGGAACATAAAGGGCTAAGGAAGGAACACGGGTAGGTTTTAGTCAGTAAGAGTCTGACACTCCCTTCCGCTCCACCCAGAGCGGGAGGGGTCATTTGATGATTTCCCATCCGCAAAAAAAAAAAAAAAAGGTCTCCAAAATTTCAATTCGCCTTTACAAAAATTTTGTACCTATTTGATACCTCAACATATATTTTTTCTAGATTTTTAGGGCAAAGAATAAAGATTTTATTAGAGATTTTTTGTTTACAAAGGGCTGATTTTTCCAACGCCAGATAATTTTATTTAAGGAATAAATTTGAATTTTTGACAGTTCTTCCAACAAAATCTGTTAGTCGTTAATTTTTTTCCACGAATAAAAATTATATGTCGATTGAAAATCAGCCCTATGTTAACTAATACAGAAAGTCATATAAAATATTAGCATAACATTATTTGTTGATTGAGGTGAAAAATAAAACAGATTAATCTTTTATTGCTTATAAAATGCAATGTGCGTAGAAGCTTTTACTGCTTTTTGTTATTCTGGTGGACAAATCGTCAAAGCATTCCCTTTTAGTGCCCCTGCGACAATGAGATTTATAGTGTCCAATACAGTCAGAACTGGGTGGAGGTTCAAATTCTATTACAGACAAGTTTTTGTTTCAGTATCTTTTAACATAATATTTTTGGTGAATCAGTAAGAATTATTATTTTATCAGACCCAGGTTCAAAAGCAATCACATCTTGAAAATTATAATCTGTTTATGTGCCATTGCAACCAAACTACTACTACTACAAAAAATTCTGTTGAGAAGATCTGTGTACGATCTGGGTGTCCCGAGGGTTTCTGACCTTATCTGGATAACGCCTGTGCACTCAAAGAGCACATGCGCAATGGTTTCCTCAGCCTCCATGCAAGCCCTGCACAAGGGGACTGTCCGTTATGCCTATTGTGTGAAAGTGTTTATTTAGCGAGCAGTGTCCCGTGATGGTCCCCGTCACCAGGCGCAAGCCTTTCTTGTCCAATCGTAGTAAGCGCCTAGTTAGTCTGCCATCCAATGACGGCATAGCTTCTTTGGATTGCCTGCAGCCTGCGGGGCAATTGCGTAACACATTATCAATCGGAATCGGTTTCATTTTGACTGTTCAACAACATTCATTGCGTTATTTACGTGTTGAGCAGACAATTTTTTCGAACTTATGAAGCACTGGTTCGAGGCGGCGCAGGAAAAGAGTTCCTGGAAGGACTTGGGGGAGGCCTTTGCCCAGCAGTGGGACAGTATAGGCTAAATAAAAAAAAAAAAAAAAAAAATGAAGTGCTAGCAATTTGCTTCAAAATGATTCAGATTCCGATTGATAGTGTGTTACGCAATTAGGGTGCTGGTGACACCACATTATGACGAAAGTTGAGAATACCTACAATATAGGTAAATATTGCCAAAATTTCAACCCATTTCTAATCTTAAACCAACCAAAAAAGCAACATAATCTTAACACATTTACCTAATGTCGCTACAAACACAAATCTTTATATTTTCCTGTTACTGAAAACCAATTCACTTTCGGTTTCAAGTCTTGATGGAAAGTGCTTTGATTCTGGCAAAGCCACAAAGGATTATTCAGAGTGGGTTGGGAGCTTGTACTTATTGATAAGGTACCCACAGTACCCACGTAATGGTGCTTTCCTCTAGTTATAATGGTTTGTGACTTTTGGTACATAGCATGGTTTTGACTTAGGCCTGGATAATAAATAGGACGATGCATGAAATTCGATTTAGGGCTGAGTTTTCAATCGACAGGTAATTTTTATTCGTGGAATAAAATTGACGTCTGACAGTTTTTGTATGGAAGAACTGTCAAAAATTCAAAATTATTCCTCCGATTTTATCTGGCGTTGGTAAAATCATCCCTTATTAGATTTGAGTTCAAATAAGTAGGTATGAAACTATAACTGAGATTCTTTCTATATTTGAGGAGAGATTAATTCCTCACACATCAGAATTATTACGTATAATTATATAAAGAATCGAGTAGTGATTGGCCAGTGGTCCCGACTTACGATTTGTAGGTCGTAGGTCTGATTCCAGAAAGGCGCTTTATTTCGTTTAAATAATTTCACCAGCACTGTTCTCAAAATGGTGAAGGACCGTTTTGAGAACAGTGCTGGAAACCGGCATGTCCTTGAACCAAAAATTTGAAGACGTCGTAGTCGATTACGGCCCACTCCCTCTCGAATAGAGGGGCTATGAGGCTTGGCCGTTTCGTTACTACAAGAACTATTGTATAACAGAAAAGTAATGAACAGTGAATAAATTTTTCACCTTACGCCTATGTGATGGTAGCGAAACGGCCAAGCCGCATATTTTGACTAAGGTGTAGAGTTTGTGAAGTTAGAGCGTGTAGAGTTAGAATAGAAGCTTGGCTCTACATGAGATCTGATAACTTTTTGACAGTGCGAGCCATATGTGGTCTCGTCTTGGTCTTGGTTATGTGGTTTCGTTTTTTTTGGGGGTTACCTATTTACTGAAAATCCTGAAATACGTATTTTATTATTTATAACAAGGAGTGCCTATATCAATTTTCAGAACTCTAGCATCAAAATTTGCGGAAGTCTCGTACAAACTTCCATTCCCTAGTTTAAGGGGTTGGAGGGTAAAAGTTCCAAGTTTTAGAGTTTTTTGTTGTTTGTGTACTATTACTAGCTTACATACCAAATTTCAGCTTTCTAGGACTTCAGGAAGACTCTTAGAATATTGATGATCATCAGTGAGTCAGTGACGAAATCGGGGTATTTTAGATATCAATAAAATCTAAAGTATAAGAGCTATGCAATTGAAACTTTATAGGTATAATAAGTCAACCACTGACCATATCCCGAAAATTTTGTTTATCTGGTATAATCCAAACCCAAGTTATGAAGGTTAAAAAATACGACGAAGTGCTTCGAGAAAAGGTAGGTAGTGCCCTTGCGCTTCGCTTGGCTCGTCTTGGCGGGGGCACTCCCGTGCCCCCAGATGAATGATAAAATACTATTTAGAAATACTATGTAAGAAAAAATTATTTTACTGAAATAAATAAGATAAAGTAAAACCATTTACTTAATATCTTTAATAATACATAATAGGTGTCTGCCCTCACCCAACTGATTAAGGGTCAACATCAGAATTTCTTGTGGGCGCTGGAATCTAACCACCGGAACCCAATTACTTGGGAACACTGATATCAATTTTGGGCTAGTTGTCAGATTTGCAAGTTCCGTTGTGGCCTGTAATGTACGTAAGTAGGTATTACATTTATTAAACAAAGTAGGTACATAAGTAATTTATTAGAATTTATCTCAGGGTAGAACGGGTGAATTCTTCTTCTGGGTAAGCTCACTCCATCGTCGACTTTGTCTCTGTCACCTCTGACCTAGACTAGAGTCAAGAGCAAACAAATTCTAAATAAAAAAACAGAATGTTTCGAAGTTGCTGGTAACATGGATTGTTGCATGATGGAATGTTGCAGTTTTGCGGGCAACATGATCATGTTCCTTGTTCATGATAAACACAAGTTAAAGACCCATAATTTTTTGTCAATTTAGTTAGATGATCATTGATGTTGATTAACAGTGTTAATCGACTTTCGTGTCTATGTTCTTCGGTAATACTGATAGTATTACCAAAGAACATAGAAAAGTAATGTAACATGAAAACGTAACCAAGGTAACCGACGTAGCCCAAAGAATTGCCAAACTTAAGTGGCAGTGTGCATGACACATTACAGACGTAGAGTTGGAATCACGGATATTATGGTTGGAATGCCTCGCACAAGGTGGACGGATGACCTGACATGACATGACATCCGCTGGACTCGGGAAGTAGGTAGGTACCTACAGAACCGGTCGAAGTGGCGGTACATAGGGGAAGCCTATTAATATCCAGCACTGGACGTCTTTCGGCTGAAATCATGATGATGATTAATGAAAAAGTTCCAAAATTATTGCTTATTTTATGATTTTGCTTAGTCTGCAAATATGCAAATGTATATAATCCGATATCTACTTATGATCAATGTTTCGACCTACATTTATTTTCTTAATTAGTCTGTTTTACCTAGGTAACTCAATCTTTAAGTAATTAAAAGATTAAGATTTGTATTTTATTTATTGAACGGTAAGTAACAAGACTTTCTAATTAGCTGTAATTAAAACGTAGCTCTTGATTGGATTTTATTGTCTACAAGATTAGGTACTTTGTTCAGGAAAAGTTAAGACCGACTAATTACAGCGTAGTGAACGACTAATTAATGTAGATATTCCGATAAGTCAAATCACTAATACCTATAGGTCTGTGAATGTGAGTTAAGTCTTCGGGATTAATAAATAATGTTCAACGCACGGTTATTTAAGCAATCGTATAATTCTGAAGATCTTTAATTTATAATCGTTCTTTTTGAACTGCAAACTGCAACAAACCATTTACAATTTAACGCATTATTTATATTGATAATACTTATATATTACTACCTGCGCCCCACGGTTTCATCCGCGTAAGTTTCGATTCCAATAAAATTCTGGAGGGGGCCACCCTTATCACCTAGGGGTATAAAAAATTGTCTACGACATATTCTCAGACCTACCAAATATACTTACACAAAAAAGGAAATTGTCCACTTTGTATGGGCATTTGGCTTGGTATGAACAGGCACTTTAAGTATAATTGTAATACAGGTTTAATAGCTAATACCAGTAGGAAAGAGAATATTGGAATAAGGTTGTGTCGTGATGCTTGTAAGACTTGTTTTGCTTACTTTTTTATTAATAAGACACACTTTTATTCCTACATTTCTTTATTATTCTGACTCATACTTTAATAATATAATGTTGTCTAGGTACTGGGCGGGTGGATAATTATGTTATCTTGGTAAAAAACCAATCCAAAACAATACTTGAAAAATTATCATAGCAAAACGAGGAAAACAATATTCACGATGACAAGAAACTGTGAATGACCAGTGACTTGAAGGGCGCGTTCCGAATTAGCTATAATCACTTACATTTTTTTTTGTTCCTTGTGGAACAGGCTAGGGTCAGGGACCATGCTGCCTAGTCATCAGTTAGTTGGTATTTTTTGGTTAATCGCTCACAGCGCTCACGTCATCTCACATGCGTTCCGATTTAGATATTACGATTATGACAGCTGAGAGCTGTCAACTCAAACTCAAAGCATTTATTTCAATTAAAACCATGTACAGGCACTTTTGAATTGTCAAAATTAAATAGTCTGTCAGTTAGTCAGAAAGCTGAAGCTAGTTGCCCATTCTAAAACGTAGATCTCTATGGAGAAGAACGGGCAAGAAACTCCATGGACACTCTTTTAAAACAAGATATTACAAAATCAGAATCAAAATCATTATTATTGTTGCTTCTATAAGTGAGAACAATGTAAAAAAGATACAAATGAAGAAACAATTCAAGACATAAGATTAAAAATAAGCCTTGGCAGTTAAGAGATGACCAGTCTCAACCGATGACGCCCGTTCACGAACATGACGCGTGGATCAGCACCATCCAGCTCAACCATTTTGTAGGGAACCGAATGATCCAACACACGCGCCACCATCGGTGAGACATTTAAGTGAGCATGACACGTTCTCAACTGCCATGCTCTTTCAAGTCAACATCAAAAAATCATAATAAACGGAAACATGGTTCTTACATTTACAAAATTAAAAAAAATGCTTCTAAATTATACAAAACTACAGTTTGCAATTTATTTAAGAGGTAAATAGAATTTTATTACCTACCAAACAGGAAGAGATAAGTATTTAATATAGAAGTATTCAACAATTAAAACTTGATTGAATAAATTAAAAAAGTTATGTTCGTAATGTCAAAAACACTAAAAAAGAAAAAGGGACAACAATTCGGAACACTCGTGAACGCGCTCATGCTAATTCGGTACGGGTTTAAGCACGCTCACATCGATTATTCCCCAACTCGGAACGCAGGGGAAGTGACAAGACAACTGACATTGAAATAAACGTTTTCTTTATTATTAAATAATCGATTTACTAATTTATTAAAATCTCTTGCCTCTTAAATTAATGAGGAACTTCAAAAATAACAATTAGAATCGATTTGTAAATAATTATTTTAAGATAAACGAATAATTGTTGGCATCACTATGAACTAATGAAGATCGAGTACTGTCAATATGGCGAAGAATAAAACAATTGCAGTACTTATTAAATACACTATTCGTGGGCGCAAGTTGATACAAAAGTATAGAATAAATAAGCGTTTAAAAACTAAACGTGATTTTTTATTAATTTGTTTCTTTTCGAGCATCGTGTCCACGCGAAGCCGAAAATGGACAAAACCCTTTCATAAAAATCTGTCAAGCCGTTTCGGAGGAGTGCGATTACAAACACTGTGACACGAGATTTTTATATGTATATTTAGATTTTCGAAAAATAGTGTTACAGCCAAATTAGATCGATTTTAAATGTAGGTATTTTCCACAGAAACAGAGATTTCCGGTTATCTTTTTTTAAACAAGACATTTTGAAAATGTTCTCTACTAACTTTTTAGACATTTGTATCCTGCAAGCGTATGAAGTTTCATTAAAATCGGTTCATTCATTTCGAAAAATAAGGGCTTGAAAGTTTGTATGAAATGCCGTACCTAACGGCGTAAACGCTCTTCACACAAACGAGCAACAGTAATTTATATCAAAACGTAAATTGAAAAACATGCGTTGTGCGTCATACATAAATCTCGAATTCTCGACTGGTGGACCACAAGGCGCCGCGCGTTGGTGCCGGACCACGCGCGGTTCGCCGCAGGGGCTCGGCGCCATATATATTACGGCTCTGTACAGTCACGAGCATAAATAATTATATTATTATGGACGCTCGGCAATAATATCTGATTTCATGACTCATCCATCAATGTCTGTCGTCAAGATTACGGCAAATACAGAGTTGACGCCTAATCTGTTACCATGGGATTCATTACTTAGGATCATGTGCTGAATTAATGGTTACAGTTTGCGCGTAAATGTCCCCCACCTACCATATCTACCTAATCATTTGTACCTACATATTATTATTATTATTTTAAATATTAGCATAGATTATGTAAATATTATCATATTTGAAATAAAATTATATCATCTGTGGAATATATATGTCGCAGGGAAATGAGGATATCAGGAAAATCAGGAAATCCCGGTAGATGTCGAATATTCTTGTTTAATACGTCTTCTTACTAAAACTATCTAGTGATATGACAAAACACCAATTTATCGTCAGTGTTAAGTCGTTTCACTAAACTAAATCTAGTAAAATGTCAGAAAAGCGGATACTGCCGAATAAAAATCGAGCCATGTATTTCTCTCGCTCGCTCTAGTACCAACACGGGCATTAGTGGGAGTTTTAATACTTCTTACATTTATTTTTTTGTACCTAATGAACGAATCCACGTAATAGAAAAAGGTATAATACCTTATATCATTGTCAGCTTATTGTTTAGTTGATTAAAACTTTATTTTCTATTAAAAATGCACCAGCTAATTTGTCATTTAGTTTTAGGTATTACTTTATTCATCAACAGTATTCTTTATTTCACTACATTTAGTTTAGTGAAATGACATATCTCTGACTTTATATTAGTATTTTGATACAAGTGCAGCATAAATAGGTATGTGACATCGATGGGAGACAAAACTATCTGACGAGACAAGTGACGCCAAATAAAGGATGCTGCATCGGCTTGATGTGTCACTTGATATTTTCCCATAGCTTTTAATAGTATTATAAAGTATCCCTATTGAGATATGAAGTAATACGCAAAATACGCGCATTGACGTGGAGTTGCGGACACCAACCCGTATTAAGGACCTACCTATTACGTTAATCAACCGTTTGAAACCACCAGCCCTTAGTGGGTAAACTGAACAGTCGTTTGACATACCCAACCGATTAATATAAACAAATGGATCAGAAAACGTGCCTATGAATGCCAATTTGTAGTGTCACCTACAAATTGGGTTAACCCAATGTTTTTCCCACCCAATTGAGGTTAATTTTATAAACTAAAATTATCGTCGATGAGTTTTCAAATACAATTGAATAATATTATTCAAACCATAATAATTGTAAGAAAATTCTATTTCTAAGATACACTTCCTTTTAAATACAAATGAATGTGTTAGGTAGGTACTAATCAGCATCACACGTCAACAGCATCAACATCATAATCTTTGTAACTTGTTACTTTGTAACTTGTTACTTTGTAACTTGTTACTTTGTAACTTGTTACTATGTAACTTGTTACTTTGTAACTTGTTACTTTGTAACTTTGCCCATGTTTGCAACGATTAAATGATTTGATTCCATTTACTCAGTGACTGCGTAAGTACCTATGTATTTAACCTGGACGCGGTTTGCTTACCTACATTTTGTTCAGATTCTTTTGGAACATGCCATACACCACAATCTAAGTACAGATCATCAAGCCACTACAATCTGTCAAATTTATTTAATAGATTTTCAAGTTTATCACTAAAGCATAAGGTTCAAAGTTGATTGGGAAAATTTTACGGTTTCGGGTAGCTTGATGTGCTGGCGTCTGTACATACCTAGTATCAAGTCGCGAATAGATTCTTGGTTACAAGTAGATTTAATTACACCTACATTAAAATTATACAAAAAATACTTAATTGTTTATAAAAGATCTAAAATATGTACCTACCTATCGCACGTGTAACTACAAAACATAGGTCAACCGCATTTCTTTTTTATTTTAAGTAGGTACATGAATATCACGCTAATAACGTAAGCTATAATATCCGCATCCCGTTTAAATTGTTTCAATACACTCAAATACCCAATCAGCCTTACAAAAATATTCATCCATCAAAACCTTTAATTTACCGAACGAAACAAAAAAAATAAACGAAACAGAAGGTTTTTTCAGTACGAAAAACAATTACTCCGACCTTTTTAATATTCAACGCACACATTCGAAAAATAAAACCGAAAATTTATTGCCACACGGAAAAAATGCAATATGAAATACTTGGCAACACAAACGTTTAGCCGAACAATCTCATTCGCGAAAACAATTGCTGGTGGGATGTCGCTTCGGAATGTTGGCTCCGCGGCCAAGTCCGTTGTCATCGAGGCATGAGCAAGCAATAAAGCTGTTTAGCAGCCATTCGAGTGATCCAATCAATGCGAGGGATTCGCAGTCTATCCAAACAATTGGCTCTGATTGACGACATTGTGGGATGGCTTATTGTTAAGCCACGCTTTCAGGTCAGACCTGACGCTTCACGGCTGTAATTAATGATTCTACCTGTAATTGTATGTATTGGGTAGTTGTGTTTAATTGCTCGAGCTAATTAACGTTTGAAGCCGTTTGGAGATAAGTGAGTTACTAGCATAGCTTCTAGCTTTAGCTTTGAACGGTAAAAAATTTGTTATAGGTAATGGTTTCCTTTTTAGAATAGAATAGAAAACTGACAGGAGTCTGAAATAAAAGTTTTACTAACCCTATGGACTCCTGTTAACAATTTTACTTAAACTAAAACAAAAAATTATAGAAACAACACTGTAAATGAATGCGCGTTAGGTATGCATAGAAAAGGGCCAAATTGTGCGTATTCGTGTGATATGTGTGAGTATGGGTGAGTGTGTGAAGAGTGAGTGTGTGTAATGTGTGAGTTGTAGGTACCTAGTGATATAGGTAGTGAGTGTTTATTTATTTGTGAGTCTGGTTGTTACGCTTTCACGTCAAAAACGGCTGAACAAATCTGGATGAAATCTGGCACATTGGTAGACCATGTCCCGGGACACGACCAACCCGTCAACTCTCATGGGATCGGGACCTATGCGGGTGGAACCGGAGGGCGCAGCTAGTTTAAGTTAGGTGTAAGTGTAGGTTTAAGTGTAGGTTGCCAGCTAGCCCTGCGACAATGTCTTAGGATCGGAAGAACCCAAAAAGCTTCTTCCACTAACCATGCATACAAAAATCCGAATGTAAATAACTTAACTGTTCGTAGAATACAGATACCTACACTATTAAAATTCGGCGTAGAGATGCATCCATTCAACATCGGAAAATCCCACCGATCTGCGAATACACTGCGAATCAGGAATGCACATCTATTTATTTATTAATGGTGGCAAAACCATCAATATTATTATCTGCAAAAATCCCAGATGGGGTCTAAAGTATAATAAATAAAACAGAAAGTCTTTACACTACGAAGTATTTAATCAGACTGAAGAACACGCTACAAGTTACAGCTATTTTTTTTTTTTTTTGTTAGCCTGGTTTGTGTCCCACTGCTGGGCAAAGGCCTCCCCTTTTTCCTTCCAAACCTCCCTGTCTTGTGCGACCTCTGGCCATGTTGGCCCTGCGAATGTTATTAGATCGTCACGCCACCTTCGCCTTGGTCTACCTCGACGGCGATGTCCTGCCTCGGGCGTCCAGTGAGTGACAATCTTTGCTGTTACTTAGTTACTGCTATACTTAACTTAATTTTTTATTTGTTTATAATATGCTTAACCTACACAACGCCACGGAGGCCGCAGCAGTACTCTCAGTGCATTATTATATTTTTACCAGTTACTTACAATAATTTTAAGACAAAATTGATATTTCTCTCAGTACTTGAACGTAAAACTGTTTTGTGTAGAAAAAATCGCTCATTTTGCAAAAAAAATATTTGAACGCGACCCTTTTGGGTCCAGAGCAAAGTTATTAGGTCAATGTAAATAAAGGGTGATTCTTCGCAATTGGGATTCTAGGGTTGTCCCAACATATTCATCGGTTTGTGCAAACATTCCTCAGCCTTCGTGTGGTTACGTCCTATCTAATATACAGCTGAAATCTCTACAGTAAAATATTTATTATGACCTTTTGAAGGCCTTTTAGAAGCCTGATTTATTAAATTATTTCATTTTATAAGGCTTTTGACGTAAAAAAAATATTTTCTATAAAAGGGCGACTGAATAGTTTCGTTCTTGCTAAATCAGTGATTATTATTGAAAAGAACAAAGATTTCTTATTTTATTCTCTATAATGTGATGCAAGTCTGAAAAGTATTGAAGGCTCGTCTGATGAATACAATATTAAAATTTATTGAAGTCAAGTTAGACTTGAAAGCTGAATTTGAGATATTGAAAACATCCGTCAAAGAAATGTCATCATTCATCTGCCTAGCCATTTCCCAACTATGTTGGGGTCGGCGTCTAGTCTAACCGAATGTAGCTGAATACCAGTATTTTACATGGAGTGACTGCCTATCTGACCTCCACAACCCAGTTACTGGGTAATACGATACCCCTTGGCAAGACCGGTTGTCAGACTTTTGGGCTTCTGACGACCCGTAACGACTGTCAAAGATCACGCATATGACAGCCGGGACCAACGTGCTTTCCGAGACGCGGAGGGGTCTTGGTATGTAAAGATGGTCACCCATCCACGGACCAACCGCGGCAAGCGTAGCTTAACCTGATCGATCGACCCGTGCGGCTGTTATTACTTAGCCACAAGCCCCTCCCGTCAAAGAAATCTATTGTGCTTAATTTGTGAATTCTTGGAGTAATCTAAAATCGCTGTCATTGTAATAAATACATAAACAAGCTAAATAAAAGCTTGTAAAAATGCGTTACTAATTAATAATAATCATTATGTATTATGTGTTACTCCCAGAATTAAGTACCTACTATTATGTTAACCCGTAAACGCCGTAAACATGGGTCTCTCTTCGTCACACAGCAGGTATTCAATCAAGAATATTGTTGAACAAAGCAGGAGGTGGTACAATTCTCATTGTATGACACAGCAGGATATTACAGTCCATAGTGACATTCTCTAATGCTTCGGTTACATTGTCGCGATAACGCGAAGTACACTTCACGCGCTCTCTTTTGTACAGCGAGACACCGAGCGGTGTGCGATAGAGCACGCGCGAAGTATGTTCACATTATCGCGATAATGTAGCAGCAATATTAGACTGCTATAAGAATCGGTTGGCGCCTGAATGACAAATGCACAATTTTTTTTTGTGGAATGTATTAAAAAACAAGATGGCGAAACAAGAGTTACGATTCTCGCCACTCACCACAATAACTTTGTAGCGCTATGTCTATTGGAGTAGAGCGGAGCGGAGATGTGGAGAGCAAGGAAAACAGTAACCAATAGAATTTAACTAACGTCATATGAATTTAGTTGAACTCCTCTGGTTAAAAGTTTTACTACTACGTTCTAGTTTTCTACGTTGTCTATTGAACTGATAGCAGTATTAGCTTTTTACAACACCCTATGCTCATCGGTGAAGAGAGTTACCTATGGGAAATAATTAAGTAATTGATCCTATAAAAACTTAATGACCTTAAAATGAAGTACGCTTTTTTAATAAATGAGCCACTAAAAACTTTTTGGTTTACTAATGATGTGTATTTTTTTTAACTTTAGTCGCAATAATTAAGCTAGGGCACTCCGAGCGAGATGGTTGGGTTACAACTGTGGCCAATTCTGCGCGAGCCGAGTGAGCGAAGCGAGCGGTGCCGCAGCGCCAACCGGCGAGCGCTACATCTAATTTGGTCACTGTTACTTGGCTGTTTGCTCCTTTTAAGACATCGAGATGGGAATTATTTAAGGCTCGCAAAAAGAGGCACATTTACTATATTAGTGTCCATTAACATTTTTAGGAAATCAAAATGTTAATTGAGGTTCGATTAAATGCGTCATACCGTTACTTATTCTATGCGACTGTTTTAAGATCACGATATAAGTTATTGATTTCAAAATGTTGTCCACAGCGGCCGCGGCAGCAGAGCCTTGGCGGGGTCCTCAGGCGGGAGGGCAACTGGAAATGCTTCATGTTGACGCTGATGATCGCTGGCTGCCTTGGCTCCGTGGCGTGGTGCAACACCGCAGAAATCGATAGGGATCTCATCGATTTTAGCAAGTGAGTATTACTGGTATTACTCTTTTGTGTCTGTTATGAACCCTGTTCTAGGTTAGACGAACCAGTTTTTTTTTCATAAAGCTTTTCTTGGCTAACGTACCTAATATTTAAAAGGCATTAAGCACCAACTTCATTAATTCCCTTCAATAATTACTTCTTTAAATAAAATTTTGACGCTAAAGAAAAAACAGTAGGTAGGTAGGTACTTATGAGTAAAATAAGTTGTAAAAGTTTTTATTTAAATTAACAAAAAAATAAAAAAGTATCTTTGATAGACAGGCACACCTGAGTATGACATTGTAAGTACATATATTCAACTTTACATAGGTACAAATTTTTATGAAGCAATGAAATAAAATTCCAATTAAACATTTATTTGTACAACTTTCACCCAGATTGCTTTGAACACGGCTATCAATTACGGCAATTCCAATTTTAAATGCAATAAATTGATGTTTTAATTTTCGAACGCAGTACATATTTCATTTGTCTCCTATCAAACAAACAGGATTGTTGCTATCGGAAATATTTTACTCAGCATTTAATTTTAACGGTTTGGCATAGGTACTGCATACTGATTTTAATTTGTAATGGACGGAAGTTGTTCTTGCGACCCACGGATGCCCCTCAAGTTAAAGGGGAAAATTTATAAGTCCGTGATAAGGCCTGTCGTACTGTATGGGTCTGAATGCTGGGCCGTGAAGAAGACGGATGAAAAAAGATTGCATGCAGCGGAAATGAGAATGTTGAGATGGATGTGTGGAGTGACGAGAATGGATAAAGTAAGAAATGAGTATATAAGAGGAAGTCTGAAAGTGGCGCCAGTGACAGAAAAGTTGAAAGGAAATCGTTTGTCTTGGTATGGGCATGTGATGAGAAGGGACGAAACGCATGTGACTAAAAGAGTGATGGATATACATGTTGATGGATGGAGAGGGAGAGGAAGGCCGAAGAAAAGATGGATGGATTGTGTGAGGAATGATATGAAAGAGAAGGGAGTGAATGATAGCGTGACGGTTGACAGGGGCGAATGGAAGAAGAAAACGTGTTGCGCCGACCCCAAGTAAACATGGGATAAGGGCAGGAAGATGATGAATGGACGGAAGTTGTTCAACAATATTAATATGTGAAAATATTAAACAGGAAGTAGTCAAATGACAACATTTGATTTGTTGGAGCAATTAATAAAGTACCTTACTATTGCATTTAAATTCTCATTTTAAAGTCATCAGTGGCAGCGCCGCCCCGAATTTTGATTTCACTGATACCGGCAAGGTCGTGGCCAGGCTGTTAAAGCAGCAAAAAACTTGCTCAATCAATCAATTAGGTAGATAAAATAAAAATCACGCTACGCCAAGCGAAAAAATATATTTCGTTTAGTTACATAGACACATCTAAAGATATAAAGTACAATAATGTAAAATAAAGATTAATTGATACGTTCTATTATTAAAATATAAGAAATTATTTATATTTTTACAGCAGGAACTAACCACTAAATCAGTTTCGTGTCCGTCAGGCACCCGATCAAGCGGACGGTACGCGAATCGCCCTGCGACGTGGGGTACGCGTATATCCCCATCGCGTTCGTGCTGCTGTTGTACTTGGTGTACCTGGTGGAATGCTACCACAGCACGGCCAGGATCCAGCTAGCGAGGAGAGTGGACGTGGCCGCAGTCAGCGCCAGGGTACATGCCATGAGGAACGCTACGCCTCGAGTTTGGTAAGTTTTCTTTATTTACATACCATGTGGCCGATAGTATTTCTCATCGGCAAAAGTGACACACTTCCTTGCAAACATACATCCCCTATTTAACCGCTTTAGAGGATGAATTTTCAATAAAAACCTTTGTTAGTGCTCACTTTCTTTGTATACGGAACCCTTGTACAAAATTTCATTCTTCTAGCCTGTCCGTGAATGGATTTAAGGGGCCGGCGTAGCATGCGTACCTAGTTCATACAAACGTAATACCAAAATAATTTGTAAATCAAACATATTCTTAAAGTACCTAGGTAGTGTGTATTTATTAGATACGATTGGATTACAGAATAACTAGGTTCCCAAATATATATTTTGAAAGGACATAAGAGAAATTTAAAATTTCTATGGAAACATTATTTTTCTTATATTTGAGAACACACTAAAAAACAGGCCGGCCCTGGTTGCCTCTCAGTGAAGGGATTTAAAAATTTTAGTAAGTAGAAGATGAAAGTAGAAAATGCTAGCAAAAAAAGGCAAGAACAAAACAAATATGTAAGGAGCGTCGCGGTCGCGTTCAAAATGAGGCACAAGTTTACGTTCAAGCGTCTTCTGTCGTGCAATCCGCCGTAAAACTGAAAGCAGCGTAGTTTTGGCGCAGATAACTGGGGATACGCTCGTCTGGCTTCAGCCTTAGATACTTTAGTAAGACAAAAACTGGTAGGTAGGTGGTGGCAACACTATTAGCATATGGAGACCTTTCACATTCCAAAAAAAGTTGTCAAAAAAAGTTGTTGTTGTGTGCTGTGAAAGTTGTTGACGTTTTTTAACCGACTTCAAAAAGGAGGAGGTTCTCAATTCGTCGGAACCTTTTTTTTTTTTTTTTTTTTTTTTTATGTATGTTCCCCGATTACTCGGAGACGGCTGAACCGATTTCAAAAATTATTTTTTTGTTTCAAAGGGTATACTTTCCAGGTGGTCCCATTGTCATCAGGTCAGGATCTGATGATGGGATCCTGGAGAAATCGAAGGAACTCTTCAAGTATTATAGGCACACCTATAGCGATTTGGGTATTTTTTATAGTAACTCGTGCATTTGCTCTCGGAAAGCATCATTTGGTGAAATGGAACTGATGATGAAAACCACAGATGGCCACCCGAACTACTCAATAATAAGTATTTACCGGTTTGCGATTCGATTACTTACTTTAATATGGTTACTAAGCAAGTTATGCTCGTCACAATGCGAATGGTGAAACGGAGCTGATGGTGGAATACCAGGAGAACTCCTCAACAATTAACGTCCCTGCATCGGGAAAAGCAATATTTTGTAAAAGGCGATGAGCAAGTTGGCATTAGGCTATTGTAACTTAGATACATTATAAACAGACACACTAAAAAGCGAGAAATAAAAACTTTTTAACAAAAAAAAAAACCGACTTCCAAAAAAAACACTACAAAGTGAAAAATAACTTTTATTTCGGAAGTCGGTGGCAAAACACTAAAATACAGATCCAAAGACACCGACTTCCGAAATAAAAGTTATTTTTCACTTTGTAGTGTTTTTTTTGGAAGTCGGTTTTTTTTTATCATATCGTTAACTAAGTACTTTACTACAAGAATTTCTGTGAAAAAGTTTTCTATCTCTTTCCTTGAATTGCTAATAAATTACAAAATAGGTACATAAAACGTGCACATCACTTAAATAGCACGTTCACTTTCGTAAATTAATTTCGCTTTACTGATTAAACTTGTATTACTTACCTACAGCTTTTATAGTAATGAGTTATGTAGGTAGTCATATGATATACATACGCCTCCTATTCCGGGAAATGGGAAAATTAAATCATAAAAAACGAGCTACGAAAATGTATAACGTTTCAACTAACCATCTGGCTCACCCGGGCAACCTAATATAAAATGCCTCGTGGATTTCACCCGGGTTGTTTTATTACCTTATGTTATTTCCAGAGCCAAAAATGTCAAACGTGAAATGCAGTTTGTCCCAAAATATTCGACGTTAGCTGCAGACTGGTGCATTTTCGTGTCACGCCATTCACGATTCGAAATTGTATTAAGCTCCTTCATGTGACATCCCATACATAGGTACTTATAGGAAGGCTGGCAATTTTCTAGAGCATTTTCTGCCAAAAAGCACAATATTTACGATTTTATCGCCAAGTTGTGCAACTCTGATTTCATGTTGCTATTTGAAATTGATATTGGTAAAGGAATTGCATTTTTAGGCGGTTCAAATGCGATGTGTTCATGTTGCATATTCTCATAGCTATGTATACGGTACTTTTTATTTCGATTTAACATTATCTACATATGTAGATTAAAAATATAATATCCTAACCTAAATAAAACTATTAACAAACTAAAATGTAGCGTCGAAAAATTCCTCTGCTTTGCTGTCGACTGGTAATGTACCCAAGAGACAGGCGGCATTGCCACATTGTATGGCAATACTTACCTACTTAGCCTCTGGCCAAGGTAAAAGCCAGCCCGTGGGGCACATGATATGATAACCAGCCTTTTGGAGATTTCATTAGATAAACGAAGCCAGTTTCATAGCTTGTGTTTTCACTAATACGATGAATGCATGTCTCACTGTAGTCTAGCCGAGCTTAATTTTTGCTTGTTTACTTCAAAACTTTGCCTAAAAAGTAAAATGACTTTTATGATATCAATGAACTATCTCAATTGTTATGTTGGTAATACCTTCAAATCTATAATCGTAACGGAGTTTTTTACCAATTTTTCTTTTTCATAATTTTCAAAGTACTTAGCTCTAGCGAAAGTAAATAAATTCAGCAAGCTTACTAAATCTATTTACTTTACTTATTTAATACTAACTAAACTAAAATAAACAACATTGTGTACATCTCCAAATTACCGTGGTAAATTCAATTAATGTTGAAGATAAATTGCTGAATTATTAACAAAGCTGTATGTGGCTGTATTTACGTTTCCAGTGTTCACGTTTCCCGTCAATAGCTATATTATTTGACGTGTTTTGATTCAATGTGTCACGTCTATCAAATCGGCACGTGCTCCAAAGCAATTTATTTCTCTAATTAGAAAATTTACACATCGGTTAGCGACGAATGAATTCAACGTTGTATGGGTTTGTGTTGTGTAACATTCATTAGTTTAGAAAGCAATATTTGTTACCTATTTCTTTGTAAATTGTATAATTTAAAATTAATAATGTTGATTGTAATTTTTTTTATTAATTTCTGGTAGAATGAGTTATATCGATAATTTATCGAACCTCTAATAATTTCTATTTTGCGCTCCTAAAAATATTATTGACCACACTAATATAATTATTGCGCCTCTTTTTGTGAACCTCAAATAATTCCTGTTTTAGGATCTTAAAAACAGTAAATAGCCAAGTAACTGCGACTAACTTGGATGTGCCGCTCGCTGGCCGATAAGCGGCACAGCTCGCTTGGTTCGCGAGTGGTTTGTCACAGTTTTAACCTAACCCATTTGATCAGCACCCTAATTGCGTAACACACTATTACTCTCAATTTGAATAATTTTGAAGCATATTCCTAATCCATTGCTCCATATGTTCGAAAAATGTGTCTGCTCAACAACGTAAACCACGCAATGAATGCTGTTGAACTGTCAAAATGAAACCCATTGCTACTGAGAGTGTGTTACGCAATTACCCTGCTGGGTGCCCTAGCTTACGTACTGCGACAAGTTGTGAGAAAAGGCCAGAAATATAAAAAAGAGGCTCAATTATTTTAAAAAGAGTGCATCAGTAGAAGCGCATTAAGTTTTTAGAGTTTCAATCATTTAAAAAGTGTCCACCATTAGAAGGTTAATAAGTTTTTAGAGGATTACTTAAATAGTTCCCATTTGTTTATACTTACAAAAAAAACGGCACCGGGACGTAATAGGCATGTAAAAAAAACCGACTTCCAAAAAAAACACTACAAACTGAAAAATAACTTTAAAAAAGTTTTTATTTCTCGCTTTTAAGTGGGTCTATTTATAATTTATCTAAGTTACAATAGCCTAATGTCAACTTGCCCATCGCCTTTTTATAAAATATTCCTTTTCTCCTTTTATTAGTTTTTAGATTAGATGCTGATAATCCTGGCTGCAGCGTCAGGCCAGACTTATGTCAACATTGCATTGAACATAAAATTAGTCCTATTTAAAATGAGCCCAAACACGACTACGGTGCTGTAATTTCAAGGTTTGTACTTTTTCTGATGCTCCTGGCTTCAGCATCAGGTCTTCGGTGTTCCTCAGTAACAGTACGTTTATCCACACATCGAGCCCTTTTCAATGAGCCTAAACACGATATATCTGCTGTTAGTTGTCGAGGACTTAGGTACTCTGCAGACTATCCTGACTGCAGCATCAGGTCATGACTTGATGATCATGAGACCAAATGTGGCAAATGCCCTATCAAACATCAAAACAATTTACTAAAACAGTCCTTGCCTGTTCGAGTAACTTCTTACTGTTAAGGAGTTGTACCTTCCATCATCAGCCCAGCTACCTCAGATGGTGACAACCATACACAAATACACAAGATACTTCATAAAATATGCGAAAAACAATAAGTGAGCCTATAAAATTTGAGGGTTGCCTTCGATTTCTCTAAGATCCCATCATCAGATCCTAACTTGGTGACAATGGGACCACCAAAGAACTATCTACTTTCGAACAAAAAAAGAATTTTGAAAATCCGTCGACAATTGGCGGAGTATTCGATGAACAAACATACAAAAAAAAAAAAAAAAACATACAAACACCCGAACATAGTACCTCCTCCTTTTTGTGAAGTCGGTAAAAAATACCTAGTCCAGTCGTTAGTAGTAGAAAAACCAGCCAGCAGCGCTGAATCGCCTAGAACCGAATTCAATCAAAAAGAAAAAAGGGCACGTTGAAACTTTTTCTTTGACCTGATGGGAAAGCGGATCGTTTACATTAGCTGGTACAAAACAAACGCAGCAAAAATTTTGAAGCACGGCAGAACCAGTAGATATCATTTACTCTGCATAGAATGTAAATCTGTACGATCTGCAAGCTTTGTTCAGATTGATTGGATTTGTCAATCTTTTTGGTGTTATATAAAGAGACAATAGTAGATTATGCACCGAGGGGCTAAAGTGGTGTCTAATGTCACGGGCGTCATGTTGAATCTCGAGCGCAATGAAGGATTCGGGATTTAACTCACGAGCGAAGCGAGGGAGTTAATACAAGAATCCTGAATGCAGCGAGGGATTCAAGCTAGCCCAAGGCAAAGACACCTTTAGCCCAGAGGAGGATACTCTACTTTTTACACCTACTGTGAGAAAATAATAGCCATAGTACGAAAAACAAAATAGAACTGGTTCCGAAATGGACTTGACGCCTTTCGTACTTTTCCATTTTTGGAAATTGTCGTAGGCTTTTATATAAGTTTCCTTTGACTTTTCCGGCAGTAAATCATTGGAAATATTATTAGCTTCGGTTGTAATGAATTCAGGAGTACAATCACTTTCATCACTCGACATTGTATAATACTTTGTTGATAAATTTAAAGTTTAAATGCCAAAAATTCGCGCCTTCATTGCGTCTACCAATAAGTAGCCAAGACACGAACAATTCGATTTTCAAAAAAAAAAGTCTCTTCTACGGTTTTGTCGTGTGTGTCTATTGATATCACTCTCATGGAAGTGGCGTTTGTGTAAACTAAGATTTATACAGGGCTGGTAGAATGGTTTTGGATGATTGGCTGTATGCATTTTGAATTTAGAACGTCATTGGAGACGCTCGTGAAAATAGAGTATTTTTGATAAAATGTGATAAATCGACTGTAGTATAGATAGGTTTCATTATTTATTTATTTATTCACAAAATCCACAGCAATCTTTGCGCAGTTTACTTAAAATAAATTAACTAATGTTACAGCCAATTACTATTACGGTATTACGGCGCGGTACGGTATTTGTTATTAATAATGCCAGTTTTAATGTTATTCCATTCCTTTTAAAAAATGGTTCGTAGTTATCTAATTATTCTTACAATATTATGTCTTCGAAAACATGGCAACGATATGAAGAAGCAGTCGTTATGATTTTGTAGGAAATCGAGAATATCATCCACGCGTAGTAAGGGTATCGAGAATAGCTTTCCTCTTTCTGGCACCAAAGGGTGTTTGTTAGTACTATACTGCCAATTTAGCTGAGCATGTGAGATTCCAAATTCAAATCACATTATTGACCAGCGGGTCATAATGAAATCCAGTACAACATTATTGACCGGCTGTGCCCCCGGCCACTAATGACTCACTTTAGGTTAAGGTTGCTTGATATATAATTTGACATTTTCGAGCAGGTGGTGTGAAAAAAATGTTTTGAATCAGTTTGTTGCCCTTAATTATTTGGGCTAGGGTCGATAATAATACTAACTGAAGTTATTCGGGATAGTAATGTTTAGGGACACCTTAAATGATGTTTTAGGCGTTGTTATCCGACTGCGGAGAAGCTCAAAAGGAGGGTTATGTGTTTGATAGAATAGAATAGAATAGAATACTCTTTATTATGTACACCATATAAATTACAGACATAATTATAGAAACTGTACAAAGGGTGACACAATGGGCGGTCTTATCGCTAAAAGCGATCTTTTAAAGACAACCTTTGGATGGATTAAAAAGGGGAAGGACAGACAAATACTGTAGGTAGTCTGTGGTGTACCATTTATATAATACAATAAATACATACATAAAGTATATTATACTAATCTAAATAAATATATACATACAATAATAAACATGAAACAGGAGCAAAGAAAATATAAGTACTGATGATGTTTAAGGAGAGAGGAAGTGCTTTTTAACCATAATTTTAAAAGTGGACAAAGATTGAGCACGCCTTACGGACACGGGCAAGTCATTCCATAACCGTACTGCTTGAACAGTAAAAGATTTGTCATAGAAACTGGTGGAATGCATCGGCATCTCTAGTCTCAGGTTTTCCGATGACCTCAGATATCTATTATGTGTGTCATGAAGGAACTTGAAACGTTCTTTAAGATAAGTGGGGGTTTTAGGATTAAACAAAATACTGTAGAGCTGAAACAAGATATGAGAATTCCGGCGAAGACGTATGGGAAGCCACTTGAGCTTTGTACGAAATTCTGAAATGTGATCATATTTGCGCAGGCCAAATATAAATCTTATGCAAAAGTTTTGAAGTCGCTCAAGTTTATCTAGTTCTGTATGTATTAATGTTATACCTATGTCTGTTTCTTTGTTCCCTCGTAACTCCTAAACAAATGAACGGATTTGGATAATTTTTGTCTTGGTAGCGCGAGTGTCATTGGCTACATTAAAATAAAATAAAAAGTAAAATGGCGGATTTGGGGTGCCATATTGTGGAGTTCGAAAATTGTTGATTACAAAAATATGTACAACTTATATGGTTAAAAGTAATTCGAAGTGAGAAATCGTAAAAAACACGAAATAAAAAAATAAAAACTTTCACATTTGTAAACTAAAAAGCTGGAAATAAAAAAAAAGTAAAAAAAAACTAAAAACCCGACTGCGGTAAAAAACTTAAGTTGGTCCCCCGCCTACTTCCGACTTTTATTTAATTTAAAATGCCTGTTTTTGGCTTTTCAGTTTTTTTTAACTTAAGATTTTTACCGCAGTCGGGTTTTTTAGTTTTTTCAATTACCTACATTTTTAGGCATGCATACTTATGTATTCATACTTAATGTTATAAATGCAACTCTGTCTGTCTGTTACGTTTTCACTCCTTAACCGGTTGAATGCCGTATTTACAGAAACAATTTAATAATTGTTTCTGTAAAAAAGCCATGCATAGCGTGGATCCACGTTCCGGCTACGAAGTGTTAATGGCTTATTTTTTAGATTTACCTGTGTGCCGCAAACATTGAAATCCGTTCAATGAAATTTGCGGCACACAGGTACCTAAATCATGATTGGTTAGGACATAGGTAAGACACTTTTTATCCCGGCAGTTGGTTCCAGTGGGGTAATTTCCGAACTCCACAATAATAGACGCCCGCGGGCAAAAGATTGTATTACAAACCGAATGATGGACACATACATACATACACATACATAAACTCACGCCTTCTTCTCATGGGGGTAGACAGAAACTACAGAAAGCCTCCTGCAAAGATCCTTACATAGGTACTCCTTTTCCCTCGTTTACATTCATGCATCTGGTCATACACGAACGCCAGTTGCAAGTACTATGCACCTGAACTCTTAGGTCGCCCCACTCCATGCATATCCACTCCCATCTGCCTTGTATACCTTACCTTTTGTTACTCGCCTTTAATTCATCCTCTAACTAATGGACACATCTGATCAATTTGTCTCCTGCCTTAAGCAATTCCGTCTTACTTCCAATCCCTAGTTGTTAACTCATAAAACACAGCATCACCTTTACGACAGCTCGTGAAAGACTTTACTACAGCAACTGTTTATACCAGGTAATCGTTAACCTGTTAATAAAATGCTATACGACCTACGTCTGCGCCTCCGCCAGGGCTATAAATAATGCTTTTCATATACTCTGACTATAGACTTAAGTATTTTAATAGGTACCTATGTAATCTGTTGAAACTAGTAATGAGACGTGTTCAATCTCACATTAATCCTTTGCACAGACCTACGCTTCGTCTTAGGTATGTAATCGTAGCCATATTGGTAACCAGCTGAAAGTAGATACTGACATTAAAACCTATACAAAATGAACATGAATGAGGGGCCCGTGGCTAAGTTATAAAAGCCGCACGGGTTGATTGATCAGGCTATTGATCGCGCACGTATGTGCATGGGTAGTTGAGACCGCGAAATTCAAATTTTTATTTTTGAATTCTCAACTACCCATGCACATAATTAGGCAAACGATTTGGCAACGACCGCCACGCGCCCTTTTTTAACGCGTTGCCAATTTGCTTCATGTTGTGAACTCTATTGCTTATCGGCAGCGCGCTAAAATGGATAGGTACTATAATTCTCTTATTTGTTTTGATAGCTTCTGTTTTTTTTTGACTGCAATGCCTATAATTCGTATTTACTTGAAGGCAATAATAGGACTATCTAAGACGATAATTACACGATTTTTTTCAAGAATTTAGTTTTGGGAAATGACAATTTATAATGATTATGCAACGGTTACTGCACCTCCTTCTTCGAATGGCGCAAGTTTTCAATTTCGTCCTGTATAGCACAATCCGCCTACAATGTCCCCACTGTTGGGACACAGCCCTCCTCACGGTGACGACTACCCCTGTACGCACTGTGTAAGTACACCCAACACTGTGTAAGACCACCCCCAGTTGGTGTAGGACTATTGCGGGATATGGAAACAAAAAAAGCACTATACGTTTCGGTGGCTAAGATGGACTAGTTACCTAGGACCAGGTATGGCCCCTGCCTGCAGCCAGATTTACATTACTGTGTTGTGTCGCTTTCTGACGCAGTTTTAGCCAATCAAAACTCCTTGTGATTTGACGTAGTCCTGTACAGAATCGTTTGATTGGTGTATTCTGCGTCACGCACGACACAACACAACACAGTAGGTAATGTAAATCCGGCTTGACCAATGTTTTATACGTATCTATATTTATACAGTACACGGATAAAATGATTAATCAAACAATTCCAAAGAATCAAGCTACAGTAAAAAAGTTCCCGTTTTGCCCAATCAACCGTTGTGTCTCCGACTGATTCTGTAGACGTTTCTTCGATAAATGTTCGTCGTATATCAATCTAAGAATGTCACAGTTCAGGGAAGCCGTTTTATTGGCTGAGCAGAATTTCTTCTGAGGGCTTTGTAAGTACTTCTATGTCGTTTTATTTATTTATTTTATTAGAGTTTTTAAGGAATGCCACTAAACTTACTAATCTTGATTGATTTCAAGAGCATTTTTAGATATGAAATATCAAAAGTTTTAATAAGTGGATAAACTGAAATGTGTCAATTTTACCTGCCTTTTTCACCAAAATTCTGAGGAAGATATGTCATAGAAAAAAATGGGGTGTGGCTGTGTCATGGATGGATACGGCCGTGTGTTATACGTGAATACGTTTACGTAAAGGCGGATACAGATATTGCGCGGCATGCGCAGCGCACGGCGCTCATCGCATGATTCGCAATGTGTGGACGTTCATATTCGTGGTGGGGCGTGTGGAAGCACGTGCCTCACCACGAATATGAACGTCCATATTCGTGGTGAGTGACCATCATCATGGGTGATCGTTACATACCGAGACCGCTCCGCGTTGGTCACCACAGTCACCACGTCGTCAGAATGCCGGAAAGTCTGACAACCAGTCTTACCAAGGGGTATCGTATTACCCAGTAACTGGGTTGTGGAGGTCAGATAGGCAGTCGCTCCAAGTAAAATACTGGAACTCAGCTGCATCCGGTTAGAATGGAAGTCAACCCTAACATAGTTGGGAAAAGGCTAGCCAGATGACTCACTCTATCACCATTTTCACACCACATCATATGATGAATTCTAACAGAATCTCATATTCCTTTGAAGACGTAAGCACTAAATTAGTAATGTGTAAATATCTCACAAGTGAAATGTGAAGGCGCGAAGGTAAGAGTAGGTAATATTATACTTACCCTTTTCGATCAATTTACTTGAGATGTACACCTACTTGCCTAATCTATCAGAAATTTGAGAGCATGATAAACAGGCCTCTAGTATAACGTAGGTACAGAAACATGAATCGTGTTTACAGAATTTTACATCATTAATTTTCCATAATACTAACATTAAAGGCTAATAGAAACTTATTCATGATAAAAATATTCAAGACCCCTACCTACCCCCCCCCAACCTACCTTCTTGAATATTTTAAAATACCTTCTTGGTATTTGAATAATACCAATAAAAGTGTTTTTTTTTTTGGTCAGGCAGTGAAATACGTTTGGTAGCATATAATCAGCCTAAGAAGCGTTCCCACTGTTGGAACACAGCCACACAGGCCTCCTCTCTGTGAGAGAAAGTTGGCCGTAATCCACCACGCGGGCCTAGTGTAGTATGGTGGATGTCAGCACGTCTTTGAATCTTTGATTCTAGAACATATCTACCGCTTTCCTCACGATGGTTTTCCTTCACCGTTTTGAGAGCAGTGTTGATGAAATAAATTACACAAGGTTAAGTGACTACCTAGGTTCGAACCTACCCACTCGTAAGTAGGGCCATTATCTCTGGGCCAACACTGCTCTCACGGGTTCTTAACTTGCTAAAGGGCCGTTCTCCACGAGCGAGAGAATCGCGGCGATATTATCGCCATGCCACGTATTTCTATACACTCTCTTAGAAAGTGTCTCCACACGGCGATATTATCGCGGCGAAAATTTGATGGCACGGCGACACGGCGAGACTATCGCCGCGATTCTCTCGCTCGTGGAGACGGCCCCTAAGTATAATTCATACCAGCCGGTCTAGTCTGTAAAAATCTCACCGTGAAAACTTGGGAGAAGTGAGCCGTCATTCCACCTTGATAGCTGAGTTAGGATTTTACAGAACAGATCTGCAAATGCTGGCATAAAGCTTTTGGTTTTCTAAGAAAACGATGAACGGCTGTCGTCACACATTAAGGGCTGTTCAAATACAAAGCGTTTTTAACACCATACTGGTGAAAATGACTGATTTACATGACGGAACCGCTTTCTTAGAAAACAAAAACAAATGAAAGTAGAAAAAGAGAATTAAGTAGATACAATTCCTATCAAACAAGATAACACACGTCTCCGCTCTCAAAATTATAGATTGCGTGAATGCTGCATGACTACATAATGTATTCAGAATATGAAATGTGATCGTCTTTGCAGGTGGAAGGCAATATGCTACCATTACGTGAGGCGTAAGCGGCAAGTCACGCGATATAGGAACGGAGATGCTTATACTACCACTCAGGTAAGTACCTACATAAATCACTACATTTATAAAACAAAGTCCCCTCGTCGCTTCTGTCTGAACGCGATAAACTCAATAACTACCGGTACGGATTTTCATAAGGTTTTCACCAATGAACGGAGTGATTTAAGAGGAAGGTGTATAATTCATTAAGGTTTTGTGTAAATTGGCTGAAATATGACGATGATTGTTGAAGATGTCGGAAAAAATGATGCCGACTGGGAGCTTTACTAGTGTGCGCCGCGTAAACTTATAGAGTTATATGAGAACAATGGAGACATTTCCCCACATAAACGCAGCAAAGTCGCGGGGAAAAGCAAGTATAATTATTATGTGTATTTTTATAAAAATGTAGATCGAAATAGGAAGGTGTAATCTCTAGTAGGTACCTAAACCTAGGTATCTAGGTACATATATAATTCGTAGGTATTCAAAGATTATAAGTCCCCAAAACAAACTTTATGAAACCCTGTAAGTACCTATACTTGGATCCTGTTAAGCTTAGTCAAAAGTACCGATGAAGTGCGGGGTACCATTTTCATGTGCCGTCGGTTATTTATTCTCTGGAATAATATACCTTACACTACACGTATCCTACTTAGAAGTATTTACCTATGTATATATATTTATTACAAACAAGCTGACCCGACAGACGCTGGACTATAAAAAATCCATATGGTCTTGAGTTCATACAATTCATTCATTTCAGCCGAAAGACGTCCACTGCTCGACATAGGCCTCCCCGAAGCAGTTCCACTTTGACCGGTTCCTTCAACCGGTTCCTTCGGCCTTCACAAGGTCGTCGGACCACCTTGTGGGAGTACTCATACAATAATCCAATAGAAAAAAGCATTTTCAGTTTTTCCCGAATTATTCGGGCTACTTTTCCAATTCTTACCATAAAAACTGAATTTATTATTTATTTATTCATAAAACAATTTGCATTGTGTTTGAAATTATGTAGTACATTAATTAATATTTTACAGCTAAAAACAATAAATAATGAATATTAAACAGTAAATTTCACTAAAAATAAAATCAATAATATGATAAATATTATGTCAAAAAAGTAATTATATTAACTATTGTAAATATTATCATGTCAATACTTATAAACCTATTCTCTAAAATGTAAAAAATCTAACAATGAATTCGGACAGCTGTCGGCGCATCACTGCCCTCCATTCCCGTCACCCGTCCGCCAACCAAAATCGTTATCGTCCCTCCCGTCCTGTCAATACTGAGGAATCAAACCAGACCGAACTGTAGACGAGGTGCTCAGAACACTTGTTGAATAAGCCGTCACGTCATTGGCCACAAACGCCAGCTGAATTACTGCCGGACCACCAGTGTCACCAGTATTAGCTGTGGCCCGTGGATACTTTTATAATAGCGGATCTTACTGAAGAAATATAAACCTCTGAATGTGATTTGTTGGTTGCATTGAGTCTGCTGATTGAACAGCAGTCGGCGCATCACTGCACTCCACTTCCGTCATCCGTTCTTGGTCATCACAAGTCAAAACCTCAAAGATCTTATATATTTTGTTATTTACCTATTTATTCATTCAGTAGTACACATACATTTTATAAATTATCGATGATTACATTATGATCGAAATAACTCAAGATACGATGACCGATCACCTTTCATATAAAGCCAATAATATAAATAAAACCAATAATTGATAAAACTCAATCGTCCAAGAAACACATTTCAGCAGACGAAGAATATATCTCTATAGAGGTGCTCAAACTCAATATTTTTTGCTCCGAACAAAACAAAATTGCGAAGAAATCTGATCCAATAGCCGCGGCTAATAGAAACGTTGAAGCGTCCAATATGTCAGCACAATGAATGTACGACGTTGGACATACGACATGGTATACGGGACCGGTGACAGCTTGTTACTCGGAGTATAAATGAAACAAGCTTAGAGTGGTTCTGAAAGAAAGATGGCTAATCAAGGTACCTGCTGTTAGAATACATAGGATTGGAGTAACAGTATCACAAATAGCGGGTAAACACTTTAAATTAAAAGAAATAACAGAATTCGAAAAACAAGTCATTCGTATTGGAAAAGCTTCAGCTTCCTTTTTGTGTAAAGTCCTACTAACATTACAAGTGCTCTAAATCTTGTCTGATTTGTACCCAAGTGGTTGTCCCAAGCCCTATATTTAATAAATCCATCGCTGTATAAAGCCACTTTCGTTCTTCTAACATGTCAAAAACCCATCAAGCGCTTTTACCGCTGAACTGGGTTAGACACACAGTAATTATTTGGTTGGGTACAACCTTTGAGCGTGGATCGAAAGCAGAGCCCTGCATATTGATGTCGTATGCATGTATTTTGTACCTACGATGAATGGGCATCGAACATGCAATTTGTGTACAATGACGTAGATAGTTGCGTCATCACTGGATATTATTGGTTTTGTTACGTTTTTTATTTAGTAGGTACGCCTCCGCCCGCGACTTCGCTCGCTTGGTATTTTGATAAAAAGCCCATGTCCTAACCTAGGGTTCAATCAAAGTATCATCATACTAAATTTCATCAAAATCAGTCCAGCCGTTACAGAGATTAGCCGAAATAAACAGACAGACAAAAATGTAAAAAATTCTAATTTTAGCTGACCTCGCATTGTATTGGCTGTTCGTATAATCAGAAGTCAGCTTAAAATGGTTTTGTATACCTTGATGTGTAGCCGTGCGTACCTTTTATAAAATAGCTTTATCTCCTACTGAAAGCTTTAAACTTATTATTTTTTCTGTGGAATTGTATGCGTACACTTCTCGAAATATTTTTTATCAGACACCGAGTGAACAGATTAATGTCGAAAATATGGCACTGATCGTGCTTTTGTGATTGCACTTTGTGTTAAAGAAAGATCTCTGTAGAAGACATCAAAAACTTGTAGGTACAATAATACTTTATTGCTAACTGTGGAGGCTTGTTTTGTGAGCTGTAAGCCAACCAAACACAATAAAATAAAAGATACCTACTGCAAAAAATCACCGAGCAGGGTTACCTATTGTAGACGATCTTATTGACATCGAATTCTATAACACTTCTTTTTTCGATGGAGTAAAGCGGTGACCGAATGGTGGCAGCCAAGGTTAGGCCAAAGAAGCCAGGGCCGTCCAAAAGCGCGCTGGGTTGATGATATCGTCAATTTGGCGAGAAACATCTGGATAAGGGACACACGGAACCTGGAAGTATTGCAGAAGAAATTGGCCTATACCCAGGAGTGGGTGAATCCGAGCTGAAATGATGATGATAATGATGACTTCTTTTTTTACCAGGTTTACTACGAGAGGGTGAACACTCATAGCGCCAGTACTTCCTTTGCCCACGCATGCTGTGGACAGCGGGATGCATCCAGAAACTTGGTGCTGGACTCCAAGACTCCCATTACAAAAGTTCGCTTCAGCAAGGGATTCGCGTTTGCCAATATTGAAGCTGCTAGTGGTAAGTCGACAAATAAAGTCAAAGTCAAATACTTCATTTCAATTTAAGCATTTGAAAGGACAAAATTAATAAGTCAAGTCGAGAAAGTCAAGAATTTCACAAATAAAAAGGAATTGCCTATTTCATGATGTATCAATAGTAATTGCACTTTGATTGATGTTGTTTTATTTTGGTATTTATGCTTCACTGCCTCATTTCTCTATAGATTAGAAGATAATTTGAAGACATTCTCGACATTCACCAACGTTATGAAATATTTTCGAGAAATGAAACAAAATTGAATTTAAACTAATGTAATTTAGATCGAGTCAGTTTCTAAATCATATCCTTATTCCCAGAATTCGAAGATCAAAGGTCAAGATTCTTCGCTGAACACGAAAGGTTTGACGACTTCATGGAAATGCGCGAAGGTTTAGATCTTATTGGAGTCAGTTCCTTCAAAGAATATATGGTGGCTTATAGGTAAATATCAGAAGGGTTTCTTCCAATGAACTTTTATATTGAACATTGTTGAAGTATGTGAGGATTTAAGTCATTTACATTACAGGGACGCTGACCGTTGTCCGTGGTACTCGTCTCAGCTTCTGTTCTGGGCTCTCTCGTGTCTCCTTCTTTCTTGGCCTCTTCGAATACTTATAGAGTGTAATACGGCTTATGTACATTATACGGTGAGTTAACTTTTGTGTCTTAAAATTGGAGGAAAAGATTTTACCAGTTACGTTGTTATGTGCAATAAAATATTTGGAATATAATTTTGAGTTAAATGTACATAGTTTAGTGCTCTCTGTTATTTTGAATTGTTAGTTATTGCATTGTAATGTCACCAATTTCCCTCTTAATTATATTATTTGACGTATATGTTTCCGAATAACAAACATACTCCTATATTCCCCAATATTTTGTACAGTTTTGATATTACCCTATTTCTTTCAGCACATATCCCATAAACAATAATCCCATTCCGAGAACACAATATGCTTTGATCCCATTATTTGATACAACCGGATTGTATCCAATACAATGTACAAACATGTTAACTAAAATTGCCTCGAGCCTCTGGTTCAACCCAAATGTTTATTTGAATTCCTGTTATTCTGTTACAGATTACGAAAATATTTGGCACAAACTACGAGTTAGACCCCAGTAGGCAGTTAGATATTGATACTCACTTATCAGATACGTTCCCACCAGTGACTGCCAACAACTACGCGTGGGCACTTGCTGATGAGCAAAGTGCTGTGCTGTGTTCAGCTCCCCGTCCACCTCGCACCTTACCCCTCTCACATGCTTCCACTGTCGACAGTCTCGAACTGTTTGCTGCAATACGTGGAAACTGTGCCTTAGTACCTTCCTACTCTGAAGCTATGCGAATTGACGCAGCTCTTAGAGAAGAGCCAGCAGCAGATAGCAGTACTGACAATGCAACGGCTGGTGTCGTAATAGATATGGAGCCTGAAGCCAGGTCATCTCCACTTCGGACAGCTAAGGCGGCGTCCTTTGACGAGCCTCCGCGAAGACCAAAAGTTACTATCGCCACCACACACTCTACTCATAATATTTCTGCAAGTGCCAGATCTAATGAGGCGAAGCAGCAAAATAGGCGTTCTTGGGCAGGCGTCCTTACAACTGCTAGGAGTGCTAGACAGATATTAGAAGAATTTAGAGCAACCAATTCTCCAACGAGCTACGAACAGATGCCAGAACCTCAAGTAAGTGAGAATGGAGAAGCCACATTATATTTCTCCAGAGAATTATCACCAACTTGTTCGAGAGATCCGTTCGGTGGTCGTGCACAAACTACGCCTACTGACGAGCCGCCTTCATACGAAGAGGCACTAAAAATGCCTGCGCTAAGAAAATTAACGAGGTCTATTACGGGGACTAATTTGGCCGGTTCCAGACGAGCATTCTTGAGAGATGTGCTCACAAATAGGAGGTCGTGTCTGGAGGGTGTCGGCGTGTTAGCAGGAACTAAGGTAGTTAGGTTGCCGTGTAGCGAATCCGGTGACGAGACGCCTCTATAGCGCTTCTATAAAGCCTGTGCAATTACTGACTTTATGGTGCAATAAAATGTTATTAGGTACTTGAATTGAGAGACTACCGTATTGTGTGAAATAGATAAAGCTGTTAATAGTGATAGTATTTGTACTACCGTGTTTATACGCTTTGGAATTGTAATATATGACGAAAGAGCTTGCGCAGATGTAGTTAAAGATTTAATTGTAAAACGGAATTGACAGCGGAATTTCAAGTTCTTGTACCAAAACAAGTAATATTCTGCAGAAGTCTCTTTGTTAACTTAATTTGTGTCAATAAAGAACACCATTTTGATAAAAATAAAGTACATACGTAAGCTGTATACTATATTTGGCTTAGATTATTTAATACTCGTATATTAAGAAAAAAATTGTGACTGGTCCCTCTCGCTACTCAAATACCTACTGTATTTTATTCTATAAAATTCCATTAATCCAATGTTTAGATAGATGAGTGAATTAATTGGAACCGTATTCATTTCGTATTTCTCTTAATTGGTTATTTAATTGAAATTTGTTGAAACAAATGTTCGTATTCCTGTTTCATCATTCGAGTCACACAGAAACATTTGTCGGCGTCGAGATTACTTCCAAATAACGCGTGTTTTGAATATTAAATGAATTATATTTCAACCGAAATCTCCCGAAAGGTCTTTAAAACGTCACCGCTTCAACAGTTCTAAACTTCTTTACTACTTAAAAAATAATGTGAATTCTTCCTACTTCAATAAAAATAACATGAAATCGGAAGTTACTACGATTTTTTGCCAGAAATGTCAAGTTTAATGTAAAGAATTATATATACTTAAGTAGGTAGGTAGGTATAAGGCAGTGCCTTATGTCATTGTTATAGTTTAATGCGAACATAATATTTATAACGGAAATTAAGTATATTGCAAATTATTGTACCTATGTATTGTAAAAAGTAGATATTAAACGCAAGGCGTAAGCTTAACGCACCATTTAGATAGAAAATATTGTATATAAGCAATATCCTTTTGTATCAGAATGTAGGTGCACCAATTAGCGCCGAAAACACTGAAAATCTTTGATCATGGAAATGTCCGAAACTTGTCCGCGCGCCGGTCCGAACTTTGCGTAGAAGACTGCCCAATAACATTTTTAGCAACCAAATGGTGACATGAGGCGAGAGTTTATTTTCATTATTTTATTTGTGTTTCTATTTGCTGTACAGTCATGAGCATAAGTATGTATACACTTGGCTTTATTCAAAGGCAATTTTTTCCTTTATTTTCTAATGAATTTTTATGTTATTACGAACATAGTATTTTCGAACCCATAGGTTTATGTAAAGTATCGTATTTCGACGTTGCATTGGTCATTTCACGAAAAAGTCTCAATTGAAAATTGCCAAGTGTTGTCATATTAGTGCTTGTGACTGTACTCTAAACACTTTTAACGTGTAGGTACGTCTTTTTTTTTACATCGTTCTCACATATTATAAGTAATTATAAATTTAACTTTAATGATGCACCTAACTAATATTTGTGTGACAATATAATTTAAAAGTGTCCGTGGAATTTCTTGCCCGTTCTTCTCCATAGGTACTTGCGCTTTGGAATGGGCAACTAGCTTCATATTTTCTGACTGACCGACTCCTTGACAATTCAAAAGTGCCTGATGCTTAGAGTTTGAGTGTGAGTGAAAGACCATGCGCGAAAGTTAGGAGAGCATAATATTACGAGTATATTCAGATTCAGACCGGCCACGCTTCATTGGCCGTACTATACAAAACATAATATTAACTTAGTTCTCTTTAATTACTTACAATGTAGGTAGGTATTTTTAATGTTAAGAACCCTTTGCTTTAAATTTCCGAGACCAAACATTTTCAGTGCGCCTTTAGGCTTTAAGACGTTTTCGTTGAAAATACAGACAAAGAATAATTACTTCAATTTGTTGTTGAGTGTCAGATTGCTCGGAACGCCTTTGATCTTCTGTTCAAATATTCCTTCAGAAAAGAACAGTTCAATTTTTGTACTTCACATCAAGGTTGTTTCATCGCACTTTTAATAGGTATACTTAAATGATGTTACAAAATACATTTCATTTTTGTTTTCTTTGAAAGTGAAAATAATATCCTGCATGTTTTTTTTTTCTTAATAGGTATTTAAGTCGTCCGTTCCTATAACATTATACAATAAGAAATTAATGTTATATACAGAGTGGTCAAAAAGTCGTAGATCAAACGAATTAGGGAGATAGGTAAAGGAGGTCATGTTCGAAATGTCTTATTTAAAAAAAGATAACTGGAATTCTCTGTTTCTATGGAAAATTTAAAATCGGTCTAATTTGGCTGTAACACTATTTTTCCAAAATGTTCTCTACTAACTTTTTAGACCTTTGTATCCTGTTTATGCGTATCAAGTTTCATTAAAATCGGTTCATTCATTTCGAAAAATAAGGGCTTGAAAGTTTGTATGAAATGCCGTACGGCGTAAACGCTCTTAAAACCGTTGGAAATGACCTCCTTTATCTCCCTATTTCGTTTGATCCACGACTTTTTGACCAACCTGTATATTTTTGTCTGATCTGATGGTATTTTATCCTTAACCCTAACAAGTTTAAATATTGTTTAAATAAACTTTAATGGTAGGCAATCGCCAAAGTGATATTAAAATAAGTAGCTTACTAGGGCACTCGATTCAATTAATATGGCTTAACCATGGAACCAATTTAAGGTACTCGGTATTGAATATATTTTAATCATATTTATAAAGTCATTTTATTCGTGATTACCAGATACATAATTATGTACTATATGAATATTATGTATAGGTACCTATGTGAAATATGTAAGGCATTATTATAAAATTGTGTACCTATTAGGTACATTAGGGCCTCGATTAACACGAATATTTGAAAACCTTGAATTTCTAAAAAAACATTTAGGTTCTGTTGTAATTACAATCATTATTGGTTAGTTTTGGCTCCACTGTTTCAAGTAGTAGGTATAATTTTATTGGCCAACTATTACAATTTATGAAGTAAATTGGTTTATGATTATTGAATGTACCTAACGAGTTGTTTCTTTAAGGGGATTACAGGACCTTAACGCAAAAAACGCAAGTTTTAGAAGCAATAAAAGTACTTATATGATCGACTACAGTAAACAAAATCAGAAAAATATGATATTCTTCAGGATATATGCTAGGTAGATAGTACTTCATAGAACTAATTTGATACGATAGAAAAAAATCATAAAGATACCTCTATAAATTTTCTTTTTACAATATATACCAAATAGCCTTTCAACCGTCGATATTATTATACCTACATACAATGATTCTGATTTTTTGTCAGATTATTCTACAAGCAACATACCTACTAAAGCACCAGTGTTTTAATTTTTTAGTCCCAACAATAGATTTTTTGTAAACAGATATTTAATTGCTTCATATTTTGCAATAAATTAACAGCGTTGTGTCATCGTGCTTCTCTTTTTTTTCTATGCAGTCCAACAGTGACCGCGCTTTAGGTCATGTAGTCCCCTTAAGTGTGCATCGACACCTATTTCGGCAATTAATAACAGTCTCTTTAAAATACCACAAGGTTCGAGCCTTTTTCAGTTATTGACAAAAATGTATACCAATTTAGTAGACGTGATTACAATTACTTTATTATATCCCGTTCGCAGTGTTCGCACTAAGTTTGCCGGTCCTCGGAATGCCCATCCCCTGCCCCCAACCGTCTACTGAACCGCTGAGTCGCCCTCTCAGTACCGTATGCAACGTTATTGCAGTCGCAATGACGTTGCATACGGTACTGAGAGGGCGAGTAATAATTAATATTCTCTTTGTTATTAGCGATTAATATTCAGTTTTCTCTATAATTGTTAGATTTGCGGACGGTCGATGTCAAACTTAGCGCGAACGGGTAGCACTGTTAAATAAATATGAATTACCTATTTTATATGGCCTCATTGTTTAAATAGCATGTTGTTTTTCTCTTCCATTTATGCATTATTTTACTCTTATCTTATTTTGTGAAAACGAAGAAGGTACTTATCAGAGGTTGTTTATTCTCGTTCAGCTATCATCACATTTAATCAAGTGGCGTGTTCATTTAATATACGAGCTTCTTCGTTTAAACAAGATATAATTTATCCTTTGCTATCTAAATATTATTCTCATGTGTACCCGTCCAAAAATATTCTCGAATGTATAATTGATAACTTAATATTAATGTAAATGCATAATTTAAATAACGTCTCGATGCATTTGAAAAATTCGCAGTAATATCTTATAGTTATTCCTAAAATTACCCAAATATTTATGAAGTTTTATTTTCTGATTTGAACATGCTTGTAAATAAATTAGAATATAAGAATGTGGAACAAAATGATAAAATTATATAAAGTGCCAACAAAGTCGTGTTAGTTCTAGAATACATTTTAATTTAAACATGATGTACCTACCTACGGAACGATTCGAAGGACCAACTTCGAGAGATAGCTACTATCGGAGCACGTTCCATAGAATTGGATTTTGTATAAGTTTCCTGCGGCTCCCCTACGATCGCCAAGTTGAAAACTTCGTAGAAATAGTGCTATAATATGGAAATTGTATCAAACTCACTTTCGGATGCGGGTTTTCGTAGATACCGATATCCGAGTTCCATGTTACCATTCGCATAAAATATTATGGCTGTATACCAAACTACCTATGTAGATATAATTAAGTGAAACATAGATTAAATTTAATGCTTTTATTGTTGTGCAAAACAACTTTTTATTGTAAAATTGGGTACCTACTACTGTTTAGTTAATAACGCTAAAATTTAATATTTTTGATTGTAAATTAATGGGCAAACCAAAGAAGTTTATTATTTTCAATAAACTGTGTTACAAATACTTCAGTTTTTTTATTAATTTACCTCAAAATAGACACTGACTTACACCTATAACAAATACCTACCGTCATAAGGAGATGTTTTTAATTTCAATTAAATAAAAACACAAACTGAATCAAGTAAAATAAAGAAAGATATTATTTCCCTAAAAGACCCATATTTTGCAAGGTCAAGGTCAGAATAAAAATACAATCAAGCTGCCTGAGACGCCCTTGAAAGGTGCTTTCTACTTCGCCAAATTGGAAATACGAGAACGATAATGTAATCATACAACACTCCCTTGTCCAATATTATATTAGAAAGGAAAATATTTCAATCAAGTCTCGCGTGTTGGAATCCGTTTTTAGGGTTCCGTACACAAAGGGTAAAAACGGGACCCTATTAGGTACTAAGACTCCACTGTCCGTCTGTCACCAGGCTGTATCTCATGAACCGTGATAGCTAGACAGTTGAAATTTTCACAGACGATGTATTTCTGTTGCCGCTATAAGTAACAAAAAATACTAAATACAGAATAGAAAAAATATTTTCACACCACCTGCTCGAAAATGTCAAATTATATATCAAGCAACCTTAACCTAAAGTGAGTCATTAGTGGCCGGGGGCACAGCCGGTCAATAATATTGTACTGGATTTCATTATGACCCGCTGGTCAATAATGTGATTTGAATTTGGAATCTCACATGCTCAGCTAAATTGGCAGTATAGTACTAACAAACACCCTTTGGTGCCAGAAAGAGGAAAGCTATTCTCGATACCCTTACTACGCGTGGATGATATTCTCGATTTCCTACAAAATCATAACGACTGCTTCTTCATATCGTTGCCATGTTTTCGAAGACATAATATTGTAAGAATAATTAGATAACTACGAACCATTTTTTAAAAGGAATGGAATAACATTAAAACTGGCATTATTAATAACAAATAATACCGCGCCGTAATACCGTAATAGTAATTGGCTGTAACATTAGTTAATTTATTTTAAGTAAACTGCGCAAAGATTGCTGTGGATTTTGTGAATAAATAAATAAATAATAAAACCTATCTATACTACAGTCGATTTATCACATTTTATAAAAAATACTCTATTTTCACGAGCGTCTCCAATGACGTTCTAAATTCAAAATGCATACAGCCAATCATCCAAAACCATTCTACCAGCCCTGTATAAATCTTAGTTTACACAAACGCCACTTCCATGAGAGTGATATCAATAGACACACACGACAAAACCGTAGAAGAGACTTTTTTTTTGAAAATCGAATTGTTCGTGTCTTGGCTACTTATTGGTAGACGCAATGAAGGCGCGAATTTTTGGCATTTAAACTTTAAATTTATCAACAAAGTATTATAAAATGTCGAGTGATGAAAGTGATTGTACTCCTGAATTCATTACAACCGAAGCTAATAATATTTCCAATGATTTACTGCCGGAAAAGTCAAAGGAAACTTATATAAAAGCCTACGACAATTTCCAAAAATGGAAAAGTACGAAAGGCGTCAAGTCCATTTCGGAACCAGTTCTATTTTGTTTTTCGTACTATGGCTATTATTTTCTCACAGTAGGTGTAAAAAGTAGAGTATCCTTCTCTGGGCTAAAGGTGTCTTTGCCTTGGGCTAGCTTGAATCCCTCGCTGCATTCAGGATTCTTGTATTAACTCCCTCGCTTCGCTCGTGAGTTAAATCCCGAATCCTTCATTGCGCTCGAGATTCAACATGACGCCCGTGACATTAGACACCACTTTAGCCCCTCGGTGCATAATCTACTATTAAGGGGACTCCCATACAACAAACGTGTTTTTTTTCCGGCGTTTTTGCCTTGTGGTACGGAAGCTTCGTGTGCGAGTCCGACTCGCACTTGGCCAGTTTTTTACTTACTTAATTAGAAGTTTTTATTATGTAGGAATTAGAAGAAGACTTCCTGCAGTTGTGATTTAACAATTAATTTCCATGACTGTACCTATGTACAGACGCCAGCACATCAAGCTACCCGAAACTGTAAAATTTTCCCAATTTACTTTGAACCTTATGCTTTAGCGATAAAGTTGGAAATCTAGATATTTGATGTGGCGTCTGTACCAGTCCATGTGCCAATAACCGGAAATTATAACGGTACTCAGTAAGTACCTATATTATGTGTGTATTCAGTACAAAACTAAATCGTCGTAAAAACTGGGAACTCCAAAATAGGTTAATCTATTGTTATTGTATCAAAGGCATAAATAATAATAAAACACTAGCTACAGAAGTACCTACCTAAATAACTCGATACCGTTGTCACTACCTCACAACAAATAACATCACATAAAATACCTACTCGGATCAGCGGATTCCTGAGATGTGTTGATGCAGCAAAATAAAAACACGTGCACGCGTCTGCTAGAAAATGGAGTTTTTTTTTTTCGAGTTTTTTCATTTTCACGTCCGGCATAGGATTTCGGAGTCCTTTGTTTTCCTTTTACTGTGTATTTTGAAAACACGGTTCTGATGAAAAAGCAACTACAGCCGGTCGATTCTGTAAAAATCTCACCGTGAAAACTTAGGTGAAGTGAGTTTGTTTTTGCTAGGAATTGACACTATTGACAGCTCACTCCACGCTCACTTCACCTAAGTTTTCACGGTGAGATGGTTACAGAATCGCACTGCAGTAATGCTATTCTGTAAAAATCTCACCGTGAAAACTTAGGAGAAGTGAGCTTTAAGTGAGCTGTCAATAGTGTCAATACCTAGCACCAGGTGGATAGACAGCTTACTTTAATCTCACTTCAACTAAGTTATCACGGTGATCTTTTTACAGAATAGCACCGCAATAGTACTTTTTGTTGTACCTACCTAAGTAGGTTAGCAAATTAATCTTACGTTTAAAAGTTGAGTAGAGAAATGGAAAGAAAGTAGGGAGGGATTTGCCCTGCAGTAGGACAAATAATAATAACTGCAAAAAGTCTTGACTAACACCTAAGGAGTGTCTCATTGGGCAGCTGGATCAAGGGCTTGATTCAGGAAGCGGCACTTCTGGTTACGACTCGCATTGTCAGGAGGTTCCTTTCTCTGGAGTCCTGCAGTGTAATTGCGTAACAGACTATCATTAGCAATGGGTTTCATTTTGACAGTTCAACAACGTTCATTGCGTGATTTACGTTGTTGAGCAGACACATTTTTCGAACATATGGGGCAATGGATTAGGAATATGCTTCAAAATGATTCAAATTGAGAGTAATAGCACAGTGTGTTACACAATTAGGGTGCCGATCGCCCGTAGCTTGGACCCTGTTGGTACCCCGGTGGTTTTTTTAATAAAAATATAAAAAAAATGTAAATTATTAGGTAGGTAGGGGGACCAGTTTAGACCCGCTTTCACCCAAACGTTTTAACAGAGCTCTTGGAGAAGTGTTTAACAAGTTATCGGCAAAATGGGAGAGATGCGGCTTTGAAGTCGACATCGGTCGAAGTCGGGGTGCGGTTAACAAACCTCCGCTTTGCTGACGACATTGTCGTATTTTCCTCCATGGCGGCAGAACTGGAGCTGATGTTAAACCAACTCAGTAATGCAAGCCTTAAGGTTGGACTGGCGATGAACATGTCGAAGACCAAGATGATGTCAAACACCACTAAATAGGTGATCAGAGTGGTATGAGAGAATGGTGAGGAATTGCAATATGTCCATGAATATCCATTCCAGACAAGTCAAGGAAGTCTTAGGACGAACCGAAAATGCCTGGAAGAGCTACTCGTCCATGAAAAAGCTTATGAAAAGAAATCTGCCTTTGACACTACAGCGAAAAATTATGGACATTTGCATCCTTCCTATCCTATCTGACCTATGAATTGGTCTTTGGATACTCCTGAAATACAGGGCTGCCCTAGTTTAGGCTCCAGTCCACTCCATTTATTTTAATAATGTCTATACCTACTGTGTTTGATTAGTGTGGAAAATACATAAATTTTTACTTTACTTTGAAGAACATTCAAAAGTCCAAATTCAAGGAGTCCTGAAATACAGGGCTGCCCTAGTTTAGACTCCAATCCACTCCATTTATTTCATTAATGTCTGTAGGTACTGTGTTTGATTAGTGTGGAAAATAAATAAATTTTTACTTTAGGTACCTACCTAAGTACCTACTTTGAGGAAAATTCAAAAGTCCAAATTCAAGGTTTGCCGACGTGCAATGGAGCGCAGTATTCTGGGCATTAAATTGACAGACCATATTCGCAACACCACACTGCGCTCCAAAACAGATCAGTGACGTTGCTCAAAAAGCCGCTAAGCTGAAGTGGGACTGGGCTGAGAACGTCTGCCGTATGCCCAATGAGCTGTGGGCAGAAACAACCACCACGGAGCCCTGACACAGCTAGCGACAGACCCCGGAAAAGATGGCCGGACGAGCTGGACAAAACAAACGACCAGTGGTCAACTTTAGCCCTGGACCGAAAGAGCTGGAAGTCATGAGGAGAGGCCTTTGCCCAGCAGTGGGATGATGCAGGGACAGACTAACAAACAGTAATAATATGAATTAAAGAAAATAATAATTAAAAGTATCTTGCAGAATAGGTAGGTATTTAACCTTTTGACCGCTTTTGTCGCATTTATGCGACACATATTTTCGTGCCCCTACCTGCTTAGTCGTCTGCGACAGAGAACGTGCATGATTTTTTCGTTCCATTCAACGATTGCTCCTCCTTCTTTTGTACTTAGGTATTATTTTATCGATTTGTAGCCGCGCGCTAAGGGCACGGCAATTGATATTTAGCCAAGCGCTTAAAAGGTTAAACAAATTCTGGAAATCTGCAATCTGCGATGTCCTGTAAAATGTCTTGAGAAAACCTCTGAATTCTAGCTGAGCTGCAACAAAGTTCAGCAACGACATTACACCCAGACAGGAAATTAATCTTTAATATCTGAGAACTTGTAAAACCTGCAGTAAAAAAGCTCAAGGCGAAAGGCGAGAACCTATTTACGAGTTTTTCATGGCGAGAGCAAAATCTGTGAATAAATCAAAAGTTTATTTTCATATAGGTACCTACCTAACTGCTTTTTCACGCCATTGAACAATTTTCCCTTTTTGGGGTTGCGGTACCACAGCTGCACAGTAGGTAGGTACTTTGCGCGTTTCTCCAACGTTTGTTAGAGAAAAAAAGGTTTAAGGTTTAAAGTGAAAGAAACACAAATACTTATTAAACCCGAAATTGCCCACATTTCGCTTAAGGCTACTCTTTCGAAAAAAGCTTAAAAACGGCGTGCAGATGAAGCAGCTTTTCTCCGGAACTTACAGAGAAATTACATCTGAAAAAATAGTTGGTAATCTACAGGATATGAATCGTAATTTGGTTTAGCCATAATTTTTCTATCGATATCACCTATTAAAAAAAAAAACCACCAAATCACCTCCAAATCGTTGAGATGAAACCATTTTACTCCTTCATTTTTTTTCTAAAGAATATAAAAAAAATGTCTACTGCTTTGCAATACAAACGAAAATGATTTGGTTTTGTTACTTTTTAAAAACATGTATATTTTTTAATATAATAAATTAAAAATGCGGTCGTTTAAAGTCCGTGTCTATATCATCCCCGCACTCGTCCACGAATTCAGTGCGGGGCGCCTCGTGTTGCTAGGCAACGCGACGCACGTCCACGTGCGTCGCGTTGCATGCGGGTGGCGGAGTGGCGCGGAGAGGGGTAGTTAGCTCCGCCCAAATGCACAAGGTCGTTGGCATGAATACAAGCCTTAAGTAATAACAATGCTGCAAAAGTTAGTCTTTAGTCGGTGTCACTGACTCTGGCAGAGCCACCATCAGGGATTTTAATTTTGATAACACAAAAAAAAATAGTAGTCTTTGGTCGGTGTCACTGACTCTGGCAGAGCCACCATCAGGGATTTTAATTTTGATAACACAAAAAAAAATAGTAGTCTTTAGTCGGTGTCACTGACTCTGGCAGAGCCACCATCAGGGATTTTAATTTTGATAACACAAAAAAAAAATTGTCGCTAATTAGTCGTTTGTCGCCAAATATCAGAATTTGTCGGTCATTGGTTCAAAAGATATAAAGGTTTAGGGTAGTAATATTCTGAGATGCAGTCTAGATATGTATGGTTAATCATTAGAATCGGTAATAGGTACAACTTGTTAAGTTAGTATAGGTAAGCCCAAAATGTCAAGATTTCATGAAATATAGTCATTCAGTGGGATTACTTGGTCTTACCAGTGATTATAATTCTGTAAATACTTACATATTTTTTACGGTCGAGAATCATATTTTAATCAACGTACAACTTAATACTGACCAGCAAATTGCAAAAAACCCAAGAAAATTAGAATTTCGCTGGCTATTTCTATCATCAAGGTTTCAAATTAAACAGTACAACTTACACTTAAAAAATTATTTATTCACAGGTAACTCGCATAGAAAAAATATAAACATAACCATTACGTATCTGTAAAAACAATGGCCAAGTGCGAGTTGGCACTACAGTCCTTTCATAGTTATTTTACCTCTGATTTTGCATCACTGTCCAAATCACAGTGATCTTTATTCTTATACTAGTAAGGTAGCAGTTGGGCTGCTGCCTGTCTTAATCATTGTGATCTCTATTCTCGTTAAAAAAAGGTTGCTGCTGTCAGAGACAAAAATAACTGTGAACGGACTGTAAGGGTACCGTACCACGAAATTGTTATTCTTCCCTTCTTATTACTATTTGTCATCATCAATCATCATAGAGGCATAGTAACTCGTAGTCTTCAACAGACTATATTTCTTTAAGCAGATATGGGCCTGTTACACACAGTTAGACAGTCATGATTTTGACTTAGTTATCGGGTATCGCTGGATACGAATCGTTGAGCTCCTTAAGTTCTGAGTTGAGCTGCACGGTTACTGACAAATGCGTGCACTGACTGGACACTAGGTCCGCTCAATCTGTGTGGTTCTTTCCTCAAAAGACCATTTCAGACAACAATCTACATGGTCTTCACACGATCTGACCAAGATTTTGTCTGGACTTTAAAAGAGACTGTGACTTCTGAGTTTGTTTCGGCCTTTCTTCTCAGAATAGTCAGTTAGGAAACGCCGACCTCATCTAGTTAAAAAAAAAATATGATTGACGTGTAAAAGTGTTTGTACAAACCTACTTACAGAAATAAAATCATTTATCATTTACACTATAAACTACTTTTATAAAAATAAACCACTTATGTATCTACATGGTGACTTGGAGACCCAAAATTTTAAATGCAAATTGTACTTGTACGGAAAAGACTAAGGACGACCGTTTAATTTTTATAGTGATTGTAATTATCCAAGGTCGAACTACGCTTGCCGCAGAAATGCGTGTTTGGGTGACTTTCCATGAAATCCTTCCATCCATGCCAGTCGATCCCACTTGTCATTCGTAGATCTTTGACAGTCGTTACGGGTAGTCAGAAACACGAAATTTTGACAACCAGTCTTACCAAAGTTACCTAGTAAGTAACCTTGGTTGTGGAAGTCAGAAAGGCAGTCGCTCCATGAAAAAATAAACTGGTGTTCTTCTGCTTCTGCATCAGATTAGACTGGAAGCCTACCCCAACAAATTTGAGAAAAGACTAGGCAGATGATGACCTACATATATTTCTTATCCATTTCGATGTAACAACGCAAGTCTATTTCTGATACAAGTCATAATTACTTCAGGATCTGCTTTGTTCCAACCCATTTCACGAGAATATTGTAAAACGTATTCTACAAATATTTCTCTTGCCTTTAAATCCAGGGGAGGTTTAATATTTTTAACATTTTTCCTCGACGTACCAGTGAATGAACACTTTTTTAAAGCTTCATCTGTAAAAACCTCTTCTAGCAAGGCTCTTGTAAAGTTGGTAGTTTCGCCGTTGTATGTAGATTTGCACTCATTTAGACCTTTTTCAGAAACATATACACCTGAGTGTGGCAAGAGTTCTATAATTCCTGGTCCTGGCGCAGGATATCTTACAGTCCATTTAGTGTTTTCATCACTGCCACTTCCATCACTGCAACTTCCATCACTGCTTGTTTCAAGACTAGTTCGTTCCTGTAACAGTGGCTGTGGATCTGAAAACATATTGGGATTTATAGCATCGGGTTGCTGATTTGTTGGTAACAGTGATTGTATTGCTTTTGCAGCACCATTATCTTTATGTGCAGAAATTATTCTTTGTAAATAATCTGCAGCATTATCTATAATTGACATAGTCTTTTGGTATGATTCATTGAATTCAACATAAAAGTTATAACAGTGAGAATAAACTTGATCGTATATCAGACTCATGTTTATATCTTGATCAGCTGCTCTATCTCTATCTTGATCAGGTACTCCAGCTGGTACAGTATCTGGAGCGTAATCCGAATCATCAAACCTGTGAAATTCTTCGTCTGAAAATTCCAAATAACTTTGTGAAAGATGTCTTGTTCGAGTTAATTGCCTTCTAGGTCGTGCAGTTATTTTTTCAGCATTTTCTTTATTCACGGGCGTTTCTTCTGTAACATTATCTGTTTCATTTGGAAGTGTTTGAGTTGTGTCTGGTATTTGAATATTTTGTAAATTATTTGACATTGAGGAAGACACAGTTTCTTCGTTATCTACATCGGTCGCGTACGTGCGAATGAGTTCATTCGCTTCTAAAAATATTAACTCTAATCCTTTTTCTGGTTCGTTTTGAATTTTATTATTTTGAAGAAAATTGTTCTGATCAGATTGTTTCCGATTAGATGGGCGGTTAGTTTTTTTCAAAGATAGTTTAATTGGTTTTATTCGTATTTTATTCGACGTTGTTGTTTCTACTTCTTTGTCATCATCTGAAAAACAATTAACGGCGTACAAATAAAAATAAAGAGGGTAGCGAATGATAACTTGACGGTTGACAAGGGAGAGTGCCGACCCCAAGTACCTGAAATTAGACAAAGGTCTACCTCTGTCTGATAGGTCTGATGATTCAGATTCTCCAGATACCGATGCCGGTATCTGGAATACCGTACACACCGTACCAGCTGGAATTCTGGCTGTTAATAAATATAATAATCTTCCTTATTTCAAACTTAAATCTTCTACCTACAAATACTGTCATTCAATTGATCTCATAGTTCCTTGCCTCTTCAGGCAGTCATATTTTTACCACACCTTCAGTGTTTTAATAACATTTTTTTATTTAGTAAAAAAAAAAAATTGTAACTTAAATATCGATAAGTTATCATAATAGTTACCTTGTGCCCCTGTGTCCTTCGATTGATCACTGTCACTTTCATGCTCATGCATTTTTGTTTCAAGAAATCGAAACGCTTCTTCTTGAGAATCTATAAGACATACAAAGGACATCATTCAAGTGTCGAACATTTTATACCCAAAAATTTAAATCCGGCCAGAAAAAAAGGACTATTTTCTTGGCAAGTAACATCTTGACCATTTTTAGGGTTCCGTACCAAAATGGTAAAAAGGAACCCTTATTCAATGCCATACTCCAAAAAAATTATGACACAAACCGTAACAAGTTGAGTGGTTAATGTTATCGTTAATCCGTATTTCACATAACCGAAGATGTGAGGCAAGGCATTGGTCATTTTTATAGTTTCTTGGTGCAACTCACTCTCACTCGCACTCACTCAGTTAACTTTTTTCGGATGGACATTTCAATTTCGCTGTCATACAATAAAATGATAAGATGGCCCTTCGAATAACTTATAGCCCTTAATTTAGGTTTTAGCTTATGTAACCCTTAATTTAGGTTTTAAAGTGCTACAAGGGTGGGTACGGTGCCCATACATTTTTGAGCATTCTTATACTTATTTAGACAGAAACTCGCAGAGGAACCACTGTACTATAACACCCGGTGCTTTTTTATAGTAGGATTTTTTTTTGGGTACAATATACCCTTTTTAGTGTAAATTTGAAAACCGAAAAGCGCGCAAAACAAAAAGAGAGAAAAAAATTGCCAATTTTTTATTTGTGTAGTAAGGCGTAGTCGACGGAGCTCCGCGAAGCTCCTACTGCTGGGTGGTTTAAACATCCGATCATAGTTGAGTGGGAGAGAGACGCAAGGCATTCGGCGGGCCTCTCTCTCGTTCGGTGACTCATCGTAACGTTACCGAGCGTTACACTTTTTCATAAGTGACTCCCAGTCGCAACCTAATTTAAGACGTTGTCACGTCAAAAAAAATATCCACGAACCACGTTCTAACCTAACCTGTCCGTGTCGGGGTGCCTCAAGTCCCGAGCTCGCTTCGCTCGCTCCTGAATCCCAAGTTCCCCTAGTAACATTGCCGTTTTACAAAGTCAATCAATCGTTGCGTTGTTCCAAACTGAAAAACGATAGACATACAATGAATTACGTTATGTACTAACAATTTAAAATGATAAAGCTTGCCACACTCGTTTTGCACAGAGATCTTTCAACTTCTTAGGTGGTGTCGGGGTACGTAGCGAGGTGTCGGTGTTTTTGAGGAGAAACAAATGTTTATGTTGAACACTATTTATTGAATCACTCTCAAACTGTTCTTAGTGATAAAATGTTAATGAAATGTTGATGGAATGTTTGAATACACCCGGCTAACGCGGTAGACAAAAGTGCACTGAATATAATATCTAGTATAAAATAATAAGTAATAAAATTAGGTCAACGCTTTGCGCCGATATCGCTAACTAAGGTGTTCGGTAAAAACACCGAACAGGTGGCTATTTGTACCACTAAATAAATCATATCCTAAAAATATATCCTTTAACTAAACAACAATGTAAAAAAATAGTGGTAAACAAATGGCTTTTAAGCCTTGATTATATCAATACGGAAAAAACACTGGATATTTTAAACATACCAAAAACACACGTACACTACACTCACCACATACATTCACACCCTACATCCACAGTACACACTCCACACACATTCACTGACATACATAACAAAACTCACCCGTCAAGTCTGACGGCACGGTTGGCGCAGTGGTTAAGCGATTGACTGCTGCGCTGCGTGTCGCGGGTTCTATTCCCGCACGGAACAAATATTTGTATGACCTACAAGTAGTTGTTCCGGGTCTGGCTGTTTGTGTATGTGAGTTTTAAATGTTTGTGAACGCACCCACAATACAGGAGAAATTCCTAGTGTGGGGCAATGTTAAAAAAAAAAGTTTTAGACAAGCGGTGCCATTCTGTAAAAATCTCTCACCGTGAAAACTTAGGTGAAGTGAGCGTGGAGTGAGTTGTCAATAGTGTCAATTCCTAGCAAAACAAACTCACTTCACCCAAGTTTTCACGGTGAGATTTTTACAGAATCGACCGGAAGTTCTTCCTAAGACATTTAATTTTGGAATTGACATGCGTGTGATTTGTAAGTTTTTACACCTAATCAACCACGGAAGACCACTGATTTTGTAGATACAGTTTTATACCTAGTTTGGAATTCAGGAGTTCGTATAGTTTTAGTCTTCTCACTTACATTATTTGTATCCTAGTTCTTAGGAATATAACTGTATTAGACTATATTTTATCGAGTCCAAATAAACGTTATTATTATTATTTTTACGTCTTTTGATATTTCTCGGAACCCTGGGATCCCGGACTTTTGGAAGGCGTACGAGGGGCCAAAGCCAACTCGCAGGGCCTCTGCGAGTTGGCTTCGGCCCCTCGTACGTTGGACGTTTTTAATGAAATGGGGCACCGACCGGCGATTATATGGGTTTGGGTGGTCAAAGTGAACTGGTTATTTAGGAGTATGGAGAGTCTATAGCAGGGGCTATAGACTCTCCATAGTCCTAAATAACCAGTTCACTTATATAAAACATTGGTCAGGCGGGGGCCTGACCAATTTTTTATATAAATTACACAGATAAAAAATAGCAGGGGTGACTTGCACACTCAATAATGGGCCCCTGAAAACAGTCGCTAGCACGTAGTGTCGTAGCAACAAGGGGGCAACATGTCCTGAGGTGCTTATGAGCAATGGAGAGGTATTCCACGGCTATCAGGACAATCCCGGAAGTACGGTCAAGATCCATACCAGCATCTTAATGGAATACTTCCTTCCTCCGAGCACGTATGCTTTTGCGAATCTCCACTCAAGCGGGCCAATAAAGGCAAGAATGAGGTGGAACATCTGTTCCTCGTCATTGTTCACTCCAGCCGGCCAATAAAGGCAAGGCAGAGGTGAGGAACAAGACTTCCCCCGGGAGATAGGATCTGTAGGGTCGCTACTGCCCGACAGCTCGCCACATGCTGCCCTGCGGGTTTCTGTATCTCTCTTGGTCTGGCTCCTCACCTTAGACCTGTTCCGGCAAAGAAAACTCTTCCGACACAGGCCCAGAATTCGGAGCGCGCAAGCCCCACCACGATTTCAACGTAGAGATACGGCGGTGGGGTTATTATTATTTAACAATGAAAACTGGCCTGTCAACTGACAGTCAAACGTTACCGTTAGCGTCACTTACATTTGATTAGGTACGTTTCTTTACACACGATCTTTTAAGAGTACCTACAATTTAAACTTTATTATTTTTAGTTTAATTAATTATATTGTTTGCTTCATAATTAAGTTCATTGCGGTAGCAGCTAATTAAAATAAATTAAAGTTCAAAACTTACAATATTTATACCTACTAAAAAACCATTAAAATTCACTTTCACTTTGTCTGAACGTATAACGGAACAACTTAACCTCTGACACGTGGGAAGCGCTAAGGTAGCCCGCGAAATTCAAATTTTCTTACGATTTTCGCAATTTGCAGCTCAGTGTCTGGGTGTACCTACGTTGATTAAAATATGATTCGCGACTGTAAGAAATAGGTAAATGTATTAACATAATCATTTGAATGAGTAATACGTTGGCGCTTTCGCCTTAAGAGTGAAATTCGTACATTATCTGTGGTAAAATGACAATATTTCTATGTAAATAAGCTGAATTTTCTGAAACTTCAAGATTTATTTTATTTATCAAAAACTAGACGTTTGCCCAGTGTGAGATTTTGCGAAAGAGTTTTACATAATGACATGTCAGTAGTTGCTATAAGGCAATCACTTGCTTAATATTTTAAGCATGCTTTTTTTATACGCGTAGGTACCTGGTACTTGACTTGTTATGTTACGGGCGGGCGCGAATAAAGCAAGCGCGGTGACTGACAGCATGCTAAAGAATATTACATCGCGTTTATGAATTACGATAAAACAGATACAATGAACTTTCCTTCATACTTATACATATCCTCATATACCTACCTCATACGATAAATACAATGAACTTTCCTTCATACTTTCCAGGCTTAGGACTGTCTATAATAATTGAATAAATGTTATTATGAAATAAAATAAGTTAGTTTTTGAACATCGATCACTAATATAAAACTATACCTCATTCACAATAAGATTAGACATTGAAATAATCTTTTAACACGAACCAAATAGCATATCATTATATATTACGTATTTACGTTAGGCGCCCGAGATCGCAAATCGCACGCGGTGCTTGCTTATAGCATGCGACGACTGGGCGCCCCGCCCGGCCGGCCTGCTTAATGCTTTTTCAGTCATTCATTGCTTATTGCGTTTCGCGCGATGACAGAGACAGAGTGCGATGTAAAAAAGCAATAAGCAAATAGCAACTTGTGAGAGCCACGATAGCATGTGCTTTATGTTGTGTGTATTAAGCACAGTGCTTTATTTTGCTATATGATATATTAACCACCACTAGTCAGTAGGTATACGCTGTAAAATTGCGAAGCTTCGGACGCGCAGATGTTAAAGTACAGTGGAGCCGACAACATAAATAATCTTACCTGTGTTATACACTACTTCACCATAAAGTATAGGCCATTTCGTATCCAATGACTGGTATTCAATTACTCTTACTCTGGCGTCGAATCTATCTTCTAAGGGATATCCAAATACCACACAGTTATCATAATGATCTTTCACTTTAACCCAACTTTTTGGGACACATTCGTATTCTTTCAGAAGATCATTTCGATTCGGACTTAATATTTTGATTACTAAATATGCTCCATATTCTTCCATTATCTGTAAAAAATATGTTATTTTTAGAAAGCGACGTGCTTGTGATTGTCTTTGTGCAAATATGTATGTAGAACATACACCACATTTCTTATTCTTCTTTGGTTAGGTGGCGACTGTCAGCCAGAAGCACAATTTCAAAAATGCCATGTGAGTTTAATGATGCAAAATAAAACACACACACGCCCTGTCATTTTTGACAACGCTCACGCTGATATTAATGATAATTATAATATTAAATCTTTGTAATTTCGTAGTGAGAAAGAAATTTCTTTAAACCATTATTTTATGGCATGGTCGGCGTTATCCCAAGATGGCGCATGTCATCATGACGTAATCTATGTCGATTGTCGATCACCACGGGACATCGTTATCGCGCTCACGACAATTCGGAAAGTGAATAAGCACGCTCAAATCGTTTGTTACAGCAACTCGGAACGCACCCTGAGATTCGACCGGGTCACTATTACGTAGGGAATGCAATCCGGATTATCCGTAATCCGAAATATCCGGATATCCACAAATTTTTACTAGACTTCCAAATCCGGATTTGAAAATCGTTTGCGACTGTATTGTCTGCCACTTGAACATTATGTAAGTACCTATATCTAAACAAATACATCGTAAAATCATTTAGTAAGTATTTGCAAATTGTACCGGTATCTTGTGCCGACACCTTGTTGAGATACACCACGTCTAGACGAGGCATATACTATAGGTACAGGTGACTTATTTATCGGTTCCAAAAAAAATATCTGCTGTTTCATAAATTTTGGTCAAGTAGGTATACTTTTGTATTGAAACAGCCGATTTTTTTTTCGTGATTTCAGAGTTGGTCCCATAGTGAAAGTTGTTCATATTTATGGGTAGAAAGAACATCCTGTAAAAATTTGGAACCGGTAATAAAAATCAACCTATATTATGTGAACACTTTGCAATTATGGAGCTGTATAAATACGGACAGTTTTTATTCCGATATTATGCGGGTGAAACCGCGGGGCGCTGCTAGTTTTGACTGAATGGCTTCTGAAGTGTTCTTTTTATAGTATTAAGGAATTCATGGAACATAAAAATTGAAATTTGTATATTTATTAGAATTTTGTATATTTATTAGAATTTTAACAATAGAAATTAGTAAATTGAATAGTGAATAATTGCATGATAATAGTAGATAATAATAATAGTAAAATAATAAATTGTATGTAAACTTAATAAAATTTGCACGCTTGCTTGCAGGCAGAATACAATCACACTTAGGTTATAAGATCTTACCTTTACCAAAGCAATGAATTTCTAGCAAATAAACGTTTGATTTGATTTAAATAATTCTAAAAATAAAATCGACATCCATTAATGTTCTTACGGTTAATTGTCTAGAATCGTGGACAAACACTCATGCAATTTGATACGGTGCAGTGCTGCAAATAATATGAAAACGTATGACATTCTTTCGCTGATGCATGTAATTTTACACTTTTGTTTTTACGTAGTTAGTACCTATACTCGTAATAATGAAATTTTTCGTGAACCAAAGTGTAATTTTTGCTTTTAATGGACTAACGAAATTAATTTAATTAAATTTAAGAAATAAGGCATAATACTGGATAAAATAGAGCTTCATTGTCAATTAGGTACCTATACGAAAAAAAAGTTTGCCACAAAATACAGTGTGAGTCTTCATAATGTGCACATAACGAAATGAGGGAAACAGTATAATTTTATCGACGGAAAAAATATTTGAAAAAATATTTAAAAGGATCTTTACCTGCTAAAGTATTGTGATTGCAAGGCCTTTCTTTAACAGTTGATAGGAAATGTTGTGATTGAGTTATAAACATGGTATTTTACGTTTAGAAATCTGATACATAATCATAATCAGCCTATAATGTTCCCACTGCTGGGACACAGGCCTCCTCTCGGTGAGAGGGAGTGGGCCGTAATCCACCACGCGGGCCCAGTGCGGATTGGCAGATGTCACATGTCTTCGAATTTTTGGTTCTAGGACATGCCGGTTTCCTCACGATGTTTTCCTTCACCGTTTTGAGAGCAATGGTGATGAAATAGTTTACACAAAGTAAAGCGCCTGTCTGGGTTCGAACCTACGACCTACAACTCGTAAGTCGCGGCCGTTACCACTTGGCCACCACTGCTCTCAAATCTGATACGATGGAGAATAATTTAAAGTAATAAAAAAGAGTAGGTAATCGGGGCTTTTATTGAGTAATTTTACAATTAACTATTGTAAAAATCTATGAAAAAATATCAGATTTTTGTTAGAAAAAAACCATAATTCTCAATTGAGGGCGATTGATTACACAGGGGTCACAGCAGCGAACAAGAATTTTAATAAAAATTCTACAAAAATTTTTTTTTTACGTTTTTTTAAATATTTTAACCGTCGATAAAATTAAGCTTAGTTTCCCTCATTTCGATATGTGCACATTATGAAGACTCACACTGTATAGATCATATTTATAGAAATGATATTTTAAGTACCTACATGCGGTCAAATTCACTCACAAGGTCATATTTATCTTACATTGTCATCGGATAATGGTGAATCATTTCAACACAAATTCCATATACTTACTTACATATTTAATAACTTACCTCTTAAGGCCGGTGGTATTATCGGGGTAGTCTTTTTAAGTAGGTACAGTCGGTGATAGCTGTTACCTGACCTGACCCACCCAGCTGTTAGCTAACCCACTAAAAGTTAGACGAATTTGAACCTTCTGTAATATTAGCAGTAGATAATTATGTGTTATTCGATTTCGAGCTTCACAAACTAGAACGTTTTGTTCAAGGTAGGAAACTATTACAGAATACAGTTATGCCAATTTGATGTTTATCACGTAACGTAAGGGGAGGTCAGCTTTTGAATAGGTGCCTACTGTTTTGTCACATGATGGACTTGTTAATTTCAACAGTATTTGTTAAGGCGAAAACGCCAGGGTAGCCCGCGAAATTCATTTTTTTTTACGTTTTTTGCAATTTGCTGGTCAGTATTAACTTGTACGTTGATTAACATATGATTCGCAGCCGTAACAAATATGTATGTACAGAATTATAATATTACCTTAGCGCTTCCCCCTTAAGTCGATTTGGTCTAGTGGTTGCAACAGTGAACCTATGTCAACATGGATGCGAGTACAAAACTAACCTTCCACCTCTTGTAGCTTTATGTTTACAATATTCAATTATGTTTTTTTGAATTCAAAACATTATTTATATTAAATTAAAATAGATAATTTAAATGAACTATTTAAATACAAATACCTAACAACAGAAATTAAAAACAATAATGATTATGATAACGATTTTATTCAATACAAATATAATTCCTTACAAAAATAATTACTTGTCACATAATATAGGGTGACTGGTAATTAGTGACCGATAATTAAACACGTGATTTTACTCATCATTATGTATGTTAATATACTCATATTACTATGGGACAAAACCTGAAATCGTAAAAAAAAAACAGCTGTTCTCTACATTTTCACGAGTTAGACGAACATAAAAATACGGAACAGATCGCGAAAAAAAAATCAGCTGCTGATTTTTTTTTCGCGATTTCAGGTTTGGTCCCATAAGTAGTAAAAGTTTTTCATAATGATGAGTAAAATCACGTGTTTAAGTATCGGTCACTAATTACCAGTCACCCTATATACTTAAAGCTAAAACATTTAAAAAAGAAGTTAGAACAACAACAACTTTGTAACCACTGTCTCACAATAAAGATCTTTGACTTTGACTTTAGAATACTAAACTAAGATAAGCTTGATTTTTTTTTATTTAAGTTGAAAAATACACTTAGGTACTGCTGTATTAAGTCTCCTAGCAATCTCTCTGATGCTAACATTCTCAGCGTACAAATAGATTATTTTGTATTTTAAATAATCACTCAATTGAGACATGATAATAAAACTATAAAAAATTGGAAAAAGATTTTGTTTATCACAATTCAGCAAGGCAAGGTTTTAAAAAATGTTCATCGTAGTCACTGCAATTGTGCTTAGACTGGCTTTAGCTTTGTCACAGTTCATTTTTATTTTCCTACCCATATCCTTAGAAACGTTTTTGAATACCAGTTTTATAATGAATACACATTTATTTGTCTTTTAACTACCCACTTATTACAAGTTAGGTTAGGTTAGGTTATTACCAGTTTAGAAATTTTATATTTGAAGAATGTGTCTGTCTATAGTTCTTTACAATAATACAAGAAATACTTATTGAATAAATTCTAATTTGAAAGCAAAAGAATATTCCTCACCACAGAATTTGAACTCGCATCTTGTTCATCTCAGCCTTATACACATACCATGAGACCAGATCTACTTGAATATAATAATTAAAATAAACTATTAGTAGCAATCTAATTCACTATTTGCATTTCTAAGATCACTTTTAGCGATAAGACTGCCCATTTTGTCACCCTTTGTATAGTTTCTATAATTATGTCTGTAATTTATATGGTGTACATAATAATGAGTATTCTATTCTAATTATATTATTATTGTATTTGTTCAACTAGTAGCGCTAGTCTGATAAACTCATACAAATGGAATAATCTTTAATGTTACAGTCAGAGGGTTCAAATTCGTTCGTATAAAGGGTGGGTCAGGTAACAGCTATCACCGACTGTACTTACCTAGCAAAAATAAGGTCAGTCGGTCGTCTTAGGGTAGAGACAAGGGTTTTGACATTAAAAATAAATATGAAAGAAATAACAATGCAAATATTTGCTAAGTCGGAATGCAATTCTGAATTTTTAACTACTACGGCGCGATGCGAATCTATCCATTAAGCACAACAATAAATTCAGGTTCAAAAGATAGCATTGTTTTAGAAGATTTAGAGAATAATTTATTTTTAGCTGGTGCTATTGTGGAAGCAAATAAAGATAAAATACCTAAGTATTAAAATTTTCCGAAAACGGTAGGTATACGAACAAAATTTACATCAATCTTACAACACTTATTCTATAGACGAGTGCTGTGTGATAATAAAAATAAAGCAAATGCAACTAGAGCAGAAACATTAAAAACATTATTAAAACACAAAACCTTACATTCAGCGTATTATCAGGGACTTGTAGAACCTTCAAGCAGGAAATGTACAGCATTTAGTACAAATTCAGGACAGTTTCAATCAAATGAAACATTTACCAATGGGTTTAAAAATTTCTCAGTGTTTTTATTAGGTTAAGGTAAACAGTAATGACAGTATTGACAGTTGACAGATGATGTGTTTGTTGTCTTTGGTCCCTGGCTGGTCCTGACCGTAGACAGAGTAATCTATAGACTCATGGTATCCGTGTCACCGAAAGGGACAACAAATTCCGGCAATCTTCATCATACTATTATTTTTACAGCTTATTACACTACATCTTACCATTTTCACAGTCGCTCAAATGTACATACTATTATTGAATTATGCACGAAAAAGATCTTATTTTCCGTTTAATCGCGCTGTAGTTTTTATTAATTCATTCATAATTTTGATTATTTCATTCATAAACGTCACACTTGTTGTGCACATTGATGTGCTTAGCCGACACGCGGTAAGGGACAGAAATATTCTTACTCTGTCTCTTTTCTTTGCTAGTGACGTTGATATATTTATCTTTTTCTTGTGCGAATGAAAAAGAAGTTAAGCAGCAGTCTATAGTTTACTCTGTCTACGGTCCTGACTGACATCAAGCAATGGACAAAATGGTCAACATTTTATTTATATGCTTGAGTACGAGGCTTTTGACTTCGGTTATATGTGGTTGTGTATATTCGATGTCTTTTTTTATTATTTGTAAAGTGCGTTTTGTTTGTGCAAAATAAACCATTTTTCTTTCTTTTTGGCTATAACTGGTTAAACTTTTGACAAATGTTTCGCATAATATTGACGATTTAATCGTTTTCGGTCGTAATTTAGAATCTCACAATCGATAACATAAAGATATTTATTAGATTAAGAAAAGTAAAGAAGACGGGTCCACGGCCCATACAAAATTACTAACATAGTTTTAAGTTTATACACTAACACACATTGTACTATTATAATACATATGTTAGTCTGTAAGGTATTTATCTATGGGCCATAGTAGCCTGAAAATAAAGATTTTATTATTATTATTATTAAAATTTATCCAGGCCCGGCGGAAAAAAATGTTATCTCACATTTTAGTATATTTTTAGTTTAAGTAATAATATTGGTAGGTACCGTACATATTCTCACAAACAATTAATTGTTTAACAAACCTAAGAGCGATTTATGTCTCATTTCTACTTTATTATAACTTTTTTTTTTAAACAGGTAGGTACTGTGGTACCGTCCCCCCCCCCCCTTATCTCCGAAGTTTGCAAAGAGAAAAATCTGAAATAATTCTACGTGATAGGTAAAAGTTTATGTAAATTACAGGAAAAATAAAACAATGTCTCTAAGTAGCACACGTTTTCAAAAATCATCAACAAAAATTGCAAAGACGCCGAAAAAATCACGTTTGTTGTGTGGGGCCTCATAAATATTTATTTTATTTAAATTTTAGTATTTATTATTAAAGTGAAAATACAACTGAGTATTTTGTGAATATTTGAAGTGCCAGCTGTTGCCATTATTGATATCGAGCAAAAAAAATCGTGTTTGTTGTATGGGAGCCCCCCTTAAATATTTATTTTATTTTGTTTTTAGTAAGTACCTACTTATTTGTTGCTATAGCGGCAACAGAAATACCTACATAATTTGTGAAAATTTCAACTGTCTAGCTATCGCGGTTCTTGAGATACAGCCTGGTGACAGACAGACGGACGGACGGCCAGACAGCGAAGTCTTAGTAATAGGGTCCCGTTTTTACCCTTTGGGTACGGAACCCTAAAAAGGTACTAACTACTAAGTAATTCCTAGATACTCTTAAATTAATGGAATATAATTATTTTACTACTTAGCTTAAGTTTTTTCCTCAAATTAACGCGGGTGAAACTGCGGGGCACAGCTAGTTACTAATGATATTCGGGATTTTACAGTACCTAACACAATTATGAACGATACGAAATACGCACCTACATATAGGTACATTTATACATAACTAGCAGCGCCCGCGGTGTCCTCCGCATAACTGTCGATCCCGTGGGAATATCTGGATAAAAAGTATCCTATGGGTTATTCTGATGTCTATGCTACATTACTGGAAAACTTCATCAAAATCCGTTCAGTAGTTTTTGCGTGAAAGAGTAACAACCATCCATCCATCCGTCCATCCTCACAAACTTTCGCGTTTATAATAGATTTTAGTAGGAAGATAAAGGATACTAAGAAACCGTAGGTACAGTCAACAGCAGAAGTAGATGATCAAAATCAGAAATTCAATACTAATGAACGGAGTTCGCGTCAGAACTCTGCCACACAGCCACGCAGTCTCTGCACACAGCTCAACAACAACAACAACAGCAACAGCTCTGCCATACAGTTCTGACGCGAACTCCGTTAATTAGTATTGAATTTCTGATTTTGATCATCTACTTTTGCTGTTGACTGTACCTACCTATATGGAGTGTGTAGAGTGGCTAATATTTAACAGCTTACAGAAGTCATTGAAATTGCTTCTACAGTTCTACGAAAACAGAACGGCTGTATTTAGTTCCACGAAACGTAAGTCACAATACCTAGTAGGTAACGTATAAATGTTGTTTGCTAACATACTCGGGCGTATGTACAGTCAACAGCAAAAGTAGGTAGATGATCAAAATCAGAAATTCAATACTAATTAACGGAATCCGCGTCAGAGCTGTATGGCAGAGCCGTTGCTGTTGTTGTTGAGCTGTGTGCAGATACTGTGTGGCTGTGTAGCAGAGTTCTGACGCGAACTCCGTTCATTAGTATTGAATTTCTGATTTTGATCATCTACTTTTGCTGTTGACTGTACCTACTGTATGCAAAATCCGTGGAAACTTGTGGGTGGAACATACTAGGTAATAAGGTTATATTAAAGTACTACACTATAGCAAGCTGAAGTGGCAGGCTGGTGATATTAGCCGTAGAACCGATGACCGTTGGAGTAGACGTGTTCTTGAGTACCTAGTGACCGCGAGTCGGCAAACGTAAGGTAGGACGCATTCGGGAGGAGCGACGATCTCCGCAGGCTGGTAGCAGTTGGATAAGAGTTGCCGAGAACAGAGATGAAGAATTGCCACAGAACCACGTGAATAGGTGCATATAAAAAGATACCGTGTCTGACTGTGACAAGAGGTTTCCAATCAGCAATGCTGTGCCATGGGGGACCCACAGCACACCGCTTCTTCTTCGTGTCGCTAGCACAACTGTATTTTAGATCTAGTTGGCTCAAAACTTCGCAACTTCCACAGCGTCGTCAGGAGCAGCTTTGATTGCAAGTTTTGGGATACAGAGTAGGGCAGGATTCCTATCCTGCACAGCACTGTTGCTCAGGTCACCTAAAAACGACGGACCGAATCAGATTTATCGAATTATACATACTTACCTACCTATTAAACCACTGACCTCTAGTAAACAATTTATACAGCCTATACAGGTCAGTGTATAAAACAGATAATCAAGTAAAATAAACTGTACCACAGATTACTAAGAGTTAGAAGAATTAATATTTTAAAATAACATAGGTACCTAGTTAAAAGTATATCAGCAGGCATCGCTGTGCATATATTTTTAAATAATTAGTTACACTGCACCCATTATTTTACAACGGAAAACTTGCAAAGAGATTTTAATTAAACTAGCTTTTGCCTGCATCTTCGCTTGCATGGAGATTGGAAGTACTTCTCCTATTGCCGGTATAAAAGTATCCTATGTCTTAACAAAGGTCATAGTCTATCTATGAGTCTAATTTCGTCGAAATCCGTTCAGCAGTTACGAACGAAAAGGTAACAGATACAAGACAAGTTTTTTTTTGACAAGCTTTCAATCAAAGCTTTCAAAAAATCGTGCGTGCATCAAAGGAGTGGAGACGAGACAAGACGAGAGAACGAGATTGTATAAGCACGGTGTTTGACAATGTACTTCCAATAAATGGATGATGTCACAAGCTTCGTATTTTGAAATTTAATCAGCCATTTCCTCATTTCGGCTGAGAGGCGTCGACGGTCTCTCCCCTCCTTAAATTAAGCCTTCTTGTTTTGATTGCGTGTACCTTTCTACGCGTTTTTATGAAAATGTGCGGGTACCAAATGTATGAAAAATTATCGTTTTTGTGCAAGTCGCAGTTAGGGCTGAGACTGAAGAATGTTTTTAGGGTTCCGTACCAAAATGGTAAAAACGGAACCCTTATGGTGAGACTAAATCCGTCTGTCTGTCTGTCTGTCTGTCAGTCATAGCTGGATATCTCAAGAACTACTAATGCTGTCGACTTGAAATTTATAATACTTTTAGATGACGTTTGCCCAACTACCATCATCATTTTCCTGCCCTTATCCCAATCTATTTGGGGTCGGCGCAACATGTATTTTTCTTCCATACTTCTCTATTAGTCGTCACCTCGGTAGTCACCCCCTTTCTAACCATCTCATCATTCACACATTCCATCCATCGTTTCTTTGGTCTTCCCCTACTCTTAGAGCCATCGACATCCATATTCAAAACTCTCCTCAAGACATTTTCCTAATTTCGATAAATTTCTACGCTAGGGGTGTTTAGAATCATGTGCTGAATTCATGGATACAGTTTGCGCGGCTGCCACCCTGTATATTCTTTACGTAGAAAAATCACAAACTCGATTACTACGCAGGACACTGCCAGACTGCCGTCTACAGCGAACGGTCACAACAGGGTGACTACCAATTTGCATGACAATTACCAGCCGATTCATTTTCCCTTTAATCTCGGCCAGCATGAAATAAATTTAAATTCCGTATTTTATGAAATTCCCTCTGGCACTCTGGCCCGAATGTTTGATGTGATCGTATCGAGAGGTTTACTATGTTGTGTGATGTTTATTTTCATAGAGAAATGTTATGCTAGTAGATAAGTATTATGGTTTTTTTATGTTAACTTTAGTTTAAAGAAAAAGAAATGCTTGTTCTGCCTGCAATTCTTTTGCGAAACTGAACTATGTATGGGCTGGTATACAAGTTATTTCACAACTAAGTAAGGGAGCTGGTTGCAACACTTAAAGTGTAGGTACCTGCAGGCAGATGGTAGGTACCTATCATATAGGGTGACTGGACTGACCGATACTTAAACACGTGATTTTACTCATCATTATGAACAACTTTTACTATGGGACCAAACCTGAAATCGCGAAAAATTAAATTACGCAAAAAAATCAGCTGTTCCCTACATTTATGTTCGCTTACATGAACATGACATGCCGGTTTCCTCACGACGTTTTCCTTCACCGTTTTGAGAGCAGTGGTGATGAAATTATTTACACAAAGTAAAGCGCCTGTCTGGGTTCGATATTCAGGGTTATTGGAAAAACACCAACATTAACCTCTTAAGAGGTCATTGTACTCATCATTATGAACAACTTTTACTATGGAACCAAACCTGAAATCGCGAAACAAAAATCATCTGTTCCCGTTCGTATAACTCGTCAAAATGTATGGAGCAGCTGATTTTTTTTTCGCGATTTCATGTTTGTTCCCATAGTAAAAGTTGTTCATAATGATGAGTAAAATCAGGTGTTTAAGTATCGGTCACTAATTACCAGTCACCCTTTATAATGTTAACATTTTATTATAATAGTTAGCAACATATTGTTTGGAGCTACCATAGTAGGTATGATATTATGATGACGCGATGCAAGTTTCTTGTCTATGGGATACAATAAAATACACGACATTACTGCAACTTTTATTGTTGCCCCAGGTAATTGAATCGCACCGTGTAATTCAAACTTGAAGCAAGTTGAAAGAAAAAGGGAAGTAAAGAAAATGTTAAGGCCCCCCCCCCCACATTAGGCGTGCGCCGGGCGCGAGCGTTCCTCGAGCGTGTGACCGACGTGCGCGCCGCGCAGTGAAATTGACTGCGGCACGCACGTCGGTCACACGCCGGAGGAACGCTCGCGCCCGGCGCACGCCTAATGTGAGGAGGGCCTAATTCTAACACTGTTACCTAATTATAGAATTAATTAAGTATTATGTTATTTTTCCGCAGACGTACAAAGGTTTTCGATATCAGAAAACGAGTTGGGGAAAAGTAGCAGGACGCTTGAGCAGGACGCCTGGCAAGGTTCAATGATGACAGGTGGAGTAAGGCAGTGACCGAGTGGCGTCCAAGGCCTGGGAGACGAACTGTCGGTCGTCCGGGGCGAGATGAGCGGACGACATTGTTACCATCGCGAATAGAACCTGCATCCTAATTGCGTAACACACTATTACTCTCAATTTGAAAAATTTTGAAGCATATTGCTAATCCATTGCTCCATATTTTCAAAAAATGTGTCTGATCAACAACGTAAATAACGCAGCGAATGTTGTTGAACTGTCAAAATGAAACCCATTGCTACTGATAGTGTGTTACGCAATTAATTGGCACATGAAAAGAGAGGTCTATGCTCAGCGGGCTGTGGATAAAAAAACCGTTATTGTAATTTCGGGAAACTTTTATTCGGGGACAACCTGCATATTATGAGTTGAAACATACAATAAGGTACTTAATTTTATCCGACATTGATGATGAGTTGAAACATACAGGGGCCTAGACAGAGTGACATCAAGGAAAAGTAAAAATGTGAACAGGCATCTTCTGGGCACGCTCGTTCCATCATAGACCTCATCCATCGCTTTCCATTAGGCGTGAACGAGGTCAAGATTCAGCAATTTTTTTCTGTTTACTTGAGTGACTTAAAGTACCGAACAGTTCATTTCAATCCCGTTGAAAATCGTTGTAGAAATACAGATATATGTACTTTTTCATATCGCCCATAGATAGCATTTTAGGTTAAAATAAATCAAAAGTCATTTACTCAGACTAGGCTAAGAATCAGCACTTTTTCAACGTCAAAATTACATAAGACAGTCCCCCTAAACGCCCACCTTTCACCACTTCCTAGTACTTTAGCTAAGAAGAAGAAGTGGCGCAACAAACTTCCCAGCAGCACAGCTGTTTGTTAAGTTAGAAGAACTTGACTCAGGACTCACTACAACTCTTACATCATCTCTGCCTAGCCTTTTGCCTAGCCTTTTGCCTAGCCCCAACATAGTTGGGCTATGTTGGGGTCGGCTTCCAGCCTAACCGGATGCAGCTGAATACCAGTATTTTACATGGAGCGACTGCCTATCTAACCTCCACAACCCAGTTACTGGGTAAAACGATACCCCTTGGTAAGACTGGTTGTCAGACTTTCGGGCTTCTGACTACCCGCCGTAACGACTGTCAAAGATCCACGAATGACAGCCGGGACCAACGGCTTAACGTGCTTTCCGAGGCACGGAGGGGTCACGGTATGTAAAGATGGTCACCCATCCACAGACCAACCGCGGCAAGCGTAGTTTAACCTGATCGATCGACCTGTGCGGCTGTTATTATTTAACCACGGGCCCCCTCACTCACTACAACTCTTACAATCATGACCAATAAGCTTCGTGTAAGATTAAAAATCCAATCAAATATTGAAACAGCAAATGCAATCGTCCAATAAAGTCCTAACAAACGTCGAAACGTACCTACCTGTATCCGAGCAACATTTAATTCTGTAATTAATGAGCTTTGCGAACATTTTATTGGTTTAACATCACTCTGGCTCATTAACTGGCATTTTGGTCATCCATTTAGTACCTAATTAAGTAATTACTTTAGGCATGTACAGTCAGCAAAAGAGATAAGTATACAGGAGCGTCGGATATAGTTGAAGTTTACTAAGAAACCGTTGGATGTTCTCGAATAAAATTTAATTTAATAAATGAGCTCTTTATTTTCTGTTAATAAAATAAAATTTTATTCGAGAACATCCATCGGTTTCTTACTAAACTTCAACAATATCCGACGATCCTGCATACTTAGGTATCTCTTTTGTTGACTGTACCTACCTAGTGTTGTGGTCCTACCTAGTGTTGTAGTTGTATTTGTTGGCCCCATATGTAAGTTGGGACTTGGGACCTACAAGTTTTTGATTAACTATAGGTAGATTGTTTTGTTAGGGTAGTTAGGTACTGTATTTATATGAAGGTAAATTGATACAATATCTTCTCTTTACATGTACGTATTACACCGCACACGAGTAGTGGTGGCCCAGTAGTAAACAAAGTTATTGGAAAAACACCAACAGCCTCTCAAGAGGTCATAATACTCATCATTATGAACAACTTTTATTAAAGGACCAAACCTGAAATCGCAAAAAATAAATCAGCTGTTCCCTACATTTTGACGAGTTACCTATACGAACGGGAACAGATGATTTTTGTTACGCGATTTCAGGTTTGGTTCCATAGTAAAAGTTGTTCATAATGATGAGTACAATGACCTCTTAAGAGGTTAATGTTGGTGTTTTTCCAATAACCCTGAATATCGAACCCAGACAGGCGCTTTACTTTGTGTAAATAATTTCATCACCACTGCTCTCAAAACGGTGAAGGAAAACGTCGTGAGGAAACCGGCATGTCCTAGAGATTTGAAGACATGTGACATCTACCAACCCGTACCTACCTATTGGGCCCGCGTGGTAGATTACAGCCAAGTCCTTCTCGAAGAGAGAAGGACTATGTCTCAGCAGTGGGAACATTATAGGCTGATTATGCTATTATGTCGTACACATATAAATTAGAGGAATAAATGTGGACTGATTACATAAGGTGATACAATGGGCGGTCTAAAATATATTTAACTAGCCGTGTCCCGCGGTTTCACCCGTATAAGTGTCGGTCCTGTAGGAATATCGGGATAAAAAGTAGTCCAGGGTTAATCCAGGATGTCAGCTACCTCCATACAAAGTTTTGGTCCAGCCGTTTGAGCGTCAAGAAGTAACAAACATATAAACACACCCCCACACACATTTTGTGCACACACACTCTCACAAACTTTCGCCTTTATAATATTAGTGTGATTTATTAACACTTTATGCACAAGTAAAAGAAATACTGTACAAAGGCGGACTTAATGCCTGAGGCATTTTCTACCAGTCAACCTTTAATTGTTCATGGAAATTGAATTTTCAAACTATCGTAGTTTCAATTTTATTCACACTAAGTATATCAGTAATTAGTCTGAACCTACGCTGTTATGTCGCTGGAAGGTATTTTGGTATCAAATTGTTATCAAAAGCAGAACTCTGCATGCGGGTAAAGCCGCAGGCTCAGAAGATTAGGACAAGTCAATTAGCTAACTTTACCTTTTGCAGTAACGATAGTTCAAGGAAGTTCAACAAACTCTTCGACGCTTCAGAGAGAAACTTGAAAACCGCAGGGTTGGACGTCTGCGGCAGATTTCAAATCTGTAAACGTCATTCAAAGTCTTAGCCAATTTAGCGTTGAAGCCTGATGTATTGGCATTCCCTGAGATTCATGTTATCCTTCCGTTGACAAAGTAACATTTTGATTTTGATAGCTTAGCTAAACAAGGGGTAGAAAAGGGAAGGGGTAATAATTCTATGAATCTCCAAGTTTTGATCAGGCAATCTGTTGTAGTAATAATCAGAATTTGATGTTAGCTAGGTATAAATTGTGTCTGGATGACAATAATAATAATAAATACATACATAACATACATAATCAGCCTATAATGTTCCCACTGCTGGGACACGGGCCTCCTCTCTGTGAGATGGAGATAATAATAAATAGAAATGAATAATAAAAAAATATAATAAATAGACTTTGACCGACAACAAAACGTTACGCGTTTTTATTCATAGTTGTAAAAGCTCTAGTTTAGAATTTTTGTACACAGTCATCACAAAGTGCCAGTACTGAGTTTTACTTTTCAGTGTTAGATGGGATATAATAATAATAATATATTTTTATTTCGAGCAACAAGACTCATAGTGTTAGTAACAATATACTTACAAACTATGTTAGTAATACTGATATGTTTGGGAGGCAATCAAACAACTAGGTAGCATCCAAGCTGGTTTATTACTAACGAGGCGCGCGCGGCGGCCCGTGCGCCGCGCGCTATACGTACATGTGTATGTGCATACACCACATTCCTCCACCATTACTCGTTAAATACTCTAAAACAATAAATAATACATACATTAGGGTAAACTTAAAAGAACTTTTTATAACATACTTCCTTTCTTTCCCTAACTGAACGTCCCAGTCCGGACGTCCCACTGCCCGGTTCTGTTTGTTTGTCACAACAAGATACCGCATCAGCAGATCGTTCGAGCCCGGTACATCCAGTTTCCTTCAACCCATCCCCCACAACAACATCCAACCCTTCTACCCGTCCATCTGATACTTTAAGATTTCCCTCTGTAGGAATAGCCGACTGTGAGGGTGATGGTGGGCATGGTGGTGCGGGTGATGACCCATTCGTAGGCATACTTAACACTGTCTGCTGCTGCCGGGACTCCGTGCATTCAGAAGTCTCAGCTGGCAAATATTCATCACAATAATTATCTATAGATTTAGTTGTAACGTTTCCTGTTTGTTTACAAATTTGATCAACATGTCTTTTACATACAGTATTAAATTTTTCGATGTACACATCAAAGACTCTTATACCTAATTTTCTTATTATTTTTCCTGATTCCCATTGCGCTTTCCTACCTGAAAACCATTTACACCATATAACTTCCCCCACCTGGAAATTTCTGCTTGATTTTAGTTTAACTTTATCATCACTCATGTTTACATTTTGACTTGGTAAAATCACATCTAACCTAGACCGTAAATTTCTGCCAAACATTAACATAGCTGGTGTAATACCCGTAGAACAATGTAGGTACAGTGTTACGATACTCAAACAAAAAACTCAGTAATTTCTCGTGTATTTCACGCTGTGAGATACTTTTGTTATCTATAATACATTTTAACATCTTTTTACAAGTTTTTACCGAATTTTCCGCTTGACCGTTACTAGCAGGATGATAAACAGGGGAAGTTAAATGCTTAATACCGTTATTATTACAAAACTGGTGAAATTCGGTGGACCGAATTTTTGTGTCATTATCAGATACTATAACGTTTGGTATTCCAAATGTTGAAAATATGCCTTTCAATTTCATAATCAATGCATTTGTGGAGGTACCGCTGTTCATATGAATAGGTACATTCCAGCCATTTACTAAACGCGTCTATCACAACCAAATAAACACTCTGGCCTAAACTCATGTAATCTATGTGGATACGATACCACGGCTGAGAAGGGCGAGGCCAAGGCGCGGGAACGGCGCGGGGCGGTGCGTTCCGAACTCGCGAGCACTCGTTACATTCACCTATCCATCGCTCGATGTCTTTATCAATACCCGGCCACCACATTCTACTGCGGGCCGCACTTTTGGTTTTTACAATGCCAAAATGAGCCGAATGTAATTCTTCTAACATCCTGTCCTTGTAAATCTTTGGAATTATTATTCTATGCCCTCTAAACAGACACCCCTCATTCATTTCTAAATCAGTTTTACAGTAAAAATAAGGCAATACGGATTGGCATGTAATTTTACGTGGCCAACCATGATTCATATACTTTTCCACGGTAGCTAACACTGTATCGAGTTTAGTGGCTTGCTTGATATCATCAAATGAAACCGGTTTTGTAGTGGCATCAAGAAATAGAAAAGGAATATCTTTATTCTCCTCTTCCCCCTTACAACCTTGTTGTGACTGAGGTAACGGCGCTCTAGAAAAATAATCTGCTACTAAATTATTTTTAGCAGTTATGTATTGTACTACATAGTTATATGCAGACAATATAATTGCGTATCGTTGTAATCTTAACGCTGCCGTTACGGACACGCCATTTTTCTTTCCAAATATGGATAGAAGGGGTCTGTGGTCTGTTTTAAGAATGAAAGGTTCCTGCCTACCGTAAAGATACTGGTGGAAATGTTTTACACCAAATATGATTGCCGTTGCCTCTTTTTGAATCTGGCTATATACCTTCTCACTAACTGATAACGACCTTGAAGCAAAAGCAATTGGACGCTCGCCGCCCTTATTATCAACGTGTGAAAGAACCGCACCTAAACCCGACGGCCCCGCGTCTACAGTAAGCACCAATGGCACTGATGGGTCAAAATGTGCTAACAGCCGGTCAGAGGCCAACTCCTCCTTTACTTTGTCAAACGCATTTTGCTCTGACTTTCGCCCCAATGCCATGTTACGCCTGCACGCAGTAATGTGTGTAACGGGTTCAATAAAGAAGAAGCGTTTGGTACGAAATTACGATAATAATTAACGACGCCCAAGAACCTTTTGGTTTCAAGGACATTTGTTGGACGCGGCGCTTTTAAAATCGCATCTACCTTCTTGGGACACGTCCTAAGCCCATTTTTATCTATTACGTACCCTAGGTACGTGACACTGTCCTGGAAAAAGGCGCACTTGTCCTTTTGCAATCGTAATCCCGCATCCTGCATCCTTTTAAGAATTTCCTTAATCCTACACAAATGCAATTCACGAGCGGGAGCAGTACAACAGACGTCATCTAACCAACAAGTTACGCCTTCTATTCCCGCTAACAATGTTTCCATAGCCCGTTGAAAAATGGCTGGCGCGTTAGCAAGACCGTAAACTAGGCGGGTATATTTAAATAGTCCTTTAGGAGTATTTATTGTAGTGAGATCCTGTGACGAACTACACAATTTGAATTGATTGTAAGCATTACTTAAATCCAATTTAGAATACTGCAACCCTCCCCCAATTTTAGCAAATACCTCCTCTATGCGCGGCAATGGATATTTATCAATTTTTAGAATTTTATTTAGTGTACACGAAAAATCTCCAGCTATTTTTACTTGTCCATTCGCCTTTAATACAGGAACAATCGGTGTCGCGTACTCAGAAAAGTTTACAGGAACTAAAATACCTAAGTCTACGAGCCTGGCTAACTCATCTTCAACTTTATCTTTAAGGGCAAAAGGAATAGAACGCGGCTTAAAAAAAATAGGCCTCGCCCCCTCTTTGAGCTGAAAATCTATTTCGAACTTATTAAAACATCCTAATTCGTCCTTCCAAAGGTCAGGGTACTCATTTAACAGCTGCTGCACGTCCCCTGTACATTGATTATCAACATTGATTATTATTATATTACCATTATTTATAGAACTTGAAGTAAAATATATTTTAAACTTAGTCATGAAATCACGGCCTAATAGCGGTGGTCCGCCATTTGGTATAACATAAAACCTAATGTTCTGGCACGTGTTTAAATATGAAACCGTACAAACGAAATAGCCTGAAGGAACAATTTTATGCCCATTGTACAAACACATTCTCAAATCAGTTTTAATTAAATTATAATTTTTAAAATGTTGTAGATATAACTTTTCTGAAATTACACTAGTACCTGAACCAGAATCTAATTCCATATCGAATTTTAATTTATTTATCTCTATTGAAATAATAATGGGATCATTATTAACATACCGCATATTGAAGAGGTCACATTCTTCACATTTGTGAGACTGTTCATCACTGACTAGGTGATGCAAATTGCATCACCTAAGTAGTCAGTGAAAAATGAAAAAAAAAAAATGAAAAATGAATGTGAAAAATGTGTAAAGCAAAAAGTGAAAAATCTAAATTAGATTTTTCACTTTTTGCTTTACACATTTTTTTTAAATGTCCTTTCTCACCACAATTTTGGCAAGTATAATTTTTAAACCGGCACTTCACTGATTCGTGATTTTTATAACCACACACTGAACAACGCACACTGTTAACGGATCCACGTGTAGTCGAAGTAGTGGCCGCTGATGAATCTCGCCGTTCGCGAGCCTGCCCAACCCTGTAGACAGGTTCTTCCTTCATCGCCGCCGCTCCTAACCCGCCATCCACAATTACATGGGTGCGAGCTCCACGTGCGCATGCCGCCTGTTGAGCTACTTCCACCGCTTTTGTAAAGGTTAAGGTTGCCGAATCCTTCTCAAATAAACGGTCCCGTTCACGCCCTTCTCTTAGGCCTAAAATGAACTTATCTCGTAGCAACGTGTCCAATAACTCCTCGCCGAATTCGCAATATACGGCGAGTCCTCTCAAACGAGCCGACCAGTCTTCGATACTTTCGCCTTCGGATATTACCGCGTCATAAAACTGGGCTCTGTCTACGAAAGTCGACCTTTTGGGTTTGAAATGACCGCTGAGCTTCGACACTAATTCTTCGAAGGATACTGTATCTAGCTCCTTGGGATGAACCAGGTTCCTTGCCAGACGATATGTTTCATCTGACAAATGCGTGAGTAATAAGGACGCTTTGTTTCCCCCTTCTATTTTATTCAGCTTCATAAACTGGTTTAATTTTCCATAAAATATTTTCCATTCTTGATTTTTATGGTCAAATACACTTATTGATCCAATAAAACTCATTTTCTATGTTCTGACACACACGCGGGTAAACAATTATTCTCGTCGCCAAATGATATGTTTGGGAGGCAATCAAACAACTAGGTAGCATCCAAGCTGGTTTATTACTAACGAGGCACGCGCGGCGGCCCGTGCGCCGCGCGCTATACATACGTACATGTGTATGTGCATACATCACAAATACACATACAAAGACAAAAACAATACCAAACACAGAAAACCGATTGTGACATCACTGCTGCATGGTGACAGGCCCAGCCGAAACCTTGCAGCAATGATTCACAAACGGACAATCAAGCCTGCTTGCTATCATAGACAGGATGCTGTTGGCGCTGCCCCGTACCCTACGGACCAAGGATGCACACCGCTTCCGCATCACCGTGTAAAAACAGTCCACGTGAGCTTCAGCGAACATTCCTGATGCGCTGCAGTACCGGGGCAACCCCATCAACACCCTGAATGCATTATTGTATTGGACGCGAAGGGCGCCGTATGATTTTTGAGTATAATGAACCCACAGACTGCAAGTGTAGAAAGACGTACAGTAAGCACTAAATATAGTGCGCTTGACCTCTTTAGAGGCACGCCTGAATCTGCGGGCAATCATGTTAGCTCTCACACACAGCGCCCTCCGCTCCCTGTCAATATCCTCATCGTCTCTGAGGCCAGTGGTCAATAAGTGACCCAGATATTTAAATCTATCTACCATCACAAGCGGTATACCGTTTAGCTTAACTGAAGGTACCGCTTCCAGGTATTTACCCCTGGCCCCAAAGACCATGACCACACTCTTCTTAACATTATATGCCAAACCATATTGCTCGCAAGTGGCTACGAGTGTCCTAAGCCCGCAGATTGACGCGCTCAGCAGCACCATGTCGTCGGCATAGCTAATGTTATTACAACACACGCCATCAATATGACATCCGACACGCATGCTGCTAAGCGCGCCAACCAGATCATTCACGTATAGGTTGAATAGCGTAGGCGAGCATAACCCCCCCTGCCTCACCCCGCACTCCAACCCATACGGCCTAGACAGGGCACCAGCCCACCTCACACTATTGACTTGGTTTCCATACCAGTATTTTAGAGTATTTGTTACCGCTGGTGGCAAATCCACCTCTTCCATCTTTCTCCATAAAATATCGTAGGAAACCAAGTCAAAAGCCTTGCTCAAATCAAGGAAACATGCGTAAACTGGAGTGTGGCGATCCGTGTAGTACTTCACAGTGTGCTTCACACTCAATATAGCGCTGTCAGTGGATAATCCAGACCTGAAACCGAATTGGTTATCGTGAACACGTATATGACTGCTAAGTTGAGCGTTGAGCACACCGTCAAACACTTTCGACATGACTGTGGCAAGAGATATTGGCCTGTAATTATTCTTATCGCCCATATCACCAGTCTTATTTTTGACGATAGGCACCACTGTTGTTTTGATCATGTCACTAGGCATATACGCATGACCCAGACTAAAAGTAAAAAGCATAGCCAACACTCTTGGCAAATGCGGACCAGCAAATCGGAGATGCTCAATGCTGAGACCATCATGACCAGGAAATTTTCCTCTACGCATCGCGTTAATTCTGTTCAAGAGCATTTTAGCAGTAATTCTAACTCCTAGGTCTTGCCGTGGCTCAACATTGAGCGTCGACTTAGATGGGCCTAATGGTGACTGCACACTAAAATGGTCTACAAAAAGGTCAGCTATTTGTCTAGCATCACTCACGCCATCAACGCAAACAGGGAGGCTAGGCTTGCCCTTCAGTCTATTTGTATGCTTCCAAAAAGATCGGAAATCGTTCTTTGAATGCTGTGAAGCCAGAATATCCATTTTAATTTGAGTCTCGTGATCTTGACACCACTTCAACTGAGACTTAAATATCCTCCTAGCTTCACGCATTTCATCAAAAATACGTCTCGATGTTGGCATACCGTTATCTAGCCAGCATAAAAATTTACGCCTAGCCTCCCTATGCGCACCGCTCACATGCATGTTCCAGCCCACGACTGTTCCTTGCTTTCTAGGACTTCTCCCATACGTCTCAGTAGCCGACTCGCACAATGCACTAACAATTTTATCATACAGTGAATCTATTACACAAAAGTGGCGAGGGTCATTACAAGTCAGACCACTACACTCTCTAAAGTCATCCGGGAAGTCAATAAGTCGCAATTTCTCATGACACTTTATGCTACAAGCATGAATCTGCTCTTGACTTCTTTCTCCCCAGATCACCCTATTCACTTCAACGCTAACATTTGGTTGCTGAATCTGAACAAAACTAAGGTCACACATAATAATCAACGGAAAGTGGTCAGACCACTGCACGTCATATTTTACATAAGAATGCATAACAGTAGGCACAGCCGCCCTTGTGACTAAACAATGATCAAGCCACCTTTGCGATCCATGAGCATCACTAATAAAAGTGTGGGTGTCCGAACTAAGACCCAACAACTCAGTGTCAATGCATGTCCATTGTTGTTCGACACAAAAACTTGAGAGTTCCGTATAAAATAGTTCCGTTGGGTGCGAATTAAAATCACCTAAGACATAACAACATTCTAAGTTACAACTGTCAATAATTGCACTCACCGCGCCAAGACAGTCCGTGAACTCCGCCAGGTTAAAAACGTCATCGGTCGGCATGTACACACTCACCACTAGTATAGATTTATTACTTAGTGCAATCTTCACAGCACAAACGCGTGGATTATGACACTCGTTAACCGACACATTACTAAACATTACTTTTCGCCATAGAATAGCCACACCACCGTAGGGCCTCCCACGTATTAGTTTTGACGCTGAATCCATGCCTGACGTACCCGTCGAACTGAACTCACTGCTAATGGTGTCCAAATATGACTGCTCCTCAGTCAGCAACCAGGTTTCCTGAAGTGCTATTAGCACCGAGCACGGTCCAAAAGTCGTTTCCCAGCAGGAATATTAATAAAATTATTAATAGACCTGTTGTACAGACACGTTTTTTTGCCGTGAAAAACTACTGCTCGCCGTGCGTAGGCAGCGGCGGCCCTAGAATTTTTTTTAGTTGGTGCAAAATCAAAATCAAAATATTTTATTTCACATAAGCCTACATGGGCACTTATGAAACGTCAGAAGCTAGGTGCACGGTTCCAATTGGTCGTTTCCTATGGAGAAGAACCGGCAAGAAACTCCACGGTTACTCTTTTTAAAAATAATTGCAAAATCTTAACGTGGCGTCCCTCTATGTACCCTCTATATATGCATATGCAGTAGCTTGCTTGCTTGCTTTTGCTTGCTTGTGGATTGTCCACCAGGCACCAGTCATTGATGATTGTCCCATGACGGCTCCCGGTGCCGTCGCACCGCTCGCACCACCCTAAGGCCGCTACTGCGTAAGTACCATAGAAATGTAAAAAACAGGAGAAGTGGCTAGGGGCGTCCACGCGTCATGAGCAACATGGGCCTGTACTAGGCAAATGGCCGTCTCCGCGAACTAGACTGTATCAATTTGTCAGAACATTGTACAAAGTTGCATTATGTATTACAATCATAATTTCTGCCGTTTCGGCGTACAAATATGGTTTGTAAATTGTGGGTCATCACATCATTAAATTGAAATTAATCATTAGTTTTACAAATAATTTAAATAAATTGAACAATAGTTGTGAAAGAGATTAATTATAATATAAGTCAAAATTCAATCAATTCAAGGAGGTAAAATATTATTTATAGGAAATAATGTGAAATATTTGGGTAAATTTTTCATTCATAAAATCTTCAGTCGAGTTTGTGAATTTGAATTTACATTTGCTTAAAAGAAAGTTAAATAATTTACATTTAAATGTTCTGAGGCTGAGAGTTTTGAAGCTATCAGGTAATTTGTTATAAACAGTAATGGACATGCAATATACTTTATTAGAAAACAATTTAATTCTACGCCTATGCAGTTTGCGGCTGGGTCTGGATACAACATTGTTATACAAGTCAAATTCATGTCTGTTTTGGTTGCGTATCTTTATTTTAACTTTTTACTATCCAATATACTGACCAATATTAGTTATAGAGGTTTTTTTTTGTTTTATTTTATCATCAATCAGCCCTTTTGCCTCACGGAATAATTCATGAGAGTTATTTATGGGATGTCACGTATTGGTACGTTGTGTCATTTGTTTTTTGCCTTTTAAACCCATTTCCCATAAAGGGAAATGGTTATGGCCATTTGTAGACACTCTTTTCTTGCCGTGAAAAACTACGGTTTATTCGTCGTGAGTAGGCACGGTCGTTAGTGTTGTATGGATCACTATGGAAACTTGTTTACAGACATGTTTTTTCTACGGCGCGTATTTTCCTTTGGGCCTGCCCTTAAGAACCGTGCCGGGGCCTAAAGGTTCACCATTTCGTTGTCGAGGTGTTGATAACTGCATAGAGTATATTGAACCACCAACCTCATCGAGTTTTAAAAAAATCTAGTCAAAACACAATTTTTGACGTTTAAAAGTGTTTTTTAAAGCCTATTTACAAAAATAAATAATTTATTATTTAACACGTATAAAAAAAAGTGGAGGAACTATACAATTTTTATTTTGGAAATTACAACACAAAGGATTTTGTAATATCTTGATTAACAATGGTGTCCTTGGAGTTTCCTGCCCGTTCCTCTCCATAGATCTACGTTTTGGAATAGGGAACTAGCTTCAACTTTCTGACTAACTGACCGACTCTTTGACAATTTAAAAGGGCCAGTAAATGGTTTAATTGAAATAAATGCTTTGAGTTTGAGTTAACACCTTGTTAGCTATCACACGAATATTTGAACATCAGAGAAGTATTTTAGCAAAATGTAGGTTGTATACCCCTCTCCATCGTGCCGATTTTTCGTTCAAACCTTCTTTTTCTTCTTCTACTTCGCTCTACACACGATTTTAATCAACCTTTTACTGAGAACATAAGATGTCTGAATCTACCTGCTCGCCTCAGCAGTAACCACAGTTTTATGTAAGACCTAATTACTTTTCTATCCGGTCCGGGTTAGGGACCGCATTCCCGCAGTACCGGGATCCCGGGATTTCAGTCCCGCCTCAATTGTCACACTTACAAGTGATATACGAGAAGCTAATGATCCTTTACCTTTTCGCTGAGTATCAGTTCCTTCCTTACTTAAAATAGAACTGTGGGGTTAGAAAATAATTTCGTACTTCTTTTGTTTTTAGGTTTAGACGTGTATAGGTCTACCAGAATCTCATGGAATACAAAAAACAAATTGTGATTTTCATATTATGGCATTTTTTTTATGCCTTGAGATTCTGGTCGACCGAGTAGGAGTCATCGTGCCGGTCGTGGCAGTCATATAATTTATGAACTTATGACTTTTGTTACGGACAGTCGAATACTTGAAAATATGGAACGGTCTATTTTTGCGATATTGGTAAGGCAACTCAAAATTGTTGATGAAAAAACCTGCATTTTTATAAAATGGCAACGTCGTGCGTTCGTGTTTTGACACTCGAATATACTTTCTACAGCCCATAGACATAACTACGTAGGTATATGACCATTTCCAACACAATTATATAATGTACCAAATGAGTTCCTCAAAAGTTTCGAGTTATGTTAACAATGTCTAACAAGATAATTTGACCTTTAAATTAGTTAGCAAGACAGCTTCAGACTCAAAGAGCAACAAAAATAAATTCCATTAAAATTTAACATTTTCATTACATTAATACTTAAGTACCCTACCTACTCAGAAGCGTTATCAAAAAGCTTTTATGATATTAAAATGTAAAATTCTATGAAAAATCTTTTACAAAGAGCTACTTGATTTATGACTTGAAGATACGGTCGGATAGAGGCGTAATCAACAAGCAAATACTTTACCTTCTCGTAGCCTCGTAGCGCGCCACTACGGTACGGGCGCTACGGCGTAGCAATGTGATTGTGTCTACGGAGGTTAAAAAGGTTTTCCGTGCAGGATTTTTTTTTACACGCGACACTTGTGTTTTAAAAATAGATGGTAAATATTAATAGATGGTGGCAGAATCCAACAAGATTTTAAAGTAGTGGAATCTGCCCCAATAAATCGAAGTAATGGGGCAGATTCCACTGCAAAATTTTAGGCATTCCACTTTGCCCCACCAGTGGGGCGGGCGGTTGGGCAAAGTCGAATAATTTGTAGGAAAAGAGTTCCTGGAAGGAATAGGGGAAGGCTTATGCCCAGCAGTGCGACAGAAAAGGCTACGGCGGAGTTTCTTGCCCATTCTTCTCCATAATTGAATCTTGATCAGTCATTCAAACAACGTCCTGAAGAGATTATAAGGGAAAACAGAAATATAAACGTGGAACCATTGATTTGGATAATTATTTTACAGATGGAAATATTATTTTCTCTTCAGTGTTTTTTTTTCCGTGTTTATTCTTCAAGAGAAAATATTTTGTAATATATATTCGATCTATATACCTGCAGCCTCAAAAAAATCCACTAGTTTTCCCTTATTTCTTAAGTCATCTTCAAATATAACATTGAATGTCTTCTTTCAATGTCATGTGTGTTTGTGTTGTTGTCATGTCATGTGTATTTCATGTTGTGTATGTGTGTGTTGTCATGTTGTTTCAAGGTGACAAAATTTTAAAATAGGTACTTATACCTATTTTAAAATTTTGTCAACTTGTTGCTTTTCAAATCAGCATTTATTTTCAAGCTTTTATTACAAAAAAAGACCAGAGACCAGGAAATTGTTACAACATAAATTCACCGCAAATTATATAGATTTGAACTAAAGTTTAGATTACAATAGCTTTCGGGTCCATTGGGAATTAAATAGCGATCTAATCTCATTTCGATCCTAAGGGAAGCGATCTGTATCTATTATTATGTTATAATTGAGAAGAAGTTTCAGGCAACTAAGTTAACATCGTTGACTTTTCTATTAAGTTGGAGAAGCTTCAATATTATAGCATGAAATTTTGTAACGTTCGTTCTATAAAACCAAAAGTCCGCCCCCCGCGTCTCTCCGTCTGTCTGCTGAACGCGATAAACTCGAAAACTACCGTACGGATTTTCATACGTTTTTCACCAATGGACAGAGTGTTTCATGAGAAATGTTTAGGTGTTTATTTCATTAAAGTTTTGTGTAAATTAGCTGAAATATGAAGATGATTGCTAAAGATGTCGGACTGGAAGCTTTATTGTCGTGCGCCACGTAAAGCAATAGAATTATATGAAAACAATGGTAGGTCGTTCCCGTGGGATATTTTCGGTAATCCACGTGGGCAAGCCGCGGGCAAAACCCAGTTCTAACATAAATTTTGTACAATAATTCAAGCGTAAAAACAATCTCAAGCATTCAATAATAAATAAATAAAATATAAAAAATAATAAAATTTATTTAAAAATTTAGGGACTAACGTTAAATACAGTTTTTCTTAAATCTATGTCAAGTTCATCCATGATTTGTGCCTGAACTAGGTAATCAGCTGTGTTTCAGGCGATTCAATGAAATTAAATAAAAATAAATTTATTGATATACATGCATTTTACAAGCATATTTTGTATTAATTGTTTAAAAAATAAATAGCTTTTGTTATCACAGCTGTTAAAGTTAATTCGATTCATATTCATTCGAGAATCTTGTAAAGTATGAAGATTAAGATAACATTAGCAGAGCTATTCATTCATTCTCCTTTGTGTTTCAAACAATCAGACTAGGTATATCATGAGATCGAAATCTTGAAGGCATAATATAATATGTGCGCTGTTATAATTTTGTAAAATGTCACGTCTGTGAAATGTATGGAAATACAAAGAAAGAAAGAAAGAAAATACATTTATTTAGCACAGACCACGGATATCTATGCTATGGCACAGACTAAAAGACACACAATACACCAGATAGTCAGATAATAGTCGTACATCAGATATAAACAAAAATAAAAAGTGCAAAGTCCGATATAAGAAATTTGTTGGAAAGTGTGCCTCACGGCTGCACCAAAAAGGCCCAGTTCAGCAAAAATGCCAGACAACTAGTGCCTGACGCTGGTTTTCAACTGGACCTATACCTAATACGTGCACGTTATGTTATATATAACGTTATCGTGGACGGAAAGTCTCTTCATAAACCATACCATTTTAATTACTTCTCGGTGTTATCGTGATGCCGTGGCCATCGAGGATAACATCGTCATATTTGAAATTATAAAAGCGCAAATTAGGTAAGGTTACGATTACTGTGTGAGACAGCTGTATCTCTCTTTGTTTTGTTCACCTAGTAGGTAGTGTAGGTACCTAATTATAAGAAAATGCTGTATTTCCCTATAATTGTTTGTATCATTGTTAGTTCTTTATTTGTTGCTTCCTGTAATTTCTGTAGTGTAAACGAACGTTGGGAAATCTAAATAAATAAAATTAGAAGACGAACAAAAACTAAGTACCAACATTTTATTCTTTTACTAAGGTCCTAATACTTTTTTGACAAGTCAATTTCGCTCCTTTTCTGTTATTGCCGCCAGCAATTTCTGAAAATACCTATGTAATTATGTTATAGGTACGGCTGCCTGAACATAATATTATAATAAAATTCCAAAGTAAAAAAGTTAACTCATAAAAACCTACATCTCAAACTCTTATAAAAAAAATAACCCTCTTCGTAATCTGCTCGATGAATTTTAATTTACCGGATTCTGGCTTAAACTTTGTTACAATTTGAAGTATTCGGAGTTATAAAAAAAATCGTTGAAGGTAGGTGGGTACCATAGAATAAGAATTTAAAGAAGCGAGACTCCTGCTCCAAATACCTATAGATAAGACACGTTCAACAAAATCAGAATTTTTGCTTGCGGTGCGGCATCCGTTAGGTATGTTAGGTATGCTCCGCGCTCGACCACTGACGCGTGCTCAAAAATGCTTCTTCATGCCAACACTTATTACGTAGGTAAGGAATTGTGCTATAGAAAATTTCGGGCAGATAAATTTTATATGCCGACCGCTTAATTGAGACGTTGCCTGAGGTAGCAGCGCGGTGCGGGAGGGGTGTGGTGACGTGATATGAGAGCTCAGTGATTCGTCGACTTGATAACTATCACCCCTCCCGCATCACGCAGATACCTCACGATGCAGGTCTCAGAAGCGGTCGGCCTATAAATACGAGCTACATAATTATATTATGTTTCTTTAACTTCTGCACATGTGTTGAGGCGAAGAAGGGAATGCGTTTTGTTACGTAAACGTGTTACCACCGACAATATTGACAACCTCGGTTTCGTTTTGGGAAAGCATGGATCATAGAAGGTAAGGAGTTGACGAAAACCTTTGCTGGTTTAACTTTATACCTCGTACATGGGTATAATTTCTATACGATTCTTCGTATTCTATACAGTCATCATCATCATCATCTGCCTAGCCTTTTCCCAACTATGTTGGGGTCGGCTTCTAGTCGAACCGGATGCAGCTGAATACCAGTGTTATTTACAATATGTAACATAATTGACGCAATACCTCATACACCCCAATTAGAGTATTGCGTTATAAGCATATATACAATGACCAAAACTACTTATTTTATTTTATTGTCTTTTGATATTTCTCGGGACCCTGGGGTCCCGGACCTTTGGAAGGCGTACGAGGGGCCGAAGCCAACTCGCAGAGGCTCGTTAGACTTTTTTTTTATTATTTATTATTAAGAAAATCGTGTTGACTCTAGCATTACTTTAAGCATTTAAAAAGTCTTATTGCCTTGATATAAGATTTAATTTTCTTTGGCTAAATCGGTAGCCAGTATGGCAAAATACATACATAATTAAAAAAATATATATTAAAAGTTTCTAAAATTGATTCAGTAGTCATTTATGAACAAACTACTTTCAGGACTTGCGTTTATTCTGTTACACCTTGTATATGGTTCTACAGAGAGTCTGTCAGAGAGCCAAATTGTAGAAGTTGTCGGGTTAGCTAATTTCATGAGTAATTAATCTTGTTAAATGTTTGTGCGGCTTGACTGACCGATGTGCGTGCCGTTTGTATTCCCTTAAGGATATATCCGATATATACGATCTGATATATACGATTATTGGTTAACGGTCCGATAAATTTATTCTGAACAGATATGAGCGTCAGCAGTGGCACTATTGATATTATCAACAAAGGGTCATCATTCATCATCATTTCAGCCAAAAGACGTCCACTGCTGGACATAGGCCTCCACAAAGGGTAATGGGACAAAATACGGAGAGTGCAGAAGGCAATCTACATACAAAGTGCACTCGAGCAACGCACACATAAACACCGCTCACAGACACGTTATCTCGGAGTGGTTGGGACTAGTGCGAGCGCGAGTGCCATCCGCTTGAGACGCGCGGTGCGTCTGCGAAGTGCAAAAATGGAGCAACAAAAAAAAAATGGCTATCTAAGCTCGATTTATATAATAGTTTCCTATTTTGAATCAGTATAAATGAAGTAACTTTTTTGTAAGGTAAATTCACGCCACCAACTAATTTACGTAAGTTGAAAACATGATTTTTTGTTTGTGTAGATATTGTGTTGTTTTTAATGTCATTTGATAGGTTTAGGTTTAGAACGGATAGGGCAAAATAAATAGTGTAAATAGGGTAATCCGTTTTGAAGTTATTAGGGATTTTCGATAGTGAAAATTTACAAATCTAAAATTTTATATGTTTTTGTTCTGAAAACTTTTTGTATTGTAATACTATGTTTATTGTTTTGTTTTAATATTGTAGATTAAGCTCAACCATAAAGATAAAGATAAAGATATATTTATTGCATAACTGTGTACATAAAGTTCTTATACATACATAACATTTTTTGTTTCAACAGTCTACCCGAGTCGGATATGCAATAGTTACAAGAAATTGGGTACTTACAAATTAATATTTTTTATCAAAAAACTCATGCAGATTATAAAATACATTATCAATTAACATTTTCTTCAATTTATTTTTAAACATATTTCCATTTAATTCTTTAATTGCCGGCGGTAACTGATTGTACACACGAATTGCAGTAACATATGTACTTTTATAATACATCATATTGTTAATAATTGGTAAATGAATGTCATATTTATATTGTTTCCGAATGTTTCTTTTAGAATTTGATTTAAAATTAAAATATTGCATATTATTTTTAACAAATAAACATAATCTATATATATAAAAGAAGAAACTGACTGACTGAATGAATGACTGACTGACTGACTGACTGACTGACATATCAACGTACAGCCGAAACTACTGGGTCTAGGAATGTGAAATTTTGCACACGACTTCCTTTTATAATGTAGGGGAGCACTAAGAAGGGGTTTTTGGAAATTCAACCTTTAAGGGGGTGAAAAGGGGGGATATCGTTTGTATGAAAAATCTTATTCCTTGAGTTAATAAACTTGAAACTTGGCACGAATACTTATCTAAGTAAATTATTAAGTTTGGCATTTTTTGTTTTTCTTAACTACCCCCTAAAGGGGGATTGGGGGGTGTCAAAGTTTGTATGGAAGAATTTTAACGGGCTGTCCGATTAACTCGAAACTCAGTATTTATACTTAAGACCAAAAATAGAGAATAACGTGTATCAGGGTTTTTCGAAAATGTACCCCTAACGGGGTGAAAAGGGGTAGTTAATTTTACAGGGGAGGATTTTACTGCGTGACTTGATTTACTCGAAAATTGGTATAAATAATCTTTGAGTCAAGTAATGAACACATCACAAACTATTTTTCGAAATTCCACCCCTTTGGGGGTGAAAAGCGGGGATACAGTTTATATGAAACATCTTATTCATTTGGTTAATAAACTTGAAACTTGGCACGAAAGTAAATTATGAAGATTGGAACTTTTTGTTTTTCTAAACTACCCCCTAAAAGGGGATTGGGGGATGTCAAAATTTGTATGGATGAATTTTAACGCGTGGTCCGATTAACTCGAAACTCGGTATTTATACTTAAGACCAAAAATAAAGAACAACACGTATCAGGGTTTTTCGAAAATCTGCCCCTAACGGGGTGAAAAGGTGTAGTTAGTTGTAGGGTTTTTCAAAACTCGACTCCTACCAAGGTGGAAAAGGGTAATAAAGTTCAAAGGGTGGATTGCTGGGAAATATAGTAGGAAATGCTGTATCCACTAGCACATAGCGCCACCAGTGGTTCGCAGAGCACTGGCTCCAGCGAAAGAGCCAAAATGGTCTCCGACACATGATCCTTTGCACGACAACATCCTTGTGCCACAAAGGCTGAAAAGCCGAAACAGTTTTTTAAAGTGTGTCGTCAACTCACTGGTGAACCATGACAAGAAAGACTGAAGCTGTGGCGAGACAGTCCTTCCTTACCCAAACCGTTCGTCCCACCCGCTGAAGACCTCCCACCTGGACATGGGACACCTTGGGTAACCTGGAAGTCTTTAAACAGACTCCGGACGCAGGTTAGCTGAAGTAAGGAAAACCTGTTCAGGTGGAGATTCATAGACGACTCCGCCTTGGAGTGTAAATGTGGTGCTGTTCCACAAACGATGGGACACTTAATATCGTGTCCTGCATGTCCTGTCAGCTGCACGTTATAGGAACTGGTGGACGCTGGTAATGGCGCCAAACAAGTAGCCGAATTCTGGGCCGAGTCCCTTTAGATTGCTATCGACACGCTAAGAAGAAGAAGGGGTGGATTTTACTGCTTGCTTCCATTAACTCGAAAATGAGTAGGTATCGGTCTTTGAGTCAAGTTATGGACACGTCATCCCAAACGATTTTTAAAAAATCTACCCTTGTTGGGGTGAAAAGCGAGGATCCTGTTTATTTGAAAAATCTGATTCCTTTGATCTACAAACTTAAAAATTGGCCCGAATACTTATTAATCTAAATAAATGATAAAGATCATAAACATACATATTCGTAATTTTTAGAGGAAAGTACGACATACACGCGGACGAAGTCGCGGGCAAAGTGCTAGTTCAAGTATATAAATACCAGTCAGTGTCAAGAAACCCTCCGCTCTGAAGACATCTCTTAGCGATTCGGTACGATACATGTTATATATTGTCTTAAGACACTTCTTCTGGAGAATGAATGTTGATTGTACATTTGTCGAGTTCCCCCAATATATGACACCATAAGTTAACAGTGGGTACACATTTCCAAAATAAGCATTTCTAGTAACACTTGGATTTGTAGTTTCTGCCAGAACTGACAATGCGTAGCAAGCACTTGATATTTTTTTATTAATCTTTTCAATATGTGCCTTCCAGTTTAAATGTTGATCTATTGTAACTCCTAAGAAATTTGTATCTTTTACTTCTTCAATCACTGTATCAGACATGATTATATTCAATTTCGTAGGTTTACTTTTATAATTTCTAAATTGAATCAATTTGGTTTTTGAGACATTGACTTTTAAATTGATTGACTGCAACCAATCAGTTACAGTTATTAATGTTTTATTTATTTCACTTTCGTAAATAAGATCACTGGAATATTCATTTGAAATAAATATGATAAATCAAACAACTAGATATGAGTGCCGCTACCACGATAGTTTTTTTGTGCATAAGTCAAAGTTGACAACCCTAGCGCGACCGCCGAGCGTAGGTATGAAAAGTGAAGTACATACATGTACTCCCTGTATTTTGTGGTAAGTGTAATGTGAGCACAGTGACAGTACTACTTACAATAGTATAGGTACACATACTACCAAGTAAGTATCTATCTATATCTAATAAGATAAAGCAGAAGAGTTTGATTGTTTCTTTAAACGCGCTCATGTCAGGAACTACCTACGCGTCGAATTCGAAAAATTATTTTTGAAATGCTTATTTTGGAAATGTGTACCCACTGTTAACTTATGGTGTCATATATTGGGGGAACTCGACAAATGTACAATCAACATTCATTCTCCAGAAGAAGTGTCTTAAGACAATATATAACATGTATCGTACCGAATCGCTAAGAGATGTCTTCAGAGCGGAGGGTTTCTTGACACTGACTGGTATTTATATACTTGAACTAGCACTTTGCCCGCGACTTCGTCCGCGTGTATGTCGTACTTTCCTCTAAAAATTACGAATATGTATGTTTATGATCTTTATCATTTATTTAGATTAATAAGTATTCGGGCCAATTTTTAAGTTTGTAGATCAAAGGAATCAGATTTTTCAAATAAACAGGATCCTCGCTTTTCACCCCAACAAGGGTAGATTTTTTAAAAATCGTTTGGGATGACGTGTCCATAACTTGACTCAAAGACCGATACCTACTCATTTTCGAGTTAATGGAAGCAAGCAGTAAAATCCACCCCTTCTTCTTCTTAGCGTGTCGATAGCAATCTAAAGGGACTCGGCCCAGAATTCGGCTACTTGTTTGGCGCCATTACCAGCGTCCACCAGTTCCTATAACGTGCAGCTGACAGGACATGCAGGACACGATATTAAGTGTCCCATCGTTTGTGGAACAGCACCACATTTACACTCCAAGGCGGAGTCGTCTATGAATCTCCACCTGAACAGGTTTTCCTTACTTCAGCTAACCTGCGTCCGGAGTCTGTTTAAAGACTTCCAGGTTACCCAAGGTGTCCCATGTCCAGGTGGGAGGTCTTCAGCGGGTGGGACGAACGGTTTGGGTAAGGAAGGACTGTCTCGCCACAGCTTCAGTCTTTCTTGTCATGGTTCACCAGTGAGTTGACGACACACTTTAAAAAACTGTTTCGGCTTTTCAGCCTTTGTGGCACAAGGATGTTGTCGTGCAAAGGATCATGTGTCGGAGACCATTTTGGCTCTTTCGCTGGAGCCAGTGCTCTGCGAACCACTGGTGGCGCTATGTGCTAGTGGATACAGCATTTCCTACTATATTTCCCAGCAATCCACCCTTTGAACTTTATTACCCTTTTCCACCTTGGTAGGAGTCGAGTTTTGAAAAACCCTACAACTAACTACACCTTTTCACCCCGTTAGGGGCAGATTTTCGAAAAACCCTGATACGTGTTGTTCTTTATTTTTGGTCTTAAGTATAAATACCGAGTTTCGAGTTAATCGGACCACGCGTTAAAATTCATCCATACAAATTTTGACATCCCCCAATCCCCTTTTAGGGGGTAGTTTAGAAAAACAAAAAGTTCCAATCTTCATAATTTACTTTCGTGCCAAGTTTCAAGTTTATTAACCAAATGAATAAGATGTTTCATATAAACTGTATCCCCGCTTTTCACCCCCAAAGGGGTGGAATTTCGAAAAATAGTTTGTGATGTGTTCATTACTTGACTCAAAGATTATTTATACCAATTTTCGAGTAAATCAAGTCACGCAGTAAAATCCTCCCCTGTAAAATTAACTACCCCTTTTCACCCCGTTAGGGGTACATTTTCGAAAAACCCTGATACACGTTATTCTCTATTTTTGGTCTTAAGTATAAATACTGAGTTTCGAGTTAATCGGACAGCCCGTTAAAATTCTTCCATACAAACTTTGACACCCCCCAATCCCCCTTTAGGGGGTAGTTAAGAAAAACAAAAAATGCCAAACTTAATAATTTACTTAGATAAGTATTCGTGCCAAGTTTCAAGTTTATTAACTCAAGGAATAAGATTTTTCATACAAACGATATCCCCCCTTTTCACCCCCTTAAAGGTTGAATTTCCAAAAACCCCTTCTTAGTGCTCCCCTACATTATAAAAGGAAGTCGTGTGCAAAATTTCACATTCCTAGACCCAGTAGTTTCGGCTGTACGTTGATATGTCAGTCAGTCAGTCAGTCAGTCAGTCATTCATTCAGTCAGTCAGTTTCTTCTTTTATATATATTAACACTTGGATTTGTAGTTTCTGCCAGAACTGACAATGCGTAGCAAGCACTTGATATTTTTTTATTAATCTTTTCAATATGTGCCTTCCAGTTTAAATGTTGATCTATTGTAACTCCTAAGAAATTTGTATCTTTTACTTCTTCAATCACTGTATCAGACATGATTATATTCAATTTCGTAGGTTTACTTTTATAATTTCTAAATTGAATCAATTTGGTTTTTGAGACATTGACTTTTAAATTGATTGACTGCAACCAATCAGTTACAGTTATTAATGTTTTATTTATTTCACTTTCGTAAATAAGATCACTGGAATATTCATTTGAAATAAATATGATAAATCAAACAACTAGATATGAGTGCCGCTACCACGATAGTTTTTTTGTGCATAAGTCAAAGTTGACAACCCTAGCGCGACCGCCGAGCGTAGGTATGAAAAGTGAAGTACATACATGTACTCCCTGTATTTTGTGGTAAGTGTAATGTGAGCACAGTGACAGTACTACTTACAATAGTATAGGTACACATACTACCAAGTAAGTATCTATCTATATCTAATAAGATAAAGCAGAAGAGTTTGATTGTTTCTTTAAACGCGCTCATGTCAGGAACTACCTACGCGTCGAATTCGAAAAATTATTTTTGCATTTGTTAGCCCAATTCTTGAGGAAAGTTACAAACTATTTAACATCACGCTACGACCCTAAGGAGCCAAGCAAAAAATGGTTGCCTGTAAAGTCGGTTTTACGGGCGAAGATTTTACGTGACAACGACCGATCATCCGATCATAGTTGAGTGGGAGAGAGACGCAAGGCATTCGGCGGGCCTCTCTCTCGTTCGGTGACTCATCGTAACGTTACCGAGCGTTACACTTTTTCATAAGTGACTCCCAGCCGCAACCTAATTTAAGACGTTGTCACGTCAAAAATAAGTAGTAGGTAATCCCAAAAATACCTATTTTGATTTCAGATACGTGGGAAGCTATTAAAACAATAACGAACTCAAACACAAAAAAGACATCTGCTTCTTTGCTTCTTAGCACAAAAGAAACCCCTAAATTATCAGTGAACGCGGTAAACCATTTCTTTATTAACATAGGCAAGGAACTTGCAACTCGACCTCAAAATAGCACGCCCCTCTCTAGATCATCTACTAACATCATGCAATCCCCCTCTCAGTGTGATTCTTTGGTTTTACTACAAACCGATGCTACTGAGATAGAGTCACTCATTAAAAACCTGCGAAGGGATTGTGCTGTTGGTTACGACAATATCTCTGCGGCTATTTTACAATCCTCCATAGATGTATTTGTCCCGGTTTTAACGCACATTTGCCAGCTATCACTGTCTACGGGAGTCTTTCCCGATGTGTTTAAGAGAGCCATTGTATATCCGATATATAAGAATGGTGATGGAGACGTGGTCAATAATTATAGGCCTATTTCAGTTCTCCCAGCGATGTCTAAAGTCCTTGAGAAATTACTATACATAAGGCTGACCAAATTTTTAGATGCAAAGGGAATTATTTCAGACCACCAATTCGGCTTTCGAAAGAAGAAATCGACCGAGGACGCAGTCTCTTCACTTGTTGACAGTGTGGTGAACTGGTTGGACGGGGGGGAGAGGTGTATGGGACTATTTTTGGACCTCACCAAGGCGTTTGACACCGTCTCCATCCCGCTTCTTATCTCTAAATTGGAGAGAGTTGGCGTTAGGGGGCTGGCTCTTGATATATTTCAGGACTACCTAGCAAATAGAACACAAGCAGTCAGAATAGGGGAATGCATAAGTGAAAACGCGAAACTGGTTTTTGGAGTCCCCCAGGGCAGTATTTTGGGTCCCCTTTTGTTTACTATTTATATTAATGATCTCTGTGAATTAAAATCTCCCAACTGCCAGGTACTAACTTACGCGGACGACACTGTACTCCTCATACATGGCCCTACCTGGGACGATGTGAAAGCTTATGCAGAAATCGCCTTACGAAAAACTGTGTTCTGGTTGTCCTGTAACCTGCTGACACTAAACATTAATAAAACAAATTTTATAACCTTCGGTATGAAAATCTCTGGAGTTCCACCCCTGGACTCTTTCTTCATCAAATCTCATACTTGTTTGTCACACCTTTCCAACAACTGTGATTGTCCGACTATATCTCGTGCAATCACTGTCAAGTACCTTGGAATCAAAATTGACCAAGTTCTGAAATGGCAGTCCCACATTGATTCTTTAACCTCACGTGTCAGAAAGCTGATTTATGTGTTCAAGTTGCTCCGTAATGCCGCCAGCCTCGAAACCCTCAGGATGACCTACCAAGCACTTTGTCAGTCCGTCATATCATACTGCATCTCGGCTTGGGGTGGAGCAGCCAAAACCATACTTTTACCCCTTGAGAGAGCACAAAGAGCAGTGCTCAAGGTTATGACCAAAAAGATCTGTCGATATCCAACTTCTAAGCTCTATAATGAAATAGGTGTTCTGACAGTGAGACAGCTATTTATTCAACATATTTTAACCAAGAAGCACGCCACCTTAACATTTGACCCCTTATTATATCATAATAAACGTCGATCGGATATAGTCTGCCCTTCAGTTAGACATAGGACTGTAATGGCCAAACGGCACTACACGGTTATAAGTGGACTTCTATATAATAGAATTAACAAAGTACTGATTTTATACCCACTTAAAATAAATGAAGTTAAAAACAAAATAATATCTTGGCTTTTACAGTTAAATTACATAGAAACTGAAAATCTATTAAATCAGTAATAGTTACGTATTTTTATAATGTATCTCAACCAAATCAGAATTTTTCCAGTTTATAAGATTGGATCAAACTAGTTTACTCGATTATAAATAATTATACAACTTACATATACCACCAATCTTAATTAAACTCCCACAAAGCACTCACGTCCTTACAACCACAATAAACACATCACTACAATCACACACACAACATATTATACTCACACTTTAAACACAACACTTTAATTGTGGCACACCCATACTTCATAGTATTTTTTTAATTTGTACCTAGTTATTTAAATACTGATTCCCTATCAACAGGCATGCCTAATTAGGGAACTCAGTGAGTCAAGTTCTTTTATGCTGCTGTAATGGTTCATATGAGCTTGTTTTTGGTGAGAGGACGGAGCAGTGCCTAGTTCCTGTAATACAGGTTAATTCCTAGCGCGGGACGGGGTCTTGCCCTGCTCTCCACTCTAACATGCCTATGTCTCTGTTCTATGTATTGCTGTAGTATATAAGTTACTCTGTACTCAAATGTTTTTGCTTAATAAATATTATTATTATTATTATAGTATCTAAATTGATAATTTTTTCCCACAAACACCGATATGCATGATCCACTTCAAAACGCCATTTTAAGTAACCTGTTTTAGGTGTTAAACATGTGCTATATTATATGTATATACATTTTCAAATTACTATACATTAGTTACCATAATATCATCACGTTTATCTGTCGAAAGTCTAGCAGTTCAGGTGTTTCGAACGGGTAAAATGAGTTTGTTTTTTGTCCTCTCTGTTTAACATAAACGGAGTTGATCTCAGCTGTCTTAAATTTAATGTAGTTGAATATAATATTGTGCCTATTGAGTAGACTTAAAATTAAACCCTGACCTTTTAGTTAATTTCTTAGACGTTGTCAGATGGAAACCATCGGATATACATTTAACGTGTAAACATTATGGAATTTATAATTAGAAATAAATGACGATCATTAAATCTTATTTTATAATAATTTTCTTCTTCGTCGTATAGAGCAGTGGTGGCCAAGTGAGCAGTGGTGGCCAAGTGGTAACGGCCGCGACTTACGAGTTGTAGGTCGTATGTTCGAACCCAGACAGGCGCTTTACTTTGTGTAAATTATTTCATCACCACTGCTCTGAAAACGGTGAAGGAAAACATCGTGAGGAAACCGGCATGTCCTAGAACCAAAAATTCGAAGACATGTGGCATCTGCCAACCCGCACTGGGCCCGCGTGGTAGATTACGGCCCACTCCCTCTCCTCGAGAGGAGGCCTGTATCCCAGCAGTGGGAACATTATAGGCTGATTATGATGAATAATTTTCTTCTTCGTCGTATCAATGATTACATTTATATTTATACTAGCTTCTGCCCGCGACTTCGTCCGCGTGAAATTTCTTGTACCCCCACCCCGTCGCGTCGCAACACTTCGTATTCGCTTACCGTTCACTCTGAGTTTTTTTCTTTTTGCTCGGCTCCTAAGGGTCATAGCGTGATGTTACATAGCCTATAGCCTTCCTCAAGAATTGGGCTATCAAATGCAAAAATATTTTTTTCAAATCTGACCGGTAGTTCCAGAGATTATCGCGTTCAAACAAACAAACTCTTCAGCTTTATTATTAGTATAGATAAAAAACTATGGCCCATAACTCCTTAATAGGTACCAACTCTTAACATCTTACACACGTGATAACTTTTAAACGAAATATCCGATTGAGATGAAACAAAAAGTATTTTACTTCTTCATAAATACTCTTGATAACATAATGCTTAATTTCGATAAAGATTAATATTACAATACATATTTAACGTAGTTTTTTTTTCTTCAGACAATTTAATAATTATTTTGAACACAAAATCGGTTATTGTGATTAAACCATGATAGCTAGATATATGTTCTCGCGGACTTTTTTGTAGGTCTTAATGGGCTCTACAAACCCGTAGTACATCATTTTGTTCTATTGTCAATAGTTTTTGCAGCGCACGCAAAAATAGGTTTTCGATTTTACACCTTGTGTTACAAAATAGCAATTTTATTACGGATCCCTAATTTTGAAAAAAAAATATAGCCTATAGCCTTCCTCGATAAATGGACTACCCAACACTAAAATAATCATTCAAATCGGACCAGTAGTTCCAGAGATTAGCGCGTTCAAACAAACAAACTCTTCAGCTTTATTATTAGTATATAGACTAGCTTCTGCCCGCGACTTCGTCCGCGTGAAATTTCTTGTACCCCCACCCCGTCGCGTCGCAACACTTCGTATTCGCTTACCGTTCACTCTGAGTTTTTTTTCTTTTTGCTCGGCTCCTAAGGGTCATAGCGTAATGTTAAATAGCCTATAGCCTTCCTCAAGAATTGGGCTATCAAATGCAAAAAGAATTCAAATCTGACCGGTAGTTAAAGAGATTATCGCGTTCAAACAAACAAACTCTTCAGCCTTATTATTAGTATAGATAAAAAACTCTATGGCCCATAACTCCTTAATAGGTACCAACTCTTAACATCTTACACACGTGATAACTTTTAAACGAAATATCCGATTGAGATGAAACAAAAAGTATTTTACTTCTTCATAAATACTCTTGACAACATAATGCTTAATTTCGATAAAGATTAATATTACGATACATATTTAACGTAGTTTTTTTTTCTTCAGACGATTTAATAATTATTTTGAACACAAAATCGGTTATTGTGATTAAACCATGATAGCTAGACATATGTTCTCGCGGACTTTTTTGTAGGTCTTAATGGGCTCTACAAACCCGTAGTACATTATTTTGTTCTATTGTCAATAGTTTTTGCAGCGCACGCAAAAATAGGTTTTCGATTTTACACCTTGTGTTACAAAATAGCAATTTTATTACGGATCCCTAATTTTGAAGAAAAAAAATATAGCCTATAGCCTTCCTCGATAAATGGACTACCCAACACTAAAATAATCATTCAAATCGGACCAGTAGTTCCAGAGATTAGCGCGTTCAAACAAACAAACAAACAAACAAACTCTGCAGCTTTATAATATTATTAGTATATTAGTATTAGTATATTAGTATTAGTATTAGTATTAGTATATTAGTATAGATAAAAAACTATGGCCCATAACTCCTTAATAGGTACCAACTCTTAACATCTTACACACGTGATAACTTTTAAACGAAATATCCGATTGAGATGAAACAAAAAGTATTTTACTTCTTCATAAATACTCTTGATAACATAATGCTTAATTTCGATAAAGATTAATATTACAATACATATTTAACGTAGTTTTTTTTTCTTCAGACAATTTAATAATTATTTTGAACACAAAATCGGTTATTGTGATTAAACCATGATAGCTAGATATATGTTCTCGCGGACTTTTTTGTAGGTCTTAATGGGCTCTACAAACCCGTAGTACATCATTTTGTTCTATTGTCAATAGTTTTTGCAGCGCACGCAAAAATAGGTTTTCGATTTTACACCTTGTGTTACAAAATAGCAATTTTATTACGGATCCCTAATTTTGAAAAAAAAAAATATAGCCTATAGCCTTCCTCGATAAATGGACTACCCAACACTAAAATAATCATTCAAATCGGACCAGTAGTTCCAGAGATTAGCGCGTTCAAACAAACAAACAAACAAACAAACTCTGCAGCTTTATAATATTAGTATAGACTAGCTGTTCCCCGCGGTGTCACACGCTGCCCGGCTCCTAAGGGTCGTAGCGTGATGTTATATAGCCTATAGCCTTCCTCGATAAATGGACTACCCAACACTAAAATAATCATTCAAATCGGACCAGTAGTTCCAGAGATTAGCGCGTTCAAACAAACAAACAAACAAACAAACTCTGCAGCTTTATAATATTAGTATAGATAAGTAATAAGTATAAGTATAGATATTTTAAATAAGCTTCGACCCGCAACCTAATTGCGTAACATACTATCATTCACAATCTGAATAATGTTGAAGGATAATTGCTAACCCATTACTTCATATGTTCGAAAAAAATATCTGCTCAACAACGTAAACAACACAATGAATGTTGTTGAACTGTCAAAATGAAAGCCATTATGGCTAATGATAGTGTGTTACGCAATTACCCCGCAGAGTACGGCCACTTCTAGAGCCTGGCCTATTCATAATTTTTACAAATCACTATCTTCTTCTTCATTTTCTTCTTCTTCGTGTACATAATAAAGAGTATTCTATTCTATTCTATTCTTTTACCGTATCGTTCGTAAATTGTATAAGAGTAATATGAGTATACGAAACTCATACCACAGTAAAAAGTTGAGCCAGTCAGCAAGGTTGGCAATGAACCTGACTACATATTCATTTAATTTACATAAGCTCGCTGTTATGAGCTCTGCCTTAGAATGACATGTAATTTCATTCCTTACCGTATTTACAATAATTTTGTCTCTTTGAAGACCAGCGATAAACCTTTACTAAACGATGATATTTTTTTTAAGAACTGTAGGTACCTGAAACCATCTACACAAATAACTAAAATGATTCATTTTAGTAAAGGATGAATCTGGTCAAGCTCCCTTGGCACTTATTGAGTTGCAATGTCTGCATCTGTCAACCAAACAAAAAGTTGTTTGCATGTGCTTACGAGTATACCTAAGTTCACTACGAACAAACTTCTAAATTTCTCAATACTGCATGATGAATGACAGTACTTCTTTGTTGAATGCCTGCAAAAGGAGCAAGTAACATTTTCTTTCAAGACAGACAAAGACAAACCAAGGTCTGTCCCTCTGTCTTTTTGACAAAAAAATATCAAGATTGTTCAAGCGTCAAGAACCGATTCCTACTTATTTCGCTACAAAAACACAGATGCAAAAAAATAAAAGCTCTCTAACAAAAAATTAAGAAACCGCAACCATGAAAGTAGATTGAATATTTCTTATAGAGGTCAAAGAAAAAATGAGCACGTTTACACTTAATAATTTAACAACGGCTTGCCCTTGTACCGTGCGTCCCTGGCTGGTAATGAGCCTTCCAAAATACCGGACATTAGCCCCAACACTGCGACATTTGCTGGACGATGACATTTTTCTTTTTGCCCCACATTTTTATTATCATCATAATGTATTTTGTATTCGCGTGAAAAAGCGTACTTACCTATAGACCTTCTTTATTATGTTTGAAGGCAAATATTTCTATTCTATGCAATTTTTCGTATTTATGTAGCTAATTAAGTAAGTATCTACTAATGGTGGGTTAACGAAGTGAGGGCGGAATCATCTTCAAGTAGGGTTGCTATATCAAGTTGTGCTTTTTAAAACCTGTAGGTACTGTTGTAGTACAGTTTTTAAAAGCAAAACTTAAAATTTCTGTTAGTTCCTTGATACACAAACTGTGCATCATAAATGTGGGGTAGTAGGTTAGTAAAGTATCTAAAAGAGTTAGTAGTATATATTTAAGCCGTCAAATATGATGCTGGAAAGCTTTCATTATATCATATTACATTGACTACTAAACAATCTATATCTCATTTATTTTATGTACAGACGCCAGCACATCAAGCTACTAAAATCTGTCAAATTTCTTTAATAGATTTTCCACTTTATTGCTAAATCATAAGGTTCGAAGTTGATTAGGAAAATTTGACAGTTTCAGGTAGCTTGAAGTTTCAGGTAGCTTGATGTGCTGGCGTCTGTACATACTGGTCTAATTTATCTCCTAAAGCTTAAATTTCAACGAAAGCAAATGACCTTTGGTATACATCAAAATTTGTTTCAATTTAATTTCAAGAAGGCTCCAGTTTCGGAAGCAAGGAGGCGATTAGCTAAATCGGATCTCGGAAAATTGGGACTTTGCGCAAAGGATCAAATGAGACGAGTGAGGATTTGACTAATAAAAATTTTAACGGGCTAAAACATACTCAATTCCGTTATGATTCTGTCCATAATGAATGAGTGTTTAAAAGGGGGTTTTTCATGACCTTTAATTTATGCTGTCTGTTATCTTGAAATACAACAAACAAACATATCGTTTGTTATTAAACTAAACACTAGTAGTGCCGTTAACTTGAAGTAGCGTACTTGGGTAGTTACTATTAATGCCACTTACATTTTCCTTTAAAAGAAAACACGCGGAGAAACAGGAAAGATAATAAATAGCGTTGAATGTGCCAACTTTCACAGAATTAAAATGTCTCTGTCTGTATAAGGACTTGAAATCCATTGGCGTACCTACTATTTCGCAAAAGACTTAGAGCTGATTTTGAATCGACAGATAATTTTTATTCGAGGAATAAAATTGACGTTTGACAGATTTTGTATGGAAGAACTGTCAAAAATTCTTAATTATTCCTCCGACGAATGTATCTGGCGTTGGTAAAATCAGCCCTAAGAACCTAAGATGCATAAATTCTGCACGCACAAACGCACCATTAAAATTGCTGTGTTGTACTTTTTTAGAGAATAACAACTGCAACGCAGCCCTAAATATTATTTTACCTTTCATTACAAGCGACCCGGCTTACACAGCTTACGTAGTTATTTACAAGTCTTTCACGATATCGCTTCAATAATGTGTACACAACGCTATATGGTCTCGACTATGAATAGAACACCTGGATTATTTCCCTTGGGGGCCGTACCGGGGATTATATCAGCAGGACGGGCAATGGTGTCAAGCTATGTAATATTAACATTACAGGTAATTTTGCCACTGGTAGGGCGAACTAGGAAATCAGTACGTAGATATTTATATCCTGTACGCACAGTACGACCATTTCTGTCTCCTCTTTACGAGGAAAAGACAATAGAGACATAATATTTTATTTCGACCTATAGTCCGTTTGCAGTTATTTCACCTCTACCAGTTGCAACCTAAAAGCCAGGGCCGTCTTTACCCGGGGGTGCAAGGGGTGCGTGTCACCCGGGAGCAGGGTCTTAGGAAGCACAAGCCAATCCTTATACCTAGACGTACCATACGTAAACTTTCTCGAAATTGAATTTAATAAAAAACTGCTTACGATTAACTATGACTCAAGTCACGATAGATTGACAAAGTCTATAGTATTATAGGCAAATTTGTTAATCCTATCGCCTATCAAATTGAAAGTTTATTACAAAACAGACGATATCATAGCAAAGATTTCCGATTTTAAAGTCGGAAAAATTTAATTTGATCACATCCGAATTTGATGTTTGAAAATGTAGTTTTATTGTAGAGTAAGTTTAAATAAAAAAAATAAAACACAAAAATTGGGGCACTGGCTGATTTTCGCATCCCGGCGGGCGGCGCCCAGTACGGTTATGACGGCACAGCAACCATATTGTAACGAGAATAAAGATCGCACTGATTTTGACAGACCTCTCAGTGGAAGGAACCCAACAGCATCCTTATCAGATTGAGAATAAAGATTACTGTTATTTGGACAGTGCAGTGTTACAAAATCAGAAGTAAAAATAACTGTGAAAAGACCGTAGCACGAACTTTGGCTAAATGTTATTTCTGTCACTGTCGCACAACTTTCAAACTATAAGTGCAAGCTATACAAGGGGATATTTTTATTTTCTTCCTTTTTAGGGTTCCGTACCCAAAGGGTAAAAACGAGACCCTATTACTAAGACTCCACTGTCCGTCTTTCATCAGGCTGTATCTCATGAACCGTGATAGCTAGACAGTTGAAATTTTCACAGATGATGTATTTCTGTTGCCGCTTTAACAACGATACTAAAAGTAGAATAAAATAAATATTTAAGGGGGGCTCCCATACAACAAACGTGTTTTTTTCGGCGTTGTTGCCTTGTGGTACGGATCCCTTTGTGTGCGAGTCTGACTCGAACTTGGCCAGTTTTTTACATTGTGCACAGAATAACTAATAGTAGGTACTAACGTAGCCGTAGTAATCTTTCAACAATCAATTTTGTCTTTCGTTTCCTCTACGGGTCATGTGACGCGTACTGTGGGTTGTATAGGTATGTCAAATAGGAGAAGCTTTACGTGTCAGAAATTTAACATTTACCAATATCCATTAATAAAATCACCGGCTGAAAATTTACATTTGAATTTATCAATGAAAATTCATTCAGCTGTTCATAGGTACGTCCGCGTTTTACAAACAAATCGATAGGTCACCTGTACCACAAAATACAGAGAGTACAGAAGGCAATCACATGTATCTACTTCACTTTACATACCTACGCTCGGCGGTCGCGCTAGGGTTGTCAACTTGGGCTTATGCACAAAATAATATCGTAGCAGTGGCACTCGTATCTAGTTGTTTGATTTATTGTTGAGCTTATTCTACAATATTAAAACAAAACAATAAACATAGTATTACAATACAAAAAGTTTACAGAACAAAAACATATAAAATTTTACATTTGTCAATTTTCACTATCGAAAATCCCTAATAACTTCAAAACGGATTACCATATTTACACAATTTTTTTTTTGCCCTATCCGTTTTAGACATAAACCTATCAAATGACACTAAAAACAACACAATATCTACACCAACAAAAAAACAAGTTCATCACGTTATATAATAGTTGATGGCGAAAGTTTACCTTACAAAAAAGTTACTTCGTTTTTATACTGATTCAAAATAGGAAACTATTATAGATATAAATCGAGTTTAGATAGGCATTTTTTACCGACTTCAAAAAAAAGGAGGTTATCAATTCGATACGTATGTATGTAATATTATTGGAATTGCATTATATTCACATATGACAATCTACTAAGGCTTCCAAACAAATATACAAAATTTCATAGACGTATGTATGTATGTATGTATGTATGTTTGTCCACGCATATCTCCGTAACTATTAATCGGATCGTGACCATTCTTTTTTTATTGGCTTACATTTACTTCAACTTAGGGAACAGTGTAAGTTTCATCAAAATATTTTCAAGATATGGACTAAGACGTGAAAGTGTGACGGCCTGGCTTATTGATACGAGCTACGGGTGTAGTGTCAAAGCGAAAACATTTCAAAACCTTGGTCAAATTCTAGTGCAACAACTAAAAATTACCAAATAAAAAGTAATTTAAAAAAATTAAACCGACTTCAAAAAGAAATGAACTCAAAATCATGAAATAACTTTGATTTCGGAAGTCGGTGGCAAAAAACGAATACTAAAATACAGATCCCAAGACACCGACTTCCGAAATCAAAGTTATTTCATGATTTTGAGTTCATTTCTTTTTGAAGTTGGTTTAATTTTTTTAAATTACTTTTTATTTGTTGCTCCATTTTTGCACTTCACAGACGCGTGTCTCAAGCGGATGGCACCCGCGCTCGCATTACTCCCAACCCGCCCGAGATAACGTGTCCGTGAGCAGTGTCTAAGTGTGCGTTGCTCGAGCGCACTTTGTATGTAGATTGCATTCTGTACTATCTGTATTTTGTGCCTGTACCGTCAGTGACCGAGTGTAGGTACGTGAACACAATATCGGGGGCGGTGAGTCGCGGCGAGATCAAAGCGGGCGCGCCTTTGATGTGCCGCTGAGCGCGCCCGCCGGCCGCGTGCCCTGCCCAACATTGCCTGATAATAATCTCTATATTAAAATAATTATTTCAATACGTTGTTGATTTTGAGTTGACTGCTGAAACATTTTACCAAAATATGTACCACCTACGCAAAGTTATGAGTTAAAAATAAGTCGATAGGAACGTTGATCCTTTTTTTGTCTGTGCTTGTTATCCTGTCTGTATCCTTTTATGTAGGTATCTGTTTGTATACCTACTCGTATATGAGTCTTGTTACTTGAATTACTTTTCTATGAAACACTTTTTGGAGGCTTTATGAGAAAATCTGTAAGTTGTTATAACATTACGATCGAATAGGTGCCCATTTAGCTGTCCAGAATATTTAATGTACAGTCAACAAAGGAGTTAAGTATACAGGAGCGTCGGATATTGTTGAAGTTTACTAAGAAACCGATGGATATTCTCGAATAAAATTTTAGTTTATTAATAGAAAACAAACAGCTCATTTATTAAATTAAATTTCAGTTCAGAACATCCATCGGTTGTCGACTGAAATTTAATTTGATAAATGAGCTGTTGGTTTTCTATTAATAAAATAAAATTTTATTCGACAACATCCATCGGTTTATTACTAAACTTCAACTATATCCGACGATCCTGCATACCTAACTCTTTTGCTGACTGTACCTACAAAGATGGACAGCTACGCAGTTTTTTGAAGTCTGTCCAAATAATATGATGACACTAGCACTATCCGGCAAACGTTGTTTTGGGGATCCTGCCGTTTTGCCGAAAAGATTTTGCCAAAATTTCACTACCCAAACAAATTTTCGCAACCTTTTATTATACCAATGCAATGTTTGGAATAATTTTAGTATGCACATGTATGAAAAAACACCCTTGTAATAAAACGTCTTCAAAGTTAGATCTTATGCTTGAAATGGCTGCCTTAAAACTGCGAAAACTGACGATACTAAATATTTGGCAAATGTAATTTTGCGTTAAATGAGTTATTCCAAATGAAATATTTGACTAAATAAAAATTGGTAAAAGTACTAGTTGGTAAACAAGTTATTGTTTAAACGTTCACTTGCCAAACATTAGGTTTGGGTTACAATTATTTGTGAAGAGATTTTTTGCTAAGTAATAATTTGGCAAATGAAATTATGCGGAAAATTGTTTGGGAAGTGATAATTTGGCAAAATCTTTTCGGAAAAACAAGGGAGACCCGTTGTTTTGCCATATAAATTATTTCTAGCTGCCCGGCGCTATCGTTCGCGTGGTGTCCTACCCTACCCCTACCCTACTCCTACCCTACTCCTACACTACTCCTACCCTACTCCTACCCTACTCCTACACTACTCCTACCCTACTCCTACCCTACTCCTGCCCTATTTCTACCCTACTCCTAACCTACTCCTACCCTACTCCTAACCTACTCCTACCCTACTCCTACACTACCCAACTCCTACCCTACTCCTACCTATAAACCTCACGGAGCCTGAGACCTTTCCAACGAATGCAAAACCGTGGAAATCGGTTCGTGCGTTCTGGAGTTATAGCGTCACGAAGGAAAACCCGACTTATTTTTTTATATAGTAGATAATATGATGTAGGTAGTAGGTTTTCACGGAAAAACGACTGAATCGATTTTAATATTTATTATACTAGCTGCGCCCCGCGGTTTCACTCTGGTGTGTCAGCTACCTCCATACCAAATTGTATCAAAATTGGTCCAGCTGTTTGAGCGTGAAGAAGTAACAAACTTAAAAACACACACACACCCCCACACTCACAAACTTTAGCCTTTATAATATTAGTGTGATTATTATATTACTATAGCTACCGCTAGTCCTGCGCCGGATCTCTCTCCAGTCGTGTCGGATTGCCGTCACATCGGAATATGAAAGTGGGGGAAGAGTGAATGCACCTGTGTCTGCGCACAAACATTTGTGTGGCCATGGCAGCCAATCTAAATGGAGACTGTGCCGTCTCCATTGAGATTGGCTGCCATGGCTGAAATTCAGTCTGGAGGACTATTCTTATTATATATTATGGAAAACAACAACACAGGACAATTTACATGCCTGAAAAACCTTCAACTGCTACCGTAGCCGCGAGCACAGACAATAAACAAACTCTAAAAACATCATGAAAGCCACAAGAAACCAAGAATTCATAAATAAACAACCACTACACGACTTTACTTACAAAATAATAATAAAGGTGTACGCTCACAGTCACACATAAATCCCGTAAACGTTCCCGGTTGAACACGAACCGCGTTCAAAGCTACACGTATTTACTACATAAGTACTTGAATTCTCGTGTGCAATATTCCCGATCTTTTATTTCAGTAAAGTTGTCAGACCTAACTCTAACCGTCAATTTACTTCGCAAAGGAATTGAAACAAAGCGTTTTATTTCAAAGAAACGACTTTCACAAAACGTGACTAATCTTCAATCTTTAATGAAATGACGTCGAAATTGATTTGGAAATATTTTTGGGCAATTACTTATGGAAATTCTATTCGATTGTTTATGTTGGTCTTATGTTTATTGGAGCTTATAATCCTACTGACAAAAGCGTTCCTTATTAATTCTACTACATAAAATAAATTTATTTACTGTTCAGCTTTGGCAGAATCATAAAAAGATAACATTCATCATCTGCCTAGCCTTTTCCCAACTATGTCGAGGTCGGCTTCCAGTCTAACCTAGTAGTTCTAGTCTAAAAAGATAACATTATGAATCATAATATGGCGAGGACAGTCGGTTTTTTCGCTGCACTACGTAGGTATAATCAAAGAGATTGAGATTGGATTTGGATTGGATTGATTGGTATTTTACTACAGACAAAAAAAAATAACTGAAAAATCCTTCACCAATGGGATTTGATACGATTAACGAACTGAACTGGCCATAATGATTCATAATGTTATCCATTTATGATTCTGCCAAAGTGGCCTTTTTACACTGACTCAGTTTAGAAGGGAGTTTTCTCATAGGAACGCATAGGGAAATCGGAAACTCATAAGGAATTCTCTGATTTAACTAGTGGAGTGAAAACCGATAGCCGTAAGCTTATATATACTACCTACTTAGGTACAATCATTGCTTCAAAAGGAATGCTTGACATAAAAAGGAACGATTCTGTAAATTACAAGAAGATTATTAGACAAGTGTGTCTATTTATCGTAGCTTAAAATAATATTGTCTAAGCAAACAGTTGACATATTTTTACTATCATGTGTTGTACGAGATCATAAATGACCTCATCGTCACACTATGACCAATTATAAAGATGCCTTCACATTTGTACATTAATATATTGATCTACTAGCTGCAGCCCGACACTTCGTCCGCGTGAAATTTTCTAATATAAGTAATCCAATCATGATTCGAAAGACACGTGGCGCCATCTATTATCATAACAACGTTATTGTTGTTTTCCTCGGGAACAGCACTTTTTTTCGGGATGACCCTATGTCCGTTTCTATACACCTGACAACGTATATGCAAAATTTCAGGATGGTCGGTTCAGTGGTTCAGGCGTGAAAAGGTAACAAAGAAACAAACGATCTTACTTTCCCATTTATAATATTAGTTAGGATAATTATTAATATCGCTTAATAATACCAGCCTATGTCCCTATGCAAGGGAAATCCCTCTTCTTATACAGAGAAGGCACGAGCATTGTTCACCATCACCACGCAGGTTGGCGGTCACTTCGAAATTCGAAAGGTGTCGAGTTGAAAATCTGTAAAGGACTATTATAAAAACATCGATATAATGTATAGAGTGTCCCACCAAGAACCGGATTTAATTTAAACAATTTTATTTCAACCTATAGAAAAATAGTTCCGTTTAAACGTGAAATACAACATCAGGCAAATGGCCACTACGAAACCTCTGGCACAGGATTATTCTTTTGTTGAAATTTTGAATAACGTTTTCGCATAAATGTGGCTGTATTTCACCAATAACGCGCCGTATTTCCTCTTTAAGATGTTCAACTGTTTGTGTCGATTCATTTGGAGCATTATTGCGACCTAAAACTTGACGTAAGTAATTGGCGAACTGTTTTCGCAAAATTTTCACCATTTTTGTAATGTGTTTTTACAATAATTAAACGTTATTGGTTTGAATCATTGAGCTAGTTTGAATACTTTTTACCGACTTCAAAAAAAAAAGGAGGTTATCAATTCGATACGTATGTATGTAATATTATTGGAATTGCATTATATTCACATATGATGATCTATTAGGGCTTCCAAACAAATATACAAAATTTCATAGACGTATGTATGTATGTATGTATGTATGTATGTATGTATGTATGTTTGTCCACGCATATCTCCGGAACTATTAATCGGATCGTGACCATTTTTTTTTATTGGCTTACATTTTCTTCAACTTAGGGAACAGTGCAAGTTTCATCAAGATCGATTCAGTAATTTTCAAGATATGGACTAATACGTGTAAGTGTGACGGCCTGGCTTATTGATAAGAGCTACGGGTGTAGTGTCAAAGGGAAAACATCTCAAAACCTTGGTCAAATACTAGTGCAAAAACTAAAAATTACGAAATAAAAAGTAATTTAAAAAAATTAAACCGACTTCAAAAAGAAATTAACTCAAAATTATGAAATAACTTTAATTTCGGAAGTCGGTGGCATAAAACTAAAATACAGATCCCAAGACACCGACTTCCGAAATTAAAGTTATTTCATAATTTTGAGTTAATTTCTTAATTCTTTCTTAATTTTTTTAAATTACTTTTTATTCATATTCTTAAATGGCGTGGTCTGTACGTGACTAATGTCAAAAAAAATCACCGTTATCAAAATGGCGGCAAATTTAAATCCAGCGCTTGTTTACTACGTATACAATACGTATTAAAAACAAATGAATTCGTGTTCGAAATCGCGCTCACATGAGTGAAGTTTGAAGTAAACTTTGACTAGCACTACACATGTACCTATATAGCATTATAGTTCGTAAACCAGCATGGGCGGTACGGTACTGAAATACTGGTTGCGTTAAAAGCTTGAATTTACATTTATATTGTTAGTAGTTCTAGCTAACTGGGCTAGTCCGGAGCGATTACATTGCACTGGAAATTTTTATCTTCTTTAGTAATATACAATTTCGTATGTTTATTGGCAAATTTTGGACAGCAGCGTCGTGTTGTCGTGTTGTCTACTACAAATAAAATGTAACAAATAAATCTAGGTACCTACTAATCATGATAAGTTTCCCACTGCTGGGACACAGAACTCCTCTTTCTGTGAGAGGTAGTGGGCTATATAACCCACCATGCTGGCCCAGTGCGGATTGGTAGGTAGATGTCACATGTCTTCGAATGTTTGGTTCCAGAACATGCCAGTTTCCTCAACACGTTTTCCTTCACCGTTTTGAAAGCATTGGTGATGAAATAATTTACACAAAGTAAAGCGTCTGTCTGGGTTCGAACTTACGACTTACAACTCTTAAGTCGCGGTCGTTAACACTGAGCTACCACTGCTTTACTCACGATAATTATGGCGTATGTTTTGGGTTTGTTTTCTTTGTAGCTCTCACTTTGAGTGTCCATGTTCAGCAGTGCTATTTAAATGGGGTTATACGATACTCCGTAAAGCTAGTTACTCTACCAATGTATCCACGACCTTATAGAATGACGGATAGCGATCTATATGAGAGAAGGCTTTGGCGCCAGTCTGTCGCGACGTGCAGGCGTTGGTTGACCCTTCGTCTGTGGCACACATGCTACCAGTCCTGACTACGCTACGACATAATTATACGAGTACTTTTGGTCAATTACCGTAGATATGAAAAGAACATAATATTCACCATTCTCCTGCCCTTATCCGTTTACCTACTTGAGTTCGGCGCAACATGTCTTTTTAACCGACTTCAAAATTTTCAAATCTTCAAAGTTCTCAATTCGACTGTATATATGTTTTTTTTTTGTATGTTTGTTATGCGGTACCTATCTCCGGCAATTGTAAATCGATTTCAAAAATTCTTTTATGCCTCTAGGGTACTTTGCTTCGGTAGTTTTTGAGTTAGCTTCATTATCATGTATTTTTGCCACTTAGTTTATATTGATGATGTTATAATGACTTCCTGTCACTGATATTTACATAGCAAGTACCGTTAAACGAATTTTTGTGGGTTAAGTAACTTAAAAGTGAAAAATAAAAACTTTTTTACAAAAAAAAACAACCGATTTCCAAAAAAGACACTACAAAGTGAAAAATAACCTTAGGTAATTTGGGAAGTCGGTGGCAAACAACGAAAATGTTTTGTTTTTTTTTAATTCTTCCATACTTCTCGTAAAGTTGTCATCTCGGTAGTCACCCCATTTTTTACTAACCATATCGTCATTCACAGTCCATTCATCGTTTCTGAAACATTAATTTGATTCTGCAAATGCTATTGTAAATTCATAAATTGTGAATTACCTACTAAGTTGGAATGTTATTTCAATTTCGATATTAATTTGTCATTGTACAACTTTACTGTTTTCAGCTAAATGATAATTATTTCCGTGAATTGGTTCAAACAAAAACTTTTACAGGTCGAAAATAAATTATGTTTTGTTGTGTTTATAAATGTTTATGTTTCCTCATCCAAAGGTTGTCATTAAAAGATCGCTTTTAGCTATAAGACCGCACATTGTGTCACCCTTTGTACAGTTTCTATAATTATGTCTGTAATTTATATGGTGTACATAATAAAGACTATTCTATGTTTTAAAACTAGATGAGGTCGGTTTTCCTATCTGCCTACTCTGAAAAGAAACACTGAAAGAGACTCAGAGGTCAGTCTCTTTTAAAGTCCAGACATATTCTTGGCTGACTAAGAACGTCGAAATAGGTATAATTCTGTAAATGTTTTTAATAATAGAATATGATTTTGACTCATAGACAGAATTTCAGATGAAGGGCCCGTGGCTAAAAAAAAACAGCCGCACAGGTCCCGATCGACCTGTGCGGCTGTTTTTTTTTAGCCACGGGCGCTTCAGTTTAGCTACGCTTGCCGCGGTTGGTCTGTGAATAGGTGACCATCTTCACATACCGAGACCCCTCCATAACTCGGGAAGCACGTTAAGCCATCATTCGTGAATCTTTGACAGTCGTTACGGGTATTCAGACGCCCGAAAGTCTGATAACCACTCTTACCAAGGGGTATCGTATTACTCAGTAACTGGGTTGTGGAGGTCAGATAGGCCATGTAAAATACTGGTATTTAGCTGCATTCGGGTAGACCGCAAGCCGACTCGAACGTAGTTGGGAAAAGATTAGGCAGATGAGACAGAATTCAGATAAAATTACAGACAACCTAGACTCATGCAACTTTAAAACAAATACTGTCTATAGGTACTCATGTTTCAGCGCATGGTATTCATCATCATCATCATCATTTCAGCCGAAATTCATCCACTGCTGGACATAGGCCTCCCTAAAGCACCGCCACTTCGACCGGTCTTGTGCTTCTCGCATCCAGCGAATTCCTGTGGCCTTCACCAAGACATCTGTCATCTTGTGGGAGATCTTCAAACGCTACGTCTTCCGATAAGCGGCCGCCACTCCAGAACCTTTCAGCCCCATCGGCCATCCGTTCCGTACAATTACATGATATTTAATTAAAAATACGACTTCATTTCACTCACCAATGTAAACGAACAACCTATTTGCAATAAAACATAATTATCGTTTCCCGGACCAAGCAAACGCTCAACTGTCGATTTATTTGTTTATCGATACCAACGCTACGTATCGATAACAAATCTGCTACACCTCTCTCATGCAAACCACGCTGCGGTAAATAAACACTTCTGGATTTCCAATTTCTCTTTAGTTATCGATATTTGGCACTCGATTTTTTGTCGAACAACTGTTTTTTTTTACAATCTATCTATGCTAAGTAATGAAGCTGTTTGTTGGTTTGTACGCGTTTATCTTCGGACCTACCAGTCGGATTCGAAAGATTGTTTTTGCATTAATTTGATAGCCCAAATTTTGAGAAAGGTTGTATGATATTAAACATTACGCTAGAACTCTTAGGAGCCGAGCAAAAATTATAAAGTAAGCGAAAACGAAGTAATAGCGCTGGCAGGCAATGCGATGCGACGGGGAAGGTCGGTTACACGGACGAAGTCGCGGGCAGAAGCTAGTAGAAAATTAAATAGAACCCGCTGAATAATTAAATTAACAGCTTGTTTTTTATTATATAATACAGAGTAATCTGTATTTGTTAAGTTTAATTTTAAGACAACACTGTTATTGCTTAATAGACTACAATGTGTTTTCCCAAATGTAATAAATAAATAAATAAGTGTTTTAACCGATAAGCAAATGCATATAGAACTTTTGTAAAAATTTAGAAATTTTATGCCAGGTCATGCCGGACCGAAGTCGTGCCAATGATGCATTAATGCCTCACACGATTTGAATGCGGCACGGCCTTGCATACATCATCCCCAAAGACACAACACGGAGACGCTGCTATAGGCGCCACACTTTCTATACAAATCAAGCGACGACGTATAGAAACTGAAGGCTTTCAGTGTTTGTCCACCACCACCGTCAACGGGACGTCAACGAGAAACGAGATTATTCGAATCCAACCTGACGTTCCGTTGACGGACGTGCGGTGGACACGCGGCCATAGTAAATGTAGGTATGTATCGCAACTTCGGCGCCGCCATCTCGTTCTCGTTGACGTCCCGTTGACGTGGTGGTGGTCAAATGGCCGTAGAATGGCAGTTCGTGACAGAGGTTGTGCACTCATCGCACTTTTGATGCCACGAATTTTATTACTATTAATTTACTTTTTTTATGTTTAGGTTAAGGTTAAGGTATTTATCTATGGGCCTGCGTCGCCTGAAATAAATGAATAAATATTACTGCCATCTCTAGACGGGCGTGACGATTTCGTGATATGTGATCATTCCTAATCGGTCCACCTTTACGGGTTCTATCAAGTACTTACATATATACACTCGCCTACTTTCCATGACATGTGGGTAGGCACAACCCATAGCACGCAACCTGCTACGATCCTGACATACTCCTTTTGCTTCGTTTACGTTCATACATCTGCTCATACACGCACGCCGGTTGCGAGTAGGTACTACGCACCTGACCTTTCTGAAGTTCACCAGTAAGGTCCAATATGTCCTTAGGGCCTAAAAAGGCCACTTTGGCAGAATCATAGAAGGATAACATTATAAAATTCATAATGGACAGTTATATTTGACGGCACGGTTGGCGCAGTGGTTAAGCGATTGACTGTTGCGCTGCGTGTCGCGGGTTCGATTCCCGCACGGAAAAAATACTTGTATGACCTACAAGTAGTTGTTCCGGGTCTGGCTGTTTGTGTATGTGAGTTTAAATGTTTGTAAACGCACCCACAATACAGGAAAAATTCCTAGTGTGGGGCAACGTTTTTATAAAAAAAAAACTGTTAAGTTAATCGTATCAAATCCCATTGGTGAAGGATTTTTCAGTTATTTTTTTTTTGTCTGTGCTAATATACCAATCAATCAAATCCAAATCCAAGACCAAACCCAATTTCTTTGATTATACCTACATACATAGTGCAGCGAAAAAAAGAAAACATGGACTTCGCCACATTATGATTCATAATTTTATCCTTTTATGATTCTGCCAAAGTGGCCTTTTTAGGCCCCCTTTTCGGGCGTCCGTTTCCACTCACACCTGCCCTTCACATACCTTTTGTTAGTCGCCTTTCATTCATCCTCTCAACATGACCAAACCATCAAGTACTTTTCTGAAGTGAAAATGGCATCCTTCCTCATACCGTATTTGAAAGCATAACTCGATTTGTTCCCATAAGCTGTATCGATTAAAATGGCTTACTCCATATTCAAATCTCGTCGCGGTATACCTACCTGTGGATACGATCTGAAGGAAATCGATATACACGTGCCGATAATCTGTGATTGGACACGTGCAGGATTAGGTGCCATGTAGTCTCGACCACAGATTATATCGGGGTACGAGATCTTTGTCAACAGAGACTTTTATGTAAGTACTAGCAGCGCCCCGCGGTTTCACCCGCATAAGTGTCGATCCCATGAGAATATCGGGATAAAAACTATCCTATGTCCTTTCCCGGGATGCAATCTATCTTTTTGTCAAATTTTATCGAAATCCGTTCAGTGGTTTAGGCGTGAAAAGGTAACATACAGACAGACAGACAGAGTTACTTTCGAATTTATAATAATACTAGCTGACCCGGCAAACGTTGTTTTGCCATATAAATTATTTCTAGCTGCACTACTCCTACCCTACTCCTACACTACTCCTACCCTACTTCTACCCTACTCCTACCCTACTCTACTCCTACCCTACTCCTACACTACTCCTACCCTACTCCTACACTACTCCTACCCTACTCCTACACTACTCCTACACTACTCCTACCCTACTTCTACCCTACCCCTACCCTACCCTACTCCTACACTACTCCTACCCTACTTCTACCCTACTCCTACCCTACTCCTACTATAAAAAAAAAAATAAAAAAAAATGTATCCTATGTCCGTCTCCTGGTTCTAAGCTACCTCCCCACCAATTTTTAGCCAAATCGGTTCAGCCGTTCTCGAGTTATAAGTGGTGTAACTAACAGACTTTCTTTTATATATATAGACTAGCTGACCCGGCAAACGTCGTTTTGCCATATACATTATTTATAGCTGCCCGGCTACCCTACCCTACCCCTACCCTACTCCTACCCTACTCCTACCCTACTCCTACCCTACTCCTACCCTACTTCTACCCTACCCCTACCCTACCCTACTCCTACACTACTCCTACCCTACTCCTACACTACTCCTACCCTACTTCTACACTACTCCTACACTACTCCTACCCTACTTCTACCCTACTCCTACCCTACTCCTACTATAAAAAAAAAAAAAAAAAAAATATCCTATGTCCGTCTCCTGGTTCTAAGCTACCTCCCCACCAATTTTCAGCCAAATCGGTTCAGCCGTTCTCGAGTTATAAGTGGTGTAACTAACAGACTTTCTTTTATATATATAGATAGTATGTATACGGCAATAAATAAAAATATGATCGAAAAAAAAATACATATAAATATTACTAGGTATTTATTTAGTTGCGTAGTGTCCTTAGGTTCGGTTATTTTTTAATTCGCTGTTCCATACATTTTTTTGACCGCGTAGATATTGCACTTTTCCATGAAACAGTAGTTTTTTTTAATAATAATAATAATTTTATTTATTTCAGGTAAATGACACCCATTAATGATACACGTATACAATCAAATAAAATCAGATAAATTAAAATAAAATAAAATCAAATGAAATCAAATGGAAAAACATAATATATAAAATTAAATGAAATCAGAATAATCAAAATAAATAATCAAAACAATAAAACTAACATAAAAATTAATAAATAATCATAATCACACCAATAAAATCAATACAATCAATACCCCCTCTCCGACACTGCCACAGCAACATGTCTGCTGGAACAATGTCGGATGAAGGGGCAGTCCAGCCTTCCCGCAATCATCATGAGAACGATGTTGGGGCTACCCCGTACCCTGCGCACCAAGGACGCGGCGCGCTTGCGCATGGTGGCGTGAAAGCAGTCGGTGCGCGCCTCTGCGAACATACCCGAGGCACTGCAGTATCGGGGCAGACCCATCACCGCTCTAAACCGGCAAAAGAATTCTACCCTAAGCACCCTACAATCATGTGCTGAACACACGTAGACTTTGAGGCTCAATGTCCCTGCCACCTTGTATATTATAATGTTATTGATAGGCTCACGTTCGGCCACTATCTCACCTACTGATAGAAAGCGAGTTTCCGAAACTTTCGCAACTTGTAAAATAAACTGCTGAGTCTGTTGCAACGGCTGCGACTGACTACAAGAGAAGGTACGTTAACGTACTGTTTGTAACGTACACAAGTATAAATTTATTTTATTCGGTTGCATAAAATAAACGCCTACCCAAAGCACACTAAGTCCAAAATAACAACAAACGCGACACCAAAACGTTGAAGCGTAAGCAAGTGGCATTAAAACAGTATTCATTTACCCAAGAATTTCGCAATCGTACAAATAAATTCCCTTACAAAATACAGATACTTAAAATCCCAGCAGAGTATTGTACTAGGAATGCAGAAATTCTAGAAATCACCCGAGGGAGTTGCCTGAAGCGATGCTAAACTGGGGCATCATTTGATCGAATAATCGTACCGATTTGCTCAGCCATAGTCGATGGATATCTTGTCGCTTCTCGAGATGGCAGTTACGACAAAGTTGTCGAGAACTTTCGTATAAATTGTGAGATATTGACATAAATATTTTAAATTTGTTCAGGAATATAACGTCTATTTTGTATAAGAAATGTTTGTGTTCTGTTTATTTTTATGTTCTTTATTTTAAAATGACATAAACCTGAGATGCTTTTGTAACATTTTCTTTGAATTAAGATATGAAAGGTCCACTATATTAATTACTGATAACATAAACATTGGAGGCTGTTTAACATCTAACATCACACATGAAAGTTCCAATACTAAGTTTAATTGAATGTAAACATCTTATTCTCCACGGTTAACCAATATTTTAAGAACAAATGAATACATGTAGGAATTTAGCAGGACATCGACGGGTTTGTAAACAAAAGGATTTAGTACTATAATGAGCAAGCATTGAATTCGCGACAAAGCGTTCGTGTATACTTTCATCACTTCGGTTTCTTGGGTTTATTACACATTAGAGTTTTAAAACTTGGCACAGAAGCGTGACTGATTCGAAGCTCGTTGTAACAAGATTTTCTTCCTTGATTATACTTATAATATATTATGAACTTTGGAACAATTTTCATGAATATGAAAGGCCCGGATGTTGTCCCAATGATTCATAAGAATTGTTTACTGCTCCATCGTCTTTAGAAGCCAAAATATGTAAAAACATTCATGAAGTTCAAGTATGTTTTTGTAATATCCAGATTATACATATTAATCGGACATAATCCTTAATTAATAAAGTTTTCAGAGCTTTTTTATAAGGTCCTTTGATCCATAAGATAGGTTGTGTGTATGGTGACAAAAACGCAATCGCATTTTTTTTTACACAGTAAATCATAAAATGAAACCTGCTAATCTGCATTAGCGATTTATTTGTCAAAAATGTGTAAACAAATATGAGTTTATGAAAAAATAACTTTAAATCCAAAATAATAAAATAAAGTTCAGTTTACGTTACCTACAACTTCAAACATTTTATAACTTTTTCAATAGTGCTAGTCACTCTGAAATCAACTTAATTGCCATTTAAATAAAGTTGATGTTTGTTTAACTTGAAATAATAATCATTTGAAACATAAGAAAAAAAAACAAAAATCATAAATTAAAAAAAAAAAAAAACAAAAAATAATAAAAAATATCAAAATCATAAAAATAATCATATTATTTCCCTTGCCCCTTCTTCTTCCATACTCCTCTCTATTAATCGTCAAGCTCGCTATCATTCACTCCCTTTCCTTCCATATCCTGATTGGCATAATCTTGTAGATATTTAGAAAAGTCTCGGTTTTTGGCAATGTCTCTTACCGCCACTTTATTTCTGTATAATCACTAGAGGAAAATATAAAATGAAAACCTCCACGAAAAGATTTTACATCCGCTTTGAACTCGTCGTGATCGACAAAGTTTCTATAATAAACAACATTAAATAAATGCCGTATTTTTCGAGAAACAAACTGAACCTCTTCAACTGTGAAATGTTTAACAGATTATATTTCACGTTGAATATTTAAATTTAATTTTCTCGACATTCAAAGGCTTACTCCGCTCGTGATCACGGCAAATGGATAAAATAACGGGCTCACGGACTCAGTAATTTCAATGAAGAGCCTTTGAATAAATATTATTTTCGAACCTGTAAATAAAAACCTCCTCCTTTTTTGAAATCGGTTAAAAATTAGTTCAAGCATTTGGTAAAGGGAATAAATACTGTTTGATGCGCTTGGTTCAGTGTTGCATGATTTCTTTATGTCCGAGTGAGTAATGCACTGTTTAATAATATTATGACTCAATATGGCTTGACAACCTCACAGATTCTTCTGAATAAGAACTTTAGCCAGGAACAATTAATCCATGTATTGATTTATATACCTATTGAATAGGTACAGTCAACAAAGGAGTTAAGTATACAGGAGCGTCGGATATTGTTGAAGTTTACTAAGAAACCGATGGATATTCTCGAATAAAATTTTAGTTTATTAATAGAAAACAAACAGCTCATTTATTAAATTAAATTTCAGTCCAGAACATCTGTCGGTTTCTTAGTAAACTTCAACTATATCCGACGCTCCTGTATACTTAACTCCTTTGTTGACTGTACATCGTCAATATCATCTGCCTAGCCTTTTCGCAACAATGTTGGGGTTGCCTTCCTTTTACAAGAAGCTACTGCCTATCTGAACTCCACAACCAAGGTCCGTAACGACAGTCAAAGATCTATGAATGACAGACATTTCTGAGGCACGGAGGAGTTTCCGTATATAATGGATGATCACGATCAGTCAATGGATGACCTCGGCATAACACCAACACCCAAAAACATGAAAATAAAGTAGTTATACGAATAGGTTCAATATTTTGTAAAAAATGTTTATAAATTTCTCGAGTGTGACTCGAACTCTTAACCTATTTATAAACCGATAGATGATTATGTACAGTCACCAAAGGAGATAAGTAACCAGGATCGTCAGACATAGTTGAAGTTGAATGAAACAAAGTCAGTTCATTTATCAAGTTTTTTTGTGTCGACACCCTTGCGCCATCCCATCTTCCTAGCACGGTGGGCTGTGCTGGGGCGGCTGCTGCAGGTGCAGAAAACCTCAAACGGCGAAAATATTCCAACCTGATTGGGAGTTATATGTTCGAGCCGTTTGGGGTTGAAACACTAGGGCCATGGGGTCCGAGTGCCCACTTGGTTTTTCGAGATATCGCCAAGCGGTTAGTCGACTCTTCACGAGACCAGAGGGCTGGCCTATTTCTTGGCCAAAGAATTAGCATTGCCATACAACGTGGCAATGCTGCCAGCCTTTTGGGCACTGTTCCTGTTGACAGCGATGCGGACGAATTTTTTGATGCCCTATGATCATTTTGCAAATTTTTTTTCATATAAATGTACATATTATTATTATTTTAAATAGGTATTAGCATTAATTTATCAAGTTAAAAATTCAAAAACATCCATCGGTTTCTTACTAAACTTCTTCAACTATATCCGACGAGCCTGGTTACTGATATCTTTGGTGAATGTACCTACTCATCTATAGGTATATAAAATATCTGTAATATACTGTACATATATTTGTATAACGTGGTTATCGCCTAAAGCCCTTGTTTAATAAACTGTCACGCCATGTAGACCCTTATACAAACTATGAGAGTAATCTCCTGCTCAGTTTATCCAGCTTTGTATATAGGCGAGACGTCGAAAGCCATGTAGTTAGTTGTACACACAGGTCAACAAGTTTAATTAAATGTTAACAGCGGCAGTGTGTCCCTTGTACAGTTAGCTAATTATATAGGCGTGCGGGTAACTTGGGTCACATAGGTACCTACTTTTAAACGCCCTCAAAAAAAGAATCAAACTAAGTATCTTCGGAGACGGTAAAGACTTACGAAGTCGATTGTACGAGTTAGTGGCGGTTGGTCAAGGGTGTGTTTGGTCAAAGTGTACGTTTGGCCAATGGAGCTTATCGTCAAAATATACGTTACGTCAAAACCTCGTATTGTCAACATGTCTATTTGTCAATGTTGTGCGTTTGTCAAAAAAAAATAAAGAATTTTCCAAATCGGCCCAGCCGTTTTCGAGTACTTACCTGATCGGGGAACATACATAAAAAATCGGCCAAGTGCGAGTCGGACTCGCGCACGAAGGGTTCCGTACCAAAGTACAAGATTTGGGGGGTTCATTTGAGGGTTTCAGTAAATGAGAAACGTATAACGTGCCAAGATATAATGCGAATGGTTAGAGCAGTATTAATTAAAATAACAACTTACCATGACGCCCGTTTCATAACATAGTGTATATAATTATTTTCTTGTTCCAATACCTACCTGTTTTGCTGACTGTACGTCAAGGACGCATTATTATTAGATGAGCCCGGTCCTTTATACTTGACTTTGGACGAAGAAAGATTGTTCATTACTTAGGACGAGTTCAGGTAACTTTTGCCTTAAAGTTAACGTTTATCTATGTACAAGTTAGCGTTCATAAATGAGAAAGTTGAAGATTTGATAGAATCCTTTAAACTTTATTTTTCTTTTTAAAACATGATTAAGTTTAATATTAAATAAATTTACCTGACCTAGTCGGTCATCGACTTGCAAAACTTCTGCTTTAGAAATTGCTAAAGAGCGGTGGAATGCAGAATTCGAGGTGTGAAAAGACAGGATAGAATTCGGAACACCACGCTGCGTTCCAAAACGTATACTGTATGTAGGAAAGAAGGCTGCCAGGCTCAAAAGGGATTGGGCTGGTCACATCAGCCGCATGCACGGTGACCGCTGGGCAAAAGTCTCCACACAATGGGTGCCTGAAGATGGTCGGAGCCGCCGAGGCCGGCCCAGAAAGATATGGCAAGATAACCTGGACGCGTACCTCGAGGGCTGGTTCGACGTGGCGTGGGAGAAGAGTTCCTGGAAGGATTTTGGAGAAGCCTTTGCCCAGCTGTGGGACAATATAGCCTAAGATAAAAATATATACAGGGTGGAATTTTGTAATGCCACCTGAAGGGAAAGTACTCTTAATACTGTAGATAGAAAATTTTGCTAGTCGGGCTGCGCCCCATTGCAAAAATACTCTTCATCACCTTCGTACATTTTTGTAACATTTTTATAACACACTCAACAATCGTTGAGCTCCTCAAGTTCTGAGTTGTCCGCTCAATCTGTGTGGTTCATTCCATGACCATTTCAAGACCATTCCAAGACCATTTCAGACACCAATCTACATGGTCTTTACACGATCTGACCAAGATTTTGTCTGGACTTTAAAAAAGACTGTGGCCTCTGAGTTTGTTTCGGCCTTTCTTCTCAGTATAGGTAGATAGGAAACGCCGAACTCATCTAGTTTAAAAAAATATGATTCACGTGTAAAAGTGTTTGTACAAACCTACTTACTTACAGAAAATATATCATTTATCACTGCAGCCGGGCCGCACCGCGCCTTTATGTAATGAAATGCGATACTCTGCGGGTCAGCCTTTACTATGAAATTCCTTTCCCGAATCCAATACAAATGTAAACAGACGATTAACTTTATCCACTCAAACAGAAAATGTAATTCACCTTCCCGGTCATTAAACCTTAGAAACATACAACATATAACTTTTCCCAGACCGAGATCACATATTCATAAAGTTCCTGTCACCGTGCAGCTTTGTCTTCCGAGCCTCTCAAAGAAGCTCTGACGTACCTAATAGTTATAAAGTTCCAACCACACGTGCGGGTCACTTACTAAAGAGCTAGAAGACTGAACTTCTAAGTTTCTCGGCCTGTGCCATACTTTTAAAGTTTCGACGGTAAGTTGAAGCTACGACGTGCTATTATGTGCTCTACAGACTTTAAATAAGTAGGTACTCCTTTCGATTTTAAGTAGGTACCTCTGTTTTGCATCTGTCAAAATCGCAGCGATCTTAATCCTCATTCTGATAGGTTGCAGTTGGTTTGCTGCCACTGACAGGTCTGTCAAAATCACAAATATCTTTATTCTCATACTGATAAGGTTGCAGTTGGGTGGCTGCCACTGACAGGTCTGTCAAAATAACAAAGATCTTTATTCTCATACTGATAAGGTTGCAGTTGGTTTGCTGCCACTGACAGGTCTGTCAAAATCACAAAGATCTTTATTCTCATAGGTACTGATAAGGTTGCAGTTGGGTTTCTGCCACTGACAGGTCTGTCAAAATCACAAAGATCTATATTTTCATACTGATAAGGTTGCAGTTGGGTTTCTGCACTGACAGGTCTGTCAAAATCACAAAGATCTTTATTCTCATTCTGATAAGGTTGCAGTTGGGTTTCTGCCACTGACAGGTCTGTCAAAATCACTGTGATCTTTATACTCGTTACAATAACGGACCAGACGGGTGTCGTGTCTGGCGGGCAACTGCCCGATGATTCATATCGGGCCGTTGTATCTATACTAGTTGCGCGGTAAGCTCTGCTTGCGAGATGCAGGATTTTGCGTGACGTCAGTATGACGCGTTGTTCGCATGTGGCATTGTAGATACCGCTACAAGTGTGAACTGAGAGGCCTGATTTGACAAATGTTTCAGAGGGAAAAGTTACAGTTATGACCACAGTGTTTCCTCAATAACCTGTCTATAGGTACGTAGGGGAATTTGAAGCAATACAATTTTAACAAAAAACGATCCTACCTGGTATATTTTGGTTGAATTATGGAAACCTTGTTTTGGGGTATCGTATTATCCAGTAACTGGATTGTGGACGTCAGGCATATACAAGACAGTCGTTTCATGTAAAATACTGGTATTCAGTTGCATCCGGTTAGACTGGAAGCTGATCCCAACATACGTGGGAAAAGGCTAGGCGTGGGAACCTTGTTTAATTACTACAATAAACTTGTTAAATGCTATGATAGGAATACAATATTTTAGGTGACGATTATGACCACACCTTCTTCGCAAAACACTGAAGCCAACCCCGCCTGCTAAGGAAAACCTTTTTTGGAAAAATTCAAACGGCAATTTCGTTTGGTCAAGACGATCACATAATATATCGTGTTCGATACAACCTCCCAGACGATTGTAGTCGAACGGTTTGAAAAGGATCACACACCGAATCTCTTCTCAGTTTGTATTGTTCATATACTTTCGACCCTCGCCAACGACTAGTTTCCCTTCCTGTTCGGTTGTCGATAATAACAGTAACGCGTGATTGTTGTCACGTAGTTGACCTTTGAGGATGAAACAGTCCTCAAAGGTCAACAACGTGACAACAATAACGCGTTACTGTTATTATCAAACAGGGTTCATTGATATGAGCAAAACCCGAGGGACAGGAAGGATCAATCCTTAGACCAATTTACAAACAGCATTGGTAATTATTAATGACATGTATTTAATGGAACCTCAAGTAATTTCCATTTACTTTCATTAAAATATTATTAACATCTAAGAGTAAAAGCCACCAAGTTAAAAAGAGGTTCATTAATTTAAAAAAGCATACCTCATTAGAAGGTCAATAAGTTTTTAAAGGACCATTTAAATATTTCGCATATTAATCTTGTCATCCGTTAAAACATAATCTGATGCTTAGAAACGAATTTTGAGTTTCTGCAACTGCAACTGCATTTTCAAAATGATGGTTGAGCATTAATTTCTCTCGCCAGGCAATAAACTATGTGGGACATACTGTGGTAACTGCCGTCACACGAGAATTATGACAACAAACTGTGTTTGACGTTAAAGTCAGCTAAATCTTCGACTATTCCCACTTATGGTTTAGTGGTCGCAAGCGCTATACTGCTGAGCATGAGGTCCTGGGTTAAATTCCCGGGTCAGGCAAGCAGTGTTATTTGGGTTTTTCCATCTGGAATTGCTCAGTAGCAGAGTCTGGATTTGTGCCCGGTTAATGGGAATAGGCTCGCCCTCTATAACTTGGCTCGTATAACAACTGGCGAAATGTGGGTGTAGGTTCTGCATAATACACCTCTGTCTAACCTTTTGGAGAAATACAGCCTACAGGTGTGATGTAGTGTTGTAAAACTAAACTACTATAATTACACGCCATCACGAGTCAAACGATTGTTATTTTATCGTGTGAAATAAACGCAAGTTAACAAAAAAACTAACTTCACAAACGACGAGCGTAACAATGCAAAAAAGAAAGAAAAAGAAAAGGTCACCGCTTTGGGACCTCTGCGCTGACGCAAATATAGAATTAATTTCACATTTTCTTCGCGAACAATAGAACGAGTTCTTTTGTACAATTGTTTTGTGGTGTTTTAATCATAATATAATGTAGTTTCTTTGAAATATGGAATGTAAATGTATTTCGAAGTTATTTATATACAAGTCTTGCTGAGTTTCATAAGTTAAGATTAAGTTCAGCCAAGGAGATTAAAGTGATGAGTTCTCTGAAAGGTCGTACTGAAATTATATGCAGGATTATATTAGAGTTTATTTGATGGTTCGTTTTAATTGAGTTGTGGATTAAAGTAGGATGAAATTACTAATTAACTCTCCTTTCGTATTAAGAATATTACTTTTTGTCACTAGTTTTATTTTCCTCTGATGATTGGTAATTTTGTTTCAACTTTTTCCGATAGATTATTCGCTGTTCCATCACATCGCAGTTGTAACCATCACAGTTTGCATTATTGTAATCAAGCATAATTACATTGAGAAGTATGGCAAGGACAACTGGTCTTATCAAGGGGTATCGTATTACCCAGTAACTGGGTTGTGGTGGTCTGATAGGCAGTCGCTTCTGGTAAAATACTGGTATTCAGCTGCATCCGGTTAGACTGGAAGCCGATCCCAACATATTTGCGAAAAGGCTCGGTAGATGATAAAAAGACATGTTGCGCCGACCCTGAATAAATTGGGATAAGGACAAGAGAATACTGATGATGACACGAATGCATAAACACACTGAAAGAAATAAGCAGTACCTAAATAAATATTGAAAAACACTAATCTGAACTGCTTTAAACAGTTAAATAAGAGCCTAACGTTCAAAAACATCCGTCGTGACAGAAAACTTTAACGTTTTAAGTAGCTAAAAGGTCACAAAATTAACTATTTTATTCATTTGGTGATATCGTTCAAACCATTGAAATTTACTTACATTACAGTAATGGCCGTTTTCCTTTTTTTTTTGTTTTTTTCAGTAAACGTCTGTTTAATCATTATTATTTTACAAACATTTCTTTTTAATGTATGAAGTCATAGCTTTAATGTGCTGTAGTATGAAATTATTTTTTTCAGTGCAGCAGTACCTATTATTACCATCACATTCATCAAATTCCTTTGACGTTCAGCAAAACCATGAACAATGTGTACCTGTACATAACCTGAATGTTTAATTCATCCAGTTAAGCAAGATTACACTGTACCAAAGCTGCGCCAACACCATGTCACACCCATGAATATTACATTAATGTGTGCCAGGCCTTGCACAGCCATGTCGGTTAGAATTACACTTGTGTTATGACGTGGGTTGGTAGCCATTATTTTTATTCAAGATACTGCGGCCACATCAGCTATTTGGCTGTGAAAGAATTACACAACTTCAAAGCATTCAAACTCAATTAACTAAAAGCTGAATGCATTAGATGGATGTATCATAATAATTGCTAACGTGACGTTAGTGAAGAACTTTTTAGTTATACATTTAGTATAATTTATTTTAAGCATTGTTTAGTGTAAGTGACTTTGTGCTTTTTTGAGAATAAAGGCAGCCCCGCAGACAGCGTAACGCGGCAGTGCGACGTGATTCTGGTAGAAATTGTCCATGAAGTTTTCATAGAAATTGTTCTACTAGAGTATCGTCGCGCTGTCGCGCCCTGAAGGCAACCCTGAAAAACCTGAAGGCGGTTTCTAATATGCTACGTATTTGCAGGCAACGGATGGCTAGTGACATCGCAGCAGGTCCAGACGAAGATGGCGGGATGAGCTAGACTCTTTCAACAAAGACTTCTTAGTCACTTACATCAACAGAAGTGGAAAGAGAGTAAGAAAAGCCTTCAATCTGCAGTGGGCAATACGGGCTCTTAATAATATAGGATTTGCAGGCAGAAGCGCCAAAACTTACCTTCAGTTTTTCAGCTTCGACGACTTGCTTGTTCTTTACAATATAAATGTTTTATCGCATATGATTTTATTTCTGTAAGTAGGTTTGTAAAAACACTTTTACACGTCAATCATATTTTTAAAACTAGATCTACAACTAGGTAACTAACTTGTGACTCTGAGAAGAAAGGCCTAAACACTCTCAGAGGTCAAATTCGACTAGAATCATTTCTATTTAGTTTTTTTTTGACGTTCAAAAGTGCCTTTAATGTGCCTATTTGAAATAAATGATTTGACTTTGACTTTGAAAGTCTCTTTTAAAGTCCAGACCTAAACTTAGTCAGATTAAGTGAAGATCATGTTGATTGGTATCTAAAATATTCAGTTAAAACAAAAGATTTACAAATACACACTTTCCCTAACAAAATTTTTTTTTTTTTTAAATAACTTTATTTTGTACTAACGTACAGTTTGCAATTATTTTAGTGTTATCCTATGATGGAAGCTGCTATGGAGCACACTCCCGCAGTTGAATATATATTTGCGATAAAATTTATTGTTTTATTGAAATTACTTGAGTTTAGATAAAGTGATGCTCGAAACTGCTCACAACTAGGTATTTAAACACTCGTATTATACTATTAAAAACTCACACTCGTGTTTAAATAACCTCTGTTATGTAGGTAATAGTTTCATAGACTACTTTTATTAATGAAACGAAAATGCTTATTCTGTAAATCGGAAATCGGAATTACTTTTACGCGTCATAATTATTATTTAAAAAATAAGCTAGATGAGGTTGGAGTTTCCTATCTGAATACTCTGAGAAGAAAGGCTTTTAAACAAACTCATAGTGTCTTTTAAAGTCCAGATAAAATCTTGGTCAGAATCATTTGAAGACCATGTAAATTAATATAGCTAAGCAATACTTACCATTTTCTTTGGTAAGTTGATACTTTTTGAATTACAAACTTAAAATAAGAATATTTAATTAATTCACAGGGAAAACAAGGAAAAGTATGAGGAAACTAAATAAAGTTAATTAATTTGAACTTTTTATAATTATAATACGACCTTCCCGGAAGGACCTCTGGAACACGTTTTTATCTTGAAAGGGCCTGACGCAGCGACCAGAATGTAAATTATTGTCGCGTCTGTTCTCATTTATATTCTGTATACCAGATACATGAGACAAAAAAAACTGGCCATGTGCGTGTTGGACCACGCGCAATGAAGGGTTCCCCAAGAACAAACTTAACATTGTAGTTGAAAATCATGTTCTCCCATATATTGCAACGACTATGTTTGTAACCTATAAAGCCTAGTTAGGTGTGATAGTTTTCACAAACCCGCAATATTTTTGAAAGACCTATCCAACGATACCCCAAACCATCCATCGTCAGTTGCGGTTGTTTTTTTACTACAATAAATTCCCAATCATTATCACTAAACGAGCTTCCGCCCGTCGCTTCGTCCGCGTGGTCGATAAAAAGTAGCCTCTTAAAGTGTCCTTCCCCAGGGTTAATAGTATAGTCCAGCCGTTTCGGAGATTAGCCGGAACAAACAACAAACAAAAAAAATGTTATAGCATCTAGTAAAAAGCTGTTATTTTGACATTACAAGAAACACTTTAATTTTATTTATTTATGTATAGATTACAAACACACACTTCAATATTATTAATTTGTGTAGATAGTTCATTAATTAATTGCTAATCCCTTAATAGTTGCTTTGGACTCAGAATGTTAACATTTCCAACATCTTGCTCTCAGTCAAATAAATAATAAAATATGTACCTACAGCATGTTTCATAATATCAATGGCCTCTTCTATTCATATTACATTACTTTTATATCTCCGCATCAAATCATCGGAATTCTAAAAATAACTCATTTCTAAGCGAAACCCTGCGAATATCATATAACCATGCGGCTGCCTTCAGGCATATGGGATGCCCAAGAGATTCGTAAATCGTCACCAACATAGAAACCCTCTTTGCCGTTGAGAACTCCACATCAGGGTTAGACAACCCTCGGGACAGTCCCGTGGACATTAATGGCATCATTTTGTTAATACCTACTGCAAAAGTAATTTTCAACGATCGAGTTCTATAAATTACAATGTTCTGAAACGTAACTTAGTGGTTTTAGGCCTAATTATATGAAATAAAAATAAATAAAAATTGTTTATTCTGCACAAACAAAACGCACATTGCCTACAAATCAAAATAAAAAAATAAAGACGTAAAATATACACATACCTACAACGTAGTCAAAAGCCTCGTACTCAAGCATATTAAATGTCGACAATTTTGTCCATTGCTTGATGTCAGGGTCAGGGCCCGAAGACAACAGACATTCATTGACAATACAAATTAATCCGTGATGCGCCCGCGACACTGGCATAAAAATAACAACAATCAAAACAAAAACAAAATGCCAATTGCAGAGTGGAAAAAAATAACTACATTTGTAACAAACAAACAATAATAAGAACAATTAAGGATATAGATATGACTATTTATTTCAAAATGCAATACCTATAAGTCTAATCAACATAACATCACACCAATATTCCCCAAAGGGTTGGACAGAGATGTACGTTTTAGTAAGTACAGACCAGCACATCAAGCTACTACAATCTGTCAAATCTTTAATAGATTTTCAACTTTACCGCTAAGTTATATGGTTCAACGTTGATTGGGAAAATTTGACAGTTTCGGGTAGCTTGATGTGCTGGCGTTTGTACACCTATATTTCGCCAGTTATGTTTAACAAGGTTTGTTAGGAACCTGTTATTACTTTTAAAAACCATCATGTTATGAATTTGTAGTATTATGATAGTTTACTAGAGTTTGTAATATAACAGTTTTCTTGAAGAACTCGCTTAATTATTAGGTACTTATGAGCAGTGGTGGTCCAGTGGTAAGGGCCGCGACTTACGAGTTGTAAGTCGTGGATTCGAACCCAGGGCAGGCGCTTTACTTTGTGTAATTTATTTAATCACCACTGCTCTCAAAACGGTGAAGGAAAAAAACATAGTGAGGAAACCGGCATAACCTAGAACCGAAAATTTAAAGACACTACGTCAACTACCAATCCCGCACTGGGCCCGCGTGGTGGATTGCGGCCCACTCTCTCACAGAGCGGACGCCTGTGTTCCAGCAGTGAGAACATTATAGGCTGGCTGATTATGCTTATGCTTAGGCTACTGGAGTTTGTAATAATATGGCCGTTAACTTGAACAACTTAACTTTATTACTTGACCATGGGCGCCGGCAAGTTGATTTTCAGGTGCATCTTGAGTTCCACGAAGCGAGCTCGATCATTTTTGCACTTCACCTCGAATGGGATAGGTTTTATTTTGTCCATGCGTATAGAAAGAGTAAAAACTGAGTCGATTTATATAAATAAGCTTAAGAATTAAGATAGAATAGGATGCAAGAGCGAAGAAGTCTGTTGATTAGATTTTCGGAAATAGGAGTTCGGTACTGTGTGACTAATGCAAAAAAAGCTTTAAAATCGAGAGATTGAATAATGCAAGAGCGAGCCAAAGCGACCTTTTTAGGTATTTTCGGATATCTTTTTTTAGTTCTGAATGTTTTTACACCTATATTTTATTTTGAAGCTAGGGAGGTGCAAATGCACCCTCTTGCAGCCCGCTCCCGGCACCCATGTACTTGACTAATTTATATAAAACTAGCTACACCCTGCGGTTTCACCCGCTTAAGTGTCGATCCCGTGGGAATATCGGGATAAAAAGTACCCTATACTCGTATGTTAATCCAGGGAGTCAACTACCTACATACAAAATTTTATCAAAATTGGTCCAGCCGTTTGAGCGCGAAGAAGTAACAAACATATAAACACACCCCCACACCCCCACACACACACTCAAACACTCACAAACTTTCGCCTTTATAATATTAGTGTGATTACCTACTCATTCATTTAGTATAATAAAATCACAAATTAGTAACACGCGCTCTACAAAACTTTGTTAATGAAGCATCCACATAAAGTATAATTTCCCGACAAAGTTCAGGAACGTTACATGAAAATATACTTGTAACTTCAATCAATTTATTCCTTCAAGCATTTTTGCTAATGAAATGCGGGCTTAACTTTTATTACCTATCTACCCTACCCTTACAATAAAATTGTTAAGTCCTTCTTTATGAAGAAATGAATTTAGTTCAACAATAAATCAATAAACTAAGTTGTTTATTAGTTTGTTTACATCAAGTCATTTGACAACACAACACATCTCCCGAAAATTCTTACTCTATCACTTTCTATTTTGTTCCTATTCGAATATTGCTATCCTTGTCACATGGCTGAGTCATCCTGAAAACGACATACGGGCGCTGTGTAGGCGCCTCATAGTCTGGGCATAGATCTGACAAACAAACTTATTAAAATCTACTTGGTTCACTCTTATCATATAGAAACAAGGTTCGTTTTGCGCTAACCGCAAGCAAAACTATCACATCGTAGGAGCGCAGGATTACGTCATCCTCTATATCTTGCCAGGTCATAGTCAACCAAAATAGGATGGCCTACCATTTTATACGATTTAAATAAAAATGGCAGCTCCCACAAAATAGTTGACATACACCTCTTTTTGAGAAAATGAGCCCAAGGTTGTGTTCTAGTTGTATTTAACAATATTGGAGTTTAGTCAAAACAAGAGGAGCTGGAGAAAGGCAACCTTGATCTAATATACTGTATTGAAAGTGGAATAATGTACTGTGATATGACCCTCTTGGCAGAACCTGCGGTCTGTTTTTAAATATTTATGATAGCACGTTATGAAATCCTGAATAATGTGGCGCTATTTCGTTTGGCGACTGGAATATATAGTCGCTTCAGTTTCTTTTTTTTTTGCTTAATTTGCCTGCTTTTGGCCTCGATTACGCCTGATGGAAAGCGATAGATGAGGTCTATGATGGAACGAGCGTGCCCAGAAAATGCCAGTTCACTCATGTTTTGAAGACAGACGGTTTAAATATGGAAGGGAACACTGGCAGAGAGTTCCACACTTTGGCTTTGCGCATAATAAATGTGACTCGTCGGGATATCAACCAAGTGTGGATGGTGCAGAAGCGTAGGTGCGTCTGATAGTCGGTAGTAAATTAATTTCTCAAAAATGCATCAAGTTAATGTTATTATGTGTTATTTAGTTGCCGAAACGGGAATAGTATTTTAAGATGTAGTTACGCAAAAATCGAAACATAAAAACATAAAAGACGAAATGTACAGACAAGCTACCCGAAACTGTCAAATTTCTCAATCAACTTTGAACCTTATAATTTAGCGATAATGTTGAAAATCTATTACACACACAGATTGTAAGTAGTAGCTTGATGTGCTAAAATCAAAATAACAGACGTTATCTAGAAAGCCGCTAAACATAAATGGGACTGGGCCGAACATGTCTGCGGAATATCAGAAGACAATCGGGCTAAGAGAACCACCGATTGGGTTCCACTAAACGCACGACGCCATCGCGGCAGGCCGAGACGAAGATGGCGGGATGAGCTTGACTCCTACCGTAGGGACTGGCCGGCACACGCAAAAGACAGAATTGTGTGGAAAAGGGAGAGGGAGGCTTTTACCCTGCAGTGGGACAATACAGGCTAGTTAGATTAGATTAGATTTCCAACCCAACCCAAAGCATTTTAAGACAATAAAGGCTACAACAATGTGAAGGAAGGCCTGTCTACCTAAGACAGGGTAAAACCATGTAGGTACAGCATGTAACCCTGGTCCCTGACACGCGGTAGACAGGTTTATCCTTTAGGTATTCTTAGTTACTCGTCTTCGGGATTATGTATAGTGAAATATAAAGGTAAGATACACACACGCACACATTACACATCACACACATTTAGCCTTCCAACGCTACGTCTTCCGGTCTTTCATTAATTTGATATTGTGACAAAAAGCTGTAAATTATGAAATCCGCTTGAACTTTTCCAACTTATTTCCACATTTATTCCAATTATACCCAACATCAACAGAAAAACATCCAAAACTTAAACAGAAGTAATCCTTTAAAATCCTTTTTCTGAACACAACCAGACAATGCCAAGACAAAAGCTTATCCTTTCATAAAAAGCGCAGCGTCGCATCCCACACTGGGCCACAGTACATACGGCGACACCCCAACCTATCCGTTACCAGTATAAGCAGACCTCTCATTGAACGGAAATCCTACACAATGCGAGGTCAGCTAAAACTGGAAATGATTGCTTGATGTATAGTCGTGTGTCCAGTCGAACAAGCTATTTGGTATACAAGCAAAAATATTATCACTTTATTTATTTATAAACAAGCTTAATACGATACAAAATAATCTATACCAATGGTACAAAAATATTCATTATTTTTTAAGAACACACAACATAACATCACGCATGTATTCCTCGAAGAGTTAGGCAGAGGTATATTAATGTGTACTGTATGCGTAATAACTTTTCAAGCTTATGGCAGAGAGAGTGTTATAAAAGAATTGACTACTAAGTAAATTCACAACACTGTTTAAGACGACAGCGCCAGGGTAGCCCGCAAAATTCTAACTGTCCGTAGTTTTTTGCAATTTTCACGTCAGTATTAGGTTCTCTGTTCATTTCCATACAATCTATATCTAAATACAGACATGTAATTTTAACTAAGAGAGTTGTATTGATGACTGATGACAGAAAATATTTTCATCAACATACCTGACATTGAACCTGCAAATTGCAAAAAAAACTTAAGTTTGGCGGGCTACCTCAACGCATACCCCTTAAAAGTAGTTACAAACTGCAGCCTGTATACCAACTAGCTTGTTTCACTGTACGTACGGTACGCAAACAATATGCGTGATGAGTTCTCTTGTTTTACACGCCACACAAAAGATAACCTACATCACCGGTGTGGCTTATACCGAGCCTGTATAATGAAGTACTGACGCAAATTAGAGGTGGGTATGATAACATCATGACATAATGGAACGAAGATAATGTACATAGTGCTGTTCAAATATTGTGTTTTAGTATCGTGTTGTCGATAAATGTAATCTTGGAAATGGAATTCGAGATCAAAAATGTAAGTCAATGTAGGTAATTTTTTTTAACGATTCTCTTGTTTAGAAAGAAAAACATTTTATAAATAGAAAATAATAAATGAAAGTGAAAATGTTTAGAGCTTCTGCCTTATTGCCAGTACCTATCATTAAAAAAAAACTACACGATTTTATTTCAAACAGTTATATTTTATTCTTGGACTGTAGCTTACGTCACTTTAAAGCCGAAAACTGTGTGCAATATTATATTTTACCTGTTTAAGGTATGCCTACAATTTTAGCACTATACTAATTACACCATTAAGGTTATTGTTTCAAATTGGCAACGCCTTTGTTTACATTTTTAATTTTTTAATTCCATTTTCGAGTTTAGCAGTTTTCTGGAAACGTATTGGCTTGATCTGTAGTATCAGGATTATTGTTGTTTTTACTTACATACATAGACTCACATAAACTCACATCTTCTTCCATGGGGGTAGGCAGAAACTACAGTACTCCAGCTGCTACGTTCCTTACATACTCCTTTTGCCTCGTAAATAAACAAATTAAACAATTAAAAATATGAATGCACTCAAGATGATATTAAAAATAATTATACAATTATAATTTCCTAAGAATACGGGCCGAAGCGAAATAAATATATGAAACATAGAAACAGGAAACAAGAGGCTATCTCCACAATCATCAATATTGAAATATGAATCCATTAGAAATAATTCGATGCAAAATGTCTGCAACCTCTACGCTTTTCTCTGCTCACTGCTACGCCGTAGCACGATACTACGATTTGCTACGACAGCTATACGGCTACGAAATGAGCAAAACAGAGTAAAAAATTCATGTATTGTTAAATTAACTCGCAAATAAACTGGGAAAGGTCCCTCATATTACGTTTTTTATGCTTCCCTAGTCATTGTTCGCGCAATTTGAACTCTGCTATCGAGGGAAATTACTTTTTCTTAATAGCCCGTGTAAACTGACGGGGTCTGGAATCCATTTGAACATTTTAATTTTAACTTTTAGTAGCAGCTCTGGAAAGATCTATAGTGTACCTACGTCTAATTACGAGCTATGCAAAGAAATGTCTCCGAATGGTATTTCTAAAGAGATTTATATTCCAGTAAAATCCAGTCTAAACACAAATTACCAAATCGTATGCCATTTTTTTTTTCTCAGCCTGTAACGTTCTGTAACGTTCACTGCTGAAACACAGGCCTCCTCTCTGTGAGTGGGAATGTGCAGTAATCCACCACGTGGGTCGATCACCGTTGGGGTAGACGTGTTCTTGAGTGGAGATCGCGAATCGGCAAACGTAAGGTAGGACGCCTTCAGGTTACGTGGAGCGACGATCTTCGCAGGGTGGCTGGTAGCCACTGGATGAGTAGTATGAATAGTGGATTGATGTAGGCTGATGGTAGGCCCAGTGCGGGTTGGTAGATGTCTCACGATGGTTAATTTTTTTGTTTTCATCGTATGCCGATACTTCCTTTTTTACCCGACTGCGGCGAAGCCCAAAAGGAGGGTTATTAACCTCTAGATTGTAGATATATTTAACACATCAATCGTAATTAAGACGACTTTTACGATTCATTTAAAATTTGATCACCATGATTATTTTAACCACGTTGGTGTCAATAAAACAATGCGTAAAGTAACAATAAACGCTATGTAATTATTATGTATGAAATAATTCATGTTATTATAACATTTAGGTAACGCCAATCACGTTTGCAAACACCACAGTGTTTACGTGTCTGAAATTGGCTCATTTCCTTTGGTTTCACAAAGCTTCCGCTCGTAAATTACAATGATTGCTTATAGGCCTGTGTCCAGGCAGTGGGAACATTATAGGTTGATTATGCTATGCTTACAGGCATACACGTATGTACAGTCACGAGCATAAGTATGTATGCACTTGGCTTTATTCAATGACGATTTTCTCCTTTAGTTTTGAATGAAATTTTATGTTATTACGTATAAAGTATTTTCGAACCCACAGGTTTATGTAAAGTGTCGTATTTCAACGTTACATTCGTTATTTCACGAAAAAATCGACATTGAAATTTGCCAAGTGTTGACATATTAGTGCTCGTGACTGTACACCTGTGTTGGTAATTTGTGATTGTAAAAGATAACCTAGATAATTGGCAGGATGTAGGTTTTCTAAGTTACACCTCTTCCCTTTCCTTCGAGGGAACAAAGCGTGATGTTGTGTTATATTAAGATAAACTAGATTGTTCTCATATTTTATCGTTTTATTGATTTAGCATTTATTTTAAACTAGCAGCGCCCCGCGGTTTACCCGCGTAAGTTTCGATCCCGTAGGAATATCGGGATAAAAACTATCCTATGCTCTTTCCCGGGACTCAAACTATCTCGATACCAAATTTCATCTAAATCGGTTCAGCGGTTAAAGCGTGAAGAGGTAACATACAGACAGACATACTTTCGCATTTATAATATTAGTATGGAAAATGATATACAGGGTAAAGAAGAATGGGGTAATATCCCCTGATGGAAACAACACAGCGACTTGATTATAGTGGACTGTATTATAAAATTCAACAAAGAGAAAACAAACGGTACACAATAAGATTTGAATCGGTGAGAAAGAAATATTCAATCGCTCTAGACCAGACGATGACGCAGTGCGGTGTCTGCCGGTGCGTGCCCGCACGTCGAGCGCCCCCTCCGCGCCCGCAGCTCAGCTGCTATTCTGTAAAAATCTCACCACGAAAACTTAGGTGAAGTGAGCATGGAGTGAGCTGTCAATAGTGTCAATTTCTAGTAAAACCAAACTCACTTCACCTAATGTTTACACGGTGAGATTTTTACAGAATCGACCGGCTGGTCCGCGGTCGCCCGGCGCGGCGTAACATTCTCGACACAGGGTGTTAAAAGACCCACCACAAAGCCTTGTGCAAAAATAATTGGAAGGAAACGATGTTTGGTTTGTTAATTCGCTGTTTACGGTAGTGCGCAATGTACCGCAACCTAAACGTTGTGCTTATGGGTACATGCAACGGTACAGGGGTCGTGGGAGTATTTAAAGTTAGGACTTGACATTGACATTTAAAACTTGTTTTCCTAAAAAAAACGTCAAAAATATTGGTACTTTGACCTTCAAACGCTCGCTCCGTCACGAGAAGGCCAAATCCCGTAATTAAAAACGTTCAAAAGTTTGTCGCAATCTTATCTGTGATAATCAATGTCAAAAAAATTACAAAAATGTAAGGAAATTAGAGGTAGGTATTTTTGACAGATTGAGACAGATCTCTCTGTGAACGTTCTGAAAATTACGAGAATTGGCATTTAGGTATGGTCCAGTTAATAAAAGTGATCTTAATAAAGGAAAGAACAAGTGAATCTCGGCTTCGTTAAGGGTATTTTAACACCCGTTATTAATGTTACATGGTACCTAATCTACTACTTTCCAGCCGGGTCCTAAAATGGAATAAAATATTAAAATAATAGCCAATAATTGTTGTACCAAATTATGGCAGATGGCCCTGTTTTTCCTATGAGTATTACAAAAACTTCTTTTTACATAAACTCGCCAAATACGATGTTTCCGAAACCCTTCAGGACCAATTTAGCTTTATTGCATGTAAACTTTTTACGAGTACCTATATCGAAATCTGATCGGACGGTTGAACATTCAATAGGCATAAAGCAATATAATATGAGACGAAGCCTAAATAGTAAATAAAGATAGAGGCAACCATATACAGTAGTAATAAAACCAATGAAACAAATAATAAAATAGATTAATATTATTTTTGGACATACGAGTAGAATATGATATGTTTATTTAAAACATTCTTGGAGATCTATTTGATTCATAAAATAATACCTATCAATATGGATAGCTTTACTTGAATAACTTCTATTTTAGATGAAATAGACTATTACTAAATATGGAATAAGTACTTTGTTTTGACATTATGTCATGAACATGGATGAAAGGTACCTACATATTATTTTCATGTTTTTTATTTGTTTCGTAAAGGTTAATATTTGTAAGGGTAACTCTCTTGGGAAAGATTTTTGTTTTTAGAACGCTATCTGCTCACGACAATAGGGACGATGACTTACTTATATTAGACATGTTCGAATAAATAATGTAATTTCCAAGAAGAATAAATAATGTTATTTTAAATAGAAATAATTGAAAAAAGTCCGCTAAATCGATGGAAATATGTAGAAGCTTTAGAAGTTTTTGGAGGGAATTATTCCCGTCCTTGTCGTCGCGTAGTACGGACAATCATGTATGGCGCTACATATGTAGTATATATAAAGTGACATAGTCGTGACGTCACTTCTGTGATAATGCTGTCTTTGTCTAGCAGTTATTTTAAAGCGTTTATAACTTGGAAATTGTTTAAGCTTTTAGACTTTTTGTAGTTTTGTTTGCACTATTTGCAAACAAATATTTTTTTGAGTTTTAAATGGAAAAATTGGCATCATCCCTAAATAATATTTTTCTGATAGCTGTAACTGTATTCATTAGCTTGGTCAGCTCACGACCACTGCTTCTATGGTCACATCGAAGCAGGCGCAGTCGTGACTCTTAATTAAAAAACGTAGAGACAGAATAGTTAATGCAATCCACTAATAACAGAAATTAAACAATAATCTCCTTTGGGCTTCGCCGCAGTCGGGTAAAAACAGGTCACAATTTATGAAATTAAAGTAGTTTTGACTTATAGCCTACATTTACTAATAATGCGACACTAATTACATGTCACCAAAGGTCGCGTGCCACACGAACTTACGGGTGTTAAACTTTGTTGATAACACGAACCCCAGTGATTTTTGTAGGCAGCTAAAAACATGTTATTTATTTCATGTTTATAAGTTTTACCGTAGCGTGCGATTTCCAAGGTATTTTCTAAACTCTAGTTTAGATTAATATTTTTAGATCTTATCATTATTTCGATATAGTTTTGTGGATTATACCTATAATAGTTGTCCAATACTGTAAGAATGCTTCAAGAAACAAATGAACTTCATCAATTTCATTTGTTTCTTGAAGCATTCATCACCTCATCTCATCAGATAAGGTGATAAATTAGGTATTATAATCATCAATCCTGGTAGAAAACCAGATGCGCAGTTTTCAGCGGCATAACACATTAACAGTAGGATCGGCTTTCATTTTGTCAGTTCAATAACATTCATTGCGTTACCTATTTGCATTGTTGAGCAGACAAATTTATCAAACTTATAGTAACGATAAGAAACGTATATTAAACTTTGAATTGTCTAACTCATTTCTTCGAAATTGTAACAGTAACATCAGAAGCACTATGTGACTTTTACGTCATTGTACCTTAGGGGACCGGACTGTAACCTAGCTAGGAGAGCAGTGCTCACCCACACGTTTGTAGAAATACCTAGTACTTATTTTGTAAAACTGTATTTTTAACGTGTTCTACAATACTTTGTCTTGAGGTAAATAAATAAAATAAATATAAAGCAAAATGATTCAGATTGTGATTACCCGTGGTGATTACGCAGTTGGGGTGCAAGTAAAAAGAATTGAAATTCTATTAACAGGTTGAATTCGTGACACATTTCATTGCCAAACTAACCAATCGTTAATCCCTACCCTCACTTTCAGTATCATAATAACGCAGCCTCCCCAAAGCGCCAACCGTCTCGCCACACCGGCGCCAACCGGCCAAGGACACCTGGCGCCATCGAGTCTGATCTCCGGGAAAGCGGGAAAGTTACAATCCATACCAATATTATAAATGCGAAAGTGTATCTGCCTGTCTGTTACCTCTTCACGCTTAAACCGCTGACCCGATTTAGATGAAATTTGGTATAGATATAGTTTGACTCCCGGAAAAGGACATAGGATAGTTTTTATCCTGATATTCCCACGGGATCGATACTTATGCGGGTGAAACCGCGGGGCGCTGCTAGTGACAAATAATATGACGAATGATTATGGTACCTATTAATATTGCTCTGACAAATATCTTTCCCAAAATGATTGGCAATTAGCTATAATATTTTCGGAAACTATAAAAATCCGTCGGAGCTAGTAAATCGATTCAATATTTCAAACTCAACCGATCATTATGACATTACAGACTGCCACGGTGTGATGAATGTGATGATAAACCATGCGCAGTCCACAAAACAAATTATGCAAGAAAAACTCATGTAAGTAAGTCTAATACTCTGGAAGAGCGACGACAGTTAAATGACATGATGTTCTTGTACGACATACTTAACAATAAATTTGGCTGTCCACAACTGCTCAGCAGAATGTACTAGACATACCACTTTGCTATCAGTACCTTCGGCCTCCACTAATTATCTAAAGATGTCACCATTCTTGCGTTTACCTGCATTATATACCTACCACTATTTGTCTTTACATCACCTAAAGGTTGACTGGTAGAAAATGCCTATGGCGTCAAGGCCGCCTCTGTACATTTGTGTGCTTAAATTAAAGTAAATATTAAATAAATAAATATCCATACTAATATTATAAATTCGAAAGTAACTCTGTCTGTCTGTTACCTTTTCACGCCTAAACCACTGAACGGATTTCTATAAAATTTTACAGAGAGATAGATTGCATCCCGGGGAAGGACATAGGATAGTTTTTATCGACATCCAAAATAGCATCTGGAGTTCACCAGATTCTATTTATTTCTCAAGACAAGTAGCGCCAGTGAGTCTGCACCCCTGAAATGAGACGCTATTGAATGCCAAGCTGGTTTACGCAAGACTTTAGCGTGGGAAGTATTGTTCTTGTTGGTGGACAGTTATCTGGATTAAAATGTTAGCATTTTTTTGCTTTCGCATCGGTATTACGACGTTGTTGGCATAATTTAGGATGGTATTTTTAAGAACGCTTTATTGTTTCGATACAAAGGAATGTTGATGTTATTGTTGATAAATCAACTTACATTATATGTTGAAGTATTATTTAATAAAGACGATAAAATATATAAGAATATATAAGTAGGTACACTGGATAAACTTCTTATACGAACAAACTCATCATCATCTGCCTAGCCGTTTCCCAACTATGTTGGGGTCGGCTTCCAGTCTAACCGGATGCAGCTGAATACCAGTATTTTACATGGAACGACTGCCTCTCTGATCTCCACAACCCAGTTACTGGGTAATACGTTACCCCTTGGTAAGACGGGTTTTCAGACTTTCGGGCTTCTGACTACCCGTAACGACTGTCAACGATCCAGGAATGACAGCCGAGACCAACGGCTTAACGTGCTTTCCGAGGCACGGAGGGGTCTCGGTATGTAAAGATGGTCTCCCATCCACAGACCAACCGTGGCAAGCGTAGCTTCAACTGATCGATCGACCTATGCGACTTTTATTACTTAGCCACAAAAACTATTAAAATATAATAACCTAACGTATATTGTGTGTGTTTACTGAAGCTTGAAATATCTACAATCTTATAATCTTGGATTTTCTTAATTTGTGATGTGGATATCCTCTCTACCACTATCACTTGCACGACGAAAATCACCCTTACTTGCTACGACACTAAGGCAAATATAAGTCAAATTGTAATGATGTGCAGTTGACCGTACGATACTGAACATTCCTTGTGAATAATATAGTAGGTACCTACTTGTAGATACGCTATTTTAATACATATTTCTGACTGTCATTCAATTCTCACAAGTACAGATATATAAAACTTTAAAGTAGGCCTCAAAGAGATGTCAGCATCGAGGAGGGGCCCCATAGGGCCGAAGCCTGCTGGGTCAGCGGGATTGTCCGAAAGGGTTACCACTGGCCCGGAACATAAAGGGCTAAGGAAGGAACATGGGTGGGTTTTAGTCAGTAAGAGTCTGACACTCCCTTCCGCTCCACCCAGAGCGGGAGGGGTCATTTGATGATTTCCCATCCGCAAAAAAAAATAAAGTAAAGTAGGTACACAGTACCTGCATTAAAATGCACAACAGTCTCTACTCCACAACTAAGTAAAGGGCTGTTAAATAAAAATGTTTCACGTCCACGAGAATGTTCTCTGACATGAAACAATGATAACGGAGCGAGTGCTGTTGTGTTAAAAGCAAGTTGTTTGTTCGCTTCGTTCCGCCATAAATAATAACGCGGAACACATGAAAGAAAAAAAGAATAACGTTAATTTGGACACAGCTCTTGAAACACAAAAAAACAAATAACAAAACATACAGTATCTACAAAAACTGATAGTAATTTACTGTAGGTAAGTTTAATGTGTGATATACACGAGAGCAAATATATAAATAAAAAAGTGAAAATAATGTTATAACAACAACAGTGTCTTACAGAGTGTGCCTCACGGCTGCGCCAAAAAGATTTATTTCAGAATTAATGCCTGACAGGTTTTCTAATGAACCTTTAGGCACAAGTGATGTGAGTACAAACAGTTTTCATATATCTAATTTTTATAATTATAGAATAAAACCTTTATGTTCAGCCTGTCTTGATTGTTTATTTTGAGAGAAAACATGTTGTACTCGAATCACATTTTTCTAAGATGAGTTTCACGGTTGCTCTACATGACCACAGACTATACATCGCAGCATAGCAAACCAGTGTTGTCACTATAAATGTAGATTATTTCAACACTAATACATAATTTATATACTTTTAAATAAACTAGTACCTACTTAATCAAATATGTATGTATAATTACAAAAACAAAGAAAAACCTAAAACAACAAGAACTATCTCGGCAAACCTGTTCTTAGCGATTACCGATTATCAATATTGTAATTCACTTCTTCGACTCTTCACGTGACCAGAGGGCTGACCTATTTTTTGGCCAATGTGGCAGTATTGCCAGCCTTTTGGGTATGTTTCCTATTGACAGCGATGCTGACGAATTTTTTGAAGCCCTTTGATTATTTCCCCATCCTTTTTCTATATTGTAATTCTTTAACAGTTGAATGAAATGGCTATAACACGGGAAACTAATTGTGTTGACATTACTCACGGAAATTAATTGTTAAGCAAATTGACAAATTGACAATTTCCTTATCAAATAATTTCTCTGACTGTGCAAGAACTCCCGACAACAATTTTTTTTCAAAAGATGATTAATATAACCGATATTTATTACCCGTTTATCCTCTATAAATAAGCGATACCCCTAATAACCCCATTTTCACCCCTTTCACACAATATGGCCTACCTTTTTAGCACGAAGAGAACGTGTAAAAACGATACTATTATATACGAGGGTGCAAAGTCCCCATTACGACCCCGATACGTGGGTAATTTTCCCCACTCTCCCCGAATATTAAGCAGGTTTTTTGCAGTAAGTATTATAGTTTTCGTGGCACCAGTTACCTATCTACCTACTGACCGAATATTGCGACTATTTCCATAATTATTTTGATGGTTTAGTTCTAGGATGCAGTTAGAAGTATTTTATTGACTGACTTCTAAGATACAGGTTTTTACCTAGTTTAGAGGTCAGGGTCTTTATTACTTTGTATCACTTAGCTTAAGCCATTTTTTATTTGTTTCCTATTCAATGTAATGTTAGTGCATTTCTGGGAGTAATAAAAGATTATTATTATTATTATTATTACCTGAACACCCACGATTTATGAAGCAGTTATGTTGAAAAATGCGAAATCATACTTAATTTATTGACTTTATTCGAATAGTTTCAAAATAGTCAGACCTAAAAAAAACGAGATGTGAAGAAAAATTTGCTGACAAATTATGGTTTATCAAATATGACCATGGTTCTGGTATACGGGCGAGCAACCTTTATCTGTCTAACGATAGCTTTACATTTATAATATAACTAGCTTCTACCAGCGACTTCGTCCGAGTGAAATTTCTTATTTTAACCGTGCCCATGCCCCGTTACTTCGTTTTCGTTTACCGTTCTTTATGACTTTTTTTTTTGCTCGGCTCCTAATGGTTGTACTTGTAAGCCTATTAGATACTTAATCTTCCTGGGGCTTACAGGACCCAAACACAAAAAACGCAAGTTTTAGAAACAATAAAAGTATATGATCGACCACAGTAAACAAAATCAGAAATATATATGATATTCTTCTGGATATAAGTATGCTAGGTAGATAGCGTGTTGAAAACATAATACAACTAATTTGATACGATAGAAAAAAAACGTAAAGATACCTCTAAAAACATTCTTTTTACAATAAAAACCATACTAATATACATACAGTCATTATGATATTTTGTCAGATTATTCTACAAGCAACATACTAAAGCATTAGTGTTTTAATTTTTTAGTCCAAACAATATATTTTTGTAAATAGATAATTGCTTCAAATTTTGCAATAAATTACCAGCGTTGTGTCATCGCGCTTCTCTTTCTTTTCTATGCAGTCCGACGGTGACCACGCTTTAATGCAAAAAGAATTCTTCCATTCCGACCCTTATGTAGTTCAAGAGATTAGAGCGTTCAAACAAACAAACTCTTCAGCTCTATTATATTAATATTCTTATATATTATTGATTTTATCAGTCAATGAATATAAACAAACTAAAAACACGACTACACATACGCCTTCAATTTCCACACAATCCAGACTAATAAAATACAAAGTCTTTGAAACCCACATCTCACAGACACTATCATAAAGCTGAGGCTGAGATACGCCAGCTTCCATTCTAATAAGGCAGATGGCCCATCTGGATCTCACATCATTTCGTTTAGAGGCGAGCGGCTCTCAGCAAGGTAAAGTTTCTAATGAAAAGAAAACATGCGATGTTGCGCTTACTAGGAACCACAGTGTGAAATGAAACACGGCAGGGGCTCATAATACTGTTTGTTAAGTAACAGAATTGGTCTTTATGCGAGTTTTTTGTTCGAGAAGAATAATAAAAACGTGTATAAAGCACAGTCTTATGTTTTTATACTGTGTGTATAAGGGTGTGAAAATTGAGGAAATTCTAGAAGTTTGTTGGTTATTTTCGGTAGTTTCTGTTCAGTGGTACTTCTTGTTTTGCTATGCCTGTTTGGTCTAGTGGTCACAAGCGCTAGTGCTTAGCTTTATGAACTGGGTTTGATCCCCGAGTCGGCTAAATTATTATCGGGTTTGTTAGTAAAAGTTATGTCCCCATTATGTGAGACTAACATAATTGTCGAAGAATGTGTGTACCACAGATATAGATAGACCTAGATAACGCAAGTATCACGATCTGTATGAAAACCAAGCGTGCCATTTTTTGACTACCTACTATGACGTCACAAGCACTATTAGCAGCGTGCGACACCCGTCTCGCCCCACCCCCGAAGCCTAGCGCCAGCGCACACGCTCACCCAGCCACCAGCCAGCAGTACCTACTATGGACTGAGCGCGAAAGTGGCGGCTTACGATTTTTGTACGTAAGCCGAGCGATTTTTGGCATGCGAAGTACTTAGTTGCTCTTGCGTTATCTAGGTGTATTTATATCTGCGGTGTGTACTTTCGAAAAATACAGGCGTATAATTTGTTAATCTTTTGTTAATATTAGCTTTTCGATTGTTACTATATTTTTCCCCAACTAAGTCTTTTTTGTGTTCGTGTTCTTTCTGTGTCATGTTTACCGCAACTATGCGTATTTTTTTTATTTCTTACTCTCTATCTCTATGTCAGTAAGTTTCGTAGCAATGTTGACAGCGCAGATTCCTGCCAAACGTTCTGGGGGCCTAAACAGGCCACTTTGGCAGAATCATAAAAGGAAAACATTATGAATCATAAAGGCGAAGACAGTCCGTGTTTTTCTTTTTTTCGCTGCACTACTCGTACGTAGGGATAATCAAAGAGATTGGGATTGGATTTGGATTGGATTTATTGGTATATTAGCACAGACAAAAAAAATACTGAAAAATCCTTCACCAATGGGATTAGATACGATTAACTTAACAGTTAACTGTTCATTATGATTCATAATGTTATCCTTTTATGATTCTGCCAAAGTGGCCTTTTTAGGCCCCTGAACAGGGGACCTAAAAAGGCCACTTTGGCAGAATCATAAACGTATTTTGCTTTTTTTCGTTGCAAGAGATTGGGATTGGATTTGGATTGGTATTTAAGCACAGACAATAAATAAATAACTGAAAAATCCTTCACCATTGGGATTTGATACGATTAACTTAACAGTTAACTGTCTATTATGATTTATAATGATTTGATGAATTCCTTTTATGATTCTGCAAAAGTGGCCTTTTTAGGCCCCCTGTTTACCGTTCAAGTTAATATACGAGTTTTTTGGTAATCGCAACTCATTTCCTGACAATTCCCTTTCAATTTGCACGAGCTTACTTCCTGCTGAGAATGAGACGAAGTACCTATGTACTAAAATCTCTATTTTAACATTACCAGGCTTTTTAACACCGTTGGTTTAAGAGTCTTGTAGTATTTTCGTTTCCTCTTACTCAATGTGTCATTATCTATCAGTAATCATTTTTAACATTTCTTAATTAAAAATTAATAATTAGCTTCAGAACTACTATCTAAGGCCCGGCGCCCACTATCGGCATCGGCACGGCTGAGGATTTTTATGCGACAAATAGAAATATAACATAATAGTATGACAATAAAATTTAAATTTCAATGACACGGTATGTCGGATACCCTATCTTTATTTTTGCACCTACAATAATTATTATCATTGAAATTTAAATTCTATCGTCATACAATTAAGTTACATTTTTATTCGTCGCATAAAAATCCTCAGCCGTGCCGATGCCGATAGTGGGCGCCGGGCGTAAAGCACTTTTAGTTAAAACGATTTTTGTCAATAAAATACTTACCTACCTATTCCTCTACACAGGTCCACTGGGAAATCTCCCCCGAAACAGGCAGGTAATAACAACAGTTACCTCACTCGCAGTCTATTAAAAAGTTACAACTCTGGTGTTTAGAAAAGTTTTTAATCACACATAGCCAACACTGAATAATTTTTAAATGTATGAGTCTATTTTTTCGTGTGGCGGCACTAGAAATCATCGAAAGTTCGAATAAAGTATCCTAACAGCTCTCCGCACTTTTGTGGGAGCAATAAAAGTAAAAAATACTACTTAATGCATTTATATTAATAAGTCAACCCGTCTGTAAAATGTTCTCGTATGGCACAGCAGCGCAGCGTTCTCGTGGCGCAGCTGCCTGAGAGACACACAATAATATTAAAAAAAAAATGTTTGTTGTTTTTTTTCTTTTTGTGTGCATATTGTGTGCCTTACTTAACCTGTGTCAAATAAACTTATATTCTTACTTTCTTTCTTTCTATAGCAAAATCATCCTCTCCACATGTCCCAAGGGCGGTTAGGATCACTAGAGTACATATGTGATGATTATACGCCATGAAATATCAAGCAAATCCTAATACTCTTGCCAAACCGAATATATTCAAGTACAGATTTGATTCAGCCACAGCATCACCAAAGTAATGCGTTTTAGATATATAAGATACACAAAGAATTTCTTTTTACAAAATGGCCGACGTTTTCCGCCTTTTGTAGGGAACTGAATGATAAATATCTTATACCTAGCTAAGGTGAGGCGAGAATAAATCGGGTAAAACTTGTATTCCTGATAGATGATCACGAATTTTTCACGGTCCCTCGTGTAATCTTAAACAGCTTAGTTTTTCTTCCTTTCTGAATTTTTGGGAAGAGTTTTGTGTAGATAATCTGGTTAAATTTATTGCTACCCACGTATTTGGCTTCTAAAAGAGATTAAAAAATTGATTCCTGAACTACGTTGAGTAATAATATCGCACCTCCAATAAAATAGGGTTACAACTCGAAAAAATTCATTTACAGGAACTTTCAGGTTGTTTTGCAGGAAAATTTAAAAACAGCGTATGCCATTAAAACATTTATTTTTGTAAGCATGTATAATTTTGATCACATAATAATAATAGTTTACACTATTATTATACATAAAAATCATAGTTTACACTATTATTATTATGTGAATACAGACTGATTAACAAATCCGTGAGTTTATTTTCGCTTTTCTAAAAATCCAGGTTTTTCGAGTTGTAACACTATTTTATCGGAGGTGCGATATGTATGGTATACTGAGATCGATGCCAACGTTGGTTTCTGTTTATTTCTGATTCTCTCTTACCGTTGCGTTTAAAGTCAATATAAGGCCGATTTTTCAATAGGTATTCAGATAACTTTTAATCTGAGAAAACATATGTGACTGTTAGACAGTTTTAGCATAGAAAACACGTCAACCGACATAATATTATTCTTCAGATAAAAGTTATATTAAGTAGGCAATTATAATTCTAAGCATAAAATAGGTAAAAGTACGTACTATTTTTATTTTTAGAATTGACTTATTTAACAAAACATCTAGCCTTGACATTTACTTCACCATCAAACCCACCGACGACGCCCACAAAAATCAGCTACGACAATGAAACATTCTATTTTATGATCCTGAAATCCATTTCGGCTGGCAACATTAAAACATTTACCGCGAACGTAAGATGGTACATTGAATAATTTATGTGTTCGCTGTAGTGACATCATCCTGTCTATAGTCTGACAATTGCGTCTTGTTTCGCTTATAGTTTTATGTAAACGAACCGATTGGTTGTTGGCTCAATAGTTGGCTTTGCAAGGAAATAAACCTGGAAAAAAAGCTTTTTTTGTCACAGAAACATAAATTTGCTTATTAAAAAAGTTAAGTAAGTATAACTTGTATTTCATCCATGGTTGGTTTTGCAAGGAAATAAAGTACTTAAGAAGAAAAAAAAACCTTTTTTGTTACAGAAACATTTGCATATAAAAAAGGTAAGTGTAACTTGTATTTCATAGTTTTGATGGCGATAAAGTAGACCTAGAAGAATGCATAGACTGTAGGATCATCTAGCTAAGGATGAATTGGTTTTTTTTATATCTTACTAGCTTCCGCCCGCGGCTTCGCTTGCAAGGTATGTCGATAAATACTATCCTATGTCCGTCCCCGGGATGCAGTCTATCTCTCTGCCAAATTTAATCGAAATCCGTTCAGTGGTTTAGGCGTGAAAAGGTAACATACAGACAGACAGACACACAGAGTTACTTTCGAATTTATAATATTAGTATGGATTATTATTAAAAAAATTGGACGATTTGTTAGACGATCTTGCAAACGTATTACGAAACAGTAAGTCATAAAGCGATGCGATGTTTTAAGAGGCATCCCTCTGAACCACGGAATGCTCTGAACTATGTTTGTAGGTAGGTACCTACTTTTATTGGAAAGCTGGTAAATAAACATGGTAACCGACATTCCATTAAAATAACTACGAAGACTATTAGCCTCCCTGCCCACGATAAAAGTGCCGTCTCTTTCAAAAACCCTTGTCTTCCTTACTACAGTTATGTTTACAACAACATAGCATGTAACAATTTTTATGTCTCCCTCGTGTAAGAATGTTCTATTTTCTCTTCATATTTCGTACCAAGGTCAGGGGGAACCGATAAACTAATACTTGAGCTTAATCCTATCTACCAATTTGTTAGCAACGTTGATATTTGATAAGAGATTAATAAATTCCGGTTTCTTATACTAAGGGAAGAATGTTTTTGATTTCTTACATTGAACAAGTATGTTAGACCTTCTCTATGTTTTAGCTCGCCTTGCGAGTCTCGCATGATTGGCTATTGACGATAACTAGTGGATGTTTACCGAGCAGTGGTGGCCAAGTGGTGACGGCCGCGACTTACGAGTTGTAGGTCGTAGGTTCGAACCCAGACAGGCGCTTTACTTTGTGTAAATTATATGATCACCACTGCTCCCAAAACGGTGAAGGAAAACATCGTGAGGAAACCGGCATGTCCTAGAACCAAAAATTCGAAGACATGTAACGTCTACCAACCCGCACTGTTCCCGCGTGGTGGACTGCCCACTCCCTCTCACAGAGAGGAGGCCCGTGTCCCAGCAGTGGGAACATTATAGGCTGATTATGTATTTATGTTTATGGTATGTATGTATGTGGATGTTTAATTAGACTAGGTACACTTAAAGTAAATGTTAATTTCTTTGTTGTTTTCTTTAGACGGAAGTTGACCATTTTCATTTAATAAAAACTAAAAGAATTTTGGGGCTTTGGCAGCAAACATTAGCTGAACATACACTTTTAATCATTTTCGAACATTCATTTCACGTCCACCAGACAGGAAAAAGAGATTTCACAGCGGCATAAAACCGATAAAAAAAACTCAAAGCACTTTTATTACATTGTCTTTCTTCGTCGTTTCAATCGTAACCTGGGTAAAGCACTAAGTAATACGTAATACGTAGTGGGTGGAAAAATACAGTGTTTTGATATTTAAAAACCGGTCAAGTGGGAGTCGGACTAGCGCACCGAGGGTTCTGTACAAATTTGTAATTATGTAAATAGTTTATCACGGGATTAAAAAAAAATGTAACTACAAATTTACGATTTTCGGATTTTTCCCTTTGCTTGTGCTACATGATCTTGCTTCATGCCAAATTTCATGATTCTAGGTCAAAGGGAAGTACCCTATAAATTTTGATTCCCTTGAGAGTGTTGAAATATACGTTTTTTGCGGCTTAAACGGCCGTATCTTTTTTTTACGCTAACTTAGAAGGTTGATTTTTTCACAGCTTCAAGGGACTGTAGATCGGTTTTAATTACAACTCGATACCTCCACGTGTTTTCAAGATAAAGGATCTTAACAGACAGACCGGCTGACAACAAAGTGATCCTATAAGGGTTCCGTTTTTTTCCTTTTGAGGTACGGAACCCTAACTAGATCGTAAGCGTCATCTGTAGTATAGATAGATACTAAAAACGTGGAAACCACCAAACTGAAAAACTTTCTACAAGGAACCAACATCGTAATCGCGAAAAATTATCTGAATGAACCTGAATAATCAACTGTCCCATGCAAAACTTCAATAGGTACCTACTCGTCCCGATGAATGGGACGGCTGATAATTTTTCGCGCCATGACGCCTCGGAGAGATCAGTCCTGCGAATGCCTGAGTCTTTGGTCAACTGGACCCACTCGAACTGGACCCGCGGGTCCAGTTGACGTAATCACATTTTGAATACGTCGACTGGACTCTAGTGATAGTTGCTACGAGAACAGACGAGAATCTGATATGGATGGATCTTCTTGGTCCCTTGGTGGTTGGTCTTGGTCTTGGAACTGAGAGCTATTCATAAACACATACATCGTCGTCGACGTCTATCCTTATTACAGATTACTCATCCCAAAAATTCGTTGTATACCATGTAATTGATAATGCATAGGTACTTTGTAAGTCCCTCATACACAACCTCTACAAAACCTGTGTCTTAATAAATTATATTTAAAAAAAAGTAACGTACCTTGCTATTAATTTTTTAATACATAGCTCAAAAATAATGAACTCATCATTCACTTCTATGAGGAAATACCACCCACATCTTGTGACTATAAACTTATTACCTATCTGATCTATGTTCTATGTTATGGGTTTGATTTCCGCAATTATTCCTTCAGGTGGACCATTGTGCCTGGGCCATGGCCGTCGTCGGTGGTTATTCCCACCAGCCCACCTCCCTCCAGAAGTTGATTACGACTCCTGGCTTGTTCAGAACTCCTGTGTAAGCTCTGGGTGTCCTGAGGGTTCTTATTATCTTATATATGTATAGCAACTTACAAGCTCTTTGCTCTTATGCATTTTATTATGTAAACTAGCTTCCGCCCGCGACTTCGTCCGCGTGAAATTTCACCCTCCCCCCATTCACCCTCTTAGGGGTGGAATTTCGAAAAATCCTTTCTTAGCGGATGCCTACGTCATAACATCTACCTGCATGCCAAATTTCAGCACGATCCCTCCAGTGGTTTGGGCTGTGCGTTGATAGATCACTATGTCAGTCAGTCACCTTTGAGTTTTATATATTTAGATAAAGTTAAGCTACATAACAAAACAAGTGATGCGGCGAGTCTTTGGTCAAGCGGCACAGTAGCAACATTCATCTGAACTGGCTACGTTATGCTGCGGTTTGCCTGTGCAATATCTAGGTCAGAATAAGGTCAGTCTGTGTAAATAATATACAAATTTAATGTAACGGAGTTCGCGTCAGCCGTGTGGCGTAGTACCTACTTCGACGCCACACGGCTGTTTAACAATCGATATAATAATGAAATAACATTGTAAATATCGTCCAACACAAATATAGAAGAACAACACAAAAACACACGTAAAACAATTTCAGTTAAGGACAGTGACAAGGAAAGATACGACTTACTTATTTGGTAAAATTTGAAATTGTGGAGAAATAATACACACGTAGTGAGCAAACGGACCCTCGTCAGAAGTTGTTAGTGACATAACATTACAGGAATGTCAAGAGAGACGAGCAAAAAATATATCTTGTGTCACTTTATTCTAACCATATTACAAACATTCTTATGTGGGAAAGTAAACCCAATACTTATGTACAGACGCCAGCACATCAAGCTACCCAAAACTGTAAAATTTTCCCAATCAACCTTGAACCTTCTGCTGTAGCGATAATGTTGAAAATCTATTAAAGACATTTGACAGATTGTAGTAGCTTGGTGTGCTGGCGACGCTGGCGTCTGTACAGTCACGAGCACTAATATGTCAACACTTGGCAACTTTCAATTGCGATTTTTTTGTGAAATAACGAAAGCAACGTTGAAATACGACACTTTACGCAAACCTATGGGTTCCAAAATATTTTGTTCGTAGTAACATAAAATTTCATTCAAAACTGAAAGAGAAAATCGTCTTTGAATAAAGCCAAGTGTATACATACTTATGCTCGTGACTGTACATGTAAGATGGTAAGTACCTACTGTAAATAGTTAGATGACTTTGTGTATTTTTCTTTGGTTGTGGCATATTTCCTTAAGCTTTATATTAAACTAGCAGCGCCCCGCAGTTTCACCTGCAGAAGTGTCGATCCCATGGGAACATCGAGATAAAAACTATCCTATGTAATCCCCGGGATGCAATCTATCTCTCTGCCAAATTTTATCGAAATCCATTTAGTGGTTTAGACATGAAAAGGTAACATACAGACAGACGAGTTACTTTCGAATTTATAATATTAGTATGGATTGTTTGAAATGCGTTGGAGTCAGTAGGTGGCCACGCCATCGGCATCAGTGGCATTTAGGTCCTCAGAAGTGCAGGTGTAGATATGAACACTTTAGTCACTCCTACTGATACCTACTACATGGTTTGGTCAGGAACACTGCATTCGTACTGCACGATACAAGCATGTGTTTTACACGAATGAAATAATCACAATTCTTAGAATGTCTGATTTCAGTGAAATGAAAATCTGGTTTTACTTGACTGAACCGTAAAGCCTGTATTCATTGTGTTACATTTGGCAGGAGGCGAAAATTTGAAAACAGCCTTGTTTTACTTGCGCCGTTCCTTTGTTTAGACGAGCATCGGGTGAATAAAATTAGCTGGAAAGCTGACACAGCACCTTTCTTCAATTTATTTAAATTATCTGAGATCCTGTTTTAGTTGAGAAAAATGGGTACACTTTTAAGGGTTCCGTACCAAAATGGTAAAAACGGAACCCTTATGGTGAGACAAGTCAGTCTGTCTGTCTGTCACAGCTAGATATCTCAAGAACTACTAATACTATCAACTTGAAATTTGGAATAGTTTTAGATGACGTTTACCCAACAATTTTGCAAATAAGAAATAAATAAAAATATATGTATATTTCTTGCAACAGGTCTAAAAAAAAAAAAAATGTTTGAGAATAAACATTTTTTTTTTTTTTTAGACCGCATAGTTTTCAAATTTTATGAAAAATGTAAAAAAAATATCGTCCCCTTATCTCCGAAATTTACAAAGAGAAAAATCTGAAATTATTCTATGTGATAGAAGTTTATGTAAAGATTACAGGAAAAATAAAACAAAGTTTCTAAATAGCACACTTTTTCAGAAATCAACAAAAGTTACATTAGTTCCACTATCGGTCAAGAGATGGCGCTGACATAAAACTGTGTTGTGCACGGTGTTAAAATTCTCTGACGACTATAGGCCTCCTCGATGAACATTTAAAAACATAATTATGATGGTATGGAACCCTCGGTGCGGGACTCCGACTCGCTCTTGCCCGGTTTTATTTCTTTAATTGAGTTGATATTTTACTTACTTAATTGCTAAGTTATCTACCATCATCTTGAGTGGACTGGAAAGAATCACAGGTCTACAGATCCGAGTAAAAACTGACGAAGACTGCAACAAAATATTAACTTAAAATACTTTTTTTTTTATTCTATTTAACAAATATCCACTGCTGGACATAGGCCTCGCCCAAGCACCGCCACTTCGACCGGTTCTGTGCTCCCCACGTCCAGCGGATTTCTGCGGCCTTCACATGGTCATCGGCCCACCTTGTGGCCTTCCAAAGCAACGTTTTCCGGTACGCGGTCGCCATGAATTTGTATTTCTGAATAAGACCAAGATATTCATTCCGAATATTATAAATATGGAAGTAACTCTGTCTGTCAATTTAACTGTTATCTACCTTTATACCTATATTCACACTTTAACCGTGGTACGGATTTCGATAAAGGTAGATATTAGGATACATATACGTATACCTATGTCCCAGGTATACATACCTATATGTATACCTGGGACATAGGATACTTATATGATATACTTGTACGTTCCAGTGGGATAACTTCCGTCCTTAACGCGGGCGTAGCCGCGGGCATAAGAAAGTAAGTAGGTAGTAAAAATTGGGCTTCTTTCGGCTGAGATCATCAACAATAAATATTCTGTCTAAAGTCTTATTCATTTTAATTCCTACATTGACATAAAATCTTTCTTATGTAAATTCCTTTTGGCAAAGTTCCATCCGATAGCGTGGTTGTATATTACAAAGTTATGCAAGGAAATGAATGCGAAAACTTATCTACATAAATATTCATTAGAGTAATATTACTTTTATAGTGGCGATCATATCAACGATACATGAGTTTTTATTTTGTAACAAACCAGTCTATGTTTTTGTTAATATTGTTACAAAGAAAACATCCTTAGTATGTACCTAATATAAAGAAAATATCAAACTTGTTTGAAAAAAATCCTCATCGGCTATAATTTTATTTCTTCACCGTTTTAAGTTGAAAGTTATAATTACATTTTAAAGGTGAAGCTACTTGAATTTTTTCTCATCGAACAATCTATTTTTAACGTTTTAAGTAAGCCTACCAAGTTTTCAAGAAACATAACTTAGGATTAAACGAGCTCGAATTTCTAATCAGTTTTCAGACAAATGCTGTTAGTGTATATGCAAAACGACTGTCTTCAAAAAGATTTTGAGCATTTAGATTAAAGTCCCTGTAAGTAACTAACCCCATAAAGACTGAACAAATGCCCAAAATAAACTAGCCTAAATGCCAAAACACGCACAAATTAAAATAGGGTAATTACTGAAACCCTTAGTTGTTCCAGCAAATCACCCTTTTAAACGACGTAAGTCTGTACCCGTGATAGTGTGTGTAACGAAATAATTTCGGGAGGGTCGTTAAGACCGAGTAAGGGTTCACTTTGTACCCCAGTAAAGGGTCACTTTGTACACCAGCACGAATATTACTGTACCCCATAATAGTTCGGTGTTGGTGAAACGTGCTTTTGTTTTTGATGTTCGTCTTTGAGAACAAGTTTAAACCTAGTGAGTGCCTATTAACAGTTAAGTTCTAGTTGTCTGCGTAGCTAATGGAATTCAATGTCCATTGTGGTGTTAGTAAGTAGTTTAATGGAGTTGTTGTGTACAAATAGAGTTGTGGCCTTTGAAATTTTGTTATTGACGATCATTTGGGTTTGGGTATCTATTTAGTAGCCACATTATGTCTTCCCTCATTTGAGTGCCTTGTTAAATAACAATGTTCCTAACTGCTGGGCTTGCTCGTTCTATTATGGAGGCCACATCCATCGCATTCCACCAGGCGAGATCGAGGTCAAGATCTAAAGAGAGGTCAAATTCTAAATATTACCTACCTCTGTTAATTTGTAGAGAACATCAACAACATAACTGCTGCCCGAAAACCGGTTCCTCGAACATTTGGAAGAAACAAAAATATTTTGTACTGATATAAGATAAAAAGAATAAGGTGCATTTTTAATTTGTTTTAGACAGGGTAATTGGTAAAACACCAGCAACCTCTTAAGAGGTCATTGTACTCATCATTATGGACAACTTTTACTATGGGACAAAACCTGAAATCGCGAAAAAAAAATCAGCTGTTCCCTACATTTATGTTCGTATAACTCGTCAAAATGTAGGGAACAGCTGTTTTTTTTTTTGCGATTTCAGGTTTGGTCCCATAGTAAAAGTTGTTCATAATGATGAGTACAATGACCTCTTAAGAGGTTGCTGGTGTTTTACCAATAACCCTGTACCTACCTAACCTTACATACCTACATAGTACTCTTTCCTTCCAATCAAATCGAATCAACTTCTGCTACTGATCCTGTCATGAACAATCTCACTCAGCTAATCTTTCAAAGATTTATTTATACAAAAACCCTTAACGACGTAACTTGATTAAGCTGTAGTCGAGCCAGCGAAAATTCACTCCAACTCAGTTCTAGCTGAACTCATTTGCAAAACGGCTGTGTCACTGCGGAACCCCAAATTCATTTACTGGGATGAATCTGCCAGTTACTCGGCAAAATGGTTTTGCCTAATCTTTTCGAAGATAAATCAAGGGAATATTTTAAAATGTATATTTTTCCGTGTCCATAATTTATGTCATTAGAAAATTGTTGAAACATTTGCCAATAAAATTAAGCAAAAGTCAACTTACTGGCCTCAATTTGACCCAACTATGTTGGTTTTGGCCTTGACCCAACTATGTTGGGGTCGGCTTCCAGTCTTACGGGATGCAACTGAATACCAGTATTTTACATGGAGCGACTGCCTATCTGACCTCGACAACCCAGTTGCTGGGTAACACGATACCCCTTGGTAAGACTGGTTGTCAGGCTTTCGGGCTTCTGAGAACCCGCACAGACGTGCGACTGTTATTACTTAGCTTGCTTAGGTGCAAACCGTCAAAATAAACACACAAACAGTCTATCATTAAAAACTCCACTAGCCTTATATGCGCACTCAAAGTTTGAATCGCTATTTTACACTGATACTAGTATGTCCAACCTTATCTAACTACTTAAATGATCAAAAGCTTTTTGGCCGTTCAGTTATAAAAACAAAGATATCTATACGACCCTCTCCTTCCAAATTACTTTGGACTCAAACTTAACTTCCTCCTTTATATTCTCTCTCAAGCAATCACAACAGAAATATAGAGACCACTAAAACTTCTCTGAAAGGGAATTTCATTTCACCCTTTGAAAGGGCAGAACAGATGAATGCATGAATTTATAGCCTTTACAGAATGGCCACGAACATCAATAGCAAACGTGTAGGACGTTTACTCAGGGCCGTCTGTACCCGAGGGTAGGTTTAGGGCTTAAGGAGGCGCAAGCCCGGGGAAACGCCAGGATAGCCAGTGAAATTCAAAATTACTATTTAATGTAATATCAATCAGTGGGGTTACAATCCTCTAAGTCAAGCAAGACAAAATATACAACCTGCAAATTGCAAAAATCGTAAGAACTATCACGTAAAATTTAATTTCGCGGGCTACTTTGGTGCTTCTCCCTAAAAATGGAACTCAAAAATTAAGTTTTTTTTTTCTTAGCAAAAAACAAACATCTTACGCCCGCCAGACGGACGGCCCTGCTTTTACTATTGATACAGTCCTTGGCCATTCAAACAACGCCGCCACTGAACGGCAATAAAAAAGAAAACCCTATCAAAATTTGCATAAAGTTGATATGATGAATGGGCGCTTTGTCCTGGTCACAACTTGTCCTGAGTAATTAGCGAAAACCCGTGGCTCCAACATTCCCAAAGTTGACATTACACCATTATATACCTTAGGGCGGCCTAATGAGCGTCCTAGTGGCGATACGATACTTGGTAAACAAAGCGGGATTTACGAGCGGCACCGACGATCGACGATGAAATAGCGAATGCTTGCCGAGAGGTTGACGAAAAGCAACCTAATTGAAGTCGGGTATTGATGGGTCGACTTCTAGTTTGCGTAACTTGTTTTGATAAGACAACTTTGAGTTTTTGGTGGGATCTTTTTATGCCCCTTTGATGACCGACCGAGTTTTGTAAAGGAAAACAGTCCTTTTACAAATGATTGCGTCACTTGGTAGCCTACAATCCGGTTTCTGGGTCATTATTTTTCGTTTAATATTTTTGTGCCTAAATACACAAATGCCATAGGCCCTTTGTGGCTGTGTGTGATATTCTACGAGTATATTACATTCTTCTCATCCAATACAGACGGTATTCATTCCACGTAGCGCCATATGCTTTTGACGAGATGCATCACATTTTGTTATAGGATCTCACAACGAGGATAAAATACTAATTCTTATACGTACTCACATCGTTTTAAGTATCGTAAGTATAATGTATCTACATTTATTTGTTAGAGCAGTGTACCTATCCTAAAAAAGAAGTGTGTTTTTAATACGTGTATTTAATACGTTACAGGTTTTTCAAAAGTTAGAAAACTTGTGTAGGTAAAGCTCAGCTTTCTCGGAAATGCGGGTGGTTGTTTCTTCATAGAAACGCTCTCGTCTGTTTTCTTTCTGGAAGCAATGATTTTTTACAGAATAATAAATATTAACTACTTATACTCGTATGTCCCTATGTTTTCCTTTTTGATGATACATTATTTTTAAAAGCACTAGAACCCTCAAAAAGGGTCGATTTAAACTGCTGTCAACAGAGTGTACAAATTTGACAACTAAGAATGAAAAAAGAAAAACATAGGGACACAGTATATAATCCTTCTTATTCAGTTTATTAAATATCTTTCAAATTGGTCCAATATTGGAGGAGGAAATAGGCGAGAGCCAAACCTCAAATTACGACTTTTTACTTAGTATTTTTCAAAAGTCTCTCCGGCCGCATTTCCTCTTAAGTTTAATTGGAGTCACGTTCAAGTTTCAGTCTTAGAAGTTAAGGCGAGACCTGACCAGACAATCTAGGGTAATGACTTAATGTTGTGCTAATACTATTTTTCTGGAGACAAATGTTTCTACACGTGATAAAAATCATAAACCCAGGTAAATATTGCTTATATACTTGATTACCTATATACTAAGTGCTACTTTATTCTAATTACGAGCGTAACGTTCTGTATACAGGGATAATGATAATTAAGTAGCTATCTAGTTATCATTTCTAGAGTCATCCGACTGAGTACCTTCAACACTTGAACCTTCTGTTGAGCTCACAATACAATGTAAAATGTTTCTATTTTTATGTCTGTAATTTATTTGGTGTACATAATAAAGAGTATTTCTATTCTATTCTAAAAAAAGAAGTTAAGAACATTTGTCCCCGGCCCTATTTCGAAATCGACAAGTTGGACAGTTCGACATTTTTCGATTACTATGTCATCTCCATTCGAAAACAAGTTCCATTTTATGTAGTAAATAACTGAGAAGGGTGAATCCCTTTCGCTTTTGAAATTAGGATTTTTCTCGGAAAAGACTGATATTTCGGTTAGATCAAACACCTGAGTAATGTTAGCCATTCGGGGTTTACGTTTACCTAGGCTTTACCTAAGGCTCTATATTCGGGGTGCACGTTGAAGAGCCTCCACGTGGCGCACCCTGGGCAACGTCGGCTCCAATTGCCCACCAGGTTTGGGTGGACAATTGGGGCGGGCGGCAAATCTTCGACAGGAGGGGAAGGTCATGGTTCCAGTCACCGATCATCTTTGATGGTCGGTGAAGGGAACCGGGCTATAGACGGTCACGCGTCTACTCCCCCTCTGCTTACAGAGGAAGGTGAGTTGGCGCGGACCGTCGCGGGGCGGTTAGCACCGCGGTACCCACGAGAGTGTGGGTGGTGGAGGGTGTCCCATGCCCGCGCTGCGTCTGTCCGGCATCCGGCGGCAGCGTGGGGACGCCGGGGCGGCGGTTGGTTCTGCCCAGCCGCCGGCCACCCCGTAACCCTGAACTGACAGGACCGGGGGTCCGGGCCACTGAGGCCCGGGCCGCGAGGTAGACAACCTCTATAAAAAATTACCCCAATCCCAAGGTCTAGCGTGCCGAGGGGATGAATGGCCGGAGGGGATCCGGTCGTTAGCGCGAAAAGGGACCTCACCCTTAAAAGGAACATAAACAAAATGAACAAGACAGATGACAAAAAACTACCCCAGGGCGGTACCGGCTGCTCAGCAGCCGGAGAATCCGCCACGTTCCCTTCGGGAACGTCAAGCCCCCATTCATATTCTGGGGGGGGCAACAGATGTCTTCCACTTGCCATTGGCAACAAGAGCCGAGGAGGCTCCTGTCCCTCAGGGGACCAAGAAGAGGTGAGGAGTGATGCGGGGTCGGAGTCCGACGCCGCATCTGGAGGCACGAGCATGGGAGGCTCAGAGAGCCCCTGCCGTGCCGGGGAGGAGGCCGCGAAGACGCGCAAGCGGCCAAGGTCTGGGGACAGCCAGGGACTGTCCTCAGACGGAGAGCAGGCCTCGGCCCGAAAAATCCCCACAAGTAGGCGGGGTGGGGTCGCAAAGCGAGGCAAGGGCAGGGGGCTCACTGCCCGTGAGGCGGCGGAGAGAGCGGAGGAGCCCGCAAAGGAGGGGGGGTCCGGTCGCGCGGTCGCTTCGGGACCCTCGAGCGACGAGGCGGGTGCGGCTGACGCCCCTGACCCCGAGGCGGACTGCATGAGCAGGTTTGCGGCGGTAGTGGAGGCCGCCATCCGGGACGTGTCCTTGAAGAAGTTACAGACTTCCAAGAACAGGGCCATAGTCTCGGCGACGGCCTCCATCATGGCGGCAGCGGAGGCGGCCAACTACACCGGCCCTTCGGCCGGCGAAGTGGCCGAATTGCGGGCGGAGGTCGCCCGCCTGACGGCAGCCACGGAGCTTCTCCAAAAGGAGAACGGGAGGCTCCGGGCAGACCTGGCCGGCCTGCGGGCCACCGGGGGAGCGCAACCACCGAGCCAGCCCGTCCCGGTGGAGAACCAGGTCCTCAGCCTGGTTCGGCAGGAGCTGGCGGCCTTCCAGGCGCGGTTTTCCGTCCTGGAGGGCATAGTCCTGCGCCCCCCCCTGGCGGGCGGAACGACCCCGGGGCCAAGGGCGGCCTCGTACGCCGCCGCTGCGGCAGCTGCCGCCCCTAAACCCGGGCCGTCGGGCCGGGCCCAGGCCAAGCCGGCGTCGGCCAATCCGGCGTCGGCTAAACCGGCGCCGGCCAAACCGGCGTCGGCCAAACCGGCATCGGCAGGAGGAGCCGCGGCGCCGGCGCCAGCTGGCGGGGCCCCGGCGCCTACGGGCAATCCCCCGGCGCAGGGCCGAAAGAAGAAGGGCAGAGCGGCACGGGAGGCGAAGGCCCCAGAGCCTACGCCGCGCCCCCAAAACTCCCCCACTTCTCCCACGACCGACGCCCAATGGCAGGTGGTCGGGGAGAAGAAGAAGGCGGCCAAGGCGGCCAGAAAAAAGGAGCAGAGGCGGCGTCGCAAGGAGAGAGCCGTCGCGGCTAGGCTTCGCGCCCCGAAGACCGCGGCTGTAGTGATAACGCTACAGCCGGACGCGGTCAAGAGGGGCGTGACGTACTGCGACGTGCTCTCAAAGGCGAGAGAGAAGGTGGACCTCCGGGAGCTGGGGATCACCGGGGGCCTCCGGCACAGGGTGACCGCCACTGGCGCCCGCATGCTGGAGATCCCCGGTGCTACAAGTGGCCCCACCGCTGACGCCCTAGCTGAGAAGCTAAGGGCGTCCCTCGCGGACGAAGCTCGGATCACCAGGCCCGTCAAGTGCGCAGACATGCGCATACTGGGCCTGGATGACTCCGTGACGGAGGGAGATGTGGTGGCCGCCGTTGTCAGGACGGGCGGGTGTCTGGCCGACCAGGTGAAGGCGGGCACCTTACGTCCTGACTACACGGGCATGCGAACCATAACGGTAAGCTGCCCCGTGACGGCGGCCAGAACCATCACGGAGGGCCGAAGGCTCCTGGTGGGCTGGGTCTCAGCGCAGGTCAAACTCCTGGACCCCAAGCCTCTGAGGTGCTACCGATGCCATGTGGGGCACCACGTTGGCATCCAGTGCACCTCCGAGGTGGACCGCAGCACACTGTGCTTCCGCTGCGGTCAGCCCGGACACAAGGCCGGCTCGTGCAACGCCGCGCCGCACTGCATCACATGTGCGGCTGCTGGCAAGCCGGCCGATCACCGGGCGGGGAGCAAGTCCTGCGCTCCACCCGCCGGAACCAGGAGGAAAGGCAGGCCCTCCGCCGCCGTTGCCACTCCCACCGTCGCCGCCGCCGCCGCCGCCGCCACCGCCGCCGCCGCTGCCGCCGCCACAACCGCCGCCACCGCAGTCGCCGTTGCCGCCGCCACTACCGCCGCCACCGCCGTCGCTGCCGTAGTGGAGCCCTCGCAGGGGGCCCGGGAGGGGGCTGAAATGGAGGACTAATGGCTCCATTGCGCCTCCTCCAGGCGAACATCAACCACTGCGCCTGCGCTCAGGACCTGTTGCTCCAGAGCGTGGCGCAGTGGTCGATCAACATCGCCGTGGTCGCTGAGCCGTACTTTGTCCCGCCCAGGGATGACTGGGTGGAGGACCTGAGCGGCTCAGTGGCCATAGTTTCGTCGGTCGCCGCCGGCACCCCGTCCCTGGAATGCGTCACGAAGGGACAGGGGTGTGTAGCAGCACGGTTCGGAGAGGTTGTAGTCGTGGGAGTGTACTTCTCTCCGAGCCGAACTCTCGCCGAGTTCCACAACTCTTTAACAGAGTTGAGTGTCGTCGTCGCCGGAAGCCATCCCTTCCCCGTGCTAGTGCTCGGGGACTTCAATGCCAAGAATTTGGCCTGGGGTTCCCGTTGCACGGATGTGCGGGGCAGGATGGTGGAGGACTGGGCTCTGGAAACAGGCCTGGTCGTCCTAAATCGGGGTTCTGTTCCCACGTGTGTGCGGATGCGGGGTGAGTCAGTGGTGGACATCTCGTTCGCCAGCCCCGCTCTGTCACAGCGTGTCATTGACTGGCGCGTCATGGAGGAGGTGGAGACCTACTCCGATCACCGGTATATCCGGTTCGACGTCTCCGCCCAGACCTCTAGCGCGCTGGTCCAACAGGCCCCGAGTGGTCCGCGGTGGGCGCTGAAGCAGCTGGACCGGGAGCTCCTCCTGGAAGCCTCGATCGTGCAGGCCTGGGTGTCATCACCGGACAGGCCTGCCGATATCGACGAGGAGGCGGAGTGGTTCCGGGAGGCCATGTCCGAGATTTGCGACGTGGCAATGCCCCGAGTCCGGCCAGGACGCGCCCGACGTCAGGTGTACTGGTGGTCGCAGGAGCTGGATGCGCTACGCAAGGCGTGCGTCGATGCGCGACACCGGTACACCAGGCACCGCAGGCTCCGCATTCGTCCTCCGGATGCGGAAGCCACGGAGGCGGAGCTGTACGAGGGGTACAGAGCAGCGAAGACCGCCCTCCAAGAGGCTGTCCAGCGGGCCAAGGATATGGCCCGCGAGGAGATGCTGGAGACTCTGAACAGAGATCCGTGGGGGCGCCCTTATAAAATGGTGCGGAATAAACTCCGCACCTGGGCCCCCCCGCTGACGCAGAGTCTCCGCCCCCAGCTGGTGGAGGAGGTGGTGAGCGCTCTGTTCCCTTCACGGGGGGTGCACACCCCCCCGCCCATGGCTCCGCCAATTGCGGTGCCCGAAGCGGACCACGCGGACGACGACGACGACATCCCTGAAGTGACCGGGGTAGAACTGAGAGCGGCGGTAGGAAGGCTGAAGGCCAAAAATACCGCCCCAGGACTCGACGGCTTGCCGGGTAAAGCCTGGGTCCTGGCCTCGAGGGCTCTCGGGCCTCGACTGGAGGCGCTCTTAAGCGCATGTTTGGAGAGAGGCCAGTTTCCACTCCGTTGGAAGACGGGGAAGCTGGTCCTCATTCGGAAGCCAGGGCGCCCTGCGGACTCTCCGTCCGCATACCGGCCCATCGTGCTGCTCGACGAGGTCGGCAAGCTCTTTGAGAGAGTGATTGTGGGCCGCCTCGTCGGGCACCTGGTGAGGACGGGGCCGGATCTTGCGGACAGCCAGTTTGGTTTCCGCAAGGGGCGCTCGACGGTGGACGCCATCATGCGCGTGAGAGCCCTCACGACGGGGGACGCGGTGTCCCAGGGTGGGGTCGTCGTGGCGGTGTCACTCGACATCGCCAACGCGTTCAACACCCTGCCCTGGAGCTGCATTGTGGAGGCACTCCGGTATCACCGGGTGCCGCCCTACCTCCGTCGAATAGTCGAGGCGTATCTGACGGACAGAGCCGTCAGCTACCCCGGTCGCGATGGGGAGTGGAACCGGCGAGAGATGTCGTGCGGTGTCCCGCAGGGATCGGTCGTGGGGCCGTTCCTGTGGGACATCGGCTACGACTGGGTGCTGCGGGCCGACCTCCCTGAGGGCGTCAGCGTGGTTTGCTACGCTGACGACACGCTGGTCCTGGCGCAGGGGAGGTCGCATCAGGCGGCGGCCGACGCGATGACACGCGGGGTTGCGATAGTCGTGGAGAGGATCCGGCAGTTGGGTCTCGAGGTGGCATTGCACAAGTCCGAGGCCATGTCGTTTCATGGGCCCCGGAACGCGCCACCATCGGGATCCCAACTAACGGTAGGAGGGGTTCACATCGGCGTCGAGACAACGATGAGGTACCTGGGTCTCGTCCTCGACAGCCGGTGGAACTTCGTCGAGCATTTCCGACGTTTGGCCCCCAAACTGGAACGGGCCGGGGCCGCCTTCAAGCGGCTCTTGCCCAACCTGAGGGGGCCAAACGCCTCCTGCCGGAGGCTTTACGCGGGGGTCGTGCGGTCCATGGCCCTATACGGGGCCCCGGTGTGGGCGCGTTCACTGCGGCGGCGAGCCGCCCACTACCTGAACGCGCCCCAGAAGGTGGTAGCCATAAGGCTTATCCGGGGCTACCGCACGATCTCTGGCGAGGCGGCAAGCCTCATTGCCGGACTGCCGCCATGGGATCTGGAGGCGATAGTCCTCGCGCGCGTCTATGAGTGGCGCGCGGAGGCACTAAGCCGGGGGGAAGTTCCGCTTCCGCGGCAAATCGCTGCGGAGCGGACTGAGCTCCGGCGCGATCTCATGGCGACATGGAAGGAACGACTGTCGCAACCCAGCGCAGGGCACGCCGCGATAGCGGCGATAAGACCCCTCTTTGAGGAGTGGCTAGGGAGGCGCCACGGCGCCCTCACCTACCGCCTGACGCAGGTCCTCACCGGACACGGAAGTTTCGGGAGGTTCCTGCACATCATCAGGCGGGAGGAAACGCCCGGGTGTCACCATTGCCAGGATCGCCCAGAGGACACGGTGGAGCACACGGTGGAGGTCTGCCCCGCTTGGGCGGAGCACCGCCGTGTCCTCGTAGAGGCGATCGGCAGCGGCGGCGACCTCTCGCGCCCGGCCCTGGTGCAAGCCATGGTCCGGGGCGAGAGGGAGTGGGAGGCAGTCACCTCCTTCTGCGAAGCAGTCATGCTAGCGAAGGAGGTGGCGGGACGGCTCAGGGAGAGAGCCTCCCGTCCCAGCCGCCGCGGGAGACGCTCCGGGCGTCGGGAGCCGCGCGACGACTCCCGGCCACCGTAGGCGCGGGCCTGCGGGCGGAGAGTAATGGGTAGCTCACCGTCCGATCAGGACCAGGCCCGTGCCGGACGGCGCGTACGTGTTCCACGCGCGCCTCAAAGAGATGTCAGCATCGAGGAGGGGCCCCATAGGGCCGAAGCCTGCCGGGTCAGCGGGATTGTCCGAAAGGGTTTCCGCTGGCCCGGAACATAAAGGGCTAAGGAAGGAACACGGGTGGGTTTTAGTCAGTAAGAGTCTGACACTCCCTTCCGCTCCACCCAGAGCGGGAGGGGTCATTTGATGATTTCCCATCCGCAAAAAAAAAAAAAATAAAAAAAAGGCTCTATATTCCAGAGGGTTTTAGAAAGTTATTTGAGAAAATACGGTGTGTATATCAAACCTGAGGATTTTCTTTTCTTAGCTTTGTGACGTGCTATGAATAAACCATCGGTTCATTTCGTGGGGGATTATATCGAGAGAATCGACCACGGCTTCCTTTTCTACGTTATCTTATGTCCAATCATGGATTAAAATTATAAGCATACAATAGACTTGATATTTTAATTTGGAATTACTGATGCTATAATTTGTCTTTGTAACTTTGTTATGTAGATATTGTTGCAATTTTGTAATTATTGGAATTATGCGTACGGACTAGTTAGGGATTTGTCTAGTTCCAAGCCAATAATATCAAATATTTAGCTGGAATTAGAAACTTTGGTTATTTCTGCTGTACCTACAGTCTTATCACGGACATCGAGTCTTATAGTAATTCAAATTGAAAATTACGTTGGAACCTAGGTATACCTACATACAATTTGTTTTTTCCTGTTGTATCCTACAACAAATGCCCTTTAATTGGCAGAACAATCATAATATTAAAATTTTGTTTTTGCCACCATGAGTCAATTTTCAGTATACTCGCTTACAAATTTACTTTTTATCAACGTTCAGCCGGCTACACTCTGTCAATTTAGGGGCTAACTTCCAAGGCATTATGGTCATTCCGTCTGGTCTCTTCCCATCGTGCATCGTCGCGTGTCGGCCATTATTATTTATTATTATATTGCCTATGTTGGTGACGGCAGTGCTTGACGCCCCGACATACAAATTGGTTGCAAAATCATTCAACATTATTAAAGTCTGTTTAACGCTATATTAAAAAAAATATCACGATAAAACATCGCAGAGCTGCACTAAAAACATTATCTAATCTGCAAAGCGAAAAATATACGATAAACATCATTCATCAAAATTGAGCATCAATCTGTCATAAAGACGCTACCATTAGAGGGAAAATATTATAACCTAAAGCTACTAATTACAGCTATCTGTTATAATTACTCTACAAACGTCTCAAACAGAAGTTGGCGGAGTGGATTAGGGGCTCAATCAATCCATCAATACTTTTGCAAGTTGGCAAGTATCGGTCTGATGGAGCGGTTGATTGATAGTCAAATGTTTTTGTATTGTCTACGTAAGAAAATGTTACAATGCGACAAGAAGGCGACAAGTTTTGACTCTTGAGTAACATTGACGAGGGGCGTTGTTGGTAAACATTTGTGAAAATGTATTGAGCAAAACAAGAGGGGCCCGTGGCTAAATAATAACAGCCGCACAGGTCTATCGACCAAGCTACGCTTGCCGCGGTTGGTCTGTGGATGGGTGACCATCTTTACATACCGAGACCCCTCCGTGCCTCGGAAAGCACGTTAAGCGGTTGGTCCCGGCTGTCATTCGTGGATCTTTGACAGTCGTTACGGGTAGTCAGAAGCCCGAAAGTCTGACAACCAGTCTTACCAATGGGTATCGTATTACCTACCCAGTTACTGGGTTGTGGATGTCAGATATGCAGTCGCTCCATTTAAAATAGTGGTGTTCAGCTGCATCCGGTTAGACTGGCAGCCGACCCCAACATAGTTGGGAAAAGGATAGGCAGATGATGGTGAAGATTGAGCAAAACAACATGTAGGCGATAGTTCCGATTTTGAAAAGATCCTTACAGGTACCTACAGCTATACTTTTATTCTTCCAGGTGTAAATTTACTTCCTCTTTAGTTCTCAAAATGCAAACTTCTTCTTCTTCATGTCGCTGGCACGACTGTATTTCCTAACTCCCTAAAACTTCGTCACTTCCACGGCGTCGTCAGTGGCAACATGCAAACTATTTCTAAGCTATCGAAATTCCTTGGATACCTTAGTATAATTACCGACAAAATCTATTCACGATTCATGTTAACAGTTCACGTGTGATTTATGATGATATACACTATCTGTCTAAAGTGACGTAAGGTTAAAATGGAAGGACATTTTAAACTAAAAAAGTTTTTTACTTAAACTTTTACTTAACGCATCGTTTAGTTTAAGTGAAAAACACCCAAACACTATTAAATCTAAAGATAAATCCATGCAATTAAACTGTTGATTGCCTTTAAAACTTTTAATTGATTCTATTTAAAGTAGACTTAACATTGTACATGTAACTCACATTAAACGATTTGAAATAGTTAAATGTTATGGAAACTAACTGCAAAAAAAATACCTACACATCTTATAACACTTTATAGATTTCATTACTACTGTCGGAATATCAATTTACATTTATAAGCTAAAATCTATGGAATACAGGGTTATTGGTAAAACATTAACGACCTCTTTAGAGGTCTTTGTACTCATCATTCATCATTTCCCACACAGGACAAATGTTTGTGCGATGAGCATGATCATTTGTTCTGTGTCTGGGTGTAATTTATCTATATATGTATGTATTTAGAAATATATAAGTATGTTTATCAGTTGTCTAGTACTCATAACACAAGCTCTGATTAGCTTGAGACTAGACGGCGTTGTGTGATAGTTGTGGAATATTATTATTAAGTATATCATTATGAACAACTTTTACTATGGGAACAACCTGAAATCGCGAAAAAAATTCAGCTGTGGGAACAGCTGAATTTTTTGAATTGTAGGGATACATTCTGACGAGTTATACGAACATACCTAAATGTAGGGAATAGCTGACTTTTTTTCGCGATTTCAGGTTGTTCCCATAGTAAAAGTTGTTCATAATGATGAGTACAATGACCTCTTAAGAGGTTGTTAATGTTTTACCAATAACCCTGTATAAGTATTATAATATATAGATACTTTCATTCCCGTGGCTTCAAAACTTTGCACGATAAATAGCTACCTAATAGCATAATAGCCTGTTCTACATAGTTAAGCCTAAATTACCTTCAGAATAGTCATTGCGGTATGTCCGGTCACATGGACCCTAGATTACAGCTTTGTCTGCAAACCAAGCCACGCATTGTTGCAAGGTTAGACATTTTGTACATTCAATCTTCCCTAAAGATGACAAAAGCTCGTTTAAATAGCAGGATAATATTTATGGCAACCCTTCCAATTCTCCAAAGTTTACTTTCGATATTGTTTTTCTGAAAATGAAATCAACATTTAATTTAGATATACCTACATATCTATCAACAACAACAAGGTCTACAAGGTGTCCGATGACCTTGTGAAGGCCGCAGGAATCCGCTGGATGCAAGAAGCACAGAAATGGTCGAAATGGCGGTGTTTGCGGGAGGCTTGTCCGGCGGCCGCAGGAAGCGAGCAGCACAGAACCGGTTGAAGTGGCGGTGCTTGGTATGTTCAGCAGTGGAGGTCTGTCGGCTGAAATAATGATGATGATGACATATCTATCTACGCATTCACAAGACAATGTACAGCCAGCACATCAAGCTACTACAATCTGTCAAATTTCTTTAATAGATTATTATCAACTGTATCGCTACAGCATATGGTTCAAGGTTGATTGGGAAAATTTGACAGTTTCGGGTAGCTTGATATGCTGGCGTCTGTACATAAAGTCTATTTGTTTCCAATTGATGTTATTTCCAGTTAAATTAAATTGATCATAGAATGACTAGTAATAATGAAAAAGTCATAAAAAAGTTTGTAAGTAGCGCAAACTGTACTTCATTACGTAAGGGATGTAAAAGGGCCGAAGCCTGCCGGGACAGCGTGATTGTCCGAAAGGGTTACCGCTGGCCCGGAACATAAAGAGCTAAGGAAGGAACACGGGTGGTTTTAGTCAGTAAGAGTCTGACACTCCCTTCCGCTCCACCCAGAGCGGGAGGGGTCATTTGATGAACTCACATCTTGAAAAAAAAAGGGGGTGTAAAATTGTTTTTTCAAAAACAAATGTTTACGTGTGTACGTGTTTGGAAAACAATTCGCGAACGCAGTTTAGGTGTTATTTCATGTGCTAGTACTTCTGCAAAATATTCGAAGTATTTCTCATTACTCGCTAATTCAACTTATTAGCGATTGAAACACTTAGCTAACTGATATAACGATTTATAACGATATCACTCGAATAGATACACGGTAGATACCCGAGCGAGCTGGAATTGTTGTGATTAGGTAATAATAATATTAATTAGCATACAATAATTACCGATTTGGTTTCACATTAGTGCTTGAGGTAATTAGGAAATGGTCTATAACGGTATCCACTCCAGGACTCGTCTGCTCCATGCTCCATCGCCCATCGGTCCTTCGACAGCCATGGCCAGCCCACTGCCACTTCAGTTTGCTTACTCTGCAAGCTGTGAAGGTAACTCCGGTTATTTTTCGGATAATTTCATTCAGTCCTCATTTTATCCTTCGTTTCAGCACCGTATGACCAAACGCACCAAACGCGAATGCTGAGCATGAAGTCCTAGGTTACCCAGATTCGGTAAAATTTTATTAGATTTCTCGATAAAGAAATTTTCAGTAGCAGCAGTGCTATTCTGTAAAAATCTCACCGTGAAAACTTAGGTGAAGTGAGCGTGGAGTGAGCTGTCAATAGTGTCAATCCCTAGCATAATGTGGAATGACAGCTCACTTCACCTAAGTTATCACGGTGATGTTTTTACAGAATCGGCCGGCAGCACAGAGTCTAGACTTGTGCCGGTGCCCGTTTGATGGCAACAGACTCGCTTGCTATTACATGGGACTTATCACCGGCGTAAAAGGCGTAGGTTCTATCTGAAAGTCAATTCTCGTAATGTAAAACGTTCAAAATCTAGTTGCAGTCGCATCTCGGCAACAAAAAAATATTGTCAAGAACTTATTGTCAAAAATCTTGGGAAATTAGGTAGAAGTATTTTTGACAGATTGAGACTGATATCAGACTGTGAACGTTCTTAAAATGACGAGAATTGCCCCTCTGGTCTGGTATTCCACAGTCCTTTTACAGTTAAGTATTTTACCTTTGACAGCTGCAAACCAACAGCAATCTTATTACAACAACGATAAAGATCAGTGTGATTTTGACAGACTTGACAGTGGCAGCAACCCAACAACAACCTTATTGTCACGAGATTAAAGATCACAGTGATATTGACAGTGATGCAAAATCTGAGGTAATATAATAGCTGTGAATAGACTGTACCTACTTACTGTTTGTGTTTTTTCTTTGCGTCATATTTAGCTCAAATAAATGTAATTTCTTTCTTTCTTATTGTTTCTGACTACTAGAGACAGGGATTTCGTACTAACGCTATCTCATCATCTGCCTAGCCTTTTCCCAACTATGTTGGGGTCGGCTTCCAGTCTAACCGGATGCAGCTGAAAACCAGTATTTTACATGGAGCGACTGCCTATCTGACCTCCACAACCCAGTTACTGGGTAATACGATACCCCTTGGTAAGACTGGTTGTCAGATTTTCGGGCTTCTGACTACCGTAACGACTGTCAAAAATTTAACTTAACGTGCTTTCCGAGGCACGGAGGGGTCTCGGTATGTAAAGATGGTCACCCATTAACAGACCAACTGCGGCAAGCGTAGCTTAACCTGATCGATCGACCTGTGCGGCTGTTATTATTTAGCCACAGACCCCTCTCTCCTTGGTACTAGCGCTATGTATTCCCACTAGGTACCTACTATCAAACAATACAAAAAAAAAAAACATACCGTCGAATTGAGAACCTCCTTCTTTTTTGAAGTCGGTTAAAAACAACAAACAAAGCAATATTCAATACTAGGAAAACAAGATAAGCCCGTAAAAGTACCTACAGGGTGTTCGAATTTTCCCAATACAAGGGTTGAGGATATTCAACACGCAGGTAAACAACCCCTAACACCTTTAGGCTTTTCACGAAGTTGTAAATGTTACCCCATCGACAACGGGTTTGGGAAAAACTTACCGAAAATGTATGGAATGGTCCATTATGACGCACCTGGTATTCTGTTAGTTATGATAGATATAAGTAGATAGTGTTTTTCCTTTCAATGTTTCCTTGTGTTCATGGCTCAGTAATCACAGCCGCACACAGTCGATCGATCCAGTGACCATCTTTACATACCGAGACCCACGTGCTTCAGAAATCACGTTAAGCCATGGTCCCGGATGCCATTCTTGGATCTTTGACAGTCGGTACGGGTCGTCAGAAGCCCGAAAGTCTTACCAGTAACTGGGTTGTGGAGGTCAGATCAATAATCGGTTTAGGAGCTATAAGATTTAGTATAATATGATCTTTAAACGGTGTTGATAGAGAATTTTGAAGCAGGATAGATTTGAACAAAGTACTTAGTTAACTAACATATTTCTCATGTACCTATAAATATAATATGCACCATATCATAACACGGAATTAAGATACACCAGTTTAACCACACAATTTTAGAAGTGTGACTTTGGCTGATGATTACTGCGTTCACTAATGGGATATTATGGAAATGAACATTACGTAACTTACCCTACACTACGACGAACCCCTCTATAAACATACAAATTCAAAAGCCTTCACACGTATTAAGTAGGGTACATAAAAGAAGGCTGCATTATGACATTGCATGGTGTCGATAAGCCGCGCCTTTCATCTCAGCTCGTTTCGTTCATCGCTATCTCTCCCGACCACAGATCAACCGTATTGAGTGTCGAGCCATCGATAAATCTGTCAACGAACGGGATGTTTTTATCGATATATTGCTCTGCAATATAGCTCCAACTCCAATGATTTTAGGCTTCGAGATGTCGTTTGCTATTGCAAAATAGATATGTACTCGTGTCATACAGCGTGTATAAGAAAGATGTGATCGAAATCGTGAAAGATTTAACAGCTATTCCACAAACATTTGGGTTGAGAAGATTTTTAGTTTTTTTCTCGACTAAGATATTGGTCTCATGGAGAAAACGGTTCAGCTTGGTGGTCAGCACCACAACCTTAAATACAATTACACCTTTCACACCTTACACCTTACACGCAGTATAGGTACACTTCTCTTATGTATTGTATTTAACATAAAAAGTGTGTTTATTTCATTAAAAGATATGTTAGGTTTTCAACAAAATATGTTTACTGAAACAAATGGATGAGCTTGAATTTATTATACAAACAAAGCTTCTTGAAAAACACTCAATCCCCGTATGGCCGTAGCACAGTGAGAGCTACGCCGTAGCTTGCGAAGCGTAGCAAATCGCTACACGAGCTACGCAGGGAAAATCACTTATGTGGCTTATGTCTTCGATTTCTGCCTACCATCGAAAAAAGGCGTAAATTATGTACGTAAATATATATACCTAATTTAAAATTTTAATTTATGTTCATGGGCCGTGGCTAAATAATAACAGCCGCACAGGTCGATCGATCAGGTTAAGCTTCGCTTGCCGCGGTTGGTCTGTGGATGGGAGACCATCTTTACATACCGAGACCCCTCCGTGTCTCGGAAAGCACGTTAAGCCGTTGGTCCCGGCTGCCATTCGTAGATCTTTGGTAGTCAGAAGCTTTAGTAGTTAGGTACCTACTCTAAAATTCCACAAACAAAAAAAACAAACTGACAGCAACGCAATGCATAAAAACACTAGAGGTAGGTATTAACTGCACTAACACAAGTTCATCTGACAATTTAGGTGACCTACCTTGAGCATGCGCTCTATCTCCAAACCTTATTAACATTTTCACTGGAAGCGCTAAAAAGCCCCTCGTAAAATTAGGGTGCTTCTGCAGTGAACAATGTTTTCATGAATAGATAGGTAGGTATTAGCATTAAATAGATGATAACTAGGTACCTTTACATGAACTACAGAATAAATTAAGGTGATCACTATTACTTTTAACGGTTTTTGATCACTTATGAATAGGTAATAAGTGATCAAAACCTACAATACAGGTTACCTACCACATAGGTAAGTATTTTATTTACCTATCATATTTTCGGAAGAAAAGCTAAGGCTCCGCTGTTCGTCCGTCCGTCCGTCTGTCACATGCCTGTATCTTTTTAACCGTATTAGGCAGACACTTGAAATTTTCAGGGAGTGTGTAGGTTCGATTTATACTACGACTGCTATACAAGAAACATGTTTTTTAACAGGGAAGTAAAAGTATGAAGACTCTTTTAAACTTCAGTCGACGATAACGTTTTAACGGACACGTATTTCCATACATTAATTAAATGGGCGTGGACGTCCACAATAATATCGTCACGTTAGGAATTATAAAAGCGCACAATGGGGCCGCAAGAATCCTGTTACACCTAAGAACCAACATCTTGGATAAAAAGAATTGAAACAAAAACATCAATCATACTTAACAAAAAGGTATACTTATAGATGGTAGAGTAGGTATGTAGATATATTAAAATAAATCACCAGACAAAACTGGTTAGGACTTTAGGGCTGTGTCGGTTTCCGTGTTCCAAAGCCCCGAGGGAATCGCAAGTCGCAAAGCTTGTCAAAGACAGCTGAGACTTCAGTTGAACTTGCACCTCCAGGCGATTTAGTACAAAAGCCACTTTATGGACCTTTATAGCGACCATCTCTCTTAATGTACCTAGGTACTTGTATATTTCGATTTGTGTTTGTAAGTAGGTACCTAATTCAATTCTCGAACAAAACAAGGCTAACGGCAACCTTTTTTGTTTTGTTTTAGACGATCTCTTTTTGTTAAGATACCGGTGGATATTCTATCGATTGTTTTAATTAATAGATAATAGACCGGTACTCACGATATATCAAAGAACCAGCCCTTTTCTTAATGAGTAGGTAGGCAGTAGGCAGAGTCTGGCAGATTACCTACAGAAGACTAATTTATATGGAATAGACCCCAGGTACATCCAAAGAATACCAACCTGTGCTCTGGGAATTTCATAACTCCCCCAGTAACATTGAAAAAATAATAAGATTTGTATTTTACACTGCTATAATAAAATACTAGATGGCGCAGTGGTCACCAGATGAAGTTCAAACAAATTCTACAAGATGGCTGTGATATAAATATTATATTCATCATGTTCGGAAACACGTCCTTTGAGACATTTATGTAAGAGTCAGCATTTAACTTTACAGTTATTGCAGTATCATCAGAATATTATTAAATAATATTTCTATTACGATGAAAATGAAAAATAAAATTACAAAAATAAACTAAGTAAAAACCATAAACAAAAGAAGTTTTTATTTTTATGCCAAAGTGACTGGCAAGTGGCAACTCTCAAAGTTTGCTTTGTTTTTGGTCTCATCACATGACCCTTTTATTTTGTTCCCGTGATCAAATTGTGGAAATTCAAAAATAATTACGCGCAATGGCCAAAGTGGAAATTGACGTTGATGACATGCATGAAAATTCACTTGATAACAGGTAATAGGCTGATGAATTTGGTGTTATTTGTATAGTGCATTATATAATGAGGATTTAAGGCAGCGAAGGTCATTGCTTTATAGTTTTGCAACTTGGCAGTCAACGCAGTTCTCTCGATTTAGATTTTATTTTCAAGTGCTGTATTTTAATTTATCGCATTTGTTTGCAGTGCAGATAGTGAATATTTGGGCATGGTAGATGAGGGATCGTTTGGTATGTAATATCAATGTTTTTTTTATTTTGTTTTTTTCATTTTGTACTGTATCCACCTCTTGTTTACTGTAGCACAGAATTAGCCCTAATTCGCTGTAACAAGTTTCAATTTAATTATCTGTGTGCATTATGTAGTGTCATGGGTGTTATTTAATTAAGGATAAATTAAATTATGATTAATTTTCAGGAAGTAACGAAGGCAGATCTATTGTGCCACAACCTTACTTGGATACTAACGAGAATACTACTTCATATAACTTCAAGGATATCTGTAAGTTGTATTCTTTTACTATTCAGAGATTTATAAGCATGTTTACATACAGTCAATTTGATACAACTGTGTAGGATGGGCAGGAAACATAACTTTGGCATATGCTCTAACATTCCAAACATGTAAACAGATAAGCTTAAATATCATACATAAACAAGCAACCTTCTTCCTTATATAAAAATAATTTAGTTTCTTACAAACTGTTGATGATTGCCTCAAATGCTTTAAGCTAATGCGTTGGCCATTCCTTGGCTCCTAGTGGTCAATATGTCAAATGTTCAGAAGTGGATGTGAACAGTTTTGCACTTTAGTACAACTTGTGATTTCCTCTGGGCATTAACAGTATCAGTTAAAATATTTGCCTATTTATTAGCTACTATCGTCACATCACAATAAATGTCAAACAATGCACGCACAATGGTCCACTGAAGGACTAAGTGCGGAAACCAAACCCCTAACATAGACATAGATGTCAAACAATGTTATTATTTTATTATCTCTCTGATTGAGTGTGAATAATATAGTATCTATTATGTGATAGAGAATCTTCATTATCTGTGATAATTAGGTACAGGCAGGATTATAAAGTTGCAGTAGGTAATAATAATATTGTTGTTTTCCGAAAGTAATGTAGAGTAGGTATACACAGCATAGGACATACAAGTGCACAGAGATTTCATCAATGACCCCCATGCTAGGTGGAACCTGTGTTACAGGGGTCATCCATGGTATACTGTTAAAATGCAATAAACCCTTTCTGCTCTCAACATGTTAGGAGTTTAGGACACATAATATGACTGACAGACCTATTATTGGTTTATCTAAATAATATGGAAAACATCTTTAGGTAATCGGGCATTAGGGCCTATACAAATATGTCTGCTCTTTTTACAGCTGGTTCAGTGAAGTATAAATTAATTACTATGACAGGCGATGAAGCTGGGATTAACATAACGCATTCACCATCTCCTGGTAAGTGCCAATTTGTTAATGGCTGTCTTTTAACAACATCATCATTCTCCTGCCCTTAATCCAATTTATTTGGGGTTGGTGCAACTTGTTTTTTTCTTATATAGGGGCCGGTTATTAGCCACCGATACGTAAACACATGATTGTACTCATCATAACAAACAACTTTCCCAAAGAAACAATTTTTTTTTTATTTACAAAGTGCCTGACCCCAATCACCCAAAAGAATATTGAGGACCTTACAAGAATAATACATCAGCTGTAACTGTCACTATAGGCCAACCGCTTAACTGAGACGTTGCCTGAGGTAGCTGTGTGGTGTGGGAGGGTTGATAGTTGTCACAAGTTCACGAATTACTGAGTTCTCGCATCACGTCACCACACCCATCCAGCACCGCGCTGCTACAAGCAACATCTCAGTTCAGCGGTCATATCTATTTCTCTATTAGTTGTCATCTCAGTAGTCACCCCCTTCTAGCCATATGCCACGACATTTTTCTCATTCCTTAACTTCTTGTTAAACAAATTACAAAAGACATTGTGATGCAGTATTCTTTTATCATATTAGAACTAATAGCATTAACTTGATTTAATCCACAACCAGTGTATCTAAGCCTAACTCCTAGCCTAGCTTACTGCAATATTGAGTCTGAACCCTGCATATTTGAGTTCCAGATCTCAATTAATTATATTCTGATAATTATTTAACAATCAACAATAGGTTCACTTTGTGTAAGAAATATTAATGGTAATTATAAATATTTACAGATGCGGAATATTATGTGATCAGCAATCCTGTGGAAGTGTTTGGTACTACAACTACACCAAAGAAAAATGCTCGCAGAGATCCTTTGGCGGCAAAAGCAGTCACTGCAAAAAAGGTTTGTTGTTTTAAAACCAATAATAAGGCTTCAATGAGTTTTTAATAATAAGAAAATAAAAAGTAAGCTTGCCAATATGACAATTGCATGCTTTCATAAATAAAGTACAAACAACAAGAAAATTAATTCCTTTAAAATGCACATTAATTTTGAGGGGCCTGTGGCTAAATAATAACAGCCGTACAGGTCGATCGATCAGGTTAACCTACGCTTGCCGCGGATGGTCTGTGGATGGGTGACCATATTTACATACCGTGACCCCTCCGTGTCTCGGAAAGCACGTTAAGCCGTTGGTCTCGGCTGTCATTCGTGGATCTTTGAAAGTCGTTACAGGTAGTCAGAAGCCCGAAAGTCTGACAACCAGTCTTACCAAGGGGTATCTATCGTATTACCCAATAACTGGGTTGTGGAGGTCAGATAGGCAGTCGCTCCATGTAAAATACTGGTATTCAGCTGTATCCGCTTAGACTGGAAGCCGACCCCAACATAGTTGGGAAAAGGCTAGACAGATTATGTTGGTTTATTTTACATTTGTCGTATTAAAGCATATCGCCGCTAATAGGCACAATATTATAAAGTGATAAGTAATGTCTTTTGTTTTTTAAGTATAAAGTCAGATTTCCTATTTCTATTATTCTTCAAAAGGGACAGTTAACAATACGAGATTAAGCCAAAGACGTACGTCAGTGGCGGCAAAAAAAATCGGCAAAAAATATGCAGCAGCCTAGCTGGACTTATGGTACTTTGTACCACATAATATTTGCAGATAAATTAATTGCAAAATTCCAGAACATGAATATTCTACTTCCCTTTTGTTTTTATAATATTTCCTCAAAGGATGACAATCCTTTATACTTACGATACCTACCTACCATGGTTTAGGCATGTCCATGAATGCCTAAACTCGACTCGGATTTCAATTACAACTGTATCATAAGCAGTTGACAGTCTCCACTTAACATTTCTAGGTCAACGCCTCAACGGCCACTCAATCATTGTAATGTATTCTTCCAGCGCGATGACAAAAGACGAGCGACCCACAACGAGGTAGAAAGACGTCGTCGAGATAAAATCAACAGTTGGATCTCCAAGTTAGCTAATCTCGTGCCTAATTCGGGACTACCCGACTCTGCGAGCAAAGGAGGAATATTAGCTAAAGCATGTGATCATATTACTGATCTGACGGAGAAACATAAGAGGTTTGTAAACATTCACATGGTTATTACAACATGAGAAAACATAGAGATTCTTTATTATAATATTATAATGTACTTACGTTTAATGTTGATGTATTAAATCCTAAGTACCCTCCGGAATAAATTCTATGATGGGGTAAAACTATAAAAAATTCGGGCGTACTTTGGAATATCAACGCAGTCATAGAGACAGACACGAAAAGCGACTTCAATTTATAGTTTTGTAGATTTGCGGGCAGGTTACAAACTATCTGTGTGCCAAATTTCATCTGAATCCGTCGAGCCGTTTTTGCGCCAATCCGGAGCATACATCCAGACAAACGGACAAATATTCTAAAAACTATATTTTCGGCATCAGACTCGTTCCCTCTGAACGAGTCTGATGCCGAAAATATAGTTTTCCTCATAGCAATAACTGTATCTCAAAAATATTCAATGTAGGTACAGTCACGAGCACCAATATGTCAACACTTGGCAACTTTAAATTGCGATTTTTTCACGAAATAACGAATGCTACGTTCAAATACGATACTTTACATATACCTATGAATTTGAAAACACTATGTTCCTACTAATATAAAATTCCATTCAAAAATAAAGGAGAAAATCGCCTTTGAATAAAGCCAAGTGTATACATACTTTTGCTCGTGACTGTACAGCTGTTTTCACTTCGTTACTATTTTATTATGTACTAGCTTCTCCCATAATCCAATATCTTTGTTTCCATATCCTGCAATAGTCCTACACCAACCGGGGGTTATCCTTGGGTGGACTTGCATAGTGCGAACAGGGATAATCGTCGGTTAGTGCCTTATTTCATTAAAAAAGTCGTAAAGGGCCTCTGCGAGTTGGCTTCGGCCCCTCGTATTCCAAAGGTCCGGGACCCCAGGGTCCCGAGATATGTCAAAGACAACATTTCTATAATAATAAAATACTATAGGTACCTACTGCATTATTTTACAACAGGATGATTCAGTGTATTTACATAACCTGTCGCCAATGTTGTGTGGTAGTAGGTATAGATAACAATGTCATCGCAATGTTTGCAGTTTCCTGAATGATAAACGTTGATACTGTTTGACGTAAGAGATAGGAGATATAAACAATCACTATCACTGGAAGTAAGACGAGATTATCCTGTTTGTATCACTTGTATCATTTGAAAATAGTTTGTAAAACATAAAGGCGGGAAAACAAAATAATATTCTCGGCGTGCGTTGCAGACTTGTTTTTACCCGACTGCGGCGAAGCCCAAAGGGAGGGTTATGTGTTTGACCTGTATGTATGTATGTCCGATTCTTTGTTCCCTCGTAACTTCTAAACGAATGAACGGATTTGAATAAATTATACGTCTTTAGATTTGTCTTGGTAGCGCGAGTGTCACTGGCTACATTAAAATCAAAAACAAAGTAAAATGACGGATTTAGGGTGCCATATTGTGGAGTTCGAAAATTTTTTTTCTTCTAATACCATCGAGTGAAATATCAAAATTAAGGGTTTTAAAAGGTGATTACAAAAATATATACAACTTATATGGTTAAAAGTAATTCGAAGTGACAAATCGTAAAAAACACGTTAAATAAAATAATAATTTCTTGTTCCCTGTTGAGTGACTTTACGGGTCAGCTATTAACTAATACATACGTAAATCGTCTGCGAAATCTTTCAAATTTGTAAACTAAAAAGCTGGAAATAAAAAACAAGTAATTAAAAAAACTAAAAAACCCGACTGCGGTAAAAAAAAATAGTTTAAAAAAAACTTAAAAGCTAAAAACAAGGCCATTTTAAATTAAATAAAAGTTGGAAGCAGGCGGGACCCATTTGAGTTTGAAAATATAATAAAAAAAATGGTATGGGTCCCGCCTGCTTCCAACTTTTATTTAATTTAAAATGGCCTTGTTTTTAGCTTTTAAGTTTTTTTTTTACCGCAGTCGGGTTTTTTAGTTTTTTTAATTACTTGTTTTTTTTAGCCCTTATTTATCATTGTCAGATTGGTAATTGGTATTGTATAATTATTGTCCCTACTCCAAAGAAGTAAATAACATACGAGTGAGTAATGCTGCCTTCTGGAATCCCGGAGTGATAGTCATGACGTTTATATCACAGGATTTAGGAAATTCCAGGATTTTAGAGAGGTATGTATCATCACTCTATTTTACTTGCTTCTTTGAAGTTTAGGTAAATATACTCTACCTGTTCCAATCTCTAACTATTAAGTAAACAAACATTGTTATGAGATTGTCTTAAAAAAAAACATTACCTCTTTTTCAGATTAGAGAAACTAGAAGTTGAGAACGAGAAACTTGTGCTAGAAATATTAAGACTCAACCAAGAACTGAGCGAGGTGCGCAAAGAGAATAGTTCTATGCGCAACCAGCTTGCCGACAACTGCATAGTGTTATCCCATAGGCCAAAGGGTCAGAAATCTTAGTTCAAGTTTATAGTGAATTGTGTAGAACTTGATGACTGACTAAAACCAAGGTGCTGATAGCTGTTTGTGAAGTGACAACTGAATGATTAAGCTAAGTACACATTGGAATCAATACTGTCGTTATGGCGAGCTGGATGACTTGTTTTGTTTTTTAGGCTGGTAACACTTAAACTATGTTTGGGCCACAAGAGATTCGACAAGCCGTTTTGGGCCTACCCCATAGCCCTTTTGCGGCCACATGATTATTTTATGAAACTGGAAGGACAAATAGAGCGGCAGACAGTACGAAAATATTTTGTGGCCCGAAAAATTGTTTAGAGTGACTGGAGTGTAAAGCTGACGAAAATGTAAGACAGTTGCAATGTGAAAAAGGTTGAATGCATGTTCATAATTTAGTTTTTAGTAATGTTACTAATAAATAGTACTATAGTACTACCTAGATGAACCAAATAATGAATATTCTCAAGGCAGCTGACGCAGTATTGTGTCCATGTGAATAATATTTATGTTTATTTCGTCCTATTATTTTAATTAATGTGTATTATGAACTTCCATAATGATTTGTTGTTATTATTTTCGTTTTATGAATATAATTAGTTAATTTTTTGAAATCTGATGCTACTGTGAGTTGATTTGATGTCTATGTTGCCAAATTATATCACATGGGACTTATTTATACATAACGTACAAGAGATGGTAAACCTCAATGATATTGTAAAGACATGGTTAAAATAATGACAGGTGATTTCCTTTACTCATGTTTTTCTTTTTTGGAATGTGATTTCATAAAGGTTTGCTATCTCTACATTTCTCCATTTTCATCTCTCACTGTTAATATTGTTACAAAAAAGATTGTAGTCAGAGAACACATTATTAGTTATTTAAATAGATGTGTCTGTGATCATGGCACTAAACTTTAGACGCCTAAAGATTTAGCTATAAGTAATGAAATCCGAAAGAGTATGATTTGAAATTGTATACAGAAATTATGTAAGTTAAAGTTATGATGAAGTGTGAGGTGTTTATTGACGGATTGAATTACAACAGCAAAATGAAGATTGGATGCTTGTTGCACAAACAATGGGTCTTTGGCGCATTATAAATTATGTGTTAATCAAAAGCCATACTTGACAAATTCTGTATAGTAATTTAAGTATTACTAATTATTACAATACTAAGTATTACTATACAGAATTTGTCGATGGTAATGGTAACACGAAAAGTGACTACAGCCCTTTCACAATATTTTTTTCCTATGATATTGCATTTCTTTCAAAATCAAAGTGATCTTTATTCATGTCACAATAAGGTTGTTGTTGGGTTGCTGCTGTCCGAGGTAAAATTACTGAAAGGACTGTAGACAATTTGCTTGCTTGTGTACGGTACTTGATAATTTTGCATGGGATGTTGGAATTCAGTCCGTCTGTACATGCTAAGTCGACGTTTTCGAGATTGACTAAATGACGTCACTATGATTACTTCTGGCACTGGTTAAACCTGAACGAAAATTTTATTTAGTGCTGGACCCCATTTGCACTGAATGACAGCTAATTAATAATAAACAGTAACAATTATTTATTCTCTTCCTTCGTGCTAATGGGTCCAAAATCCTGTATGAATGTTCTAAAAGTAAATATGTATGTTGTTCTAGTTATAACATTTTTATATGATACTAGTTATAGAAACTTACAAATTGTGTAAGTAAATAGTTCTAAATTAGGGTATGCTAGCTTTAAGAGTTGATTTGTTCTTTATTTAACAATTGGCTTACAATTGACTGCATTTACATCCTCTTAAATATGAATCACATACAAAACTTATAACTGGTCATGTTACAGGATAAATCAGTTGGTATTTTATATTTTTTTTTTTATGTAGCACAGTCCTACTTGAATATAATCAGGTGTTGTTGAAAGTTTGTGTTTTATTGTTTTTTTAACACCTTCGAAAAATCGTGGTTAGTGCAACGATATTATTAGTTACGGCGCTTGTCCATTAGACGTGCGGTGGACACGCGTCCACAATAAATGTATGTATCGCTACTTTGGCGCCGTCATCTCGTTCTCTTTGACATTGGTAGTGGACAAACCTTACTCTGCAACCGAGTCACACGTCTTGCAAAGTCAGCGCAGACACAGACGTGGCGACAAAGACCACCGGTAGCATAGCAAACTAAAGTTGGTGTTTTAAATAAGGACCATACAGCATGCTGTACGGTCCTTTTTTTTTTTTTTTGCGGACTGGAAATCGTCAAATGACCCCTCCCGCTCTGGGTGGAGCGGAAGGGAGTGTCGGACTCTTAGGCTAAGAACTCACGGAGCGATTTTCGCCCGCGTCCGCTGCGGTTGCGGGCCCGCAGCTTCTGTAGAATGCAAATATTTATATAAAAAATTAAAGCACATTTCACGACGCGTTTTACGCCCGCGGTGTTCGCGGTTGTATGCGGCTCCCGCTGTACCGGCGGGCAACTAGTAGAATCGCGCGGGCCGCGGTTACCCGCAGCCTCGGCGGGTGGCGCCCGCGCGCTTTGCGATCGGTTGGCGGGCGTTTCTGGTGTGTGTCCATGGCGGTCTGGACCTCAACTGATCGTTAACCGCCCGTCTTGCAATCTTCGCCCGCCACGTTTGCGGGCGATGATCGCAACCGCGGCGGCCGCGTAACCGCGCGAATAACCGGTCTCGTGAGTTTTGAAATAAAACCGCAGATCCACGACCGCGGCGGTTGCGGGCGAAAATCGCTCCGTGAGTTCTTAGCCTTACTGACTAAAACCCACCCGTGTTCCTTCCTTAGCCCTTTATGTTCCGGGCCAGCGGTAACCCTTTCGGACAATCCCGCTGACCCGGCAGGATGCTGTATGGTCCTTGAATGTCAATTTAAAACCAATTTTTACACACTTTCCTGATGCATGCAAAGTGGTGCTGTATAAGTACTCATACACACGAGCGACACGAGTCGACAATGAGTGTCGACGGCTACTGCACTTGCCTTTGCCGTTGACGCGTGTCGTTCGTGCGTATGCACTCCCCCTTACTAATAAACGTATTATATCAAATGAATAGTTACACACCAATTTCTCTCTCTCAGTCGTCAGTAATTTGACTTTCGAAAGAAGAAGACAAAGCGTTGTGTAACTACAGGCTGATTTTGAAAACATACGACAAAATTTAAGGGGGTTTTCTACCCATCAAAATGAACAACTTTTACTATGGGACCAACTTAGAATTCTCAAAAAATAAATTCGACCTTATACAAAATGGTCCAATCGGGTATGTACCTTTGTACGAGAAGGTAGTTTTTTTTTGCGAATTCTAAGTTTGTCTCATAGTAAAAGCTGTTAATATTAGAACACACACCCCCTTAAATTTTGCCGCATGTTTTCAAAGACAGCCTGTGCACAAACGCTATACAACGTTTATTAGTAAGGGGGTTAGTGTAAATTAAGGTGATTTTAGAATGCTTTAGCAGAGTTACGTCTCCAATTATTACTCCGATTCGATGTAAGAATAATTGCAGAAGACTGGTACTTAAAAAAAAGTTTTAGATTTATATAATTTATTGTGTTTTCTAATTACTTATGTCGGTTTCTAAGAAAGGTAACTGTTGTCTGGTCGTAGCATCACTGCCTTTTGCATACAAGACTGTACCTTCTTCTTTTTGACCTTCTACTTTTTCGTTAACTTCTACTCTTTCTTCTTCATGTTCCTCTGGTATATTTTTTGTTTCTAAGAAACGTAACTGTTTTCTGATTGTAGCATCACTGCCTTTTGCATATATGACAGTAACTGCTGCTTTGTGAATTTCTACTTCTATTTTTCCTTGTTCCTCTGTTATATCAATGTCCTTTTCTTTTTTGTCTGTTTTGTATTTTTTCTTAGCTTTTTTTACCTTCCTAACTTCTTTTACTTCTTCTTGTTCCTCTGGTATATCAATGTCCATATTTTCTTTTTTGTCTGTATTCTTCCTTTTCTTAGCTTGTTTTACTCTCTTAACTTCTTTTTGAACTTCTACTTTTTCTTCTTGTTCCTCTGGTATATCAATGGCCATACTTTCTTTTTTGTCTGTTTTCTTCTTTTTCTTAGCTTGTTTTACCTTCCTACAGGATTTATTCTCTATGTGGTTTATTAAATCGCATTTTTTTATACACTTCAAACCACAGTAGTCGCATTCGAATAATTTATCACCTGAAATTAAAAAGAGTTGCAAATTAATATTAAAAAAAAAACATTTTGGAGCGAACCTAATAGCTAGCCATTGCCATCCAACGTGGTAATTCTGTCAGCCTTTTGGGCACTTGTCCTACTGAATGTGTGGGTCTTGTCCAATGAGGTCCTCCCATTTTTTATTCTATTAGACTTGTACAAATTATATATATTTTAGTGTTAGCTTGTATATTGTAATTAAACCTAAGCTAGTAAGCAAACATAGACCTGACGTGTCCTGAGGTCTACTCAAAGCAGAAATCCAGTGCAATATACATTGTAAAAATACCGTTACTTACCAAGATGGATACGAATGTGCCTTAACAAAACATCTCTACGAGCGAACAACTTCGGGCAAAAAGTACATGAAAATGGAGTATCGCCAGTGTGTGTCCTGAAAAAAAAACCCCAGTAAAATATTTAGCTATCTTTTTCTTGCAGAAGAAACAAGAAAGAGATTGAAGTATTTTCTGTCTAGTTCTACTCAAAAGCTGTGTAATTATTACGTTGCACTTAAACTCATATAATTGTGTGTATTTACAGACACAATGTAAAAATATGTTTACAACTTGCAAAATTCAAAAGCGATTTACTGCGTGGCGTTAAATATTTTGAAATCATTACTAAGATAATCATTTTCGGATTTCAAAAAACCTACTTAAGTATCTAACGGAATGTAATTCATTATTTTTATTATAAAGTGTACTTTATTATAAAAATAATTAGTCTGTATTGTCCCACTGCAGGGCAAAGGCTTCATTTTTACCAGACTACGGCGAAGCAAAAAGGAGGGTTATGGTTTAGACCGGTATGTGTGTTCATCTGTACCCTCATAACTTCTAAACTACTTATCATAATCTGACAAATGAGGTATTGTGGGAAGGTTTATGAATATGACTACGACTATCCTCTGAACATCACTAATATTTTATTTTTTAGAGTGTGATGTTTCAGTCGGGTTTTAGTTTATGAACTTACTTTTTTCTTCATCCACTCAAATTGATCCTGCATTGCTATTCACAACCATTCGATCGAACATCAGTCAATGTTACTGAAGGAGTTCCTAATGGCTGTTCCCAAATCCGAAACCCGAAAATTTTGGAGGATGGCGGTCGTTTGTTTGACTAACAAAATTTTCGGATAAAGGCAAATCAGGTAATCAAACATGTGTAATTTTCGACACGGCTTGTCGAACCAACCCCGCCTATAAGCGTCCAGTTCGGAAAAAAATATGTCCCTAAATTAAAAGAAAAAGTCGGAAGGGAGGGACAGGGGCACGGGGGGGGAGGGTGGGTATTATGATGGGAAATACAAGAAAGACGGTACTTGCCTTATGTGAGCCTTCAAATCTGATTTCCTATAGAATCCCTTGTCGCAATAATTGCACTTCGCGCTGTAGTCTTTCGTATGTCTCCTCATATGCAACGCGTAGTTATTTGGCCGACGTAAAATGAGGCCGCAAGTTGTGCATACAACTTCCTGAAATAAATATAAATAGCATAAATTAATCTCTATATGTACTAATAATAAAGCTGAAGAGTTTGTTTGAACACGCTAATCTCTGGAACTACCAATCAGATTCTTGAGAAAGGCTATCATCTATGCTATTTAGCTTCACGCTATGAATAAAAAAAACTGGCCAAGTGCGAGTCGGACTCGCACACGAAGGGTTCCGTACCACAAGGCAAAAACGCCGATAAAAACACTGTTGTGTGAAAGCCCCCCTTAAACATTTATTTTATTTTGTTTTTAGTATTTGTTGTTATAGCGGCAACAGAAATACATAATTTGAGAAAATTTTAAGTCTAGCTATCGCGGTTCTTGAGATACAGCCGGGTGACAGACGGACGGACGGACAGACAGCGAAGTCATAGGGTCCCGTTTTTACCCTTTGGGTACGGAACCCTAAAAATAGTAAAAAAGAACGCTATGCGAAAACGAAGATATAGCGCCGGAAGGCGACGCGACGCGGGGTGGGTCGGGAGAACAAGAACTTCAACGCGGACGAAGTCGCGGGCAGAAGCTAGTATATGATTGTCGAGGAGCGTAAATTAATTAAACATATTATGATTGTAGAGCGTTCTGGGTTAGATTCCTAGGTAGGGCAGTGTTATCAGAAACTTCTCGATAGCAGCCCAGAGTTCATCCTGCGCCTGATCTCTCTCCGGTCGCGGGTATACCTGTGTTTGCGCACTTTAATATCTCCTGCGTACTTGGATAGTCTCCGTTGATATTGGCCGCCGTAACCGTCGCCGCTGTAAGAATACCGTCAGGGGGAAATATTTTTATTGATGTATAATTGTATATAAGCTCAACACTAGAGCAGCAGTTGCTTACGTAAGTATCAGATTACCTGAAAATGTATTAACTGATAAAGTAAAAACCGACCTTTCCGGTAGCTTTCTCTCTCTTCATATTTGTGTGAGTGATCTTATGCTTTTCTAGATAAAATTTCGTCCTGAATTCTTGCAGACAATGTTCGCATTTGAAAATACTTCCCCTTACCTGCAAAGAAAATTGGAATGTAATAAAATTGTAAAACAATAACATAAAAAGAAGCAAAAAGTTATTCCGATACCGGGAATCGAACCCGAGCCTCCTGGGTGAGAGCCAGGTATCCTAGCCACTAGACCATATCGGATATTATAGATCATAATAAATTGCGCATCATAAACTTTTGCATGGAATAAAAACTTAAAAAAAAAAACAACTGACTTCTAAAAAATAACACTACAAAGTGATTTGCCACCGACTTCTAAAATTAAAGTTATTTTTCACTTTAAAGTGTTTTTTTCGAAATCGTTTTTTTTTTAGATTTTATTTATCACTTTTTAGTTGTACCTTGTACCTACCTAAGACAAATTCGTATAACACTACTTGCTATGTAAATATCAGTGACAAGAACTATCATCAACATCATAAACTAAATGGAAAAAAATACGTATTATTGAACCTAACTCAAAAACTACCCAAGCAAAATTAATAAAATTTATATGGGACCACCCCTAAAGCATACCCTTTAAGAATTTTCAAAATCACTCCACAATTGCCGGAGGATAACATAACATAACGTAACATAGGTCCTCCTCATACAAAGAAAAAAAAATTATAAGGAAACTGTGTCATAGTGAATACAATAAAGCTATGAACGGGTTTCCTACAAGAGCATTGGCCCCAAATATTATCACACTAATATTATAAAGGCGAAAGTTTGTGAGTGTGTGTTTATATGTTTGTTACTTCTTCGCGCTCAAACGGCTGGACCAATTTTGATAATTTTGTATGGAAGTAGCTGACACCCTGGATTAACATATTTATAGGCTACTTTTTATCCCGATATTTCCACGGGATCGACATTTACGCGGGTGAAACCGCGGGGCCCAGCTAGTTTTTCTATAACACCACATTTCGCCAGTTATGTTTAACTTCGAACACCTTCGTATGCGAACGTGGATTCTCGTTTTAGTTAGTTTCTGTAATTGGCATTCAACCGGTTAGCATAATCAGCCTGTGTCCCAGCACTGGGAACATTATAATGTTCCCAGTGCTGGGACACAGGCCTCCTCTCTGTGAGAGGGAGTGGGCCGTAATCCATCACGCGGGCCCGGTGCGAATTGGCAGATGTCACACATCTTCGAATTTTTCGTTCTAGGACATGCCGGTTTCCTCACGATGTTTTCCTTCACCGTTTTGAGAGCCGGATCCGGAGCCGAGAACCGGTTTAGGCCCATGTTATAGGGAGTGAGTCTATGGCCATCAACCGGGCAAAAATCCAAACTGCTACAGAAAAGTGCGAAATGTGGGTGCACCTCTGCCTGACCCCGGGGAAACTATTTTTTTTATTTTATTTTTTGGAATGTGATATCATCATATGACCCCTCCCGCTCTGGGTGGAGCGGTAGGGAGTGTCAGACTTACTCACTAAAACCCACCCGTGTTCCTTCCTTAGTCCTTTATGTTCCGGGCCAGCGGTAACCTTTTCGGACTATCCCGCTGACCGGGAAACAGATATTATATAATGTTTAATGTTATTTTCCCAAACGTAACTCGTTTCATATATCTAATCTTCATTCGCGATTTATTTGCCGAAAATGTAAACAAATATGAGTTTATGGAAAAATAACTTTAAATCCTACACAATAAAGTTCAGTTTACGCTACAACTTTAAACATTTTTATAACTTTTTCAATAGTACTAGTCACTCTGAAATCAACTTAATTCCCATTAAAATAAAGTAGATATTTGTTTAACTTGAAATTATATTATTTTTAAACATAAGTTTTAATAGACTTTACTGAAGTTGTTTCCTAAGTAGAGATTTTCCCAAACCGTCTGCCGTCGACAAGTACGGAGCATTACACGAGCGGCATTTCCAATCCAGCTGTCCCTTGCTGCCCTCTCCCAGTGACGCCCTAAGCGTGTAATTGCTTAGTTTTGAAGTTTTTTAAGGCCTTAATATATTGAGGCAACCACAGGCAAATCCAGTTCAGCAGACGACAACATCCTAGGATGAACTGCGAGATGCCATACATAAAAAAAAAAAAGAGTGGCATGTTGTTGACGGCTGCAGTGGCCTCTATCGTCGACGCGTGTCGCTCACTTGAAGATTAACAAGAATACAATAACGTTCAACTTACCTCACATATTTTCTTATGTCTAGCAAAATTTGAGGCATCCTCGCATTTCATTCCGCAATTATTGCATAATAGACCATTTCGGTTTTTTCTATCGTATTTTGAGATTTTAATATCATGAGTTACCGACAAATGTATGCTTAGTGCTCTACTACTTTTGTACTTCTTTTTACACAATTTACAGTATAATTTTTCTATATCAAATTTGTCATTGGAAGATGTATCCGACATGTTTACAATCGCTTGGTTGTTAGATTCTGTTACAGATGTATTATTTATACCGCGGCTTTTCCTATGTTTCGGTTTTTCGATTTTGATATGATGGGTTTTATAAAAATGTACGCTTAATGCTCTGCCAGTGCCGTATTTTATATCACACAATTTACAGTATGAATTTTCCATATCAAATTTGTCATTAGAAGGCGTTTCGGAAATGTTAATTATCTCTTCGTCCTTAGATTTTGTTTTATTGCAGTTTCGGGTTTTTGGTTTTACGATTTTAATTCTATGAAATTTCGTTAAATGTACGCTTAATGCTCTGCTAGTGTCGTATCTTATTTTACACAATTTACAGTATAAATATTCCATATTAAATTTGTCATTAGGAGAATTATGTGAAATGTATATTAGGTCTTCGTTTTTAGATTCTGTATTGTCAATAGATATATCCATATCAATATTCTTTGACTCATTTTCTTTATTATTAATTTCCACATCATTAAAAGCAATAGGTTTTTTCCAATCTCCTGATTTAAATCCTCCATTTTCTCTTATTATATCTTCTAAGTCAAATTCTTTTGTATCATTTTGGAAGAATTCTTCAAATATTTCTATATCTCCTTGGATATCGTGATATGGTTCCATGCATTGATCCATTTTAGTTTTGGTATCAGTTGAACCAAATAATAGGTTTGTTATAGAAGGTGTGGAAGCTCCTGATTCAGCTGGGAACACTATGGATTGTTCCATATTGGTATTGGTATCAGGTGTATCTAGTTTTTCACCAAATAATATGTTCGTTATAGTAGGCGTAGAAGCTGCTGATTCTGCTGGGAACACTATGGATTGTTCAATTTTTGTATTGGTATTAGGGGTATCAAGTTTATCACCAAATAATATGTTTGTTATAGTAGGCGTGGAAGCTGCAGACTCGGCTGGGAACACTAAAATTAAGAAAATAGTTCTATTAGACTTACAATCTAGTTACTTTTAAAAATACGATACATATTATTATGAAAGATGTGAAAATTAATGCAATTCAAGTGAATGCAGCATACAAAGTATAAAAAAAACAGATGTCAAGATCCATTAAGTTTGCTGATATTACCTCGGGGTGATACAAGTATATCTTCCAAAGAAAATTCTTGACTATCAGTATTCTTCAAAGCATCTTCTAAATTTGTATCTATTGTACATGGTTTATCTTTTAACAAGGCTTCAATATTGATATTGCTATTACTGATATCGTTATTAGAATATATGGAGCCAATTACACCTTTTGGTATGTCAAAGTCTGGTGTATCTATTTTGTCTCTTTCTAAGACATCGGGCAGTGATGATAAATATAAATTACTTTCTGATTTCTCAGTTCCATTAATGTCATCTATACCAAAATCACACATTTCTTTAACATTTGAATCACTTTTGAAGGCATGACTTCCCGAGTTTGCAATATCATTAAAATCAGTTAAACTCAAATCAAGTTCTTTTACGTTTTGATCAGTTTTAAAAGTACTATTCCCTGATTTAGCTGTATCGTCAAAACTCAATTCATATAATTCTTTTAGGTTTTGATGATTTTTGTTGATATTGTTTGCTGGTCTCTCAAAACTTCCAATACCATCTAAACTAAAATCACATAATTCTTTTAGACTTTTAACATTTTTGTGGGTTTCGCTTCTTGCTTTCTCTTCAGCATTAAAACCATCTATACTAAAACCACACAATTCTTTAATATTTTGATTACTATTGAGATTATTACTATCTGATTTTCCGAAAGCCTCAATTGCGCCTAAGCCAAAATGACTTATTAACTCTTTCTGATTTTCATTACTTTTAACAGCATTGGTCTCCGATTTTCCATTTCTATCAATTTCTTCTATGTCCATTTTACTTATTAATTCTTTGAAACTATTATTACTTTTTACAGCATTACTCTCGGCATATTCAATACCATCAACTTCGTCTGTGGCAAAATTAGAAAATTCTTTTAAATTTTGATTAGTTTCGAGAGCACTGTTTTCCGTTTCATTATTACTATTGATTTCTTCTAAACCAAAATCACATATCTCTTTAAAGTTTTGATTACTTTCGACAGTTTGACTGTCAGATGTTTCCATACCATCGATTTCATCTATATTAAGATCACTTACTGAGTCTTTTAGATTTTGTTTATTTTTAAGAGTATCTATTTCTGATTTTCCCATACCATCAATGTCGTCTATACCAAATGGAGATAATTCTTTTAAATTGTTAAAACTTTCTGTTTTCTTAATAGCATTAACGTCCCCAACAAAAATACAAAGTTCTTCAATATTTTCATTAGTTTTGAAAGCATTTGTGAAGTCGTTAAGAATTTTTGTTTGTTTCTCTGTGTTTATAGTGTCGAAGGTTATTTGATCGTCTTTTTGCTTAGGCGTATAATAGCGATCATTATTTACAGTGCGTGGCGTCGAGAATGGGCTGAAACTGGAGATGGTAACATAAAGTAAGATCACAAGCCCCTCGCAAATAACACAAAACCACAAATTATACAGCATAGTCAAGAAGTGTTTATGGGGGATGCATTAATGTAGACCGCGAAATTCAAATTTTCTTACGTTTTTTTTTCAATTTGCAGGTCAGTGTCAGGTTGTATGTTGATTAAAAAATATTATTCGCGACCGTATCAAATATTGCAGAACTATAACTCCTTAATTTAGAATTGACCTCGATTGTATTCAATAGAGTAATTTAAACTTACTATAAATATTTGTTACGGCCGCGAATCAAATTTTGATGAACATAAAATGAGCTATTTAGACTTAGTGCAGTGTTGTTCTGGGTGTGCGATATAACTTGATACTGACCTGCAAATTGCAAAAAACGTAAGAAAATTTGAATTTCACAGGCTACCCTGACGTTACATTGTATATAATCACTAATCAGTCAATTGCTGTTAAATTGTTTTTTGTTTTTATATCGCTCTGAATCATGGTCATGGGCATTTAGAATCAATGTAACCTCTCTGAAATTATTTATTCTCTTAAAATTTCATCTGTTTTTGAAGTCCTAAATTACCTAAAATCCAATCTGAAGTCTGTATCAATAGACATATCATCCTGCAGCCAATGGGAATCAAGCGAGTCATCCAGTAGATCAGCCTCTTCTTCTATAACCTCTTTGATGATGCGTGCTTCTGTGTCAGGCATCTCTTCACCTTGGAGAATGTCCGTCATGAAGTTACGGATACTTGTGCATGTTGATTCTGAAAATGTTAAGCAACTTGTATTAGGGCCAATTTTTGCGTTATGAAGAATCAATTTAGCGATGTTTTTTTTAGTGCTGCTTTAAATAGGTACCAGACTAACATTGTTGGATTTATTACAGGTGGTCAAAAACTTGCTTTTAGCCTGGCTAAAACATTAACATTGTAAGTATGTTCTGTTATGCTGCTATATTAAATAATTATATATTTTGCAATTGAACTAATGTTTTTATAAATTACCATTGTCATCATCTCTACATTTTTGGGTGGCTGGTGTGCTATTCCCACTTGTTGTTGGAAAACTGAAAAATAATTAATTTTATAGAATAAAGAGTAAGTAGGTAGGTACTTAGGAAAGAGTAACTTTAATATATCCATTACTAGCTGACCCGGCGAACTTCGTACCGCCTCAGAATCAATATATCCAAAATGTATGAGAAAATGAACTATCTTCGTATTTCTTTTCCCATGTTTAAATATTTATTCACTTTTCGGCGCGGAGACAAATCCAACAAATAAAAATCGGTCCAGCTTTTCTTGAGTTATAAATGGTGTAACTAACCAGACTACGTTTTATATATAGATATAATATAAACACAGACTTTTCTGATAAGGTCTGAGATTACATAATTATAATAAAATGGGATGATGTATAATTTTATTGCTTCTTTTCTTATAATATATAAAATATAAATTTTTATTTTTTTTTTTGAGCCTCTGTTACTATGCCAATCTCAGATGATCAAACATAATCGAGTATAGCTAAAAATGATCACAGTTACCGGAATGTTAAAGTATCATCACTGTTCTTGAGGAATGTGCAGAGATCCACCGGATCCCCTACATCTTTTAAAGCTACATAGTTTCTAAACCGCTTGTCTGAGTTTCGACAATTCTTCTTGAACTTGCAAGCTTGCTTCATGTTCAGGAAACAATCCTTACATAGCTGGAATGTGAAGGTGTCATTTCTTTTCACCTGAAAGACGTAAAATTTTTGTCTAATATTGTCTCAATATAAAACAAATTCGAACTTTAGTCCAAGCCCAAACCCGAAAGCCCATACAGTATTCTGAATCCTATTAGGACTGTGGGTAAAGTTCTTAATACAATATTGACAACTTAGACTTGGGTTTAAAAGCAGGTTTTGTATGTTTTAAGATTGTTGGAATAAATTTTGAATAATTTTATTTTATTTGGAAAAAAAAACGATATTACGTTAAATATAACACTTATCAGTAAGGTACTTATAAAACCAAATCAATGTAATAACCACAACATTTTCCACATATTAACAAAGAGGTATATTATGATGCGGACTTATCGGTAAGCTAGTTGCTATTCACATTCTACGAAACATGTTAAATCGTTACTAACTAATAAACAAGTATTAACCACTAGATATATCTAAGTTGTTCAGTACATTGATAACTTTACTTCGAAAATGATTTTTATTTAGCACTAGCTTCTGCCCGCGACTTCGTCCGCGTGAAATTTCTTGTACCCCCACCCCGTCGCGTCGCAACACTTCGTATTCGCTTACCGTTCACTCTGAGTTTTTTTCTTTTTGCTCGGCTCCTAAGGGTCATAGCGTGATGTTAAATAGCCTATAGCCTTCCTCAAGAATTGGGCTATCAAATGCAAAAAGAATTCAAATCTGACCGGTAGTTAAAGAGATTATCGCGTTCAAACAAACAAACTCTTCAGCCTTATCTATACTAATATTATAAAGCTGCAGAGTTTGTTTGTTTGTTTGTTTGTTTGAACGCGCTAATCTCTGGAACTACTGGTCCGATTTGAATGATTATTTTAGTGTTGGGTAGTCCATTTATCGAGGAAGGCTATAGGCTATATTTTTTTTCTTCAAAATTAGGGATCCGTAATAAAATTGCTATTTTGTAACACAAGGTGTAAAATCGAAAACCTATTTTTGCGTGCGCTGCAAAAATTATTGACAATAGAACAAAATAATGTACTACGGGTTTGTAGAGCCCATTAAGACCTACAAAAAAGTCCGCGAGAACATATATCTAGCTATCATGGTTTAATCACAATAACCGATTTTGTGTTCAAAATAATTATTAAATCGTGTGAAGAAAAAAAAACTACGTTAAATATGTATCGTAATATTAATCTTTATCGAAATTAAGCATTATGTTATCAAGAGTATTTACGAAGAAGTAAAATACTTTTTGTTTCATCTCAATCGGATATTTCGTTTAAAAGTTATCACGTGTGTAAGATGTTAAGAGTTGGTACCTATTAAGGAGTTATGGGCCATAGAGTTTTTTATCTATACTAATAATAATCATTCATCAGATTTGAATTCTTTTTGCATTTGATAGCCCAATTCTCGAGGAAGGCTATAGGCTATTTAACATCACGCTATGACCCTTAGGAGCCGAGCAAAAAGAAAAAAACTCAGAGTGAACGGTAAGCGAATACGAAGTGTTGCGACGCGACGGGGTGGGGGTACAAGAAATTTCACGCGGACGAAGTCGCGGGCAGAAGCTAGTTATTAGTATAGATAAAAAACTCTATGGCCCATAACTCCTTAATAGGTACCAACTCTTAACATCTTACACACGTGATAACTTTTAAACGAAATATCCGATTGAGATGAAACAAAAAGTATTTTACTTCTTCATAAATACTCTTGATAACATAATGCTTAATTTCGATAAAGATTAATATTACGATACATATTTAACGTAGTTTTTTTTTCTTCAGACGATTTAATAATTATTTTGAACACAAAATCGGTTATTGTGAGTAAACCATGATAGCTAGACATATGTTCTCGCGGACTTTTTTGTAGGTCTTAATGGGCTCTACAAACCCGTAGTACATTATTTTGTTCTATTGTCAATAGTTTTTGCAGCGCACGCAAAAATAGGTTTTCGATTTTACACCTTGTGTTACAAAATAGCAATTTTATTACGGATCCCTAATTTTGAAGAAAAAAAATATAGCCTATAGCCTTCCTCGATAAATGGACTACCCAACACTAAAATAATCATTCAAATCGGACCAGTAGTTCCAGAGATTAGCGCGTTCAAACAAACAAACAAACAAACTCTGCAGCTTTATAATATTAGTATAGATAAATATATCAATATCTATGAAATGTTTATTGTACATTTGCGTGAGACGCTGAAATTACAAAAAAGGCGTTGTGTTTTAAACCTGGGTCTAATACAACTAGTGATGTGATTCTACCCGGGTAAATTCCTAAAATGGGAATATTCCCGGGAACATTCCTATTGAATCCACCCAATGGGTATTTATTCGGGTATTTATATTTTTATGATCAATATAGACATATTTCGCATATTTGATTTAGTAAAACTGCAACATCCGAACGTAATCACACTTAAGGTGAATGGATAGTGGTAGACCGCGAAATTCAAATTTTCTTACGTTTTTTTGCAATTTGCAGGCCAGTGTCAGATTGTATCTTGATCAAAATATGATTCGCGACAATAACAGTTACATATTTATAGAATTATAATCATTAATATATCTTTCTAAGTTAGATTTCTACCACCAACCACCAATCTCTTATGGAAAAGTATTAGGGGTAGAAATCTAACTTAGAAAGATGTATTAATGATTCTAATTCTCTAAATATGTATCTGTTAGTGTCGCGAATCATATTTTGATCAAGATACAACCTGACCCTGACCTGCAAATCGCAAAAAACGTAAGAAAATTTGAATTATCGGTATCAACTACCCATTCACCTTAATTGCGTGGCGCACACATTGAATTTACTTTGTCATGATATAATGAAAGAAGATGCTATACAAGCCTTCATTTCAGTTGCCGTCGACGTAATCAAATCTATTAGAAAAAGTCAAATTCTGAGCGCGTTATTCTAGCAGATAATTGTACATGTCATTCAAAGATATAAAATCATGTCTGGTCTTTCTGCTTCCTGGTTTTTCTTCTTTGGTTGACAATAATGTCAGGGTGAGGATTTTAAATGCAGTTGATAAACGCAGAGGGAACTGCATAAAGCCTATTCATCTAGCAACCTATATGCTAGATCCAAAATCTCAAGGCATCGAACTCAACGAAGATGAAGAAATCATTGCCATGGATTTCATTCACGAGAAAGGAAGGCAGTTACACTTGGAAATAATGACTGATTTAGCTAATTATAGAGCAAGAGAAGGTTTGTGGGGAAAATCTATTGTTTAGACCAGCCGCCAAAAAATGAATCCCTTAACTTGGTGGAAAGGAATTTGCAAAAACAAACCTCTGAGCAAAGTTGCAGCTTGTCTTTTAACTGCTCCCTGCACCTCGGCTGCAACAGAGCGTACCTTCAGCGTTTATGGAAATATTCACAGCCTTAACCGGAATAGGTTAACAACAGAAAGAGCTGCAAAACTGGCCTACCTATCATATAACTGGAATTTGTTACACAATCAAAAAGACGAAGAAGTAGATGAAGAAGAAGATGAGGAACCCCTTCAAGTCCTTTTATGGTTAGCCCATTGACCATTAATAATATGAACCTCAACCATCAACTTCTGGAAGAAATACAAGAGAAATAGAGTTTTGCGATATAACAAAAACATTCTCCGATGACAGTGATTTAGACAGTGATTAAATGAATCTCAATAACATTTTACCTACTTACTATTATAAGAGTATTAAACTTGAAGTAATTTTTGTCACCCATAACCTGATATTTAAACAATAATTTTCATATTTGAACCATCCTGTTGTTGATTAAATGATTTTGGAGTTAGTGTTTTTGTTTTTATTCAGTACTTACACTACTTACTTAATCATTCGTCATAGAAACTAATTTACCCACGATTTGGGAACTTACCCGGGTAAATACCCGTTTTGGGAATATTCCCAGGAATATTCCGGGTGGAATGATGGAAACTTTCCGAGTCGCCCATCACTAAATACAACCTTGTTTTGTATTAAGGACATAATGTTTTAAGTACCTCTACCTAGTAACATTTCTTTATAATTGCCAATGTCGTAAAAGCTAGCTTGATTTGAACAGTCTTGATTGTTGGGAACTTATTTCTGGAGTTTGGCACAAATATATAGGCGTAAGATATGGAAAAGTTAAGAGGGTTTTTTTTTTTTTTTTTGCGGATGGTAAATCATCAAATGACCCCTCCCGCTCTGGGTGGAGCGGAAGGGAGTGTCAGACTCTTACTGACTAAAACCCACCCGTGTTCCTTCCTTAGCCCTTTATGTTCCGGGCCAGCGGTAACCCTTTCGGACAATCCCGCTGATCCGGCAGGCTTCAGCCCTATGGGGCCCCTCCTCGATGCTGACATCTCTTTGAGGCGCGCGTGGAACACGTACGCGCCGTCCGGCACGGGCCTGGTTGGTTCTCCAGGACCAAGTCTATTTTTACATTGAGAAAAAGGTGTCCCATTCTTTTTATGTTGAACATTCTATAACATTAAAGAAAGATTTGGAATGCTGGCAAATAGGTGGAGGCAATCTAAATATTTGGTTTGATGGCGGGATTGAACCCGCTACCCCAAGGTCCAGTTACCAAGCCACCAGGTAAGGACCTACTTAAAGAGCTGACAAGGGATGAAGAACGTAACTCTTCATGATACCATTACGTCTGTAATCCCCGAATGGTTAGGCAGGAGGTGTACCTTAGTACATTCAGTTACAATATGAAACTCATATTATGACAGCTCCCACACTGAACTGCTTCAAGAATCGTCTAGACAGATTAAATATCTCCAAGTTTTACGATACACACGCACCAGCTAATTAGCTGCTAGCGTGTCTAACCAAAAAAGATTTTTTTTTTCTTTAAATAATTAAATGTTGCCCCGCACTAGGAATTTCTCCTGTATTGTGGGTGCGTTTACAAACATTAAAACTCGCATACACAAACAGCCAGACCCGGAACAACTACTTGTACCTAGGTCATACAAATATTTGTTCCGTGCGGGAATCGAACCCGCGACACGCAGCGCAGCAGTCAATCGCTTAACCACTGCGCCAAACGTGCCGTCAAAAAATTAAAAACGTCTAACGGGCCTCTGCAAGTTGGCTACGGCCCCTCGTCGCATTCCAAAGGTCCGGGACCCCAGGGTCCTGAGAAATATCAAAAAACGTAAAAATATAATAATAATATTCATCTATACAAGCCTGCCTATAAACGACAAAACTTACCTGTAAACCGGTAGAATAAACAAATAATCTCCTGGTTTTCTCGGTATATTGCAGCAGCTCCATCGGTTCGTCATACTTTATGAGACAACCTCTGCAGAACCCTTCCATGATTTCAATTTATCGTTTCAGGTGTTTGTTTTTACTTATTCCTTCTTAGTTTAGTTACTTTTTCATTAGAAAAGAACATTTTATTTATCTTTATTCTAGATAAAAGACAACAAACAAACTGCAATTTTCTGATAAGTTAATTTGACAGCTGAGCTGACGGAGTTCAGAGTTGCCCTTGTCAAAAACGAAGAAGTAAGAAGAGAATCTCTGATCTCTCTTATCTTAAGTTATCTTCTATCTTCTTGCTTCTTCGGTTTTCGGAAGCCTGTACTACAAGATAACGAAGTGAATGAATTTAAGGTTCATGCAGGATGCATTTTCAGATGTCTGTAATTTTTTATATTACGAGAATATAATCCGTGTAATGCTCAGGATTCAAACATTTTGTGTACTGGAACGCAATCATTGACGCTGGAGTTGCCATGTCTGTCCGCTAAAACAGTAGACATATATTTAACTTTTTTTTTATTACTAGATTTTTATTCTGTTATAGTGACTTAAAAACATAAAAGAGGAACTAAATAACAGCCGAGTATAACATTTTTTAGACTTTAAACTTGGGGGTTTTGCCTTTTACCTTTTAGATGATATTCGACATCTTTACCAATAAACCATTGATCTTATTGGCCACGAAAATACTGAATAGTAATAATCATTTATTGCAGATCATGTTCCATAATATATTGAGTACAAGGCATCTGGAGATCAAATTGCTCTACTTTCAAAATAAGAGGCAAGTTCCAAGCCAAAAAAAAGAAATCAGAAACAATAAATTAAAATTCCTCAACGAAGCCCTTTATTCTAAGCGTTTGTAGCGTACGAATGTATATGTGTCAACTCTGCAACGATACTCAGGAACCATCAGCGGACTTACACTTACTTACACACTAAAAGGTTTACATGCTCTGTGTTACACACTTACAAGTTTTACTAATCCAGATTAGATTTATGACACAGTAGTGCTGTGTCATAAATCTAATCTGGATTAGTAAAACTTAGGATTAATGGTGCTTTTAGTAGCGGTAGTGCATTCTCGACTCTCTTGGGATATTTTCCAACATCCACGCGGGCGAAGTCGCGAGCAAAAGCTAGTTAATTATAAACTATGAAATTTATTGGCGTAGCTATTTTCCCGACTGCGGCGAAGCTTCAAGAGAAGGTATTGTTACTAATAAAATGGCACACTGATTTGGAAGTTTTGTCGTAATTTTAGTTAGACAAATTGTCTTTCTAAGATCTTAGTGAGTCCGAGATCCTAACTCGGATGCTAGGTTAATGCTGTCATTGTTAAAGGAATACATCGTAAGAGCGAGCGCAGTGAGTCTCATTTAAATATATTAGTTTCAGTGAGCTCGAAAGCATCCTGTCTGCGATACTAGGTTAAGCTGTCATTGTGATTTCACTAAGAGAAAGCAGAAGCGAGCAAAGCGAACTTGAAAATTGGAGCATCCTGACTTGAATAATTATGTTAGATTTTCTGTGTGATTTTACTAAACGAATGCCAGAGCTTGAGAATTGGACCACACCTGTAGCTTGAATTGAAGCCTTTGTTAGCCATACAAACTACGTTAATTTTTCATATTTTCTTTAGGTTTCTACTCGTTAAGGGCCTCCTACCAACAATAATTTGAAGATTTTATGTATATTTAATAATTTACGCATTTTTGCTGACACATGTCGCGTCGGGAACCCCTGTAGCTTAGGAACCCCGTATCATTGATACGGCCGATACGGTGTTAGCTACGCCAGAAATTGAATTGAGCTTTTGCTTTCAAATACATTTCATTCATTTGAGGGTGATCCCTCTAAAAAACAAAAATCCTTGACCACACAGAAATGTAACCAGACTGTATTAGCTCTAGGGATTAAAAGTGATTCGAATTTGGAATGTGGATATTCCTAATAAAAGTTCCAATCACCAAAGTGATCAATCACGAACATTGTATGAACAAGTAACAGGCTGTATGATAAAATAAAACGCGCGAGAGACAAATTAGAAAAAAAGTTTGTGAAATAATAAAAAACGCGTGAAAAGCATTTTGCCTTCGTTCGTATTTTGTGTTTCACGAACTTTGGCCAAATAAACTTTATTCTTTCTTTCTTTCTTTATTTTATTTGTTTACTCAAAATTGTATGTAAATAAATAAACGTACTATTCCTATTCATGTTCCACTTACTTATTTTTTCATACAGGGTGATAAAAGGTAGTGTCCACCTCAGGAAGCAACACTATTTTATGGTCGAGTGACCATTGAATCCCTTACTGCTCTCCTCAGGATTCTACTTTAGAACCCCTCACTGCGCTCGGGACACTACTCTAGAATCCTTCGTTCTCGCCGGATCGCCTTCAAAATAGTTGTTTGCTTCCTTGGCAAACAATCTACTATTTTGTCGCTGTTCTACAACAATTTTCATTACTATAGTATAATGGCAACTTTGTAGTTGACCGTCATTTCTAATTCGAGAGTAGTAGACGATAGACGTCATTTTTATGTCATTTGCTAAAATAAACAGTGTCGATTTAATTGTAAATAAAGATTTATTTAGCTAAAAATGGAGAATAACACTGAAACTCAATCAACTCAATTGACTATCAACAAGCCAGGGAGAGTTCTACATTTTTGCGATGGAGTTGACGAAGAAATAGTGGAGGAGGAAGCTGCCGAATTGGCTACAGAACCTCAAGAATCGAACAACGTCGATCCGGTGAGTAAGCGATGCATTCTTTGTTTTATTACCTTCAGCTAAGGAGAGGCCTTGGTGGAATTCGTTTCTATTAATATCCATGACGATAAGGCTTGTTTATTACGCTTAAATTATTTTCGGAGGCCTACTATGTAGTAATGATGATGTTGATAATCGGAGGAATATTTCGTAGTATTCGACAGTATTTGTATTTAATTTACTTGTTTTACTTCTGTAGTAGTTAGTGCAGGCTGTTCTTGAATAAGAGTAGCATATCTGTTTATTTATTGACTATATTGTAGCCTAAGTAATACATAATGAGCAATAATTGTTAAACTACATATAATAAAAATGGTACCTAAAGGAAAGAGAAACTCGTTATCATCTAAATTGAATTGTATACTAATTATGATGATAATTTTTATCACCTTGAATTTTATCAGTTTCCAATCATTCATTCAAATAATTATTTACGATGAAAAAAGTTTATAAATAAATGCAGTTTTCTATAAGTATGGTGCTTACCAATAGGGAATATAAACAAAGAAATTGGAAAGTACAATAGGCACTCTATGATAGTTATTTAAGTTATGCATATTTCCCTCACTGCATAAAGGATTTTTTTTTTTTTTTTTTTTTTTTTTTTTTTTTTTTTTTTTTTTTTTGCATAACTTAAATAACTATGCAGTAAGTGTGCATCATTATTCGTTTTTTATTAATCTTATGTTCATGTTTTAATGTTTTCAGAAAACTCTATCCTGGGGACCTTGGTTCTCGCACTATGCTTCGAAATCTGGAAACAAAATGTTGAATGCAGTTGATTACGCTGGGGAGTCACTTTCTGCCTTCTTTGGCATAACCACACCCAAGTACCAAATAGAAATTGACGAATATGAAAGACTGAAGGAGGAAAAGCGGAAAATTGAGGAGGAGTCCGCTGGGTGGGTACCCAAGAATGCTGGTGGAGACGTACCCTTAGTTCTAAACGAGCCTATGAAGGACTTGGACAAACCAGCGGAAGTGTAATGGCGATAATATAAAATAGAATTAATTTCCTTGCAATCTCTATGTAACTAGTCTATTAATTTTGATTGCAATTGTCATTATTATTTTTATCTCTACAGGGACCTAATTATTTTAAACATTGTATTACTTGTCATATAATTTTAGGTTAACATACTAATGAGTTGACTATTGTAATTCATAGAATTTAAATTTAACAATAGTTATCAGAAATGTTTAATTTTTTTTAAATGTTATATTTTCATTTCTATGTTTCCCTTCATATAAATAATATCCTCCTAATAACTAACATTTTTCAAGCATTTCTAACATAGTGTTAATGTCTAAATCAATAATGTGCTAATGTAATTTGCATAATAATTATAATAGTATGATTGTTAAAGGAACTAAAACAATAAGAGCTTTATTTTGTTAAATGGATGTACAGTTATTTTGTTAAATTGATGTACAGCCAGTACATCAAGCTACCCGAAACTGTAAAATTTTCCCAATCAACTTTGAATGTTATACTTTAGCGATAAAGTTGAAAATCTACCGCCCGACTTCAGAACAGTTGGCGTGTCTAACTATTAACTATTTACCTAATATAAACATATTTTTGATAGAATACAGCGTAATTAAATAAAAAAGCTGATTAAACGAGCAGTGATATTTTGGTCGTAAATATACGACTCTGGCGAAATGGGCCCGAAAATATTTGTCGGATTAATCCGACGTAGGCGGTTAAAAGGTTAAAGAAATTTGACAGATTGTATTAGCTTGATGTGCTGGCGTCTGTAAAATTTGAATAAAGCCAATCACAGACGTAGCTATAATCTATATAAATGTGCTGTGCTATCCTAACTGATATTATAAATGTAAAAGTAAGATTTGGCTGAAATTTGGCACACAGATACCATGACCTAGGTAAGGATATTGGCTACTTTTCGTCTCAGATCGCAGAAAAAGTCGCGGGCAACAGCTAGTAATATATATTCTAGCAAGCTTCCACACATGGATGCGATAATTATAAAATACCTATAAATTTTGTCGATGGTTAGCCTAGCTATAATATAAATCACAGTTATTCATTCATATATTTATTGTGAAGGCCGCAGGAACCCGTTGGATGCGAGAAGCACAGAACCGGTCGAAGTGGAGGTGCTTGAGGGAGGCCAATGTCCAGCAGTGGACGTCTTTCGGCTGAAATTATGATGATGATGAAACAATTTACATTGTGTTGAACATTACATATTAAATAAAATTACTATAGGCTGGTGACGTCATAGAAATAAGATTATAGCTGTGTGTGCGGTCACTTAAAGATAGTATTGAAAATATGTTGTAATATGTGATGTTGTGGTTTATATTTATAGCTATGTCTGTGATAGGCTTAATATATTTAGGTATCTTATTTTTTCAAACAATTCTGGATGATTGCTTGGAATAATAACTTTATTGGCTTAAAGCCATTCCCAAAGCCAATTTGTGGTTGAAAATAATGTCATAAAAATTTTCAAATGAATTATGAATGAGACTAAAATATTGGTAAAACTAATGTTAATTTTATTTATGTAGTAATAAATATACAATATTATTTATAGTAGCTGGATGTTTTAAAATTGCTTCATGTAAAAAATTCTGCTACCTACTGATAGAATCACAGATTCACAAATTCTAATATGATTGTTTGGTTCAATGTGACACTAGATGTCGCTATTTGCGTAGGTCACTTTGTGATCAGCGACATCTGTTGTGCAGTAGCAAAAACTAAATGAACTGCTTGGTCGCCTCATTCGTTAAAGTATGTAGCAGTAGATGGCGGTGTTAGCGCCATGCAAGTTATTCTGAAATTCAGGATTTCAAGACTAACAGGCTTGTAATTTAAAATCAGTACTTTTTATAATATTTGAATACATTGATAAGACTTTTCTAGATTTACCCATGTTTTCTTGAAACTAATTTGTGTGTTATATTTTTAGTCCTGCGAAATTTTAGCAAGATTTAATTTTTGGACATATTTGTCTATAATATTAGCTTAATTTTTTTTTAAATTACTTCTGTTTCTGGCTCAGGTTAATCCTAAATTCGTTTGTTTGGCTTAGTTACCTTATATTCTGAGGAACAAGGTCCACTATCGCTTGAGTTCCTCTCACATTATAAATTACACCCCTCTAAAAACGTGAAAGGACCTATGTGACATCAATTTCTGTACCTGATTTTAGACCGTAGCCTTTGAGAATAGAGTTTAATATCGCACGGCAAGTGACCATATGTTATTGTTTGTCGGTGTTTAGCATGTGATATGTCGAAATGTAAACGGTTCGAGCTGTGTCCGCAGATCAATATGCGTGATGCGCGGCCCGTGAGGGTGTTCGCCCCGTGCGATTGGCCAGCGTATGGGGGGCGGGGCAACCGTGTGTGAGGGGGCGCGCGTTGTCGCACACGACGCGCCGTTTTGGCGCCAAATTGGGCAATAGGCATTCCATTTTCAAGTTTCGCGAATGAGTATTAGGCCGTAAGCCACTAAGATAAGCTAAGGCCGTAGACTAGGGTAATACTTTTTGAATTTTATCGTCTATGGTACGACCCGTACGACTTGGAATATTGGAGGTTTGGGAGCTATTAGAACTTTATGTTTTGCAGGACAGCTTCAAGTTTTTATTTTGTTATAACGTTGTCGTTTTAATATTTAATGTTGATAGTCACTTTACATAGCCACATTAGGCTGGCACCATTATTTAGGTAGGTCTAGGAACCTACTAAAACAAAATTAAAAAAACAACCTATTTTATCTGCACCCTTACCCTTCGATCAATAATAGTATGATCGAAGCCCTTACCTAAATAATTGGGTCCAAAGCAAAATATTTTCGTTTCATACAAGTAGGTAAGTAGGTAAAAATAAGTAGATAAGTAAGTAAGTACATATAATCCTAATTATTGAAAACGGAAGTAAGACGCCTAAAACAGAAGATAAACTAAAGTCAATTGTTCTAATTCTAATGATTAGGTAATGTTCTAATGATTTGGTAACTTAGGTATGAGGAAACACATTTTATTTTTACCATTATCCTACAATTTGTAATCATCATCATTTCAGCCGAAAGACGTCCACTGCTGGACATAGGCCTCCCCCAAGCACCTCCACTTCGACCGGTTCTGTGCTTCTCGCATCCAACGGGTTCCTGCGGCCTTCACAAGGTCGTCGGACCACCTTGTGGGAGGCCTTCCAAAGCTACGTCTTCCGGTACGCATTGTATAGTACAATTTGTAATAGGAAAATATAATATAGCCAATATAGGTACAGGTAGTAACCAAGCCCATCACCCATGTTGCGGCCACCAACAATACTAAAACATGAATTATGTCTTCCACCCATTTACAGTCAAATTTACGACAAACGCATGTAATTATTAAATAATTCAATAATTCGTTAACAGTGCAGGTCATTCCAGACAATATGGTACGGGACAATAAACACGCACCAAGGTTGCCAGTTTAAAAATATTGCGAATTAAAAAAGGGCGCGTGGACAGCGGTCGAACTGGTTTAAAAAAGTAAATGAACTTGAAATTCTGGTTTTTGGTTCGCGTTTTCTATTGTGATAGAATTTTGCGCAGATTTGCCAAACATAATGATTTTCTATGGATTTTGAACTAGTTTGCTAGTGCACGGTTTTGAAAAGGTGTTAGTTTTGTAAAACGTATTTCTATGGTTGTCAGGGAATTAGTGCAGAATGCAGTTTGTCAGCTGTTTTTGAGTTCGCGAAGTTTATCAAAGAATTAAAAAACCGGTTACCTATTGCAAAGCTCGCACGTGGACATCGTTGGGGACTTATTCTATATAATTAAAAACAATATTGACATGTTAACTTCAATAATAATGCATATATATATGTCAATAGATAACGGAGCATATAAAATTAATTTTTATTCTTTAAATACTTATGATATTTTTGTGTCTATTTTCCGCTCTCCCTAGAAATAAATATCTAAGCTGGTTTAAAAACCTAATAAATTAACTTTAGTTTTTCTTCTGTTTTAAGCATCTTACTTCGGTTTTCAATAACCTACTTAGGTACTTGTACCTACCGACTTGAACATCTATGTACAGTCAACAAAGGAGTTAAGTATACAGGAGCGTCGGATATTGTTGAAGTTTACTAAGAAACCGATGGATATTCTCGAATAAAATTTTAGAATATTGATAGAAAACAAACAGCTCATTTATTCAATTAAATTTCAGTTCAGAACATCCATCGGTTTCTTAGTAAACTTCAACTATATCCGACGCTCCTGTATACTTAACTCCTTTGTTGACTGTACCTAAGCTGGTTTAAAAACCTAAACTTTTCCTCTCTGCCGTGTCTACCTTTTTAATATTTTATCTAGCAGGCAGACGGTAGTATTCCTACTGTAGGTACCTACCTACTAGATTCTGTCATACAGGATTAGCACAAGATATCGATAAGCGAGCGATGTTCCAAGTTATGACAGAGCATTTCTTTTTTACGATCCAACTTAAAAAGAAGAGCTGATGTGTGATAGCAACAGAAAATACCTACCAACAGAATTTTCTTGAAAAATGTCCGCAACATGAACCTATCTACTATCTAGGTTTCTATCTAAAAACTAAACTGTGATGGCTGTATGCAACCAATGCGTTGGCTCAAATCCGACTCAAAGGACCGACATTTAAAATTTGTTCTTTAATTGGTCCATTATGTATGTAGGTACAGACGCCAGCAGGTCAACCTACCCAAAACTGTCAGATTTTCCCAATCAACCTTGAACCTTATGCTTCAGCAATAAAGTCGAAAATCTATTAAAGAAATCTGACAGATTGTAGTAACTTGATGTGCTGGCGTCTGTACCTACTGAACTTTTAGCTTTATGTGTAGGTTAACCTAGCTAGAACCTTTGTGGTGTTTATAATAGACAATCTAGTTCTCAGTTAGATTGACCGAACTATTGCATCTAATTTAAGCACTTTTGCTCATGTTCATCCTTAAAAATGTTGACTTAGGTACGGCTATCCTTTGGCACGTCAAACTTCTAAGTACTTAGGTAGGTACATCTTTTAGAACATTTTGGTTGTTGAATATTATTTTAGTTTTCACAACAAATCGATGTCATTTGTGGTCATAATTATGCATTTCATGAAGGTAAAGAAAGTGACAAACACAGGTTAGACGGATTTTTAAGTAATAATACCAAGTTCAACTCTTTTCCTTTCTGAATTTAATACCTATTATATTTCTAGTTGTTATCTAACAAATCCGTGATACATTTAATAATATTTATTTATTCAATCCACGCAGGTAGAATGCAACGCTAATTCTATCGATATTCAAATTTTTGCGCAAGCGTTCTTTTCAACCCCATACAGCAGATGTTCTACTTTTAACTTTGCATGCATTCGCAGTGTTGTTTATTAAAAAAATCTTTTGTGGCCATTTACAAAATAAAGCTTGCAACACAATACCTCATGCAAATTAGGAACGAACCTGATACGGTAGGTCGTAAATGCATTTGATTTCTTTGCGAATTTGAACTGTATTATCGTGAAACAAGCTTTCAAATTAAATTGCATAACGTCGTCTTTTTATATTGCAATACTCGGAAAAATAACAACCAACTTTGTTTTTATGAAAATAAAGTCTCAAATCTCTTGGCAGACTGACGATTAGGAAAGAAATTTGCATAAACGACGCACACCTTTCGCGTTGATCCTTTTTATGCAATTTGACTGACAGCTCTTATTGAATAGTATAATATTATTAGAATTTTATGTATCGGTTTTATATACTTCCGATTTGATAGGTACGGTATATATATGTAAGTTTCATTAGAATTCCACTTGTATACCTACCAAGGTTTTATTTGGTTTTAGGTAGGTAAGTAGGGCCTGATAGAAGTTTCCTATTGCTATTATTTATTTGTCCAAGTATTATATATATTATTTACGTATGCACCAAAGACCTCGACATTTCTGAAAGAAAATTCGACCTTTTTATTTTCACACTTCAAGCCTTTAAATAATCAGCCTATAATGTTCCCACTGCTGGGACGCCTCCTCTCTTTTTGATAGAGAGTGAGCCTAAATCCACCACGCGGGTCCAGTGCGGGTTGGTACCTACCTAGATGTCACATGTGTTTGAAGTTTTGGTTCTAGGATATAGGTACTTAGCGGTTCCCTCACGATTTTTTCCTACACATTATTTTGATAATGCAATACTTAGTTTAAATTGCCTTAACCCTACAATCATTGACATATATATTACTAGCGTAAGGACCGGGCTAACGGCGCGACTAAATGGCACCAACGCGTTGGCCCTAAAATGACGGTTTTAGGGCCAACGCGACTCAGTTGACAGTGGTGCGCGCGAACTTCAAACTTCGAACGAAGAACTTCTATGTAAAATGTTCAGACGGGTGTATCCTTACTTTTGAAATCATTGCCTACAATGCTAAGTGAAGACCAAAAACGTTCGGCAAATACTAAATTCGATTTTCAAATTAAATTTTCGGTAATTCTAATTTCCAAACTTAAAATATTATGACAAAACAATATAAAAAGTTTCCTCTTCCCAAATTACAGCCAGTGCTACTTAAAATATTAGTAGGACCTTAGCTTGAGTAAGTTCGTCGGTCGTCCCAGATCATCCAAGATGCACATCTGTAGAACCGCTAGTTACACGCGAGGGGAACATTTCCGGTGCATAAATAATAACAATAAATTGTTAACTATTAGAAAGGGGTGTGCTCTGTATGCAAAATAGTTGAATTTCGTTGTTGCTGGTTTTTGCAACGTGCGTGCGTGCTCACCGGTTGGGATTGTGTAGTGTAGAGCGTAGAGTTTTCTTTGCCAGAACAAAAATAATTTATTTAAACTTAAAATCCCCAAAAAAATCCCAAACGTACAAGTTTTTAAATTCCCAAGAAGCGCGGTACCTAAATCTTACCTTTTTGACGTAGGAACAGTTAGCCTCAAAAATATGTATTTACATCAACAAGAATTTATTATTTTGATTTTCTACGATTTGTGTTCCAGGCTGACTGTACTTTTTAAACCATCTATCTTCGAAGAAAAAGCTAGTTATTTACCTGATGATCAGCTTTTTGTCCTCTAAGCTAAGGTACCTACATATTGACCTGTTCTTCGAGATCCTAAAACGATTTTTATTTGTTTCTAGAAATAATGCAATATTTTTTGACAACACCTTGTATGAGATTAAAAAAACTAAAGCCGACGCATTATTTGCCGAATATCAAAAATAGATAAACTGATAGCGTCCAATTCAAAACAAAACCAGTTTTGACCGCTGCACACGAAAAAAATTCGCAAACCAGTTTCGCAAACCCTAAACTGCGAGGGGACACTTAAAAACTTTTAATATAAACACAATGACCGACGAACGAATAACGGGTGGGCAGTGTCCTTACAATGGGCATACTAGCCGATTAATTCGCTACACAATGACCAGGGGCTAGGCAGAGAGGTCATATTTAGGTAGAAGGGTTAAGGGTCAGTAAGGGTTATTGGTAAATAGGAGCGTATGCCTGAATGCCAGGGGAGTGACGCCGCGGCCAAGTTTTGGAAAACATGTCGCCGTTGACGGGTTAGAAATTTATGTGTTTTCGTTTGGTTTGCACTGCATATTTTTGAATTTATATATACCTTGGTTATTTTTATGCTCGAGTGGCTTGGTTTGGCATATGGAATAATAAGAACCAATTAAAAAATAAGTTGGTTAGTAAGTAGTTTTCGTTGAATAAAATTTGAAGGTCTAATGTCTACCTTTAATGTTAATAATTAGTTAGTTATCCATATTATACAGAAAATAAAACCATGGCTTTGTCGCTCCATGTTACCAATACCTACTTCGTGAAGTGGCGGTGGGTGGCGCAACTGACCAACGAGATTTTGTCGCGCCAAAACAGACGAAATAAGGCACTATTATGATAAAGACACCTTTTCCTTCTGGCGACATTAAACTGAAGTAAATACGCGTCTTTGTCCCTCCAAATAAAAAGGAGTTTCTAAAGCAGTTTGGCAAACATAAGTAATTTAATGATTTTTTGACAATTATTCCCTTGTCTTGCCGAAGGAGCGATATGAAAACAGCAAAATCTAGTGGTCGTGCTACCGCTGGTCATCACTTAGCTGCCTCGGCTTATTTTTATTTTTGGATTGTTGTTTTCTTGCTTTTTGCTGTACTCTGGACGCTTTTAACGTGTACGTCTTTTTTTACATCGTTCTCACATATAATTGTAAATTCAACATTAATGATGTAAAAATCTATATATTATAATATAAAAGAGTGTCCATGGAGTTTCTAGCCCGTTCTTCTCCATAGGTACCTACCAACGCTTTGGAATGGGCAACTAGCTTCTTATTTTCTGACTGACCGACTTCTTGAAAATTCAAAAGTGCCTGTAAATGGTTTTATTGAAATAAATGCTTTGAGTTTGAGTATAACTAAGCAAAATATTTTATAAATTAGTAGTAGATAGTATTGTAGTATATTAATACTACTTACAACAACAAGAACAATCATTTTAACTCGCTCCATTTTATCTTAATCACGTAAAAAGTCAACGACACCAGGATACTTGAGCATAATGACATCAGATGGAATCGGGAGCGATACTTATCGTAGGTACTAAATAAAGCACTCTTCTGTCAAATTGAAAATATGTGACGCATGCGTGCCAAGTGTGAAATTGTTGATGATATCTCTTAGAGCTTTTTGTCTGATAGTTTTTGTGTTTGGTACAATAGACGGTATTGTAGATTTGAAAGGGTTAGTGGTACACTTTCTAATAAAGACGGTTGGAGATTTATAGAGGTTCGATTTTGTTATTTTTTCTTGATGCTCTGTGAATTTAATTTATTTCAATGCTGCCAGCGTTTTGGGAACTTTTCCTGTTGACAGCGATGCGGAAGAATTTTTTGGTGCCCTGTGATTATTTTGCCTCTTTTTTATATACATGTAAGCATATTATTTTAAGTATGTTAGCTTATATATTATGTAAATATTTATAAAATATTTGAGGTTTAGGTTTGTTTATATACCTACTTAAAAGGAGAGAACTAGGTAGGTATTTTAAAAGTGCCATCGTTATTTGGTCACTAAATCATGTCAAATGATTAACTAATATTTGTTTTTATCCGTTTTCTGTTTGAATACAAGTAATTACAGTAGGTATTTACGTTAAACTTCATGCAAAAAATATCGATGGGACAAAAACCGACAGTTCGCAAACGCAAATTCAACTTTAACACCGATATAACGAACCGTCACGAACCGCATACGCAGGGTTAACTCTTTGTATGTCACATTAAAAAAAATATTCAATGCACTACCGACGTGTCTAACCCTTTCGCGGCACACAAAAAGACCAATTTTATATGCGTACCCGGTGTCTCATTTCAATAAAGTCTAATAAAAAAAAAAGATAAAAGTTTTTTACCCACGATGCTTTAGGGTCACATTTTTTATAGGTAAGGGTTTGAATCCTTAATTTGCAACAAGGTGCATCGCAGGCAAAGTAGGGTGCATCGAGAGATTTAAATGAGTTCTATAGTGAAAAAGTCGATGGGGTACAGTTTGGCTCTCGGTTATTTTTTCCCATAAGCGATATGACAAAAGATGTTATGGTGTTTGACGTTGATGTGTCGAACGTTAATATTATTGACCTGTGGGTACCTTCTTCCCATGATCTGTTTAGAAATGGTTTAATAAAAAGAGTTGTGATGGGTATTATTTTGGGATCATTCTGCATATCAAAGGTTTCTTTTAGTAGTACCTAAGCATTTGTTGCTTTAAAATAGTCAAAACCAAAAGTCGTTTATTCAAATTACGCTGAGAATCAGCATTTTTTTAATGTCAAAATTATGTAAGACAGTCACCCAAAACGTCCGCCCTTCTCCAGTTCCTAGTGCTTTCGCTGGTAAGAAGTGGCGCAACAAACTCTCCAGTAGCGTGTGTGGAAAGTACTGGTTTTCAACAATTTTAATCCCCTAATAGGCCTATCTAGGCACTCCAATCAAAAATGACATTCCTAAAGGGCCGCTTCCTATCCCACTGCTGGCTGTGATGTCAAAACAGCGTTTGCCTAATACAGAGGAGACTCGTACAAATTCATATACCTCAACAGAACCTAAGGCACGTACTTATTCTTGTCAATAATTCAAATATCTCGTGAGCTGGCCGCTCAGTGGTGTCAATATCTAACAACAAATGTCAGTCGCTTTTACGATTTCTAAATTTCTCATTTTACGGTTTTAAGTAGGCTTGATCTTATTTTTGTGAAAATTCAAGCGTTTCTTCGTCTTACTTGATCTACGAACTAACCTGAATTCGTACCTATACCCACGATAATTATACGTTCCACATAGTACTAAATTATTGATACATACAACGTACATTACGATACCATTTACTTAATTATCTATGTACCGCGATCCACGTTCGTCGCTCGCAGAGGATTACGTATTCATGGTATATTAAATTATTAACACGTCCATTACTGGTTGCTATCAATCAATACGGCTTTCAATTTTGAGAGGAGACGTTATTTGGCCTTATAAAGTGCCTGTCGTATACAAAATATAGAAGATGCAGCGTGGTCCTTTGGTACAATTGGTTCTTCTCCTCTGGTCCTTCCATTATCCCTCGAAATTCCGAAAAACTCGAATGAAAAGTGGGGTCCATCTGCATACCTACAATCATAGCATTAAGCTTTGGTGAAGAATAAGCCACCCCTTAAAACGTAGGTGTCTTAAAAGCGCCAGGGATTATGTTAAGAGGTTAGACAGTAGCGTCCTCCCGTATGGTAATGGCGAATGCTGCGATTTATCATCCGCCAAGTGTGGATTATGGGATGGGCAAGGACCATTTTTTGTAGCGGCCAATGAAGTACCATGTATCTACTACAGAAGTGGAATTTTAAGGTATGAAAATAAGTTTTAAAAAAAATACAGATTGGACCAGCTCTTGACCTCACTCACTCTCGCCGTATATGAAGCTATGTAGGAAGTCTACGATACCAAATTCAAATTACAATCGGCCCTACGCAATTTGAACTACTTACTTATAACAACATGCAGGGTGGGAGGGGAGGGGGAGGTGCCATCGACGCGCAAACTGAAACCATGAATTCAGCTCATAATTCATGGTAAAGTAACGGCGTAGAAATTTTTCGTTGGTTATATAAAAAAAAAACAATCGGCTGTTTCATAGAAAAGTGCAATACTTAAGCGGTCAAAATGTATGGAATACTTAGCAAATTTGTATTTAAATAACTGACGAAAAATATTGACGCACGTTTGTGAATTATGTAATGAATCCATCCATGGTAATTGCGCGATATTACCTTCCCACCCTGTACAGTATCTAACTATGAACAGCAAAGGCGCTTGCTTTTCATACACTCTAATATCAAATGTTATGCTTAAAAGGCGGGAGGGACCCCTTGAACATATTACTAGGCAACACCAGCAAAACACCATCTTTAAATAATCTCCCCGTCATAATCCTAGATACCTGCCTACTATCACAGCGGGCAATTTTAGCGTTCTGTCCTGTACAGGATTTCCCTTTGCGACGTGTGCCTTCATACAGGAAAACGTTACCCCCCACACACCCGTTGAAACACCCTCCTCCCTGCTTAGTTGACGAATAAAGTCAGGGTCAGGACATAAGCGAAAAGCGGAGAATTTAAAGGACAAAGGCATTATATTGTTTTTAGCAGATATTTCTTTAGGGGAAATTCATATCAGTTCATTGAGTTTTCTAACTGACCTTAAACCTATTCATTGGGTTAGTTATTGACATGAACATGCTATCAACATTTCTCATCAGTGCCTAAGGCGTGAATTATACAGAGAGTTTTCATACAAAAAGTACGAACGCGCCGCGCCGCTTTAGTGTAGATAATTCACGACACGTCGCCTTCGTACATTTTGTATGAAACCGTTTTGAAGCGGCATCATGCCTGCGCCGCGCCTTCACCTTACGCCGTCTCTGTATAATTCACGCCCTAAATCAAATATTTTGGGCGAATTCGTTGCTTTGAGCTCAAACATTGTTAACACTGCCTGAGCAAGATTATTGCTCTACATTTTTCATAACACTACGTTACCAGAATAGTTTCAGAATGTAAAGTTACAACTAGATGCTGACCGTGACTGATCGATCGAAAGCAATAAACTGGACTACAAAACTGAAGAAACTATTAAAATTTTCAGCTAAGTACAATCACAGAATATTTGCTGCAGAAGGCTATCCGCGCCTTTCTCGGGACTGCTCCTGCCTTGTTCCACCCACCTAAACATGCGTTACAGGGCCACCCTGCTTAGGCGACCAAACAGCGGGGTGGGTATGTACCACCATCGCATGATATATAGTGCCCCTTAAACTTAAACGGATTACCTTTGATATATTACGTGGATTCGCAATTCAATCTCGGATAGTCGATCTCTCGGTAGATGTGATTGCTTTTTGAAAGACATTCGTTGTAATTACGTGTCGAAGCTCGTGGTTTGAATAGAGATGTTTATGGATACTTAGGGCAGGCTAGGTGTGGTTTGGCAAAGAATTTTCAAGATCCTGCGCCAAGATAAGTTTTAAGAAACACTTTTGACAATCATTATCGACATTAAAGAGACTACAATATGAGTCCAAAGTGTTTCTAAATATGTAGTAGAAATAAACTATTTTCAGCGCTTGTTTTTTGTACCTATCTAACACTTTTCCAGTAGGCATCTACCTTGCACATTGTTACAGCATTTTATCAGGATCTTAGAATGAAGAACTATTAACCAAACTGGTAGTTGTAGAGATTAGCACGCTCAGATAAAAAACAAAGTTATTCCGTCTTATTACAAAACGAGATCTAACTTTAGACCTACCCTCAGCCTTCCAGCCAGTTACTGTATTTTAAACTTTATTCCGACAAACCTAAAGTTCTTAATGTAAAATTGACAACTTAAACTCGGGTTTAACGTCAGTTTTTGTAATAAGTATTTTAACTTTGTCGGATTAAAGTTCGAAATTTAAAAATGACTCGATAGTTTAAACTTGGGTCGACAGATAAACCTTGTTTTGTTATATGGCCCTTTAGCTATATCTATCTATATAGGTAGGTACATAATTAAAACAAAGTCGGGTTAGTTACACCATTTATAACTCAAACGGCTTGATCGATTTTTATGATCTTTGATTTGTTAGATTTGTTTTCGCCATGAATAACTAAAACAGGAAATTTCACAAAAAAAAAAAAACAATATTGGAAATAATTCATTTTCTCACACATTCGCTCTTATTGATTCTGATGCACGAAGTTATATTAGAGTTATATATATAATAATATAATATAGTTAGAAGTTATACGCTAGTTATATTATAAAGAAGGAACATATTTCAGTTTGATCTTGTTAACTTTCAACGAACTACAAGGCACCAAAACTTTGCTCACATTCCCTTGCTCATTAGCTGGAAATTGCTTTCTATATTTTGTACGAACCTTTGTACTCTTCAAACAATCTTCAATATTCTACGTACTTGTATATTAAAAGTCGTGGCAGGCATTGCTTGGCAGGTGAGGGTGCCCACCGTGTGGTTTCTTCCCCCTGTACCTCGGTACCTCAGGTTGGTTGCTGTGAAACAAACCACAATGGAGGGGTACGCATCACACATCCTTTCATCACTTGCCAAGGAGCGAAGGGCATGTGGGATAGGAGTTCAGAACCGATGGGTTGTGGATGTGGTATTTTGTATCTGTCGGTAGTTACTTCTAATTTTAAAAGTCTCACCGTGAAGACTTACGTGAAGGTAACTGTCATTAGTGGCAAAGTCAATCCCTAGCAGGCAGCTCACATCAGGCTCACTTCACCCAAATTTTTACGGTAAGATTTATGCAGAACTTGAAGCGCCCCGCGGTTTCACCCGCATAAAGTGCCGACTCCGTGGGAATATCGGGATAATAACTATCCTATGTCCTTTCCCGGGACTCAAACTATCTCTATATCAAATTTCATCTGAATCGGTTCAGCGGTTTAAGCGTGAGCAGGTAACAGACAGACAGACAGACAGACACACTTTCACATTTATAATATTAGTATGGATATGGATAGTTTTTCCGATACTTTGGCAGGTATGGGACAAACTATTTTGATACTTATAATTTATTGATCTACATCGAGAATGTTGCCAAAGCAAATTGTAATTAACGTTAATTAAATTGAGCGTAGCACGAAAATCCTGGTTGTCGTACGTCGTAGCATAGCTCGTAGCACTCGTAGCGGTCTACGAGTAAGTCATCGTTGATGTCTCTTACCAAAGTTCCGCAATCAAAGGCCCGACTACGCAACTTTCTTTCCAGTTGAGTTTTTAAATTTTAGTAGAGAGATCTAAAAACAGACTGTTTTTCTATATTTCGTAGATGGAAGTTACGAAAAAAAAAAAACTTTTGAATTATTTACTGGACTAACAACACCAGAAATATCGTACAAAATATAAGGCCGTCTCCTCCAAAGTACAACATATCGGCGAGTTCGTCGTTCCCGATAGTGTACACACGGGGGTAGCGCGGGGCGCGCGTGGACAGGCATTCGAAATGAAGAGTGCTCCACAACTACGTCTGTTGCCCTCTGATGTTATATTGTGTGGAGAGTGTTTTTGTAATGGTGTTCTTTGAACTCGGTTTTTTTAAACTTTTAAATTATTTATTTGCATTTTGATCCATTGAGACGTCATCGCACGTTGAATTTTGTTAGAAAGCTTTTCTGAAGGCCATTTATCGTAATTAAAAACGCTCAAAATGTAGTCGCCATTGTATATCAGCGACAATCAATGTCTAAATATGCCGAAAATGTAGGAAAAGAAGAGGTATTTTTACAGATTGACACAAATTAGAATGCGAACGTTCTAATAAATGCGAGAACTCCGCCGCTGCTTGCTCAAATGAGTTCCAATAATTTTATGAATCCGATATCAGCGCATAGCACGTTCGTATAGTTATTGTCTTTGCTAGATAAAGACGTCTTCTCACAAAAAGAAGAGAGAGAAGATATACATATCGTCGACCGTAGGTTCAATTGAGGTAAGGGACAAAATACCCAAAATGAGTTGAGTATACAGTTTTGTTCAGAATTTTGCGCTCTTTCGAATGGTGTATATGAAAAAATTCTAGCTTAAAAAAATGTCCCTTACCCTACTGATTTTTGGATTCGAATTTCGAATCAGCCCCATAATAACAATGTATCTGAAAAACTATGCAATATAGCAACTTGAAATGGTGTAATTACCGCCGCCAATCCACTTCAAATAAGGTAAGGGTCTTCCCAATCAACGAATTATTCTTCACACATTTTTTCAACAAGACCTTTACACTATTTTTTCATTATAGATTGGATCCAACGTAGAGATCAATTTAATGTAAGGGACAGGACTACAAGATACTTGGTCAGTAAGGGACATTACTAACAAAATACGTTAGTGTAAGGGACGTCTATTTTCTTAAATAGCTAACTTATTTAAATAAATGTAGACACAGGTAGATAGAGCACTAAAATACAAGATTATGTGTGAAATCAGATCCAAAAAAGGTTAATAACAAAAAAAGTTATAGGCGATTTAGTCCAAAAAAAAACTTTGTCGGCCTCTCCTGAAAAATCGTATTTTGTCCCTTACCTCAATTGAACCTACGGTCGACGATATATCAAAACCAAAAATCAAAATCAGAAGCTAGGTATATATATATATTTACATATCTACATATATTACTTTTACCATTATATGCATTATATGTGAAGGTATATTTAATATTTTAGTTTTAGGCTTCACACATTCATATTTTTCTCTGGTTCTCACACACTATTGTCTATATTTCTTTTTTACTTCTCCTTTCGCAGGTCTGCTGGAAGAAATTTCTTAAGAAAAAGCAGTACCTTTGTACTCAAATTATAATTAGGTATATCATATCCCTATGTATTTTACTGTGTGTACATAAATAAAGAGAAAAGAGATTGCCGAAATGCTGAGTTAAAAAAAAATCTATGAACTTTCCAATAAGTTATAATAAACAAAGTCGTTCTCCACACTCCACAACATCCACAAGGGTAGTTCACCACTCATATCTTGGGCCGCAACTCCCGCCTGCTAATGGCGACCAACGTTTATATTGAAATACTCCATCGAATTGCTGTGTAGCACTGCTGAGGAATCCCGTGATGAGAACGATGCACTCCTTGTTCTACTTGGAACGAGAGGTTTATGACAAGATTGTGACAAGGAAGTGCATTCCTGTGAGTAGGCTTTATAGCGTGGAGAAAAGAAATTAATAAGATTCAAGAGGCATTTTGTAAGGGTGGGGGAGAGTCTGCTCATGTGTTACTGACCTTTATTAGTGCGTAAGGGTTAAAACACAGTAACTGGGTTGTGGAGGTCAGATAGGCAGTCGCTCTATATAAAATACTGGTATTCAGCTGCATCCGGTTAGACTGGAAGTCGACCAAAACAGAAAAGCTAGGCAGATAATGGTTAAAAAAATCGTATTTTTGCCATTATTTATACGCATCAATAATGGACAAGGTCCCAGCATCAGGGAGTATTTTATCTTCTGCCTAATATTTTACCAAGACTCATTATAAAAGTTACGATTAGCAAGCAACCCATTTCAGATTCCTAAAGAAAAGCCCAGGAGAAAAAAACTTGATGAGAATTTTTCAATGCCGCAGCGTCCACCAAACCCCACGAATGGCTGCGTCCGCCCGCCGTCCGTTCATATTTTTATTTTCATTATAACTGTCATCCTTATCCACAATATTCTCATAAGCAATACTGAACAACAAACCGTGAAGCTATTTACATTTCAGGTAGCGAGCAGACAATTCGCGGCCGGTTGTCATGGTTACCCCAAGATGGCGGCCGTCTGCTGCGGTTTCAAACTTCGCCTCTAGTTCCAAATTGTTCCAGGAGTATTTTAGAGCAGCGTACGTATGTACGAACGTGCATAATTACATTATGTACGCCCAGCTATATACCACGGTCCCACTAATTACTGGGACGGTTAGCAACGGAGTGTGGATCGTACATGGATTAAGGCGGAATTTGTCACGGAGGTTTTGGAAGGTGATGGAGGGTAGAAAAGTTACTGGAGACGAAAAGGATTCCTTGGTAATGTAAAATCTAGGAACATAACTAACTCAATAAGATCATGGAAATAGGCTAAAATATTTTCCTTTAATCAAAATGATCTAATTCCTACCGAATATATAGGTGATCACCTTTAACCGTAACTACTCATATACAAACTTTATTTATGTACCTAATTATGTAAAACCAAACCAATAAAAAAGACGAAAGGGATTCTTTGTTAATTTTAAATTAAGGAAAATTACTGATCATGGAAATGGATTAAAATAATTTTCCTTCGATTAAAGTTATAAAATTCCTATTGATTACCTACATACTTTAAATAACACGTGCATCATAAGTACTCCTTTAACACTAATTGTGCACCTAATAGTGTAAAACAAAACACACATAAAAAACGAACCTAATTTCAGTTTACTTTCCAACTTTTCTGCAGCCAGTACTCCCGAAGGATTAGTTAAGGAGGATTTAATAAGAGTTCCTTAGATAAGTGTAGCAAGCGCTCTTCTATCTAATGCTCATCAACTTAAACACCTCTCGAGGACGAGGCTGCGCAGGTCACCCGAACGAAGAGATTTTAGTGATATGACGTCATACAATGTTCAAAGGAATAAGGTAATGTAAGTAGGTTGGCTTGTATGTTTTTTTTGTATCTGTTAGCTGGGAAGGGAGCTCTTTTATATCTTTATAATTATGTAGAAATGGTTTTGATAGTGGACATTGAAGGTTGTTGGTATAGAGTTTTCTTTCAGAGCTTAAGCTAATGAATCATCATTAGAAACATAATGCACAGTTTTGTTGAAGAGTGTGGTGATATTGTCGTATTCACTTATGAATTTGAGTAATGTAAGTTAGTTTAAGCGACTAAAGAATTATCTCTCTGTGAGTGTTGTGAAAATAATTCAGAAATTTAAGCAGCAGCTAAGATTTTCGAAAGTTGCCAATGTTGTGTACCTACATAGGTGGAGGTCATAGAAAGAAGTGGTCGAAACTACAAAGCATTATTCACCTTTGTCATTCCGAAAGAAGGGTTTATCATTCACCTAAGTCAATGAGTAATTAGGGAGCAGTGGTGGCCAAGTGGTAACGGCCGCGACTTACGAGTTGTAGTTTGTTGGTTCGAACCCAGACAGGCGCAATGTGTAAAATATTTCACCACTACTCTGGAAACGGAGAAGGAAAACATCATGAGGAAACCGTCATGTCCCTGAACCGAAAAAATCGAAGACATGTGACATCTACCTGCCCCCACTGGCCCTCACCGAGAGGAGACCTGAGTCTCAGCAGTGGGAACATTATAAGCTGATTATGCATGTGTAATTAACAACATTGGGAAGCCTCCAAAATCTACGTACATTATTGCACTCTCTTCACTAATCTATAACCAGAAAATGCCTAGAATATTTAAGCACCTCTCAATATCTAAAGAACACTCATCACGATATAAAAACAGTGATAAAACCTGCATGGTTTCTTGATGGCCCTCGTAAATCATACGCTGTCGTCGGCATCATAAACCGGTTTATGACCCATATAGGACGGAGGTTCAGAACGGACACGGGCGAAAATATGCATGAAAATATTTTATCTCGGACAAGGCAACTGCAAGTCTAGGTGTGCTAAGTTGTAGTTCTTTGCAGTAATTTTATGATACATTGTAGTTGCTATATGTAACTGGGTAGATCGATAGATCTACTCAGTTACCTAGATGTTGATTTTGTTGTTGATGTTGTGTTGTGTTGAGTGTAGTAGTTGTTAAATCTCCTAAAGATCGGTAACAATAGAAAAAAGTAATTGCGTCTCATTAGTGACAGTTGAGCTATTAATTATCTGTTACATAATGGATTAATGCTGTTGATATTACCTGGCTAATACCGTTGTACTACATAGATTCACAGAATCACTAATACTGCTAACAAGCTCTGTTCTTGGTTCTGAGAGCGGTGTTCTATGATCCATTTAAAGACCAAGACAAAGGATTGATAGTTGAATTGAAATGGTCATAAGTGGAAATTATTAGTTTTCATTGGTACAGTATATTTACTAATAAACCATCATTAACGACGGAAGCCTTAAATTCCTCATCCGACGTATCAATTGATTTATTAAGAGCGAACGTTCCAGCCTGCCCGGTTTAATTTCAATTTAAACATATTAACCCCGCTTCAGTAATAAAAGCTTTTACGCAAATTAAGATCAAATTGACCGAAGATCTTTGGGGAATGTCCATTAAAGTCTGTGCCTCCATAATTGAGACTATTGCACCTTACTCAGCCTTAGTATTCGTGTGTTGATCAAGGAGTCTTCCCTGCTTTAATGAAATATAGTAAGGTAATACCACTTTACAAATCTGGGGACAGTAAAGACACCAATAATTATAGACCCGTATCCGTGTTGCCGGTTTTCAGTAAGGTGTTTGAAAATATAATGCTTAATCAAATGCTCAATCATTTTAATCCTTCACGAAATCCTTCACGATCAACAATATGGTTTTACCAAAGGACTTTGTACGACCGACGTCGGAGTAACCTTATTAAAACACATTTTTAACGCGTGGGAAGAGGCCCAAGACGCCATAGGAATCTTTTGTGACCTCTCTAAGGCAATTGATTGCGTCGATCATGAAACCTTGCTTTTGAAACTTGAGCATTACGGACTTCGAAAACTTGCGCTCAGTTTAGTTAGTTCTTATTTAAATGGTAGACAGCAAGTTCAAATAAATGGTGTCAATTCACATGGTTGAACAGTAAAAATAGGTGTGCCGCAAGGCGCGATATTGGGTCCTTTCCTCTTTTTAATGTATATTAATGATCTGTGGAACATCTTCTATTCTAAGAGGTCCCCCGACTGCCATATGAATTTATCTGTTTTAGTCTCATTACATAAATTCTTTAAGTCGGGGGTTTTTAAATGATTTTAAGCTTTTCTAATTACATTTAATTTTATTATTATTTTAAGTCGGGGTTTTTTTAAATTTTTTATTAAATTTTTTCTTCTTCCTTCTCAGGTCCGAATCATTTTAATATTTCTTCGACAGGCAGTGAAAAATTACGTGAGCTTAAAGTCGAGACTGAGGCTGAGATCTAAAAAAGGTTACTTAGCACGTGTTTTGACTTCGACATGTTTCCGTCTCCGACATGTTTTTTCGTAACGTTTTTAGATCTCGGGATCTCTTTTTTTACTCTCTTGCTGCTGAAATGTACCAAGCAGTTAAAAAAAAAAATTAAAACTTATCTATGATAAGGAATGATTTTGACAAAGACAGAGGAGCTTTAATATCTTATCTATATTTAGTATCCAATCGAAATAAAGTTATTTTTAACTATTTTTTAAATGAACAATTAGAAAAAGCTAGATATTTTTCCGCCCTTGTTTTACACAAGGGTGGAAAAATATCTCTCAGTAGAAAACCAAACAAATTCAAAGAAAGTGAAATATAGTGCTGCTTTTTCTTTGTTTTAGTGCCTCGTCTTCAATCTTTTATTATGAATAGCCGAGTCGTAAAAGTGACTTAAGAGCTTAGGTCATGAATTCTGCGCAAGATTTTTATATGTTTTATGGCATACATGCTCTGCTGTAGGTGTATAGATGACAAATCCTTGGATGTTACTTTATTTTTCTTTGTAAGGTTTATATGTGAAAAGGACATGTTGTTTTGTTTCTGTTTGCATGCCTCTACCGATTATCCTGTCAGTTTATTCTGTCAAAATCTCACCACAAAAACTTAGGCTAAGTGAGCTGACACTATTTTTTTTACGGAATAGATCTGTACGAATAGTTTGTGCCTTCTGCCTTGTGTCTTGAGCACCTAGTCTATTTATAAAACTAGCGATATCAGTGGAGCTACTGAAAAAGCTAGTTCAGAGTAAATCCTGGCCAGCAGTGCGATTCTGTAACCATCTCACCTTGAAAACTTAGGTGAAGTGAGCGTGGAGTGAGCTGTCACCTAAGTTTTCACGGTGAGATTTTTACAGAATTGACCGGCAGATCTTCCAAGAACCGAGATGTGAAGCTACGAGTACATGTTTGTAATATAGGTCTCAAATAGTTTCTAGGAAGACTACAATTCAGTAACTGCTACCTATGAAAATACCTTTTTAATGTGAACGAAAGTATAAAGCCTCATTTACACTACAGCATCATATACCTAGGTACAGACGCCAGCACATAAAGCTACCTGAAACTGTCAAATTTTCTCAATCAACTTTGAACCTTATGATTTAGCGATAAAGTTGAAAATCTATTAAAGAAATTTGACAGATTGTAGTAGCTTGATGTGCTGTCGTCTGTACCTTGTGATAGACGCAGAAGCTGTTTTTTTTGCTAAATACTTACTTACCTGATTTTTTCAGCACTTCAACTATACAGTGAAGATAAATATTGTACAGAAAGCGTCACTATCTCCTAACCCCTCAAGTTTTAAAATGTTACACTGCTACAACATTGAATTCCTTACGAATAATCTAAAGAATACTTCAAAAAGAGTCCATTGTGTTGACTCGGATTCGAACCATCGCATCACCGAACGTCGTCATACTCATACCGGCAGTTTGACGAACTAGCCAGCGAGCCCATACGAATTGCGATGAAATTGTTATCTACTATCGGCTGAGTCATTATATCTTTAGGTCCCTGTCTAATCGAAAGATGTTATAATTTGAGGGTATCCATTAATTTTACTTACTTACGTTGTCTTTATAAAATTAATCCATACCTTCAAGTTATAACTTTGTATACGTTCACTTAAAACGGCGAAGAGTAAACGACTACTAATTTTATCAATAATTTTTTTAAATGATTTCTGATTTTATGAGAACTAAAATAGTTGTTCTGTTTGTTGTAAAATAAGATCATAGTTTTGTTAAATAATAGCAATAATAAATATTAATAAATGATTAATAAAGTATTTTATTTTTCTTGATTTTTTAATTCTTTATAAATAATTACTACTTAAAACAAAATAGAAAAATAAATCAAAATAATATAATGAACAAAAAGCACATTTCGTGCCTATATAGGATTTGAACTTCCAATCTTATGCACGGTAAGCGGTCTTGAAACCTCCAGTCTATTTAGACGATGAATAAGTTGTCGTAAATGTTAACCCTATTATTGTTGCTTGTCGTCGCAAAAGTATTGTTTTATTGAAAAAAACAATAATAAAAACAGAATTAAAAAAAAAAACTTACTTAAACTTATTTATTCACTAAAACAATACATTATTTAAAATAAAATGTTTTTGCAAAATACAAAAACCAACTTGGGCCTATCACGGATTTGAACGCACATGTCTTTTGGTGGGGTAACTACTTAATGCAGCTGTGTGTACCTATACAAACAAAGTATTTCAGAAATAATGACCGAAAGACATATCATACAATATCAATCACACCTTTCGATCATTCGAATTATATCATTGACACCCATTTGATTCGATTTATCGATTTATCGTCGAACTAGGCACACATGACTTCAAGGATGATACCAATACTTACCTTGTCACAGTTTCTCAATATACCTACATACGAGTTTCTGTAGGCAAGGTTTCACTTATAAGATACCTACTACCTACATAATATTCATCAAAATCCCTTACATACACGTTATGTAAGCAGTAGGCCGAAGCAATATCCGTTCAGTATCGTCGGCTGTCAGTTTATTTATGTGAAAACATGTGTAGTTGGAGATTCTGCGAGCGAACAGCTACAGATGAGTATCACTATGTTATTTATCATGTGATGGGAAAGGCTGGAGATATGTCTTACTTATTTTTTTGTAGTTTTTCTAGCATTAAGTAACGGCGCAGCAAGTGGCGCCACCAGTTTAATTTTGATACTGTAGTACCTACTATTCTGTAGAAAACTTAGGTGAAGAAAGCGTGAAATGAGCTATCATTCCACCTGATGCTGACGATTAACACTATTGATAGCTCACTACAAGCTCACTTTACGTATGTTTTCACGGTGAGATTTTTACAGAATCGATCGGCTGGAATCACTGAAGAGGTCGGACAAGAGTAACACTGGCTGGTGACAGGCACTCTTGCAGAGCGTCGTATCGATGCTCTTACGCATCGATGATTGCGTGGCGGCTGTCTTCTGATGACAGAGATGACGTCAGGGGAGCCGCTGTCGTACCACGTCCACGACGATCTGCTATATTCCGGCACAATCCTGATGATATTGAAGCTGCTGACCCACTAATACGATGACTACTTATGGTAAAGGCTATCCTGCGCCGTTAAGTGTTTATGGGGTGAATTTGGTCATGGGTACCTACATTGTGTGATGACGACTAACCAAGTGTGTTTGCATTAGAATCTGAGTATGGAAGGCATAGATATTTTGTTTTCTTAGTATTACAACTGATATTCTCTGAGAAGTTATGAAAGAACCTAAGGAAAATATCAAAAGGCTAAAATAATACGATTTTCACCGACGACTTATAAAACGTTCGAAGGAGGTTTTTTATTCGATGCGTATACGTTTGCAAATACCTATCGTCGCACTTAGATCTTTGTTAATTAATGAAGCTTTCAGTAAATGACTACCTATATACTCGTACTTCCTATAATCCAACACACATAACCCAAGCACATAAACCACCATACTCCAAACTAATTTGTTACATCTAATTCGATTCTTAACAAGACGATATCGTAAACTTACCGTATATACCTGCACGCACACACAAACACCGTATACTCGTATATTCATTTAAGCCTTCCTAAAGTAGCTCCCACACTGTAGGAGAAACGCACACACACAAGCCAAAGCCGCAAGGCACGTAACATAAGGAGCTTGGAAATTAATTTAGCTCGGAACTAGCTGGCAAATGGATAGACGTGTGAGCCTGGGGGGGAAGGTGCCTCCCCGAGGGGGTGAAAGGGGGGGTGTGTCGGGAAAATTCGGCGTTTAGGTGAGCCTTTGTGGTGAGACCGGTTGCGCTTAGCAGTAATTGTGTTCCCTTGTATATGGGTAGAGTTTGATTATAATTGATATTGTTAAGTGAACTCGCCAGTTATGTAACTTCGATGCGTGTGTTGTTATGGTTTAATCTGAAGGTGAATTCCCGTAATTTAAAACGTTCCAAATCTGATCGCAATCTGAAGTCCAATTCTCGTACTTAAAAAACGTCGCAATATTTTCTCATCGACCAATCAATGTCAAAAACTTGTCAAAAATATAGGGAAAGTAATAGACGTATTTTTGACAGATTGAGACTGAGATCAGACTGTGAACGTTATTACAATTACGAGAATTTGACCCTCATTTTCTTGTGTATAGTATACCTATTATATCCGAAGACCAATTATAAGCTCATAAGGGCTTCAGAGATATGGGATCAAAAGATTATCGGGCCGATTACCCGATCGGCCCGATAAGCTTTGGTGGTGGGGACACTAAGGTTTATTGAAAATCTATTTGACGGATCCGATAGCTCTAACATTTCTCCAGGAATGTGCCACGAGACTGATCAACCTTGTTACTTCATTAAATCAAATATGTACACACGGCGACACATCAAGCTATACATTTACACCTTTAGCTGACCTTAAATTAAATTGTATAGGTTTTTCGTACAATCAGAAGTCAGCTTATACTGGTTATGATGTGTAGCCGTGCGTACATAAAATAGATTTTCAAAATTATCAATAAGTATTAAAAACAGTCTTAAGTTGCTCCTTTTTTGGTTTTACAATAGCGGCACCGATTTCTGAAACTTATTCTTTCATTTTCAGATTAAATTAATTTTATGTCAAAGAATCAGCATTGCCGTCCAACGTGGGACCGCTGCCAGCCTTTTGGGCACTTTTCCCACTAACAGCGATGAGAACGAATTGTTTTATGCCCAATGAGCTCTTCCCATTTATACCTTTATACATTTGTACATAATATATATTGAGTAAACTAAACAATTACCTAACTGTACGGTGTACATTGCTTGCTAACTACTAATTTTCAGTATCCATTAGCGTTAGTATGGAACACAGAAACTAAATTAGGAGAGACGTCCTGCGTCTAATTCAGGCAACTCAAACTATGTTTCATACACATCCACACAATACATACGAAGTACAGTCAAGTGCAGAAATATGTATACAGCTATAGCAACTCTTTTCGTCAAAAAAATATTAATTAATATAATTCTTTTTTTGTTTCTAGTACACGGGGTGGCAGGGACATCGACGCGCAAGTGATTATGGATTCAGTAGGTACAGTCAACAAAAGAGATAAGTATGCAGGATCGTCGGATATAGTTGAAGTTTAGTAAGAAACCGATGGATGTTCTCGAATAATTTGATAAATGAGCTTTTTGTTTTTTCTATTAATTAAATTAAATTTTATTCGAGAACATCCATCGGTTTCTTACTAAACTTCAACTATACCCGATGATCCTGCATACTTATCTCTTTTGTTGACTGTACACGATTCTATACACAATTTTCTGTTACATGACATACATTTTGATCGCATAGGTATTGCACTTTTCTATGAAAGAGCATTTTTTGTATAACCGACGAAAATTTTTCTACACTAGCAGGGCTAACATCATGTGCTGAATTCAAGGTTAGAGTTTGCGCGCTGATGTTGCCACCATACTTTCGTATGAGTTGAATTTCTTTGAATTTCTTAAACCAGACTAATCAAATTTTTGGCATAACCATAATATACTTGTGTGCTATGTAAATTCCCTGTTTAGTTACCCTACCCTAGTGCCTATTTTGAAGCCACGACTGTATCTATTCATCCACCGACATCAAACATCTAACTGTATCTAATGAAATACACGTCAATATCCCGGCGTCAAAGGCCGCACAATATCCGTGCGTGTCACACAAACACACAGACACACACGCATACACTGGCGAGCATGCTAACATACATACACGTAAAGTACCGCCGTCACTCCCGGCGATTGCCGGATAACCAGCTTATTAATATCCGGGGTCGTCTCCTGTGTATGTCTTTGATTTATATTTTATATATCGCACACCTAGATCTAAACAGCGATTAACTCAAAAAAACACTTTTTTCAGGAAAGTTGAAAAACTGATTACTATGTCCATATGCACTGCCGGAGTTTGCTGTATTGATCAATACTTTTTAAGTTTTTTTTTTTTTTTTAAAACGTTGCCCCACACTAGGAATTTCTCCTGTATTGTGGATGCGTTTACAAACATTTAAAGTTACATACACAAACAGTTGAGTAATGGAACTATTTTTGAATCTGTTTTGTTGGTCGCTAGGTAGTGAGTTAGGGAATTCGATGGTATGCATACCTCAAAAATTGAGATTTTAGAGTTAGCTCTCTTTAGATCTAGGTGTGCGATATAGGTACCTATAGTTATTGTGGGGGGGATTGTTGAGTAGGAATTTTTGGTAGGATGTGTAGGTAGGTAGGTAGTTACATTGTGGAAAATTGTGTAGGGTATTACAACTGGTCAGGGGGCCTAAAAAGGCCACTTTTGCAGAATCATAAAAGGAATTCATCAAATCATTATAACTCATAATAGACAGTTAACTGTTAGGTTAATCGTATCAAATCCCATTGGTGAAGGATTTTTCTGTTATTTTTTTTTGTCTGTGCTTAAATACCAATCCAAATCCAATCCCAATCTCTTGCAACGAAAAAAAGCAAAATACGTTTATGATTCTGCCAAAGTGGCCTTTTTAGGCCCCCAGAAAAACAGACATAGTTATCTGGGCGTGTGGCTAAATACCGAAGAAGAATCATAATCAGTTTTAAAGTTTCCACTGCTGGGACACAGGCCTCCTCTCGGTGAGATGGAGTGAGCCGTAATCCACTACGCGGGTTGGTAGAGGTCACATGTCATCGAATTTCGAAGAAGAATACGTTGGCAGATTCGATTGATTTCTTTACATAAAATCCACTTTGCAAATGATTATAATATTTTGAAATATGTTAATTATAAGTATAAAGAACATTAATTGGAATGGAGTATAATTTTATATGTGGAAGCTTGTAATTAGCAAATTTTCTTGCCTATGAATGATTTTTAATTATGTTATTAGTCTGTAAGCTTTCTGTAAAAAATAAATAATGTAGTAGAAGCGATTTTATAAGATTTTCCAACAAATACTAATCTAAGCAATATTGTGATCTAGCTTATGCCTGCGACTTCGTCCGCCTGACTCTTCACCCTCCCCTCATTCACCCTCTTAGGGGTAGAATTTCGAAAAACCCTTTCTTATTGGATACCTACTCTTCACAAAGAACACACCCTCCAAATTTCATGTCTCTAGGACCAGCGGTTTAGGCTGTGCGTTGTATATCAGTCAGTCAGGACTTTGAATTTTATATAGTAAATAGATTTTTCCCAGAATCCGATTCGATTCTGAGAAAAATATGTTGGTACGTTCAGTTCAGACATCATCTACTTAGTGATGTACCTTCTATAAAGTGTAGTGCGAATAAAAAATATTGTGGATTTTGTGAAGCATCATTTGTAGGCCTTTTCATTATTTACAAAGAAAATATAGACGGGAACTGTGCCGAGTCTTTGGTCAACTGGACCCACTCGAACTGGACCCGTGGGTCCAGTTGACCTACCTACCTTAATTCTATACTTCCATTTTGACTTAGGTCATGCCGGCTGTCTGCCAGCCAGTCTAATTTCGGCATTCAACATTTCTATCCACTCTGCATTAAAATACCTTAATTCTACGCTTTTGTATCACCAGCCCTTATTTTACCACACGACAATAAAAATAAAAGTGACTTCACAAAACGGTCGACAGTTGACCTACACTCAATGCGCATTCAAATAAAGAACAAAAAACGTTCCATTTACATATCCGTCACGCCATGGTTAGCTGACAACTACGGCCCTTTCAAATATCATGATCAAAGAAATAAACTGAGATTAATTCGCGCCCTGTGAAAACAAAGAAGGTTCTCGCCCTAACAAAGGGTTAGGACAAAGGTGTGACAAAGGGCACGAATGGAGTTTAGTCTATAACTCTGCATGTGACTTCTAAACTTATTGTTTTAACTTTTGACAGACGAAAACAATGCTAGAGAAATTAATTCGATGCTTGCTGTGTTTTTTTTTTGAGTTTTGTTTTTGGAACGCGTCTAAAATACAAAACGCTTTTTTTTAATCCGTGTTGAAGCTTTTTGATTACCTTTTGTTCTTATTTTGAATTCCGACTGAATTATCTCGGCCACTAACAACGAGATGTTAAATTAATTTAAAAAATGTAAAATAATTGATTCCGTGAAGGTTCTGCTTTCTAGCTCCTCCTGTGTCTTCAAATAAGAAATAGGTAAGAGTAGAGTAGATACATAGACATAGTAATCATTTATGCAGTGCACACAAAACACATATCACAACATACTAAAGCCCAATTAAAATGATAACAAATTACAGGACTATTAAAAAAACATACAAAAAAAAAATGAAAACATACTTTTAAAATGCTTTTAAAAAAATTAAGCGACACTATGACAAACTTTATATCAAAATAACGAATACAAAGGGTAGTAATAAAGCTATTGTAAACAAGAAAGAAAAAATAATCATTTCACAAAAGTAACCGACTCCAATCAATCAAAATTCCAATAAAGAACTGTACATGAGTAAAAAATAAATACTAAGTAGGTAGACATGATTTAAAAAATGGCGGCAATTTTCTTTCTTTTTCTCTGCCGCTGAATTGCAGACTACGGCATGGCTTCAAAAAGTCTATCAGAGCGGAATATTCAGTTCGTCAAATGGTAATCAGAGGGAGGCATTATACGTTATGGTTCAAATATCACAAGCGAAGGCTGTACAAGATTTTACTTTTACGAGAAAATAAAAACATAGATAACTTTGATTGAAGATAATACCTACTTTAATATTTTTATCTGTTGAAAAAAATGCGTATACTTGATGGAAAAAGAAAGTGTATTACATGTCATGAAAAACACATTTTCTCATCAAGGGAAAAAACTTTCAGTTCCCAAGCACGTAAGCCTACTCGAAATTATTTTATTTGCGTGCACGCTTTTTGCGTCCTTACGTGGTTAGCTTAAGGTTGAGTTTGGTTTGTGTGTAGTCGACAAAGAGTTAAAGGTTTAATACACGTGACTGTGAGAACGCTAGTTGTTACGGTCGTAACAAGGCGAGCGCATCAAAGGACGTTTTTCAAAGAGAACGTGATTCTCGACCGATGCTCTAACAAGTCCGCCCCGGGTGACTCGGGGGAAACTCGACAATATATTTTTAAGAATTACAATTTTATTTGAAGGATTGTGCGGGCAATGTGTTTTATGTAATGCATGCTTACTGTTCTGTTTTGTTGAGTTTTATTTATGTAGTATAAATTAATGCTAATATAAGAATGTGCGCAGGTTTTGAAGTTTTCTTGGGCGATAAAGGAGTTGATAAAAAGGCTGAATATAGCATTTTGACGCTGAATATGTTTTGTTTTTCCACTTGTTTTTCAGGCGTTCCATTTAAAATAAAATACATTTTGTTTTCTTTGGTTTGAGATTCCAAGCTGGTTTAAAGTATTTAGTAGAGCTGTACTTTGCTATCTGCTAAAATAATCGATTAATTCAAAGCGTTCTAATAGGCAAGTATCAGATCCTTAAATAACTTTGAAATTAGAGTTATGCATCAGCTGGCACATCAAAAGATATCAATACCCTCAAAAATCTCATTACCAAACCTACTCATTAAAACAAAACACAACACTAATCACTTCCAAATTCAAAACATCACATAGCTCCCACACACTCATTCCCTTCACCTCCCTGACTCCCCCTTTGCAATCCCAATAGTTTCGATAGTTCCTCGGTTGGGATTAAACCGGGGAACGGATAACATGGGGCATGTGTCTTCGACGTCACCTCGGCGATACTTCACCTCGCTACAAAGGTGGGGACTGATTGAAAATCCGAGCTGTATGCGGTGCGGTGCCTACTGTATTAGGCTTAATGCTTTGAATTGTAGGTGTGCTTCGGGGTCTTTGGTCGTGTTTTAATTTTGTATGGTTTGTTATAAATGTAGAACATGAGATAGTCTAGCTTATAGACTAAATTAATGGCAGATGAATGCTACAGCTTAAATAGTCTAAGTCCCCCTTGCACCATAAAACAATAGATAAATGCGTGTAACGCTAAACATGTTTAAAACATCATCAACAACTCTGTCATCTACAAGCGATTGACAGAAACAGAAGATGTTTCAAAAACCTTCAAAGACGGACGGACTTCATGGACGCATTGATTTGCTGTGTAAGCGGGTCCTTAAGTAGATGCTAGAGAGTTTATTCTACAGTTAATAGGCAATATATTGTATTCCTGATTCCTGAAGATGGAGCCTCAAATTGAAGATATAAGTGTTTTTGAGTAGGTAATTTGGGTCCTACGCACTTTTTTTACTAAGTTGTTGGCCAGTTGGAAAGTAATAGTTAGCCGAAAGATTATTTTAGTAGTATTAGATTAACATAATAATCTACTTTTCTTTATTCAACATGAATAAATCTCTCACATTAAAAGTTTCGTGCGATATCATTAGATCACATTTGTCACTATAATTAAAATTCGCTTAGACATCAACAAACGTCCGTTCACAGACGACATCATAGAAGCACTTACCTAACTACATAGGTATCGTAGGTATACATACCTCTGTATACCTACCTATACCTATTACATTTGTGGCGAAGGTAAGAACGCTAGAATTTGTCTCTCTCTCATTGTGACAGAGATTTATGTGGTCGTGTTCGGTCGATCTCCCCCCGACAGCGTCTGGGCACCGATCATACATTATGGCGATGTTATAATTCAAATACGTTTTTGGAACTTTCTTTTGTACAAAGAAAGATATTTTTTTTTTAAGAATCATAGTCTATTACGAAAATCCACATAGGATTGATTTTCAGAGATCGTTTTATTTTCTTTTTCAGCAATGTATTGTTGTTGTTGTTTGTATTATTTAGAAAAGTTCTAAATAATAGTAATGAGCTATGTTTTTAAGTTGTTTGAAAAAAACAGTATCTAAGTAATTTCTTCAGTTTCATACATTAGGGAGATGTTATAATTTAAATAGGTTTTTGGAACTTTCTTGTGTGAAAAAAGCTTTTAATAATTTTTTATGAAAATCAGTAAAATTTATTATAAAAATCCACTTAAGATTGAGTTTCAGATTTTTTTTTTCTTTTTGAATTTATTGGTAGGGGCAGTTAGAAATAATAGTAATGAGCTATGTTTTTAGGTTGTATGAAAAAATAATAAGTACCTAATTAATTTCTTCAGCTTGTAGGTACTTACAGTCAGGGAAATTAATTGTTTATCAATTTCACACATGACTACGTCAATTTGCCGTGTTATAGCCATTTCATACAGTTGTCAAAGAATGACAGTTGCGATTTGACTATACGGACAATTTGAGTTGGTAGCCAATTAATTTCCCTGACATCAATCCCACCAATAAAAGGTTTTGTAAGTTTCATGGGTATATTGTTTCATTTGAATAAGTAGCTAGTTAGAAAGTCCTGAATTAATAATGATGAAATCTAAAATAATTCTATACTATGCTGAAAGAAAAGTTATAGATGCAATGATCTGTGTCTTGTTACAAAGGAAGAAATAAAACGAGTAGTATTTCAAAAGTTGGAAACATTTAATATAGAAAATTTATAAAAATACATTTCATAACACAAATACAATTGGCAAATAGGATATATGACAAATACAACAAACATTAGTTTAACAAATACGAGTAGCTACATACATTATTTCAAACATTTACCAAACTAGTGAGGGCTTAACTTAATTTTACGCAACATAAAATAAAGGGTCTTACGACTCCATAGATATACGACTCGCAACTGGTAAATGAACCGACCGATGTTATGGGGAGTATGGGGACCGAACAACCAAATATAGAAGGAGGGAAGTAGTTCCTGTATTAGATTTATGTTTTGTTTGCTTTGTATTCGGGTAAATGGGAGTTAATTTTCTGCTGAAATAGTTATGGTATAGCAAGCTACTACAATCTGTCAAATTTCTTTAGTAGATTTTCAACTTTATCGCTAAAGAATAAGCTTCAAAGTTGATTGGAAAAATTTGACAGCTTCGGGTAGCTTGATGTGCTGGCGTCTGTACAGTCACGAGCATAAGTATGTATATACTTGGCTTTATTCAAAGGCGATTTTCTCCTATATTTTTGAATGAAATTTTATATTATTAGGAACATAGTATTTTCGAACCCATAGGTTTATGTAAAGTGTCGTGTTTCAACGTTGCATTCGTTATTTCGTGAAAAAATCGCAAATTAAAGTTGCCAAGTGTTGACATATTAGTGCTCGTGACTGTACATTTGTTGGGATTACTAGGAATATTTGGATTGAAGTACCTACACAAGTGATTGAAACTTACATAAGCAGTTTTGATACTTGTATGTTATTTTGGCAAGAATCATTGCAATATTTTAGGTCCTTTAATAAACTGAAAATTGTGGGTTTATTTTGACCGTAACTCTACGGGCGAATTCCACCAAACTTTTATACGCAAATCTTATCCTGAGAATACATTTTTGACAGTTTTTCTATACCTACTAGAACTGACAGACGTTAATTTTATTCCACAGATAAAATACATCTGATTTTGATAAAAACAGCTCTTAGTAGAATTTATTTCATATTCTAATCCTTTTTTAATTGTTATAGGTACTGCATTTTTATGCAAATTGCGGAGATAGAAACATTTATTAGGTGAAGAAGTGTAGAGTATCGACATGTGAACCCATATCAGTGCTTATAATCATTTTGATGGTGTGTGTCCTCATTTTTACCGACTTTACAAAAAGGAGGAGGTACTATGTTCGGGTGTTTGTATGTTTTTTTTTTTTTTTTTTTTTTTTTTTTTTTTTTTTTTTTTGTATGTTTGTTCACCGAATACGCCGCCAATTGACGACGGATTTTCAAAATTCTTTTTTTGTTCGAAAGTAGATAGTTCTGAGGTGGTCCCATTGTCACCAAGTTAGGATCTGATGATGGGATCTTAGAGAAATCGAGGGCAACCCTCAAATTTTATAGGCTCACTTATTGTTTTTCGCATATTTTATGAAGTATCTTGTGTATTTGTGTATGGTTGTCACCATCTCAGGTAGCTGGGCTGATGATGGAAGGTACAACTCCTTAACAGTAAGAAGTTACTCGAACAGGCAAGGACTGTTTTAGTAAATTGTTTTGATGTTTGATAGGGCATTTGCCACATTTGGTCTCATGATCATCAAGTCATGACCTGATGCTGCAGTCAGGATAGTCTGCAGAGTACCTAACTCCTCGACAACTAACAGTAGATATATCGTGTTTAGGCTCATTGAAAAGGGCTCGATGTGTGGATAAACGTACTGTTACTGAGGAACACCGAAGACCTGATGCTGAAGCCAGGAGCATCAGAAAAAGTACAAACCTTTAAATTACAGCACCGTAGTCGTGTTTGGGCTCATTTTAAACAGGACTAATTTTAAGTTCAATGCAATGTTGACATAAGTCTGGCCTGATGCTGCAGCCAGGATTATCAGCATCTAATCTAAAAACTAACAAAAGGAGAACTGATCCTCAACAATTAACGTCCCTGCATCGAGAAAAGGAATATTTTATAAAAAGGCGATGGGCAAGTTGACATTAGGCTATTGTAACTTAGATAAATTATAAATAGACCCACTAAAAAGCGAGAAATAAAAACTTTTTAACAAAAAAAAAACCGACTTCCAAAAAAAAACACTACAAACTGAAAAATAACTTTAATTTCGGAAGTCGGTGGCAAAAACTAAAATACTGATCCCTAAGACACCGACTTCCGAAATTAAAGTTATTTTTCAGTTTGTAGTGTTTTTTTTTGGAAGTCGGTTTTTTTTTTTTAGGTACATCATTCCCACGTTGCTATTCTTAGCTAAATAATCAAATGTGTAAGTCCATTTTCATCTCTCGCAACAGAGTTTTCTTAGAAGGGAAGGCTTCTAACAGAATTACCAACTTCGTACAACGTACTTACTTACCTTACAAATACTATTGAGTACCTATATATCCGAAACACGTGTAATGAAAGTAGACGAGGCGAACATGAATAACTAAATACTTGAATACCTTATTTTCGTTCGCAGTTAATCTAAAACATTTTGTATTAAAAACTTATTATAGCCTAGTACGTTATAATAAAGTGTTCTCTTTTGACAAAAACGCGCTCGTACAGCATTTTATTTAAAGAGACCCAATTTAAAGGCTTTGAAGCGTAGGGAGGCCTCTATATCACATATAGGGTAAAACGCCCACTCAAACACACACGTATTATTAAACGTATGTACATAGAGAGCATATAGCCTGGGGGCCCGTCAAACGCCCTGAAAGTCACGTATGCCTGGTGGCCTCGCAATGTTATTATCCAACACTTACGCACGAACATACACTCACGCATCTATACATAGCTGTGTGCGCTATAGATGTGCGTAGGTAGGCGAGCCCGGGCATCGCGGCCCACACGACCCCGACCGAAGGGACAAAGCGAAACGGGTTTGTCCCAAGGGAAATTCAATATTCGGGACTAAACCTTAACTCCCCCTTAAGACACCCCGTCTACCACCCCCGGAATGCTTATATGGCCACGACGTGTATCGATTTTCTTGCCAAATGGAAGATTGGTGTCGAACCGTTCTCGGCGGACGAATGAATGATGTATTGGAGTGGCGAGTGAATACTTCAAGTGTGTGTGCGCCACCTTCGGGGTTTTGTGTTTAGCCACCGTATCGGCTCTGATGGAAATCTCCTTCGGAAATTGACGTGAATTTTTTATTTCGGTAATGCATTGCGGGGCGAGAAGGGGGCGTTCGGTAACCGCGTATTTCTTTGAGCTCGACGCCAATTATCTCTGAAATGCTCTTTGCGGTGACTGATTGGATCGCAACCGTTGCTTTTAGGCCTCCGCTGCTCACTGTTATGAATATTGAGATTTCTGTGTGGAATATCGTTACAGCGTGGATCATGGAAGTTCGCTTATTATCTTAATGGATCGAATGGCATTAGCTGAAGTATAATCTTTCCTCTACTCATTCAAAATGGGTAGCATGAGAGTAACTACATTTCTAAGATTGGTATCTTATTTACTCTGCTTATGGATGTGTAGAACACATATTTACAATATAAACTGGAGCGGTCCCTGCATGACGTACTAAGTTATTCACAAGCGAATCCTTTAAGGGGAAATCTCGACTTTTATGTACGTAACATGCCATAAACCGTTGCCATAAACTTTCCTCGTAAAATACGTTACAACCAAATTATAAATATTTACTCTATTTGTTTATTACTTGCGACGACATCAAATGGCTATGAAATTAAGCTTAGTAAGGAACAATGGAATTCATTAACTAATTAAAGCGTTTCTAATAAATCTACACGCTCAGGAATTTCTTTAAACTTTTTAATATAAAAAAAATAACTAAAAGAAAATAGTTTTTCAGGAGCTTTATCTATTTCGCTTTTGTTTTTTTTTGCGCATTTAGTAACAAATTGTAATAGGTACCTACTTAACTACTAACTAAAATAAAAACCTTCTATGTCCGTGGATTAAAAGCCTACTTTATAAATTATATCTATTTTTGAGGCCTTTTTAAAAACTTTTTTATACCACAAATAAGAACTAAGTAAAAGAAAATAATAGTTTTTGAGAAAGGTTACCTACCACGCTTTTGTTTTTTTTGCGCAATCTAAATAACGCATTATAATTATTAACATTCTATATGCCAACCGCTTAACTGAGACGTCGCCTGAGGTAGCAGCGCGGTGCGGGAGGGGTGTAGTGACGTGATGCGTGAGCTCAGTGATTCGTCAACTTGTGTCAACTATCACCCCTGCCGCACCGCGCAGCTACTTCAGGTAACGCCTCAGTTAAGCGGTCGGCCAATAGTGATATTTATTTTAGAAGTATGTAAGTAATCGTTGAGCTCCTCAAGTTCTGAGTTGAGCTGCATGATTTTTGACAGTTGCGTGCACTGACTGGACAGGTCAGGTTCGGCCTTTCTTCTCAGAATAGTCAGATAGGAAACACCGAACTCATCTAGTTTAAAAAAAAATATGATTGACGTGTATATTCTCATAATATGTTTTATTTTCTCTTTTACTATTCGCTATTTTACTGTCTACATCTCTGTATCTACTTTCCTTATCTACTTAGAAATAAGCATCATCTTTGTACCTATTTTTCTCTTCTCCATTTATGTCGTTTCTATCCTCGTCTGCTAGGCAAATTTATTTAGTTCGATAACAATAGAAAAAGTAAAATTGTGTTTCATTAGTGACAGTTGACCTCTTAAGTGTGTACCTAAATGGTTAATTAATAAATACATAGCAAATAAAATATACTTAGGGCTGATTTTTCAATCGACAGATTAATTTTTATTCGTGGAATAAAATTGACGTCTGACAGATTTTGTATGGAAGAACTGTCAAAAATTCAAAATTATTCCTTGAATAAAATTATCTGGCGTTGGAAAAATCAGCCCTTAGAGTACTTACCTAGGTACTTATCGAATTTGATTCATCAATGGTTTTTTTTTAAAGCAAAGATCTAAAATTAGCTAACCAACGTCTATAAAAAGACCATCATGTAAGTCCGTGTATTAAAAAAGATATTACAGTAACAAAGAATAAGCCTTTCAATCTCAATAAAGAAGTAAATCAGATTTCTTTTATAAATAAACGTTAAGTTAAAGATAGCCTTTGACTTATAAAGTTCAGAACAGTTTTATTTTTATCCAGCTCTACTTTGTTCTTGTACTTCACTTAAGTTGTATATCAATTCTTTGTCCTTTTACGTTATTTAAGTTATTCTTTTAATATGTGCGTGTATTAGATGTAAGAACGTAAACGAGGCATAAGGAGTAGGATCCGAGTATGTAAGGATCGCCGGATCGTAGCAGATGACGTTCTGAAGTTTCTGCCTATCCCAACAAGGCTAGAAAAAAAAAGAAGGAAAATGTGTGTGTGTAAATGTATTTTTTTAATATTTCCAATTATTTCAGGTGAATATTGTGTTATTAATTGTATTTTCAGGTACCTATCTACAACAAGTTGTGTAGGCGTAAGATTTGAGTACTTCCCTATAACTTATATGATAGGATGATCTTACTATTAAGCGACTCAAAACTAATTAAATCTTTAAAATTGACACTTTATATAGTTAGTTAGTTATTGACACTTTGTATTTCTTTATATTGATAGTTATAAACTTATAAGATAGTGCCTATTTGTAATCATAAAAGCGGAAACTAAAAATAAACGTAATGTGTGAGCTGAGACCTAGTAGATCACAATCGTTGACAAAACAGTCATCACGAAATTCTATCCACTCATTATAAACAGGCACACAAACAAAAAAAAAAACAAACGAAAAACAAATTGAGCGCAAACAATTTAAAGCACACAACCTGTGTGTTCTACATTAAGCACACACACACGCTCATACGTAGAGGACATTAGTATTAGTGGGTTTCGGCCTTTCAAAGGCCCCTTAGATCGAGGGGGCATGTTTGGGGTAAGATTGAGCGTGGGTGAGATGCGGGGGAGGGGGCGAATTCCAAGATGGCTGCGGACCGTGCCGGCCATAAGGGTAAAATAGGAGCCTTTATATATTTATATGTAGTTTATACTTGTATTGGTCAGACAGCCTCCTGGATTTGTTATCGATTTCTGCTTACTTCATCTGCGGCTCGGTGCGGCGTTTGTGGCATGAATTGCGTTTGTGTAACGCTGTGGTGTTTGATTATTCTTTGTGAAGTTGCTTGGAGTAGATTACTTATTGGTTTTTAGAATTGAGTTATTTGTTCGATTAGGTATGGTTGAAGCTCTAAGCATTTATTATGTTCCTTATTATTTTATGACCCTGTTGTCTCCCACTGCAGGGCAACTGCCTCCATTATTTCCATCTAGGTACTATGTTAGTTGTTTAAAATTATTCTTAAATCCATATTATTAGAGCAAGTACCTACTTCAAGGGAGATTAAGCTGAACTAAATATCATAAATCTACAATTTGTTACAGTTCTCTATATGTATTACCAAACTATTTCATCTCTATATTACCTATGTGTTTTTAAAACCCATTCCCATTGAAATGTATTTCTTTTGTTTTACCGAAAAAATCCCTTCTCTAATTAACGAAGAAAATATCGCATAAACGTTTATCTAAATTGCTAACTAATAAATAAGTTTTCAAGCCAATAGAATAAGGAAACAAAATTAAAGAATCGGATCTGTGGTTAGCCATTTCAAAGTAAATAAAATGCCTATAAAAACTTGGAGATCTCATTATCAAGTGGCGTAAAGTTTTTTTTTCCGTTATGCACGCCAAGTTACGACAAACTTGGTGAATATTTATTTCGTGAGCTTTTGAGATAACACTTCATGTATTTATTGAGTGATGTAAGTTTTTGTGTGTGTGTGTGTGTGTTATAGGGCTAAGGGTTATTCTAATAAGAATTATATTGTGTTTAACGCGGAAAATTTGCTATGTATTTGAGTACTTAGATACTACTAATAAGCTCTACTCTTCTGTGCTCGTGATTAAAGATCCATTTTGTTTGTTTTATTTTTCTTTATTATTCGAGTCACCAGCCCGTATTACCTACTACCTAGCTTATCTTTTTGTTTGCACGTGTTTCTGTGGCAAATAAACCTATTTTTTCTTTCTTTTTCAAGAACTATGTACTTACAATATTGAATTATGTTTTTGTTTAATGAAATTAATAATTATTTATATGATTTAGTTCTACGTTGCTGCATTATACCTATATTTCTTTGGAATTGAATGCTTTGGTAATAGATTCTACTTAATCTTTGTGGGGGAAGCCACAGATTAATATGCACAAAAAACTAAAAAATACAATATTTTTACAATAATTCTACCACATCAATTTACTCCAAAACTTACACAAAGTTAGTGTCAAATATAAACTTTCCTAATCCATAAACAAGTTAGAAGCACGACATCCACTTTCAACCTCTCAATGTCCATTACGGGTAGACGGTCTAAATAATTCAATAACCTCACCATCTACCTACATACAACAGAAAGTACCTAACTTCAGCCGGGTCCATCCGAAGAAGGGTTCCACTAGGTGTCATAAATTACAGCCCTGTTTATCGGGCCGGAGGGGTGGGGGGACCCTCCCGTGGTTTTACAGTTTATCGTCCCTCTGTATGGGCCCTCCGTAAAGCGAAGGGTAGTGAATTACAGAACTGTTACTCAGCGGAATGTACCCCCTGAAAGTTTGAGAAAAATACCCTTAAGACTGTCCATTGCGTGGGGTGGTTTTGTGTTTAGAATGTACTGTTGGAGGTTTTGAGTTTTTAGCACACTGTTTGTTTTTTCAGTATAATTTGGTGATTCATAGTAATTTTCTAATGTTTTCGTAACGTTAGAAGTGTTAGAACATTCTTTACCTACCATACCTTACTTACCATTACCTACCATAGTGCAGACCAAAATGCATGATAAATTCAAAACGAATACTAACTAATAACAAATCGCGAAAAAAACTATTTCTACTTAATTAGGTACCTTCTTAGATACTATGTCTTAAAATAAATAAACAAACTATAAGACAGTCTAAACACACTTTTTTCACTGACACTAAACAGAACAGATGCATTTCCTCTTAATATACCAATATCAAAATAATTTATCGACGAAGTTGCGAAAGTATCAAGTTTGTTCGGTCGGAGTCTCGCTGCCTTCCATACGCGCGGTCAAGCGGATTTCGAGACACAGAATCACAATTTGTATAGAAGAGACACCGAAAAATACTTTTCTTCCAATTCATGCGAGGTTGTGGAAATTACATAAAGTTTAAAGTGTAAGTCAGTATAGTGTACACAGGGGTAGAAAATACTTTGATACAGCATGCTATGTCTACGTAGGTAAATGTAAATTGTCCAAAACAATAAAAAGTAGAGCTTGAAAAATTGAATGATAGGTGAGTTAGTTGCTAGTCGCTTTGTTTTAACCCAACGAATTTATTATCATGATGACGGTCTTATGACTGCGTCATTGAGCGGAGTTCGCGCAGCTGAATTTTGGGCTAAAGATGTTTGAACTTTTCGCCATCGATGCGTTAAGAAGAAGAACGTATATTATCTGATGATTTATTCATTTTAGTTTTAATCGATTTGATAGTTCCTACGGAGGAAGTTTGTTCCGTAGGAACGTACAGACGCCACAACATCAACCTACCCGGAATTGTCAAATTTTGCCAATCAACTTAGAACCTTATGCTTTAGTGATAAAGTTGAAAGCCTATTAAAGAAATTTGACAGATTGTAGTAGCTTGATGTGCTGGCGTCTGTATCTACTACTTCACTAACTTCTACTTCAAGTATAAGCAGTTAAGCAGGGTTAGTAACAATGCACAATGTTACCACATAAAAACACTTTTTATTTTAATAAAATTTATAAATGACAAGTTATGGTAGAAATACAAAGGCATAGCACGTTTATACTTGGGCACCTTCTTCACCTTATTTGCACTGGCACTGTTTAAATAACATGAACACACCCCAACTACATACCTAATTAATCATTTAAAATAATTATTTTTTCTTTGCATTTCATGGTCGTTTCGTTTTCAGAGAATGAGGATCTAATCAGTTTCTGCTGAAAGAAAATTGCTGTGTATTTACTTACTACCTATTTGTAAGATTTACAAATATATCTACCAGGAAAGTCTCGACATAAACAATTTATTAGGATTTATTTTAGGTTAACAAGAAAAAAAACTTATTCTAGATTTTATGATATCGCAGTTAAAAGCCTTTCTTAAATAAAACTAACCATAGTTCCTGCTTGAAATTCAGTGCAGTGACTAACAATATAGCAAATGCAAAATAGGAGAGAAACTCCCAAAACAGGACATCAACAAGGACAAAGTTTAGATATCAAACATTGGAAGCACGCCATGTTAACACAAACGACTTACGCAAAGCAATATGCATAAGTAACACGAGAAGACGATACAAGACAAACATATTGTGGCAAAAAGCACATAACACCAGTGCTATATCAATTTTGGGAGGTCTAAATTACTCTGTGGCAGTTGACAATGTAGGTGGAGGCGTGCGGTCTGAAGGCGCGGGGAGGGGGGCCGGGCGGGGGGTAGTGACACAGGCTACCGGTCACCACCGCTCGTATTGATTTGTTGTATCGCTCGTCCTGCAACACCCATCCCTTTCTTGCACACCTACAACACAATGGTTCTCTCTCTGTCTTACACGTGTCCCTCCCGCGCACACGTGGGCACATACGTCGCGTATGTGAACGAACGTGTGTGTGCGAGGATTACTATGTGTTTCGCGTTTGTGTGCGTTGGGGTCCGAATATTATGTACCTACGCATTTTCGACAGAGTTTTCCTTATATTGTATTACGGACACCGTGTTTTTCATTTTGTGTGAAAATATTCTTTAGGCCGTATGCCTTCAATAAAAAGTTTGGTAAAATAAGTTTGCTATAAGTACTTAGGTATATATAGATAGGTACGTAATTTCTCATTTGTCTTTCTTAGTTTTGTCATATTTATATTTCCTCAGTTTTTCAAACGTTTAGGTTAATGGAATTCAATTATTCATAATTAATAGTTAGTTGTGATTTCTCTTAGGATATCCGCGCCTGGACAGATAAAATACCTATGCTTTATGGGACACCACACCATACGAGTAGCGTAGTTTATGTTTACATATACACTAAGTAATACCAGAAAAAGAGGCCTTTGTGAACTTTTATTGTATGGGAATCTTATTAAAACACAATAAAAAAGAAGAACAACTCAAAAAAAATATAGACAACACGGTTTTCACATTGGCAACATTGACTCTGTCGGACGAAAAAAAAACGAAACTAGAAAGCTCCAAATTTAAATTCAATAAAGACTCGCACACATACATGAGTTTAACGAAAGGGCGGGCGTGACGACGTGACTTTGTACAGAGGTCCACACGTGTGTGCTTCAGATTTCCAGAGGTCAGGTCACACTTATGTACTTCATTACAAGTAAGAGCAGAAAAAGCGCAAAACTGCGAAAGCGAGTTCGTGTAGAACCTTGTGATGTACGAGCGTTCTTATATTCAACAGAAGAGTTTAACTTCGTCTAAAAGTTTGTAGACTATTTATATTTTTTTCGCAATGGAAGTTTTACTTCTTTTTTAGACTGAGCAAAGGTGATTTTCACGTTATGTTTTCACATAGATTAGCATGAACATACATTCTGGGTTTTTTAATTTTAGTAGGTATTTATGTGGTGGAGGGTTAATAGGTACCTACCTAATTGATTTTAAGTTCTTTTAGGCTCTTGGTTTGATTTTCAGCAATTCTTTTTAAGACTGCTTTGAATTTATTATTATTGCACTAGGGCTATGGGAAACGAGTGCCCACTAGGTTTTTAACAGCGCTAAACGGTTTGTCGACTTTTATGACCAGAGGGCTGGCCTATTTTTAGGCCAAAAAATCAGCATTGCCATACAACGTGGCAGATTCTGTCAGCCATAGCACTTTTCCAGTTGACAGCGATGCGGACTACTTTTTTGATGCCATAATTATCATTTTTTGCCCCCCATTTTTATATACATGTACCTAATATTATTATTATTTTAAACCTGTTAGCTGTGATTTATTATGCAAACTTTATTAGTTTGGTTGTACCTAATGGCGTAGGTGATAATGATACCTACGTTAATCTTAACCCACTATATTTAATACTAAAATTAATTAATGATGGCTCCATAAACAATTTGGTCTAATAAGTACCTAAGTACCAAATGCCTTTTTATTTATTTCTAGGTTATTGGCACCGCACTTGGCATTGTCTAACGGCTAGACTTCAGGGAAATAAAATAATAGTGCTTAATTTTCTTTACGTAGAAATCAGAATTAGAAAAGGAAATTTACTTTGGCGCTATGTTATAAATATTTATAATTATTACTTTCAGCATAATTTGCTGATACATATGAAAGCTCAGGACGGCCTTCATCAGAATCCATCTTGCAATGTGGGTATGTGGGTAGTCGGGTAATTTCAATTAAACGTAATGTCTTCCAAACTTAAACGATTTTACTTCTTTAACATTAAAATAATTCTACAATTGCGTAAATGATAGTCACTAATATTCTGATCAACACTAATCACTTTAAAATACACTTTGATTAAGGCGATGGATAGCGATTCGTCGAAAACTGGGTGCGCTGGCGACCGCTCTCAAAGAAGTGAATTCTAAGATGGCCGCCCCGCTACCATAGACTCGACGCTCCGCTAGAGTGACGTTGACAACCTGTCACTCTTGAAAATGACATTCTGATGTGCGCCGACACGGCCAGACTGACATACGACCGTCCTCGGGCGTTATTGTATTCCTGGAACAAACAATGTCTAATCACCAAGACATCCGCTCGTTCATCCTGCTACATTCAGGACTTTACATGGATTTTCGATTAAAGCGTCAAACACAGATTCAGTCATATTAAGACATTGAAATGAACAAGTGCATCCCTTCAACCAGCCCGTAATGGATCTGGCCCGGACGACACTGCCCCCATCAACTTGTCAACCAACAGCAACACATCTGGACCGGACGAGTGCATCCCTTCAACCAACCCTATTGGGTGTGGCCCGGACGACACTGTCCCTCCGACCAGGATAGACTATAAGGATATTACTTCTAGATCGGACGAGTGCATCCCTTCAACCAACCCTATTGGGTGTGGCCCGGACGACACTGTCTCTCCGACTAGGATAGACTATTACTTTTAAATCGGACGAGTGCATCCCTTCAACCAACCCCACTGGGTGTGGCCCGGACGACACTCTCCTTTCGGCCAGACAATTCTGGATTAAATAGTGCTTACAATAACCAACAGACACATGCAAGACATAAAACATACTGACGACATACCTATGATTGCGGAATATCCTGTTCATCCCATATTTCGATTTCGTTATCTACATCCCATGTCTCAGGATCAGAGTGTGCACTGACAGTGTCTGAATTGCCGGTAATAGTAGAAGAGCCGGCGGATATAGTGTCAGAGCATGCAGTCAAGGTGTCACTATCGTTTGTAGATAATAAGTTATTCCTAGCATCTATATCTTCTGGCGCCGACTCGGCCTCATCATAATTCAAAAGGTTAGAAGCGATTTCAAGCAAACCTTCGTGTCCGTAAGGTACTGAGCGTAAATTCTCGTGGGCATACTTATAAATTCGAGGAGAACTACCTAACCTTTTTAATTCGTACCGATCGTTACTTAGTACCGCCGTTATAACAAATGGACCCTTAAACTTTCTGTCCAATTTTGTCTGGTTTCGTTCACTATTTTTGAGGAAAACGTAATCACCTTTTGAAAAAGCTTTTATTTTTGCTCGGCCCTGATTAAATCGTTTAATTTCGCTTACTGCTGCCCTTTTTATATTAGCAGATGCGTCATTCCGCACAACATCGAGGTTAAGACGTTCTGGTTGACTATGAACTTCCGAGTTTAGCTTCGACATACCTAATGACTGTGCACGAATGCCTAACATAAGTTCTGTAGGAGAATACTTTGTTACGGATGATCGGGTGCTGTTAAGCGCGAGTTGAATATTTCCTAGTTCATCTCGCCACGTCTTATTGGGGTCGTTTTCGACAATGGTTAACAGGCTTTTGAGGGTCCGCATAACCCTCTCGACTTGGCCATTAGCCCTGCTAGAGCCAGTCGCAATTAAATGGAGTTCTATCTTATGTTCGCCGCAAAAATTCTTAAAATCAGAGCTTACGTAGCAGCGACCTTGATCAGCAATGATCCGTTTAGGCGCACCAAAAAGGTAGACTGCTTTTTGCAACGCGTGTACCGCGCTCGTAGCATCAAGAGCAGAAGTATGCTCTAGTAAAATGTATTTGGTAAAACCATCGATAATCACCGAACAGTATTCTTTTCGATCACTCTTCCCGCTAAGCTTTCCCGTAAAATCAATATGTATTGTATGCCATGGTACCGCGGCCTTGGGGATTGGGTGAAGCTGAACGGGTTGAGCTCCAGATGGACCCTTTGATGCTTTGCAAATAATGCACGAGTCGATAAATTTACGCACGCATTTTGACATTTCGGGGAACCAATACTGCTCGTAAAGTTTATCTAAAGTTTTATCCTTTCCTAAATGTTGTAGCTCATTATGAACGTGATTTATAAGCGTCCAAATTAAAGACCGGGGAACTACCGGCAACCAGGAAACTATTTTATTCCGAACTATTTTCCTATATAGTATACCATCCCTTACATCATACGTTTGAGCTACAGTATCGGGGAAACTATTACTATCGTGTTTTGCGATAAGGTCTTGTATTTCGCCATCACGTTTTTGTTCAACCGAAAGCCAATCCTGATGTAATTCGACATACTGAACTTGCTGTGTCAACGGGCTCCTATAGACTGTACCAGCGTCATTAATATCAGGAAGAGGATTTCGCGAGAAATAATCCGCGTGCTCCATTCCGCGACCTTCACGATAAATAATGTCGAAGTCGTAAGCTTGTAAGATAGCCCACCACCTGTGAACGCGAGGAGTGAGATCTTTTTTTGATTTGGATGCCTTGAGAGAATTGCAATCCGTATATACTTCGAAATGACGACCGTAAAGATAATGGCGAAAGTGCTCGACCGCTCGTACTACTGCCAACGTCTCCAGTTCGTACGAGTGGTATCGCGACTCAACATCCGAGGTTCGACGACTATAATACTCCACGACGTGCGGTGTATTGTCTATCCGTTGTATGAGAATAGCCCCGTATCCATCAGAGCTAGCATCAGTGTGCAACTCTACTGGCAATTCCGGGTCAAAGATAGTTAAAACTGGCTCAGATGTAAGTATGCGTATTATGTCGTTTCGTATTTCTTCATGCTTTTGAGTCCACGTAATAGGTCCTCTTAGCTTTGTTAGAGGGTATAATGGTCCCACGATTAGTGTGAAATTAGGAATGAATTTTCTAAAATACGAGGCTAAACCGAGGAACTGCCGGACCTGAGTGGCAGTTTTTGGTTGTGGGGCATCTACTAATGCTTGTATTTTTCGAGAGTTTGGTCTTACCTCACCAGATTGAAGGGAATATCCTAGATACTCTATTCTTTGGGTCATGAATGTACATTTTTGGAGGTTGAATGTAAATCCAGCTTCCGTTAAGGCACTTAAACTATCATCTAGACGCTGCAAACCTTCAGTGATGTCAGTCGAGTAGCATAAAACATCATCCATATATATGAGTGGTTTGTCTTTTAAGTGATTCAAAGCTTTAGTTATGCATCTCTGATATACTGATGGAGCGTTCCGCAACCCGAAGGGCATAGCAAGGTACTCGTATTGCCCCTCAGGTGTAACGAATGCCGTCCTTTCTACGGAGTCAGGGTGCATCAAAATTTGATGGAACCCTGACGCCATATCTAAGGAGGAAAAATAGTTAGCCCCAGCGAGCTGGTCTATTTGCTCCTCGATACGTGGTAGAGGGTAGTGTTCGGGTCGCGTATTGGAATTTAATTCCCGATAGTCCACGCACATCCTATACGAGTTGTCTTTTTTCTCAACTAATAGTATTGGACTAGCGAAAGGGGAAGAACTTTCGCGAATGACCCCAGCGTCAAGTAATTCCCGAACCTTTTCCCTGACTATAAGTTTTTCCGCCGGCGCTAGACGATAAGGGCATCGTTGTACGGTTTTGTGAGGATCTATTAAATTAATTTGACATTCGCCTGTAGTTACTCTACGGGAGGGAACACCTTCGGTAAAGTAATCAGAATATTTCTTTAAAATCAATAGTAGCACTTCCCTATCCTCCCCTAGCAAATCCGTGTTGATCTTATTAAAATCCGGCTTGTTGGGTTTTAAATTACAAAAGTGGCTCGTTTTCTTAGAAAAGAACATAAGATTATCATTGTCCATTTTAACACACAAACCTTGATCCAAAATATCCCTCCCGACTATGATCGGATCAGAAATAAGCCTCTCGGGAACTACGTGAAACGTCAAATTTACTGAGAGTTTATTAATGACTACATCGCTTTGAATTTGAGTGGTACATTGAATATCTTCACCGCCTATGCCACTTAGGTAAACGAGGTTTTTACGCACAGTACCCGCAAGTTTGTCACAAAAGCTTTCTTTTAAAAGAGAACATGATGACCCACTATCAAATAGAAAAGGGACTCGCTCACCAGAAGATGTCTCCAAGATGCTCCTGGAGGGGCGGTGCTCACACTGATGGACCTCCTTGACTGCAGCTCCACTGCTGTTCTTCTTGTCTGGACATACAGTCGCCACGTGCCCAGGCTGACCACACGTGTAGCAGGTCGGGGTCGTCCTTTTCTCCACGGCTCGTGATGAACTCGAAGTATCTTGCGACTTCGTTCCAATTTCGTCTCGACGTTTCCTACAATCGGCGATACGATGTCCAACTAACCCACAATAGTGACATTTGCCGGTGAATTTCTCCATTATTCGGGCCCGTTTTGCTTCAGGTTCTTGGACTTCGGTATCCGTGCGTCGCTTAAGTGATACTCCACCAAGTATTCGAAATAACTGAGCTCGAGTCGTTATCGTTTGTGCGTTTAACTCGCGACGTATCAAGCTGTCCTTCTGACACAACACGGATATCGCAAATCCAGTAATTACCTTCTCAGGCATCGTACTTTCAGGTATTCGTTCGATGAGATTCCATAACCGAAGAGCAGATTCGGATGCAGTCTCTTTAGCGCCTATTTGGAAGCGTAACACGTCATCGAAATAGTCTTGCAGAAGTTTAGGTTTTGAAAATCTTGCAATTAGGATTTCTTTAACTGAATCCCATGTAATAGTGTCTAAATTAAGCTTTGTTAAACACGTTGCTGCACGACCTTTCAGCGCCTCCGTCAGCGCCATCAGTAAATTAACACCTTCCAGATTTTTATTTTGCACAATGAAATCTGTCACTTTACACCATCCGTCAATGTCCGAGTCTGGCTCATCCGGATCAAACTTCAAAAGAATTGTACGATTCGTACTCACAAGCGGTGTTTGTTGGACTGCTAAAACTCGAGAAAGCAACGCTTCCATGCTGCTCAATAGCTTCTCAGCAGTTCTAAAATCCGTTTGCTTTGCTTCATTCTGCACTCCGTTCGATCCCACTTCTGATGAAAGCTCAGGACGGCCTTCATCAGAATCCATCTTGCAATGTGGGTATGTGGGTAGTCGGGTAATTTCAATTAAACGTAATGTCTTCCAAACTTAAACGATTTTACTTCTTTAACATTAAAATAATTCTACAATTGCGTAAATGATAGTCACTAATATTCTGATCAACACTAATCACTTTAAAATACACTTTGATTAAGGCGATGGATAGCGATTCGTCGAAAACTGGGTGCGCTGGCGACCGCTCTCAAAGAAGTGAATTCTAAGATGGCCGCCCCGCTACCATAGACTCGACGCTCCGCTAGAGTGACGTTGACAACCTGTCACTCTTGAAAATGACATTCTGATGTGCGCCGACACATACAAAAAATGAACAAAACCTGTTATCTATATCTACGTTGATAATAATAATGTGATCAATCAACTATAATTTCCGAGAAAATTCTGCAGGTCTCTGCCGATATATTATTTCTCATAATATTTTTCTACTAAAACAATTTCCTTTTCGTTTAAACAGTACCCACATTGCGTAACGTACTTTCAATCTCAATTTGTATGATTTTTAAGGATGTTGCTAATCCATTGCTTCATATGTTCGAAAAATTTGTCTGCTCAACAACGTAAATAACGCAATGAATGTTGTTGAACGCAATTTCCCCGCTAAGTAGGTACCAAACCAAATAATGTTGCCATACCTATCTTCATTCTGCCTATACACTAAACGTCACCGCTCCATGGGGCGTATGTGCTAATTACAAGATCACAGGACCCGCATACTAACTAGCCAGCGAATGTCTTACGAATACTAAGTGGGTAGCATACTTAATTGCTGACAACTATGTACTGGAGGCATATAGACAGATGCTAGATATCTATTGTAAAGTGTAAATGTGTGAAATAAATACTGAGAATGAGAATGCGTGATATAAACCAAAGCAGATTTTTTTGTAAGTAGGTACTGTATTTTCAGTACGGTTAGAGCTGGAGAAAACAAAAGACTAGTAGTCCACTTTAGCCCTGGATATAAAGAGTTGGAAGCCCAGCAGTGGGATGATGCAGGCTAACAGTAACAGTATTTTCAGTTGTAGTTGTACTTATTTCTCTTACCTTAAGTTAGGCATATAGACATATTATGCTGGTTTTTTTATAATCCATATCTACATCTAGTGAAAAGTGTGAATGTGTGGAATAAATATGGTTTTAGTTTTGAGAATGTGTGATGGAAACCAGAGCAGGCTTTTTAAACTGCTAGATAATACTGTAGTTCTCTTACGAAAATTTGTTTTAAGAAAGAGAGACAATAATATGAATTAATTTTTCACAGTACCTAATAAAGGTGCTTTTAGGAGCATTTGGTGCGTTGAGCTTTAAAAGTCTACTTATTAAACATACATTTCATGTGTTTAATTATACGAAATAAATTTTCTGTATTACACAACCAAGTTATTTATTTATTTCAAGGATTATTAACTACAAAAAAAAACTATTTACTCTCCGTACAAATTCTGTTTCCAGCTATTCTTATAAAAATACAGCCTTTTTTAAAGCCCGCATCGTAACGATAAAACATCAAAATAATCACAACATTAGGGTTCCTTCGCGTCACGCCTAAGAAATTGTTTCGAACCCCACATTTTTACATAACTAGTGCAAAAGTAAACAAAGTAACGCAGAGAGGGAAAGTTTCCTCGTTTTTCATCCCCCAGGACCCTCGCGAAGGGACGTAGCTCAAATTTCCGACAAAATAATAGCGTTTGAATTTAATTTCAATCTCACTTTCCATAGTGTGGGTTGAAAAATAACCACTTAGATTCATACATAGTCTAGTAAAAATAGTAGTCGCAGTAAAAGTAGTTTTCTCGATAAATGTTTACAAAAATCATTCATATTTCAATAGAATTAAAGACTAAACTCGCATTTTCATTATACCTTCATTCGTCTGCATTCATTTTACTCAACGATCTTGAAGAAATGCTGTCGCTTGAACTTGTAACCTTTTCACCTTTGAAAAGACACGTGCTTTCAAAATTATAAATTAAACGTAAAATTTTCAATAAAACGTTACCCTCGGTCGAGAAAACCGGTTTATGAGACCCAAGCTGCGAAAATATTAAAAGTTTTGTATATAATGTAGCGAACACGAGGGGTCATTCGGCCAATCAGTCCCCTTTTGAATGACCGACGGCGACCCGAACGCGCGTCGGTCAACTCTGAATAATGAAATTCTAAAAAAGGAACAGGCCCGCCAATAAACAAACCGTATATCATTCGTTATTCAAATATATTTTGGTGAATGGTTGACCCGAGCCCACGCGACCATTTGATGGTTAAATATTTTCAGTGGGCAACACTGACCGCCGGGTATAATTTATGACTTGTGAATTTGAAACAAATATGTAACCTTTTAAGAACTGATTTATTTCTCCAAAATAGATACGGATTAAACATTTATTACGATGTTAACACTAATAAAAATTGACACAAACAGTTTATTAATATTAAAAAATGCAACAGTGTGCAAATTAAATGGAATCGCCCTAATTGTAACGATCTACTTTATTAATAAAATGACTTGTAATTAGGCGGGGGAGAAAAAGGCGGTAAAATTGTATTACTTTCCCAGTTGCCTTTTAACACGACCAAAGCAGTGTTTTTGCTCCCCCACATTTATAATTGTATTAATTGTTGAGACTGATGCCTTTTTAATTTATTTCCTCTCCGTCTTAAGATATTATCTTCATGTTTTAGAGATTAAATGTGCTAGATGATTGCGCAATTTTGATTTGAATATTTCATTAGGAGTAAAGTTAAGTTTGGTAACGGTGAGAAGGCATTTGTAATAATTTTAAAATTGTTTATGAAAAATACAGGAATACATTTTAACCAATGCGCAAACTGTAACCACCGGCCACCCGTAGCGTAGATTTTTTTCGTCGGTCATATAAAAATAAAAATTGTTTCATACATTTTGTTTCATACCTTTTTTTTCATACATTTTGTTTCATACATTTTGACCGCGTAGGTAGGTATTGCAGTTTTCTTTGAAACGGCAGATTTTTTTTTATTCCGATGAAAAATTTCTATGCCTGTTTCAGAACCATATTTATGCTGAATTTATGGTTACAAATTTGCGCACTGTTTAAAAAAAAACCTGTAGGTGTGTCATCATATTAATTACCGACCTAATGTAAATTAGGCAATATTTATTATGGTTTTAGTTTTGAATAACAGTAAGTAGATATTATTTCTTATACTTTGGTATCTTACAATCATATTGTTGTTCCCGCAGGAAATCTAACTTTAGATTTCACTGAAAATAGTGACCAGACGCGGCTTCGTTGGTCTGAAAGTTTCATGCATACCTATAATAATAAATGTATTAAGCTTTGCCTTTAGTATTTATGTTTAGGTACTTTGGTGTCTTCTGTTATCAAGTTATTTAAAGGTAAATTAACTGGAAATAATGATTGATTTCTTTCAATGGTTTGTACCTAAGAATCCCGGCGGACTAGGTTAAGGGAATACAATTCGTTATTTTTTATTTAAGTAATGATAAATGATTTTATTTCTGGAAGTAGGTTTGTAAAAAACACTTTTACAGGTCAATAATATTTAAAAAACTAGATAAGGTCGGTTTCCTATCTGACTACACTGAGAAGAAAGGCCGAAACAAACTCAGAGGTCACAATCTCTTTTTAAGTCTAGATATAATCTTGGTCAGATCATGTGAAGGCCATATAGATTGGTGTCTGAAATGGTCTTTTGAGGAAAGAGATTGAGTGGATAGTAATGATTTTCAACTGAATTAAACAGAATATCCAAGCCCACTAAATTTTTATAAAAATATATATCTATCAAAAATCGTGAACAAAAATCTCTGATTTAAAAACAGGGATATTCAAATCATTTTTATATATCCGTAATGAAAACAATAAATAATAAGGCATGCCCGTCATGTTTCGCGAACCATTGGTCTTAGCAATAAAATTATATACGCCTACGAAATAAAGCGTCCCCTAACAACGACATTCTGCATGCAAAATTTAATTTTACAATCCGAGCCGTTTCAATATAGGTAATATTAGAAATTTATGTCCCGTGTTTGAGTGTCCCTTCGACATAAATTTATTATATCTGGGTACTTTAGTTAGGTAGTAGTATTATGTATTAATATTTTATAGATAAAATATGAAAATATTCTATAGGTATAGGTACTTAAGAATCTTAGTTTGTGTTGGTTTTACTTCGTCAAGTCAAATGTTAAATTTATACCTACAGAATTAAAATGAAATGTAGGTACATAAATAACCAAATAAATCGAATTAATTAATTAAATTAAAATATGATAAGTATCCTAAATTGACGAAACAAATTTCACAGTTCGTAAAAAAAAAAACAAAACAAAAAATGCTTATGTAGTCTATTTATACGAGTATCACTAAAAATTAGAAAAGGTTAGATGCAAGGGCAGTCACAAGTTTTTTTTAATTTTTTTTTTAAACGGCCTTTTTAAAGATTTCACATAACTATTTAACGACACGAACAATGATTTGTTAATTTGCAATCTCAACGAAGCCAGCTTCTAGTTTATTCTTCTTTGTTTCTAAAGTAATTTATAATGTGGTTAAGTTTGTAATATACAAACTGTATAGGCTTAAATATTTTACTTTTGATATTAAAGTTACACGCGTTAGACAATGGGTTACTTTATTATTTTTGCAAGTAACGATTATACATTAAAATAAGATTCAAATTAAGTGGTGTACGTAAACTGTAAACAAAAATGTTAGATATGTTGTTCAATTTGGATGCAGTAAAACGAATGAAGGAATTTTAAAATTCGAAAATTAATTCATCAGAACAATGAGTTTTCTTTCCTAACCGCTCACGATAAATACAATCCATATCCATACACATCTTCAAAAAGAAAAGAAAATCGAAAACAAACATTACATCGTGCACTCTAAAAATAATAACATATTATGTCCCTTCAAAGTGCTCGTCTTGAAGCGTACCTCCTTGCCCTCCCTCCCTCTTTAGCCGTACAATAACTTCACCCTCACATGGTCATAACGAGGCCCGATAAGGGTTTCGTAGACCCGAGGTAAATCACCCTGTATCTGGGGTGACACCCCGCCTCTGGCTATGTACCGCCCGCTATGTACGTTGGACATTCGATTTTGAAATGGCTGAATATTTTTTGTGAAATGAAGTCTGTTACTTCGCTGTTTTTGATTACTGAATGAGTTTTTCTGCAAGCTAAAAAACAGAACACGTCATGTGTATTGTGTACCCTGTTCAGTAATGGAAATCCATAGTGAATAGCCATAGTGATTATGTAACGTAGGTAACGTTACATAGATAACAAAAGCTATCTTTATATACATTTTAGAATGTAAATATGCGAAACTTCAGGCAGTATTCAGGTAACCATGTAGTGCTCTTTTCAGTAATGAAAACCATAGTGATTAGCTTATTGCCTTGTGTACACTTAATAGTCTGGTCCTATGGTACAGTTATAAGATTCAACAGTAGCAATCGTAATTTATCTAAATATGTTCTCAGCCCCTCAACAAACAAAACAAAGACATCGTTTCCAGCAAACAGAATCCAACTCATATAATATCCATAAAAAACACACAACACACACACATTAAAGATTAATGTCTAAACAAAAATCAGGCCTGACGTGCCCCTTCAGGAAAATAAAAATATCTTAGAGAAAGGCTTTCCCTCGAGGAAACTGGTGAGTCTAATGTTTTCTTTTTATTCCATCACGCGGGATGACGGCGTAATCCATCAGAGGTGAGGGGTGCGGGGAGGGCGATGATCGATTTTCTATACGAAAGGGACCCCCGTAAAACTATGGTTATTGGATATTTCGGCCGAACATCATCTTGGGACGCACTTGTTTGGTTTATGCGCTGGGCCTTGTGGAACAAAGGAAGGGGAGGAGACGCTGATAAGAATTCATTTTGATTATTTCACACACCAGAAAAAAAAACTAAGCCCGGATACTCCGAATGAATTGTTTTTAATTTTAGCTTATCGTTTCACTTTTGGTCTTCCGAGACAAGATCTGTTGCCGCTCAGTTTTGGTCCTATGAGACGGGACAGTAACAATTTTTATTTGAATGCCTATGTGGTAATTTTATAAAAAACAATCTTGTATTAGATATTATATTTTATCTGCACTCAATAGAGACGAGATTTTTACAGTTGTTTTCCCAAAAAAGTTATAACTAGTTTATTTAAGCATGAAATTAGTTTCCTTATGAAAAATCGAACAGTAACTACTAAAAAATATTCTCAACAGTCATCTTCATACCTTTCCCAAAGCATTTGCGTTCGCTCCAAAATAGGGGTGGATTTATGTTAACAGGAAGTGCCCCGGCGAAATGGCGTCCTAAGCCTTCAGATACGGCTTATGTACCGTACGGTACAATACGTGCTGCTCTCGTACACGTTATTAATTTCAGGAGAAATCGGTTTGCGAAGCGTTTCAGTTTGTAGGTTATAAGTTTGGTTAATATTTGTAAGACCTACATTTTTTGTGTAGGGAATTTACAATTTAGTCGTTTTACAACAAAGTTCGATGTAGAACTTCGATTACTCTAAAATTTTATATTATTAAAATTTTAGAGTAATCGAAGGACTGTAAGCATGGTCGTAGCAATCGATAATTCTCTTTTTATGGTAAACCAGCTGCGTCCCGCGGTTTCACCCGCATAAGTGTCGATATGTTAATCCAAGGTATCAGCTACCTCCATACAAAATTTTATTAAAATTGGTGCAGCCGTTTGAGCGTCAAGAAGTAACAAACATAAACACACACACATTCACAATCTTTCGCCTTTATAATAGTAGTGTGATTAGAGTGATTCTACGTTATTTTAAACTAAAACAAAATACTTTCAAAAGTGCCTTTACGTGTTTTATATTTGAAATAAATATTTTCACTTTCTTCATAGATTGCTAAAAGATATTGGACGCTGAAACAAACTCTACCACATGAGTTTCAATTTGGTAGGTACATCTTTGTCTAAACAACTTTCAAGTTCCTACCAGGTTCTTTGTAAACAGGGACCGAGGGAATATTCAGTTGTGTGCCTACTAATTACACCATAAACCCTTGGCATGTGAAGTGTTCTCTTAGGGACAATTACGGGCTGAGAAACTTTATTTAGACGGAGACAGCCTGCTCCCTCTATGAAAGTTAATTTGGAGTTTTTTTCGATAGTCCTGAATCACACTATTAACAGGGGCCGTAATACTACCACTACATCTGCATCACTCCACAACAACAGAGGAAGTCGTGCAGTATTTGAAGGTGAAGACCAACTGGACTCTGAGGGTCGAAAGGTTGGAATCGCGCCACAACATCAACTTTAATTCATTCGTGGTACGAGTTCCAACCCAACATCTACAGACCTGTCTGAAAGAGGACTTTTGGCCGAAAGGTGTCGAAACACGACGCTGACAACGTTACGTGTATAGTCATAGTTTTAAGGTTTTTGATATGTATTAGTTTATTATTGTACAAGATTATTTTGTGTATTTTATCTATTGGTCTTAGTTGCCTGATAATAAAATGATTATTAATATTATTATTAATACAAAGTATTAATGCCATTATGATTCCTGTGCGAAGAGGGATGGTGCTGTCGGTCATAAAGCTCCATCTCTCTCTTACCCTGGAATCGTGATGTCATTAAACAGTCATAATACGGCACCAAGTCCCATCATTTTGAAGCCAGAGGATGCAAGGACCTACGACAAGTCTTTTATGTACCAAGTGTTTAGCTATATAGACCACCAGGTTGGTCTAGCGGTCCCAATTACTACTGCTGAGCACACTAGCCATCACAATCTGAATAATTTTGAAGGATATTGCATATCCATTGCTTCATATGTTCGAAAAATTTGTCTGCTAAACCACGTAAATAACTCAATGAATGTTGTTGAACTGTCAAAAAAGCGATTGATATTCATAGTGTCTTTCACAATTACCCTGCTAGGTTCGATTCCCATGTCGGGTAAAATGATTTTTCCATCAAGAATTTCTCAGTAGCAGCTCGCCATCTGGATTTGTGCCCAGTTGATGGCAATACCTACACCTCTGCCCTCTCTCTCTCCCTTGGGGAAAAAAGGCACGATATTGTGTTATATTTAGCTATAGTTTAGAAGAAGATGGTGTTATACCTAACTATCAACCTAACCTCTATCAACATCACGTTCGTATCTTGCGAAATATTACAGGTACACCTCTGCCCTCTCTCTCTCCCTTGGGGAAAAAAAGGCACGATATTGTGTTATGTTTAGCTATAGTTTAGAAGAAGATGGTGTTATACCTAACTATCAACCTAACCTCTATCAACATCACGTTCGTATCTTGCGAAATATTACAGGTACACCTCTGCCCTCTCTCTCTCCCTTGGGGAAAAAAAGGCACGATATTGTGTTATGTTTAGCTATAGTTTAGAAGAAGATGGAGTTACCTATACCATGCCTATACCTAACCTTTATCAACATCACGTTCATAACTTGCGAAATATTACAGGTACCTACACCTCTGCCCTCTCTCTCTCCCTTGGGGAAAAAAGGCATGATATTGTGTTATGTTTAGCTATAGTTTAGAAGAAGATGGTATATATAGATATACCTAACTACCAACCTAACCTTTATCAACATCACGTTTTCTCATAAGACTCAAGCAGCCTCTATCCTACCCTCACATATACGTCAAACACATACAAGTAAAATATAATGGCGATGTTTGAGTTTTATGACGTCACAGGATCCGTTGAAAGCTCACGGCTATTCGGGGATAAGGCGGTCGTTAGAGAGATGTGCTAAAAACTGATATGCCGACGGCTATAGGGACTATAAAAGCTACAGACCCCCGTTATGGGGTCGCGAAGGTTGTTTGGCCGATATTTATCGTAAATTTCCATTTTTCGCTGTGTGTGGGAAATTGATTTTGTGGTTAGAGGGGAAAGTGTTTTTTTAGGGTTCCGTACCCAAAGGGTAAAAACGGGGTGTGATACTTCCTGGCCGCGCCACAGTGGAAAATTACAGAAACACGTTCCTAGATAAATTGTACCCTTAATGTACTTTAGGGTACATGTAGTGAAAAAAATTGTACCTCAACGAATAATGAAATATAATGAAGTTTTGGTGGCGCAGCCAGGAAGTATACTTCCCAGCCGCGCCACCAAGTTTTATTAGGCGTACCCGAACATAGTATACGCTAAAGAATTGTACCAAAATTGTTCTTATCCGTACGCTTTAGAGAGATTGGAAAATTTTATTACTTTAGAAATTATAGCCTTGTGTTGGCGGCGCGGCCAGGAAGTATACTTCCCGGCCGCGCCACCAAGTTTTATTAGGCGTACCCGGACTTAGTGTACGCTAAAGAATTGTACGCATTATGTACTACCTAAAAACATAATAATATTACGGAATACTGTAATATATTAAGGGAAAACATCAAAACAAACTTTAGCGCATCAGCAGACTTGCTGATCTTTGTACCTACTAGATGTGGCCTCCAAATTAGAAGTAGCTACTGGAATTATCTCGGTGGGATGGTTGTATAACTTGCACAGAAGGACGAGAAATTAGCAAAACAATACGAATCGATATGCATAACAAGAAAAATAGACCATCAGGAACAAGATAAGAATTTGGTATGTAGGTACTTAGGTATTAGGGACGGTCAGCAACGAAAATCGTCAACACTGTTACTTTTACGTGTGTCAATAATTATGATTTCAAAAACTGAAACGTTGATTTGATTGATATAAATAATATTCCAAACAGTTGAACTTTACAGCAAAAAACATATGCTTTGGTATCAGTCATAGAGTATTTACCTAATATGCGCCACTACAGAGCACTGTGTAGGCGTAATGGCAGATGGGAATGCTACGATGACCTAAACAACACAGTAACAGTACTAAAACGTACACAAAATATAATGGTGCCTTGCACTAAGTAGGTACACAATAAATTAAAGACGTATGATGGCAGGCAGGACAAAAAAGGCCCTTTTCAGGGCCACCAAATGTTCATGTGATACATTCATGTTTCTTGAATTTGGTTAAAGTCAAAACTAGTATCATGCTGTTTCTATTAATTAGTTACCTAGTTGACATTTTTCCACTTTAGCTGTGATGCCATGCCACACATTATGATTTAAAATACAAAATTAATCAGGTAATCCTGAGGGATTACTTGATTATTTTTTATGATAAGTCATAGGTTGAATTAGTAAACAAAAACGTTATAGTGTGTTAAGTACGGATCCCTAATGGATATCGCCGACCTCGCAATTCCTTCAGTTTACGCCGAGCGCATAAAAACTGCATCGATGACGTCCGGCCAGCCACGAGTCGCCGACGCAGCGAAATTCGACATTAGCTATTAATTATTTTAATACATAATTTTGTCATTCCATATTCTAGCATCGAATAGGTTTCACCAATTTTAATTGTAATAATTTCTCTTAAAATAAATTAGTTTAAAGTAACTTTGGTTTTTTTTCGATCCATCGTCTGCAGCATACGTAATTAGTGTACAGTTCAAACATTTGGAACTAGAATTTTAAATCATAATGTGGTGTGTCACAGCTGCAGTGTAAAAATGCCAACTAGCTTTTTGGAGGCCAATGTATATAAAACAAGTTCAGACTTTTATCTAGCGCCACAATTTTTAACCGACTTCCAAAAAGGAGGAGGTTATATGTTCGACTTTATGTTTTTTTTTTTATGTTCACCGAAAAGCAATTTATGCTCACCACAATGCGTATGGTGAGTGGTTGTTGAGGAGTTCTCCTGGTTAAGAACCAGGAGAACTCCTCAACAATTAACGTCCCAGCATCGGGAAAAGCAATATTTTGTAACATGTGATGACCAGCTGACAATATTCTATTGTAACTTAGATAAATTACAAACTGACCCACTAAAAAGTGAAAAATAAAAATTTATAGTGTTTTTTTTGGAAGTCGGTTGTTTTTTTTGTAAAAAGTTTTTATTTTTGATTAACTTTTTGTAATGTAGGTAGGTATAATTAACGACGAAGTAGATCAACGTTTCAGTTTTTGAAAGCATAATTATTGACACGTAAAAGTAACAGTGTTGACGATTTTCGTTGCTGACCGTCCCTAATACCTAAGTACCTACCTACCAAATTCTTATCTTGTTCCTGATGGTCTATTTTTCTTGTTATGCATATCGATTCGTATTGTTTTGCTTATTTCTCGCCCTTCTGTGCAAGTTATACAACCATCCCACCGAGATAATTCCAGTAGCTACTTCTAATTTGGAGGCCACATCTAGTAGGTACAAAGATCAGCAAGTCTGCTGATGCGCTTAAGTTTGTTTTGATGTTTTCTCTTAATATATTACAGTATTCCGTAATATTATTATGTTTTTAGGTAGTACATAATGCGTACAATTCTTTAGCGTACACTATGTCCGGGTACGCCTAATAAAACTTGGTGGCGCGGCCGGGAAGTATACTTCCTGGCCGCGCCACCAACAAGGCTATAATTTCTAAAGTAATAAAATTTTCCAATCTCTATAAAGCGTACGGATAAGAACAATTTTGGTACAATTCTTTAGCGTAGGTATACTATGTTCGGGTACGCCTAATAAAACTTGGTGGCGCGGCTGGGAAGTATACTTCCTGGCCGCGCCACCAACACAAGGCTATAATTTCTAAAGTAATAAAATTTTCCAATCTCTATAAAGCGTACGAATAAGAACAATTTTGGTACAATTCTTTAGCGTATACTATGTTCGGGTACGCCTAATAAAACTTGGTGGCGCGGCTGGGAAGTATACTTCCTGGCCGCGCCACCTACACAAGGCTATAATTTCTAAAGTAATAATTTTTTTGAATCTCTTTATAGCGTACGGAAAAGAACAATTTTGGTACAATTCTTTAGTATACACTATGTCCGGGTACGCTTAATAGTTTACAAAAACCGTGGTGGCGCGGCCAGGAAGTATACTTCCCAGCCGCGCCACCAAAACTTCATTATATTTCATTATTCGTTGAGGTACAATTTTTTTCACTACATGTACCCTAAAGTACATTAAGGGTACAATTTATCTAGAAACGTGTTTCTGTAATTTTTCACTGTGGCGCGGCCAGGAAGTATCACACAAAACGGGACCCTGTCACTAAGACTCCACTGTCCGTCCGTCTGTCTGTCTGTCACCAGGGGCAGGCTGTATCTTATAGACAGTTGAAATTTTCAAAGATGATGTATTTCTGTTGCCGCTATAACAACAAAAACTACAAACAGAATAAAATAAATATTTAAGGGGGGCTCCCATATAACAAACGTGTTTTTTTCGGCGTTTTTGCTTTGTGGTACGGAACCCTTCGTGTGCTTGGCCAGTTTTTTTGGAATCTGTAGATCTTATTGGGTAGGTTTGTTACACCGGGGAGGGCCTAAAGACCATTATGATTGTTTAAGCGTTTAAGGTAAGTAAGTAAGAAAATTTATATTCGTGAGGACGTTTCTCATATTATGTCTTAAACTGGGAGCGCGTTTAATGGGATCTTTCGTTGTTCATACAGGAACTATTAACACCACAAACATTTTCACTCATAACTCAACAGAAAAGAAATGACAAAACAATACAAAATCTGAATGTCCTAATCAATATTTTGATCTTAAATTTAAGACAATTTTCAGACACATCACGTGAAGTGAGTGTGTATCACGAAAAACAACATAATACACCAGATTTCAAAAACATACTAAGTAATCGCTAGAACGCAAAAGTTTAGAAATGCAGGTTTTTACTTTTACGCTAGTTTAGCATTTTAGTTATGAAAATGGCTTTGTATCGAACCTATGTAGGTATATGTATCTATATTCTCTGTATATGTAAAGCAATCATTAAAAAAAAAACTCCTAATAATAAAAAACCGAACAGCTGATTATCTTACAACTGACACTTGTTAACTCGTTATTTTACACCAGACAATTAATTTCATTGAAATAACATCACAGTACACTATCACGAAAAACAACTTTACACAGTGAACGTCAAAATGGAACTAATCATGGTTAAACGCAAAAGTTAATAAATGCAAGCTCTAGGTATTGGAATTGTGAATGAATCTAACCCGTTCACTACCTCTGCGCGTACGCATAGAAATTAGATCAGCAGGTAGCGCCGGCGCAGATTTTAACTGCAACAGATAAAGACTTACGTTACGAAGTTTGGATTTTGGATGGACTGAGTAAAGTACCTAGAAAGGTGGTGAATACTAAGATGACACCTAATACATAGATTAGTATATAAGAAGACATGCTGCATCGCCTTAAAATAAATTGGCAAAAGGGGAGGGCAAATATAGCTCTTCTGGTACCCAAAGATATTGATGTGTACTTTTTAGTATTCCGATTGCTGACGAATCATTCATACAAATAATTTTACAATGCCTTAACAACTAATTGTCTTACACTTGACACCTGATAACTCATAATTTTACACTTAACAATTATATTCCTTAAATCACATCACTCATTAACACGAAAAACAACTTTACACAACAAACGTCAAAATCAAACTAATCTTGGTTGAACGCAAAAGTTAATAAATGCAAGCTCTATTGAAACTGTGAATAAATCTAACCCCTTCGCTACCTCTGCGCGTACGCATGGAAATTAGATCAGTAGGTAGCGCACATTTGAACAGGGATTGTCAAAGTTGCAATGTCGTAGAGAATAAAATATTATTTATAAGACCCATTCATATTTTTAATAATTATGTGCTTGTAATTAAAGAGCTTTGTTATTATATATATATATATATGAATATAGAGATATAATTTATGATAAAATAAGTTACGTAGCGTTTGATTATTGGAGGTTTGAAGAAAAAATCGTATTTATAAGTTTGTCTGAGTTCTGAGGAAAATTAAAATTTAAGCATTTGTTGGTTCAAAAAAAAGAACCTCGAACTCCGATGAAATTAAACATCAGTTTCATAAGTTCTAACCGTTTCTTTAGCAGACTACCTTCGAAACTTTGGGAAACATTATAAGAGATCGTATGTCGCGATTGTGCAACATTTTTTGCAGGCGCTCATTAATTTGGAGTTGTATGTACAGACAATAGTAACCCTTCCGGTGCGCGCCGCGGTCTCTCCGGCCATTGTGGCATTATCACTGCATTTGTGATTCCGGACGCTTCTTTTTATTATGTAGATTAGGGGCTTTATCAGACCCGGATTTAGATAATACTGCATTTGCGTTTCTAAGCTTCGGATTCGCATACAAAATTCGCGCGTTTAACAGTTACATTTTATTTTAGTTTTGGTCTTTGGGTAGAGAAAAGGTTCAGTTATGCGGGTGGTTATTTCAAAATTGAATATCCTGTCTTTCACCCTCGTTGTAACGTCAAATAATAAACACTAACTGCCAATCGACATGACCAATCATGCGTAACGGGAGATCAATGGAAAAACAGCAGTCAAATAAATCTAACGAGGACTCTTACATCTGCATGTCATTGGAATAAATCAAATCACCATTGAATGCATCCGTAAAATATTTTTGAACTATTTTGAATGTACCATGCGTTTGATAGTACTAAAAAAAACATCCCTCGTAAGTCAACCCGTTCACTGACACGTATTGAACGGATATAAAAAAGTTACACCCATATTTTGCACTTCCCGATATCGAATAATAGGGTCTATTTATGCATTCTCGATAAATGAAGAGTATTTTTTTACTTCTATTATAAATCAAAATGTATTATTTATCTTTAGAGAATCAGAATCTGCATCCTATTGTTATTCGGGATATGCGGTGTGTCAAGGGTGTAATGTTTTTATGGATTGCAGTAATTCGTTATTGATTTTTAAATAATAATAGCTTAACACAGCAAATCAAATCTTAGTACACCAATAACACTGCACACATAGAACCACTTCTCAATATTACGCCGTTTCGGGTCTAGCAGATTTTATCGCTTGCATAAACTGAAAGGAGAGCAGGCCGCCATTTTGAATATTTGAAGGACCGAGGGTGTATTCGACCGTAGGGCAGTAATTACTTGATTGGAGTCAAGAGGTGGCATGCCGAGATACTGGCTGGGTTGCATTGTTGTTGCCGCGCCTTGGCGGGGCTCGAGTGTTGCGCTCAAGTGTTTTATAAAATGTACGGCATGTCAGATTCACACATACAGCTTTTGAGGGTTAACCGTCTATTAGAATTACATGCTTTTCAAATTAAATTATCTAATGAAACTCCGCAGATGTGATAGGTATATAAAAAAAATACGATTAAACACAAAAAAAAAAAAACAATTTTCTCAACTCATACCTATACTTCAAATAACTTTCAGCGCTCGTTGGCCCCCAGAAAAAGATCATCAATTTTTTTTTTGTTTTTTCATTCGATCTCAAAATGTTACCAAATTATCTCAAAAATTTAAATACTAAGTTATTTAAAAATAAAATGTACGAATGGTTATCTGTTAATAGGTTTTATAGTGTTAAAGATTTCATTGAGAAAAATATTAATGTCAGTTACATACTGAAAAATTTGCATGCTTATTATGTATTATATTGGCAAAACATGTTTTGTTCTAAATTGTACTCTTACCATCTTTTTATACCGTGTTTTTATGCAAATAAATATATTATTAAACGCAAATTATTATTTAACTGTAATAGTAGAATATAATTTGCATAATATAGGTATGCTCTTAACAAAAACCTTTCAATACAAATGTAACCCTGTCAAATATTTCAATGAATCAGCTTATCAATTAGTGAAATATCGGCAACATACAGCTTGCACTAACGCATATTATTAAATCTAAACGAATTCAAAGAGTAAAAAGTTCAAAAAACATCTGACACTGGCAAGGTGACGGGAATAGAAAAAAAAATGTCACACAGAAAATCCGGGCCCTGTAATCCGTTCTATTATGCATATAATTATTATTTCCGATACTTTATCAAAGAAAATAACAGTCCTTTTTGCATATGCGTTTTTGACGGAAGTGTGAATAAAAAAATGTCACCCTCAGGTAGTGGAAGGGTGACCCAGAAAGTTTTTTGTAAACGTAATACGAGTAGAAATGTATTGGAAAGTTTTATAAGATGATTATTATGCATGCATTCTCAGGAAGATTTAGTCGACACGTTGCCTGAGGCATATGTGAAGGACTTCCTTGGGGTCTAGAGTTGTGGGGTAAGCTTTTGAGGGTTAACGGCAAAAATTACACAAAGTGGACCCGGATTTATTATTTTTTTTAAATCGGCGCATATTTTATTAGCACTTGTCCTTAAAAATTCTATTGTATGTACGTGTAAAATCTAAACTTAACATTTTATTGAATTGAATTCTCTCAAAAATCAAATCAAAACATTACATAAATTGTGAGGTACTCTATATGGACCACTGCTTACAAAGTAACTTATAGTTTCACTATCTAATGATAATAATAAGATGGGACAGAGAAAGTTAAGATGCATGATTTAACCAACACACACCAAGAAAGAAGAGATACTATACACGAACTACAACCAGAAACTTCATTCACATTTTTTTTCTAACCCTAAAATGCGTACCCACCTTGTATTCAGCGTAACCCATTGTGCTACTGTTTGTTTGTCATATTTTTTATGGGTTTTAGTCCAGGTAATCCCGTGTCCTCTCACATCGAATGGGTTGTGACGTATAAAAGGATTATTTTTTAATAGATAATTAATGATGTTACAGTACGGTTTGGTTGGTAAGAGCTGTTTCTACGTATTTGCTTTTGCATGAGTTTTTATGATGATCGTTGTAGTTAAAGTTTGGATGGTACTTAATTAAGTTTGATAAATTATTCTACGTGTAGCTGGTAGATATAAAATGTCTTTTTTTTTTCTTACTACTGTTAATATTTTTTCAAAACTATAATATTTAAATATTATATAAGCTAAGAGACTGAAAATAATATTAAAAATATGTACAGACGCCAGCACATCAAGCTACCCGAAACTGTCAAATTTTCCCAATCAACTTTGAACCTAATGCTTTAGCGATAAAGTTGAAAATCAATTAAAGAAATTTGACAGATTGTAGTAGCTTGATATTGGCGTCTGTACATGTATATAAAAATGTACTATTAATCCAATAAATTAAGATTTGTTCCATAACAAAATCCGTATCCAGTTCATACCGACGCGACCTAGAAGTATTTCAGTAAAGAAATAAATGAGTTAGTAGCGTATACAGGTCAGCAGTTCAACAGTTCAGCACTCGTACTATTAACTACTGAAAAATGCATAATCAATACCTACACTGAGCAAGCCGTTGCATTGTAAAGAAAGAGAAGCGCGATGACACAACGCTGGTAATTTATTGTAAAATATGAAGCAATTATCTATTTACAAAAAATCTATTCATCATCATCATCATTTCAGCCGAAAGACGTTCACTGCTGGACATAGGCCTCCCCCAAGCACTTCCACTTCGACCGGTTCTGTGCTTCTCGCATCCAACGACGATCCAAAAATCTATTGTTTGGACTAAAAAAATTTAAACTATGTAGCTAGTTAAAATTTATTGTTTTAGTATGTTGATTGTAGAATAATCTGACAATAAATCAGAATGATTGTATGTACCTTATTAAGTTATTATGTTTTTTATTGTAAAAAGAAAGTCTTCATGATTTTTTTCTATCGTATCAAATTAGTTTTCTAGCTTAGCTATCTAGCTTTTTTTTTAATATGTCGCATAAAAGTGATTCCGATATCCTATTTACAGAACAAATAATTTCATTTCATTTCGATTGACCCCTGCAGCTTTTTTTTACAAAGCCACGACTGAAGAGCTGTCGTCCTTATAGATCCTTATTCGAAATAAGAAAAATCTAAGCCATCGAAGTCGCGAATGACAAAAACAAAAGACAGCTGTTCGCGAAAGTTCATCGACCTACGGCAACGTGGCCGTAACTTTCATTCTTAAAGCGTACCAAGTTAGTAACCTACTTTTCATTAATAAGGCAAGCTAAAAAATGCAAGAAGAAAGTATCAAAGATTGAGCGAGCGAACTTCGCTAACAGCGCACGTGAGAAACAAGGGGATACGCTGCAGGAGATTGTAAGGACTTGCTGAAGTAAAATATTTCCGAGGCAGGAAGTTTTAAAGAACCTTGCATTTCGTAGATATTTTTCAGTGCTTGTTGCACATCATCAAGGCACAAAAAGAAACGTGCAATCACGTATAATAAATGTTGGTAACTATTTTTTTTTCTTTTAAGTAAAGAGTGAAACATTGAAGCAGGTGCATTCTTTCTGTTACAACGCCAAATTCAGTGTTATTATTGCAATTCTTAATAAATATTTAAGTGCACTATAGACCGATATTTCATAATTTCATTTTATTGATAAAGTAATCAAAAGAATAAACTTTTGACAGCTATTTACTATGTTGCCAATGTTCAAAATGGAATATTTTTGACATTCAAATTAAATGTCGATAAAATCAGCTTCAATCAAACACGACAAGCAAAAAACCAACCACCACTGCATTTCACATACTCCACTACCGACACGACTAACAACGTAATGTAATAGAGAAATCTACTAAAACGAAAAAAAAAAAGTAAAACGCCGTCCACCGTAATATCATCGTCAATTTTTCCCGGAGTTTCCCGCCAGACGTCGAGACGTTGAAAAAAAAAATAATTAAAACGAGCCGGCGGCGAAAGTGAAAGCACGCCGTCTGCCACGTAATTAGTACAATGGAGTTTCCTGACTTTGAACTCAACGATATCATTTTTGTTCATCTTTAAATTATCGCCCTTTCAGTAAAATGTTTGCCCTATTTTTTGTTTGTAAGTTGGTTGCGTTTAGAAGATGAATGGTTATTGTTAAGTTGGTAGTTGTGATTTGCGTGTACTGCTGTTGGAGGAGGGTTTGATTACTACAGTCCCACTTTTAATTAGCTGCAGTAAAATGACAGCTTAAAAAATTGGCGTCTTTTTGTTTTTTCGCGGCCATCAACCAAATCTTGTTTTTCTAATACAGAATAGTGTAACAAACGAAACTAATTTGACTTGTATGGTCATATTAGTATGGCCGGGTATTGTTTTATTTAATAATAATAATAATATAGTAAAAATGGAAGTGTGTAGTAGGTATCTCTATCTAATATAATAATTGAAATAATATTTAAATTTTAAAATTAATGTAATGTAAATTATGTACTTAAATTGAAAATTTATGTAAGAACTGCATTTAATTGTTATTTGTTTTTGCATACCGTTAAAACGGTGAGACATGTAGTACTATGCACTGTTATGAACACCTTTGTAAACATCATGTTTCTGGCAAATAAGTATTCTATTAATTTTAAGTATTATATTATTATTATAAGTATTCTATATTCTCATAGTGTTTGTATTTAAATTAGAGAATTGTTTTTGATTTTAATCTATTTTGTTTTCCATTGTACTCTTTAAACACGTTGTCTACATCTATTTTTATCAAGTAAGTACCTAGATACTTTTCTATCGCAGGTTGCTGGAAATGATTTCATTAAAAATAAGCACCACCTTTGTACGTATTTTTCTGTTCCTTTGTTCTTGTCTGTTTATATGTGTGTCTGTGTACCAGTGGCGAAGGTTCCATACAACTCGATTCCTACCGGCTTCCCTTTGAAAAATGGCACAGTCAGTATTCTATAGACAGACTCCGGCTTACCTCTTACAAAAATCGAACCTTCGCTATTGCTGTGTACCTATAAGAAGAAAATGTTTTTTTTTTTAAATGGTGCTACGGTTTTTTAACAGAACGCGGTGACATTGCTGCTAAGCACGGTATTGTGAGTAACAAAGAACCAAAACATAAACAAAGAACCTATATTACATCGGGGTAATTGCGTAACACACTAACAGTAGAAATGACTTTCATTTTGACAGTTCAACAACATTCATTGCGTTATGTACGTTTTTGAGCAGTCAAAGTTTTCGAACTTATGAAGCAATGGAATAGCAATATCCTTCAAAATGTACGCAATTAGGGGCTGGTTCTACGCTTTTTCAATATTTTTTACTTTTTGAATAGATTTTATCAAACCTTTCTTCATAATGGTACATTTTCCGAATACATGTTTTCCATTACCTTGGAGCATTGCGATTCAATTCAGAACGTTACTTAGCCACACGAGAATCATAAAAGCTATTCAATACACAAGATAGGGAGAAAATGGGATGGTCTAGACTAGACCGGCTATAGGTAGGTATATACCTAACGTTTGGTTGAGCACCTTTTGTATGGTACAGTCAACAAAAGGGATAAGTATGCAAGATCGTCGGATATAGTTGAAGTTTAGTAAGAAACCGATGGATGTTCTCGAATAAAATTTAATTTTATAAATAGAAAGCAAATAGCTCATTTATCAAATTAAATTTCAGTTGACAGTGGTTTAAATCGGCATTTTTGAGGGTTCTGGTGCTTATAAAAATAATGTATCATCAAAAAGTAAAACATACGGACATAGAAGTAGTTAATATTAATTATTCTGTAAAAATTGCTTTATGGTCCTTAACCAGAAAGAAAACAGGCGAAAGCGTTTCTATGGAGAATAGACTACCATTTCCTCTTAAGGGGAAATTCAAATTTTGCGGCCTACCCTGTTGCCCGTGAAATTCTAATTTTCTTATGTTTTTTGCAATTTACAGGTTGTATTTTGACAAAATATGATTCGCGACCGTGTCAACATTTATGTATAATAATCATTAAAATCTTTAATACAACCCTCTAAGTCCATGAAGCCCTATTGAATGACTATTTCAATGCTTAACTTATTAGTAGATGTGTAGGTACCTACTAGTTTTTATATCCAATCAAAAACTCTTTACCAGCTCTTTACTCATGGCTTTATGGAATATCAAGAAGAGTCAAATATTTGAGACTGGGTTTTTAATTATTTATTTATTTAATACTTCAAGCATATAAATGTACAGAGGCAGACTTAATGCCATACGCATTTTCTACCAGTCAACCTTTGGGTGATGCAGAGACAAACAGTGGTAGGTAGGTGCAATCAAGAACATTGAGGAATAAATATTTTAAATATAAAGATACGCATTTAACCTATTAAAACTAATAATAATTGTAATGTTGGATGACTTAAATTATTGTTAGCTGCAGCAGTTTTCTTGTGTTCAAATAACAACATACGAACATTGGTGACTGAAAACTACATAAATTTATTGCTCAGTTTTATATATAAAGTACCTTTAATTATAACCATTTAGGTATTGAAATGTGGTACCTAAAGATAATTACTATTAAAGATATTTTTTTTTACGAAGAACATAAAGACAAAAATTTTATCCGAATGGCTAAGTTTAATCTGACAAGTATTAAAAATGTTACTCTGTATTCATCAATCATGCGGATAACGCCACAAAGAACCAAAGTGGACGGACGATGAAACTTTTTACTTTTACAGAAGTTGTAGGTATGTAATAACGTCATTTATGAAGACATTAAACATTTTCATTTTCATCTGTCGCCATTATTGTACTTATTAGGGTTCCGTACCCAAAGGGCAAAAACGGGACCCTGTTACTAAGACTCCACTGTTCGTCTGTCTGTCTGTCACCAGGCTGTATCTCATGAACCGTGATAGCTACAGTTGAAATTTTCACAGATGATGTATTATATTCAAATACTAAAAACAGAATACAATAAATATTTAAGGGCCGAAAAAACACGTTTGTTGTAGTGGAGGGCTCCACTACAACAAACGTGTTTTTTCGGCGTTTTTGCCTTGTGGTATGGAACCCTTCGTGTGCGAGTCCGACTCGCACTTGGCCAGTTTTAGTATTCTTCTTCCTTTTTCTTATTCGTTGTATCCATAATTTCATTTATATATTTTAAATATTAGTATTTTTAAATAGTAAGTACCTGAGATTAAGATTTACGACACCTGGGGTAAGCCTGGGATAGGTATAATTAAAGATTATTCTTTTTTCTATGAAGAAATATTATACCTAAGTAATTCCTTACCTTAAAAATCAGTCTAAAAATATGAACCTTTACTTACAAAGGGCTGGAAAACTCAGATATAATAATTAAAATAACGCTGGATAATTCAAAAGCCCTGGCTTAGTGTAAGCTACTTATTTTTTAGGGTTCCGTACCCAAAGGGTAAAAACGGGACCCTATTACTAAGACTCCACGGTCCGTCTGTCCGTCTGTCACCAGGCTGTATCTTATGAATCGTGATAGCTAGACAGTTGAAATTTTCACAGATGATGTATTTCTGTTGCCGCTATAACAACAAATTTTAATACTAAAAACAGCATACAATAAATATTTAAGGGGGGCTCCCATACAACCAACGTGATTTTTTCGGCGTTTTTTTGCCTTGTGGTACGGAACCCTTTGTGTGTGCGAGTCCGACTTGCACTTGACCGGTTTTTCATCTTTCGGAGTAGTTGCTTCTCCCAGCTGATCCAGCCAAGGACACTCTCCCACTCTTGAACACCAACCAAAATGTTAATCACGTGAACTGTAAATAAAATTGTATTCAACTGTCAAATTAATCACGTCAAAAAACGCCCTACTTACAAAGTCATAGGTACAACAAAACGACAAACGACTAAGTCCAAAAGTAATTTCTATACGTCATCAAAAGGGACGAAATTAATGCCTGAAGCCTTACCTATCTTTAATTTGGTGACGAAGCCCTAAGAATAACCATACGGGCAAAACCAATTTTTCCTCTCTATATTGAAAACTTGAAAATTAATTCCTCCATCTAATTTCCTCCACGTGAAATATGAGGCCATGTTATACCCCGACGCACACAGGCGTGCGTGACGCAAATTTCGTTACGTAGCCATAGGGTTGCCGAAACTACCCCCCCGCCGCCCCGTGGCATCAATCTTCACCCCCGCACCACCTACGATCGTATAATACAATAATATATGTCTAACTTTCGGACCGGCCCTGTAGGTAGCTCCATCCCTGTCTTCCCCAAAAGATAAACGGATGATAGAGAGGGATGGCTATAGGTGTGGGGGCGTCCTAAAGGGTGTAGGGAGTATGTAGGGGGTGCTATTGAAATTGAAGCGGGGTTTAGGCGCGGATGACGCCTGGCTGGAGAATGGATGGAAATTTCCTCAATTTAGCGTTTTCGCCAACAAAGGACGTTGTTTAATTTTTGGTTTTTGTCAGACATTGAGGTGTGGTGATTGTTGTGTGGGCAGGTGGATTGGTAACAATGGGAATATACCTTTGTGAGGGAAATGGATTTTTATTTCTTTCTTTTGCGGAGTTTTATTGTTACTAATTTTACTTTCGGTTTGTTACGAGTAGGTAATGTTATGGTAATGTTTTTATTGTTTCTACTTTTAGTTTAGGCGATCGTTTCCCCTAATGGGGGTGAGTTTCAAATAATAATGATAAATAACCCTTTTAATTATTCATACTTTATTTTCAGCTCACTTTAAACTGGGACGCCAACATCGAATAATTTAAATAGCGTATATTAAATTATTTATTTAATATACACTACTTATTTATTTAATTATTTAGGTGATATGGAAACTATATCTATGTAATAATTGTGATATAAGACTATTTTGAAAAGCATAAGCATAATAAGCCTGTAATATTCTCACAGCTGGGAAACAGGCCTCCTACTGTGCGGGTTGGTAGATGTCACAGTCTTCGAATTTTGATTCTAGGACATGCCGGTTTCCTCACAATGTTTTCCTTCACCATTTTGAGAGCAGTAGTGATGAAATAATATACACAAAGTAAAGCGACTGCCTGGGTTCGAACCCACGATCTACAATTCGTAAGTTGCGGCCGTTACCACTGGGCTACCACTGCTCCAAGTAGTGTTTTTTGAGGTATAAAACTTCCCCAAGACGAATTTCGGAAAGGCATACCTACATTTTTTTTTAAGTTTTCATCTTTTAGTCGTCATAAACTATAAATTTATTACTTTCTTTCATGTCTATCCGTATAAAGGTGTACACAAAATAAGGCGTCTTCGTCCCCACGTAATTCGAACGCAATTAATTAAGACGCACGAAGTTTTACAATGTCGATTTATATTCGGGTCGGGTGCTACCTTTGTGTGTGCCTTTATCTTTGTTTAGAACTAGCGGGACCGCAATTATTGGGGGCTTGGTTCGTGTGTGCGGAGTTTGGTATTGAAGGCCTGTTTCTCGTATTTATATTTACGTAGAAAATCTATAGGTATTTACTATGTAAACAGAAAAAGGAAATAATAGAAACTTTAGAATATAAAAAAATAATCTAGTCAGTAGATCATATCGTCGTCAACTTGTGATGTTTTAAAGAGCTGGCAGCATTTATGAGGAGTCTTTCCAATCTTAGCTGGGGCACCACTGTGTCTAGTTAATGCTAAAGAATTTGTTTTTAGTCACTATTTTTTCATCAATTGTTTTTTACATACAAGATACCTATGGATACTTATAGTATCTGATTCTGATGCGACCTTCAATTTTACTTCGCCCAAATGTAGTGTAAAATAAATACCTTCATAAAAGTAAGTCTGAATCAAAGTTGCGACCGGATTTTCGTACAGTTTTTAAGGTTCAAACGATATCTAAAGGTTAACCTTTTTCAAATACTTTAAAGAACTACAAAGCCTTTATGTACAGTCAACAAAAGAGATAAGTATGCAGGATCGTCGGATATAGTTGAAGTTTAGTAAGAAACCGATGGCGAGAGGCCAATAATTTTTTTATTTTATTAATAGAAAACCAACAGCTCATTTAGCAAATTAAATTTCAGTTGACAACATCCATCGGTTTCTTACTAAACTTCAACTATATCCGACGATTCTGCATATATATCTCTTTTGTTGACTGTACCTAAATAAATTATACTTATTATACTACTACTTTCAAGATACAAGGAATTTAAAGAACATTATGGAAAATCTTCATCAATACTATGTTTTATTATTTTTCATGCTTGATGCTCTATTAAAATTAGTTAAATTGGAATTGAGACATAAATCTCATATTGTCATACGTATCGATTTCGTCACTGGCTATTTAATGGCTGAACTAAACTTATGGCACTGTTTTTGAGCACACCCGCGTCGTATGACAAGTTATGATAAAATCTAGATGAGTCTTACATCTGCAGCAGGCACGCTCGCTACCCCCGCACACGTTGTACCAAGCGAGAACAAAGATTTATTCAAGACTTCACACGATTTCACTCTAGTGTTGTCTGGGTTATCTGGCTTATTAACTACATTCGTTTCCTTACAAAAGCACCCTTTCGTAGCACGCTAAAGAGCTAATACTTTTTGTAAATTTTCCATTTAACTTTGTATCGAAAATATTCCGCCACTTCTACGCTTACACAACATATCCAAAACCGCCGTTAAACACATTCAACCCTTATCAGCAACCGTCCCCAGAAGTACCCACACTTACGGCCCATTTAACTGTTCACTACACCTATCAAGTATACATCTTATAAGGTATATAGGGAGCCTTATCTCTCGCGTCAGGCCCATACTTAAGCTCGAGGGGTAACTTGAAATAGGAATAGTCGCATTAGGCCCAAAATTACAGGCGACCGTCACTGCCTAACGTGGTAAAATTGCCCAGCCACCTGGGGGGTTTAACCCTCTAACACCCTCTTAGTTTAGCGTCGACGTGGGACTTTAAGGACAAGACTGAATATTAAAAAAGCAACTCTAATTTCTACTGCATACAGTCTACTTTCAATTGTGTTTCAACTTTAAGATCTTGGACTTTGGAACAGCAAGTAAACGTTAGCGTTTGACCCCACTTCGCATTTGGGTCCACGCGGCCCTCAGAGGGGGAGGGTTGTTTTAGTCATCAATAATGTTAGAGGTAAGCTTTAGTGGATACGTGTGCTATTCGTTATGTAGACTACTTTGTACTGGATTTATTTAAAGTTGGTACAACTGGCTAACGGCTATAGAGAAACTTTTCAAAAGATGTTAGTTCTGAGACAGGTTTGGGTCGAATAAAATAAGTTAAAAATATGCTTGCTATGAATACATTCTAGGTTCAAAAGGTACACGAATAATAAAAAAAAAGACCGCTATTAAAAAAAAACTGATCTGAAATCTGTCTTAATATGTATAGGATACTAAAATACATGCTAGATTTATCACTTACTCTGTAGAGCTCTATGTCTATATTAATATAACTACAGTAAAAGTAAATAAAACAAAATGGCTGACCAACAATAAAATCTTTAACAAGCATACAATATTATAACCAGTTACATTTAATACAAATCAAATCACAAAAAAACGTCCTACCAGTCAACTTATTTCTCCTCAGCGTTCAAACAATACCTCCCGTCTTATCCTTACTAAGGCGTCACGAGACGGCCACGTAACGACAATCTCACGGGGCGCGGCTTATCAATCACCGCTGATGGAAAACCGCTAGACCGTGGGGAGTATACTCCTCAAGGACTTAGATTTAGAGAGGTACACGCATCGAGAGTTCAGGTAATGGAAATAGTGGTACGTGTTGCTGGCTTTATTTATTGGGCTATGTGTATTTTGTAGGTAATAACTTAATAAATCTCTTATATTTTTTTATGTTTAGTATTTCATGAGGAATAAGTTAGTAATGATTTAGTCAACTAGTCGTAGCTACAGCGAATTGCTACGGCGTAGCAGCGTAGGCGTTGTAGTGGTTAAAGTTATTAAAAACCAAATGATAGTAGTTTCTGACTTAGTTTTCACATTTACATTTAAACCATGAACTGGGTTTTATAGAGGCAAGTCAATTACAATGAACAGTAAAAAAAAAAATACTAATACATAATGTTAAGGGCAATGCAGTGCCATCTACCTTCGCGAACTTGAATCAAAATTCGATTTCCAATAACGATTCTATTCGACAACAGATGTCACTGTGCTCTATCAGTCGTCCAATTAGAATCGCGTATTCTAATTCTCTAATCAGAACCCTGGCAGAATTAAGAATCTTATTACGAGTACATAAAAACAATATTTGAACAATTAGTAGAATACTACCGGTTAATAGTCCACTCCAAGGCAAAAGAGAATGATAGGTAAACAACCACAGTACATTCACAGTTATTTTACTTCTGGCAGCTGCAAATCAACAGCAACCTTATTGCAACAACAATAAAGATCACTGATTTTGATCACTGATTCTGATTTTGCCAGACTTGACAGTTGTAGCAACCCAAAAGCAGCCTTATTGTCACGAGATTAAAGATCATTGTGATATTGACAGTGATGCAAAATCAGAGGTAGAACTGTGAATGGACTTAGTTTACCTACTGAGTTTTTACGGCTATGACTGATTTGTTTTGTAAAATATTTTGAATTAAAAGAGTGTCCGTGGAGTTTTCTGCCCGTTTTTCTCTTTATGAACCTACTACTCTTTGGAATGGGCAAACACGCTTCATCTTTCTGATCGACCAAATGAAGTTGGTAGAGGTCACATGTTTTTGAATTTTTGGTTCTAGAACATGCCGTGTTCCTCAAGAAGTTTTTCCTTCACCGTTTTGAGAACAGTGCTGATGACAATATTTACTCAAAACGATGGCAGCAAAGTAGAAGAAGACATCTAAAATAGCAATTTTACAGTAGAGCAGATTTAGTAAAAAAAACTGGGCAAGTGCGAGTCGGACTCGCACTCGAAGGGTTCCGTACCACAAGGCAAAAACACCGAAAAAAACACGTTTGTTGTATGGGAGCCCCCCTTAAATATTTATTTAAACTTTTCGCACAAAAAGGTACAAAGGCGGACTTAATGCTGCTCTTATTTTATTTTAATTTTATTATTTCCTTTATTTCATTAAATAATACATATAGATCTTTGACAGTCGTTACGGGTAGTCAGAAGCCCGAAAGTCTGACAAGCAGTCTTACCAAGGGGTATCGTATTACCCAGTAACTGGGTTGTGGAGCTCAGATAGGCAGTCGCTCCATGTAAAATACTGGTATTCAGCTGGATCCGGTTAGACTGGAAGCCGACCCCAACATATAAGTTGGGAAAAGGCAGGCAGATGATGAGTGTAGATTTCTTCATTTATGAGCCAGATTAACTTCATTATTTAGAAATTTTAATACAGACTTGAAGATAGGGTTGATAGCAAAAAAACATTTTCGCAATAATGTAGATGTCCGTATCTGCTTTAATGCCATCGAAAGTATAGCGCGTGTCTGGGTTCGAAAAGAAAAGATTACTCTCCAAAACTATAAAAAGCTTAACATTACATCCAATCACAGTGTAGTTTATTACCTGAACAGCTAGGTACTACTCAATTTAAGCTTAAATACACAGCACCGACATTCCGGGAGAATTTACTGTCGGGGCGCTGTTCCCCGGCTTCCCCGCAGGTGAATACCAACTGTCAGCGTTTCAAGATGGACGGGGTTAAAGGGGAGAAGGGGGTGGTATGGGGTAAGAAGTACCTATTTGTCTTGTAGGAGACATGTGATCGTTTGCCGCGAATGTTTGTTTATTTGTCTTTGGTATGGTGTAGTCAGTTTCATGTTGTATCGGATGGCTAATGCTGTTTACTGTTGGGTTTGCGTTGTATGTGAGTAGGTATACGGTTTAATCACGAATAAGTAATAGACTTGAAAATTCAGAAACAAATACCTATACGTGTTGAGTTGAGATTTTATGAATGTCGAGACTTTCGTGTTGTTGGAAAGGCTTTTGAACGTTTTTACTAAGTAGATACTGCTTCTTTATAACCAGCACCTACATACAATATACATATTGTTTTTCAAGATATGATTTAGTTTCTAGGTTTTTATTTTATAGTTATATTTTCTCACTATCCTTTAATCAAAACCCATCCATGGCATTTAAAATAAATACTTCACATACGTTACACTACACCAGCAAAACAGACCCATAATAACCCCATACAGCCGACGTACCAAAAACTACAGCCATGCATCCAAGCTGTCGCCGTTGTACCCAACTTACGTACTTGCCATGTAACCTGGCATAACTCACCTGCCTCGGCGATAACTGCCCAACTTTTACTGCAGCATAAACCACGAGCCGGTAATTAGTAGAAGGTTATGATTAAGAGTTGCTATTCATAGAACACTGATTCCCATAAAATAAGCTCAAGCTTACCTTGGGAATCAGTAGCAGTACCTTTTGTGCAACACATTAATACGTTAGATTACTCTACGATAAGACGAATGTATGAAATTATTAACTAAATAAAAAATAACGCACACAAACACAAAATGAAAACGATGTTAAAGGAGAAAGGTGACCATCACAGGTTTTGAGATGTTGTTGGTCACGAAATATATTTTGAAATCAGCTGCTGAAGAACATTATCGAAAGATGTAGAAGGAATGAGGGACTTTATCTAGGATTAGGAGACAAAGGTCTAAAAGTGTTTAGCCTGACGACAAAGTTTCGTGTACCTATTGCTTTACAAAAATCAATAAAAAAAATAATGAATAATTTATTTTGGAGCAAACACTTGTACACATTTCATATAGGTAAGCTGCCAAATTGCGTGACAGTTTGTCAGCAGGATTAGCGCTCGTCTTAAAACATTTGGTATCAATAATCTCATTAGACATCAAGAAGATTATAATGAGCAGCGCAACTAATTACTATGTAACCTATTTTCACGAACCAGTAAAAATATAAATCTCAGCACTTCAATATCCAGAATTTTCAATCAGCATGAGAAACGGCGCGTTCAGGAAGAAACGACATTCCATTATCTGTGCTTATGTCACTAAGTACTACAAGACGAATGGTGCCAAAATATGATTGATAAGAAACACTAGTTATATTCCTTTTCAATGCACTTAGCTTTAGTGTTCGTTGTTTGTTTGCCTAAAAGACTTGATAGGTAAGCACATAGGGAATAGATAACATATTGAAAACATGTCTAATGGTAACACGTCGATAAATATTGCCATTAGATATTTCTGTTTTTAAGTGAATGTCATGTTTGTTAAATATAATTTGATACTTATAGTAGTAAAAGAGACACATTTATCACTTATATTTAATTCTAATGCTGATTTTCCGCATGTTTTGGGCTGCAATATGGCCAAGACTTTAAACTCTCTTCTTTATGGAATTTCTTGTCCGTTTTTCTCCATGGGTACCTAATATCCTCCAGACCGATATCGGCCTTCAGTGCTGGAGATATTATAATACACAAACAGATATTATAATAGACACAGGTGCACTTTCTCTTCCCTCACTCTCAGGTAGCTACCATGCTTTAGAATAGGCCACTAGCTTCATATTTCTGACAAACCGAGTCCTTGACAATTCAAAAGTGCCTGTAAATAGTACCCAGTTGCCCATGAAATCTTTAATAATCTTGAAATATGTAGATATATATATTTACATAATACTAAAGTTGATTTCCATTGTATACTTAAATTAAAACTGTAATCAAATATAAATACTAGAAATATTCTTATTTGCTTTATCTAGTACTAGCTGCGCCTCGCGGCTTTATCCGCATAAGTCTCGATCCCGTGAGCATATTGGGATAAAAATTATTCCATGTCCTAATTCAGGTCATGGTCTACCTATTTGCCAAATTTCATCTAAATCCGTTTAGCCGTTTAAGCGTGAAAGCGTAAAAAACAAACATACAAAAAATCAAATATTTTCTCTTTATAATTAAGTAGGTACCTATTAGTTTAGATAACGAAACAGAAAAACCATTACAGCATAGATCCCAATTAGTTTTTCGCTAGCGCTCATTGATAATTATTATTTATAATTCACCAAACAGCATCTTATAAGAACACATTTTTCCACTTAAAACATAAAAATCTGATTCAACCCTTTCCCCATAATTTAATTTCTCCCCAGCCAATATTTACAAATTTCAAAATGTAAAAGATCGGTAGCCCGGTTTGCCGTCAATGTATGGGCGAACAGACTTACCGGGTATAAGCCGGATCAGCCTGGGTAAATACGCCGGGTACCCGGAACCGGGACAAATATCCCGTAAAGAAACGGTTTTAAGCTGGTGTGGATGATTTTAGGGTTAGATTTTGTAGTTCCAAATAATCATTTCTGAATTCATTCACAGTACTTAATAAAAATGTGAGGCGATCAATGATAGAATTTTCGTTGTATGAGAAGAGAGTTCTATCGCAGGGTAGAACTCTCTTCTCATACAACGAAAATTCTACTGCGAAAAGTGGGACTAAACTAATTTACTGCTAGAGAGTTCTTCTTCTGAACTAAAGAAGAGATTATGAAGTGGTGAACGGCGGGCGTTTTGGGGTACTGTTTCATGATATTTTGACTGCTGAATGTCAGTGAAGTTTGAACAAATGACTTTTGATTTTGATTTTCTGGAGCCTAGACTATGCTAGGCAAATATGATATCTAAACTGATATCATGACCATAAAATAACATGCAGTAACAAATACATACTTTCAGTTCAAAAACACGTAAAATTCGTCTACATTGTCGCTTTACTCACATGTTTGTCAACAAACATGTCGTTTTAGTACAAATAAAACTATGAAATCGAACTGTCCTTTGTAATATTTTTATCTTTTTCAGGTATTTACCTACACTGAAAGAAATGAGCAGTAAATAAAAAAATTAAAAAACATTGATCTGAACTGCTTTAAACAGTTCCTAAAGAGCCTAACGTTCAAAACAGTATTTTTTACAGATCCGAAAACAGTTAAAGCTTGAGGCAAAATGTTTACCGTCATGACAGTAAACTTTAACGGTTTTAAGTAGCTAAAAGGTCACAAAATTTACTGTTTCATTCATCGTTTAAACTATTGATATATTACTTACATTACAGTAATGGTGGTTTTCCTTTTTTTTTTTGTTTGTTTTTTTTTCAGTAAATTGTAGGTTCAATAATTAAAAGTTACTGTTTTGTCTTTTACTGTTTTACAAACATTTCTTCTTACTGTGTAAAGGGTTGAGTCCCATCTCTTCCCCTATGCGTTTTACCTACAAAAAGGATTTCGTTGTAGGTAAAACGCATAGAGGAAGAGGTGGGACTAAATCGTATAAAATCAAATCGCTTTAATGTGGTGCAGTAAGAAATTATTTTTTTCAGTGTAGCTTAATATAAATATGAGCAAGACTGTCTAGGAGATAATTGTGTCGAACTTATGAAGTTGTGACTATAAACCTGCCTAACTAAGTCATTATTTTCCTACCCTGATCCCAATTTATTTAGGGTCGGCGCAACATGTTTTTTTTTTCCATACTTCTCTATCACTCGTCATCTCGGTAGTCACCCCCTTTCTAGCTATTTCATCTTTCACACAGTCCATCCAGCAGTTCTTTGGTCTTCCCCTACTCTTAATAACCAACCACATCCATACTCAAAACATATAGGTACCTGTCTAAGTGTAAAACATTAAACATACCACGTAGATAGATGATATACACACTTACTGTTTACGTACCTACTTAAATTATAGTTTACAATTAGGCAACTCCGTCTTATCCACTAATCTTTTCCAACAACAAACTTCGATCCTTTATACCTACGTCTTAATTAAATTTCTCCACATCCTACACATCAAAGAGGCAGTTTTTGCCCAATCTCCCCTATAATTAGACCGCGGGCGAACCCCGAAGTTCCTTCATCAAGATACGCCTCGCGTTAGTTTAGTCTTAGTTTAATGTATGCACATTATCTAAGCAAGTTCGGTACGCTTCTATTTCACCCCTGCCTCCACCCGTTCGTTACGTGTGCTCAATTTAGTTGGTGCCTCACATTATTTTGTGTGTGTGTGTTACGTTTATGTACTTAAGGTAGGTAGTGTTTATTGAAAATGAACTATGGGCAGTAAATGGCCATTGGAAAAATAAATATTTATCTGTGGCCTTAGTGTGAGTTTTTTCGACTCACGTTCGATTGCGAGCGCGTTAGAATTTTGTATGGGAAATTAGGTTTCTCCTAGTGGCCACCAGGTGGCGCTATAACTTTTTCCCTTATAAAATTCTATAGCGATCGAAGGTGAGTGAAACAACTCACACTTAAGCCTCGGGTTTATTTGCGTTTCCTTGGTCGGTGTCAAAACTCTGGCTTCAATGCAGATAGTACCTTCTTACCGAAGTGAAGAAGAAAAGAAAAAGGAGAGGGGAGGGTGGGGGAGAACGTGTTGAGATCTTTTTCAGAAAAACACTGAAGCATCGCTACTGTGACTTGAAAAAAGATGACTGTTTCATGGAATCATTTTTGCTGTCATGTCTAATCAAACCTTGTTATAAATATTTTGGTGTTATTGTTGAAATAGGGTGAACTTTTTGTTTGGGTTCATCTAAAAATACAATGAGCGGGATTCGAAGGCACATTTTCTTGTTTAGAAACAACCTATGCGTAATCCATAATGAACAAAAACGTTAACTAACTTCCGTCAATCTGACCAACCAGCCATTGCGTAACATACTCATCATCTGCCTTGCCTTTTCCCAACTATGTTGGGGTCGGCTTCCAGTCTAACCGGATGCAGCTGAATACCAGTATTTTATATGGAGCGACTGCCTATCTGACCTCCACAACCCAGTTAATGGGTAATACGATACCCCTTGGTAAAACTGGTTGTCAGACTTTCGGGTTTCTGACTACACGTAACGACTGTCTAAGATCCACGAATGACAGCCGCGACCAATGGCTTAAATTGCTTTCCGAGGCACGGAGGGGTCTCGGTATGTAAAGATGGTCACCCATCCACAGACCAGCCGCGGAAAGCGTAGCTTAACCTGATCGATTGACCTGTGCGGCTGTTATTATTTAGCCATGGGCATAAACATACTATAAATCTAAATCTGATTCATTTGGATGGATTTTTCTATTCCATTCCTTCATATTCGTATCTTCGAAAAATTTCTCTGCTCAACAACGAACGTAAATAATGCAATCAATGTTGTTGAACTGTCAAAATGAAAGCTATTGCTATTGTTAGGGCCGATTTTTCAATCGATAGATAATTTTTATTTGTGGAATAAAATTTACGTCTGACAGTTTTTGTATGGAAGAAATGTCAAAAATTCAAAATTATTCCTCCGACAAAATTATCTGGCGTTGGAAAAATCAGCCCTTAACTCTGATAGGTAACAATCGATGACGTAAAAGACTTCAAACTTCAACCAACACTTTCAATACATAATACTCTTTCAGTCGTCTGTAATCGGTTCATATGTAGCATGCGAGTTACGAATGGGAATGACTCCCATTCGTAACTCGCATGCTAAAGTTCAGAGAGCAATTGGAATTCACTTTGTGGGCAATAGTTGAACACTACAAGCATTATTATTGCAACCGCTCGAGATTTCAACTGTCGCGTGCTTGTTGGATGTCGAGTGATTATGTATAGAATAGGAGGTTAGAATGTGAGATTTGGTTTATAAAAAAAATCTTTGATAAATACTTAGAAAGAGAAGATAGAAAAATTGTTTATTCTGCACAAATTTAACGCCCATTACAAAAAAAAAGACATAAAATACACACATAGGTACAAAATAGCCAAAGCCTTCTTATTCCACCAATAAAAGTTTGACAATTATGTCCATTGCTTGATGTGAGGGCCAAAGACAATAATAGTCAACATACATTGTGTAAATCATAGATATCCGGTGTAAATGGTACGATACCTACTGACATATTAATAAATGAAAAATTAAGAACATTATCACGTTTTTTAAAAGGGCGAACAAAGTGATGGTTGTACTCGCTTTAGACTTCAAAAAAGAAAAGTTTTCCAATCAACTGCCTTTCTTCACAAAATTAAGTTGTGGTTTGATGTACAGACGCCAAGCGCATCAAGCTACCGCCGAAACTGTAAAATTTTCCCAATCAACTTTGAACCTTGTGCTTTAGCGATAAAGTTGAAAATGTATTAAATATATTTGACAGATTGTAGTAGCTTGATGTGCTGGCGTACTTAATTACTCTATTCAGTCTCATAATACCCATAGAATTATGCTCTTTACATAAGTCTCAATATTCGCCCACATTTAACTCGACACTGACTCCTGATAAATATTTACACAGACAGTAAACAGTCAGAGAGAGAGTCAGTTTAAACAGACTCCGGAGCCAGGTTGGTCAAAGCAAGGAAAACGGAGATTCATAGACGAGTCTGCCTTGGAGTGCAAATGCGGTGCTGTTCCACAAACGACACACTTAGTATCGTGTCCTGTCGTCTGCACATTACAGGAACCGATGGTAGTTAACGCTAGTGACGCCAAACACGTGGCCGAATGCTGGGCCGTGTCCATTTAAATTGCCATCGACCTGCTAAAAATATTTACGTAGGCTTTGCAAAAAAAATTATATGGGAGGGCGCCGACGAGAAAATTTTGTCTCCGCAACTAATTTGGCTCTCACATCTAGTCTACGAGTTTGTATGCGTAACGCGTACGTCTTTTTTACATCGTACTCACATATAATTGTAAATTCAACATTAATGATGTAACTAATATTTTTGTAAAAATATAATTTAAAAGACACTCTTTTAAATTATATTTTTACAAAAATATTGGATGGAGTGGAGTTTCTTGCCCGTTCTTCTCCATAGGTACCTACGCTTTGGAATGGGCAACTAGCTTCATATTTTCTGACTGACCGACTTCTTGACAATTCAAAAGTGCCTGTAAATGGTTTAATTGAAATAAATGGTTTGAGTTTATGAAAGTGCGCGCATGTAGCGACACGACAGCTGGGAGACATATTTGTCCGCGGATTTGGACGCAACTATCGCCACACGGTGACAAAAAAGTTGCCGGGTAGCCAGTTACCGCCTAACCGAAAATTTTATAAAAAAGTAGCATTGCTGTCGCTCCCGTGTGCGAATAATCCAAATCTCGGCGAGGTGACAGCGACAGAGACAAAAACGTTGCTAGGCAACTAAGTTGCTCGTGGCCCTAAGACCACCTACTTTCCAGTTAGTTTCTATTTACATTCCATACCAGATTTCCCTACAAAAATATCGACCAATATTCACAACATACCCTGAGTTTGTCAAATGTCAGAAGTTGCTCATAACGTCTAAACTATCGACATGACGGATCTCCTGTAATTTTGATGTTCCTTTGATGTCGGTAGGGGAGGGAAACGCTGTTTGTCGCAAATTAATACGTAGATTATTGTTTGTAAGCGGTGAACAAAGATTCGGTGTACAATAACATATAGGTATATATATAAGTCTATGACGTGTAGATGAAAATTGTAGTAAGAGGGACGACAGGTTTTTTCATTGACGTTGTCGATAAATTCGTTTATAAACTGTGTAGTGTACAGTACTATAATAATGTTTTTTCTACGAATAAGTGTAAATTTATTTCGAGAAAAAAATACATGTTCTGTGTTATTTGGTGTTCGGAACGTCCAACTGTACGTTCGACAGATTCAGACGAAAATGGCGGGTCGAGCTTAACGTCTCCGAAAAAGTTTGGCGGGTACCTACTTGCCCATGTTCGAAAAATACTTTAATAACAGAACGAGCGTTCTAAACAAGGTTTAGCTTAGGCATAAAAACAACCCACTTGATTACCACCGCACTGAATCCTATTCCCTTTTAGTGAAGGACCTATATTTATGAAATTAGTTTAACATACTATATTTAGAGCCATTAATTTCACCAAACCAAGCGAAACCTTACGATCAAACGTAATTCGAAACACATTACTGCGCTACAAACTAGCTTAATATGCAATACAGTGTGTAAGTGTGTTTATAATACAACAAAGCAATAAATTATTATACGCCGTAGCGCGGCGTACATAGTACGTACAGTACATACGTAGTTATGTACACAGCTTGCAGACAAGTCCACGACTGAATACATTATGTAAGGGTAACAAAGCCTTGTATGTACCTATTGCCCACCAAATTCTAACTCTTGATGTGGTTTAACCTACGAGAGGTTGCGGTGACTTAAACTTACGTGAAAGATTCTTTGTCTTAAGATTTTAAGAAATAACGAGAATCATCTAAAATATGTAGGTATAAGAAATAAAGAGAACCATCTATGTATTATGTACAGTCTGGTAATTAATTGTTAAAGAAATTGACACTGAACTGACAAAGAATGTCAGTCGTGATTTGAATACACAGGCATATTAAGTTGTTAGAAAAATTAGCTGTGCTGGCGAATAACAAATCTTAACAATGTTATTTACGTCACGATCTTCCCAGGGTTGCTGGTAGCAGCTGGATGAATATTAATGTCAACAATCGCGAAGAATGGCGTGCGATCGGAGAGGCCTCTGTCCAGCAGTGGACTGATCCCACAAGTTTATCTTAGTGCGGGATGCTCCCCAGCTATAGGCGACCGCTTAACTGACACGTTGCCTGAGGCAGCAGCGCGGTGCGGGAGGGGTGCGGTGACGTGATGCGAGAGCTCAGTGAATCGTCAACTTGTGACAACTATCACCCCTCCCGCACCGCTCAGCTACCCCAGTTAGGCACGGTTGGCCTATAGATGGAACCATGACCTTTAAAAGGTGGCTGGGATAGACTGAATGCGTAGGGCGAAAGACAGTGTGTTGTGGCGCGGCTTGGGAGAGGCCATGTCAGCAATGTACTACGATAGACTGAGTTGATTGAGCCGACACCAACATAGTCGGGAAAAGGCTAGGCAGATGATGATGAGACAGAGTTGATTGAAGATATCTTATCGTATGTTGGTAAATCCCGCTGCCGCTCATGTCCTACACTACTTCCGCGCGGGTGGGTAAGCAACAAAGGCGGAATTTCGCCAGAGCCATCCACCCACAAACAAACAGCCAGCCGTTTCGCATTCCGTCCACTGGAGTCTCGTGTGACGTGCCGAATTCAACCCTGGGATGTTGGCTCTGTCGGCGCATGTATATACGTATGTGTGCTAAGTATAGGCTTAGAGACAGTGTGTGGTATGGATTGGTATTTGGTGTAGTGTCAGTTTGACGAAAGGGTTTTATTTAGAAAAAACTAACTTTTATGCCCACTTGACTAACAAATCACAAACTACTAGTTACTACATATAAAGCTGAACAAAATTAGAACATCGTTCTTTTTCTGTCAATCGTTTGGTCATGACAGAGACAGAATGATATCATCATCAATACAAATATGAAGTGTGTCAAAATAACAGCTTTTTACTAAATGCATATAATTATGAAATTATACACGGTACTTATAACAAAAATCATTTATTTTTAATTTTGTCTGTCTGTCTGTTTGTTCCGGTAAATCTCCGAAAAGGCTGGACCAATTTTGACAGGACTCACTGGCAGATAGCTGATGTTATAAGAACTCACTTAAGCAATTTTTATTTTATAAAAAGAATTAGGGATCCGCGTAAAAAAATTAAAACCCATGAAATCCAATTACATTTTCCGACATACACGCGAACGAATTCGCGGGCTCAGCTAGTTTAAAATATGTTTAGTGCTACACACATTAAGTGATTGATAACTGTATATTGTTTTTTTTTAACTAAGTTTTGTATTACTTGTATTTGTATTACTTACATACGTTGTCCACTCTATTTTTGTATAATTTTTACTGTTATTTTTTACTTCATTTGAAACATTCGACATTGAAACTGCACTAATGTCCTTTCCGTCTCTCGTGGGAACATGTGTACCTTGTGTAACAACTTTTGTTAGAACACTGGTACTCATAACACAAGTTAAATCTTACTTTGAGTACCAGAGTTCAAAATAAGCTAGTCTAAGGGAAATCAGGTAATACAGTTCTTAACATATATCATAGTTACTAGTGTTATTGTTCACTTTTTTGCGACAATAAAGAATTATTATTATTATTATTATTATTATTGAATGGGCATCCCCTGCCTCCAAACCAAACTCTGACTTCCAATCTAGCAGATATGATCGATTTTTAGTCGGAGCCTTTTTAATTGCAATGTCTTCAAATATTCTTTGGGAAAAAGTAGCCTTTAGGAATGTAGGTCGCTTTTCGTAGTAACAACTACATGGAAATAAATTGATGGTGATATGAATAAGAAAATGTATAAAATGCAGGGACAGAACTGCAGTGCGATTCTGTAACCATCTCACCGTGAAAACTTGGGTGAAGTGAGCGTGGAGTGAGCTGTCAATAGTGTCAATTCCTAGCAAAAACAAACTCACATCACCTAAGTTTTCACGGTGAGATTTTTACAGAATCGACCGGCTGTCTTCTAAAATCACTTGCAGGCACATAGAGAGCTGGTACTAAATTGTATGTTGTACCATATAGCACCAACATACATAGTAGATGTTGGAGGGTTATTTACCCAACGTATTTGCCCCGGGCGGGGCGCGGACCGACGGGTTACAAACGTTTGCATTACCAACTGGATATCATCTAGTGATGCTGTACTATCGATAAAATAACGATTTGGTTGGAAGAAAAGATTTCAAGAGTGGGTTCAATTTTCAATCAATCAATTTTCAGGTCGACACTTGAGAGCAAAGTTAAGAAGTACTTAGTGATTTGCGAAAAGGAATCTAAATAAACATCTTCGTTTTGTTAAGAATAAGTAACTTTATTGATTCTTACACAGTCGTCCGGAATAGCAAGTGTCCCGTAAAATTTCTGTGGAAACCTAGGAATTTCAGGAATAGGTTTCAGAAGGTATAGAACTGCTTAATCAGTTCAGAAATTTAATTAATGCAGTTTCAGAATTTTGAAGGAAAGTGGTGGTTTTTATGTAAATCACGCAATCATTTTGTCGATATTCGACATGAGAGCTACCCCTTCCCTACTGTCAGCGAAGCCCGTGGTGCTTGCGGGGCGAAACCGAATTTCCGAAACGTCTAATAAGTTGGATGTTAAGCTGACAGCACCATGTACTATGTACATGACAACACCACTCGAGCAAGACCTTCCATCCCCCGCTGAACCATATATTTCAGTAAGTGAAAAGGGGAATGTAGGAGGAAATGATAGGTCATATTAAAATGGTCAGTTTCAGCGTGTGAGTCTCATTTGCCGACGCTAGTTACTTCGTAGTTGAAGATTCAAAATTAGGAAATGTTTAGTTAGATGTTGCAAAGGGTGAGGTTTGTACACATTGCATTTTGGGAAATAATTGCTTGCTCGTATTTAAAACAGTAATTTAAGATACAAAATCTTACTGGAGAATCTCATTACGGAATATTTTGGATGACTGTGAACAAATGTGTCTCGTATTGTTGTTGAAACATTATTTATATATTGTTAATGTTTGTATTTTGTGTTTCACGAACTGCCGGTCGATTCTGTAAAAATCTCACCGTGAAAACTTAGGTGAAGTGAGTTTGTTTTTGCTAGGAATTGACACTATTGACAGCTCACTCCACGCTCACTTCACCTAAGTTTTCACGGTGAGATTTTTACAGAATAGCACCGCTGTGTCCAAATATACTTTTTTTCTTTTAGAATTTCGTACAGGGTGGTCTGTTGCATCAGGGTGCATGATTCTAGGACATGAAATTGTTTGAAATTGAAAAGTAAGGAACAGATTTTTTTCTCTAATTGATTATTTATTATTAGCCATTAATGTCCCACTGCTGGGCAAAGGCCTCGCTACTCTCTTTTCACCTCTCTCTGTCTATAGCTGTCAAGGGCCAATCTTTATTAAAGGAGTCCAGCTCATCCCACCATCTCCGTCTTGGCCTGCTGCGATGTCGTTTGCCGTTAGGCGGGACCCACTGGGTCGTAAGTTTGGCCCATTGATCGTCTAACATGCGGCAGATGTGTCCAGCCAAATACCTTTTAAGCGTGGCAGCTTTCCGAGTGACATCAGAGGGGCAGTTGCCGTGGGAATATCGGTATAAAAAGAAAGTAGCGTATATGTTAATCCAGAGTGTCAGCTACCTCCATACCAAATTTTATCAAAATTAGTCCAGCCGTTTGAGCGTGAAGAAGTAACGAACATATAAACACACACACACTCACAAACTTTCGCCTTTATAATATTAGTGTGATAAGCAGCATCCATATCAGCATCATATCAATAAAGTCAAACGTTATTTTTTTACAGTGTCTGGAAAAGATCTTCCTACCTACATCCAGGCATGCTACAGTGTGTTGCGGAATATGGATGCAATAAAAAATTAGAAATGCTTTTCTACTTTACAAAGAAAATGCTTTAAAACATAATCGTCTAATCATTTATTTACAAAACTCCTCTCCCTAAACAAAAATATTCCCAAACAAAACTTCATTCAAGTCTACCATTCCTTCGATCGTATTTATCATAAAAACGACGTTCAACAAGTGTTGCGAACAAGAATCGAGTGTCGAACGTTAATGAGTCCTCCCCCCTTCCCCCCCGCGGATTAACGGACTAATTAAGGGAAAAACGGGAGAAAAACTCGGCCAGTCTCCCAGACGATCTACTTCCATTTGAGGTAGGTCCGGGACGATTTTTACGTCAGTTTTCAAGTCGTCTTTTAAGAATTGTTCGGTTGGTTTGGATTGGTCGTTGGTGGTTTTTTTTTGCGGGTGAAATGTTTGTTTGTTTTGCATGAAATAAAATGTATTTAGATAAAATAAATATTCTATTTAGGTACTCAATTATATTTGGCTAAGGAATTTAAATATTTACCCCCTTACTAATCAGATGAGTTACACACCGATTTCTCTCTTTCAGTCGTCAGCAATTTGACTTTCGAAAGAAGAAGACAAAGCGTTGTGTAACTATACAGACGCTATACAACGTTTACTAGGCATAAAGCAAGGAAATGTATGTAGGCTGATTATTCCAAACCGTAGAATGAAATCCATGGATTTTTTTTATTAGTAGCTGAGCCGACTGAAAGTTTTGATTTTAATTTTCGTAGTAGGTACCCATGAACTAGTTAGGAATTCTAATAAGCACATGTCTAACAAGACATAATTTACACACCTACTGTGCAGCACTAGCACAAATATTTTTTTTAAATAGAAAAAAAAAATCTGAAGGTTTCTAAGCAGTAAAAACATAAATAATAATAATAAGATACCGATACCGGTGGGCTACTATTTTTTATATTTTTAAATGTTTTTATATTTCTTTATACTAATATTTAAAAATATAATTTATAAGAATTTAATTGAATAAAGGAAATAATAATAATATTCCACAACTATCACACAACGCCGTCTAGTCTCAAGCTAAGCAGAGCTTGTGTTATGAGTACTAGACAACTGATAAACATACTTATATATTTCTAAATACATACATATATAGATAAATTATACCCAGACACAGAACAAATGATCATGCTCATCACACAAACATTTGTCCTGGGTGGGAATCGAACCCACGACCTCCGGCATAGCAGTCATAGTCACTGACCACTAGACCAACAGGCCACATAAATGAAAATGACTTCTTCAACTTAAAGCCGGCCATACACAATACGGTCTACCGGAGAGGTCTTCCTGTGCAGGTATGCCTGCGCAGGTGAACCGGATCGTGTGTAAGAATAGACCTGTGCAGTTTTTTGAACCTGCGCGAGCGACCGGCGTAAAATCGACTGAGACCGTTTCGGTACACCGGAACGTCCCCATACACGCTACCGACGTGTGGTTTACTTGCACAAGCAAACCTGCACAGGTAACCTCTCCGGTAGACCGTAGCGTGTATGGCTTACATTACGAAAGAAAAATCTCTTTAGCTGCCAAGACACGACAGCACGACTACCCGTGCTCCCGCGAATATTGCCGCGTTGAGCAATCATAATGAATATTTTATTTTATCATAGCGCGCCTCGCACACCGCTCCCCGCGCCACAGCCCCGCCCCCCAGCCATGAACTTGACACCGAGCGAAAAATTAGTTCACAAGGCGAAAGTGAACTTTGTACAGAGTTTGCACTTTTTGAGCGAACCTAGACTGAGATAAAAGAAGTTTAAGACTTGCCGAGCTCCGAGACGCTTCCACAGCCGCTTTACCGCGTCTTCGCGACACCTGCCCGCATCGCCACCTTAGACAACTACCCGATACCTTCAACGTGAACCATAGTTTTGTACACATAATTCTCTCTTTCTCGTTAATTAACCTCTCAAAGCTCAAAGTTATCAAATAAGCCTTATCCACGGAACCCCTTTTTAAACAGTTCAAAAAGCAGCTGAGAGCGGGCTACTTGTGAATTAACATACTTTACTCAAAGCTACCAAACTAACCGCGTATGAGAAAAAAAAATCTAACGTATTTCACGCATTCACTCAGTGTATGAGGCTAATTAAAAAAGTACAGAGGTTGGTTCCGCGAGTGGTGTAGTTCCGCTACTCTCCGGTAGGTGGAGCTTTGCGCTTTGACGAGTCTTAGGGGCTTTTTGTGGGCTTATGGCATGTTTGTGAGGTTTCATTTTTTAATGAGGTCGTGTATTCGGGGCTCGGTGGGGGATGGCGGTTGCCCGGCGCTGCTTTGTGCCGCCGATAAGCTGAGAGAACATGCGCCACGCAAAGGAAGCCACACGTGTGTGCGTTTATGAAAGAGTTACATTAAGGCTTGCTGTTCACTTATTCATGGCGCACCGCAGATGGAAAGGTTATTAGGACGGGACGCTTGCGGTGGCTGATACTAAATTTCTTTGGGGAAGCATCTAGTAGGAGACATTGTAGCAGTTGTGTACAGCAAGCTCCTGAGGTGGCAGTTGTACCTATCAGAAACGAATTGCCATCTTATTTTAAGACTTACTTCTGCTCGTGACTTCGTCCGCGTGAAATTTCTTGTTCCCCCGACCCACCCCGTCGTATCGCAACCCTTACCCGTGGTGTTGCTTCGTTTTTGTTGAGCGTTCTCTCTGACTTTTTTTGTTTTTGCTGGGCTCCTAGTGGTCCTAGCGTGATGGTGATGTACCTATAACCTTCTTCAAGAATTGGGCTATATTTGATAGCAAAAATAATTTTTCAAATCCGACTGGATGACGAACGACTTAGTTCTAGAGATTAGCGCAGTCAAACAAACAAACTCTTCAGCTTTATTATTAGTATAGATTGGGCATCAAATATCTATATCTAGTGTCTTGACGCTGCGTGCGCGCCGCCTGTTCGATGTCCACCGCGCCTAGCCTTTTCACAACTATGTTGGGGTCGGCTTCCAGTCTAACCGGATGCAGCTGAATACCAGCCTATTTTACATGGAGCTACTGCCTATCTGACCTCCATAACCCAGTTACTGGGTAATAAGTACGATACCCCTTGATAAGACTCTATTATTGATCGAAGATAAGACTGGTTGTCAGACTTTCGGGCTTCTGACTACCCGTAACGACTGTCTAAGATCCACGAATGACAGCCGGGATCATAGGCCGGGACGTGATTTCCGAGGCACGGAGAGGTCACGGTATGTAAAGATGGTCACCCATCCACAGACCAACCGCGGCAAGCGTAGCTTAACCTGATCGATCGACCTGTGCGGCTGTTATTATTTAGCCACGGGCCCCTCGATGGAAAGCAGAACATGAAGTAATTTTTTGCTCTGTTGGTGATGATATTGATGTATGGCGTTCCAATGGGAGGATAAATAAATAAATATCGTCCATTGTGGCTATTTTACTGCACTGAAATCGTGAACCAGAAGGTAAAGCTTGATCCCTGTGTTTCACACTTACGACCAAAAGGACGCCACTGGAAAATGTATGCAATGTGGCAAGTGAGAAATTATAGCGTAGGTTTCACCAAGCACCGCTGCTTCAACTGGTCCTGTGCTTCTCGCATTCAGCGGATTCCTGCGGCCTTCACCAGGTCATCGGTCGAAACCACTATGGTGATTCATCTGTACTTACCTGATATATATCAATAAACTTGTACCTACCCGGATACTCAGGAATATGCACATTAATGTAAGAGCCGAGAACAACCAATGGCAAAATGTTGCATGTATACATAAAAAAAAAATATGGCAGGATTTGAATAGTGTTCAAAAGTGAAGCGAATAAAACCATAAAAAAAAAAACAAAATACTTACACTCACAATTAAACGTACCTACACTTCATATAGTTGTACAAACAGCGGTAAAAACAGATTAAACTGCTGGCACCTAAACTAATTAGAAACATACTTGAAGGTATTGCAAGAGCCATAGTTACTCATATTATAACAACTTAATACAATCTGCACTAATATGATAAAGAGATAAATTTTGTAAATGTGGATGTAGGAGGTAATCTCCCAAACAACTCATCCGTTTAAAAAAATCTTTCATTGGTAGAAAGGTACACTATTGCCGAGTGCAATAGGATATATTTTATAGTGTAGTGACGGAGTCGCGGGCAGAAGCTACTTAGAGATGTCATGTAACAGTATTGGGAAAGATTTCATGAGGTGACTGTTAATATTCAGTATAGAAAAGGCGTACATGGAGTTTCCTGCCCGTCGTTCTCCACAGGAATCTACTACAATTTGGAATGGGCAACTAGATTCATTTTTCTGAATGACCGACTCACTGCCTATAAATAGTCTAATTGAAATAAATGCTTTAAGTTCGTAGTTTTTTCTTCACTAATATCACAGTAGCTATTTCAGGATTTGCGAAGAGCCCAAGGAGGCCTCTGGGGAATTTATTCCTGGAAATTGTGATAGCAATACTAATGTAAACTATACATTCGAAATGTACAGTGATGTGATCAAGTTTAATTTTTTTTTTAATGTACCATTTCATGTGAAACGAATAAAACGACTGTGCGTTGTGTGAATATACATAACAAACTCATTTGTGACGATAAGAAAATTGGTGAAAACGAATGAAAGCCTTTTATTGTAAAATGGAAAATATGCTTAGCTTGAGCCTAGACGGCGTTGAGTGATAGTTGTGGAATATTATTATTATTTCCTTTATTCAATTAAATTCTTATAAATTATATTTTTAAATAGTAGTATAAAGAAATATAAAAACATTTAAAAATATAAAAAATAGTAGCCCACCGGTATCGGGAATTATTATTATTATTATTATAACTTTTTAAACTCTCTTTCAGACATGGCACTGTCAAATATGTCTTTTTTTTAATAGATTTTCAACTTTATCGCTAAAGAATAAGGTTCAAGGTTGATTGGGAAAAATTGACAGTTTAGAGTAGCTTAATGTATCTGTATCTGTACTCTCGATAGTTACACTGGAAAATTTTGTAAAAAAATGTGAATTTTATACCTACAGGGGGCCTAAAAAGGCACTTTGGAGAATCATAGAAGGATAACATTATGAATTATTATAATATGGCGAAGACAGTCGGGGTATTTCCTTTTTTCGCTGCACTACGTAGGTACAATCAAAGAGATTAGGATTGGATTTGGATTAAATTTATTGGTATTTTAGCACAGAAAAAAAAAAATACTGAAATAGCTTCACCAATGGGATTTGATACAATTAACTTGACAGTTAAGGGGGAAGCGCTACGGTAGCCCGCGAAATTCAAATTTTCTTACGTTTTTGCAATTTGCTGGTCAGTAATAAGTTGTACGTTGATTAAAATATGATTCGCGGGCGTAAGAAATATATATTTACAGAATTATAAACATTAAAGTCATCAACACAACTCTCTAAGACCAAGTAATCCCCAAGAATGACTATTTCATGAAATCTTGACATTTGGGGATTATACTGACTTAACAAGTTGTATTACCGATTGTAATGATTATAATTCTGTAAATATATATTTCTTACGCCCGCGAATCATATCTTAATCAACGTACAACTTAATACTGACCAGCAAATTGCAAAAAACGTAAGAAAATTTGAATTTCGCGGGCCACCTTAGAGCTTCCCCCTTAACTGTCCATTATGTTATCCTTTTATGATTCTGCCAAAGTGGCCTTTTTAGTACATGTTTAAACTTTTTGGTTTAAAGATATTTATTCTCAAACCTGTATTGAATAGTTTAAAACATCTACTAAGAAATGTGCTCAATTCTTGAAGCAAATCCGAGTCTGGCAAAGCTCATAAGATATTCCTTTTTTTTTCTCGGTGTAAACATTGAAACGAGCCTATCCTGTATTACCACTGACCTCTATAATACAAGTGTATTATAGAGATCAGTGTGTAGGTATTACCTATTTAACTCGGACCAAGGGTGCGCCGGACACCTACCAAGGATGTTCTATTAACAAAAAAGAAAGCTAATTAAAATAAACGAGAAATTACCATTATTTCCTAGAAACATGAGAACTAGGTACAATATTTTCAATTCTTGTTAAAATAAGAATATTCAAACAAGATTTCATAAAACTAACTCACACTTTTTCATTCAGTTTTTGATTTCCCAAGTCTAACAAGAACAAAAAGTTGATAACAGCGCCACCTATCCACGAGTAGCTAGTTCCGTCTTTCACCAACAGATGTCTTGATCGAGTTCGTTTTGTAGTCTGCTAGGAATGGCAAACGTTTCCGTGAAAAGGAAAGCTGTGTTTGGTAACGAAACTAGAATATTAAAAAAAAATGATTTTTTTTTTGTTCAATCTATGCTTAGCATTTCAAGGACGATTTCAATAATACGTACACATTTAATTAAAAGGCATATTGTGGGTAATGCAAAGCGTACCTACCTACTAGGTAATTAGTTTACTAGTATAACTTACCCATTTCTCTATGGCTCGCCATAAGTGATTCATCATCATCATCAACATCATCCATAGCCCGACTTCAACCGCTGGTGAGCAGAGGCCTCTCTTTTTTTTTTGTGCCGATCCCCACGCTTCTGTGCCAGCCTCAACCAGCGGGGTAATTGCGTAACACATTACCAGTAGCAATGGGTTTCATTTTGACAGTTCAACAACATTCATTGCGTTATTTACGTTGTTGAGCTGACTTTTTTTTCGAACATATGAAGCAATGGATTAGCAATATGCTTCAAAATGATTCAAATTGAGATTGATAGTGTGTTACGGAATTAGGATGCAGGTTTAACCCGCGACGGTCATAATGTGCCCATCTCGCCGCTGGATGACCGATGCTTTGTCTTCCAGTCCTTGGACGCCACTCGGTCACTGCCAACTCCAGCTGTCATCACTACGCCTTGCCCACAGGTGATTCATTATAATCAGCCTATAACGTTCCCACTGCTGGGACATAAGCTGGATAGGCCTCCTCCCTGTGAGAGAGAGTGGGCCGTAATCCACCACGCAGACCCAGTGCGGGTTGGTGGATGTCACATGTCTTCGAATTTTTGATTTTACGATATGCCGGTTTCTTCGTGATGACATAAATTACCTACATAAAGCAAAGTGCCTGCTTGGGATCGAAGCCAAGACATACAACTCAGTCGGGGCCGTTACCACAGCTCATTTCACATATGGTTATTATCTTTTAATTAATATCCTCTTTATAAAAAAGTTTTACTCTTTAGTACTCACCTCTGTGAGAAGATAATCTATGGACCCATAAGGAGGTTAACTCAAGAAGCTTCAAGCAATGCCAGAAAAAAACAAAGAAAAATTCCAAACACGAAAATCTGATGCAATAGGCTGTCAAATACAAAATTCCTGATTATTTAACACATTTGACATCATTGTATATTTTTGGTAATTAAAAAAGGGAAGATGACAAATCCAGTGTGTGGGTGTGCGTAGTAGCTGTAAACTTTTGGCCAGGTGGTGATTTTAGTGTTGAAATGATTCGGTGGAGGTATTGCCTCGTGCTGGCAATGCTGTTGCTTCTGCCGGCAAAAACCGGCTCAAAATTAGAGGATGATGAAGAGGACGAGTAAGTATCAAGCATATTACCTCAATGTAACATGAAATTCGCCGAGAAAACTCCAAAAACATTGTTAGAATGAGGTAGGTGCTGCAGCAGAGATTCATCCACACCGCTCATCATACGTTGTCATGTCAATATGACATAACAGTTTCTTACAAAAAGTAACTTGTAAGTTACATAGTATTTACTTAGTATCACGTATGTACTATGAAATCCCCGAAGATTTAAGCAGAGATGTACCACAATGTGTATGCCAATGTATGCATGTGACAAACAATCCTGTAATTATTTTAGTGCTGATAAATGCAAGTCGAAAAATTTTCGCACATAAATTTGGTTAATATAATTTTTTCCAAACTTTTATAACATTTTATTTATTTAATACTGGAATTTATCAAAAGATTTTGTGGCCTCACTTAAGGATAGTTATGCACTTCCTTTATCAATACTCGGATATGTATTCCTCATATGCCCGAATCCGATTTATGATATTTTTTTACCGCAGTCAATTGCAATTGATTGATTTGCAATTCAAAGTTATGATGTGCCTAATACTTTTTCTTCTGATTCTAATCTTTTTTTCTCTTCCCCATGCAAGCAGTAGCCGTGTCACCCATATCTCAAGTTCTTACTCTCGTCTTTCAAGTAATAGATACAACCTTCAACTTTCAAGTAGAAGGGGTGAAGAGAACGAAGAGGATGACGATGATGACGAAGAGGAAGAGGAAGAGGAACCTCCAGCTCCTGCAGATAAAGGGGAGAGAGTAACAGTGGTGCGGCGACCGCCGCCCATCGTGCAGCCGACGCCGAAAGCAATGACAGTCACACGGACGATAAAAAAACGGCCCCTCGAATGCTATGTGTGCGCTTATAAATCCGATACGCCGCTAAGAGCATGTTTGGATCCCACTAAATACAGGTATTGTCGATTTTCATTCAAATACTTAATAGTTATTCAATATATATAAAGTTTTAGCCGATTCCGCGTAGGTCACTGAATTGGCGTTTGATTGGATGCCAGATCTGTGTAGCGGCAGATTCTGTTTTTCTTTATGAGGCGATATCATTCCGGAACCCAACTTGTATTATTATTAATAGGTATATTTGGATGCCGTAAAAGGCGAACCTTAAAAAAAGTCATCCTTTCACCCATTAGTGTATGTGCTGATACTTGGTGTGTTTAGAGAAGTTATACTTATTTTACAAGATAGTCAGGCCATCTTATCTTCTTAGTTATATATTTTTTTAAATGCTCCAATGAAATTAAAATTTCTCAGAGGCCCCACCAAGAAACAAGTAACCCATAGACACCCGAGTCATTACATCGTCGAATTAACAAGGTACAGTACCTGGGCGTTAATATGGCACATCGAATTTTAGAAAGAGACACTCAATTTGTTTTCATTTCATATTATCTCTTTTTAGTATGCGCAGCACAATTATACCTTTATGTACCTATGATCGTTTTGTTTGTTTTACTATATTCTTTTTTTTGTGTTCTTGCTGTTGTATTTTGTCCTTGTCGTATAAATGCTTTCTGTTTCTATTTCATATTATGAACTGTCTATTTCATTCATACAGACCTTTTTCTAAAATTCGATGTGCTATATTAACGACCGCGTACTGTATTTAGTCGGAGATTGATCCTGTTGGTGTCTTTATCAGTCAATTTATCGTTGTTGTTATTTCCAGAGTACACACGATCACATGTCACAGTTCGGAGGACAAATGCTTCACGTCGGTGATATCAAAGGGCAGCTCTTATGAAGCGGTGGTGCGGGGATGCCGCTCCGGCTGTGTTGGCTCACCAGAGACTACATGTTGCGAGGTTTGAACTTTATACATATCTATTATTATTTAGCTCGTGGTTTGACTTTAGACATGTTTCCATCCTTATCTTGCAATTTTATTGTAGTTTGACAGGTGTGCGACAGGGAATAACGCTTAGCCTAAAAACGTGCTAAGTAGCAACGTTTATAGATAGTAGATCATAGTTCTCAAATCATGAGCTTAGCTGGATAGAAGAATACACAAGACAATTAGTCATAAAGTTTCAACAAGTTAATGATCGCTGACTTGTCAATGTAGATATCAGGAGCGTAATCAAAATTGGGTTTACATGCCTTGCTTTAGATTCTCTGGCTAGAAATGTTACCCTATTGGGTGACATTTTGGCGCCCCTGACTGTCTTTTTTATTGAGTGCACATCATTCAGGAAAATAAAACCAGCTTGACTGGATAGTGTTTTATTGATAATTGTCATTAATTTGTTCTTCTATTTCTAGTTGAACCGCTGCAATAACCAAGCGTTCGCGATGCCAATGATATCGCCCCGCTCCCTGACCGCGGCGAGCAAGTCAACCAAGTCGATACCACCCACGATACTTTTCTTTGTCACCGTGTTGTTGGTGCTTCAGACCGTGGTCAAAGTAGCCTTTGTGTAAACTGGGACGCCCTACCGTGAGGCATTCTACATACTTGCAGTTCCGCTATAATGACGTCTTCAAAATTTTTAATAAAACTATATGCTCAATAATTTGATTGATCAAGTCTTTTGACTCTGCCCTTGCCATTTTGTCTAATACATTTATGAACTTGGTTCTATTTTAAAAAAGTAACTAGGAACTGTTTTCATAAATTTTAGCGTACTTCTCTGTTTGTTTTCATGATCTGTCTAGAATTTTCCCAAATATGTTGGGGTCGGCTTCCAGTCTAACCTACCATTATTTGACATGGTATGACTGCTTTATTTGTTATATTTTTGCTAATACGTTGGATAGGAACTTCCCTTTCTGTCTCTAGGATATCTCATGGTAGGGTATACCTTCAGCTTATTGTGTAAGATTAACTTTCCATCACAAAGTCATCATAAATCATGTAGAGGGAAATTAACGAAGTAAAAGAATGATATTGTGTGAGGTGCTGGTGAAAATTTGTGGTAAATTTAATATTATGCTGTGTTTGTAAAGTGAAATATATTTTTTGAAATTTTATCACACATTTTGTATTGTTTTTCGTTATCAAAGTCAAATCAAACCTTTCTAAGAATTAGGTCTCTAATTACCTTGAATTTCGCAGTTAATTGTAACTTCACCGAAGTGGATTAATTAAAAATTCAAAGATATACCCACTGTAACCTATACGAGCCAATTCTGAGAGCCACATAATTGTACAAAAGTTCTCCAAATTCCTCAAAGGAGGTGCTCAAAGGCCGCCCTCGTGAAAGGCCTTATGATTGAAAGGCGCAAGGGAAGGGTCACTCGACCTCTGCGGTCAAGCCGCCTTTCCGCCCAATTGAACTGCTTCCGCCCGCTTGGGGGCGCTGATGTGAGAATGGAATGAGTTATTGACGGCTATATGTTACGCCAAATATTTTTTTTTATTTGAAGAATAATGTTTGGGTATTAAATTAGCTGTTTCATTTTATGGGAATTCTTGATCTGGTTTTAAAAAGTAAAAGCGTCATTGCTTCTTATTTACGCACGAGCAGGTATGACTTGAGGAAAAAAATATAAAATCAAATATTTCTTGGTAATTTTTTTAGTCTATTTTAATTTTTTTTTTCACAATAAGTTATACATTCTTTACATAACACTATATAACATCACGCCTGTATTTTCCGACTGGGTAAGCTGAGGTATACCTTTAGTATACCCACATTTCAACGTTGCATTTTTTCATCATTGTATGTGCAAATAACTAGTGTTTCTGAATACCGTAACATATTAATACACATACTAATAGCCACAGATAATAGAATGAAATTGCATAACAACTTTAAAATGTCCGTCTTTATCCCATCATTTCAATTTCTTTATACTTCCACATCACTTACTGAGGTGTCAGAGCCAAACATATTTGGGCTATCTTAATCTCAACCCCTAAGGCACTCACCACGTGTAAAAACCCATAGGAAATTCCAATAAACCCGACGATTTCCCCTCGAAATACCCTCAATTTGGGGTGTCCAGCGTGTTAAGAAGCCAGCTCACTTGTTCTCAACATATGGAGCAAATCACTTGAAATCGAGATGAATAAAACCACACATAATGCAGTTGTTGCGGACTTTAGCGTAGTAGCAAGAGGTGTGGTTTTTGTTTGGTTTTGGGTTAAAAGAAAAGTTGGTAAAGTAAAATTTTTAGGGTGAGAAAACTCGATATCCGGCCGGACTTGTGGGTGATTTTTATTGGTTATAAACAGGGGAACGCGTGTTAGCCGTGATTTGGGTCGGCTGAAGTTCGGTCAAACAATGTGCGAGGGTGTGACGTCGGTCGTGTTTGATTTGAAAGTTAGGAAGCTTGTTTCTTTTAGTTTTTGGACATTGTAACTTTTGTTTTCGGGGTGTTTAACTTGTAGATGTATAGAGGGGATAGTTGTTTGAATTTGAACTGTGTGTTTATGTTTATATTGTATATGTTTAGGTGTGTGAGATTACAAATAACATTATTAAACTAATGAGCGTGTTTTCAACTTGCTGGGTTGTATGTGGTGCTTAGTAAACCACATTAGCATAAGTAATTGTATAGTGCATGTATTATTGTGAGTGCTTCATTTTGTACTTTCGGTTCAGAACCGCGGGGAAACGGGAAATCGTCTGCTGACGCAACTGATTTATTCTTGGAGCGATCATCAGACTATCCATATACCACGGCCAAACTGACGCTATACGGTTCGATATCGCTTGACCCATATTTTAAACAAGACAACAGCAGTTTTTTAAATGGTCGACAAAACATTAAGGACATGAGCACACGTGGCACAACCACACCACACCGACAACATGTGGAAGGGCGCTGCTTGACAATGGCACATGTGGTGGCCCAGTGGTATCGGTCCCGACTTACGAGTTGTAGGTCGTAGGTTCGAACCTGACAGGCGCTTTATTTTGTGTAAATTATTTGGTGATCAAGTAATTTACACAAAATGATAAAGGTAAACATCGAGAGGAAACCGGCATGCCCTAGAATAAAAAAAATCGAAGATATGTGACATCCACCAACCTGCACAGGGCCCGCGTGGTGTAATACGGCCCGTTCCTTCTCATGGAGAGGAGGCCTGTGTCCCAGCACTGGGAACATTATAGGCTGATTACGTAAAGGCCTCTCCAATCTTTCGAATGAATAACAAATATTATATTATGTATATGTAGCTTTAAGCATTAGTACGACGTCATTTTTCACCAAGCATTTTTTATCATTTCTTCCTCTAAGATCACGTGCCTTCACAAAATACGTAATAACCATATCAGTATACAACATGGATTCGCACCTGGTAGGTACATCACAATGGCACGGAGGCAATGATCGATCGAGTCATTTGGCACGCACCATCGGTCAACACTGAGATTTGCACAACACTACACTAGTGAGGGGCGTGGGTGGAGTTGTCGATACCAACTTTATGTAGATTTTCAACAGGAGCTCGATGTATAAGCGAGGTTGGTCCATATATATCAATTAGGTATTTCTTAAGAAATATCGATATACTTGTCTTAAAACATAGAATTCTTTTGAAAAAGTGTTTATTGCTAAGACTTAATTTGGTTTATTTTAATTTTATATAAGCTCATTAAAACGAGATTTATAATTATTATATTTGATCGTCTATGAAGTCATTGACAGCCAGTAAAATATTAGAACAAAGAACCTTTTATATTTCCGCTGAAAAAAGTTGTTAACTGAAATTATTATTAATTAGTAGATAGTTGTCAGCTGTATGAAATTATGATTGTAAAATTATTGTACCGCGAGGGCTGGTTCGAGGCGGCGCAGGAAAAGAGTTCCTGGAAGGACTTGGGGGAGGCCTTTGCCCAGCAGTGGGACAGTATAGGCTGAATAAAAAAAAAAAAAAAAAAAAATATTTACTATTCCTTGTCTCGATATCGATAACTCACCAGCAAACAAACACATCACTACCGAATAGTGACAACCTTTAATACGCATTATTGACCGAATGATCAATGATCTACGCTGATTTGGATCAATAAAATTATGCAAGATCATCGCGCCATTGATTCCCGTATTGACCGTTTTACTTTGTTGTAGAAAATATTGCGTATTATGGACGTAATCTTCGTGTCCATGACATTTGCGGCTGTGTCATTGGGTAATGCTTAGTCATTATTGTAACGGTTTATTTTTGTGTTAAATATCGCCGGAAAGGACGAGTTTGTTTATTTTACTTGGTCACATATTTTTTATCAAGGTGTACTTATATCTGTGGTCTGTGATAACTGGCCTTAAAAGACGATGACCATTTTAGTCATTGGCTAAGTGACTTTGAAAAAAATCCGAAAGAGAATTCTCCAATCGTTACTTTTTTTATTTTTTATGTTACCAAATTCATCATTCTCCTGTCCTTATCCCAATTTATTTGGGTCGGCGTAACATGTTTTTTTCCATACTTCTCTTTTAGGCGTCATCTCTGTGGTCAGCCCCTTTCTAACCATGTTATCATTCACAGAGTTCACCCAGTCCATTATGATACCATCTGCCTAGCCTTTTCCCAACTATGTTGGGGTCGGCTCCCAGTCTAATCGGATGCAGCTGAATACAAGTATTTTACATGAAGCGACCTCTGACCAACCCAGATACTGGGTAATACGATACTCCTTCGTAAGACTGGTTGTCAGACTTTCGGGCTTCTGGTTACCCGTAAGGACTGTCAAAGATCCAAGAATGACAGCCGGGACCAACGGCTTAACGTGCTTTCCGAGGCACGGAGCGGTCTCAGTATGTAAAGATGGTCACCCATCCTCAGACCAACCGTGGACAGCATAGCTTAACCTGATCGATCGACCTGTGCGGCTGTTATTATTTAGCCACGGTCTCCTATTATGAAAATAAAAATGCATTATTCTTTTAAAATGTACAGAACAGAAAAAAAGGTAAGTACGTGAAACGTACCGGTAGTTCCTAGTTATTAACTTATTGATTTGTGTTGAAGAATTATTGTAAGTTAGATAAGTACTTGTTTATCAGAAACCTAAATGCTTAATTTAGCCGTTTCAGACAGAACAAGAAGTAATAAAGCGCAATAAAAGAACGGAGCAATAGCAAGGCGTTTCGTTTTACAGACAGCAAGACAAAGAGTGCAATCCAATCGGACGCCCAAGCTCAACACACGGTAAGTGCGTTTTATAGTCCAGATATCTTAGCTCTACTTTTTAGGCAATATAATGCTGGTAGCAGCTGGAAGAGAGTTGCTATGTCTCGAGCTGAATGGCGTGCAATTTGAAAAGCTTATGTCCAGCGCGCAGCGGTGAACTGCTGTAGGTTGATGATGTTGATGAATAAAGGGTAAAGGTCGTGCAAAAATAGAAATTATCGCCACTCTCATTACTGCGATTGACAGGTGTAAAAGAATCATAGAGTTAAGGGACTGAGAATCGCTTTCAAAGCGTTTCGTATTTCACGACGACTTTCAACAGGACTGACAGACGCTTTTTAGTAACTTATGTCAGACTTACGCTGACAGAATTTCACTTCCCTCGGGTCTTCGAAGAGCTACGAAAATGTGCTTAAAAATCACGTAATGTTTTTAATAAATCAACATCATTGGAGATTGCAGCAAAATGACGTATTTCATCGGAAAAAAAATCATTTTCTTTTTTACAAAAAAATGCGATAATCGGTTTGTTTGCTGCTGTACCGACTCGTGGTCAGTCTGACAGACGAACCACAGATATTTTGGAAGATAATATGAGAGAATTTTGGAAGAGCACTGGTCATCGTTTTACTGTAGCCGCTAAATTACTTTCAGACGCCAATACATCCAGGTATCTACAAATGTTCATGTTCGATACCCAGTGCTAAAATACAACAGTAGCAATGAGTAATCCGAATACTGTCGGGTTTGTTGGCCGCCGCAGTGACCGGCGGCCGGTCAGACGGACAAACAGTAGATATTTGCGTACGCGCCGTTTTTTGTTGGCACCCGGCCAGGTGACCGCGACTGCACTACAACTGTATACAGGATGGGGTAATAGGAAGTCAATTGGATTCAGCAGAAGTTTGGTAAATTGTTGAGAAAATAACATTATCTATGGTATCTATAATAGAGATTGATAGAGAGTGACCGTAAGTTTTTTTCTACTGTAGTCAGTTTTGTGTAGGATCTTTTTCAGGGTTATTCTTTTGCTCTCGTGACTGCATGAGCGCCCGAGAGAATGGCTCATTTAATATAGAAAATAATTGCATGCTCCTTGTATGTGAAAGCACCTGACGAAAAACATAATCCCTTTATTACAAAACAAGGTTTTTCTTTAGATTGGGGGGCAATTCTTGTAATTTTAAGAACGTTCACAGTCTGATCTCAGTCTCAATCTGTCAAAAATAACTCTAATTACCCGACTGCGGCGAAGCCCAAAAGGAGGGTTATGTTTACCCGACTGCGGCGAAGCCCAAAAGGAGGGTTATGTGTTTGACCTGTATGTATGTATGTATGTATGTATGTCCGATTCTTTGTTCCCTCGTAACTTATAAACGAATGAACGGATTTGAATAAATTATACGTCTTTAGATTTGTCTTGGTAGCGCGAGTGTCACTGGCTACATTAAAATCAAAAACAAAGTAAAATGGCGGATTTAGGGTGCCATATTGTGGAGTTCGATTTTTTTTTTTCTTCTAATACCATCGAGTGAAATATCAAAATTAAGGGTTTTAAAAGGTGATTACAAAAATATACACAACTTATATGGTTAAAAGTAATTCGAAGTGACAAATCGTAAAAAACACGTTAAATAAAATAATTATTTCTTGTTCCCTGTTGAGTGACTTTACGGGTCCGCTATTAATTAATACATAAGTAAATCGTGTGCGAAATCTTTCAAATTTGTAAACTAAAAAGCTGGAAATAAAAAACAAGTAATTAAAAAAACTAAAAAACCCGACAGCGGTAAAAAAAAATAGTTAAAAAAAAACTGAAACGCTAAAAACAAGGCCATTTTTAATTAAATAAAAGTTTTTTTAATTACTTGTTTTTTTTTCCCAAAATTTTTGACATTGATTGTCATCAACATGAGATTGCGACACGGGAATTGGCCTTCTGGTTTAAACCGTCGAGCCAGTTATTTAATAAGGAACCTAACTGTTATAGAAATGCAGTTCTTTATGAAAAAACTAGCAGCGCCCCTAGCCCGCCCGCATAAGTGGCGAAATATGCGTGTAGGTACTGTAGGTACACCTCTGTCTAACCCATTGGAGATTATTGGCGTGATGTTATTTCAGTACTAGCAACGCCCCGCGGTATCACCCGCATAAGTGTCGATCCCGTGGGAATATCGGGATAAAAACTATCCTATGTCCTTCCCCGGAATGCAATCGATTACTCTGCCAAATTTTATCGAAATCCGTTTAGTGGTTTGGGCGTGAAAAGGTAACATACAAACAGACAGACAGACTGAGTTACTTTCGAATTTATAATATTACTAGCTGACCCGGCAAACGTTGTTTTGCTCCTACACTACTCCTACCCAACTCCTACCCTACTCCCACACTACTCCTACCCTACTCCTACACTACTCCTACCCTACTTCTACCCTACTCCTACCCTACTCCTACCCTACTCCTACCCTACTCCTACACTACTCCTACCCTACTCCTACACTACTCCTACCCTACTCCTACACTACTCCTACACTACTCCTACCCTACTTCTACCCTACCCCTACCCTACCCTACTCCTACCCTACTCCTACACTACTCCTACCCTACTCCTACCCTACCCCTACCCTACCCTACTCCTACCCTACTCCTACACTACTCCTACCCTACTCCTACCCTACTCCTACACTACTCCTACCCTACTCCTACCCTACTCCTACTATAAAAAAGTATCCTATGTCCGTCTCCTGGTTCTAAGCTACCTCCCCACCAATTTTCAGCCAAATCGGTTCAGCCGTTCTCGAGTTATAAGTGGTGTAACTAACAGACTTTCTTATACAGGAAGACTTTGAATTCATTGGCAATATTTTAGTCCAAGAATCTAATTGAGGAACGAATAATAACTAATACTAGTAAAGTGTTCAAAAATAATAACCAAGAGATTTCTCAAAATGAACAAATAAAATAAAAGTATCAAATGGTGATAGCGCGCTATAAAATCAATAATAGGTGATTGCCTCGTCCCCCCCTCCGCCGCACACCATCACCGTCGCACGCGCGCCATTCAATTATTTGCGGGCGCGCGGTGGCGGCGGCGGCGGCGGCGGCGGCGGCGGCGGCGGCGGCGGCGGGCGGCGCGGCGCCCCCCGATTTGCATGTAGCAGGCACTAGCAGCTCAGCAGGCTAGCAGCTTCGACTTTTCTACGGAACTGAAGTGTAACGCGTACTTAAATTAAATTGTTTATGTTAGGTCCTTGACGCAGTTTAAAACACTTAACCCACATACACACACTAAGAAGCTCCGAAAATAACTAAAAACTTGACTGAAAATCACATTATCACCCATAAGAAAACAAGTTTAAAATGGGGGGCCGCGCCGCTTTGGCGCATAAATCATTAAAATGCAGAAAGCAAAACTCACATAATAATAAGTTGTAATAGTCGGTACCGTTGGCGCAGTGACTGAGCGACAGGCTACTGCGTTACGTGTCGCAAATTCGATTCCCGCACAGAAAGATGAAGTGTGATTTGAATTATTTCAATTATTATACCAACAATACTAGCGTAGGGAATGGTTTAAAAAAGAATGAAGAAGGATTGGAAAATTGAAAGTGATTTAAACTTTGGTGAAATGTCAAAACAAAAGTTACTGTTAATAAAAGTTTCAAATTACATACCTACAAGGCTACAAAATGTAATGATCGTTAAAAATTACTTAGTTTTTTGTCTGCATTAAAGTCGGTTAAAGTGTGCAAAAATGATTATCCCAATAATATCTCAATTGAATTCGCTAGTAAAACTTTGACTTTTAAAATACCTAATAAATGACGCGCCTGTTGTGCTTGTGCCCTGCTGGCTCGGCGCTGGCGCGGCGGGGCGCGGCGCGGGCGGGGCGCGCGTTTGTGTGCAGATGTTTAGTAAAGTACCTAACACTGCGATAGCCGCGCGCGACCTTTGACGAAACAGCTGATTGGGACTTGGGTGCACTTTTAAATTGAATTTACATAGCAGTATTACTTAGTATGTAGTTTTAAATTTTAATCACATTAATTTAAAATCGTTACTACGGCACAATAAAATAATTAAATCTTGTTTGTTGTTGTTGTTAAATGTTGAATAATGAAATGTTGTTGAATAAAATAAATAAATGTTGTGATGTTAATTAATTGTTGAGTCTGGCGGTTTGTGTGTGTGAGATTTGTGTTTGAAACCTAGTATAGCAACGTTTAAATTAAACTTAGTAGGTAGGTAGGTACTTACCTACGTGTACTTTAAGAGGTGCTCGAAATGTTCACCTCCTCTTTGTACACACAGCTCAGCACGGCGCCTATGGTTCACCTTCACATTTTGCAACACAAAAGTACGCGATTTAACCGTATCAAACGCCGTGATAATCTTTTCTTTTAACTGTTCCCGGCTTTCACTCTCTTGCTCGTAAACTAGTCTTTTAACCTCACCCCACAAAAAAAAGTCCAAGGGCGTCAGGTCAGGCGACCGCGCTGGCCAAGCTACAGGTCCGCCGCGACCAATCCAACGTTCACCGAATTTACGATCGAGGAAGGCGCGAACGTCACGCTGGTAGTGAGCCGGTGCTCCGTCATGCTGATAGTACAGCTCGGACTGATAGCTCTCAGGCACGTTCTGCAGCTGTTCTTCTACGGAGGTCTCTAACAACCGGAGATAGCGCTCCCCGGTCAGTCTCTCTTCAATAAAGAAGGGACCTATGATACAACTGTTAATTATGCCTGCCCACACGTTCACCGAGAAACGATTTTGAAAAGCGTGTCTTCGGCTTACGTGCGGGTTCTGCCCACGCTGAGCCCACCAATGCTCGTTGTGGACATTAAACAGCCCGAGTCGGGTGAACGTGGCCTCGTCTGTCCACAGGATATTTTTATCCAGATTTTGTAATAGCCAATTACAAAATCGGACCCTGGGCGTGTAGTCAGCCAACGCCAACTCCTGCACTTTTTGGAAATGGTAAGGGTGCATTCCAGAGGCGTTTAACAGCTTCCAGACAAAAAACTGGCTGACGTGAAAGTGTCGCGCTGCCTGTCTAGTGCTGGCCTGTGGATTCCTCTGGAAGTACCGCTTTATTTGCCGATGCAGGGTTCTTGGGTACACCGGCGCTCTACCACGCGCTTGAGCATGCGGTGGTACGTGGAACGATGCAAAATCCAGCAGGTTTTGCGTTGATCTCAAGATTCGGTCTCGCGATGGAATCGGTGCATCGGGGTAGCGGCGGTGAAACATGAGACGAGTGCGCGGCAAACTGTGTGTTCTATCGTAGAATAAAACCATATCCAGGTATTGCTGGTTCGTGTACACTGCACTACGTGGTCGAGGCATGTTAGCCCTGTGGTTCACTGCAATCCAATATTTTTTTCGCCAATTACACGTAATTCACTTGACCAAATAAACTCGTGACTGGAGCAGCGCGGCGGCCGGCGCTCAGGCGCATGTGGGGGCGGGGGTGGGCGGGGGTGCGACGCGCGCGCTTGTAGTTTGTTCTTTTGCCGTATTGGCGGTATTTCTTTTGAAGGACATATCTACTGAATGAGAGCTCGTACGCTAGTTTTACTACACGTGTCGAAAGAATCTTGATAATTAAATTTATTTATGTTTAATTATCATTTTTTTTATTTCTTTTTTTTAATCTTGTTTATTAATTTCGGTCTTTATGTAAGTAAATATCAAGTTATATTACGTTTTTTAAATTAATAATTTGACCATATTAATATTCGATATTGTTGGCTTAAATGAACCAGTATCATGGTTGGAATACGTGGTTAAAATATTGCCAATGAATTAAATGTCATCCTGTATATATATAGATTAGTATGGATGACAGCTTAGTTCGGTGTTATGTTGTCATTTTAGTATTAAAAACTTTGCCTAAATCGAAGTAAAGTTCGTAATACAAATTAATTTAATTAATGAATTTTATTTAAAACGTTGCCCCACACTGGGAATTTCTCCTGTATTGTGGGTGCGTTTACAAACATTTAAACTCACATACACAAACAGCCAGACCCGGAACAACTACTTGTAGGTCATACAAATATCTGTTCCGTGCAGGAATCGAACCCGCGACTGTTCAAAGAAATAACAACGAAATATTGGTTCAAAGGTTCAGGCTAGAACTAAAGTTAAATATTCTTTTCGTAAAGTGCTTTCAGTTCGACGACTTATTTATCACTTTATTTAGGTAAATCGATTTCTTCAAAATAATCCAGAAACAAAGTCCACCCACTGTTTGTTGCCCAAAGTGCATTAACATCGTCCGAAATATGTATGTATTTTTGTTCGAACGATAAATAGCCGGAATTCGGTTGCGCGCCGTTGCTAAATATTTGCTGATAACTCTTCTGTTGATGCATTTATATGATCAACAGTTATTTCTGTGAATGCAGAAACAGGATTTTGGAATTTAATTTTTTAGGGAATATTTTGTGCTTTTTTTGGACTTTAATTAACCAATAAATACAGCTCTAGCTATCGAAAATCAATGTGGACTGGATCATGAACCCATAATTATGATCAACCTCCACTCAATCACTTGAAATAGAAGTGAAAGAAGATAATGCCATGTAGAGCAGTGGTGGCCAAGTGGTGACGGCCGCGATTTACGAGTTGTAGGTCGTAGGTTCGAACCCAGACAGGCGCTTTACTTTGTGTAAATTATATCATCACCACTGCTCTCAACACATTGAAGAAAAACATCGTGAGGAAACCGGCATGTCCTAAAACCAAAAATTCGAAAACATGTGACATCTACCAACTCGCACTAGGCCCGCGTGGTGGATTACGGCCCACTCCCTCTCACAGAGAGGAGGCCTGTGTCCCAGCAGTGGGAACATTATAGGCTGATTATGTATGCCATGTAGAGACAGACTTTTAAAAGCAAGTGTCCAGATAGTGCTCATCCAAGACTTTGCAGATGATAAACTCAATTGTCGCAGTCACATACATTTAATTACTGAAAATGTTTATTTTGACATAGTGTTATTAAAGCACAAAACACAATAGGTCTGCCGTCTTCATCATCATCTCAGCCGATAGACATCCACTGCTGGACATAGGCCAGGACCAAACACCGCCACGTCGACCGGTTCTGCGCTTCTCACATCCAGCGGATTCCTGCGGCCTTCACTCCAATTCAATTCATATGGGCTTAAGACTGCCTTATTAAATAAAGTGATCGGCGATGTCTCACAGAAGGTTCATTCTTTCATTGGTTTAGAGTATTTTGGCCTTTTTGGCGCAACCGTGGGGCACACTTTCCTGTTAAATTCTTACATCGGACTTCATACTTTTTATTTGATTTTTTATTTGGTTTTATCTGATTTATTTTATAAATCATAATGGACAGTTAACTGTTAAGTTAATCGCATTAAATCCCATTGGTGTTGGATTTTTCAGTTTTTTTTTGTCTGTGCTACAATACCAATCAATCCAATCCAAATCCAATCCCAATCTCTTTGATAATACGTACGTAGTGCAGCGAAAAAAAGAAAAACACGGACTGTCTTCGCCAAATTATGATTCATAATGTTATCCTTCTACGATTCTGCCAAAGTGGCCTTTTTATGCCCCCAGGTGTATTGTGTCTTTTAGTCTGTGCTAAATTAATGTATTTTCTTTCTATTTGAGCTACATTGGCCCGCCATATCCATAGGTCACAATAGAAAACCTGTGGAATCGATGTCTATCTTTAAATTCAACCAATAAATTCTTCAATTCTAATACTATGCTTTCTTTACTAATTCGTTGTCTCTTAATTTCTACTTGCTAAAAGTACTTAGTAAAAGTTAGGTACTTCTAATACCTCCTCCACATACGGGCAGTGTCCAACTAAACTAACAAAGTACCTATGACCCGGTGTGTACTGTGGGTAGTTGTAGATAATAAATTCACTTATCTCGTACTTTGCTCGCAAACACGACCAAGTTTTTCGACTTAAGATCTTAGTTACCGCTAGTTTGAACCGGGGTAAGCTAGTATGGATTTTCGTGAAAAGGGAATTAATTTTCTTATTTATTTATTTTTTTAATTTAACCTTTATTGTTCCACCGTTGGGCATGGGGCTAATATTAAATAACAAAGAAGAAACTTTAAAGGTCTCAGAGAGAGGAGTGATGACTATGGCAAGATTTGTCCAAAAATAGTAAAAAAAAAAGTTTTTATATATGTAGGTAATCTATTTCGGGTGATTTCTGAATATTAACGTCTGACCTACTAGCGTAGGTCTTCATCTTGAAATAGATGTTCATGTTTGTTTGGTTAATTACAGTTTATTTTGGAACTACAGGTTTTTGTTGTATAACAGAATCCATGTGAATGATTGAATGAATTTCGTGGCGTTTTATTTTCAGAAAACGAGGTTATTGTTATTGTGTTACCTGAATATAAACTTTAAGTTTCTAAAATACAGTAATTGATTCGTAGTTGGGTGTTTACACGATACTTGTATTTCTCCACTAAATTCAAGATTTCTTACGTTTTTTCAATTTGCTGGTTTGTATCAGGTTGTATGTTTACATACCTAAGCATGTTTCGCGACCGTAACAAATATGTATTTATAGATTTATAATAATTAAAATCATAAATGCAAATCTCTCAAATAAAATAGTTTCCCAACAAATAAAACAGAATCCCTTTCCTCTCTATGCCACCGAAGCGGGCAGTCGCTAGGCCGCGAACGTCCCCCGGATCCCGTATACGGGTCTGATTGAAAAGTTCTTTAAACCACAAACTTCACAACTACTCTAGAAACGGTGACTTCGCAAGTCCACGTACTGCTTCCAAGCTTTGTTTGAAATTCATGCCGTGTGGGGAGTTCGTCTCTACTTAGAGTGGAAAGATTTCCCAGATTTGGATAGAAGAGATAAAAAATGTTTATCGAATTATATGTTGCCTATGTTTAGGAGGCGCTATCTTTAGGCTTAGTTTGGTTTATTGTTTGAGTTTATTCATGGTAAAATATATATTTTTTGTATGTCCCACTGCTGGGCAGTCAAGTGGTCTCCCCATACTTCTCCAATGAATAAATAATCAAAGAAAAACAGTGGCACTCCGGGAGTGCCGACAGAAATGAAAACAAAACAGAATACTTTGCCATCACTCACTGACATATCGGATATACATTAAAACTGAGTACATCCCGAGGACAGCCGAACACATCCGAAGCGGGTATTTTTTAAATCGTCTCATAGACAAAAAAGTAACAGTGGCGCGAGTTCAATGGCTTTTTCCTATCTCAAAAAATGCCAACGCGCATAAAGAAGTTTTCACTTCAATAATTATTAAAAAAAAAAAACCCTTTTCAAAGGTCGCAAAAACGAAAACTAGATGCTACGTACAGAAATGCCCAAGTGGGATATCATCCACTTGCCAATTTGATAAGATTTCAACAATCAAGAAGCCCTTTAATGTTAAAACCTTAGGTACCGCTCAGAAGAAAAAAGCTTGGCTATTATCATCATCATTCCCAATTTTATTGGGGTCAGCGCAACATGTTTTTTCTTCCCTACTTCTCTATCATTCGTCACCCCCTTTCTAACCATATCATCATTCACACATTCCACCCATCGTTTCTTTGGTCTTCCCCTACTCTTATAGCCATCGACATTCTTAGTCAAAAATTTCCTAAAAGAGCTTGGTGTAAACATTATTTGTATGAAACCCAACCAAAAGCTACACAACACTAAATCAAATAACGATAACGTCCAACCAATGCGTCTCAATTCAACAAACATTTTAATATACCAACATTACAATATTAACTTAATAAACTTCAGTGGCCGGTGGGTAGACAAGTAAACAATGCAGTATTATTAATGTACCTCCGCGACCAATATATTAAACAGTGTAATACTAAACGCGAAGTCAGGACAAAACTATATACTAATTGTTGGTTGTGCAACAACCCAACACAATGTTGCATGAATGAATTATCATTCTGAATTAAGGGAATTGTCGAGTTTAGAATATGTTAGAGATGGTGTATTCTTGACGTTGTTTTATGGAAATTTGGCGAAGGAGTCAGGGCTATATTATGTTGTATGTTATCGGTTTGGTTTCCGCACTTAGTCCTTCAAATGGACCATTGTTCGTGGGCCATGGCGGCCGTCGGTGGTTATTCCAACCAGCCCACCGATCCAGAAGTTGATTAAGTCTCCTGGTCTGTTGAGAACATCTGTGTAAGATCTGGGTGTCCCGAGGGTTTCTGACCTAATCTGAGTGACGTCTGTGCAGGAGTCAGGGCTAAGATGTTAACAAAGATTATCATCATCACCATAATTTACATTTGTCAGAAATCAGAATTTCATCATCTCTAATTAAAGGATTGGCTTCCATTCCAAGTTGTAATTGAAAATATGATTTATTTTGAAGACCATGTACAGTCAACAAAAGAGATAAGTATGCAGGATCGTCGGATATAGTTGAAGTTTAGTAAGAAACCGATGGATGTTGTCGACTGAAATTTAATTTGATAAAGGTATGATTGTAGAGTCTAACAGGATTTTAAAACTTACTGTCTTTTTTATTAAACAAACAAACTATTTACACACCACATTATAATTTAAAATAAAAATAATCAGGTAATCCTACGGAATTACTAGATTATATTTTATGATAAGTCAAAGGTTCAATTAAACCGTTATAGCAGTTCAAACATTTAGATCATTAGAATTTTAAATCATAATGTGTTGTGTCAAAGCTGAAGTCTAAATATCCTTTTAAGAGACGGAGAACCCAAACTGGTTATAGTCAACTAACTTTTGGAGGCCATTGTAAACGCCCAGTCTCTGAATATCATATTCTCAAAATATCTTAACCTCAAATTCACAATAATCGCACATCATCACATTATCAAAACATCATTATTCTCAAAATATCATGATCTGAAAACACCAGATTCGCAAAACACAACATTCTTAATACATCCTCAGACCAAATAGAAATTCAAGACATAGCGCTGCGAACAACACAGCGAAGCATGCAAAACTACACCTCTGCTCTGTGCATACAATACACGCTCACACGCACACATTTACAATAATTAAACTACACCTCACTATGTGCACACATGTTTATGAAACCGGCTTCACTTTACTGTTGACAACCCTCTGTCTTGGTTTTTTATTTGGTCTGAGAATACATCATATTCGTACCTATATTATAACATTTTCTTAACTATGTGTACTGTTATCAACAAAATTCTTTAATGCATCATTATTTGTGTCACCCTCATTTTGTTGGTTAAAGCTGTCGATAAAGTCATGTCCGAAATCTTCAATCTAATTCCGTAAGTATCGATATTAGGGTTTCTAGCACAAATCCACCACATTACTATGCTGTCGACACTGTAATCATCATTCCTAATGTATTTAATGCTGGAATTCAGACAATGCCATGAGCCGAGGACAGCTGAGTTATAAATTCGTGTGATCAATGATTATTGTCCCTTATTGCCTTTGAGAATTACAAGGTGGTCAGTGCAAGATCATTTGTATGCAATTTTGGATAATTTGACCACCTGGAAATGTATGTCAACAGCTATTTAGTGGTAATAGATGTGGGGTTTGGTGAATTGGGTGGTATGTTGATTGATTTAGTGGGTTGTGTGTGTGAACTGGTTTATAGAAAGTATGGGCCCGCGTGTAGTAGAAAACAAAGGTGTTGGCGTAAATTTTCGACCAAAAATGGTTGCATTTACATCTAGTGCAAAAAATTGGCCCACCCCATGCTATTTGAGAGACGATGTCTTTTAAAATGTTAACGTATATTTTAAGTTTTTTTTGTAGTATGAAAGTAAGTAAGAAAAAGTTTATTTTCACATCCTTACTTTGATAAAAGCAATATTCTTGATATCACGATCGGCTTGCTTCTTCAGATGTCCTTATTACTCACTTTACTTGGAAAAACTGCGTGACTTTTTTTTTCAGTGAAGTTGACAAAAGCTTATTAAGTAATTAAGTTTATTACTGTTCGTTTATTGATCATGTAACTTGAATATTTAACCGACCGATATTGTAAATAAAACTTGTTAAATTATCTTTGGGGTGGATCTATTTGTTTGTATGCACAAGTGTAGTTTAGTAGGTAAATCAAGAGCATAAAAAAGTTAGAGTTCAGAGAAAAATGTTTTAATAAATTAAGTGTTTTGCCACTCTATAAATATTTATGCCATACAAGTAGTAATTACCTATAGGTTTTGACACAGCATCTCTTTAGTACCTACTAGTTTCGTTTTTATTTAGCATACTAGCTTCGCCCCGCGGTTTCACCCGCATAAGTCCCCGTGGGAATATCGGCATACAAAGTATCCTATGTGTTATTCTGATGTGTAAGATATATTACTGTAAAGTTTCATCAAAATCCGTTCAGTTGTTTTTGCGTGAAAGAGTAACAAACATCCATCCATCCTCATAAACTTTCGCGTTTATAATATTATTTATTTACTTATTTATTTATAATATTACTAGCTGCGCCCCGCGGTTTCACCCGCATAAGTTTCCATCCCGTGGGAATATGGGGATAAAAAGTAACCTATAATGTTAATCCAGACTGTCAGCTACCTCCATACCAAATTTTATCAAAATTGGTCCAGCTGTTTGAGCGTGAAGAAGTCACAAACGTATAAACACACACTCACAAACTTTCGCCTTTATAATATTAGTGTGCTTAGATAGCATCAAAACCTGAGTTACTGCGCTACACAATCTATCTCATTATCAGCAGAACACAGCCAACTAAACTAACATAACCTCCCAGCAAGGCAGGTCATCCGGATACCTCCCCACGCGGCCAGGCCTCAGTCAGGCCAAGCGCGCATATTAAAACATTATTCAAGCAATCATTACCATAATAAATGTTAATAAAGTCAGTGTACATGCACATTAGTCGACAGTAAATCATTTGTGGGTTTGCTATTGGTTTTTAGCGGCCTGTATCAATTATGGCGCGGACTGTGGCGAGTGTTCCTGGGGTGGTAAGGGGCTCTACTTGGGAATTGTAGACGTGAATAATCTATTTTTGTTTTGACGCTTAGTAGAGAGTGCTTGCTTCAATTTACTTAGAAATGGTTACGAGTCAAGCTTTTCTAAAACTGGTTTGTATTTTAAACTATGTTTTACTTCATAAATTTTACAGTTTCTGGTTCAAACCAACAGAATTGTCGCCCTGTTACAAGCTGGATGGTTTAACAAAATTAAATAACATTTCACTTATTTATATTTTTTTATCTCAATAGACCCCGTTATAACATGGTTCTTCCAATAAAGTAAAGTTCCATTGGTTTAAGCAACAGGACAAAGAACTTGCAGCAGAACCATAAAGGCTCCTACAAACAGGTGCGACACGCGATATAATCGCGCCGCTCGTTGTGCGACTTGTGGTGCGTTTGTGTCGCGCGCGATTTTATTGCGTGTCGCGCCTGTTTGAAGGAGCCTTGACTGATTTAATTTATTACCTACTGTTCCGAAACCTTTTGTAACTGGACAAAGCAACGCGCAACGCTCTCTAGTAGTTTTGTGTTGTTTTCACTAAGTAGAGCAACATCCACGTCAATCCATTGTATCGCGGGCGTACATAATCGCAGACCTTACGACTCGCGCCCACGTGATCGTCCTGCGGGACGAACTGCTAGCCGAACGTTTAAGGTGGGAACATACCAACTATTCGACTAACTGTAGGTGTGCAGTACCTTTGCCTTAGTCGAGGTCACGCATAGACGAACTATTGGTCAGCTGTCTATATTTCACCAGCATAAATCTTTGAATGAACTTAGCTGCTAAGTTGAGCCGTTTTCGAATGGATATTCATTGAAGTAGACGTATTTTGTGTGACCTCAGTAATTTATCACACTAGTAATAAAAAAGTGAAAGTTTGTGAGAGTGTGTGTATGGGGGTGTGTTTATATGTTTGTTACTTCTTCACGCTCAAACGGCTGGACCAATTTTGATAAAATTTGGTATGGAAGTAGCTGACACCCTGGATTAACATATAGGCTACTTTTTATCCCGATATTCACATGGGATCGAAACTTATGCGGATGAAACCGCGGGGCGCAGCTAGTTAAAAATAATTGTAATTGTTTTTAAGAGGGGTGCTACGAAATCACTGGAAATATTTATTTGACTGGAAACAACTTCATCTTTTCATATAATTAATCGGGACACGTACTTTTAGGTTTTTGGTACCTACATACATAAGTATATAGAAATGGCTTTATTTGTCTATCCTATATCTATATAGAAATAAAACAAAGTCGGGTTAGTTACTGGACCGAATTTTCTGATCTTTGATATGTATAGCAAAATAACTATTAAAACAACGAAAAAAAAAGATAACTTATTATTTTCTCATACATTTTGTATGGAACGACTTTTTTATGATATCTTGAGAATGAATTTACGGATTTCGTTAGCGGTACGAAGTTCGCCGGGTCAGCTAGTAACATATACAGACCAATGAAGGCACTTTAGAAATGTCAGCATTTAGTTAGGTGCACGGTTCCAATTTGTCTTTTCCTAGAAAGAAGTAAGCAAAATCCACTCTTTTTAAATCCGAGACCTTTAACAGGTTGAAGAGAAATAGTGCTCGCAATATGAGATCCTCTCTTTTGAATCCGTGTGTAGTCCAGGACTAACAATCGAATAACACTCGTCTTGTTGTAAAAGCTATGAATATTCAACAACTGTTTATACGTTTTAAAGGAGTTATGATTTGCTATTGAAGGCTTTCAAATTTTGGACAAGCCATTAAATTAAAGTAGGCATTAGTGTAAATTAGGGGCCTGTTCACGAATCTACTTAATATGGACATGGTCGCATTTGTGAGAACTGAACTGGAAGTTTGAAATTGTGTACCTAGCTGATTTTGCATTAATATTTCCAAATGTGTAGATAGTATTTCATTTCGGTATTTCTTAAAACAAAATTTAAAACCGTGACGCACCGATATAGGTAGCATCGCAAGTACAAACAATCATTTAAATTTAAAACATGATGAAATGACCAAAATTCCAAAAAAAAAAAGAAGATATATAATAATAGCATAACGCACAATGAAAGCAGGGTCAGTAGAAGGAAGAAGATCCAGTAGCAGCGTACAGAATAAACCATTCTACCATTTTTCTTTGAGCGAAAAAAAAGTAGTCTGTCTTACTTTAAAATCAGCAGCAAGCGGGCGTCACTAAAGAATACAACTTCTTGTCTGTCACTTTTAGTAAACTTTGACTGTATACCAATTGCCAAAGTATTTGTCACATTATAATTCTAAATGTAAATCAAATAAATCATTCTAGACATAAATCAAAACATTAATATTGAATCAGTCTGTGAAATTGAAGCAAACTTACTGTCGAATTCGTAAGATTCGACAGTAAGCCAAATTCGCATAACGAACTACCGCAGGTAACCTTCAAAAGTGTTGTCTCCAAATTGCAACACTAAAATACCTATAACACGTTTCGTGTCAAAACATATCGGCTTTAGAGAGCGGGTTCTCATAGTAACCCCATGGCATGGTGCAAGCCCAGTGATTCGGGCCGCAGAAGGCCGCAGTCGTTATCGGTCAACGTGCGACCTTTGAGAAGATGCCTCGCTTGCACAATCACTACCTTTAAGTTTGTAAGGACGCAAGGTTTTAGGAAATAGGGGTTTTTTTAAAACGAAAGTTGGTTAAAGCTATAATATAGCTTTAACCTATAATATAGCTTTAACCTACTTTTAGAATTCTAATAATTATGATCCGGATGATATTAATTCAACAAATAATTATGAGGATGTAGGTATTCTTGATAGCTATCTTAGTAGGTACTGAAAATAAACACGAGAATTATATGCCTGCGTTTTTGAGTAACTGAATACAACGCGAAGAAATAAAATTCCACTCCTGTATAGATATTATATCATTTGAACTGTTTCAGCTCATAATCAAATGTTTATCAGAAACTTCCAAAACTTGCAAACCTATGCTGTCTTAAATATCGTCTTCTTATTTGACTGGGACAGACACATTTGTGGCCATTTGAACCATATAGTTGAAAAAACCACTTACGATTTTTCTGGAATAATCTGTAAAAGCTTTCATTGGACATCTATCCTTCTTTGCGTTTGACTAAATATTCATCCGTCATCATCATCATCATCGCTCTCCTGCCCTTGACCCAATTTGTTTGGGGACGGAGCAATATTTCTTTTTCTTTCATACTTCTCTATAAGTCATCTGTCTTCTACCAAAATCCTACCATCTCGCATAGTGCCCTCCCATCCGGCTGGGACGGTGACATTTGTACGCTCGCCGGCCGGTTGACCTATAGACCATCCGAACAATATCGCTGTATCTCCACTACCTGACTTGTTTAGCACAAGATTACAATCCTACGTTAGCTGTACCTGAAAACTTGTGAAGTATGCTCAGAATGCGGTTTTGGTGTCGATGTATTTATTATAGGGACCATTGTGTACTGATACTTTGACCATATAAATATTGTTTAGGCCACGGTTTAGACTTGGAGATTGTAATTCTTTATTTGGACTGTGGGTATGTGGTATTTAAACGATCCTCAAGTTCAACAGTAGTTCTACCAAATTTACATCATCTTCATCATTCAGCCGAAATGGACTTAATGCCTTCACAAAACATCGCCTTATCGACCGGTGCTAAGATTCTTACATCCAACGGTTTCCCGTGGCCACTTACCAGGTCCATGTTATGTGGATAGTACTACAGTGATCCTTCTAATTAGCGAAATAGAATGCAGGACCCTAATTGCATAACACACTATCAATCTCAATTATTTTGAAGGATATTTCTAATCCATTGCTTCATATGTCCGAAAAAAATTGTCTTCTCAGCAACGTAAATAGCGCAATGAATATTGTTGAACTGTCAAAATGAAAGCCATGGCTTTATTTATTTAAGCCACTGATAGTGTGTTTACCCCGCGGATATAATATGATAAATTTTAAATTTAAAACCACTGAAGGAACTCCACAGTTTCCTATACTCCCAACATTTCTAGATCACCATACTTAATTTACCTCGCTTAAATTGTACGAAAGCTTGTTAGCTCGCTGTAATGCCAGTGAGCAGTACTCATATATCGAGAGTATTCGTGCTAAGGATGTAACATTCCCAATCATTGGAATTGTGCCCCATACCATATAGAGACGTTACCTGAAGGTAAGCATCTGTAATTTATGAGAGATTTGATGCCAGATTTAGAGTTGGGTTTGAATAAATGTATGTGTGTATGTTTCGTTTCAATTTTATAGTTGGGTTGAGAAGAAAGACTGTCAATTTCCTAATTCATCACCGAATTTTGAAGGTTTATGATATAGGATTCATTTTAATATTGTAATTAATACGAGGGACAACCTGCATCCAAAATCATGATTACTGACAAATGAGTGCACTGACTGGACAGTTCTACTCAATCTCTGTGGCCTGTCCAGTATGTCCGTGGTTCTTTCTTCAAAATACCATGTCAGACACCAATCTATATGGTCTTCACATGATCTGACAAATATTTTCTGGAAAAAAAAAAGGAATTGTCACCTCTGAGTTTGTTTCGGTCTTTCTTCTCAGAGTAGTCAGCTAAAAAACGCTGACCTCCACTAGTTTTAAAAATATGATTGACGTGTAAAAGTGTTCGTACAAACCTGCTTACAGAAATAAAATCATTTATCATCTAAGATCAAGTAAAAATGTGTTGAAACTTGTTTTCGTTGATGATTCAGTCGGGGAGGCGTGACCGTAAAAGGTGCCCACAATTTATGTATTACCAGATCAAAAGTCGATCATCTACAACAGCCTGTGAGTGTCCGCTGACATTTAGAACTAGCCACTCACAGATTTATCATTGTTACCGCGGCTAATAGCACAAATTCTCGATCGGGATCCGATCCGATTCATTTTAAAACTCCTCTCACGAAACTATTGACCTTTGCTCGTTCTCATAGTTATGAATAATATTGTAGTAACAAGGGAATCTTTTAGCAAATATGGCTGTATGGAGGACAATAGATTTAGTGCCATTAAAATTCAATAAGCAGCAGTTTACCAATAAATCTTCATAGAAGGCTATCAGAATAGGAACTATCTGATCCAGAATATAGGCGGTCATGGGCTTGTGGCCATTGTATCGGGCTGAGCCAAAAGCTATTCAAATAGATGCCCATAGAGGGTCGTCGGCAATTTGTGTCCGACGAAGTGTTTTGACACCTTCATACATAAACATTTCACTGTTTAAAAATGGTGGGGCGGTTGTACCATTTGGTTACGTGTTTAAACTGAGATTTACAACATTTTAAAACTCTTTTAGTAAGTTGTGGTTAAGTTCATGAGCAGTGGTGGCCCAGTGGTAACGGCCCCGACTTACGAGTTGTAAGTCGCTAAGCAGGCACTTCATTTTGTTTAAATTATTTCATCACCCCTTCTCTCGAAACGGTGAAGGAAAACATCCTGAGGAAACTGGCGTGTTCTAGATACAACAATTCCAAGACATCTGACATCTACCAACCCGCACTGGGCCCGCGTGGTGGATTTTTGGCGACTCCATCTCACAGAGAGGAGGCCTGTGGCCCAGCAGTGGGAACATTATAGGTTCATTATGCTAAGTTCATGATGAACATTTTATAACGACCATGAAGAATCCATGTTAGTCAGTACACAAATCTAATTTCAACTTCAAGCACTCAGGTTATTCAAAAATTGGATCAAGCATCGTTATCATAATTATTAATCCATTTTGCTTCTTGGTTTTGCAGACCGCATTGTTATAAAAAAAGTTATTTTTCTTACCAAACAGACATAGGTACCTACTTAATATTCAGTCGAAACAATCCACACATTCTGCAGGGTAATTGCGTAACGAACTAACAGTAGCAATGGCTTTCATTTTGACAGTTCAACAACATTCATTGCGTTATTAACGTTGTTGAGCAGACAATTTTTTGGAACATATGAAGCAATGGATTGGCAATATCCTTCATACCGATTGAGATTGAAAATGCGTTCCGCAATCAGGGTGCTGGCACTCTAGGTTTTTGATTAGATATAAAACTAATACACATTTACTAATAAGTTACATGATACACCACTACTGCATAACTACTTTACTAAATAAAATAAAGTAGTCCAGACCGTATTTCGGCCACGGCGGCCAATCTCAACGAAGACTAGCCTTTGGCGCGGGAGATGTTATAGTGCACAAGTGTGCGCGCAGACACACACACACGCACGAGCCACGGAACGAGGGGGTATCACGCGGCCAACTGCCAAACTCCTGTTACTAAGAAAGTCCTAATGGAAAAACTCAATAACACTGCCCGACCCGGGAATCGAACCCAGGACCCCACAGATATCTTCTCCGGCTTACCTCTTACAAAAATTTACACTTCGCTACTGCTATACTGCATTTATAGTTATGTGATTCATTCAAAAAGATTCAGATTGTCATTTAAAGTGTTACGCAATAATAATTAGTGGTGCTTTCTCCGACTAAAATAAAACGCTGTCCCTGCCTTAACCAGAGTTTACCACCGATGCAACTAGCCCCACAATGACATAATATATTTTCAACCCGCTATTGTGTGCAAGGTGAATGCTTATTATTCCGCGTACTGCGGTCACCAGCCGATTATTATTCCCCTATTATCGTAATATAATAATATTATTGCGAGGCCCCAGATGGGACGGAATAAGGAAACGGATTGAAGTATTGCTTTGTGATTTATTGACATAAGCGGTTTGTACGCGGCTTCCACTTTTCTGTTTTCTACGGTTTTACTGGCTTGACGTAGTGGGAGATTATTTTTTGATTGCATAATTTTCTTGTAATAATTTGTCGGTAAATAATTTGATTTAATTAAATCTATAAGAGGATGCATTCAAAAAGTTGGTGACGTCTCAAATAACTCTCAAATATTTCGCTATTTTGATTAATTTGTTGTTAAGCGGTGCTATTCTGTAAAAATCTCACCGTGAAAACTTAGGTGAAGTGAGCGTGGAGTGAGCTGTCAATAGTGTGACGGCACGGTTGGCGCAGTGGTTAAGCGATTGACTGCTGCGCTGCGTGTCGCGGGTTCGATTCCCGCACGGAACAAATATTTGTATGACCTACAAGTAGTTGTTCCGGGTCTGGCTGTTTGTGTATGTGAGTTTAAATGTTTGTAAACGCACCCACGATACAGGAGAAATTCCTAGTGTGGGGCAAGGTTAAAAAAAAAAAAAAAGTGTTAATTCCTAGCAAAAACCAACTCACTTCACCTAAGTTTTCACGGTGAGATTTTTACAGAATCGACCGTCTGGTATTAATTATTGCAACTCTATTTTAGTGCACTACAGAGTGTTATTTCATCATTTCACTTAGTATTGCCATAATTAATCAACACAGCAAAACATTTTACAGCTGTTTGTGACGTTGCCAACTTTTAGAATGCACTCTTAATTCTGCTTTATTTAAGATACAATCATCATCTCTTCGTTCTCACGATTCCTTTTGATAATCCTTATTTTCTTTCGCTTTCTTCTTATCATGTTTTGTGTATAATATAAGTAGTTACTATTGTATTGTTTGTGTTTATAGCACTTAGGTTACGGTAGACTGGATGTCGTAAAATATAAATGCGTTTCCCACTTTCCCTTTGTTAGTTTCGATGCGTTTTACTGTGTTGTTGGATTTTCCTATGTAACTTACTAGACACAGCTATATTTTGCTTGAAAAGTTTAGTATGAACTGTTTTGTAATCAAGTAATGGCTGCATAGTTATTTTGTTAGTTTAAAGTAAAAAAAAAGTAGTTGATACTTGTAATAGTTTAATAAAAAGTCACTGAAATACATGTTGTTTAGAATATTGTTTATTGCAATTAATAATAATAATAAACCTTTTATTTCAGGCTAAAATGGCAATTAGACATACACCTCACATACTATAACATATACCTATAAAATATAAAACAAAACTTTTTTTTTATATATTCCACAATTATAACACCTTTACAGAATCATCCAAGGCGATGTTATAAGTCACAACTCAACTTATGTTAATAACTAGAGCTTAAAACTGTTAGTAGCACTTTACTTCACTAGCTTGTCCTTGTGCTGTCCTGTGGTAAATTAAATAATCGTCCTGTGAAATTGCCACCTCTTCAAACACCTGCGTTGATGCTTTTGAAGTAACCAACAAAAACCTGAAAAGATAAGGAATATTCTTGAAAAAAATTGCACCAACCAATTTCCCAGTAACATAATCAGCCTATAATGTTCCCACTGCTGGAACACAGACCTCTCTTCAATGAGAGGTAGTGGACCGTAATCGACCACACGGGCCCAGTGCGGGTTTATGTCACATATCTTAAATTTTGGTTCTAGGGCGTGCCGGTTTCCTCACGATGTTTTCCTTCACCGTTTTCAGAGCTGTGGTTATGACATAATTTACACAAAGTAAAGCGCCTGTCGGGGATCTATGTCGATCCTACGACGTACAACTCGTAAGCCGCTTCCATACCAATGAGCCACTACTGCTCTCTGATTTCCCAATAACAGTACACTATCAAATACATAACCGTCATCCAGTTCCGCTATACCAATTGTAATGAACAAGAGACACAACATACGACATAATTATTCCGTGGACTGACGCAAATCTGAGGCCATAGTTCAAACGAGATCCATAACTCATTCACACAACTCTAAGCACAATATTATCGACCACAGCCTAACAATTCCCCAACAAAGTCTCTAACAAACCACCAGTAGGTCTGTACAAATGTATGGGCAACAAGAAACGGTGTACAGTAATTTTGTTTAAGGTTACAAGAGAACACACGTCCCAATGACTGGATAGGTCACCCGTGTGAGGGTCTAAGGTCAAACCGGGACTCGGGTCAATGTTATGTTGCATTGTTATGTAGATTTGTGACAATAGTATGACAAGTATTTTTATCAACAATGTGAGGAAGAAGGGGAGATGTTTGGTAACAGGTTTGTTTGTTAATGGTTGAAAATGACTAGGTGATAAAATTACGAAAAAATATTTTAGCGCTTTTTGGCCCTATTTTCTTGCTGTTGGAATAATATCAAATAAGTATGTACCTACCTGCATAATCAGCCTGTAATGTTTCCACTGCTGGAACACAGGTCTCTTCTCTTCGAGAGGGAGTGGGCTGTAATCTATCACGCGGGCCCAGTGTGGGTTGGTAGATGCCACATGTCTTCTAATTTTTTGTTCTAGGACATGCCGGTTTCTTCACAATGTTTTCCTTCACCGTTTTGAGAGCAGTGGTGATGAAATTATTTACACAAAGTAAAACACCTGTTTGGGCTCGAACTACATCTTGTAACTCGGGGCCTTTTTTGACTCTATTTTCTTGGTATTGGACTAATATCAATAAATATCTAGGTAGTAGGTACTATTCTAAAATTCATTACAAAAGCCCGTTTTCTAGTTTGTTTTATAAAATACAGTAAAATTTAGATCTTCTTCGTTTAAGACGTTGTTGGTTACAAAACTTTTTCAGATTACATATTTGATATTTTGGGGCTTCTCAGGGTCGATATTTATATCTGTATTTATATATAATCTGTTCCTTACTGCTAAGTAGAAACTATTTTTACCAAAAAAAAAAAACATTTTTAAATAAATCCTGCTTAATGAACGAGATACATGCATTGAATAAACACTTATAATTAATACCAACAGACCTTATTTATGTTGATAAACTTAAAAGGCTGATGGAAAATACAGATACTCCTGACAGAATCTAATTTATAGCACGTATCCTATGTTTATGTAAATAAATACACAGCTAATCAGTTATTTATGCAGTTGCGGTATTGGATCGTCACGGATTAACGATTAATTATAAATATAATAAAAACGTAAATTGTCGTGATCTAGGAAAAGGAACATAACGTAGTATTTTGCTTCAAGACAAGACATAAGAGGCAGCGGATTTTTAGCACATCACCATTCACCAACTCGAAAACGTCTATGGGAAGAACTTGGGCCAACCAAGGTTCCAAAAAAGTAGCTGAAAAAGGTATGAAGTACAACATGGGTAACAGGTATAATAAGCGCTGGGCTATAATGCTAACTGGGTTGCAGTATTATGTTTACAAGTGAATCGTAGTACGATGTAAATAATCCTAAGAGCATAAGTTCCTTGTGAAAACCACTTCAAAAACAGTCGCTTATCGACAGAAACTGACAAATATTTGACTAAAAATTAAACAGAGTCGTTACTATCGGGACAGAAGGGACAATGAGCGATACCGGTTACCTCAAGTTAACTCAAAACATACTGAAAGAAATCTATATATGTTGTCTGTTTAATTGTCAAGACATACCTAATCCCTAAATAACGGTAGCCATAGTTATCCACGTTTCTTATGCATTGCGTCGCACAACCGCGGTCTATTGTCACGTTAACCAAGATGTGGGTTGACATCGCGAAAGCTGGTTGTCTGTCATCATCGCGACGTGGTTCCAACAACTTAATGATGTCATCTACTATAGGACATTGTCATCCTGCCTAGGTCTTTGAAGAATACTGTATTGTTTAGTGGATTCTACTTGTCCACTTAGCTGTTGATGTTGATTTGACTATGTTTAGAGAAATGGTAGAGACTGCTAGTATTACCTTCTGGACTGAAGCTGATTATGTGCAATAAAGATTTTCATTATCTACATCTGAGGGGCAGTTCCCGTAATTTTAAGAACGATCTCAGTCGCAATCTGTCAAAAATACAATCAATTTACATACATTTTTGACAAGTTTTTGACATTGATTGTCGCTAAGATGTAGTGCGACTTGAATTTGGACCCGCACCCTAATTGCGTAACACACTATTAATCGGAATCTGAATCATTTTGAAGCAAATTGCTAATCCATTGCTTCATAAGTTCGAAAAATGTATCTGCTCAACGTGTAAATACAACGCAATGAATGGTGTTGAACTGTCAAAATGAAACCGATTCCGATTGATAATGTGTTACGCAATTGCCCCGCTGTTTCAAGTACGAGAATTGATCTTCTGGTTTAAAGATTGAGTCCAGCCGCCACTAATGAATTATAAGCTTTACGGCTAAGCCAGAAAAAAACAAAACCTTTTTTAAGAAAGAACTTTGGAGCTTGTTGATACATGTACAGATATATTTTCGATGACAAAGTAGCATCACTAAGTCGACATATTTTCTCGATCTATCCAAAGGACAGAGACAGCACATACAGAGATTTTATAAGATAGGAGAAGATAACCGTATTGGTTAACCCTTCACAGGTATCCTACTGAATTTCCCGTCAAACTCCATAAACGACAAGGATGTATCTATTCGGAAGTGGTGTGTTTACCCGCACGGACAGAGAGCCTGAGAACAGATGCTATCGGCATCTCACTCGCGCACACGTCGCGATCGAGATAACACGTGTCATGCGCGAGAGCACGCTCTTGTCAATTTTTATACTAGGACTACTTGTTTAAGGATAATGTTGTGATGTAAAAAATGCTGGAAGTAACTACTTCATTTGAGGAGTTTTTTGGAAATTGTATCGGTTAGCTTTTTTAAATTTATTTATCGGCTAGTCTAGCTTATTTTGGAAGCAAAGTTGTTTCAATATATCATTTTAGTATTAAGTAGTACTAGATTTTCTGCCTTTCTAGTCTCAAAAGCACAAAGAAACTAGATACAATAGAACCATTGTAAGCTTAAATTTTAATATTTTCAACACATACCATCTAAGATGCACTAGGATTAAAGAAAGACACCTGTCCTAATTCATCATAAGTACATGTAAATGCTGTTAGTGCGAAGAAAATTTGTCTTAAAGCACATAAATCCAAAACCCATATCCCCCAAACCTTTGCTAAATCTTGCCGAAAGGGGTAAATTAGCGTAATTGCTCTCAAAACCGTCTGTATTCTAATCGTGGAGGTACGTGCGATGTGTTATCTCCTGGTTCCCATGGTCGTGTTTATAAATGACCGTCCCGAGGTCACTGATGCTACAGCTGATGGTCATCGCAGTCTCAAACGGGACAGCGACACTGAGAAATGGATACGTTTCGGATTTTGATTTCCGGTTGTTTCAGAGTTTTGTCAATTTGAGATTTAGGTATTTAATTTTCTTTATTTTCCTACCAACAATTGTTTACACTGATGTTTTTTTTTTTTAAATCTGAGGTTAGTGTAATATTTTCTTAAAGGTGCGGATTTCAGTAAGATGATTTTGAAGTTATTTTCTTGTGATTAAGGTTGTCAAGAAATTAGTTTTGGTTGATTGGAAGAAAACAGCAATAGAAGTACCTACTTAAATAAAATTATGAGAATGACAGACGCTTAATTTTTATTTTTAAAACGTCGGATAATGCATGTAAATTTTTGAGACATCTAATTAACCTCAAATCGCTAAAATTTAAGTATTAATTTTTTTTAATTTAATTAAACTTATTAAAATTTTTCATGACCTTGCATTATAAGTGTAAGAACAAAACCATTAAAAAACAATAAATATTGTTAATGTAAATTTTTCCGGTCGAAGATCTTTGATAATGTCATGACATTATCAAAGATCTTCGACCGGAAAAATTGGCCCAAAAAGTATGATCATCGGAAAAAAATCTGTAAGAAGTATTATGCATGCATGCGTGCGTGCAAAAAATACTATAAGTACATACCTATACACATTGCTTACCTGGCCATCGTGTGTGAAAACGATAGCATTTAAACACTCGTTATTGTTGCTAACTGTACTTTGGATAGTTCGCAGTTTTTAGCGAGAGCTTTCAAAGGGGAAATAAAAGGCAAGATTTTACATTTTTGTGAAATTGTCCATCTTTCGTATAGTTTTTGTAAATTAAGTAATTGTGAGCAGTGGTGGCCCAGTGCTAGCGGCCCCGACTTACACATTCATCACCACTGCTCTCAAAATGGTGAAGGAAAACATCGTGAGGAGACCGAACATTCCAAGACATGTGACAGCCACCAACCCGCACTGGGCCCGCGTGGTAGATTACAGACCACTCTCTTTTGAAGAGACGAGGCTGTGACCTAGCAGTGGAAACATTATAGGCTAATGACGCTATGCAGTTGGTCCTTATTTTATAAAATATATAGGCCTACGTACTTGGACATAAAGATATGATTACCCTTAGTGTATTTTAAGATCGTTTTGAATGATTTGGACTGATGTTAAAGTACTTATGTGTTTGTGTACTTAGGTATGTTGTACTTCTAAGTTTGCAATAAAACAAGTTATCTTTACAGTCCTTCCGAAAAGCCACTGTCCTCATTATAATAATTAAGACCAAATATCAAAAACCAATAGCCCAACCTGATGCTAATAAAACTGTCGGTAATAAAACTTTATAGGTACAAGTAAATCAAGTAGTGTGACCAGTAATACACTCATATCTTCCTACTTAACATCCACTTAGTAGGCAATGGTTATTGAATTACACCATGGAGTGATAAATTGGACGATTAAATCTAATATAGGGCCTATTTATAAATAGCTGCCTATTCTACCTACTCCCCATGAGTCACAGTTTCAAAATTTACAAATCAACTCAAAATGTTCGCAACAGTTCGACAAGATTCGTTTTGCTGTTCTGAAACTATATCTCATAAGAATAAGAACCTTATGTTTAGAAAGATAAGGTTTAGTTCAGGTTTTAGGCGGTTCCTAGACTGAGGTGGTAATTATTGGGCCATACTTATGATTGAACGGAACAATGAGCGCGTGGGAGTAGCTAAGTAATATTAGTAAAAATGTCAGATGATAATGAAATGTTTTTGTAAAAAATTACAGTTTTGTTAAATGTTAGGCTCTAATAACCTTTTATTTTGGACGTAATATTGCGTAAAGTAATTAATATGGGAGCTTTTATTTTTGTAACTTTTCCTTGCGTCGGTTCTCGCAAGCACTCGTTTAGTGCAGAGGTGTTTACTAATCGTGTGATACCCACTTATTCATCAAATTGGGTGACTATAAGTAACGCAATGGTGAATGGTCTATCAGCTGATCTAATGTCAATAATAAAAAACAAATATGAGCCCAATGAAAAAAACTGTTGAGCATCAAGGTATGGTAGGTATTTAGTACATGAATTTGTTCTCTTCAACTACGAAAACTTTATAACTTTTAGGTACGGCTCACAACGTACGACTAACAACAATTTTTACAGCTGAAAACAGCAACTTACAAGTATTAGAACACGTTAAAAAAAAAAACAAACAGTCTAAATAAATAATTAATTAATTAAGTCTATTTAAATAATTATGCTTACCATTGAATTCATTCCTCTAGGCAGACCTAGCCTTTTCTCAACTATATTAAGGTCAGCTTCCAGTATAACCAACACCCTAATTGCATAACACACTATCAATCAGAATCTGAATCATTTGAAGCAAATTGATAATCCATTGCTTCATAAGTTTGAAAAATTTGTCTGCTCAACACCTAAATAACGCAATGAATGTTGTTGAACTGTCAAAATGAAACCGATTCCGATTGGTAATGTGTTATGCAATTGCCTCGCAGATGCAGCTGAATACCAGTATTATATATGGAGCGACTGCCTATCTGACCTCCACAACCCAATTACTATGACACGATACCCCTTGCTAAGACAGGTTGTCAGACTTTCGGGCTTCTGACGGCTGAACGACTGTCAAAGATCCAAGAATGACAGCCGGGATAAACAGCTTAACGTGTTTTCCGAGGCACGGAGGGGACTCGATATGTAAAGATGGTCACCCATCCAAGGACCGACCGTGGCAACCAACCCGTGTGGTTATTATTACTTAGCCACGAGCCCTCTCATTGAATACATTCCACTAATACAAATAAATTCCACCTAATATCCCTAACTAGTTAGTCTAAACACTTTCCCTGGTATAATTTATATGCAGTAAGTTGTACTAGCCGGTCGTTATAAATTATACCGGGACCAATTTGTGTACGCTAATTATTGTGGACAAATGAGCGCTGAGACACACTGTCTGCTAGCTTTTGGTATACTGCACTGCTATAAATTGTACTGTTTTCGTGTAGTTCTTTGTGAAGGGTCATTTTTATTTTCGATGCTTTAGTAATATTTCACGAGTAATATGCTGTTATATAGAGCAGTGGTGGCCAAGTGGTAACGGCCGCGACTTACGAGTTGTAGGTCGTAGGTTCGAACTCAGACAGGCGCTTTACTTTGTGTAAATTACCGTATTTCATCACCACTGCTCTCAAAACAAAAGACGTGACATCTGCCAATCCGCACTGGGCCCGCGTGGTGGATTACGGCCCACTCCCTCTCACCGAGAGGAGGCCTGTGCCCCAGCAGTGGGAACATTATAGGCTGATTATGGTATGCTGTTATTACTATTATGTCGTAAACATTAACTGTTGGAATAGCTGAGTAGACACAGATTAGTGATCTCAGTTTGGGAATAAAAATAATACCTAGCAATTTTATCTCTCAAAATGGTTTTTTTTTTTTCATCAATATCGTATGTGCCATAAGTTACAGCAAGATTCTTAATAGGACATTTAGGTACTGGAACCGGATGACATATATCCAGCCCTGAGCATGACTAGCAGACGGTCGGAGCTGTCTATACTGTTTTCATAAACCTCTATTGGGTTTTTCTAAAAAGTAGACACGAGTTTCCTTTTTTTTGCTAGCAACCACAAGTCGTTCAATATTAGTAAAAAATCATCTTTCCAATTATGTTTATGCTCTTTGCAGTAAAAAATTACAATTAGTTAGTAACCGAAGCGGACAAGATGAGAATCAAAAGATTAAGTCTTCAACACCAAACAAAACCCCCCTTTCATCAGTCGAGTATACCAAGCAGTGTACACCGCCATGGGCGTAAAGCTCCACAATGTCGACCACCACGCGCAGTGTTCGCACAAACACTGCGCCCACGCATGCATCCATTAAACAGTGATTAACTTGTAGTGTGGGTAACACAATCGCTTTTTGTTTTCAAATAGTCGCACTTTAATTTTCATAGAGCGGAAGTGATTCATTAATTATTTGGTTAAAGCTTGCCCAGTCTGCTTGCACTAGTTTATTACGTCAGATTTCATTATTCTTGCTTATAAACTAAAGCCAACCTTAAGTTATTCAGAAATAGAACCTAGCTTAGAACCTTTTTTATGAAGACACTGGATTTTCGTGTCTCAACTAAATTGAGGTTAGTCAAACTAAAGTCAGGCCCAATTTAATTTTGATTGTTGAGTTGGTATATTTTTTTTTAGACTTTAGACTGGGAAGCCGGCAGATGATGATGATTTAATTCACGTCGGAATAAAATAGAGTGAATTTTATTGTAACATAATATGTATCTGTATTGTTAATTCAGGGTATCACAAAACAAGCTTTTAAAAAAATGGCATGCAAGTATCTAAAAGTTTTTATCAGATCAAACTGCAAAATAACCGTTATCTTTCCTCGTGTATGAAACATTTACGTTTTTTTAACTTAAAGTTTTCTCATAATAAAACTGTTTTATAACCTGAAAACGTGTCACAGAGTACGCTTACTAAACCAAATTCAGTTTACCAAATCCCTGTAGAAAGTTCTAGATGCGCAACTAACAAATTGGCAACGCGACGCGAGGGGTGGTAGGTCGCGCATGCGCACGGGCTTGCGCGTGAGTGGACGCACGCTCGAGCCGCGCGCCCATTCGTCTTGTTTAAACCCATTTGACTAATTATTACTGTAAAATTGTTTGCAAAATTGTCTTGTAAACTTGGTTTGGAGTTTTGACATATTACTTACATTATGAAGTTTTGTGTTTTATGCTTGTAACTAGAACTAAGACTTCGCTGTTATGTTATTCTAATACCTTTTTATCGCTTAAATCAGCCAAATCTATTAAAAAAAAATGGTGTTGACGTTTCACTGAATTACTAAATATTCTCGTTTGCATACTTCATCATTGCAGGATACAGTGATTTATTCGAAATACCTACTTAAAAATATTTACGATTCGAAATACCGTAACTTTCCATCGATAATTTGGATTTAAACATAACCACCACTAATTCACATCCTTCATACAAACTGTATTTGCATTGACCCCGACCAAACAAATCGAACCTTCCTCCAACCTTTGATTGAAAGATTACCCGCGTAGGCGCATACGAATTTATCGCACACACATACACGCATATCCTTTCCACTTTCTCCTGACACTGATACCCTTCGATAATCTCAGTTCTAAGCGAAGATGAGTAATTTAATGGAGGCGTGTTTATTGAAAATTATCGCATGTCCGACTGGCGCCGGAGCACGCACCATCCGCCATCTTGGCGCAGATAAATCAATCAGGGTTATTATTCAACGTTTGAGCTATTCATTTGGATCGTGTGTTGGTTTTAGTGTGGAAATTGTTGAAGCTTTGTTAAGTTTAGCGAAGTTGAGTGAGTTAATTGGTGGCGAAATAATAATCACCACACACCACATATTAATGATAATTTCGCCACCTCTCCTAAATAAACGTAAACAAAACTAGGCCTTACTTATAGGGTACCAAGGCACCACGTATTCTCTCTCATTTCGCTTCCATTCCATCGTCTAAGTCTACTTATATAACTATAGGTGACATTATATACCTCTCTTATGCTCGGTTCCTATAAACAAAACAGAATCGTTTTGCTTACTTTTTATTTCCAAACTGGACATACTTATAAATAGATTCGTAAGCTAGTTTTACCTGTGATAGCTACTTCTATATGGGAGAGCCTACTATGCAAAGCTATGATGAGGTCTTTGCTTAATTATTGGTAAAGATACAAGTCTTAAACCAAGTTATAACTAAGTTATAGGAATCGGCCATTACCTAGTAGTGATAAGTAGTACTCTGCTTCAATTTTGGACAAAGTTTCAAGTACTCAAATCCATGCTTCCAGAGTTGGCAGGCCTTATAAATAAACATAGGAAATACCATTCGCGCATTAAAACACATCTGGAGTTACTTAGCCAAAGTCCGGCTCACTATCAGGGCTCCAATGATGGTTCGCACTTAGACCCCGTCGACGATCACGACTCCCATACTAGCCATAAATATGTACGGTACCCGTGATTACGAGTCTAATGCGAAATATTAATTTAAATGTACTTGTTAGGCTGATTGTATGGGAGGCAACTGTGTGGGATAATTTGAGAGCGATTTTTGAAAATCATGCAGCGTTTCTAAGGTAATCAGTCAATGAGGGGCAATTCCCGAATTTTTTAACCAGTCAAACCCCGCGCGTGCCCTATTTCTACGGTGAGATTATAACAGAATAGATCGGCTGTTTCATGAAAACAAAATTCATCATCATCTGCCTAGCCTTTTCCCAACTATGTTGGGGTCGGCTTTCAGTATAACCAGATGCAGCTGAATAACAGTATTTTACATAGAGCGACTGCCTATCTGACTCCACAACCCAGTTACTGGGTAATACGATACCCCTTGGTAAGACTGGTTGTCAGACTTTCGGACCACCCGTAACGACAGTCAAAGCAAAATATCCACGAATGACAGCCGGGACCAACGGCTTAACGTGCTTTCCGAGGCACGGAAACAAAATGAAAACAAAATTATGGTAAACAAATCTATTATAACATCTAGTATCAGAACCCTCGTACACACACGGCTACACATTCCAGTTTTAGCTGACCTCACATTGTATAGTGGTTTTTCGTACAATCAGAAGTCAGCATAAACTGGTAATGCAGCTTAATGTGTAGCTTGCATACATACCTGCATGAAAAAAATGTGGAGTGAAGTGTTCCGTGTCATGTTTTGCTTGATTAAACTCAAAAATATCATGATATCATCAGCGTTGCTTTTCATGAAACTCCTGTTCCTGTACCTTGGTTCAACGTGTGCAGCCTTCCTTAGCCAGTAAGTGGTCATACATTTCAGCAGATCGTGTTTAAATCGCCAGCGCTGTGATCTGGGCACACCGTCGTCCTTCAAAGTCTGCTTCAGATACGTACGTTTTGCTGAGCTTTATTTGAAAATATTCCTTAGTCAGGAACTACCTTAAATATTGCCCAACCAGAAAATAAACGATGTGATATTATGGGTTAGTTGCATGCACAGAACAGTTAAAAGAGGTTTTTAGGTTACTTAACCTCTTTTATCAGGGGGCTTATTATGATTCATAATGTTATCCTTTTATGATTCTGCCAAAGTGGCCTTTTTACGCCCCCCTGTTCTGTGGTTGCAGGAGTCCATGTTTTTCTAATTCATCGGTGTACGACCCTGTAGATTAACGTGGATATAACTTTAGTGAATAAGGGCGAATTTCACCAGTCATCACAACAGCTCATCTAAACCGCGTTTAATAGCTGTCTGTACCATCTTAATTGTGGATCATTGACACTGACAACTCTTGAACGCTGTTTAGATGTGCTGATTGCGTTCAGTTTCATCGGTGAAATTCACTCCACCATCACCTCACAACTATTACATTTTTTTTAAATTTCGATTTTATAAACGTGCTATTAAAATGCAATATTTCTTGCGAATTAGGATAGTCTGTAACCCTTTATTTAGCTGAACCCTCAAAATGTTTATGTCAAACGTATAAGCATTTAAAAAGCACAAAAATTAAATAAACAAAATGATTAATTAAGGCTCTATTGCCCCGATGTTATCTCTCTCTAAGTCCGTGAGAGTACGGGGTGCGAACACGTATAGGGGCACGCAGGAAGCGCGGGCGCAGATAATGAGTGTCGGTGTGTTCTCACTGCGGGGCAATGAATTAATAGTGGCATTGCTATCTTCATTGCGGTCATACTACGTCGAATACACACATTAGCGAGGCTCGGTCACGAATGGAGGTCCATGGAGGAGGATGGTGCTCTGTTTTGGACTTTTTGGTGTGATTTGGTAATGTTTTAAGAAGTTCAGCTTGTTCCTAATGTGGGTTTGGTGATGTACAGTTAACACTGAACTGTTTACTGAGTGTTGTGATGGTTGGTTTTTTATAGACTAGGGTTACTAAATATGGCAGAATTTTAAAAATAAATATTAGTTTGGGCTTGCACGAAGTTCTTCAGTTAAACACGAATTTACTGAACCAGTCAGATCATATGCCAAAAATAAGGTCAAAAAGATTCTTCTTGATAAAGAAAAAAAAAGGTCAAAAAGAGCTTAATAGGTAGGTATAAGCATTGGTGGCAGTGACCAAGACTTACGAGCTGTAGGTCGTAAGTTCGAACCCAGACAGGAGCTTCTTTATGTACTTAAATTATTTCATCACCACTGCTTACAAAACGTTAAAAGAAATACACCATGAGGAAACCGGCATGTCCTAGAACCAAAAATACGAAGACATGTGACATCTACCAACCGGCACTGGGCCAGCAGCGTGGTGAATTACGGCTCACTCCCTGTCAACGAGAGGAGGCCTGTGTACCAGCAGTGGGAATATTATAGGCTGATTATGAGGTATAATGTAAAGACCACTAAAAATAATCACAAATGGCTTAGGATTTAAAAGTGACGTAACCTACTTCAATTTCGTCACTGACGAATGCACTTTTAATGCACCACAAACACCTAAGTTCACCTTGAAGGTATCATCCTCTCCATACCGGCCAATAATTGCAACAGACCCATCTTTGCTTGCATACAATCCACGATTGCCGATGAAATGCTCAGGAGAGCAATTTTCGCGTTATAAATAAATTCGCTCAATTATAGGCGCTAAACAGCTGAATACTAAGATGATCTTCAATTGTATCCGTGCCGCGTATATCTTTGTTCTCACACGATTATAATTGGATGCTCCATTCAATGTTTTGTGATTTAAAAGGTTGCAATGTTTTTGCAATTTTGTTGTTTGTGATTTGGAAATCTTTGTGGTTGTTCATGTTTTCGTCTAAAGTGATTATTGAATGTCTTGGAGCAAGATCATGCTCGTAGATTTTACTTAATTCATGCTAAATATTTGATGATTTGTGATCAACATTTTGAACTTTAGCTTGATTTTTATACTTAACTTTTAGTTTGCGCCATGTTTATTTTGTGCCCGGTTTAAAACCCACTTGACTGAAGTGATCGTCCGTAACAACTTGAAGCAAGTAAACTTTTGCAATGAAATAAGATAAGAACACAAAATCATAAAACGGACCGGTTCTTGTGTGTCAGAAACATTAGTTCAAATGTTAAGACATCGTCTAAATTAAGGTTAATAATCCATACTAACTAGCTCATAGGTACTCTTCACGCCTTGCAGTCGTAGCGAGCATAAATTCGTACGATCAGCCGACAGGACCCGCACCACCGACCTATTTCATAAACTCACGAAGAAAACTTACTTAGACCAACCCCCAAACAAGCTAATATCAACTTTACGGCTCGGAATTTAGAGTTGGGTGTTTATCGGTGGTGATGTGACGGAAAGTCGTGTGTTTTCGGTTACCATGGCGACCGAAATGTCGGTGAGGTGCAATGCAATAGTTTAATCTGGCTGCGGGCACGACCACACGAACTCGCCGCCCGCGGAGGCCTTGCGAGATGAGTAGCACTGTGTGAAGTTAAACTTTTGGTTTAAAGTTGACGTAAAACCATTTCTTCTTAAAATACAGATGTACCAGTGTTCAGTCACTGCAGCATGTGCACATAGGTACATAACTGTTGGTGGTTGCATGGAACTATCGTTTTAAACGGATTAGAAGGCAGTATATTTTTGGGAGTCTCACAACTTGTTTGGACTCATGTAGATACATGACAGCCATAGTGGACTGATTAGAAGACAGGCATCCGTTAAAAACATGAGGAAGTTCTTTATCATCAATGTCCTCCGCAGAATATATATAGACAAAGCTAGATGAGATTCCTGTACCCATATATCCAGTCATAATTATGATTCAGACACACTCCTCGCCAAACTCAACATCTTAGACCGATTTTTATTTTATTCATCATCATTAACCATGACATCCTCTAATTTACAAAGTCGTTCACATATTTTGTTATTCGCTAAACTCAGTTTAACCACAGTGTCGTCAGGCGCCAACGTGTCACCCAGTGTCGCAAGCGCAGCGGACGACTAAATATCAGGCGCATCACTACCCTAATGACTCGTACAAATAGCTTCCACGAATGTACGTAATGTACAGCCGCAGGCGCATAATATTATGTTTTCAGTTTTCACATACAGTTTACATGTGGGAAGCGGGTCTTAAGTCTGTGTAGCTTTCGGTTGTGTCGAGTTTAGGCGTCTGGTGCGTTTTCTGAAAGAAAAGTTTAATATTATTGGTGCATTTAGTTGCATGGTTTTTTCATTCATAATTGCAGTCTCACCAAATAAAAGGGCAATTGCTCTGATTTATTAAAGCATCTGCGGTTCTATTCTGTAAAAATCTCACGGTGAAAACTTAAGTGAAGTGGGTGTGGAGTGAGCTGTCAAAAATGTCAATTCCTAGCAAAAACAAACTCACTTCACCTAAGTTTTCATGGTGAGATTTTTACAGATTCGAGCGGCTGTTGTGTTGTGATTCCACGATGTTTAACTTTAACTTAATTTGGATTACCTTCCTGGCTACTTAGGTCAAATCCCAATGTAACCTCAACTTAAACCAGAAATGAGTAATTCTGGATGAAGAATTTGTTCGTGCGCTTGCACATGACAACATAACTAGTTCTTTAAAGAAAGTACCACGGTTTATCGAGATCTAATTTGTAAAGCTTCTGAAGGGGTTAAACTGTTTGTAAATGATTGGCTAGCTAGCTATTTAATTTAATTTTAATGTTGGAACTTATGGGTAAGATGCGTCAACGCAGATTGCAGTACCTATGTTTTAACTACAAAGGTGTACGTTGCTGGTGTTTTGACCTTTTCGTAGTTGCCTTTTTATCATACCAATGGGTTTAGAGTGAGTTACCCCATTTTTGCTGGAAAAACTCTCGCTACGAGGTGAACCAGGGTCGATTCTTCCACGGATCGAAAATGTTTGTTTGAAGGCTAGATTGTCATTGTATGATTTCCACAATCAGAATCCATCTTGGATGCCGTAACATACATTGTTGTGCACAAGTGTTAAGCGTTATTTAAATTGCTATTTCACACAAACCAAAGATCACGAGAATTTTCCAATTGACAGTCGTGATCGACTACATACAACACGAAGCACCTATCTATGTACGAATATAAGAAAATGTCAATCCTTTGCGCGTTCGCACGCCGCCGTCCGGGGTCGTCCGATTCGGCCGCGTCCGGCTGTTGACATTCACGAATATTATTAGGCATTGTTTTGGTGTCCGGAGCTGAGAAGGAAGGTTGATATGACATGACTGAATGGTGCATACCTTTGCTATGTTACTTTTAAAAGGGCATCTCTTTTGGCTACAGCTGGCTCAGTATACAGAAAAAGAACAACAAAGTTTTGTAAATAGAGTTAGGTACTTTATTTTAAGAATGAATTCCACTAATTTAAAAATGTTGCACAGTGCTCTCTCGATTGTGTTTTTGACAGATTTGTCGTACAAAATTTGTGAAAAACACACAAGCTGGCCACTGACTACTGAAACGTTTGTTTATTAGTGGAATCAGGGCCTCGAGTACCACCCTAATTGCGTAACACATTATCAATCGCAATCTGAATCATTTGGAAGGAAATCAAGGAATCCATTGCTTCATATGTTCGAAAATTTTGTCCGCTCAAAAACGTAAATAACGCAATGAATGTTGTCGAACTGTCAAAATGAAAGCCATCGCAGTGTGTTACGCAATTACTCCAACGTTATATCTTTAAGCATTTGTTTGTATTCTTTTGTTATTATATTGTTTAGTTTGTTTGCGGCCAGCTACACTAATTTGGTACTCTACAGATATCTTAAGAAAGGAGATAACCAACCTTAGCCGTACAAGGGGAGCATATTTTTCTATATTATTTTGCTAAATTATAGCATTTCCAGCAGTGATTTTGTATCTCATTTGTTTCTTTAATCTCAGTTATAGCCCAGCTGGTATTTGATGAATGGCGGATGTGTGAGTAACCTCTGTGGGCGATGTGTCCGGCCTGGTTCTCAAGACATATCACGAACTGCCCATAGGTTATTTTACCTATTTATAGTTAATACGTATTAGACTATGGTTGTGAAAAGGCTAAGCAGATGATGATGATGCTGCAAAACTTGTTTTAATCTTGAGATTTATTCATAGGGTTCCGTACCCAACGGCACCCTTCCATTACTAGGCCTCCGCTGTCCGTCCGTCTGTCAGCGGACGTAGGTAGACAGATGAAATTTTCACAGAGCGTGTATTTCTATTACCGCTATAACATTCTATATTAATTTTATTGTTTTGATAATTTATTTTAATTTCATTTAATTTCATTTGATTTATAATTCTGTTTCCATTTAATTTGATTTGTATTGATTTTATTTTATTTGAATTTTATCTGATTTTATAGATACGTGTGCTGTTAATGGAGGTTATTTACCTGAAATAAATGAATTTATTTATTTATAACAACAAATAATTAAATTAAAATAACGACAAATAACAAATAAAAGCAACAAAAAATTAAAGGGGCCTCCATCAAGTAACGTGTTGTTTTGCCTTGTGGTACGGAACCCTTTGTGTGCAAGTCCAACTTGGCACTTGGCAGATTTTTTATTCTCCAAAATTGTCCACTTTCAAACTTTTGGCTAGGGAGCAGTGATGGCCCAGTGGTAACGGACGCGACTTACGAATTTTAGCTCGTAGGTTCGAACCCAGACAAGCGCTTTACTTTGTGTAAATTATTTCATTACCGCTGTTCTCAAAACTGTGAAGGAAAACATCGTGAGGAAACCGGCATGTCCAAGAACGAAGACATCTACCAAACCGCACTGGGCCCTCGTGGTAGAGTCGGCCCACCCCCTCTTTTTTTTTCCGGATGGGAAATCAACAAATGAGGGGTTCCGCTCTGGGTGGAGCGGAAGGGAGTGTCGCTGTGTGGAGATTCGCTTTACCGAATGTTAGGAGTAGTGAATGTCATGTTGTATTGAATAAGGAGATACTTGAATTCGTCGAAAATACGGTTTTCCTGGGGATCACGCTTGACTCAAAGCTGCAGTGGGGTCCGCACTTAACATCACTGGCAGGGCGGCTAAGTTCAGCCGCTTACGCTGTTTGGAAAATTCGCCAATTAACAGACGTGGAGACCGCGAGACTGGTCTATTTTAGTTACTTTCATAGCATCATGTCTTACGGTATTTTGTTGTGGGGACGGGCTGCAGATATTGATTCTATCTTCATTCTGCAAAAGAGGGCTGTCAGAGCCATCTACAAGCTCAGCAGACGCGAATCTCTACGGGAACTGTTTAAAAAAATTAACATCATGACGGTTCCTTGTCAATATATATATGAAAACATTATGTACGTTCGAAAAAATCTACACCTTTTTAGTAAGCTAGGTGACAGGCATAATTTTAACACTAGAAATAGGGACAAATTAGATCAACCGCGTTTCAGATTGTCTAAAGTAAAAACTTCTTTTTTGGGTTACTGTGTAAAATGTTATAATAAAATACCACTCGATATTCTTCAATTAAATGAGAAGAAATTTAAAACATGCATTAAACGCACACTATGTAGACAAGCATATTACAAGTTGGATGATTATATTGTAGATAAAAATGCTTGGCTTAATGCTGGTCCTGCTCCACAGACACTTGGACTCACTAGTTAAAATTTCAATATTTGGAAGAGGTGCTGCCCTTTTTATTTTAAGTGTTTCTGACATTACGATCATAACTTTTTTTTTTTTTTAATTTATTCAATCAAGTTTAAGTGTTGAATACTTCAATATTAAATATCTCTTCCTGTTTGGTAGGTAATAAAATTCTATTTACCTCTTATATAAATTGCAAACTGTAGTTTTGTATAATTTAGAAGCATTTTTTTTTAATTTTGTGAATGTAAGAACCATGTTTCCGTTTATTATGATTTTTTGATGTTGACTTGAAAGAGCATGGCAGTTGAGAACGTGTCATGCTCACTTAAATGTCTCACCGATGGTGGCGCGTGTGTTGGATCATTCGGTTCCCTACAAAATGGTTGAGGTGCTGATCCACGCGTCATGTTCGTGAACGGGCGCCGTCGGTTGAGACTGGTCATCTCTTAACTGGCCATGGCTTATTTTTAATCTTATGTCTTGAATTGTTTCTTCATTTCTGTCTTTTTTACATTGTTCTCACATATAGAAGCAACAAGAATAATGTACCCAGGATTTTGTAATATCTTGATTTAAAAGAGTGTCCATGGAGTTTCTTGCCCGTTCTTCTCCATAGAGATCTACGCTTTGGAATGGGCAACTAGCTTCAACTTTCTGACTAACTGACAGACTATTTAATTTTGACAATTCAAAAGTGCCTGTACAAGGTTTAATTGAAATAAATGATTTGAGTTTGAGTTTGAGTTTGAGTTTTTCAGACTCTTACTGACTAAAACCCACCCGTGTTCCTTCCTTAGCCCTTTATGTTCCGGGCCAGCGGTAACAATTTCTAGAAGTCATTACGAGATACTTTTACAAAACCACAACAAAATTTGTAGTAGGTATACATTATAATAACGTGGTGGCTCTGATGGTTTCCATGAAGTTTTGACCCTATCCCCTGAACTAGGTGGGAACCTGTATCTCAGGGGGAAACATCACGCCTGTAAGCCTGAAGGGTAAGGCAGAAGTGTAGGTACCTTTAGTTCACTAACATTTCGCCAGTTGTGTATAGGTCCCATGTAATAAGGGGCGAGGCTATTGTCATCAACCGGGCGCAGATCCACCAACCCGCACGGGGCCCTCGTGGTGGATTACGGCCCACTCCCTCTTACAAAGATGAGGTCTGTGTCCCAACAGTGGGAAGATTATATATGCTGATCATGGGCGCAGAACTCGAATCCAGGCGAAAAAAAAATCCTGATAAGAATTGAACCCAGGACCTTATGTTCTGCAGTAGCGCTTGTGACTACTAGACCAACGAGGCTAGTCAAAACATAATCATCATCCACAGCCCAACTTCACCCACGTCTGAGCAAAGACCTCTCTTTTCTTGTACAGACGCCAGCACATCAATCTACCCGAAACTGTCAAATTATCCCAATCAACTTTGAACCTTGTGCTTTAGCGATAAAGTTGAAAATCTATTAAAGAAATTTGACAGATCGTAGTAGCTTGATGTGCTGGCCACTACCAATCTCCACTCTCCCGTCCCAGCCGCTCCTACCCGCGATGACAACAATATCGTCCACCCATCTCGCCGCTGGATGACCGATTCCAGATTTGTCTTCCAGTCCTTTGACGCGACTTCGTCACTGCCTCCTGCCATCACTGCGCCAAAACAAACCTAAGGATAATTCCTCCCAAGCTTTTAAACCAGTTCAAGGTATCGAAATTATCTCAAAAACATTTACCAGACAGTTATGCGGTATCGCAGTCAGTACTAATATTTGTAACCTTTGCTCTTACCGACGACTGCACGTCAAGGATACCGACAACGGGTCGTAGAGTGACGGATGTAATGGCAAGGTCCCATGTGTGACGTTGATGACAGACCGACAGACAGATTATAAGTGTGCATTCTATTGTTTTTGACATTGACTTGTTATGAATTTAGCGATGGAGTCAGATAGGATAATATGTGTGACTTTATGAGTCGGTATTAATTTAATTATTTTTTTACGACCATTGTTTGCAGTCTACTTGGTCCATAGGTAAAAAACACGACACAAAAAAGGCTTATAAACTAATAACATAATAGTACATTATGATACATGTGTGCTATGTTGATCATTATGCACGAGGCGATATTATCGCGCGAGCCGCAGGCGAGAGCGATAAGAAAGCCGAGTGTATATTGATTAATGCACACGCGTTTCATACGACGTTTTTCAACACACTTGCGAGGAAAAACAACAGACTTGTATTGTTAAATATTAACTTGTATGGAAAATGGCGCGCTGGTTTTGTTTTCCCGCGCGCCGTGCTAGCCAGCACTAGCTATGCGTTGACTCATTTTAAATATATTAATCTATGGCACAGACAAAACCGATACAGCCTATAGAAAAAATATAAGTAATAAACACAAACCTGAAAATTGCAAAAAACCTAAGAATTTCGCGGTCTACCACTGCGCCTACCTTAAATTGTCTGTGGTCCCCTGCGAGTTCATTTTGCGACCAAGGACAATACAGACTATTTAAAATAAAATTGAAATATAGCCCGCGGATTTTTTCTTTCGGCATGAAGTCTCTTTGGGCGCTTTCCGAATTAGCTATAATCGCTCACATCACAGCGCTCACATCATCTCCATGGACGTAATATTACGTCCATGCATCATCTCACATGCGTTCCGATTTAGATATTACTATTATGACTTCTGAGAGCTGGCAACAATTCGGAACACTCCTGAACGCGCTCACATGACAGTGCTTACACAATGTAAAAAAGATATTATTACAGTATTTCTTTGTATAAACACCACATTTCTTCTTCAGTTCTTCTTCTTTGGTTAGGTGGCGACTGTCAGCCAGAAGCACAATTTCAAAAATGCCACGTTAGTTTAATTTAAAGATGATGCAACTCAAAACAAAACACACACTGACACAACCTCATACACACACTGTAATTTTTGACAGCGCTCACGGTGATATTATTCTAGGGCATGGTCGGCATTATCGCAAGATGGCGAATGTCATGACGTCATCTATGACGATTCACGGGACATCGTTATCGTTATCGCGCTCACGCTAATTCGGTTATTTCCCAATTCGGAACACATCGATTATTTCCCAATTCGGAACGCAGGGTTTGATGAGATTAAAAAAGCGCGCGTCTCCGACTAGTAAATAGTTATCTGTGGTATTACAGAACATGTGGATTAAAGTAAAGAAAAAGCACGCGTTCGTAATACACTCCATTATGGACCTAAAAGCGGTTCAATAAGTGCCACTTTACGAGCAAGTGTGTTGAAAAAATAATTATTTACTTTTTAACCTTACAAGGGCCATGGGGTCCGAGTGCCCACTAAGTTTTTCTAGACAACCCCAAGCGGTTGGTCGACTCTTCACTTGACCAGAGGGCTGGCCTATTTTTTAGCCAAAGAATCGGCATTGCCATACAACGTGGCAAAGCTGCCAGCCTTTTGGGCGCTCTGATATTTCCCCTCCTTTTTATATACCTACCAGTACTTATTATTATTAGGTACTTGAAGGGAGCATTCCGCCAAATTTTTATACATAGATTATTATGCTTTACTGAAAATAAATTTTGAATTTTTGGCAGTTTTTCCACACTAGAACTGTCAGACGTCAAATTCCACAGATAAAAGATAGGTATCGCACTTTTAGATTTTTAAATTAGGTAAATATAAATAGAATCCATTATTAACTACTCCACAACAGTATATTCCGATGTAAATAAAAAACCTCCACAGCGAATTAATTTAGTGTTATTACACAGGTACTGATTAATTTAGTGTTATTACTAAGGGCTGATTTTTCAGTAGTCAGATAGCTTTAATCCGTAGAGTAATATGAAAGTTTTACGTATTATTTTTTATACAAATATTTTTAAACCGCCATTTATACTAAAGATAAAAGTGTCGTAATATGACATTTAAATGCCCGGGCAATTTTTTCTTGTACAGACGCCAGCACATCAAGCTACCCGAAACCCCTAATTAGGTAATGCTTTAGCGATAAAGTTGAAAATCTATTAAAGAAATTTGACAGATTGTAGTAGCTTGATGTGCGCCCGTCTGTACTTATTTCTGTCAACTCATGAACAGACATCGGTAATTAAGTTTAGAATCGTCCGCACGCAGACCAAGTCCAGCGGGGCTATTCTGTAAAAATCTCACCGTGAAAACTTAGGTGAAGTGAGTGTGGAGTGAGCTGTCAATAGTGTCAATTCCTAGCAAAAACAAACTCACTTCACCTAAGTTTTCACGGTGAGATTTTTACAGAATCGACCGGCAGTGTATTGTTCAAAACAAAATTAATGGGAAAGAAAAATCAAGAAAAAAACCGTATACAGAGTTCATGTGGAATAACAGGACAAGGGAACAAGGAAGGGCTAAACAAAGGCGTATTATCTAAATAAGTCAATTAAACTGCGGAATGAGGAAAGCATCGTGTGATGATCGCCAACAATAACTGTCCACTCGGTAATGAGCGCTTTCTCAGCTTCTTGTGCACGGCATTGTACGCTTTTCCTCGTGAAAAACTATACGGAGCGGCAGTTGTACCGTGCGGTTAACTGGGGTTTGTTGATCGGGTGTTCATATCAGATGGCAAAACATTGTTTTGGTAATTTCGTGTCCCATAGATAAATAGAATATCATGGCGATGTTGTCATTTTAATATTAGTTAATATTACCTTAATATTCACCTTACCTTTCTTGTATATAATAAAATATTAACTGGCCACTCAAGACCTTAACTGGTCAGTTATTATTTTGCTTAAGTCTTTAAGTTTTTCGACGCTATTTTCTAGTTTCTGTATAGTTTTAGTTATGTTAGAATTTAATTTTGTTATTTTTGTGAATAAGTCTTTAAGTTAACTTGTACAATCTTAGATATTTGTTTTACCTATATCAATTGTGTGTTTGAGTGGAAACTATAGGTACCTACTGACATGGTCGTGTTTTTCATGTTAAACCAACAGGATTGAAATCAGGCGATATTATTACTTTGTAAAATCACATTATCTTGTCATTTAAAACCAAAGTTAAATGTGCATTGTAAACGAATGTTTATAGCTTATGTAAATCAAATTTAAATTACCATTACATGATTACCATATACCATTTGTGATTACGATGAAGTCATGGCATTAAACTCACATTCGGTATTTTGTTCGTTTAAGTATCAATAAATCATTCTGTTAGTTTAAAATATTTTAGTAAGTGATATGGGCAGGTATTAATGTTACAGGTCAGCTTCAATAACCAAATTATGGAATTAATTTATCGCTGTTATTAGTCAAACAACATTAACCTTTCTTGTATATAATCAAATATTAACTGGCCAGTTACGGACTTAAACCCTTTGTAACTACATCGCTCAAGACCAACTGGTCAGTTATTATTTTGGTCGTCTTTAGGTTAACTTGTACCTACCATCTTAAACTATGTCATATTTATTTCGATTGCCTCATACAATAAAACCTCTTCATGGACATTATTAAACGATCTAAGCAGTGTTAACTAACGATTAACCACACGGTGCAACCGTACCTTCTCATATCACCCAGTTTATGAGTTGACGCGTAATTGCGTTCGACGAGCGCTCTTTCAACCGAAAAAACAAGCATCTCTCTCATTGTTCCCGCCAATTTTTCCCACATTTCGCCTTTTACAGTTACACTTTGGCTTCCTGATTTACTCGCAAAAAGTGTATAAATTGAATTCCTCATGCATCAAGCGCGCCGGGATCGTTTCATACTTTTTTCTTGCCCCGGAAAAGATTGTCTTTGTTGTTAGATAATTCTTGGTGTGTGAGCTGCCCTTATTTTTAGCTGGGTGGTGTGGCCCGTTGAAATCTTCTTCTTTTGTGTAGATAGTGTTACTCCCTTTTTATTCATAAACGTGTAGTGATTAGCGACTGTTTAACCATAAATTTTTGGCGTTTGAATGTCAATTAACTTTAATCATCGTTTATAAATAAACCCCACTTTGTTTGGACCCTGTAAGAACGTTTATCACAGCGTCTTCTCAGAAGTTTCAGTTTCTAAAGCCCGTTTTAAAGGTCCGTGGGCACTAAGAAGTTTACTTAATTTACTTTGGAACATCAGAATGAAAATGGCTAATGGACAACCATAGGATAATGTGTAAAACGGTATCGTTAATCCATTTAGCGTGCAAGTCCGCAAAGTACAAAGCTCCGAACTGCGTTTTCCACCGATCGAAGCACCAAACGAACGCATCCAAATACGGTCAAAACAAAACTTTCTCACTAATTCCACCGCGGATCGTGCTAGGAAGATTCACATGCGAAACGACCACTGCATACACGTGAAACTATCAGTCAAACTACTAGTTAAACATCTACATAAGTCACGTCTCACGATTCTCTACGAGTAACAGTTTAATAATGTCCGCGAAGTGACCCACCACGACCCCAGTGAAATACGGTTGAACGGACTTGGGGCCATATTTTCCCCCATGCATCGTACTAAAGTCGTGTCTTCCTTGGTGGAAATAAAACGCGAGGTCCATCTCTAGGGGCATCGGTGCCTCAGATGCGCTATTTTAGACTGCATAGCCAAACATTTTAAGCACCCAAAACTGCCAACCAGAACCCAATCTTGCTACATCCTGATAGGGTTGCTTTTAGATTGTGTGATATTAACATATAAGTGAAATCAAAGTAGGGTGTACGGATAATGTCATGGGAAGAGCTCAATGAACGTGCGGACAGCGCGTGGACTGCCGACCGGAGGAACTTCCCAACTTATTAACCTCATTAGACAAATGAATTTCGGTTTTAATGCTAATGCAATAAAGGTGTTATGAAATGCAGATAGAAACTAAGTAAACTTGTAGGCTATACTGCCGTGATCTTCTGTCTTAATAAGTGTAAATCTGTTAAGTGTCATTGGGTTAGTTTTGGCGAGTTTGTTTCCATTAGTGAGGCGGTCATTACGTTTGCTATAGTAAATGTTTCTTGGTCATGATTTGTTTTGTTTCACGTTTGGTATATTGTGAGTTTATTGGTCAATAATTAATATTGAAATACCGTTCAATTACTTGTGGTAATCTTCGGGTATACTTCTGCAATGGTCTTGTAAGCGTGCGTAAGATGTTTATTGGTCGTAAGTTAAGCGGCTGATAAATTATGAGATAATTAAAACATACTTACGATTGAGAACACAATTCGATTCCATCATACCTATAAAAGGGGAGGCTTTCACTTCGTAATAGTTGGAGTAAAGGTGTCAATGATGTGTAAGAAGAACACAAAAAGTGTCTAGGGATCAACACATATTTTTGCAATAACTTTTCTCCTGATTGATATTAATTAAAATTTTCTTTAAGGATTCATCAAATAAAGTGTTTTCGTTTGTCACAGTAACGATAAACCAAGTCACCTTTGCATTAATAAAGAAATTTGCCATTTTCCTAATAAAGGGATTTTTGACATTTGAACCACTAACACAAAAGTTCGAAAAAAAGACTGAATTATCAGTTTTCTTTAAAATTTTATTGGGTAACTTAAACAATTAATAATCCGTGTTTCTACCGCGAACACTAACAACACAAGAACATCGGTTTGGCATACTCAAAATGAGTTCATCCAAATCACGCTGTGGAATGGCCGCCCATGTTCGTTGCAACAACAAAAAAAGGTCTTCTTGCGACTGGATACCCTCCATATTCGGCAGAGCTCTTCTCTGTAGCATATCCCATGCATGCTCAATCGGGTTCAAGTCTGGCGACTGAGCAGGCCAGGGCAGGACATTGATGTTAGCTGCGGCGAGAGTCTGTCTTACAACTCTTGCGGTGTGCGGTCGTGCATTATCATGCATTAACTGAAATAACGGACCGATTTGCACTTGTAGAGGAACGATGACGTCTGATACAATCGTCTCAGCATAAATTTGAGCGTTGAGGTTGCCTCTGATCCAAATCAACTCAGTTCTTCCGCCGATCCAAATACCCGCCCATACCATGATGGTTCCACCACTATAAGGATGGACTTCCTGGCAGGATTTTAATCGCTGTTGGCGTCCAGGGGTTCTCCAGTGTCGTATACGTCTTGTATCCGGTCTCATACCAAAACGAGACTCATCAGAAAAGCACACGAAACGCCATTGTTCTTCTGCCCAATTTCTGTGTTCAAGAGCCCATTGATATCGAATCCTACGATTGTGCATTGCTATAGGTGGTACCCGTAGCGGTCTTCGGGAATGAAGGTTCACTTCATGCAAGCGGTTTCTGACTGTTTGGTCGCTAATTAAGTTCCCTGAAGAGTGATGAAGCCTCACGGCTAACATCATGGCGGTTATTGTTGGAGCTCTTCGAGTTAAGATTTGAATGTATCGGTCTTGTCTCCGTGTGGTGCAGCGATACCGTCCTCCATGGCGCTCAGCCACGGTACCAGTGCTTCGGTAACGTGTCCAAAGTCGACTGATAACACTCTGACTTGTATTCAGAGCTAAAGCCACAGTACGTTGCCGGGAACCAGCTTCTATCATTCCCACGGCTCTGAGCATTTCTTCCCTGCTTAAATGACGTCGCCGCTCCATAATAACGTTGGTTTTAATCAGTAGTAGGGAAACAGTAGCACTAATAATGTCTTCAATGCGTTGTATGTTTTTATAGGGAAAATATTGACAGCTGATTTTCATCTTTTACTCGAATTTGATTCACAGTTCCTGATTCAAATTATGAAATGCACCAAAAAGGATCCATATAAATTTATAAAATCATAAATTTATTACAAAGCCACATCTCAATCTCAAGAAATCCGCATAAAAATGCTTGATCCCTAGACACTTTTGATGTGTGTATTTAGCATAGGGTGAATTTGAACAAACTTTTATACTAGTACTAGCTTCTGTTCGCGACTTTGTCCGCGTGAAACTTCTTGTTCCTCTGACCCACCCCGTCGCATCGCATACTTCGTTTTCGTGTTCTTTCTTACTTTTTTTTTTTTTTGCCTTCCTCCTAAGAGTCCTAGTGTGATGTTGTAATTGCCTTCCTCAAGAATTGGGCTATCAACTGCAACAATTTTTTTTTTTTTAAATCAGACTTGTAGTTTCAGAGATAAGCGTGTTCAAACAAACAAAAAAACTCTTCAGCTTTATTATTAGTAGGTATAGATGAATCTTATCCTGATATTAAATTTTTGTTTTACAGCTTTATGGTGGGTATCTCACCAACCATACATTTTTTTGGCAGTGCGACCATGGTTGCGCCGCCATTGAGGTCCTAGCGAGATAGGGCCCTTACAAAATAAAACCTGCCGGTCGATTCTGTAAAAATCTCACCGTGAAAACTTAGGTGAAGTGAGTTTGGTTTTGCTAGGTATTGACACTATTGACAGCTCACTCCACGCTCACTTCACCTAAGTTTTCACGGTGAGATTTTTACAGAATAGCACCGCAGAAGTGGTAATAACATCTCTATGCCAATACCCGTGGGATGACGTCTGCCCTTTCCTGTAGGAAGCGTCGTGACTCACTGACCCATTGCCTCGCCGGCCACGTTCATTTGCTAGCTTTACATATACCGTGTGTATTTGTATGTGATGCCAGTGCTTGGGTATAGTAGGTACTGCATTTACGTAGATTTGAGTAGACAGGGAAGTGTCGAAAAATGTTTTGTATTGAACTTGTGTGGGACATTGCACGTAAATTAAGCTTCAAGATAGGTTGAAAATGTTGCAAGTTTTATATAATTATCCGACCAAAATTGTTGACAAATCCAATCCTTCGTACTTTAAGACTTCATTCTTCATTTCAGGAAGCCTAAAGGAATGAATGGCCGAGGACTAACATACCGCCAAACTGGGACAAGACAACTACAAGAAGGGTCACAATCCTCAGCACTGCCAAATCGAGTATATAGAAGAAAAATATATAATAAAATACTGCATCAGTATTGGTAAACGTAGTATTAAATAGGCAAGCTTTGTATTGTAATTAAAACGACGAAGTCTGAACCATTGCACTTTTGGTAATGTATTGTTGATAATTAATTTGACAATAGGCAGTCATATGAATAACTCCTGAATCTTCAAGTCAATTCACTTCTATCAAGCAAGTTATTCAACCCTTCAGTCGCTGTCTTGTTCGGGTGATAATTATTGCTATCGGAAAAGTGATATTTTACGGAATTAGATCATAAAATAAGAAATCAACTTTGTTAATATCATAAATTCTGACAGTCATAAGCCCTTTATCTTCTATTAGCAACATTAGCATCTAGTTTCCGTGCTTTCTCTATCGATTTAAATAACGCCATTGTTGCATGGAAACGATTGTTCGTCGAGCCAGCCCATCACCAGATTCCTGCATAAATCAATAGGATATGTACAGCTGAACGTTTAACATCTAACAATTATAACCTTTGACCTTATTTTGACATTTGGTTTATGTCGCAAACGGCCATGAATGAGCGGGGATGGGGGCTATCTCTATTTCATCGGCCTCACCTGTGAAATGTTGCATAAAAAGTTCGTTTACACTCTGAGGTAGTTGATTTTTAGAGCGGTGAAGTTAAGTTTGAAGAGCGAACGAATTTCTGGAACAAAGCAAAATGTTTTGATACTGAAATTATAAGTAAATAGGTAATTATTAACTCGGTGGGATGGGTGGATGATATTATTACCATCGCGGGTAGAACCTGGATGAGGCTGGCACAGGAGGATGGAGATTGGCACAAGAAAAGAGAGGGCTGTCGGACTGTGGATGATGATGACGTGCATCATTAACTAGCATTATTACATAGATTATATTCCAGGAAACTCAAAGCATTTCATCATCATCATCTGCCTAAAAGCCCCAACTATGATGGGGTCGGCTTCCAGTCTAAACGGATGCAGCTGCATACCAGTATTTTACATGGAGTGACTGCCTATCTGACCTCCACAACCCAGTTACTGGGTAATACGATACCCCTTGGTAAGACTGGTTGTCAGACTTGCAGGCTCCTGACTACCCGTAACGACTGTCAAAGATCCACGAATGACAGCCGGGACCAACGGCTTAACGTAATTTCCAAAAAAAAATGTTTATAAACTCAACGCTAAATGCGTTGAGTTTATAAACATTTTTTCAATTAAATCATTTACAGGCACTTTTGAATTGTCAAAGAATCGGTCAGTTAGTCAGAAAGTTGAAGCTAAATACTAGAGATCTCTTGCTAAATAGATCTCTAAAAACGTAGAGTTTTTATTAATAAAAATTCGTTACTTGCAAGCTACATGTTTTTTTTTTTTTCTCATCGAATAATTGAAACATAAACAAACACCGAGTTTAAAATACCTGACCTACAACTTGGAAGTGCAGACATTTTTTAAAACTTTGCGAATTTTAACTTCAAAGTTGTAGGAAAAACTTTCTAACAAGAGTCTAGTTATTCTAAGAAATCCGAATATAAATAAACGGTACAAGTAACTCTGGTCAGCTATTGTCACAAACCATCTTTTGTAACACCATTACCCGAGTAACCTTCCGACCAAAGATCAGGTCAATTTGTTCATTCATTGTTAAAACTTAAACAAAATGAAAGATGGCGGCTGCTGCATCCATTTCGATTTCAATGACGCAAACTTTTTTATCTAACAATGGCATCGTAGTAAGTTTAAGGCCTTTGTGCTTGGATTAGATACTTGTGGCGAGAATATGGCAATAATTTGAGTATATTGTAATTGTTTGTGCCTTATTGTACCGTGTCTGTCTGTCAGTCAATTCACTTTCGATTTTGTGATCTACATTGGACGCGAATGGGTTATGTGAGAAAGATGTAGGAATGAGGAGAATTGTAGTATGAATGAATTATTGTATTTTATTGTATTGATTTGTATTGTAGTGCGTGTGTTATTTTTGTTGTAATTTTTTAATGTCAATTATTAAAATAACTGAGAATAAGCTTTCATACGCAGTATTTTAATAATAAATTAAAGATATTTAGAACACTTTCTAATGTACACCATAAAAATTACAAATATAAATGTAAACATTATTTTCATGGGGTGACACAATGGGCGGTCTTTTTTTTTTTTTGCTGACATGTGCTGTCCCACTGCTGGACTTTCTTATCGAAACTTAAAAGCAAAAAAAAAGCGAATTATGTGTATGAAGGCTTAGTGAATTTGAGTAACTACTACTTTTATTCTTAAAGGTAGGTAGACGTATGATAAATTAATTGTTGTATTTGTATTTACTGAAACTGTTAAAAAAACTGGAAGCTTTCGACTGTGACTAACAGTAATCCATGTCAGTAATTAATAACCCAAGTTTTTTTTTCTTTATGTTTATAAGTATTAGTCATTCCTAATTATATGATAATACTTCAGTCTCACATACCACCATCCAAGCTTCCTCGCTGTTTGTCAATGTAGGAGGGTGCGCGAAATGCTAAGCGTGATCGATGGGATGGACTGTTGCGCAAGCGCCGCGACGCGTGCGACGAGCCAAGTGTTAACTGGGGCATTGTTTTGAGATAGGTACTTTGAAATGGAACTTTGTTTATATTTTATTTGTATTGAAATCGCATTAACCATAATCCATACTAATATTGTAAATGGGAAAGTGTGTCTGTCTGTCTTTCTGTTACCTCTTCACGCATAAACCGCTGAATCGATTTAGATGAAATTTGGTATAGATATAGTTTGACTCTCGGGAAAGGACATAGGATAGTTTTTATCCCGATATTCCCACGGGATCGATACTTATGCGGGTGATACCGCGGGGAGCTGCTAGTACTGAAATAACATCACGCCTGTAATCTCCAATGGGTTAGGCAGATGTGTACCTACAGTACCTACCTAGTTTAAGTCCCATGTAATAGGGGTCGAGCCTGTTGCCATCACCCGGGCACAAATCCAGACTCTGTACAGAAATTCCTGATTGATAAACTCAATAACACTTTGCCCAATCTGAGAATCAATTGCAGGAACTCATCAGCAATAACGCTTGCGATCACTTGACTAATGCGGGACACTCACGATCAAGTTCACTTGTCAAGTTTGCAGCGGACTTGAAGCCGCGTCCAGTAAACTTGACGGTGTATGGCTACTTATCTATCTTATCTTATACTTATTATGGCCGCCCATTGTAATATTTAGTGATCCATATATTTTTTTTTGTTATGTATTGTATATTGTGGTGTACAATTAAGTACCTATATAGTGTTTTTACACTATATAGGTACTTAATTGTAAATAAATAAATGCTCATTAGTCATTACTCAGGCGGATTTTTTTTGGATTTTCAGTTAGAATATTGCTTGCTAGAGCTAAAGCTCTGCTCTGATCCCGGTAAGTTGCAATAGGCTCGACGGAATGCGAGCGTGCAAAAGACACACCTTTGTCACTCCGAGAAACACTAACCGTATATTATAAATTAAAGTCCGTAATTACAAAGCTGTATTATAATTTATAATTTTAGCCGCACGGGTCGATCGATTAGGTTAAGCTACGCTTGCCGCAGTTGGTCCATGGATGGATGACCATCTTCACATACCAAGACCCCTCCGTGCCTAGGAAAGCACGTTAAGCCGTTGGTTCCGGCTGTCATTCGTGGATCTTTAACAGTCGTTACGGGTCGTCAGTAGCCCGAAAGTCTGACAACCAGTCATTCCAAGAGGTATCGTATAACCCAGCAACTGGGTTGTGGAGGTCAGATAGGCAGTCGCTTCATGTAAAATACTGGTACTCAGCTGCATCCGGTTAGACTGGAAGCTGACCCTGATGATGATGAATTATAAAGTTGTATTATGAGCAATCAGAATCGATGTTTAATCCCAGTCATCATAATTATTTTATTTCACGTAAACCTTCATGGACACTTATGAAACGTCAAAAGCTAGGTGCACGGCTCCAATTGGTCGTTTCCTTTGGAGAAGAACCGACCAGAAACTGTACAGTTACTCTTTAAAAAACTATTGACTTTTACAATGTTTTGAAATTATAGTGTTAATACGTATGGGAGGACAGCGTAGGCCTACAAGTACCAAGTAGGAACTGTGAGAGCTTTACGAGCTCTCATACCGAGACGGGTAAATAAAATCACAGTTTGTCATAATACTCCAATATTCTTAGAAAATGGTTCTACATTTTTATATATTTTTTTGTCTCTTGGCTTGTCAACCAAATCCGACGCCTACTGTTTTTTCACTTATTTTTTAATATTCTTTTTATATATCAATATTTGTCTCGTATTTCATGGGGGGTCCGTGGCTAAGTAATAACAGCCGCACTGGTCGATCGATCAGAAGCTACGCTTGCCGCGGTTGGTCTGTGGATGAGTGACAAACTTTACATACCAAGACCCCTCCGTGCCTCGGAAAGCACGTTAAAAAGTTGGTCCCGGCTGTCATTTGTGGATCTTTGACAGTCGTTACGGGTAATCAGGAGCCCGAAAGTCTGACAACCAGTCTTACCAAGGGTATCGTATTACCTAGTAACTGGGTTGTGGAAGTCAGATAGGCAGTCGCTCCATGTAAAATATTGGTATTCAGTTGCATCCGGTTAGACTGGAAGCCGACCCCAACGTAGTTGGGAAAAGGCTAGGCAGATGATGATGATTTGTGTCGTATTTCTGCCATCTACTTTTCAAAGTATTAATTTACGGCCGAACCCAATTACCTTTCTATCACCAGTTTTGGCATACCGGAGTTAGAAAAACCTATCTATCACTGGTTATAACGTCCCAATCATCTATAACAGTAGCAATCAGTATTATATTATACTGGCATATAATGGCTACCATCAGTAGCGATCTGTCTTTAACTGAAAATAGGTTATTTGGTTCGGCCGTTAAACACGAAATAGGCTATAATCTCTACAGTATTTAACAAAACGGCTAACAAATCGAGACATTTAGGAGTCTACAAGCCCGTTCCATTCAGAAACTGGACCACTCAATTATTTAAAAATACCAACGTACTCGTACCTACTCCAATCGAAGTTAATCCTCTTCCCAGCATCTTCTCATAATTTAGCATCAGTAACGTATAGTTTGGCAGGACGGGTGGCGACTGGCGGCGTGAGAGCGACCCACTGATGGACGTCACGAATACTGAGCCTAACTGTGCCTCACCTACATACGAGACGTGATATAATTATGTGAGACTGGGAAATAGTGGCTGATGATATAGGAAATATTTTCAGCTCGTTTCGTTTCGTTGATGATGGAGGGGTACCTTTGAAATCAACAGGAATTGTGTAACAAAAAGGGATTATTGATTACGAAGTTATGTAGACATTTGAATTTCATGGCGAATATTAGAACAAAAGTATGTAGGTAAAAGAAAGAAGAAGGTAGCTTTGAAGAGGAAAACACGAACTGGCTTTAATATTAAAGTAGAGGTACTTGAGTGAGAGTAGCCGAGGGTCAAATTAAATGGCGTAATTGGACAGGGATATACCTGAGTATAGCCCTCGCGAAAAAAAATCAGCAGATTTCAGATTTGGTCCCATAGTAAAAGTGGTTCATTATGATAAGTACAATGACCTCTTAAGAGGTTGTTAATGTTTTACCAATAACCCTGTCTATCAAGAGTAGAAGTAGTACAGATATACAAGGTCAAATTAAATTAGGTAGCGAAACTCCGCTGACGTGATGGGTAAACATAATAAAACAAAAAAATATTAAATTTTATTTTGGGGTCAACAACCGTCTGGTATTGTTGTTACATTAAGTATAATTTTGTGAGTTTCGCTATCTAATTTAATTTTACCCTGTCGATACACTCATCAATAAACAGGACAGTAAAACATTCAACAAAAGTTTCAAAGACACAACTCTAAAATTAAGCTCATTTATTTATTAGCATACTTCAGCTTCAATATCAGGCTCTAGATCTGAAGATAAACTAAGTAGGGCCAGTACACTGCGTGAGAACCTTGCCTCGATCGGGAGCGACCTGCGACCGTTCGTAATCTATCTGCTACCGGTCGGTTAATTTATAGGTGCACTACGCTTCTCAATGTCGCTGGTATTAGCATCATTAGCTGTGTGGGTATTATGTCACGAACTATTAATTAATATATGTGGTATTTCTGGGGAAATAGGTGCCTAATTACGTATGAGCAGTGGTGGCTCAGTGGTAACGGACCCCACTTACGAGTTGTAGGTCGTGGGCCCGAACCCAGGCAGGCGCTTAACTTTGTGTAAATAATTTCATCGCTACTGCTCTTAAAACGGTGAAGGTGATCATCCTAGAACCAAAAATTCGATGACATCCTAAATGACATCTACCAACCCGCACTGGGCCCGCGTGGTATATTACAGCCGACTCCCTCTCGAATAGAGTAGGCTTGTGTCCCACAGTGGGGACATTATAGGCTGACTATGCTCACGCATAAAATACATTACACTTCTTTTGACTGCGCCCTAATTAGATAAAACAAATGACAACTGACCGATGAAGGATTCTGCTGCTGCATCCAGATAGACTGGAGGCCGACCCCAACATAGTTTGGGAAAAAGCTAGGCAGATGATAAAGAGATCTTGAAGAAGATCTTATACTACGATATGTGGGATGGCATGACTTTTCTGACATAGATGCCTAAGGAAGAACTAACGAAGGGACAAGCAAGATTGATTTCCACCAAAGAAAAACAAAGATATTATTAAACAGTATAATAAGCTCAAAAGAACTTGGATTGTTGGTCTTACTTCTTTTGTGTTACCTACTTATTTCAATGGCCGCTACTTTCATTTATATCAAAGTTTTAATCTACTATGTACAGCCACCATACATTTTAAGTAACCTGTGACCGTTTGAAATCTTAAGTGTTACCAATCGACCAATTTATATGTTTTGCTTTTCAATGTCGCAGTTATTACTGTCATTAAGTAGCTAATATTGACTATTAATATGATAATATTGAGGAAAGTTACATTTACTGCTTGATTTCTGCGATTTCTCCTTGAATGTTTATAAATTATCAATATGCTTAAGCTCTTTAGCGTCAGTAGCAATTATAAGTCTTGCCTTCTTCCCTTGCTATTTGTCTTGTTATCATTATTTATTACTAGCTTCTTCTCGCGACTTTGTCCGCGTGAACTTGTTCCCCTGTCTAACCCCGCGTCGCATCGCATCGCTCGCGCTTATTACTTCGTTACCGATTAGCGTTCTTTTTTACTTTTTGCTCAGATCCTAAGGGTCTTAGCGTAATGTTAAGCAGCCTAAAGCCTTCCTCAAGAATTGGGCTATAAATGCAAAAATATTTCTTCTGGTTCGACTGGTAGTTCTAGATAAGCGCGTTCAAACAAACAAACAGACTCTTCAGCTTTATTATTAGTATAGGTTTTATGTATTGCGTCTTTTACTGTACTTTCCATTTGAAAGGTGGATATACCGTATACCGTTTTAAAGTATTCCTTTCCTATAATTTCTTCTTTTGTATTTTAAATGCAGCCAATAAATTAAGAAGCATGTCCACTGGGTTTGCGTGAGCACTCCGTCCGTCCGACCTATGCGACCGTTTTCAATCGCTCCGTTAAGTCATCGAATGCCTTAGTACCTACTGGCTACCTAATTTATTGACTCAGTGTACTGTAGAATGTCGCGATTATTATAATTAAAGGCTAAATAATTGAGGCGAAATGCTTCAGAATTGCAGGGATTTTGTTACTAATGGATTGGCATACCTAAGATAGAAATTGCTTTGAAACTAGACGAGAACAATCTTGATGCTACGGGAATGTAGTCTCTTTACACACAATAGCAAAACTTCTTAGTATATAATTGTTGATTTGCTTTTTCATGCCTGCTATTATTCCGTGACCCACGATAAATTTAATTGACCACAGAGTTGGCGTGTCAGCTATCCTCTCTCCAATTTGTTTCTCGAAACCGACTTCGTGAATCTCTGACATGTTACGAAAAATATTCCAAGTGACTGTCAGCTCTTAACTTCGGTGCCATCTTCGAACCGCAGCTATAAATTAAGTAGCATTCACGGATAGGACGGCGTGAGAGCGTCCGACCGTCCGGCACGACTGGCACACACGACCGCTCTCGGTACATCCCGGACACGGAGCTTAGAAATATGGGATATGCCTAGAGAGCACGACGACTAGGTACTTGGGTATCAGACAGTAAATGTCCACATCTAAACATGAGCCTTGCGAACGCCACACTGGATAACTGGAAGAAAATCGTGCCCAATGAATATAGCCTGATTTTTCTACAAACGCAGAGGACTTTGATAGTCATTAGAATTCTTCTGACCCTTAGACACCGCTTGAGACACGATTTGAAGGTATGCTTATTTTACCGTGCAAAATTAAAAAGATGGAGTGTCCAATAGTTCAACATAAGCGTGTGTAATAGGTACATTCCAACTGTTTACAACATTCTCTTGCCCTAACCCCATAATCATATTTTATGGTATTTACAATAGGGAAAGATGACCTGTTTAGCCATGACGTAGAATTTATATACGAGGGGGACCCTAGCGTCCAACCGTCTGACAAGAACGAGCTCTGCACATCCCGGACATGGAGCATAGAAATATGGGATATGCTACGAGGTAATTATACGAAAAATTAATCTGATGTAAAATTTGGTTGCAATAATGATAACGTTTGTGGATGGTGTAAAAATTAAAGTGGTGTAGATCCGTGCATAGTTAACATTCGACTGTGAATGCCACCTCATGAAGACACATAGAATATATTATGTATTCTCACTTACTAGACTATAGGCATCCTGCCTGAAAATAAGCTTCCTTTCAGTCATAAATATAAGCATTTATTTGACAACTTTCAAAGTGAAACTGATTTATTTACATAGGATGTTTACATATTTATGAATAGTTTATAATAGTCTAGATGTTTCACCATTAACTGGTATATATACCTACTCCAAATGGCCACCCTACGCCAATATATAGGCTTCACAAACCTGTACCGATGACGTGTCTCCTTCGTTTCTTCGATCTACGATCTCAGCCTCTTTGTTATGTCATTCTGGCAAACAACGATTTATCGGCGTGCTGTTTACCTCATCGTGGCGTTTGTGGAAATCATTAGCTGTTGCCGTTCTCTATCTGTTGGGAATTGGACTGCTAATTTGTATGATGTATGTTTCAGATAAGTGTTTCTTGTCATTATGAATATTATGTTTTTGAAATAAAGGAGAATGTTACTAGCACTAGCAGCATTTCTTTCTACGATTGATGCATTGGTATTGCCCTTCAAAACTATTTGAAACAATTCTATCTTAGGTTGGTATCCGATGTTCAGCTTCAAAGACAATATAAGCGAGGGTACAAAGTGTAATGAAATTCGAAATTAATTAAGAATTAGCTTCTGCCCGCGACTTCGTTCCCGTGGAAGTCACACCACAATTTACTAAAATAACAGTCAAATTTTATAGAAAGTATCCGGTCGAAGTAAGAAGGGAGTCGGGACACTCGACGCGGGATTAAGCGACGTACGGTTGTCCGTGTGAGAAGCAGCTCGTTCATTATGAATGGGTAAAAAAAGCAGTTTTGTATCGCTGTGAAATATGTATAATATTTCAATATATTGATCAATCACAGCTCATTGTCTCAGCACAACTTTGGATAAGCCTTCATCCTTGAGTAAACATTGCAGTAGAAATCTTGCACAGGTAGGTAGATGTCGTTTCTTCAGTACTTCGTTCGTTTTTATGAACGAACAGAAACCTTTTCAAACCAAAATACATAAACAACCGTTGAAACTGAATGCAATACACTAAACACACAATCAAAAGCTATCTAATAACCGCGTTATTTACGCAAAGGGTTGTAAGGTAGGATGCAATCGCGCGGCCGAACAACGCGCCATAAACGCGTACGCTGCGTTTTACGAGCGTTTTCGCTTTCGCGCCATTTGCAATAAATCAGAGACGCCACCGAGTGGGCGATGTTGGTGCGCCCGGCGCGTCAATCCGAATCATGGTCATACGGCGTTGGAGGAGACGGGCGTTTTTGTAATGTTAATGGCAAAATATTACTTGTTTGAATTACTGTCCTTGATGGATAAGACTTTGCTGCAGTAGGTACTGAGATTCCAATTAGAAAGTATCGTAATTTTTCTGTCGACTCAGCGCCGACTTTTGTCGGGTACCTAATAGTCAGGTACCTACACTGGATCCTGAATGATAGAAGAATTCTAGACATCCATTATTTTTTAAGCCTTGATTATTTCTGTGCGATGATTTGAGACATTCGTCTGTTTGCTGAAATAATTAGGTAAGTATTTATAAATTATGGAATAATTATTTTATCATTATTCATTATTTTACATATTTCAAGAAAATAAATTCTAGAATTCCCCGTTAAATACTAGGTCAATAACTTTAACAGTAAATCCATAACTCTTACCTACGAGGAACAGTATTGTGTAAGGCTGGGGTCTACCCAAAGACTACAATATAATGCTGTATGGTCTACCTGACCGCACGCCGACCGCGACCGACAATATGTACCTAGCCGTCCGTAAATACACGGGTGCGGTCTCGCTCGCACGCCGCTCGTGACCGCCAGGTGCGACGGTGGCAACAAACGTTTTGGAAACCGGCGACGTATTATAGTCCGCGCGGAACTAGTTGGCCGCTGAGGCACAGTATAAAGATCATACAGTATTGTAACTCGGCCGTAACCTTGAAATAAATGCCTACAGCCGCGCGGTACGTAAACATGCGATAGGGCTGCCCGCCTCCAGCTTTTTAATTACATTTGCCTACTTTGTGTTTCCATTTAGTTTTGTTATTGTATTTTACTGTGTGTACATAAATATTAATAATAAAAACCACGTCTTTACTTTGAATTTTACAAACTAACAAAACAAAACACACATGCCCCGAGGTTTTAACACAAGCGTACCTACCGTATAATGATTCATGAACCGCCTATAACTACCTATTTCACTCGTGTCTATCACTTTCCTTTACTCTATTCACTTTATTTATTAATCCAGACATCTTTTTTTTCGGGAGATAAAAGGAAATACTTATCCATTAAAAAGACACACATTATGTAGGTTATTATTTTATAGTCTTACCTTTCAGAGTTTCCAGGTAATCTAAAAAAAGTTATCTCTGGATGCGTTATTGACGAATTCATGCAACCAAAAACAGCACATTATATCCTACTCGTCATATTAAATTTATTTTGCGCGGTTATTGTTAAAAAAAACAACACACCGTCCGTTCGTCACTGCGGTACAGTCGCGACTGTCTGCATGCCAAGCGCATGCCGAGGTCGAGGCGCGTAGGTATAGCTCGCGTTTCGTCCGTTTGTATGAAGTCGAAATACTGTATATCTTTATACTGTGGCTGAGGTGCAACGCACGTAGTGAGGAATGCGCCCTCGCCCCTCCGTCCCACCTCTCACATACCTAAAGCGCGACCAACTAGTTCCGCGCGGAGTATATTCATCCGTCGGCACGTCACCGTACGCTGTCAGTAGCGTGCTAAAGCGTTCGAAACGCAGCGTCCTAAACTCCCGTCTGCAAAGTCCATGTAACGGGACAAATTTCACTCCGGCGCCGTCGCCGCTCGTACGATTCCCCATTTTACTGTCAATACTTGTAAACGTCTCAATTTAGCCCAGCTCAATTGGCACTAGTCAATATGTTATGGGCTGGGCTCGCAGTTCACATGGCTCTTCATGTAAACTTTATTTAAAAACTATAAACTTTGTTGCCTATTTGAGCATGTGAGGAATGTACTGTTTTCTCGGAGACCATTTTGTTTTCTTACGGTTTTGTATTGGATTGGTTTTGATCATCTGATCTGAGTTACAGTGTAGGTTCTTGTTTTGAAGAGTGTAGTGCCAACTCTCAGAAATTTCTGGTTAAGGTTCAGCTAGGTATAATTTCTTGCTATTCTTTCGCAGGGTGGACGCAGATTAAGTCCAAATTTCAAGGTGCAGAAAAGAGGTATATGTCTATGTAAGAAGTCTGTCTAATTTTTAAAATAAACCAGTACCCTAATTGCGTAACACAATATCAATCACAGTCTGAATCATTTTGAAGGGTATTGCTAATCCATTGCTTCATAAATGTTAAAAAATTCAACGACGAACGGTCAACGGAACGAACGGTCAAAATGATAGCTACTGTTAGTGTGCTACGCAATTACAATTAATTAAAAATAGGTAGAACGAATTTATAAAGATCACATCTATGAGCATGTTACTTTGCTAAGTATAAGGGACTACATGACCCAAAGCACGGTCACTGTAGGACTGCATGGAAAAGAAAGAGAAGCGCGATGACACAACCTGTGACACAACCCTGGTAATTTATTGCTGCAATTTTAAACTGCAAACTTTTTTTACAAAAAATCTATTGTTTGGAATAAAAAATTAAAACACTAGAGTTTTAGTATGTTGCTTGTAGAATAATCTGACAAAAAATCATAATGATTGTATGTATATTAGTATGGTTTTTATTGTGAAAAGAAAGTTTTTAGAGGTATCTTCATGATTTTTTTCTATCGTATCAAATTAGTTGTATTATTATGTTTTCAACACACTATATTTTTCTGATTTTGTTTACTGTAGTCGATCACTTTTATTGTTTCTAAAACTTGCGTTTTTTGCGTTTAGATCCTGTAAGCCCGTTACAGTAGCTAGACTAAACCCTAGAAATAAACCAGTGTAGTGGGATGAGTCGAGATTGAAGTATAGTCTGATCTATGAAAACAAATAAACATGTGGATGAACAAAACAATTAGTTACAGAGTTATTTTTAAAGTAGCTAGACTCCATTCATTTACTGCAATAAACCACATTATACCAGAACCGCCCACCTCTACAGAAACAGCGAAAATCTAACAATGCGTTCCAAAAGTAACCAAAGAAAACGGACAACAGTAGTAAATTAGTGTTCTTCAAGCCAATTTGCAGCGTAAAGGGTTCCGTACACACCATAACAGGTTATCAAAGAGTCGTATGTTTTCATTAGGATGTTATGCGTGCACCTCTAAGGCACTTTCTGCAGGATTCTAACAAGATTGCTGGGGAATATTGCGGGGTAATTTTAAATTGTTTTGCGTTTTGGTAAAAAGTTTGTGACTAAAAATGGTCGTCATATATTTAACTAGTTATTCATGACCGCCGTCGTCGCCCGGGTGAATTTCCAGTGGATTTTTGTATAAACCATGTCCTGACAATTAAAAACACAACAAATTTTTATTTCTATAGAAGATAGGTTTAACAAGTTAAAAGACACAAAATTTTATTAACAATATTTCTTACTACTTTCTTTAGACTCTTCGTTCTGTTTATTTCTTTAATTCTAACTATAGGCCGATCGCTTAACTGAGACGTTGCTTGAGGTAGCAGCGCGGTGCGGGAGGGGTGATAGTTGTCACAAGTAGACGAATCACTGAGCTCTCGCATCACGTCACCACACCCCTCCCGCACCGCGCTGCTACCTCAGGCAACGTCTCAGTTAAGCGGTCGGCCTATAAACATTTTTAGCCGCTCTATCAGATTTTAATCGTTTAATAAAATACCAATAACATTCCATTAAGTAATCTACAATCTTACCAGGTTTTAGTATTTTGAAATAATTTTTTGTAGGTACCTATTAGTTCTAAGTACATTTTTTTATAAAGAAACTTCAAACAAAATTATTAAAATACAGATCTAAGGAAAACGTATTAAGGAATACGTTATTGCCAAGAATATTAATTAATTGAGTCTTTTATCTCAGTAATTGGAGTGCCGAAACCAATAACCAGTACAAGTTATGTTATCGTCCACTTTCGTTACCAATTTCCAGGTAATGTTGTACTTCAATAAAACAGTATCTTTTGATCGTTTATTAATTAAGACGGATGGCCGGACAGAGTACCGCAGGATTAGTACGGACTTATCACACTAGTGCGGACTTATCACAGACATGGTTGCCCGGACTTATCACCGTTATTGAATTAGTTTTGTTGTTGACCTATTGGCTTTGGGTAATAATGTTGATAAAATTGGCATGTTTGAATTTGTACAGACGTAGACGCCAGCACATCAAGCTACTTCAATCTGTCAAAGGAGATGTTCCAGAAATGTATGGAGCCTGGGCTAGCACTAATGTAAATATCGCTATTCAATATAGAAACCGTTTCTTAATGTTAATTTTCTCTAATTTGACTTCGTTTTAATGTATAGACGCCAGCACATCAAGTTACTACAATCTGTCAGATTTCTTTAATAGATTTTCGACTTTATTGCTAAAGCATAAGGTTCAAGGTTGATTCGGAATTTCTGACAGTTTCTGGTAGGTTGACCTGCTGGCGTCTGTACATTAAAATTAACTCTGTCAAGGAGAGCAACACAAAATAAATATGGTGGATCAGCAATATGTGAAATGTCACTATGACAATGACATTAAATTGATGTGTCGTAATATCTGTGAAAGAAAACAAAACACGAATTCCGAAAATACATGGGTTTTGACTAACATTCAAAATTGAAAACATACCAAAACAAAAACAATCACTAAAAACTCCGAAACACATCCAATTCAACACGCGGGAACACAACAATCCAAAGACAAAGTCAAACTATCAAAGAAAGACGTCACTCACGAAACTTAAAACTGTCAAAGTCGTCAAACTTCATGTCAAACACTACTGTCATGGCTACCTTTAAAATAGGGTTATCTTATCAAAAAACTTCCCAAAAATCATTTGTGTACACCTGTATTTTTCTTCAAATTAATTTGTTTGTATTTTTATGAAAATCCGCTATTTTTTTTCCTATTTATCTATGTAGTGTACATGGTGGTAGCCCAAAATCAAACATCTCATTCTTTAATAGATTTTCAACTTTATCGCTGAATTATAGGTAAGGTTCAAAGTTGATTAGGAAAATTTTACAGTTTCGGGTAGCTTGATGTACTGGTGTCTGTACAAAGATGAGGAACTTACCCTAGAGAAGATAATTTTGCCTTACTTCGTTTATGGGTGATTTATGAATACATGAATACGATTACGACAGTCACTGAGATAATTGCCTGTGTTATTTTAATACCTACAGCATGCAGGACTTTGATAGTCTTCCATGTTTAAATATTGTCATGCTAAGAAAGAAAGAAACAAAATAACTTTTTTGGGTCAGGTTAAGGTACTCAATTGAAAGACGAAGTGTCGATCGTCCGGCGACGGGATGGGTGGCGACGGGATGGGGATATTGTTGCCATTGTTAGTGGAACCTGGATGAGGCTGGCACGGCATGGAGATTGGCAAAAGAAAGCCTCTGCAAGAGAGCCTATGCTCAGTCAGCAGTGGGTGAAGTCGGGGTGTGGATGATGATTTTGATGATGATGAAGGGACTCAATTTAGAAACACTAAATAACATAAAACATATAGTACAATTTCAGATTATCTTTTCTTCACATAGTAAGTATATAACAAAGTCGCTATCTGTAAGCTTAGATCTTTTAAACTACGCAACGGATTTTAATGCAGTTTCAGCAAAGCGAAGTTCGCCGGGTCAGCTAGTTTCCTATAAGAAAAGACCGATTCTAAACATGACCATTATCTAATACAATTATTATTATTCAATCACAACACAAATCAAGACACCATACAAAACAACAATAATAATACATTAAAACAATTGACCACAACAATCACACACGCTCCACCATCCTTCAATAAATCTATAAGGGAGCCCACCCACTAATAACATGAGTACATGATAAAGAGACTTATACATCAACGTGAAACAATCCGTACCTGATATACGAGGCGTTAACAGTAACTATGACGCCTAAGGGTTCGTAAGCTTGCGAATAAGGTTTTATGCACGTAGGCCATTTTGTATTAGTTGGAGAAATTAAGAAAGTAGGTGTTGTGTATCGTTGTCTTTCTAGTTGTTGATGGTTGAAAATACTTCTTGTTGACCATGTTACATAATTATATGTATGGGGAAACCTGAAACATAAAAGAAAATGTTGAGGTTCAGATCGTGGTGATCCAAAGCTGCTGAAGCATTAGAGTGGTTTATTACGACATTTTTTTTCGTAATAACAATATAAACAGTAATGATTCGGCGATGAAATTTTTCAAAAGTTATTAAAAAAAAAATACTTCGTGTGTTTCATACATTTTAACCGCGTAGGTATTGCACTATTCTATGAAACAGCTGGTTTTTTTTATAACCGACGAAACATTTCTACGCTAGAGGGTCTAAAATCATGAATTCATAGTTACAGTTTCCGCGTCGATGTATGCCACCCTGTCTATTATTGTCTATTGTATTAAACTAATAACTCTACGACAGCCACGCATAATTTGCTTACATTTAAACCCTAAGAAAGGATGACTAATTCATTAGGTACATTTTACAAATCATCTATTACGTCTCTATAACGCTTTAACTTTCATACTTCATGCAAATTCGTTCGACTGACAATGAGCCCATTTGTACATTTCAACTACCTTCATTTACCATTAACCGCCACCCCCGCAAACCTTAAACCTCTAGCAATAAAGCTTAAATTCCCTTGGCAAGGGGCTTTAGGACAGTATGATAGTAATGTGTATGATATATTCATATTAAAATGTAGATGCATGCGGCGGACGAACGGACCAAGAACAATAAGGGGCGTGGGATGGTATTAACTCATTATCCATCGATGGACGCCTTGACCGATATCCATGCTGATCGTATGGATCTGATGTTTTGAAGGTAAGGTTGGTACAAAGTTCTATGCCGAAAGACACATCTGACTTTCCAACTATCATGGATGGTAAGCCTTGTCTGTATCCCTTCAAGTAATTTGCAAATGTGAATTTTTCACAACCTTTTCTCTAAATACGTAACCTTTTGGTGACATTGCAAGGCAATCAATGTATTTCAAATATCTATAAGTAGAAAATATCCTATGACTATAGTTTCGTTTCGTAGCCACTTCCGCTATTTCTTTAAAATCTTAGAAAATACCGCAAGTTTTCAAGTTCTCCTTTAAAAAATAGGTTTACATTAGATTCTCTTTTCTTTTCCGGATCCATGCTGGACACATAAACTAAAAAAATGGAAATTGAATCAAGGCTTTTAACATTGAAATAAGGTGGGCGCCAGAAACAGTGACGTCATAGAACTTAGGTACCTATCCCTTGCAAAGTTCAAAGGAAAGTTACAAGTAGGTACACGTCAAGCCACAAACATCAGCACAGCACGATACGGTATCGGCGCATGAGTGCGATGCGCATGACACGATTACAGGTTGTCGTCACTCGATACGCCGACGGGACATCCTGATAACACCGCGTGCTGCGTCCATATTACACTGCGGGACAGAAATGTTGACTGTGTAAGGTCACTTTTTGTTGCAATAATAATTGCTGGGTAATTTAATCATTGTTACCTAATTGTTACAGTACCTTAGTAATTACTTTCCTCATTATATTTTAACACAGATTTCCAATTGTAAATAAACAGTGTTCATTTTCTTTAATTTTCAGGGTTAGCAAACGTAAAAATCTACAAGACGGTACTGACAATTATGAGAATGCCAGTTTTACATAAAAGTAAACCAAAAGACCGCTTCTAGTTTCTATTAAGTAAATACGAACTGATTTCCGTTAACAAAAACATTCTAATTAGACCAAAATATTCATCCTATAGGTCACCAATAGAAAAATCACACATACCCCAACCATTGGCCGAAATGATGGCTTTAAAAAATATGTAATTAACTACGAGTCGCCCTATAAATTCGGCCTACAGTGTACGAACATAATGGTGCGACCATTGGCGCGCGGTCGGTCGCCAATTACCCTATTGGCAGCAATTGTTGTGCGACGCTGTCCGTCGTCCTGCCTATCAATATCATAACATCCAGCCACGCAACTCTGTTTAACATAGTTTTAATAGTTTTTCTTTTTTTTTTTTTTTTCCCGGACGGGAAATCATCAAATGACCCCTCCCGCTCTGGGTGGAGCGGAATCCCGTGTCAGACTCTTACTGTGAATGTGAAGACGATGTGGGTCATTTTACATACTTATATATATTTTTTTATTATTCTCTCTGTTCTGTTAGTTTTTTTTTTTTTTTCATGGTCTGGCAATTTGAGTAATTTATGTGGCCTACCCAAATGTCCTTTCTTTGGTATTGTTCGTCGAATCGTTGAGCTCCTTAAGTCTTGAGTTGAGCTGCACGATTTTTGACAAATGCGTGCACTGACTGGACAGGTCCTCTCAATCTGTGTGGTTCTTTCCTCAAAAGACCACCTCAGACATCGATCTACATGGTCTTCATATAACCTGACCAACATTATGTCTGGACTTTAAAAGAGACTGTGACCTCTGAGTTTGTTTCGGCCTTTCTTCTCAGAGTAGTCAGATAGAAACGCCGACTTCATCCAGTTTAAAAAAAAAACATGATTGACGTGTAAAAGTGTTTGTACAAACCTACTTACAAAAAATAAAATCATCATTTCATTTCATTACTGACTAAAACCCAGCCGTGTTCCTTCCTTAGCCCTTTATGTTCCGGGCCAGCGGTAACCCTTTCGGACAATCCCGCTGCCCCCGCTGATAGTTTTAATGGGCAGCGGCTTGGGATATTAATTATAATATCCCAAACAACATTCTTCCCTTATTTTACCCTTAACTCTATTATGATTGAAGGCTAAAATCAAGGAAGACGGGACAAAAAAAAAGGTTCGTCACACATTGGATGCCTAAAGATGGGTGTCATCAGCGAGGCAGGCCTTAGAAACGCAGGCGTGACGATTTGGACATGTTCCTGACCAATTAGCCCGAAACGCCAAAATACAAAGAAATTGTAAATTGTAAAAGTATGGAAGAGACTTTTGCCCAGAAGTGGGATAACATAGGTTAATAAAAATGCTAAATCAAGCGCTTTACGGCCAACCTCACCGTATAAATAAAAAGAGAACCAGTAAGTTTTCCACTACATGGTCGAGGTATCGTTTTTTTTTCATGAATTTTCCGATGTTTTAATAGTTCTTCTGGTTTTCGACAAATCCAACAAATCAAAGATTTTGAAGAACCCGACTTTGTTTTCTATTTATAGAAGACTAGTAGTGCCCCGCGGTTTCACCCACATAAGCTTAAATTTAGCATTAAGTAAATATTTGTACACCAGAAATGGTAGAATGTATGAGACTATGACAATCGCAACACCTTATTGTACTATATTCTTACAAATAAACTGTTATTTATTTCTTGTGTGGGAATATCGGGATAAAAACTATCCTATGTCCTTTCCCGGGACTTAAACTATCTATATATCAAATTTCATCTAAATCGGTTCAGCGGCTTAAGCGTGAAGACTGAGGTAACAGACAGTCAGACACACTTTTTGTTTCATTATTATGTGGTTTCCATACTGTATGAAATGCATAGATAATATGGCAGAATAGACAAAAATAATCATACATAATATAACATCAAGCCTGTTTTCTCTGAAGGGTTGAGCAGAGGTACACCGATGGTACACCCACATTTTCACCGCAAAACAATCATGATTTCTAAAAATCCTCCCAAGTTTCAACCATCAATTCTAACAAGATGAAAATTCTCACTTTACTTCTTAGCGTGTCGATAGCAATCTAAATGGACTCGGCCTAGAATTCGGCTACTTATAAATTCAAATCTTTGTTGGTTACCTATTATGTATATTATGAAGATTATATTAAAATTGGGATAAGTACAGAGAATGCTGAATAATGAAAATTCGAAAATATGTGACATCTACCAACCCGAACTGGGCCCGCGATCTGGATTACGGCCCACTCCTTATCGAGAGGAGGCCTGTGTCCCAGCAGTGGGAAAATTATAGCTGATTATGCTACGTAATTGCAATATTGCTATCTTTTAGAAGGCACGCTCCTAAATTTTTTAAAATTTTGTTTAAATTTAGTAATTACACATGTCATACAATCATAAAATTAGGTTAAATCACATAATAAAACTGGACAAAATTTGATGAAAATAAAACAAAATTGGTCAAAATTAGATAGTATTACTCGTAGAATTATGAAACAAACGCAACTCCGATAGCCTTCCAACAAGAAAGCTGCACAGCCAACAAGACATATTTACAGGCCCACCAATAAACTTCCAATTAGGCTCTTCTATCTGCAATAGTCCATTCATTATAACAAAGAAGCATTGATGTTGCTAATAAATAAGTTCTGACGGTCCGTCCGCCCACGAGGGGTTTTGCAACGCATCTATTAAATTTTGATAGATCCAAGCATGAGTCACAGATGCGCTTGCACAGACTGATTCGATTATACAGGGTTACTTAAGTATTGTTTGGATTTGCATTTAAATAGGTTTAATTGTTAATCAATCATGGTTGGTGAATGGTTGAATATTGAATGTCTGTGTTTGAGTAGTAGGTTTGGGAATGGTGCGAACGTTAGTCAGTTCATTCAATTTAAAACGATATAAAATATACACGGAGAAGGTTTAGTCATGGAAAAGATAGAACTAGATTGATTTTTCAACCATCACAGACGCTTTAAGGCTCCTACAAACAGGCGCGACACAAAGGTACCGCTCGTTGCGCGACTTACGGTGCCTTTGTGTCGCGCGCGATTTTATCGCGTGTCGCGCCTGTTTGAGCCTTTAGAGAATTTTCAGAAAATCTTTGATAATTGCTATCGTTAAATTTTCTACCTATACTCTTAATAAAGTAAATAGTTTGTTTGAACGCGCTAATCTCTGAAACTACCAGTCGTATTTGAAAAATCATTTTTGCATTTGATAGCTGAATTCTTGAGGAAGCCTAGGAAAAAGCAAAAAAAAATCAAGAAATTTCAGTCAGAAGCTAGTACTTTAGATGTATAAGAAGATCTATTTGTTGGTTTACACTGTTAATCTGACCTGAAATATGCACTTTTGTTTCATTATTTATGCACGCTATTTCAATATACACAAAACTAACAATGAATAATTCCCCAACGTAATTACAATAATGATCATCAATAATACAAACAACTCAACGTTTAATACATCTGTCAACAACTTGATAAATCACACAAAAAGCACAAATAACGGTACTCGATCAATTCAATAAAGCACATAAAAAGTGGACAACACATCTGCGTGCGCGCATTGCGTTCGATATTCAAAAACTTCTGTTTTTTTTGACAACAATGGTAACTTGACTACCGCGAGATCGGATGACAAAGATTTTTCTATTCAGCCTAGTATGGAGCTTCTGTAAAAATATAGGTATTCAAATATTGTATTGTCCGTTATCGAAATGTAAGGTCACCTTATGAAAAAAATACTAACTTTATAAAACGCATAATTTTTAAGTATTTCTATCCATTTTTAATTTTCATTTATTGCCTTCAGAATAAAAAACCATTTAATCATAGTCTTGACTCAGGTCTTCGTACAGTTTTTATGAACAATAGGTACATACAAAAAAAAACTTAAGAACCTATAACTTTCTTTTTTTCTTTCTGAGTTTATCTTAGATATTGCTGACATCGGTTTAAGGTGAATGGATAGTGGTAGACCGCGAAATTCAAATTTTCTTACGTTTTTTGCAATTTGCAGGTCAGTGTCAGATTGTATCTTGATTAAAATATGATTCGCGACAATAACAGGTACATATTTAGAGAATTATAATCATTAGAATCATTAATGTAATGTAAAGTGTTCCTGCCTTCTTTGTATGAAACGAAGCCTTTACCCTGCAGTGAAGCAATAATACATAAAATACACACTGGACACAAAACCTAATGCAGTAAGTAAGTATCATAAATCTTATAGATATCGCTGATCCCAATATAGCATGCATTGAATTAGGTTTATCTATTGATAGCAAAATGAAGTCGTCTAACTAATGAGAGGCCTAATACTATCGTGTGGGCCTCCACAAGGTAACATGATTAATTTCTTTAGTTACTAACTATAAAAGGCGGCTGAAGGATGATATGGTGAAGGGATAGTACATAAGCAATCACCTTTGAACTAATAAAAACTGATATTACTTAATTGAATGGTAAGAGCGCAGTGTGGGATGCCCCCCACCTAGATGAACTGACGACCCTAATAAGATGTGTTTTGGCGCAGCCTGAGAAAGGCCTATGTCCAGCAGTGGACTGCGATAGGCTGAGTAGATTGTTGAATGAATGCTAAGAATGGTGTTGATGGATATACAGTACATTTGTGAGGACGCGTTATGGTTTTAGGAGAATGCCCAAGTCTTGTTTTAATACTGACGTGTCTATTTATCAAAAAGCTCTCAAAGATCAAAAAGTAATATCTGTGTAGTTAAATTCTATCTTGGATAGTCATAGTTTGGTATTATACAGTTTCATTATGTGCAAAGGAATGATAGTTGATAGTAGCCTGGAAGAAGTAAAGTTGCTAAAACGTTTAGTTACATGTGTATGTAAACCTTCCAGTTGATTATGTGTAATTTTGCTTATCACTGTTATTTCTAAACGTAATTGAACCTGGACACATTTTTCTTCTACCTTGAATTTAGAACTTACGCTATTAACATTTATTCTTATACTATCCGCATATTTCCTATTAGCAATTTCCTTAACTCATGGCTTCCACGTACGAATGCGGGTTTAACGAGAATTGATCAGCGGTGAGGTAAATCTAAGTGACCTCTGGCTAACCGTAAATGTTATCAGCATGTTGTCCTTATACCGTGTGCATACAAATGTACTCACCCGCATACAACGTACGTATGTAGAGAGAATGCGTTACTCGTTTACTATAAAAGTTAGTGCGTCATATACCTACCTACCTACTGAATGAAGCAACAAGGAAATTTTCGAGATATAAAAAAATTGGGATTACAATTTCATTAATCATGTACTTGCAATTTAAGCATCTGATGAGCTGGGTGGGATTCTTGGTCTTTTTACTTCTTTGATAAAAGAAGGTTAGAAGATCTTGCAATTTGCAAAGAGCGTTAACCGTAGCTTAACTCACAAAGTATTTTATCAGTTAGACTGAAGCACCAGGTCCAGCAGTGGACTGCGATAAGCTGAGATGATTGATTGATGCAGCAGTCTGCGATTGGCTATCTTGATATATTCTACGGTAGCCTGAGGCCTAAGACCATTTAAAATTTTCATGTTTTTTTGAGGTTCTTGATATTTCAAAAAAGGTTGAACATGCAAAACCAAATATCTTGCAAATAACGGACACAAGAAATTGAATCTTTGTCTAATCCTGCAAATCAATACAGGATTTAACTTATTGTCAAGAATACAGTCCTAAAATACTAATAAAAAAAAATGCAGATGCAAAACCCGTGAGAACTGGCCAAGAATCAATTTGCGTTACAGTAGCTATGCATATTATTTTCTACAATGTCCTCGTCTTAAAAAAATCACACACGTTTCTCTGGGGCACAGTTTTTGTACGTCACCCCTCGTTTTTTTACCTTATTCAAATCGCAAGTAACTTTACCCTCATGTTTTTTAACACCAAACAATGGTCCTTTTCTTCGGCCGAGTAATTTATTTTTTCTAACGGTCCAAGATGGCCTCGGGTCATAGGTGAGGCTTAGGATAGTTCTCAGGGCCGTTTTTTAAAGTTTCTTTTATCATTCTGCACATCTGCCAAATCTCTGGTAAAAAGATTGTGCGGTTCGCGTGGGAAATTGTTATTTGGCGCATCTGTAGTACTTTAGTTTGTGTATTGATCTGTTATTAATTTGTGTGTGCTTATTTGTCTGTTATTGGGTATTTTGCAACGGGGTGCTTTATTTGTTCCAAATGTTTTTTTTATGCTATCGGACCGTTGAAGCTTCAAAGTGATAAAGTTAAGACTTTGGCATCAGTTTGTTATGACATTGTATTTGTAACCAGTGTCGTAGAATTAAATACAAACCGCGGAAAATCCTAACGGCATTTGCGGGTAATCAGTGAGCTCGCGTCCGCGCCCCCCGCCACCCGCGACCCGACTAAAACAAAAACTCATTGTCCCATGACGTCACGGCGATAACTCATTTACGACTACCCGCATGTCGTCGAAAGAGGACAATATGAGGACAATCGATAATGCTAAACGCGAACACGTGTGCCGCGGACTGTGAGCGATCCTATTGTTTTTGTTTTACAAACCCGGTGAACTTTAGAACGGTGCTTAGCGATTGATTTTGTTTTTTTTTTGTTTTGTTTACACTGCATCGGCACTCCAAGGCTTGCATTATTTTTTAACATTCTTTGGTTCGCCTGGTTTTATCATCACTTTGCCCACAGTAAAGAAAGACGTCGAGGTAAACACGAGAACATCAAATTAATTCTATAAGAAGTCTACTTCACTACGCTTCTAGACTAGGGTACTAGGATGATACTATGGATTCAATCAAAAATTTTGGAAAGATTTTGCAGGAGTTTTTTTCAATAAAACTTGCTCAAGGGCGGACAGCTGACAATGTAGCCAGAGGCTAGAACTTTATAGCAACAAAAATGTTTGATCGTGTTCACCATAAAAAAGTCTCTTCCTCAACTAACAATGGACCAGGCCAAGCGTTACACATGTCTACAGAATAGCCATGAACTATCCCAAAGGATTAACCATACGTCTTCGGAACAATGACTACTGCAGATTTTTTATCTATTTTTTTGTTGGCAACACCTGGTCGCTGATTTTTTTTGCTTTGTCATGGCCCGGAGATAAAGTCAGCGGATCCCAGATAAAAAATGGACAGAGCGAAAGGAGTCGGTATACGGACGGGGTATTTTCCAAAGGGTGCGATTTTTAAATTGAATTTGATAAGTCTTTGAAAAGGTCCGAATGAAAATGGCTTTGATTTGTGGGGTTAGAGATAAGATAGTCGTATTGTTATGAATTGAAATTGACTGTGGGGTTTGATTTAGGTACTCTGGATTATTATTGAAGTTTTTAAACATAATGAAGATTCAATGGGGGTTGATTGGGTGCTTTTTTTTAATTGTTCTATTTTCTGTATTTTTTGACATGGCTACTGGCTACCCGTATTCTGTTAACCTCTCACCGTGAAAAGGAAGGTGAAGTGAGCTTGAAGTGGACTGTCATGAAAACTGTCATTCCTGTCATTCCACCTAATGATATGGATTGACACTATTGATATCTCACTTCACCTAAGTTTTCACGGTGAGATTTTTACAGCCGCTCGATTCTGTAAAAATCTTACCGTGAAAACTTAGGTGAAGTGAGTTTGTTTTTGCTAGGAACATATTGACATTATTGACAGCTCACTCCACGCTCACTTCACCTAACTTTTCACGGTGAGATTTTTACAGAATAGCACCGTTGACTAGACCCGCTGGTTTTTCACACATAGCTTCACCCCAGACATTTTCTAGAACAGCCGAAAACAAAACAGCAACGGAATTCCATTTTTGAAACTGTACACTACCCTACCTACCCAACCCCGAATGACTGTCACAAAACTTTAATCGTCGTGCGAATTCAAGCATTCATTAGAACATTTAAATATTCAATAGTTCGTTACATCAATGGCGTTACTAACACTAGCCAAACAACTGACGGTGACCCCTCAGCATTATGAATAAAAAAATCTCACCCCCAGGGTTTTTTTTCCAACCCTTTTATGCATATCCTGTGTCATGCGTGCAGTATTACTAGTCAAATTTAAATAATTTATGTCTTAGGTCCGTTGGATTTTGCATCTGCCCTTAGATAAAGTTATGGAAGATTTATAGGACGTGATTGGGATTATACGGGTGGGCTTAAAAAGGCTTGACTGTCATTAGTAGTGTTTGTAAACATAAAGTATGTTTACAGTAACACAAACCAAGACATACAGACCCAGCCTAGTTATTCCAAGAAAAATTATTGAAGGCAACGACATACAAGACAGATGTAGGTCATGTATGGTTTAAAAAAATAGAACTAAGTTACCTTATAATTTATCTGGGCAAGGGGGCAGAGGTCGAAACATAATGCTATACTAGTATAAATGGACTTAGATCCAAGATAATCTATTTTTGCCACAGTCTGTTATATAGCGCATAGAACTATGTATCAAGACGATAGGTGAAACAAAGGATGTAAAACATCTAGTAGCTGGCAAATGAGTAGACGACCTACAGAAGATCGCGGAGAAGACCTACAAATCTATTCTGTAAAAATCTTACCGTGAAAACATAGGTAAAGTAAGCTTGAAATGAGTTGTCAGTAAGCAAACTGAAGTGGCAGTGGGCTGGTCATGTTTGTCGAAGGACCGATGGCCGGTGAAGCAGACGAGTCCTGGAGTGGAGACCGCGTATCGGCAAGACGTCCCCCAGCTAGATTGACGGACGACCTAAAAAAGGTGGCTGGGACAGACTGGGTGCGGAATACGGAGGCAAGGGTGTTGTGGCGCAGTCTGGGAGAGGCATAGGCCTCTCCCAGACTGCGCCACAACACATCAACACATCAACTCGGCCTATTGAAGTCCATTGCTGGACATAGGTCCAGCAATGGACTTCAATAGGCCAATCCATTCCACTTGATGTTAGATCAAGTGGAGTAATAGCTCACTTCACCTAAAGTTTCATAGAATAGACCGGCTGGAAGAGACTTGCATAAATCAGAGAAGCATGGCACAAAAGGGACGAAGAATATACTCAACAGTGAGTGTAACAAGGTTGCCAATGATGATAATGATGACGATGAAAATATCTAAACAGGTACAGACGCCAGCATATCAAGCTACCCGAAACTGTCAAATTTTCCAAATCAACTTTAGCGATAAAGTTGAAAATCTATTAAAGAAATTTTACAAACTGTAGTAGCTTGATGTGCTGGCGTCTGTACATGCGCTGCTTTAAATCGACGAGTGATGATGCTACCATGACACTATTTTTCACACCTCAGCACATAAAGCTAAATACATAATAAATAAAGAACAATGAAAATATATATTAATATCGGCTAGACAAGTCAATTGACACATTGAAAGTGAAAGGGATGCGCTCCATTGTCGTTCGACTAAATATCGTGTCATTCTCAGTGCTGTGACGAAATAGAACGATATCGATAAAGTCGAGAACGCCCTGTGTGTTGGTGTGAGCAGATTTATGCGGTTTCGGATGAGCCAATGGTCGTTAAAATGGTTGATCTAACAGCTGATAGTGAAAGTTTTGTTGATCTTGTTTGCAAATCTTTTACAGGGATCAAGCACTTTTTATCTTAGTTACTGTTACTGTAAGCCTGCATCGTCCCACTCCTGGGCTAAGGCCTCTCACCGTGACTTCCAGGTCTTTCGATCCAGGGCTGAAGTTCGCTTCAGACCTGGATCGAAAGAGCTGGAAGTCACCAGTCGTTTGTTTATCATATTTATTTGTCAGAAAAAGGAGTACCTTTCGTGTTACCCAGTACCTAAATGGGTTGTAGAGGTCAAATAGTTGCATACCTATTTGACCTCTACAACCCATTTACTACATTTACATGGAGATCATCTCCATGTGCCTACCTAAAATACTGGTATTGAGCTGCATCCAGTTTGACTGGAAGCCCACCCTAATATGGTTGGATAAAGGCTAGAGAGATGAATTGACTTGTCAAAAAAAACATTTTTTCAAACTACTTAATTATCTACCTACATGTATGGGTGATTTATTGCTATTATTTATTTATCGATTACGAGTTTATATGACCTACTTTTAAAAAGATTAATATAACACTGAAAGTGGACCGATGAAGAAGGAACAATTAATTCAGAATTACAATTTTTCTTCAGATATTTTTGTTTTTTCTACTAGGATTTATGTGTTATTTCCATTTAAATATAAAAATTCTTCACTTCTTTTCTTTTTATTGATTCTGACACATATTTATTATTAATAAGAGAGTCCTGAAAAAAAAGGAGCAAAGCTAACTCCACCGTCGTATTATTAAATGTAATTACAATGTTAAGGTCATAAATCTGCTTTTAAACTAAATTAACCGCTTGTCCCAAAGCCCAGTTAGCTTACGTTAACAGCCCACAGTTTTTTCCTATTGTTTTTACACACCCCTTTTAATTTTTTTCTGTAACTCTCAGTAGCTCACCCCAGCATGTTTTTCAGACACTTTTTATTAATATTGGCCGTATTTTTGTCATCTAGTTTATATTAAATTACCGTTTTTATAACGTAATGAATATGCGGGATACCATTATAATAATTATGCATTTGTAAACTGACGAAAATGAGCTACCATTATCGCTGAGATTTTTTTTAAAACGGCTGTACGGGTTTTTTTGTGGGATGCAGTTTCATGTTTAAAAAATAATTTTTAACCGACTTCAAAAAAAGAGGAGGTTCTCAATTCGACGGTATGTTTTTTTTTTGTATCTTTATTTGCATTTTTTTTGAGAAAATATAAAATTAACTTTAGGCCAGAATCCCAACCATGAGCCTTTTCCCAACTATGTTGGGGTCGGCTTCCAGACTAACCGGGTGCAGCTGAATACCAGTATTTTACATGATGCGGCTGCCTATTTCATCGCTCACATGACTAAAAGTCTTATCTCATTTTTCAAATTTTTTAGCTGATTTGATTTAGGACAACTACATTTTTCTATTTGTGATTCTTTACCTTTTTCACTAAACGTCGTATCTCTATGTTATTTGGATCTCAAAATATAACCATTTTGAAAGGCAACAAAATGTAAAGAATCATGAATACTTAGAAAAATGTAGTTGTCCTAACTCTAATCAGCTAAATAGGTAATGAGATAGGACTTTTAGTCATGTGAGCGACGATTTGACCTCCACAACCCGGGTACTGGATTATAATACGACAGCCTTGTTTTTAGGCAGAATAAATGATTAAAAAACCGTATTCAAAGAACAACTCACACCATAAACTATTGACAAAGAAAATATGAAAGCGATCGCCAACGTGTTTTTATTATAATACCAAATTCAAAATTAACAAATCAATGGCAGTCATACGTGAAATCAACAATGACGATCGCGGATGTATCTACCCACAGATCTAATACTTCAAAAAGCTCTGCGTGAGAAAACTTAAAAAACTGGCTCGCACATAAAAAAACGCACTTTACAATTATCAAATACCCTCGGAGATGTCCCTTGCACAATGCGCACACCTTGAATCTGCGGAAGATATAGTCTCTTAAAAAATGTGCATATGTTTTTATAAACACTGCACTCTCAGGATGCGTAAAAAAACCGTGGGGTGTATTCTAGTTGGGAAAGGACGCGGTTCCGCCAGCGTGAGTCAAAGTTTTAGGGCATTCGAATGTTCGAATGTTGCAGCTGTGACTTGTTTTGTTTTGGCATGGTTTTCAAATTTAAGAATGACAGGTTATTGGTCATGAATTAATTTAGAATTAATTTTGATCGTTGAATTTCATTTTTAAGCGTCGAATCTTTTCCTTTTGTCTTAAACATACAATACAACCGACGTAACTTGGCGGGCCTGAACTTTGCGCAGAAGGCTGCGCAGTAAGATTTTTTAGGAACCAAATGGTGACATGAGGCGAGTGCGAGTGAGAGTTTCGTCGGTCGTATTGTACTTCAACCAAAACGTAATAAATACATACAGTTAGCATTTTATTTATTTTGTTTTCGGGAATGTTGAACATCAGTGCCCGAGACCTTTTGAATCGATGGTTTTTGATAAAATTTCTCTCGTAGAGATTCGTGTTTTGTTTTTTTAAGCGGAAGCAAACAGTATCGGGCTTCCGGTCGGCTTTTTATTAATTTTAAAGTGGTCCGTTAGTTTAATTAAATTAAAACTTTTTAGATGGAATCAGATAGAATTCATTTGTACCAGAAATATTTTAAATTATAAATGATTGATGGTTTCACGGACCGACAAAACAAATGCTGAGATTGGATTTGTTTCAATTTAGTAAGTTTCAAAACACTGCATTAATTTGCTGCACTGCACTAATTTAGTAAGTAGTAAGTTTCAAAACAAAGTATACCTGTCGGCAAAAGAGATTAGTGTATGAAATTATGAAGTCCTATTCTATACTAATAATTATAATGCTAATATTTTTTTACATTATAATTTTATTTATCATTATTTTTAATTATTTAAAAAATAATTGAACTGTGATAGTAGTAGGTAGGTATCTACCAACCTATTAAAAAAGGCATCTAATTCTTTCAGTTTTCTTCGTAAAAATTCTAAACAGTAAAAGGATACGTAGGTACCTACTTACTCTTAATGAGTCCCAGCCGCGACCCAATTTTTTATGATAATGTTAATTTCTCTTAGTCCCAGTAGGTAGGTACCTACCTATCATAAATCTCTCATATAAATATCCGTCCATAAACTTTCTTGTATGTCACCTCACATATTTACACTTACCGTTTCCTGCCCCTTGCTTTTTTAACAGCGTTCCCACAACCATCCTTGTGTTTTTTACTGTTTTTTTTTCATGTAGATTAGAATTAACGGTAAAAATTTCTCCCCTAAGGATACTTTAATTTATTTCTTTGGCAACACAAGAGGAGATGCGGTTCTTCATTGTCTGTGAATGTCATGGTGTCAAAAAAGTGCAGATTTGCAGTATCTACCTCTCGCTTTTTTACTGTTCCTTCCGGAGATACGAGTATATGTACTGTTATTTTTATTGATTGATACACTTTAGTTTTGATTTTCAATAGAATTATATCTTATTGAATTCTTATTGTAAAATGGTAGGAATTTTTTCTTTGCTGAATAAGTAGGTACCATAACAAACTTAGTTTAATTCAGCAAACAGTTAACTTACGTTAAGTTAACAAAGAAAGAAAAATTATAATCATTATAATGGTCTAAAACATTTTGTCATCATTAAAAAGTGAAATGATAGGTACAGTCAAAAAAAGAGGTAAGTCTGAAGGATCGTCGGATATAGTTGAAGTTTAGTAAGAAACCGATGGATGTTCTCGAATAAAATTTTATTTTATTAATAGAAAACAAACAGCTCATTTATCAAATTAAGTTTCAGTCGACAACATCCATCGGTTTCATAATAAACTTCAACTATATCCGACGATCCTGCATACTTACCTATCTCTTTTGTTGACTGTACCTATTCATTTTCAAACGTTATGCAATCCTTAACGATGGAACAGAATATTGTATAAAAACTGTACACAGAAAAAAAAATACCAGTTAAAATAATTAGAAAAGAAATTTATGCAACCGAAACGTATAAATAACAATGCAATTATTTTTTGTGACAACCGTATTACGAGACGTTGTTTTTGCAAACAATGAAACAACATAAAAAAGTATGAAAATCAAACCCCAAAGGGTTCTTCAAATTAAAGCGTCATTAGAAGTTTTCTAGAAAAAAAAAATAGCTAACGTGAGAAAATTAAACCTGATTTTTTATGTAAAAAAACTAGCAACACACAATGTCGCGACCGTTGCAAATCATTAGCATACACTTTTTATTGCATTCGGAATTTAAATCTGATTTTTTATTTCGTCGGAGAGTTTGGCAGCATATAATTATAGTAAAAAATGGTTGCTACCGCCTATTCTCTGGGTCTTTTATCTGTCGGTCAGGTAAAGTACGTAAGTGTCGAATACAACAATGTGCTCCGGATTTCCTCTCTTTAATACGAGGACCTACCTTCGCCTCACGTGCAGATTTTGAATAAAAGTCCGTCGATTTTCCATGGGCGTGATTGATTTTCGAGATAGTCTTCAGTTTTTTATCGATAAAAATGATCCACCGGAACTATTGATGGCTATTTGTTCCGTCAATTGTACTTTAAATACGATCTCCATAATTATAACACTCTCATGAGAAAAGATGGGACAATAGAATCTATTTGATTAACTTAGGTAGATACTATAAGTGGGTAAGTTAGGTTTTTAAAGTTCGGAAATCCATAGCCATTACTAAGCTCACTAAACTTCAAACAAAAATAACAAACAATCAACCCCAAGCTTTACTTACTTATGTATCAAAAATTAATTAAGTGATGTAATTAAATAAAAAACGACAAAGCGCAATAAAGTCAACAAAAGCATTCATAAATTGCGGAGATTATGCAACGGCACGGCTTAGCGTCCTCTTCCTGGCTTTGGGGCCATAAATTTCATTTAGCTGCAAGGTGGTCTGACAAATTTGCGGTCGCTACGACTACTAACTGGTACTTTTACCTTATTAGACGCATAGATGAAAAAAGTTGACCCAACTCTCGAACAAGGCTCACAGTTAGTCAATGACTTAGAATAGCATTATTGTGGACTGTGGCGTGTTGATTATTGTGGTGGGTGTACACGTTAAAGTCTTTCTTTAACTAATCTGCCGGCCATGAAAAAAGGGACAGCGGGGACAGTTTTGTGACAAAAAATGTTTGGGACATATTGACGTTTAGTTTGGACATCGATATGTTTTTTTCTGGTACCCTGGGTCTGTTGTAATTGCTGTGTAATTGTTTTCTAACAACAGATAAGTTGTTATGTTTTGACAGGACTGACAATGAAACATTATTGGAGGTTTTAATAAGATTTGTGGGCTATTGACAGCTTTAAGTTTGACTTTCTTTCAGTGTGGTATTGTCTTATTATTTTCGCAAACGGATTTTCTTTCTTCTCGTAGTTTTTGTAGTAGTTTTTTAAAGGGTTTGGTAACAGATACAGTAGTGTTTTTTTTTTCTGACTTGTGTATTCACATTTTGAAGTTTATGCTAGGGCCATTATTTGGTCTTTGGAGACGTAAGATCTTTTTCAATTATAATTTAACTTCCAAAAGTTTTATTGCAAATCTAAGTACATATTTTCATTGAAAATACCTATTTTAAGCTAGAGAAATCGCTCGTATGTAGGTTTATAGCTATTACAGCTCATAGCTATAAAGTTTATCATGGATATTACTCACGGGGAATACCATTGTTTCGCCAACTTAGACACACCTACCTACAAGGATTCTCCGTTCAGTTCATAGTTATATAACCTTTAATTCGTGTAAAGTTGGTGTCTAATGCGCGTGAGTGGTCAAACCACAGGACAAGAATGAAAATTGAATACAAATGTTCTAAGATGTGTTTCCAGAATGCTAATCAATCCGCCCAGCCTTTTCTCAACTATATTGGGGTCAGCTCCAGTCCAGGTCCAGTCTAACCAGATAATTTTAAGAATGCTTATACAATTCAAAAAACCAATATGCGGGAAATGTGAATTGAAGACTAACTTTTTATAAACTTAGCAGTGGCTTGTATGTATGGATGTTTGTTACTCAACCACGCAAAACTGGCTGAACGGATTTGTATGAAATTTTGCACACAGATAGTTTATAATCTCGAATACCTAACACAATACTTAATAAGAAGATCATTTTTATCCTGATATTCCCACGGGATCGATGGGTACCTATAATGTAAGGGCCTAAGAGGTCAAGAGAACCTCATGATAGAAAGAAAAGGAAAGAAAGGAAGTATACATTTAGGTATTTAGCACAGACTAAAATACAAACAATATATCAAAAACATTCAGACTGAAACAAATAAAAATCAAACTAAAAGTCCGATGTAAGTAAATAGGATTGGTTTTAGGAAAGGCTAGGTAATAGGCTATTTAATCACGCTTGGGCCGAGCAAAATAAAAATAAAAGTCTGAAAGAACGCTAAGTAAAAACGAAGTAATAGGGCGATGCGATGCGACGGGCTGGAACGGAGCAACAAGAAATTTCATGCGGACGAAGTCGCGGGCAGAAGCTAGTTTCTCTATAAAAACGTGTTATAGGTATTGATCAAAACAAAACACTGTGGTCAGTCCCCATCTACCACCGACTATTTACCTAATAAAACAAATTCATCTTTCCGTCAATACGTTACTGCTATCGGCTTGTGGTCGGTTTCTCTTCGTGAGAACACCATCGTGCTCCATGGTTGATGGTAATTGGTGTCAAACGACGGATGCTGATTGTGCGGTTCGTCCACTGATGAAGTCCGTGTTGCAGGAGTGTCTGTTTGATTGTTTAGTTGTGTTGAACTGACGGCTGGAGTTTGTGTGTCCGTGGGTTGAACGGACGGATAATTTTTTTGTGTTGATAAATAAACTTTTCTTTTACCTAAACGAACTAAAAACTGTTAGTTCGTTTAGGTAAAAAACAAGTTTATTTGCGGTAAACATGACGCAGAGAATGAACATGAAAAAACGGCCATGGCTCAGCATAATGCTACGATTCTATGTAAGACAGTGCCCCTGCGATGATGTGATGGTATGCGATTTTTGAGGTTTAGTTACTGTTTCTGAAGGTGATATGAATATCTATAGTAAGTTTATCAACCAACCAAACATCACCATCCAGTACTAGTTCCCTATTAATTTTGTAATGGAAACGATCGTCAAACTTTATGTCAGGCAGTCATCATCATCTGCCTCGCCTTTTCCTAACTATGTTGGGGTCGGCTTCCAGTCTAACCGGATGCAGCTGAATACCAGTATTTTACATGGAGCGACTGCCTATCTGACCTCCACAACCCAGGAACCCTCCAACTTTATGTCCGGCAGTGTGGATCGCAATCTATTTACGAAGATAGCAAAAACAAACTATCAATACTTTTATCAGTGTTTTCTGAAAGTCTTCTCTTAAAACTGCGCAGGTGTTCATCAGATGGATGAATTTTTAATCATAATCATCATCATTTCAGCCGAAAGACGTCCACTGCTGGACTTAGGCCTCTCCCAAGTACCGCCACTTCGACCGGTTCTGTGCTTCCATATTTTAATGTATTTTTAATTCTTATTGCAATAATAATAAAAATGTCAACAGGAAAATTTCACACATTTCCAAGCAAACCCGCGACAACAGGCTAGCCACTAATAATATTAGTGGTTTTCATAGTATTAGCTAGGTATCCGTTAGAGTTTGTTTGTGTTGATTGTCTGCGCCCGCGCCGTTCTTGACGAGTGATTGAGGTGAGAATGTACTGGCTAATATAAACGATAAACATAAGGTTTTAAGCGAATCTTGAATGTATGTTAAGGGAGCAGTGTGTCATTTTTGCCTATTGAGGGTAAGATATCACTAAGAAATGTGGAGGGATTTGGGAGGGACAGTAGACAATGTCCTTTAGTAAAATGTTAGGTATTTAAATTCAGAGTTCATTGATTCCTACTTACAAGATGGAAGAACTACCTACCTACCTGAGATACAGATAGATAGAGAGAAAATTTTGCTATATATATCCTTGTCAAATACAAGGATTTTATTTTAATTTATTATAAAGTTGAAAAGTTTTATATTTAATACTTAGTCATGGAAAATCATTAGAGAAAAAGTATAAACATCTGTTTGTCAGACAATATTAGGTATAAGTACCTACTCAGGTTCCCAAACCTAAGTAGGTATTTACATAATGTGTATGAAATTGAAATTGTATGAAGAACAATCCCATATTTATTGAGTTTAGGATCTCCGACAAAAGATACCTATACCTACACTAAACAATACGTGATGTTTAGTGTATATAATACTTTGTCAATATACCTTCTGTGTTTGTGTGCTTTTTGCAAAGTATTTGGTAGGTATACTGTATACTCTCTCAATTACAGGAGACCACAGTATGCACAATAAAATGAACAACTAAGCTAACAAAATAAAATACCTAATACCTACGTAGTAAAAAGATAAAAAAATCTTGATTCTTTTTTAAAACATCCATATAAAAGCAGTTCATTGATAAAATCATAAAATTCTTTAAACTTCATATTATACCTAATTTATATAAAGACGCGAGAAGTAACAATATGTACGAAGAATCTCACGTTAATTGTGTGTGGTCCAAGGGTGTCGTTGTTAGCCTAATATTTGTACTAGAGACAGATACTGCTGGAAACTACCAAAGGCCGCGCCACTTCATAAGCGGAGCGATTTTGTATCGCTCGATGTTTTTGATAGTCTTTGGACAAAAAAATGGCCTAAAAATATACCGTAATCGGGCCCGGAGTTTAAATGAAAAACAATTGTCTTTTTAAAAAAATAAGGTTGTTTTTGCGGATAATTTTCCACAGTAAATACTGACAAATTCACTATTCACGTGAAGTTCTTGTAGACCGCACACTGCCTATTTCAGAGAATTTTCTCCGGTAAGTAAAACAATTGAAATGATAATTTGTCAATGACTCACAAACGTGGAGTAAGACTATTACTAATTTTATAAATAAGGAAAATATTTATAAAAAACTACTCAAGTTTCCCCGAAAATACTAACCATCGGTCATCCTTATCGCTAGCCGCAAGATAACGTGACATGATCTATTGTTATATTGCTCAGAAAGATTTCAGGTCAGGCAACAGTCCACGTAAAACCGGATAGAAGCCGATGTAAAATTAATATCTAGCTGATGACGAATATCTATCAATCAATTGATTTATTAAGAGCGAACGTTCCAGCCTGCCCGGTTGAATTTCAATTTAAACATATAAACCCCGCTTCAGTAATAAAAGCTTTTAAGCAAATTAAGATCAAATTGACCGAAGATCTTTGGGGAATGTCCATTAAAGTCTGTGCCTCCATAATTGAGACTATTGCACCTTACTTAGCCTTAGTATTTAATTTGTGTGTTGATCAAGGAATCTTCCCCGATTTAATGAAATACAGTAAGGTAATACCACTTTTCAAATCTGGGGACAGTAAAGACACCAATAATTATAGACCCGTATCCGTGTTGCCGGTTTTCAGTAAGGTGTTCGAAAAGATAATGCTTAATCAGATGCTCAATCATTTTAACATGAATAAAATCCTTCACGATCAGCAATTTGGTTTCACCAAAGGACGTTGTACGACTGACGCTGGTGTAACCTTATTAAAACACATTTTTAACGCGTGGGAAGAGGCCCAAGACGCCATTGGAATCTTTTGTGACCTCTCTAAGGCATTTGATTGCGTCGATCACGAAACCTTGCTTTTGAAACTTGAGCATTACGGACTTGGAAAACTTGCGCTCAGTTTAGTTAGTTCTTATTTAAATGATAGACAACAGCAAGTCCAAATAAATGGTGTCAATTCATATGGTTTAAAAGTAAAAATGGGTGTGGCACAAGGCTCGATATTGGGTCCTTTCCTCTTTTTAGTGTATGTTAATGATCTACTCCATTTATTAAAAAATCAACCACAAATGGTGTTATTTGCTGATGACACTTCCTTAATTTTTAAGGTAAATAGACGTGCTACAAATTTTGACGACGTAAATAACGCCCTATTGCAGGTCCAAAATTGGTTCACTGCTAATAATTTAGTATTAAATGGAAAAAAAACTAAGTGCATAAGATTTTCTTTACCAAATGTCAAGGGTAGTGATTGTGAGATAATATTGAATCAAGAGAAACTAGAATTCGTCGATAAAACTGTTTTCTTAGGGATCACGCTCGACTCAAGGCTACAATGGGGTCCTCATTTAACATCTCTTGCAGGACGGCTAAGTTCAGCAGCTTATGCTGTCAGAAAAATCCGTCAATTTACTGATGTGGATACCGCGAGACTAGTCTATTTTAGTTACTTTCATAGTGTCATGTCTTACGGTATTTTACTTTGGGGACGGGCTGCAGACATCGATTCTATTTTTATTCTGCAGAAAAGAGCCATCAGAGCCATATATAACCTCCGCAGGCGCGATTCTCTGAGGGAACTGTTTAAGGAAATTAACATCATGACGGTACCTTGTCAATATATCTACGAAAACATCATGTATGTAAGAAAAAACTTACATCTTTTTAGTAAAAGAGGTGAAAGACATAATTATAGTACTAGAAATAGGGACCTATTAGTTCAACCAGGTTTCAGACTGGCTAAAGTAGACTCATCTTTTATGGGGTACTGTTTAAAATGTTATAATAAAATACCTCCCCACATTCTTCAACTGAATGAGACAAAATTCAAGTCTTGTATAAAACGCACACTATGCAGTCAGGCATATTATAAGTTAGGGGATTACATAGCTGATAAAAATGCCTGGCTCAATGCTGGTCCTGCTCCACAACCACAACTAATTGATTAACACCTGAAAATACTGTTGGAGCTGCTGAAGATTGTAAGACTATCTTTGCATTGTATAAACTCAATTTCATTTGTATTGTATAATTGCATAGCACAGATGTGAGTTCTATGTAAGTACTATACCTTATTTTACCATTTACCGGGTAATATGTCTTTCATTGACTCGAATGTGCCCTGGCGGCTGATAGTATGTCATGCTCACACAAATGTCTCGCTGACGGTGGCGTGTATGTTGGATCATTTAGCTCCCTTCAAAATGGTTGAGCTGAATGGTGCTGATCTATGCGTCATGTTCGTGAACGGGCGCCGTCAGTTGGGGCTGGTCATCACTTAGCTGCCTCGGCTTATTTTTAATTATTTTATTTTTGGATTGTTGTTTTAGTACTATTTGTTGTACTCTGGACGCTTTTAACGCATACGTCTTGTTTATTTTTACATCGTTCTCACATTATTTAATTATAAATTCAAAAGTAATGATGTAACTAATATTTTTGTAAAATATAATTTAAAAAGAGTGTCCATGGAGTTTCTTGTCCGTTCTTCTCCATAGGTACCTACGCTTTGGAATGGGCAACTAGCTTCACATTTTTCTGACTGACCTACTTCTTGACAATTCAAAAGTGCCTGTAAAATGGTTTAATTGAAATAAATGCTTTGAGTTTTTGAGTTTGAATCAATCAGTGACTTTCTTCCTTAATTTTAACCTTATCTTGTCGTGAATTCCACTACCTACATTCAGGGTGGCAATCATTGACGCGTAAACTGTAACCATGAACAGCACATGATCTTAGACTCTCTAGCGTAAAAGTTTTCGTAGGCTACAAAAAAACAGCTGTTTCATAGAAAAGTGCAATACCTCCGCGGTCAAAATTTATGGAACAGCAATTTTTTTTATAACTGACGAAACTTTTTAACGTAGTGGTGTTCAGATTTACTTACAGACTCCATAGTAACAGGTTGAGTGTCGATTGTTTAGAATCTATCTAGTTATAGGTATCTAGATCTAGAATCTTTTGCAATAGCAAATTTTTTAATTCTGAAATAGTTAGTCCTCGATAGCCTCCACCATGGAGGTGATAATTTCGTCGGAGTTGTTATGCATAAAACATGTTGGTCCTATGTCCTACCTACCATAATTTTGCTTGTGAATTACCTAGTTTGTTTTTGGTCTTTGGAGTCGTGAACCATTACGGCTCCAAAGACCAAATACATACTACAGTCCGGCCGTCGCGAGAATGTGTTCCTGACACCTGTCAGTGCGACAATTCTAGTAGCTAATAAAGATTAAATTCGGAAAACACATATAGGTACGTTTGTATGAAACTGACAGGTGTTGAGTACGCATTCTCTCGGCCGCACGGTACGTTCAAGTAAAAATTATTCGTGTCTTTTCTAAACCCCGCTGTCACTAGCCACTAAGTCATCACCCTAATCATCACCTCTTCTGACACGTTTACAGCCTGGATTTTCATCACTGCAATGCCCTCGCCCTCGTCGCGGTCACCATATCCTTAATTAAATAACAATGATATAGTTTTAATTACACAATCCGATGTCACAGATAACGATGTTTGCTTTCGAAATCTCACACTTTTAATTTTGGGGAGCCAGGGTGAGATGTTCGTGACGTGGTTTTGATCGCCACTTGTTTTAATACTGTTTTAAAACTGCGTTGGGTTTTGGGCTGTGTCTTTAAAGGTGTAAGATCTCCGTGATAGTTTAGTGATTAGGAAATGCATTATCTTCACATATACTTATATAATTAATGTATACGTTGGAGTTTCTTGCCCATTCTTCTCCATACGAAACTACTTTTTGGAAGGGGTGTCTTGAATCGGTTCTAATTTATTGTAATTTTTGACGTTCAAAAGTGTCTTTGTGCCTATTTGAAATAAATGCTTTGACTTTGATTACAATCTTTGTTCTCTTTAAATGACACTAGGTAGGTACCACCAGAAAAATGGTGCAGGGTTATGACAAAATTCTTTTTGTTGATTTGCAAGGCTCATCGTCGATTATTAAAATGAAAGAGCGAGGAAGTATCTTGGTATTCTGACTAAGAAATAATCTGTCTTCGTTGTTGTCGTGTTGTTGTGTGTCTGTTGTGTGTGTCTGTGTGTGTCTGTCTGTGTTGTGTGTGTCTGTTGTTTGTGACTATCTTATTTTTTGACGTATTATTTGTACCAGTAGTTATGGATCACCACCTTTATAGACTAAACAATGTTACTAAAATAGCTTATTCTAAAATGTGATTTCCAGTAAATATTTCGGACATTATCTGTGACCACAAAACCAGTTAAGGAAACACATGAAACGATGTATAGTCAGAGATAATTATGATCTAAAGCCCATTTTGGCCAGTGCAATCTTTGAAACCAAAATGAATGTAAGACAACTATTAGCCCAGGAGTCGGGCTGTAGTTTCACAAGTGTAGTTTCGCCACAATCCCTCCGTCTTGCTCAGTTTAGTTTTAATTTCAATTTGCTTTGCAGTGTCCAGACACGACCTGGGGTAAGGCGGAGTTATATGGATGGAGTTATGATGCAAGAAAAAAATATTTTAACAAGTCTTAGATATTAACTTATAAGTCTTTTTCGAAAAGAGTTTTCTTATATCGGTACAAAAGATTGTTTCTATGTCATTTTAGGTAAAGAATCAATAATAATGTCGTTACAAATCTATGCTTGATCGATTTTCTGGCCACGCAACTTTTTGTAACACGAGAATAAAATGTTTATTTCCACTTAAAGAAATAGCAACTTTACCGTTGTGTAAATAAAGTTGATTTTGTTTTTTGCTACTCGACGCTGACTTTTGATGCGCATAGCAAAAACTTTATTGGCGTTTCGTTCCGTGGCCCTTGGGTTAGAGGAGTCTGCCGTTCTTTCTCTTAATGCACCCTGATTTTAGCAGACCAACCAAAGATTTGAGTAAGTAAACTCCCAACAAAACAAAAGTATCAACAAAATTACAAGCTCACAAATTTCCTCAGCACCCACACAGTGTGCCCTCATCCTAACAAGTTAATATCACAAGTTAGGATGGACGCAATTAGCTTGCGGTTAGACTTGCAACACTTGAATTATCCAACAGTCTGCTCTACCCCTTACTTGGTTACGTCATGCCGTATATTTTTATAATTACGTTTTTTTTGTAATAAATGGGTTTGTTTTCCTACAGGTGTCCAGGTTCTTTTACGGGGAATTAAAACAAATGAGTGCACAAGATTGATGAAGACAATTGGTTTCCCTCAATCCCGCGGGTTAATTGCGTACCTACCACATTAACAGTAGTAATGGCTTTCAATTTGACGGTTCTACAACATTCATTGCGTTGTTTACGTTGCTGAGCAGACGAATTTTTCGAACATATGAAGAAATGGATTAGTTACATCCTTCAAAATTATTCAGATTGCGATTAAATGTGTGTTACTTACGCAACTAGGGTGCTGGGCTATCTGATTAAATGGTGCCTCTGGTCAGAGAGTGGGTTGTCTAATGCAAGCTGATGTTGCAGGATAAGAATATTACAACTGACAAACATGATAATAAGCCTTCCGTCAGTTGTTCAAATCACCTTCAGTTTATGCCAGTAGCAGTCCGTAGAACTGGTCAAAGTATCTGCATGTATTTACATAAAATAACACCACCAAGCGTTGGTGAGATAACCTGGACACATACCACCGCGAGGGCTGGTTCGAGGTGGCACGGGAAACAATTCTTGGAAGGACTTGGAGAAGGTCTTTGCCCAGCAGTGGAACAGTTTAAGCTAAACAAAATAAAAAGTCACGATTGTAATCCCTGAAGAGGAGGGTACCCATACTACCCATTACGTGTATTATGCATTATATGTATTTATACCTTACCTCGTTACTATGGATGAATAGGTAGGTACAGGATTCTGAACCTGTTTTTAAATAAATAAAAAAATGCTGTTCCATACATTTTGACCGCGTAGGTATTGCATTTTTCTATGAAACAGCTGATTTATTTTTTTAACCGACGAAACATTTCTACTCTAGGAGGTACAGACGCCAGCACATCAAGCTACCCGAAACTGTCAAGTTTTCCCAATCAACTTTGAACCTTATACTTTAGCGATAAAGTTGAAAATCTATTAAAGAAATTTGACAGATTATGGTAGCTTGATGTGCTGGCGACTGTACCTACAGTTTGCGCGTCGATGTCATGCCACCCTGTATTTTATCCCTATGTCCAATGTTAACGTTATTCAAACAAAACATCAAAATACAAGCCAGCCAAATTAAAAATATTTTTGTCCTTTTGTCGAACATATCAATCGCCCCAGATACATATATTTTCAGCAAATACTAAAAGGACCTAATGTTTATGTGCCAGTAATGTATGTATCTGGTACATGGCGAGCCAGCCAGGTCGGTTCAAACATGTCCATTGTGCTTAGTACAGTCAACAGCAAAAGTAGATGATCAAAGTCAGAAATTCAATACTAATTAACGGAGTTCGCGTCACAACTGTGTGGCGTCGAAGTGATTCAAAAGTATTCTACGTAGTAAGTATTCTAAGTAGTAGTACTTCGACGCCACACAGTTCTGACGCGAACTCCTATTTATTAGTACCTATTGAATTTCTGATTTTGATCATCTACTTTTGCTGTTGACTGTACTCTAATATCTGGTTAATTCTGACTTTAATTAGCATGTACTCGATTTTGCTTCGGAATTTGTTCGGTGTTTTGTTGCTTTTACAAATTGTGTTGGAGATAGAAAATTGGTCCTTTTGGGTTTCGCTAATACAGTGTTGTTTCGTGGTCCTTCTTTACCTATGGTGAATAATAATTCAATATTAATTCATGTTTCAGAGTGGCAGGTCCCCGTCGACGCGCAAACTGTAAACAAGGATTTAAAAAAATAAAAAATTCGTTGGCTTTTTTTCGTTAGCCTATATTGTGTTGCTGGGCAAAGGCCTCCCCTTTTTCCTTCCAAACCCTGTCTTGAGCGATCTGAGGCCATTTTGTCGGTTATCAAAACGAAAATCTGCTGTTTCATAGGAAAGTGCATTAGGTGCTCTACGTGGTCAAAATGTATAGAACAGTATTTTAAGGGTTCCGTACCTACCCAAAGGGTAAAAACGGGACCCTATTACTAAGACTCCACTGTCCGTCTGCCTGTGTGCCTGTCACCAGGCTGTATCTCATGAACCGTGATAGCTAGACACTTGAAATTTTCACAGGTGATGTTTTCTGTCTATATTAAAATAAAATAAAAATTAAATTTAAAGGGGTATAAAAGAAACGTTTTTTTCGGCGTTTTATGCCTTGTGGTACCCCCTTCGTGTGCGAGTCCGACTCGCACTTGGCCGGTTTTTTTTTAATAACCCACCAACAATTTCAACGCAAGGGGGTTCAGAATCATGACCTGAATCCATGGGTACGTGTCGATGTCCTTGCCACCCTGAATTTTCATTAACTTGCTTGATACCTACACCTCTTTACACCCTCGAGGTCCACACAAAATAAAACTTAGTACCTACATACCTAAGGCTGAATTTGGTATAAGAGATTGCGGTTAATAAAGAGCGAGAAAACCTTTTCTATCTTAACACTTAATAAAAGATTTTCATTGAAGAAAATGTGATATTTTCCTCAAAATCATTTTGTTGTTCTAGAATCATAGGTACATACTTATTCTGCATTCGCGATTTATTTGCCAAAAATGTAAACAAATATGAGTTTATGGAAAAATAACTTTAAATCCTACACAATAAAGTTCAGTTTACGCTAGAACTTCAAAAAATTTTATTTTCAATAGTGCTAGTCACTCTGAAGAAACTTAATTACCATTACAATAAAGTTGATATTTGTTTAACTTGAAATAATATTAATTTGAAACATAAGTTTGAATAGACTTTACACATAGGTATATGAACTCGAGCCTTCTTCCCATGGGGGTAGGCAGAAACTATAGAACGCCTCCTACTACGATCCTTACATACTCCTTTTGCCTCGTTGACGTTCATACATCAGCCGGTCGATTTTAACACTATTGACAGCTCACTCCACGCTCACTTCACCTAAATTTTCACGGTGAATTTTTACAGAATAGCACCGCTAATCGTACAAGCACGTCAATTGCGAAAACTGTGAGTTCTAGAATCACAAAAGTACAATAAAACCAGTGATATCATATAATGTCACAAAATATTGGATTATTATTATACCAGGAGACCAGGGGGCCTAAAAAGGCCACTTTTGCAGAATCATAAAAGGAATTCATCAAATCATTATAAATCATAATAGACAGTTAACTGTTAAGTTAATCGTATCAAATCCCATTGGTGAAGGATTTTTCAGTTATTTTCTTTTGTCTGTGCTTATATACCAATCCAAATCCAATCCCAATCTCTTGCAACGAAAATAAGCAAAATACGTTTATGATTCTGCCAAAGTGGCCTTTTTAGGCCCCCAGAGGACAGGAAGGCGTCGTCATAACAGATGGAAACTAATCGTCAGTCGGTCGACAATCATTAATACGCATTGGTGTACGTCCGAGTGAGCAGTAACATTGGGTACACCCATCAACCCAACTTCCTCCACGTAGCATCAAAACTGCATTCGAATATCACTCCTATTTTAAAGATGTTAAGGTTAGTTATACCGGAAATTATTTAAGGGATAGTTGTGCAAAAATATAGTGGCCAACTGTACCTACGGACTATTGTTGATGTTGGACCATCATTAGCTGTATTGATATATCGACTGTGACGTCAGTGGATAAGTTAATTTTTGCGACTAATCTTGTTATTAGTTTTTCTAAATAATGGCAATCTCGGGGGAGTTAAATTATTATCGAATACACGACGTCCAGATTGAGATTGAACATGGTATTGAAAAATATAGAGCAGTGGTGGCCAAGTGGTAACGGCCGCGACTTACGAGTTGTAGGTCGTAGGTTCGAACCCAGACAGGCGCTTTACTTTGTGTAAATTATTTCATCACCACTGCTCTCAAAACGGTGAAGGAAAACATCGTGAGGAAACCGGCATGTCCTAGAACCAAAAAATTCGAAGACATGTGACATCTACCAACCCGCACTGGGCCGGCGTGGTGGATTACGGCCCACTCCCTCTCACCGAGAGGAGGCCTGTGTCCCAGCAGTGGGAACATTATAGGCTGATTATGGTATGGTTATGGTATTGAATACTCATCATCTGCCTAGCCTTTTCACTACTATGTTAGGGTTGGCTCCAGTGTAACCGTATGCAGCTGAATACCAGTATTTTACATGGAGCGACTGCTTATCTGACCTCTACAACCCAGTTACTGGGTATTAGGTACGAAACCCCTTGGTAAGACTCGATTTTCGGGCTTCAGACGAAACGACTGTCAAAGATCGAATAACACCCGGGATCAACGGTTTAAAATCATCAGTTGGTCGGGTACGGAAAGATGATGGTTATTATGATTTTTTGATGTTGACTTGAAAGAGCATGGCAGTTGAGAACGTGTCATGCTCACTTAAATGTCTCACCGATGGTGGCGCGTGTGTTGGATCATTCGGTTCCCTACAAAATGGTTGAGCTGGATGGTGCTGATCCACGCGTCATGTTCGTGAACGGGCGCCGTCGGTTGAGACTGGTCATCTCTTAACTGCCATGGCTTATTTTTAATCTTATGTCTTGAATTGTTTCTTCATTTCTGTCTTTTTTTACATTGTTCTCACATATAGAAGCAACAAGAATAATGTACCCAGGATTTTGTAATATCTTGATTTAAAAGAGTGTCCATGGAGTTTCTTGCCCGTTCTTCTCCATAGAGATCTACGCTTTGGAATGGGCAACTAGCTTCAACTTTCTGACTAACTGACAGACTATTTAATTTCGACAATTCAAAAGTGCCTGTACAAGGTTTAATTGAAATAAATGATTTGAGTTTGAGTTTGAGTTTGGTCACCCATCCACGGACCAGCCGCGGCCTTAACCTGATCGACCGACCCGTGCGGCTGTGATTACTTAGCCACAAGCCCCTCAAATCCTTAACATGACAATTTTATTGAAATGCAAACGGCAATTTCACGCTGATCAAAAAGTTCAATCAGTTGTATACACTGAGCTAATCGTTCAAGAAGAAAATAGTACGTTACACAATGTGCAATAACACGTATCCACAATAGTTAAAGGCACAAGTCAAGTGCGAATCCACGACTATTTCAAGAAAAAAAAAACTCCTTTACCAACATTACAAATGAAATAAAATCTAAATACCCGAAAACTGCTAAAATTCACGAACGCATCATTACATTCGCATACAAAAGTGTTTTGTGCAAAAAAGAAACGACCGTGACGTAGGTGGTCTCGATTTTATAGCGTAAAATAATAAGGGCACCTATGTGTTCCATTCTATATAATAATGGGGGTACTATTTCTGTGGGCAGTATAATAATGGTTGGTCGTTCGCTGGGTGGTCGGATTATGAGGCAAAGCCGTGGATTAAGCCACATCGACACGTGTGCTTTTCTATGCCTTCGAGTGGCTTCAGGCGTCTGTGCGTGATTGTACCGCTTGATAAGGTAGTACTTTGCGTGTGTGATTAATGGTCCCAAAACAATTAATAATTACTTATAAGTAAAACCAATGTAGGTTTAATGTTTACAAAATAAATGTAAACTCTATGTGTTATGATATTTTAGTAAAAAAAAAATATACAAAAAAGTGTTAAGTTGTCCAAAATTACTTATAAGTAAAACCAATGTAGGTTTAATGTTTACAAAATAAATGTAAATTCTATGGGACATGATGATTTAGTAAAAAAATATACTAACAAAAAAGTGTAAAGTGGTCCAAAATTGGCCATAATTTGGCGTTCATTTTGTTTGCTCAGCTGAATTTCTTTATGAATAGACACGGAAGTAGGAAAACTTTTGACCACATAAGTTTGGGCTAATATTGCGTTCCTTTGTGACCTCTATAAATATTAACATTTTTTACGAAAACTTCGATAAATTTTATCTCAAAAAACTCAAAGCAAGCTTAACCGCCTACAAATAATTTCGGCTACCGTGAAGCTCTAACATGATTATTTTTTTAAACTTTACCAGCATCCAACTACAGTTGACTTGATTGAACACCTTCCTTATTTCTCAAAAAATAAGGCTTACAATTCAACTGTCTTTATTTTGGGAAGTACGGGATATAACGTTGTAATTCATTGCAAAGTCCTTTTCAAAATGTGAAACGATCCGCGAAGAATTTGGTCGAAGCTAGCACCCGCCACCCGTGTTTGCATTGCGGACATCGATTAAAAATTCCTCGGTATCTTGGCCAAATAATGGTATTAAATGTCTACCAGAATAATAGTGTTAAATTTCTTAAGATCCATCTCGACATATGATGGATCTGTCGGCAGACATTTGTTACAGTTTTTTTTCTCTGATATGTACCTTCGTACGTGTACCGCCAAAGAGATTAGTTAGCGTACTTATTGTAAACTGTACTTCAATGTCGGTTTCTGTGAGTGATAAATATCGAAAAAATGTGATGATGCCAACATTTTTGGGACGAGCACGGTAGCCGCTTTCTTTGATAGATAAATTGGTTTGATCGAAATTGTTTTTTTTTCACAACTACTTTGGGTTTGAAACACGTTCGATACTGGAATAACAGGTTAAAATTTTAGAAAATAACATGAACCAAGCATGACCAAGGGTCAGTTTTTTGAACGAAAATTAGATATCGCAAAATTAAAAACGCGTGTAGGTAAACTGCTGTGTATGGTTGAGTGATTTATCAACAACCAATCGCAGCAGTTCACGCGCACTTGACAATTTGTCACATCAATTTTGAAATAACTTTTGTTCGAGAAACTGAACCCTAATTGCGTAACCCACTATCAATAACAATCTGAATCATTTTGAAGAAATTGTTAATCCATTGCTTCATATGTTCGATAAATGTGTCTGCTCAGCAATGTAAATAGGGCAATGAATGTTGTTAAACTGTCAAAATGAAAAGCGTACTGTTAGTGTGTTACGTAATTACCCCTCTGTCCCTAAGACTCAAAGCTCATATCACGAAGCTTGGGCCTACTATCCGATTAGCACCACGTGGATCAACAAGTCACCATCTCTATTACATACATTAACCAACCAATGTTGCCCACAAAATTCAAACCATCAAAGTTTACCGGGAGGGTCAACCACAATTCCGTGGTAATCATGGTCTGTGGTCATGAACGTGGTCTGGTGTTGTGTTATGACACATTATCGCGCATGCGTTGACAGGCTCGCGCAATTTGCAATTAGCTATGGAAATAACACGCGCTCTGTGATACGGTCAACGTAGGGAGGGGATTTGTCGATAGTTTGAGGTGCTATAATATTTTAGAGCATAATATTGAATTTTGTTATTTTTTGTAGGTATAGCTTAATGCTGGACACGTCTGCCGCATGTCAGACGACCAATGGGCCAAACTTACGACCCAATGGATCCCTATTAATGGCAAGCGACATCGCCATAGGCCCAGACAGAGATGGCGGGACGAGCTGGACTCCTTTAACAAGAACTGGTCCTTAGAAGCTTTAAACAGAGAGAAGTGGAAAGAGAGAAGGGAGGCCATTGCCCTGCAGTGGGACATCACAGGCTTTTAATAACAATAGCTTCAAGAAGTATTCAATTATAAACCTGCTGAAAATCTCGCGTAGTGGTCAGTGTGTGTGTGTGTTAATACGTAAAAGCGAAACTTAGTTTTGTCTGACAGTTTAATCGATGTAAATGACAAAACATTTATTTTGGCTTGTACACTGTGGGATTTGTTTTATTTCATATATTTACTACTAGCAGCGCCTCGCGGTTTCACCCGCATAAGTTTCGATCCCGTGGCAATATCGGGATAAAAAGTATCCTATGTGTTGATCCAGGAAATGGTCTATCTATTTGCCTGGCATTTTCATCCAAATCTGTTCAACTGTTTACGCGTGATTGAGTAACAAACTTCCAAACATCTTCACAAACTTTCACATTTATAATATTACTAGCTGCGCCCCGCGGTTTCACCCGCGTAAATATCGATCCCGTGGGAATATCGGGACAAAAGTAACCTATATGTTAATCCCAGGTGTTCCATATAAAATTTTATCAAAATTGGTCCAGCCGTTTGAGCGTGAAGAAGTAACAAACATATAAACACACACACACCCCCACACACTCACAAACTTGTGCCTTTATAATATTAGTGTGATAGTAGGATTGATAATGCTATGTAGAATCAGCTAAGACGAAAAGGTAACAACTGCGTAATTAGGTACACCACATTAAGAGCTGAAAATCCTCACGTAACACGAAATCATCGATATCGACAGGGCCCATCGCTAGACCGTCTAGAGGTGAGGTGTCTCGTGTTCACGAAATAGGTAATCATTATGTAATTCACAGGGCTTTGGTATCACGGACCGTTCTGAGAACCGAGGGTCATAGGAAGTGAAGGAACTAGGTCCATATACGGAGATATATATATATTTTAAACGTTGCCGTTGCCCCACACTAGGAATTTCTCCTATATTGTGGGTAATAATAATAATAATAATGGCAACACCAACAACGTCAACACGTAGTATTTTGTCATCTCTATATATTTTTCAAATTTTTAATTTTTAGTAGCAGTGTACCACCAGCATTTATAATTTTTGTGTTTAATGAATCTAAATCGAATTAGCAAAACATTTAAAACATACCTACAATGAATGAATTATATAAAAACCTACATCAAAAACTGCCGAAGCGGACATGACAGATGTCACGTCACCCCCGATATATAAAAACAAGAAGATGACAATATTATGAAAATAAGTATGTTGACAAGATCTGCCGCCGCTAGACGTCTCGCACGCCTTCCACCTCCGGACTCTTCGCTCAGCTCCGCCTCGCCGCCGCCGGTATCCCGCCCCACTGTGAGCGCTGTGACGACACCGACCGCGGCAGTTGCGTCGAGCTCGAGCGACGAGTATTTCTCTCCGCCCACGACGCCACCACCTGCTCGTCGACGGGGAGGACGCCGGCCGCCGGACGGCTTAGGACCTCGAGGCCCACCGGCCTCTGATAGGGTCCCAGCTCCCGGCGGAAGTGTGCAGCGCATGAGATGGACACGATCCATCAATGAAAATGTCATGCGCTCATACTATGGGGCTACAGAGGGGGGAAACAATCTGACCGCGTACCGTGTTCGGATGCTCTCTCTGTTTCAGGTGCTTGAACCAGCTGTCAACGTTTCGGCACAACGATTATCGGATCAGGTGCGTGTCATTCAGCGTAACCATATGTTGGATGACACTGTACTTGATCGCCTGCGAAGTGAAATGCAGAGTAGCCATGTCATCACTCCCCAGTCGCAGACTGCTGTACTACTACCGCAGTCTGATACAAGTCATGCTGACGAGGGGAGTAATGACAGGGCTACAAACGTAAGTACCCAATGTAATGAGGAATTGAGGAGTGCTTTGGAGGATGCGATTCAGGAATATCGCTTCATGTCACCCGAACTTAGGCCACGCTTACCTCGTTTGCCCATGCATAACAAAAATAGGGCGCTGGTGGCGGTTCTGGATTCGCAGTTGTCAAACTATTTTGATGGCTGCGAAGACCTCACCGATGCTCATTCGATTCTGTACTGCGCGGCTGCAGCGGCATGTCGTGTAGCTCACGTCAAATTTGCCAATGACTCTAGAGCTACACGACCGAAACCAGCCGTACCAGCTTGGCAGTGCAGAATTGAACGCCGTATTGGTGGGGCCAGAGCGCTCATTGGCAAACTAATCTGCTTCAGGGAGGGCAATACTCGCCCTAGAGTGATGCGCTTTGTGAGACGGGCATTCTTGGGGACTGATATCAGTCCTCAAGACTATATGTCTTGTGTCACGGAGCGCATCGACTTTCTGAAGCAGAAAGTGTATGCATGGGCGAACCGTATTCGTCGGTACAGGCGGCGAGTGGAGCGATACACTCAGAATCGCACATTCCAGAGTGATGAAAGGTGGGTTTATAGGGCTTGGGAGCGACCGGACCAAGGTGTTACTGACACGTGCCTACCGGATGATGACGCCATGTGCTCGTTCTGGCGAAACATCTGGTCGGTGCCTGTCAGTCACACCGAGGGTGATTGGACTGGGAAGATTGAGCGAGCGTGCGATCTAATACCAGAAATGGGGGTACTTACCATCAGCCCCCAAGATGTTGCTCGTGCAGTCCGACCGTTGCCTAACTGGAAATCTCCAGGGCCGGACGGGCTGCACAACTTTTGGATAAAATGGTTCCAAGGGTCGCACGCCTGCTTGGCATCCCAGTTCCAGTCAGCCTTAGAGTCAGGGTCGCTGCCCCAGTTCCTAACGACAGGAATAACCCACCTGCTCCATAAATCAGGTAGTACCGCGGATCCCAAAAATTATAGACCGATCACTTGTTTACCGACGGTCTATAAAGTTCTTACATCCATTTTGAGAACTAAAATTAACAAACATATAGACACCAACTCCATCATGTCTGTCTCTCAAAATGGATGTAAGAACGGGTCCCGGGGTACTAAGGAGCTACTTCTCATTGATATGGCCATTAGCCAACAGGTTCGTCGTTCCCGAAAGGATCTGTCGACATGCTGGATAGATTATAAGAAGGCCTATGACTCGGTGCCACATACATGGCTCATGAGGGTGTTGGAGTTGTACAAAGTAGATGCAACTCTGCGCACCTTCCTGATGTCGTGTATGGGGCAATGGAGGACGGTCCTTCGATATCCAGGATGTCGAAATATTCAGAGGAATAGCGAACCGATAAGGATCGAGCGAGGCATATTTCAGGGTGATAGTTTGAGTCCGCTTTGGTTCTGCTTAGCCTTGAATCCTCTAAGCACGCTGCTGGAGGATTCAGGTCTAGGCTATCGGCTGAGGAGAGGTGGTCAGGTTATATCGCACCTCCTCTACATGGATGACCTAAAACTCTTTGCCCCCAACAATTTGCAACTGATGGAGCTACTGAAAGTAACTCAAACTTTCAGTAGCGCCATCAGGATGGAATTTGGTGTGGACAAATGTGCGGTCATGCATGTAAAGCGAGGGGAGATTGTTGAATCCGTGGGAACCCAACTCTCGGATTCCACAAACCTTAGAACCCTCTCCGCATCCGAAACCTATAAGTATTTGGGTATGTCGGAAGCGTTAGGCATCAATGTTACTGACATGAAGCAATCGTTGAAGGAGCGCTTCTTTGGCCGCCTGAAAAAAGTACTTAATAGTCTTCAGAAACAAGGTGCGCGCCTTCAACGGTTGGGTCATGCCGGTTTTGATGTACTCTTTTGGCATACTCAAATGGACTCAGACCGAACTCGACGCCTTGGATAGGAGGGTCCGTACGTTGCTGACTGCAAATCGAATGCATCACCCACGGTCATCGGTAATGAGGCTGTATATCCCGCGAAAGTGTGGAGGTCGAGGGTTTTTAAACGCTAAGACCCTCCACAATCGCGAGATATGCAGTCTCAGGGAATATTTTCTAGAAACCGACGTGGGGATGCATCGAGATGTAGTCGCCGTGGACAAGGGCCTCACCCCGCTCTCCTTGGCTAAAGAGAACTGGCGCAAGCCAGTAGTGCTTGACACTAATGATCGCATGGAGGTATGGCAGAGTAAGGAGCTTCACGGACGCTTTTTCCGGGCCCTACATGGGCCCGATGTTGATCTACTAGCGTCCGTAGCCTGGCTGCGTTTCGGTGACCTCTTTGGGGAAACCGAAGGTTTTGTCTGTGCAATTATGGACGAAGTTATGATGACGAACAATTACCGGAGATTTATTGTGAAAGACGGCACGGTTGACATCTGTCGGGCATGCCACCGGCCGGGAGAATCAATCAGACATATTATCTCCGGGTGTTCTCGTCTAGCTAACGAAGAGTACTTGCATAGACACAACCTTGTAGCCAGGATAATCCATCAGCAACTTGCTCTGAAATACAACCTTGTGGAATCGGAGGTGCCGTACTACAGGTATGTGCCCGACTCAGTTCTCGAAAATGGTAATATCACATTATATTGGGATCGATCCATCATCACTGACAGGACTATTGTTGCCAATAAGCCTGATATAGTGGTGGTGGATCGATCAAAGCGGCGCGCAATGATTGTTGACATAACCGTCCCGCATGATGGGAACCTCGTGAAAGCCGAGAAAGATAAACAAATCAAGTATCTTGACTTGGCTCACGAGGTTGTCGACATGTGGGATGTGGACTCAGCGATCATTGTGCCGATAGTCGTGACAGCCAATGGTCTAATAGCCAAGAGCCTCGACCAACACCTGAGGAGGCTCTCGTTGGGCAGCTGGATCAAGGGCTTGATCCAGAAAGCGGTACTTCTGGACACGGCCCGAATAGTTAGGAGGTTCCTCTCTCTGGAGCCCTGACCGCCGGTAGCTTGGACCCTGTTCCCGATACCGGTGGGCTACTATTTTTTATATTTTTAAATGTTTTTATATTTCTTTATACTAATATTTAAAAATATAATTTATAAGAATTTATTTGAATAAAGGAGATAATAATAATAATCTTTATTACACAAGAAAGTGGTTACAAAATAGTGTGAAGTCCCTGACTCCTGTGCTAGGTGATAGACCTGTGTTACAAGAGCCAGTGCCCTCTCCCAGTAGGAGATAGTACAGAAGAAGGACAGTAGGAGATAGTACAGAAGAAGGACAGTAGGAGATAGTACAGAAGAAGGTGCGTTTACAAACATTTAAACTCACATGCACAGACAGCCAGACCCGGAACAACTACTTGTAGGTCATACAAATATTTGTTCCGTGCGGGAATCGAACCCGCGACACGCAGCGCAGCAGTCAATCGCTTAACCACTGCGCCAACCGTGCCGACATTATATGCGGATTCGAGATAATCGACCGCATATTGGTCTTGAGAGACGAATTTTGTTTGAGAATTGATCTGTAAATTGGTAGATCCACCAATTTACAGATCAATTCTCAAACAAAATTCTTTAGAGTTTAATCACAAACTCTGTCTATATGTTTTAAAAGACTTTGAAGGATCTTTTTCTTTACTGTCTCCAAATAAAAGCCAATGCAAGAACGGTTTTTTTTTACATTTTGTATGTAAGTACCTAATGTGGTTTAGAACAGGGTTTAACAAGAAAAGCCTTCCAGCCAGATAGACTGACCAGTTCTTAAGAAGTGTTTGAGTACTCATCGGTAGGTAAATGAGTGGAATTACACTAGATACTAAATTAAATGACTAACTAACTTACTACTTATACAAATAAATTCAAAAACAAAGTACATTTAGGCGTCGAAGTACTCGTCTGCATCGCTGTCATCCAGAAACACCTATACCCACAACACAGGAGAAATTCCTAGTGTGGGGCAATGTTTTTAAAAAAACTAAAAAAAGAAAAGAAAAAAGAAAACGTGACCAGAAGACTAACAGCAATGCCACGTTGAATGACAATGCTAATTCTTTGACCAAAGAATGACCCAGCCCTCTGGTCACGTGAAGTGTCGACCAGGTGGCGAGAAATTTCCCTAAAAAGGAGACGCGCACTCGGGCCCCATGACCCGAGCGTTTCGACCCCAAACGGCTCAAAGCTGTAGTTGCCCAAGGTACAGTATTTGCGCCGCTTGAGGGCTTCAGCAGCCGCAGCAGCTTTGGAGTTTTATCACAAACTTTGTCTATATGTTTTAAAAGACGTTAAAGGGTTTGTTCAATTACTGTCTCTAAATAAGAGCCGAAACGTTGTTTATTTAGAGAAGCCATCCAGCCAGATAGACTAACCTGTTCCTATAGAGGACTGGATGGAGAAGACAGAAGACCTATAAAATCTGGGTCTAAGATGCGCCATAGATCACTAGGGCCGATGCCCGCCAGGGTCGCGGGTTGTTCGAAAGAGATACCGTGGCCTCTGGCACAGGCAACTGAAGGAACACGGGTGGGTTTTAGTCAGTAAGAGTCTGATACTCCCTTCCGCTCCGCCCAGAGCGGTAGGGGTCATTTGATAATAACCCACCAAAAAAAAAAAAAAGATGCGCCATAGATAGAGCTTTGTCTTCGAATGGCAAGGTGAATTTATCCAAACACAAACACACACCTTTGTTTCGAATGTTTTACACCCAAAAACATGTTTACAGTCAGGAAACTAAAAGGTTTTACAAAATAAAAGTCGCCGGCTATATTCGACCGGTATTTTATTGTTCGACAAATTAATTACCGGTCTAGCACCAGCGGTATCGGTATCATTAGCACCATATTGGTGTCGTTCTCTTCATTTCAGGTGGCCTTTATCTTATCTAGAGAGGACGTGCGGGCGGTATATAGGCTCCTTCATTGTTGCTAACCGTTCTTTAAAGCGAACAATTTTAAACTTTAAACATTGACGGGCAGAGTTGAAATTCACTTGTGCTGACGCGATTTTTTTTTGTAAATTTTCTCATTCTTCTACAGTTGGAATTTAAAGTTTATGTCAAAAGTATAAGGTTGAATTTTGAATGTTATACAGCGGTTTTTCCAGTAGTTTAACAACTTGAGCGGTGTCAAACGACAATGGGCAACTTGTTCCTTGATAGGTATGTAAATAAGTATGTAGATGGATGACTGGTCACCCAACAGTTTGTTTGGCGCGAAGATAAGGGAAATTGGTGGCGTTCTGAAAGGTTACTGTCGGCCATTTCGCTGATAACGGCAAAATAACCTGTTATTGGTTAATTGAGTTTAATTTTGGATTTGACAAAGGAAAGTTTTTAGGTAAAAATAAATGTATCTTCCTAAAATGTGCAATATGCGAAACTAACTAAACTGAACGCGATCAACACAACTAAACCGCATTTAAGAGCAGTCATGGCAGTATCATCATTCTTGTGGAATATTGACACTGACAGCTCTTGAACTCGGTTTAGATGTGTAATCGTATCAGCTTCATTTGTGAAATCAGCCCTAAGTAAAATGCAGCAATGCGATGCGATGTGGTGTGATACGATGTGTGTAAATATAGCATTCTTCTCTTACTGGAGTGGTTTACACAGCTGATTTAGTAGAAAATGCTACTGCCTATCCCATTTGCCTAATTTGGGGTCACTAAAACAACAAAAGTATTGCAAGAAGAGTATACAATTGGTTATGATATAACTTCAAGATTTTTATCTCAGCCAGTGCGTAACAGAGCAATCTTACACTAAATAATAACATTATTGGGAGCATTCTGCATTCCTAATAATAGTATAGGGCAAAATATCCAATACCCGAAGAGCATCACAAAAACCACAAAGATTCATATCGTTACAACCACGTATATCTAATTACATTGCCAGTATTGTGTAGTTTTATCCCCAAAATAAATCCACACCAAATTAGACTGTAACACACCTGAATAAAACTCAAATCCCCAACACTCTATAATAACCAAAAATCTAACGCTTCGATTGGGTATCGGATCATTACGTCACGAATAACGTTACATTTGAAGAGTTTTCAAACCATTGCGTAGTTTCTTTGAGTGTTCTAGCACTATTGGCATACGCATGACGTAATGGTTATGAAAGGGGAACTTAGCACGCGAGTTGGGGTCCCAGTCGGTACCATTCGCGACTGACCGTCGTGTGCCCCACGCGACCTTTCACCTTAGGGGACAGAACAGGGAAAAGAATGGAGTAGATGATAAAATAAATCCGTATAATATTTTGCCTTGGTCGTTATACAATGTCATAATTAAACTATAATTAGAGCTGAACTTGAATTCTTAGCTGTTTGCTCCTTGTCTTATGTGGCATAAAAAATGTAGTCAGTAATAACGTCTTATCTTTGCGGAAAAGTTGTCAGAATAATCTGAAGGAAATGGCAATGTTGACTGAGCAAATTGACAGTTTGATTTGTCTTTTTTGGAAGTGCTAAAAATAAAATTTTCGGAATTCTATGTGCTAACATTGGAGAGCAGTGGTGGCCCAGTGGTAACAGCCGCGACTTACGAGTTGTAGGTCGTAGGTTCGAACCCAGACAGGCGCTTTACTTTGTGTAAATTATTCCATCACCACTGCTATCAAAACGGTGAAGGAAAACATCGTGAGGAAACCGGCATGTCCTAGAACCAAAAATTCGAAGACATGTGACATCTACCAACCCGCACTGGGCCCGCGTGGTAGATTACGGCCCACTCCCTCTTACTGAGAGGAGGCCTGTGTCCCAGCAGTGGGAACGTTATAGGCTGATTACGTCTGTGCTAACATTAAACTTTTTTGACGTCTACGTTGTCTTTGCATAATAATTGAGTAGAGTTTCGTAATATACCAACCAGCAACATTCGTTTTTAGTAGAACCTACCTATGCGGCATGTCCAACATTTTTACAAATATATCATTCCCCCCATTAATCGATATTACATAGGACTTAAATATAACTGGCAAATGTAGGTGTAGGTATTATAGGTACACCTCTGCCAAACTCTTCGCGGATTATAAGCGTGATGTTATGAGTTAATATCATAACTCGCCGTTGCCCGCGACGTCATCTGCAATCCAGGATGAAAAGTAGCCTATGACCTTCTCCAGGTCATGGTCTACCCATGTGCCAAATTTCATCCAATTGCTATCAACCGTTTTAGCGTGAAAGCGTAACATACAGACATACAAAAAATCAAATCTTTTCTCTTTATAATATTTGTTGAGATAGTTTACACGTTTCCAGAAATTATTCACAAAACAAACGCGTAACACAACGAAAGCGACTCCACCCCCTTAACTGCCAATAAATCGAGCTCAGTATGAATAACTATCGCAGATTATACTATTGATAAATGAATGTACGGCACCAGTCAATTGCAGGGCATGGCGAAAAAACCATGAATAATAATTTATATAGTTTTATGGCACAAATCACGGTTCGTTGCTAATGGCTGACCAGAGGGTCCATTTTATTAGATTTTTTCGTCAGACGATTAACGAAACGAGCCTACAGCTTCCGTTGGACAATGTGCCACATAAATTATGTTGGACAAACAAGATCGTTCCGCATTTAGTATGCATGGAAATATTATTCAATGGCCAGTACTGATGGGTATTGATTTTTGGTATCTCTGTTTACTTTTGTGGCCAACATTGGCTGTATCTTCAACCACCATGCCAATAACCATAATAGAATCTGTACGATAATGATAATTGCCGTGATATAGTAAAAGCAAAAGACATTGTTAGACATAAATATCCATTCCTCTTCTTTTTTGTGTCGCCGGCACGACTGTATTTCAGATCTTATTGGTCCAAAACTTCATAAATATCCATTAGCATAAGCAACCAATAGTGTTCCCACTGCTGGCACATAGGCCTCCTTTCTTCGAGAGGGAATGGACCGTAATCTACCAAGCGGGCCCAGTGCGGGTTGGTTAATTGCACATTTCTTCGAAATTTTGGTTCTAGGATATGCTGGTTTCCTCACGATGTTTTCCTTCACTGTTTTGAAAGCAGTGGTGATGAAATAATATAGTAAAGCTCCTGTCGGGGTTCGAACCTACGATCTACAAGTCACTTCTCTTCTGAAATATTCATTAAAATAATAATATAATTTTTCGTGTCTCTTTATGCATTGTTATTTAATTTCCTATACGAGTAATACTAGTATATTACTAACAAAAGATGCATCAACAAGTATCGCTTGAAGCTAAATGAAGTGGTCACGCGTTGTACCTAAATCGCAATAGGCAATAGAAACTACCTGCTTAAGTAGCTTATCCGTTATGTATTGTATTAATCAAAGGCCTACAGCATGTTGGAGCTTCACCTTTTATTATGAAACTAAAGGTTGTTTCATAATAAGCCTGTGGTTGACTGTTCTTTTTCCTGGAGTTACAAAGAGGTATTATTTAAAGCCACTTTATGAACCTGTATAATGATAGAACTACTTCCGCTAGGCCGTTAGAAGACGGAAATGAAATTAATGATAGAATTAACAAGAGATAGATGCAGTGTTACACACTTAAACAGTAAAAAGATATTTTAAAATAGCTCTGTAACAATTTTCCTTGATTGCGTAATTACATTATAAACTTGACATAAGTACGGTATGCAATAAACGTTTGTTAACGAGCTTCATAATATTATTATAAGGATTCACGCTAAAGGACATCGTGAGGTTATAAAAGGTACAAACAATTGTGTAATCACACGGACGCATACAATACAGGAGATACAGAACGTAAATACTGTTGAAGACAATCAAGAATTAAATCATCATAAAGCATAGCTTTACTGGCCTCTATAAATTACTGTGTTATCAAGACGAGACAAACACAGGAATGACTAAATTAAATAAAACAGTGTGTTATCTGAGAACGTGTAATCAAAACGGACACAGGTCCTAACGTGGGCAAATAAAAATTGTTTATAGTGTACGTAACAGAGATATGAAAAAATGTGAATCAAGATTATTTTCATCAAGAAACATTATAAAAATTAAAATTGATGAAATTTCGGAATGTTTGTTTAGTTGAAATAATGATCCGTACTGATATTTATGAATCTGATAACACTATAGATGACTTAATTTATGATTTAATCAGAAAAACGAGTCACGGTCATAATAAGGTAGATATACTGCGCTTTAAAGTGCATTCGATTATGATCTCCGGCATGAACTTTATAGGACATTTTAATAGTGTTCATTATCGATGGATCGTTTATAAAGTAATAATCGGTACATTAAATAAATCGTTGATGATATTAATCATACAGTCATTATTAGTTTTTCTTTATATTATATTATATTTTTATCTTCAATCTGTAACTGTAATTTATTCATGTTATCTAGAACTTTCAGAGGTATACCCAACTAACTTTTAGATCGATTGTCGTTTAAACTTAGATTACTTGCCTTTTGAAAGTCTTAGGATTTCAAATCAGCACCTCTTATAATCAAAATATGAGTTTCAATTTTAACTTGACCACTGTCGTCAAAAAAATTTTTCACATAATCAAAATTTACATTTAATAAAAGATATGCTACCAAAATGCCATCAACAATCAATCTCCCCTATACAACTACAAATCACGTTTAATATTCTGACTTACACCATTCTGCGACACAATATGAGGCGACTAATTCTTAAGTAAACCGCACAGAATATTTACATACCTGTAGGTTGATAACGTTGATGTGAACAATCGTCGCCTGTTCCCCACCGAGATAAAGGGATGATAAAGGCTCTCAATGTGGTCAAAGGAAACGCCGTTATTTGTCTTTCTGTGTTTGATTTTACTTTCCTGTCATTACGTTTTATGGCCCATTTATTTTCTGCTATCTACTGTGGCTGTTGGTCTAATCAAATGTGTGTCAGTCAATCTATGCATCTGTGTGCATATGACTTTGCATGCGGTATTGTGAAGGAAATGTGTTGTGTTTTCTAGTTCTTGTAGCACGATTGGCAAAGTTTCGGAATTATAGTTTTTTGGAATTACACACGTCAATTTATCATTGAACAACAGATAACTATACAGTAGGTACTAAGTTAAATGACTAACTAACTCTACAAATATATACAAAAACAAGAGGACGCTTAGGCTCGCAGTTCTCGGCATTAGCATTGTCACGTTGAATGGCAATGCTAATTCTAAACAACAGATTAGTTGTCTGTCAAAAAGACGGTTAAGATTTATATGAGTACATCATTTACTCAGCATCCTTCAAACTACAGTTTATTTATTTATTTATACTTTATTGTACACCACAAAAATACGTAGCATAAAAAATACATCGAACACTACAAAACATACAATGGGCAATGGGTTGTGCTAGAAGAGTCTGAATGTTTGATAATTCTTCAACCTTTATTAGCAATTTTGAAGAGATAGGTGAGAAGATAGATAAAACTTCCTGGTTTTTTCCTGGTTTTATCTCAAGAAAATAACAGGAAAGCTTATCTAAACGCGGAAGCGTTGGACATACAGTAAGCAGTTCTGAGCCAGGGAGCACCGGAGCAATGGTCGCTCAGATAATTTGAGGGGCAGCAAAGCGTTAAGATCGTTAACTTACCCCGCACATGACGTTTGTCATTTGGACGCAACTAATGTGCAGGCAGACAACTCAACCGAAACTGCAGAGAGAGAGATTTCTGGTTTCATCTGAGTATGGCAAGATTGGCAAAGTAGGAAATGTTGGGTTTTCCACGTTGGTTGGGAGAGTTGATGAGAATTAAATCGTTAGAGATACTGTTTCAACAGATACCAATGTCAAAGATATGTGTATGCATTTCTAGAGGGCACCCCAAATCTTTCCCTTGATTATGTTTAATCTAATAGAAGATAAAGTATATTTTGATTGATATATTACGTATGCCTATACCTACAATTTTTGTAATTTTACTCTAACTCCAGACTAGGTTCGTTCAGAATTTTAAACTATATCTGAATCAAAAGCACTTGCACACCTTGATTTATGAATTATCTTAGATACTGCAGTAGGTACTTCAGTTATAAATACTGCAATGAATACAGGAAATCTATTAAGTGTCTCAGTTTCATTGTCCCTAAATGCTGCTATTTTTACAATCTTTAAGCTCATTTTCGTCATAGCCACCGTAATGACTTGTAGTCATGGCCAAGCAACGGACTAAGAGACAATAGGCGAACTGTACCGTGCTATGTTTAGGGCTGTGCCTTTTTAAAAGACTTTGAACACTTGCAAATTGTTTTAATTTATTTGGTCATCAAGACCCAATGGATCGTCTTTCAAAGTATCGACCTCCTTTACAAAAGTTTTGTCAAATCATAAAGTTCAAAACTTGTTCAATGGAACACTGTTTTCCTAGGAGATGGAAGATGACTACACTTGATCTTCATCTACCTAAGGCTAGTACCTAAGGCTGTTACTGAACAGTTGTGCAGTTGTAAGCTGCCACAATACAATTTGATGTAATCCTTCTACTCAACTTTATGACCAGAGGATTAAGATAAAAAATTGAGATTAAAAACGTGGCAATGCGGCAGGCCTTTTAAGTACTTTTCCAGCAATGAGGACGAATTTTTTGATGCCCTTTGATTATTTCCCCCCCCCTCCCCATTTTATATTTATGTATATAAATTACATATTTTAAAACTGTTAGCTTTTGAAATTATATAAATATAAATAAATAACTTAGTTCGTTTATTGCTTTTTGCAAAGAAAAAGAAAAGAAAATTTGGGTGCTACAGTGCCAGCCCTATCAACACATATGGGAGGACAAACGTAAGAACATGACCGGTGACCACGCGCTCGATCACCACTCGCCGTGACGATGTTTAAGAAGCAGCGACTCTGCAACTATTTGGACAATGGCTTGGACGGCTAAAATGTCTACTAAGGAAAAACTTTTTTTCGAATGTTTAGCTTGGGAGTTTTGGTCACTGTAATAATGTTTCGCTATTCAGACCAATCAATGGCAGACATAGACCTGCGTAAGTTCTTTCGGTTTTCAAGATGGCAAAAGCGAAACTGGTGAGGTATGACATGTGATGATCGATCAATAAAATCAGTTCCAGTCCACTTAAAAAGGCGTCTCCTGAAGATAAAATTAAGGAATATCGTATTCTCTGTCACATCAAAGGTGCAAAGTGCGTAACAGCATAAGCATATTGGGCCTATAATGTTCCCACTGCTGGGACACTTCTCTCCCGGTGAGAGGGAGTGGGCCGTAATCCTCCACATGGGCCTAGTACGGGTTGGTAGATGTTACATGTCTTCGAATTTTTGGTTGTAGGACATACTGGTTTGCTCACGGTGCTTTCCTTCACCGTTTTGAGAGCAAAGGTGATGAAATAATTTACACAAAGTAAACCACCGGTCTGTCCTACGACCTACAACTCGTAAGTCGCATCACGGCTGTTATCACTAGGCCACCACTGCTCGTATACCAGAATGAATCTTCATAATTTATCAGTTTTATCATTAAGATCTATTCTCGAAAATGCACCATTTTAGCTCCTCGTTTTACGGAACGCGACACTAAATTGGAAGATCGTAAAACCGTACGGTATCAAAGATTAGTTCGCCCAGCTGTGTGCAGAGGGCGCGACCGTCCACTCAAGTTCAGCATTCACCTGTCATATATTTGCGTGACAAGATCTAGTTTTGTCAGTTTAGATTTTTTTAAGTATATGCTCCGCTGGTTAGGAATATAATAATGGCAATTTTAAGAAAATTATAGGCGAATTATTAATATGAATTTGGCAAATGGCAAAAGTGGACCTGTCAATACAAAAACTTTCTCTTTCTTATGTAAAAAAAGACATATAGATTCTTTGCTAAAACACACCAGCCAGTCGATTCTGTAAAAATCTCACCGTGAAAACTTAGGTGAAGTGAGTTTGTTTTTGATAGGAATTGGCACTATTTTCAGCTCACTCCACGCTCACTTCACCTAAGTTTTCACGGTGAGATTTTTACAGAATAGCACCGCAGCTGTGCAAAACTTAGGTGAAGTGAGCTGTAATTCCACCCTAAGCTACAGATTGACACTATTGACAACTCACTACAAGCTCACTTCACGTTTTCAAGGTGAGATTTTTACAGAATAGACGGGTTGGTATTATTTACATATATGCCATAAAAGGCTACTACTGATGCAGTCACTTACACGTTTGCTAAGTGGGATAATTTTGGCGAATTTCCTTTTTCATAGTCATGCTTGGTTTTTATTTATATGCCCATGTTCTGCAGTGGACGAAAGCAGGTCGATTAAATAAATGCATCAACCCTTTCGTAAAAAAGTCTTTACTTTTTCTGTTTTCTCTAGTATCGTCAGGTGGGCACTATTAATAAAAATTGTATAAAAAACCTATAATGTGGGTGGCACGTGGTACACTTTTTATAGGAAAAGGCTTGAACAGGATGTTAGGTGAAAAAATCGGTCAATAGGTTAGCCTTATGAATGTGGTACCGTATGTTATGTTTTGTTTTCTGGAATCTTTATGCGGGCACCTATATAATTATGTATCCTGGTTTGGTTTTTTTAACTGAACTCAGTCTTAAGATACTGTCCTGGGCTTTTCTATATTTTTAAGGACAGCTGAATTTGACATAATTACATAATCGATGGTCCATTCTTGTAAAAGGAAATTTTATTTCCTTCAATATCAAAATAATCGTTTACCTAAGCATTCACCGGTGGCATTAGATATCCTTTAAGACAATTCTAAATTGCAGTCAGTAGAGAAAAGATTAGATTTTTCTGCAAACTAAAATGTATAGAGAAAATATTTGTTTTTTTAATGTAGGTATTTGTTTGTCACGCTAAAACGGCTAAACGTATTTGGATGAAAGGCACATGTGTAGACCATGACCTGGATTAGTACATATGATAGATTTTTATCCCGATATACTCACGGGATAGACTAGCAAGTCTGTCATAATCAGTAAATTGCTTTCAGTTTCTTCTTCTGCAACAATTATCTCTAATTGTTGCAGAAGAAGAAACTGAAAGCTGAGCTGAGCTTTTTGAGTTGCTTCTCAGCAACTCAAAAAAAATCGTTTCCATCTTAGTAATAATAGCACCGGGTACGAGTCCTGCACTGTTCTTCCAACTACCACAAAAAGTGGTCTCCCATATAATGGATCAGGTTGAAAAAACCTGTAAATTACCATATAACGAGTACATTCTATCTCGGTATCAAAGTCACTAAGAAAAAACTTCAAAGGGTGATAATTTTGCATATTTTTTGCGACACCTAATTCATCAAGGAATGTTTTTCTTAAGTATTTTTTGTGCAGTTTTATTGGGATTTACTTACCGTGTAATTTACAGCTTAGTTTTTAAACAAAAAAAAAAACAAACAAGTTTGTTGAATGAAAACTTTTTTGATGAATTTTTTGTATGCGCTTTGTTTGTAAAAAGTTCCTTAAATCTTTTTATGAAACTTTTTGTTTTATTCTTTTTTTATTGTTGTTCTGGTATTGAGAGCATGGGAGTGAAAGATCTCTTTCTCTTGCACATGTAAATGCATAATATATAACTATCTTCCTTTCGCTATAATTTGTTCGCTAAGTTTTACACCTGGGTAAACTGAAGGCCAATCAGTAACTAAGTACGCTATTAATTAGCTGGTTTATCTATGATTATCATCTGCCTAGCCTTTTTTCCCAACTATGTTGGGGTCGGCATCCAGTCTATCCGGATGAATACTAGTATATTACATGGAGCGACTGCCTACTATCTGACTTCCACAACCCAGTTACTGGGTAATACGATACCCCTTGCTAAGACTGGTGGTCAGACTTTCGGGCTTCTGACTACCCGTAACGACTGTCAAAGATCTACGGTCTTGGTATGTAAAGATGGTCACCCATCCACGGACCAAACGCGGCTAGCGTACCTTAATCTGATCGATCGATCCGTGTGGCTGATATTACTTAGCCACAAGTAGGTAGGTATAGGTAACTATGATTATGTAACTATGAAACGTGGTCAAAATAAATTAAAAAGTGACTATTATTAGCCTTACTTACTAACTCAGATCACATCAACAAGAGTACCTGCTATCATTGAAGAGTTTAAAAAACTTTTAACCATAGAGAACGTTTTAGAGTAGTCGTTAAAAAATAATCAAAAAGCCTTCTTGTTGGTACGGATATAAAATAAATTGACGTTAAACACGACATTCTTTTTACCTATTTATTTTATTATTTATCTTAGTTTCTACTACCTTGAAATTTCCTGTACGTACTTCAAACTTCGTGCTTCCGTCAAATCAAAGTATCTACCCACCTCCATAGGTATCTACTTCTTCGATAATTCTCATCGTATTAATGACAGCCTTGTGCCTTGCTAATGCCTCTGATATGAAGTAGCCCTGACTCACGCTCGTGTCGTGATGGGCGGGCGGGTAGGGCGGGTAGGGTGGGCAGGGCGGGAATAGCCACAGGCCACGCTCGCCGGCGCTATCGCCGCCCCGCCTCACGTGGACACCCCCCTTTAACCCCCCTGTGTACGTAGGAAGACTTGTGGTCTGATAGTTTGTATTGGGACTTAAAGTTTCAAAAGAATTGCTTTTGCAGATCTTTGGACGTCGCATTTGATATTTTTGTAGGTGGTTTGCAGTTAAATAAGTGAACTTTTAGTGAGTAGGTATTTGATCTAAACTAACATTATAATACAAAGCGAAAAGATTTGATTTTTGTATGTTTGTTTGTTACACTTTTACTTACGCTAAAACGGCTGAACGGATTGGGATGAAATTTGACTCATGGGTAGACCATGACCTGCCTAGGCTACTTGTCATCCTAGATCACAGACGAAGTCGCGGGCAACAGCTATTTGTTATGTAAAAGAACTTTAATCCATGAACGCCAAAATGACCGATTTAATTTATTGACATAAACTTAAGTGAAACATAACACTGCTGCATAATATTTGACATTTATACGTGTTGATATTGCACAAAGTTATGTTCAAGTAAAGGAAAATAGTTTTAGAATTCCCATTTTAGGAGTTTTTTGTGAAAGTAGCATAGTTTGACATAGATGAGCATCAACACATATATGGATATATTTAAAAGCACGCACACATTCTCATTTTAAGACAATATTGAATCAGACTTTGAATACATGGTGGTAACTCAAGTTGCCTTCTAATTTTTTTCACTCCTAGGCCATCTTTTAAACGTCGTTTATGTGTCCCCATAACCAAATTACTCTCACCCCCTACAAAAATACCCCAGTATCGATCAGTAGGGCTACTGGGTTAGGCAAGTAACCCCAGCGTGGTTCACACGCACGGACACAGTGCTAAAAGATTTTTCACCTTGCGCCAGAAACTGGAAATTTATCGTTATAATGGTTTGTTAGCGCTTAGGTCATCGTTTAAATTTTGTTTTGGTGTTGCTAAGGCTAGCTCCTATGACCAAATTGCTCTCACCCCCTACAAAAATACCACAGTATCGATCAGTGGGGCTACTGGGCTAGGCAAGTAGCCCCTGGGTGAGGCGGCGATGTCCGTGCCACGCGGCGTGACCTCTGGCCTCTGCCCATAGTCGAGGTTATTCGGCAAAGTAAGGTGCGCCGGTTATAAAACTTTTTAATAGCGAGATAGGGTCAAGGAAGGTGGACGCAATATGTGAGATGCATATTTCAATATTACTTGGGTTTGTTGTTTTTTTTTTGCTCATTTGTGTTGTGCGGATTCGTTTGATAAAGTTTCCATTTAATATGGCTGATACCTATGTCAAATTGTAATTACACAATAGTAAATAAACCACCGGCTTAGATGAATCGATAATCTATGTGCTTTTTAAACAAAATGAATAAGATGTACCTACAGTCACCAAAGGAGATAAGGTACCAGAGTCGTCGGATATAGTTGAATTGAAGTTTAATAAGAAACCGATGGATGTTTTCGAATAAAATTTAATTTAATTAATAGCAAACAAACAGTTGATTTATCTAATTAAATTGCATTCGAAAATATCCATCGGTTTCTTACTAAACTTCAACTATATCCGACGACCTTGGTTACTTATTTCTTTTGGTGACCGTACTCCTGAGGATGGTATTTATAGCAGAAGATAATTATTATCCGAGCAATGTGAGCGATGAATGGATGAAGGTGCAATGACAAATACACACGAGTAGGTATCAAACGACGTTTTTCAACACACTTATAACCTAGCAAGCGAATTGCAATAAAAACCAACTTTTATCGATAGTTATAGATAATTATGTAGGTAATCTATGTCCTTTATAATGAGCAGCGGACAGGACTTATGATTATCTGATCTGATCTTCTTGATGATGATGATGATGTAACTTATGCAATGTTAAAGCAGGTAATGTGGCCAGTAAACACAAATGATTTCCAAGTAATATTAGCATTGAAATAACTGAGATCTCAATCACTGCAAGTCTTGAACCATGAAATGTTACTGCAAGTAACGGATTATACGAGAACTGAACGTATGTAGATTCTTATGAACGACTACAACTCAAATACTCCACTTTTATTATGGAGATTGTTCTAAGTATATTGCAGAAATCTGGCAAACAGTACCACTAGCAATAATTTAATAAAAATAATCTAGATTGGCAGTGCATTATTTATCTTCATTAAAATTATAATTACAGTTACTCTTACTTATTCGTTTCTAAAGTATTATGAAATCATCACCACTCCCTTTCAATTGTGTTTTTCTGAGGATATTAGTGGAAGTTTTATGAACATAGCACAAATCCTCTTACTAAAGTTAAAATACCGGGATACTGAAGATCTTCTCAAACTAATCCAATAGATGTATTTAAAAAACAGACGCATACATACACTCACTAACACACCCCCTCGCTCATACACTCACATATACAGAATCACTTACCTGTGCACTATCGTGCACGCCCACGCACAAATGTTCAACGTAGTAAATAAGTAGCTTAATTTTATTTTTATTTTACTGTTTATTTTATTACCATATATTTTTACGAGTTCAAGCTATATAGCACGTTCGAATTTTTATTTTTTTATGTAACCTATCTTGGAAGGCGCTGGTGTCTGTGATACAATGATTTTCATTCATTAGTACAGGCACCAACGAAACACAATTTTTCTGTAATGATCATTTTTTATTGGAAAATTGGTTTTGTGAGCCTTTGCAAACCAAAATCATCAAAGGGCAAGGGGAATAATCAAAACTCATACAAAAATTCTTCCGCATCCCTGTCAAAAGGCTGGCAGTATTGCCACGTTGTATGACAATGCTGATTCTTTGGTCAAGAAATAAACCACCCCTCTGGTTACGTGAAAAGTGGACCAACCACTTGGTGATGTCTCGAAAAGCACTCGAACCTCATGGCCCTAGTGTTTTAAGCACAAACGGCTCGAAGATATGAGTTCCAAAGAGACTGGAGTATTTGAGCCGTTTGTGGTTTTCCGTACCTGCAGCAGCCGCCCTAACAAAGCCCACCGTGCTTGGAAAATGGGATGGAGCAAAGGTGTCGGCAAATTTTTCATTCCATACCAAAGACCTACCTATCTTCCAAGGCCTTATGGTCGTTCCGTCTGGTCTCTTCCCACTGTCGCCTGCCAAGCCATTGGGTTCTAAAATAGCTGGCACCGGAGTGACAAGAGCACGGCTCTTTAAATAAGTTCTTTACCAAATGTTCTTTTTTTTTTTGTTAGGAAATAAAATGTTTCAGACATATAGGTCCGAAATATCCCAGCCTATTTCCCTGAATGTACTGTAGCACCGTTTGCGGCGTGTCGCACGGCACGTTCCGATAAATACAAAAGCAAATGGCTCAGTGAGTCACGAAGGTCGAAGGGGATGACATGCAACCACTACCAAAATTCACCATCACTGTGACTTGGAAAAAAGGTGGAGTTGCATAAGGCTTAGGTTATTTTAATTGTAATGGTTCATAAACATGTTTAGTAGGATGGCATATTAACAATTGTGACGTAGGCTTGTGTGCAATCGTTGCAAACGAGCGCTGGGGCTTTGCTCTGTCTCACATAGGGTCGTAGCATTATGCTGAGCGATGACCGTTTTGGGTGGATGTAATGCATATTTTCCCTCAACTTGTTCTTTTGTGTTTGTGTTGTTACTCTGCGTCATGTTTACCACAAAATAAACGTATATTCATTCTTTCTTTTTCTTCCTTTGTTGGTTTAGAACTTGTGCTACCCAACCTTAGTCATGATGTTTTCAACTTTAACTATCATCACTTGATGCGTAATATTTCCCGTGGCTGTCACATAGGTTAGGGCGGTGAGTTGAGGTCTAATTGGTGTCACGAGGATAACACAGGTACTCATAAATTTATTAGCGCAAAAAAATGGCTGCAGGTCCGCAGAAACATGGAACCTACAGATACAAAAATGGCTACTGGTCCGTACTGCCATGGAACATGGACTGACTGCTGGCCTGACCATTTTAAATCCCAGTGATGTTGCATGTAGAAACCAATATAATTAAGAATTCAAATCGTTAGCAAAGACACGAACACCACTAAGAATAATGACAAGCTACCTCAACTCCACGAAAGCGTTATTGCCAAATAAATTTATATTCTAGTAATAGGAAGATTTTATCTCTCATCAAAACATAAATTCCGAGGATGACCGTGTAAGATTGGAATAGATAAAAAAGGACAAAAGATGAACATCGATATAATTTGTTGCTACTAACCGAATGTCCATAATTTATAAGCGAACGGTTTCGGTCCTTATGGGCGAAACGCAAACATTTGCATTAATAAGCCGAATATGGTAGGACTCTGATTCCATGGCTTCGAAAATAATAAAATGTTAGCTTTAGTATAAATTATTTTTACGCAATTTGTCATGTTGAAACACGAAAAATACTCGATGAATTTCGATTTTTCGCCTATTATGTCCTATCAGAAACTTAATATACCTGTTTTTAATGTCATTTCATATCGGCATTTATGCCATCCTTGGGCCATGACCGATTCATTTTAATTTTTGCCTTTATTTTTATCCTTATTTTAGTTTACCGATTCTCATTCTTATACTATTTTGTTCTGATATTCAGTATGTAGTTGTAGTTTTACTTCCCCACTCATAAGCAAAGCATAATCAGACTATAATGTTCCCACTGCTGGGACACAGGCCTCCTCTCTGTGAGAGGGAGTTGGCCGTAATCTACCAAGCGGATCCAGTGCGGGTTGGTAGATGTCACATGAATTCGAATTTTTGGTTATAGGACATGATGGTTTCCTCACGATGTTTTCTTTCATCGTTGTTTTGAAAGCAGTGGTGATAAAATAATTTACAAAAACTAAAGTGCCTGTCTGGATTCGAGTCGCGGCCGTTACGATTGCGCCACCGCTGCTCTTCTCCACTTATAATTTAAGGAAAGCAAGGTTTGTCTTGTGCTAGAACAACCTATAACTCGGAAAGAAACACTGTTCATCTATCACATTCCTAAAAAAACTACTGACCACCTGTTTATTAAACGATGAATCTGCTACATCCAAATATCGTCTGCTTACTCTATTAATTATAAGAGAAACTTATAATATGTAGAGACAAATCGTCATGGTGTTTCTGCGTACACGAGTAAGGTCAGCAAACAAATTCATCAAAATACTGGTCACTGAAAATATTGGCTTCATAAATTATGAGTTTTTCTTAAATATATTATGACGAGAAAAATAATTCTTGCTAAAAATATTCAATTAATCATAGTAGTTTTGTAAACATCTGCTGTCTGTAATATTTTGGAGTGACGTGCCTTTTCATTCTGGAAAAAATGTTATTATGCTTGAATTAAAGTATTCAATCATTCGAAAAATTACTCGAAATTTTATTAGACACCATTTTTTTTTGCCTTTACTATGGCACTGATCTCCTCCATTAGCTCGCTACTATATCACTTTTTGTTTCACCGTTTCTGGCGTAGAGGTTGGCCAGAAAAGGTGACACAAAAAGTCATGCTCACAACTTTTACCTATACCATAAAGAGATAAAATTTGAGAATGGATGAATGGTGAATTTGATTTGATTTGAGAGTTTGTATGTAGGGGTTAATCTTCGGAAGCACTGATTCGAATCTGAAAATTCTTTCACTAATATAGAGCTATAAAGTAGTATCATGGGATATATTTTATGTTAAAACAAGAAATTTCATGCGGACGAAATAGCGAGCAGAAGCTAGTTCGTTATAAAGACAATCAAATCCAAGTAATTTACTAATACACAGGTTTAATCTGTCTTCTAAGAAAATTTCTATTGCAATCCCTACTTGCACAAGGTCTGGGCACGAACCGTTTTTTGTCGCTAAACGCCAGGCCATCTGGCAAGGGGTTTTTTTGACAAAAAACAGTTGCCTGACCCTTTCTTACCTTGACTGGCCCACGTTTTTTATTTGTGGACCCCTCACAATATGTTGAATTAGCGTATTAGTAGATTTCTAAAGACCCGATGAAATTTTTGATTGAACCAAACGGATTGTATGAAGTAACGGTTTCGTGTCGAGTTGCCCTTTTTTGTCTAAAATTATAAGGAATTTAATAACGTTCCTTATACAATTACCTTTTGGGTTTTCCTTTATTGTATGAACAAGGGTCACCTGCTACAATAAGTTTACTATTGAAATATTGGATGTCTTAAAGAATTATACGGTCAGTCAGTCAATACATAATTTTTATTTAATCGTGATGAAACCGGCATGTCCTAGAACCAAAAGTCGAAGACTTGTGACAAATACCAACCCGTACTGGGCCCGCGTTGTAGATTACGGTCCAATACCTCTCAGCGAAAGAGGGCTTGTGTCCCAGCAATTAAAGCATTTATAGCATATCAGCAGTTATAGCATTAAAGGCTGATTTTTTCGTTTGTGTTTAAAAGGTACGTTTCATCACTTTACATCTGAATATCTCCCGACAACAAGACTGTCATCTACATTTTACTTAATTATCTATACAAAATGGATGAAAACATTCAGTTAGTAATGGCTGCCAAAGCTTCGAAAAATCGTAGCATAAGACCGTTAAGACTTCGTAATTCGAACACAAAACGCACGCGTCAGACATCCACAGCACGAATCAAGATTATTAATATATTTTGAAAGGCATCGCTCCCAATTTGAGGGTGTACGCAATCTGTCTTTAATCAAAGCGACAGCCTGCAGAAATCGTAATTCTCAAGTTCAAAAGCTCGCCGCCTGAGCCAATCGAAGTGCTTGAAAATTTAAAAAAAATCCCCGGCTGGCGACCGAACGATTGAGGGAATGAGTGAATGAATGTAATATCGTTATGCGGATCTCTTTATTTATTGTATTAAATAATTTGTACAATAGTACATGTGGGCTTTTGTTCTGAATGCGGGGGTTGTAAGGAATGCGCTGATTTTGCATCACCACTGTCGCGAGGGTTGCGAGCCGATCTGAGTTTTAATTTGTTGATAAAATTCTTGGGTTAACAAATTGGCGGTGACAGGTAATAAACGGAAATTGTATGGCTTATTGTAACAGGGCTGATCATAATGGTAATCATCGCCTGGTTAAAATTTTATTTTAGTGGAAATAAGCTTTTCAGAAAGTTGGGATTCGATGACTTCACACATGTCAGGAGTTGCATTTATCCACACACACCAAACTATATCAGTTTGTATATACTGCCAATAACGAAAACGATACAACCTACATTTGACACAACATCTTCAAAGACCAAAGTACAAATAGCACAACCTACACAAACCCAAAACTAGGGTCACCTCTATTTTCACAAAAGCGTTACGTAATATGTCACAACTAACTACCAACAATAGCTAAACTAATATACCAGTACAGCTTTAAGCACGATATTTGAATTAAACAAATTATAAATCATAGTAAAATAGCCTTGTGAATAGCCTTCGTGGTACTGTTAATCCTTTGTATGTGTTATGAGTTCTGTTCTTCAATCAAATAGGACATTAAAAAGAATTATGACTATATATAGTTGTGACAGCATGAATGGTAGATCTGAAGATGTATGGAGCTTAATGAGGTGTAACAAAGATTTTAGGTTGGTTACAAAGTGACAGTATTGACCTGGATGTGAATAGAAGTAGGTATAGAGTTGGTTTCAGAGGTTGTGTGGATTTTCTTTTTAGATCAATAGAGTTTCACAGACCCAATACCCCTATATGCCCCGGAAAGCCCGCTAAGCCGTTGATCCTGGCTGCCATTCGTTACAGGTCTTCGGAAGCCTGAAAGCCTGACAACCAGTCATACTAAGGGCCAGTAGCGGGGTTTCGGAGGTCAGATATCCAGTCACTCCATGTAACATACTGTTATACAGCTGCATCCGGTTAGACTGAAAGCCGATCCCAACATAACTGGAGAAGGCTATTCAGATTGACCAATAGGGCTACGACCAAAAATAAAATGATGATGATGATGATCAATAGGACTTTAGAAGATGTATGTAAGCATTGATCAGAAGGTCTTTGAATATGCCATGCATGATGAAATAATATTTCTTTGAGAGATGAAGATTAAAATTATTTTTTTTATCTGCCTTTTCAGGTTCATTCTTAAACATATTTGTATGTTAAAATAAAACTTTAATAATTTTAAATTTTTCAGGCTTCTATAACACTGCAGTGTAAGTATACACCAAAGGAGGAGTAACCAGGATCGTCGGATATAGTTGAAGTTTAGTAAGAAACCGATGGATGTTTACGAATAAAATTTAATTTAATTAATAGAAAACAGTTCATTTACAAAATTAATTTTCATTTGAAAACATCCAGCGGTTTCTTACTAAACTTCAACTGTTTTCGACGACTCTGGTTACTTATCTCTTTTGGTGACTGTACCTACTAAGGGACAAAAGTAGAAAGTAGGTAGGTACCCACTAACATCAAAATGCATGTAGCAATAAAAATGCTGCAAAATAAAATACTTTTCCCAAATATGGGTGTAGGCGTCGCAAGATCTGTTCATCACGTGTTTCGCTACCGAAAACAATAATTTCTTGAATGTGTACATTTTTCGTCAGTTTCATCTCGCCAGATAAGGTTACGGGTTGAACGCATGCGCGATAACCGCTTGATGGACGATGGCGTTAAACTGTTCTCACGCATCACTTAAGAAGCTGTAGACCTGCCACGTAAAAGAAAGTTCTGAAAATGGCTGAAATCGGAACTGTCGTAAGGATAGTTATTTGAAAAAGCTTGTAGAGATTATAGTAAAGAAATAAAGAAATCAATCGAGTTTGTGGTCTTTTAAAGAGTAAATGACCATGCAGAAACTTGCAGTAAACGTTGACCAATGTTGCCTGCAAAACTGTGAGCATGTGAGCAACGTGATGAGCAGATTGACTACTTACAAAAGAAAATTGGAAGGTAGATTTTGATGAAGAATGCACGATATAAAAGCACGATTCAATTTGGCCAGTTAGTCGGATTCAGTTATTAGAAACCTTGATTTTTCGAAAGCAACCCTGCCTTCTCTAACAGAGGAATGAAACTTATACTGTACAAGCTTTATTCCCCTGTTAAAGCACGTCAGTCACGTCACAAAACTAGGATATGCTGGCCTCCCAGCATCTGCATCATCTGCCTAGCCTTTTCCCAACTGTGTTAGGGTCGGCTTCCAGTCTAACCAGGCGCAGCTGAATACCAGTATTTTATATGGAGTGACTGCCTGTATGATCTCCACAACCCAGATACTGGGTAATAATATGATACCCCTTGGTAAGACTGGTTGTCAGACTTTCGGCTTCTGACTACCCGTAACGACTGTCAAAGATCCTTGAATGACAGTCGGGACCAACGGGTTAACGTGCTTTCAGAGACACAGAGGGGCTCATTATGCAAAGATGGTCATCCCATCCAAGCGTAGCTTAACCTGATCGATCGACCTGTGCGGCTGTTATTATTTAGCCACGGGCCCCGTTATATGCTGGCCTCCGGACTACGCTATACCAGCTGAAGGTCGAAGTTTTTGTACTGACATGCGGCCTACTGTACGCATACAAAATCTCAGAAAAACCAACACCTCGTCTTCTCTACACATACCATGTACCCAAGACGGATACTAACTGATAATGTGCCGCTCTCTGATGGAGATTGATCGCGTCACCGCCGCGGTGTGTAAACACACCTTTATATAGGTACGTGAGGGGGTGAGACGGCAACCGGACTCCTTTACGTGACTCAGTAATTTGTATATAAGGAGCAATGTGGTGTGTGAATGAAAATAACATGAGGTAGGTATGCCAAACGTACATAACATAACATTAAAGCTGTATTCCCCGAGGGGTAAGGCAGAGCTGCACCCAAATTACACCCACATTTCGCCAGTTTTGTTTAACTTCCATGTAACAGGGGGCGAGCCTATTGCAGCAGTAACGCTTGCGACCACAAAAGCAACGAGGCAGTCAAGAAGTACCTAGGTACAAATACTCGTAGTAGGTATGTTCTTATGTACAAAGATACGAACTTTCCACAATAAGTCAGAAGGTGCGACATCACAGAATTCGGTTAGCGGTGGCGTTGCGATAAATATGTCGCGACGTGACCGGCGCAGGGGCACGTGATCTCCATGTATGATGGATATTGTTGTTTATTTGTTTGCAATGCACATTTTGAAATTAGCTGCTTATTGCTATTGTCTTTGGTCCTATCTCGTTTTTGGTAAATTTGGGATTGGTCCAAGAAATATAGCTTTATAATGAATCTGTTTTGCGTGAGTCTAAGATTGTCATAAAAAGGAGAGCTTTTGAACAATAGGTATCACGGGGTAGCAAAATAATTTGAAGTCTTCTTCTATTTTTTATTATTCATGCACTAAAAATATTGCAATGTATTTATTTATTGTTCTATTTCCTGTATGTATTTATACACGGTCGTAGGGACTTCGACACGCAAACTGTAATCATGAATCCGGCTCATAATTCTAGACAAATTCAGTCAGTTATCAAAAAAAATCAGCTGTTTCATAGAAAAGTGCAATAAACGCTGGGGGTTCAGAAACATGTACCTACTGAATCCATGGTAACGAGTGGCGCGTCAATGTCCCTGCCTCCCTGTATGTACAGACGCCAGCACCGAAACTGTCAAATTTTCCCAATCAACTTTGAACCTTAAGCTTTAGCGATAAAGTAGATAATCTATTAAAGAAATTTGACAGATTGTAGTAGCTTGATGTGCTGGCGTCTGTACAATGAATCTGAATCGTTGAGCTCCTCAAGTTCTGAGTTGAGTCGCAGGATTTTTGACAAATGCGTGCACTGACTGGACAGGTCCGCTCAATCTGTGTGGTCTTTCCTCAAAAGACCATTTCAGACACCAATCTACATGGTCTTCACATGATCTGACCAAGATTTTGTCTGGACTCAAATTTGACAGTTTCTCAGTCTATAAGTCTATACCTACTGTATTCAGCTATAATGTTTTTTTGTTTTATTTAGCCTACACTGTCCCACTGCTGAGCAAAAGCCTCCCCCAAATCCTTTCACGTATTCTTTTCTAGCGCCTAGTCGATCCAATCGCGTCGCGTCGGTACGCGTCTAAGTCGTCTCGCCACCTCTTCCTGGGCCGGTCTCTGTGGCGCCGTCCATCCTCAGGCACCCACCGTGTGGAGACGGTTACCCAGCTGTCACTATGCATGAGGCTGACGTGACCTGCCCAATCCCATTTCAGCGTGACAGCCTTTTTGCCTACATCTAGAATCCCCGTTTTGGAGCTCAGCGTGGTGATTTGATTTTATTTGACTTAAAATATTCTTGTGTGTGACAAGCATTTAATATGAGAAAATGAAGCAAACAATGCAAGGTGTATTTAATATACAAATCTATAACAAAGTTCTATTTGACCAAATTATCACATCTCAATAATAAACCAAATATTGACCTCACCCATTCAACATCACACATTTTTAATTAAATAATGAAACAATCTAACTTAACGACCCGCTAATACAAAACCTAAACTTAATTAATAAACCAAAAGCGGCCAAACATCCGTTTAAAACCAAACTTAGGAACCGTCCACCAAAAAAACTTACCGAAATCTTTCCCACATGTGGTTAGTCCGACCACATTACACTTACACCCCAAAATATCACCATAACTCTATTCAACAAGCCATATAGTTTAAAATAGACTGTGTTTTGTTTGAAGGGTGGTAAAATTAATTTGGTTTGCGACTAGGTTTTTTCGATGGCCGGATAAATAGGTCGCAGGTTATTTGCCGTTGCAAGGTGCAAGCATTTCTAACGGAACATTCGATGCTAAAATAAACGAAACGACAATATTTGACATAGTGGTGCCAGGAAGATAAAGGAAGTTTTTGTTTTTGTGGACCAAAGCTGCGTTTGGTGGTGGGAAACTTGATAGACTGTTAGATTGAGGATGTGGAGTCTCAGGTTATGCCTGTGACACTTTGTATTTGTTCGAAGGCAGTTATGAGGGCTTAGGAAAGCAGTTGGATGTTGGTCTGAGGAAGAATGGAATCAATCAAAATCAAAATATTTTATTTCACATAAACCTACATGGGCACTTATGAAACGTCAGAAGCTAGGTGCACGGTTCCAATTGGTCGTTTCTTATGTAGAAGAACCGGCAAGAAACTCCACGGCTACTCTTTTTAAAATTAATTGGCTTTTACAATGTTTCCCAATTACAGTAGGTATGGGAGGACAGCGTAGGCCTGTCAACAAGTACCAGGTACTTGTGATAAAATAAAAATGGTCTACAGATCTAATAATAGATTGCTGAATTTGATTTTCAACAAAGATTTTAATAGCTGCCGAGCGTACATCGTTTGCTCTCATGATAATAAAACCAGCAATAAAAAGTACGGGAATTACGTATACCTACATAAATGCAATTTCCAGACTACGTGGAGTAACTGCGCTATTCTACCACAATTAGACTATTATAACAGTCTTCATGACGGAAAAACCCAGTCATGTAGGTACCAATATAACTGAAATTTGTGGCCATAATTCATAGTAAAAGGACCAAAGCAGAGGCATAATTATTTCTTCAACTTATTAAAACTCTGACCCATCACGTCGCAGACCCATCTTGACGCCGCCGCCGTAGACCAAACAGTGTTTAAAAATAGTATCATCTGTGGACAAAAAACACGAGTCGCTCATATGGACCGACTTTACGCAATATGGTTTTTGACCCTTAAAACCGGCGGATATTTGTTTTATCATCGGCTTATCCTGTGGGATTTGGTGTTAAATAAGATGTATTTCTATGAGAGACGACAAGATACAACAGTTAGCTAGTTAAGATTGCATAAATAGTTGTAAAACAATACCTAATTAAATTATATCTAACGACGTAAATGTTATAAGTACTTGAAACTAATTCTAAATAATCTATATAATTACGTTATTATCATGTAAGGAAGCATTAACAGCGCCATAAAAATGTTAAACAAAGAATTAATAGTAGCGGCTGCACAGAGTGCCCATCAAAAAACTTTTCCCGCAAGCAATGCCCCGGTTCCGTGTCATTTCTCCTGTCTGGCTGACATGCGAACGTAATTACAACTATTGCAATATAATTTCATCGTAAAACAAAGGCGATGCACTCCTACGCTAGTTTTTTTTTGCCCCCGCTGGGTCAGAGCGGCGCACTGTGTAACGGTGATGCGCAAACGCAACGACTTCCAGATGCGTCGTCGGTTAGCGGTATTTCACCGTGATTTTTTGTCCAGGGACGCTGGCGTTTGTGCCAGTGTGCGGTCGGTGAGAAACGTAAATATGGGGGTTGATAGTCGCGTCATTTAATTAGTTTTATATTCAAGCGTTCCTTAGTTTAAGATAATTTAGATAAAGGGGTTCAAAATTGTGTTGAATGTAGTGCATTAGGTGAGGCCTATATCCACGTCCAGTAGTAGACAGCTGAAGGCTGATGATGATAATGATAGGCACAAAATGTACCTACACATCAAGCTACCCGAAACGGTCAAATTTTCCCAATCAACTTTGAACCTTATGCTTTAGCGATAAAGTTGAAAATCTATTAAATACATTTGACAGATTGTAGTAGCTTGATGTGCTGGCGTCTGTACCATTGTCAAATCGTTCGCACCTCTAAAGTAGGCTACATAACATAATCAGCCTATAATGTTCCCACTGCTGGGACACAGGCGTCCTCTCGGTGAGAGGAAGAAGGCTCATATTCAATAAATATTTTAGGTTGACTTGATTCAAGAAACCAGTAATTAAACATTACACTAAATTACAAATGTTATCTTTATGTATAAATAATAGTGTAAGTAGCCGTTTGAAGTGCCAAATGTGGCATCATACTGTATTACACTGGTACATCTATATGGACCATAAATTAGTTCGCAGTTAGTGACCCATCTGGTCAGAGCTAATAAAAAATGAAGTACTGGTCTTAAGTACAGTCATAAACGAAACTGTAACAGAGAACATGTTTTTAACAATAACGTTGGCATTTTTTTATTCTAAAGCGGTGGACTAATAACAGAAATATCTCATTCTATTACTAGCTTCTGTCCGCGACTTCATCCGAGTGAAATTTCTTGTTCCCTACCCACACATCGCCTGCCACGCGCTATTACTGTGTTCTTTCTGACTTTTTTTGTTTTTGCTCGGCTCCTAAGTATCTTAGCGTGATGTTAAGTAGCCTATAGCCTTTCTCAAGAATTGGGCTATTAAATGAAAAAATAATTTTTCAAATCCGACTGGTAGTTCCAGAGATTAGCGCGTTCAAACAAACAAACACATAATCATTCAGCTTTGTTAGTACAGATGGAAAGTCGCAATTTCATAATATTTTTATGTAAAAACAAATTAAGAGCGATGACGTAATTTTCTTATCGTGCAGAAACTTATCATGTTCGTCCATTTTTATTTAAAGAGATGGTAATGTTAACTATGCAAATAATTTTATGAAATGCCAACACACAGTGACACAACTGTGACTTTGAAAAAATTCTACGTATATTTTTTGTAAAAACTATCTAGTTTGAAGTAACTATTTAAAGTGTACCTAGGTTATACGTCAAACAAACAAAAAGTTTTTTAAAAAAATAGGGCGAATGCAATATTAATCATACAGAGAATTATGTAGTCCACAATTCAGCATTTTTGTTTCTTCAATATCCGTTATTTCTGTCCTTCAAACTATTATTCCTATAAACATGTAACAGCGACTGTCCCAACGGTCACATACACCACGGTACGTAAATTCTCATACATGAAATACGATGTGGACATCAGTCCCACATGTGGTCCTCACGTGTGCCCCAGCGGCCCTCCTGTCAGACGCATAGTTACAGTGTAGAAAGCAAAAGAAATGTGACTAGTGGTGACAGAGTCATCTACTGAATTTGATGCCCAGTAATGAGCCTGCTAAGACAATGTTTGAGTGAACTCAAACTAAATGTAAATACTCCATTTACAATGGTTGGTAGCGGAGTATTTTTGAAGCTAGATGTAAAGGCGAAAAAGCTAGGAAAAAAACTTGCACTTACACAAAAATGGAAAATTGTTTCATAATGAGTGTAAAATCTTTCAAAGACAAAGCATTTATTTCAATTAGGCCACATAAAAGGCACTTTGAACGTCAACATTTACAACAAAAAAAAAAATATGATAAGCGGGGTAATTGCGTAACACATTTACAATGGCAATGCCTTTCGTTTTGACAGTTAAACAACATTCATTACGTTATTTACGTTGCTGAGCAGACGAATTTTTCGACACTACGCAGCAATGAATTAGGAATTTTCTTCATTTCTTTTTGGATTGTAATTGAAAGTGTGTAACGCAATTGGGGTGCAATTAAGTGAAAATCGTTTTCAAAACTCCAGAAAAGGTTCGCAAAATATGGATATATCAGGCCCACAGCAAAGCCATCATTGTTCAATATTTACATCTTAAAAAACATTTGATAGCCGTAAAAAAATATAAAAATGCGATGTCCATCGCATGACAAAGACTCGGGGCGTGATGCCACGTTCTAAAGGCTACAGCTGAAACGTTATGTGACAGGTTTCATATCATAAATCAGTGAGGCAGTCGGCCTACGTGAGAATCGAAATACAAGAGATGACCCAACTTCTCGTGAAGTCTAAACATGAGGTTTTTGAAAAATTGGAAAAAAATATCATAGAATATAAAGGTTTGAATTTGGATGATGAAGATCAAGATGCACCTAATGATGAATGGTGATTTAATTTTATTTGTGTCGTAACTATTAAAAACCATTTCATTGGCAGTGCCCATAGAGCACTGACATATAGGTACCTAACAATATTGTATTTATGTAGACTATTAGGACCTTTCAAGAATTGAAGCTAAGTTTTACTTTACATGTTCTAAACTGCTGCACATCAAGCTGAACTGTGTTAAAATTTTGGTATACAATAAAGTACACTCTATCTAATGTATCTTCTAGTTTTTTTTTTACATTTTATGTACAGATGCCAGCATATCAAGCTACCCTAAACTGTCAAATTTTCCCAATCAACTTTGAACCTTATGCTTGAAAATCTATTAAAGAGATTTGACAGATTGTAGTAGCGTGATGTGCAGGCGTCTGTACACTACTTGTCTGTATAACACTGTGGAGTAGTTTCCATGAATTTTGGCAATTTAAATCAAACCTTTTTTTGCCTTCGAAGTCTGCCTGCCTTCATATTAAAAACCAAGACACTGGTCTTAAATAATACATTTTTCGCCACCAAACCTTGCACTATCGGCGTCCCAAATCAAAACAACCCCTCGACACACATCAGCAGACCGTTTCACCCGAATTAGTTTTTTGTCCCCAAAGTTCTAGTGACACCAAAAAAGTTTACCGTTATGGACACCACGAGTTTTGCATAAATCATCTCGAGTGGAAGTTTGTGGTTTAAAATTATTACGCCCTTTTTACTGAGATGCGAAGTGAGATGTTGTAAACGAGTCAAAGTTTATGCTAAGTCCACTGCAGAATCAGTTACGCTTAGTGAAGATTTTTTAAAGTTCTTAGTCGACTTTGTAGTTCTTGTGGTGTCTATTTAAACATTTACTTTTACACTGGGGTGTAGACAAATTGTCTGCTTGCCGTTTTCATAATTTTTTTTTCTGAATGAGGGTTTCCATATTTTCGTGTCTGCTGATTAGAAATAACTCTTTAAATTCGTACTTTATTCATATATATTTAGCTAGCTGTATCACAGATATCCGTTTGCAAAGGAAAGCATCCATTCCATAAATCATGAAGCTATAATATAACCTTTATTGAAGCTTCTAACCACGCAGCAACCTTTTTACAAACAACTCAAACCAAAACATGGTTAGTAGGTAAAAGTTTTTTACAGGATGTCCTTAAAATCATTAGTGTGCACAACATGTGTTGCAGATCCTATCAGGAGCGAGCAGGGGTGATTAAAAATAATGTTTATAGACACCGATTGCCTTGTCGAAAGAGCAAAAAAGTTTGGGACAAATTTTGAAATGACCGCATCTATAATTTTGGGGATAGTTATGTAAATGACCGGTGCTCTTGATGTTCTGGTTTGATTTGTAAGGATAAAAAGGCCCAGACAAGTTCTTTTTTTGCATTAAAAAACTGTAACTTTTATGGGTTTCTTGATCTATAAGGTGAAAATGAAATTTTATAGCTTTCTCCTCTTCGATATTATTTTTATCAATCCATAAACGTAAGCTTTTGTGCTTACATATTTTATACACTCAATGACTGCCAAGATGAAGAGTGAAAATGATTGCTGATTGCTCATATTGGCATTGCCATTATTTTAATCAACCCATCCGCCTGCTATTACAACGACAACCACGAGAAGTTTATTCATACAAAATTGATTTGTATCAAACACTTTCTTAAATTCAGTGACGCTCTTCCGCTTACATCTTTCTTTGTAGGAGTATAGTGTCGACTCAAAGCCGCAATTGCGCATATAGGGTGGTCAAAACGTCGCGGATCAAACGAAATAGGCAGATAAATGAGGTCATTTCCAACGCTTTTAAAGTGAGAATTTTTTTTTGGTAACGCTTCAAAATTTTTGGAAAAAAACCTTGGTAGATACCCAGAGCCGCAATAGAACTTTTGCAGTGCTGATACATTATCTAGTAATAATACAATACCGTTTGTTTTATATCCCATTTTTTTATATTAGTCTAATTGTAAAAGAATTCGGTATACAAAAATATTCATAACTTTTATGGCATTATTTTTGTTGGAAATGACCTCCTTTATCTCCCTATTTCGTTTGATCCACGACTTTTTGACCACCCTATATATTATTATGTAGTGACAGATTCCGATTCTGTACTCCGTTATCGCCTACGTTAACTATGGAACCGTTACTATCAGTATTACTTTTCACTTTAGTTATTTGTAGTTCAACAGAAAGCACTGCAGCTGTTGCAATCATTCCAAAGGTTTATGGTTTTTTCAGAGAGAAAGAGTAGTCCTCTTTCTCCTTCCAAGGCTGCATAGAAATAAATAAATACATACAATAAAAAATTTATTGCGAACCACATGATCCATCAAAAAACACAATTTAATAAATAATAAGATTTTTTTTAAATAAAGGCACATACACCTACCACTCTAGCATCTCTGCATCACCCAAAGGTTGACTGGTAGAAAATACCTATGTCATTAAGTCCGCCTCTATAATATTCTGCGCTTGAAGTGTTAAATAAATAAATACAAACAAAAATAAACCCACGCCTTTCTTCTCTCGCACATTCAATTACAAACATTAAAGTGGCTAGTCGGCTGTCTTCAGGATCTAGGACCTATATCTACATCGAACTACCTATGGCGTCCACCAACTTGTTTGTGTTAAGAGCATTTCTCATAGTAAGTACTCATAGTAGCCTTTGGTCCTCTCTAAATCCATTTCAGTAGTTACTAAGCCATTTCGTATTTATTTAACACTTCTGTTCTAAAACATTCATCGTTTATGTGACAAGGTTTCACCAGAAACTACTGTAAAAGTTTATAGCTTTTTAATGCTCAGGGCCCGAGGTTAAACCAAGCAGGATATAAAAACAAAATTAAATGTTTACTTTATTTACATCAATCTTGCGATCCATCAACTCTTTCGTAACTATGACGTTACGTAAAAAACATGGCCGGACAATGAAGCCCCGGGTCCATCACACTAAGGAGGTCTATCAAAAGGAGATTGGATCGATAACGACCAACAATGCCTGCGGGAGTTAAAATATAGAACCTCTAAGAAAAAAAACTAAGAAACATGAAACGAGGAATTATTCGCATCGTTTCCCCTGAGATCTTATAAAACCGTTTTTTCGTTGCAAAAAAGCATAAATGAGGGTGGATTTTGAAAAAAGTGGACAAAGGCCGAGGCACAAAGAGGTTTTATATACGGATTTTTTCGTTCCCGTATAGTTTTTCTATTCATATGCCCTCATGTAAGCCTACCTAACTACCTGTGATGTGCTGGCATTTTTATTAAAGTTGTAATGGAAACTTCATCATCTATCGCATTCATTTGTTTACCACTTTTTAGACTGGGGATTCGCAAATGTAAACTCTCTGGGCCAAAGCTGAGGAAGCGAAGCTATCCTAAATACCCAAATTAGAGTTGCCTATAACACCGCCTGCTTTGCGTAAAGAAACGGCTTTTATAAGGTCAGGCACATATTAGTAGATAGGTACACTATTTCCTCCATATACCATAAACCAGCCAATAATGATCCCACTGCTGGGACACAGGCCTCTTCTATGATAGAGGGAGTGTACCGTAATCCACCACGGCCGCGGGTTGGTAGAAGTCACTTGTCTTCGAATTTTGGGTTCTAGGACATGTCGGTTTCCTCACTATGTTTTCCTTCACCATTTTGAGAGCAGTGGTGATGGAATTATTTACACAAACTGAGACTATTTCCTTGCGTGACACAAAATATCCGTCAAAATTTGGCCGTGATATCCCAGCGCTGATTTGCTGGATTCGTTTTCTCCTCTACCGATATTTGGTTTTCTCCTCACACATTTTGTTTATATGTATGTATGTATTAGTATTTATTCTTGTATTTTATAGTGATTTCCTAGCTATTTGTGTGTTGGATCATTCGGTTCCCTACAAAATGGTTGAGCTGGATGGTGCTGACCCACGCGTCATGTTCGTGAACGGGCGCCGTCGGTTGAGACTGGTCATCTCTTAACTGCCATGGCTTATTTTTAATCTTATGTCTTGAATTGTTTCTTCATTTCTGTCTTTTTTACATTGTTCTCACATATAGAAGCAACAAGAATAATGTACCCAGGATTTTGTAATATCTTGATTTAAAAGTTTGATTTATCCCGTTTGTTGCACCTGCCATGTTTTGTCTCTGCATCGCCCTAAGGTTGATTGGTAGAAAATGCCTCAAGCATTATGTCCGCCTTTGTACAGTATTTCTTTTACTTGTGCATAAAGTTTTAATAAATCACACTAATATTATAAAGGCGAAAGTTTGTGAGTGTGTGAGTGGGGGGGGTGTGTTTATATGTTTGTTACTTCTTCACGCTTATACAGCCGGACAAATTTTGATAAAATTTTGTATGCAGGTAGCTGACGCCCTGGATTAACATATAGGCTACTTTTTACCCCGATATTCCCACGGGATCGACATTTACGCGGGTGAAACCGCGGTGCGCAGCTACTAAATAAATAAATTAAATAATATGTCTCTTTCCTACTTGTAAATTTTGAAGTAATGTTAAAGAAAGTTGTTAATCAAAATAACAAAGGATACATCCAAACAGATTACGTAACAACTACACAGTCATAAAGCACCAGAAAAGAAAGTTGCACACACAACTGCAAGCTAATAAAAAGTACAGACACACACACAATTGTCACCTATTTTCATAAAACTCGTGTCGCAAGCGACCGAGTGTTGAACACAATAATTTGAGTTTGGAACAGGGTGGAGCGGCGACAGATTGCGCACGTCCGTTAATGACAGGCCGCCGATGCGCGTGTGTCCAGCCCGCGCTCATTCAATGCAAATCCACTCGAAACGCGCTCTCGAATCGTTAGACACGACAAATACACGAACGAAACGTGTTGTACATTGTGTAACCAAACATAGGCAAATAGGCTCGCACTCGAACAGTGTTTGAATTGATTGAGGCAATTTAATATAATATTTATAGCTTCGAAGTGAGCTGTCATGTTTTGTTTCGACTCTATCTTGATATTATACCGAAGTTGAATTGAAACTGCTATTGTTTTTCTCGGTAAGGTGATGAGTTAATAGATTTCGCAAGGAGGGAATATTTTTTGTAAATGGCGTGATGTGTAATTTATAGCTTCCGTATACATAAAAGTTCACAGTTTTATTGTTTGCAACAACCAAGATAGTGGATTTCGTAAGACATTTTACACCGTTGTGCATCTTTGAAGATAAACTTCCTTAAAAGGACAATAAACACACAGCGCATTGCATTATGTATATACATATATAAGGGTGTGTTTGTTATGAAGACATTATATTCCGACAATCTGGGCACAGAAATCTAAACGTAAAGTTTTAAGTTAAAAAGTTCCTCCCACAATGAAACACGTCAGTTCTATAAAATGCTGCGGTCTTCATTCTCGTACACAATGACCTCTCGCGATGACAGGCCGCCTGCCCACGCGCACGCTTATTCTAATCACACCTATCTCAACGCTTACACAGCTCGTCCATTCATACATATTTGGACTGATTTTTTTTTCATTTAATTTTTATGCGGTCACGAGTGGGCAGACGTTTTGTTTTGTTTTACAATGTGATGATAACTGATTAATAATAATAATAATAATAATAATAATTTATTTAATCACATAACAATGTTAACTTAAATAGTAGTTATCTGTAGGTACACTTGAGTTATGCTAGTTAACAAATCAGGTAGGTTTTGCAACCAACACCCCTACTAAGTTATAAAATAACTTGTGTTAAGGGCAGTGGTACAAGCCCATACATATTTAGGTTTCACAAATGAATTGCAGGAGAACAAGTGTTTTTTTTTTTTTTTTTTGTTAACATAAGACCATAAATGCAGAAGTCAGAGAAAAAAACGGTTTACTTATAACAATTGGATTATTCGCTATTGTGTGTGTGGGTGTATGTGGGGGTGTGTGTGTGTGTGTGTGAGGTGTGTGTGTGTGGTGTGTGTGTGTAGTGTGAGCATCATATTGTAGTCTTTGAGTGTGAGTGCGTTATGGTGATTGTGTGTATGTTTGTTATGGTGATGGTGTGTGTTATGTCGGTGCAGAGTGTGGGATACTTGCATGTACTCGGTGGTAGCGCTTACGGTGGGTTATTATCAGAAAAAAGCAGGCGTTCTGTATCCAGGTAGTTATTCGCAAGTAGAAAGTTTGTCACTGATTTCTTGAGGGACGAGGTTGAGAGAGAGTAAAGACTCAATTTCTTATTGAGCTTATTATATAATTGTGGCCCTTGGAAGCAAGGAAATCGTTTGGTGAAAGAGTAGTTACATCTGTAGTGCTGACAAACTATATCTTTACGTCTTTTAGTGATTGTCACGTAGGGGGTATCTTTGTGTTGTAATAGGACTGTATTAAGAACAAAGAGTTGTCTGACAGAAAGCACTTTGCAACATTTATATAAATCTTCGGTTGGGAAAAGTATCGGGCGAAAAGTGCTCACCTTTAACACGGCTCTTTGGGCCCTCTCCAATTTCAACATTGTGGTCTTTGGAGCACCGCCCCAGGCGGAAACACAATATGATAGGAGTGATTGACAGAGGGCAAGGTAAACCTTTTTGACTATCTGTGCACTTGCCACATGACGAAGAGTCTTAAAGACGAATATTAGTTTTCTAACCCTTGCTATAAGTAGATCAATGTGGGCTGAGAAGTTCAGATTGTCATCAAGAGTCACCCCGAGGTATTTGATTGTGGGGGTACGTGCGAGCTTAGTGCAAGAGCAAGCTGCGGTGCCTGGGCAGACGCTTGAGTGAGCTATTAGTGAGTATGAGTTCGGCGGCTGTGTAGATTGGCGTAGGGTAAAGCAGATTATTTTTGTTTTGTCCGTATTGAGGGTAAGTTGATTACCATTAAGCCAATTTAAAACTTGATCTAGCCCTCTCTGGGCCGCTTCAAAAACTTCGTCCCAGGTATCGCCAGTAAAGGTGAGTGCAGTGTCATCAGCAAAGGCCGTGATTTTTCCATTTTGGAGAAGCAGATTACACAGCTGATTTACGTATACCAAAAAAAGTGTGGGACCAACTACACTTCCCTGAGGAACCCCAAAAGTAACAGGAAGCTCCCTACTCAGGTAATTTTGAATTTTTACACACTGAGTCCTATTGCTTAGGTAGTCTGCAATAATTTGGAGTGGGAGGCCACGTATTCCCAGTTCCTCTAGTTTCAACACTAGGTTGGGAATAGAAACTGTGTCGAAAGCTTTTTTTAGATCTAGGAAAATCGACACCACCTTCTTTTTTTCATCAATGTTTTTGATAATGTGACCCGTTAAATTTAGAACAGCATCATTCGTTGACTTATTTCGTCGGAACCCAAATTGATTGGGAGATAAAAGCTTCTTTTCCTCTAGGTATTTAATTAGCCTCTTGTTTATAATGCGTTCTAGGATTTTAGATATGGAAGGTAGTACAGCAATGGGACGGTAATTATTTACACAGTTTCTATTCCCCCCCTTATGTATGGGGTGCACAATGGCTTTTTTCAGGTACAAGGGGAATACACCGGTGCTGAGGCAAAGATTAAATAAGTAAGTCAGTGGGGGGACCAGCAACTTTTTATAACGTTTCAAAAACTCGGTAGAGATGCTGTCCCATCCAATAGCAGCATCGGTTTTTAAAGAAATGAGCAGCGCTTCAACCTCACTCTCATCAGTGTCGACCATCACAAACGAGTGTAGTGGTGCAGGTGTGGCATTAGTGACATGCGGTGGGCCTTGGATAACACTATGGTGAGTAAAAGCGCTCGCAAGATTTCTGCCTGTGTCGACAAAGAACTCGTTAACGGAATCCACCGACTGTTGGGGAGAAGCAGAAGGGACAAGTAAGTCAGAAGTGGTATTTTTTGGTACTTCCGTGTTTGTGACCCTCTTTATAATTTTCCAAACCTTTTTGTTATCATTGGCAGCCTTACTCAACTCCACCCTGTCGTACTCTCTCCTAAGATATTTAATTATTTTAGTGCAGTAATTCCTATATCTTTTATAAGTTATTTTAAGTATATGATTATCAGGTGATAGCTTCAGTTTTTTATGCATTGCATCTCTGTTACGCATGCAGCGAAGCATACCAGTGGTCATCCATGGTTTAAGTAAACGTTTGTGATTTGGGAGTCTAACTATAGTTGTGTGAGAGCGTATAATATTGACAATAGTGTTGATGAAATAATTCGTGGCTTGATTAGCGTCATTAGATTCATAGATCGGTTTGAAATCCATGCTATTCATTTCAGAGTCCAAAGAGTTGTAATTGACTCTTGAAATGGTTTTGACACCAGAATTCAATTGTTTACTTTGTCTGAGACAAAGCAGGACTGAGTTATGGTCTGTCACACAAGAGTCAATTACTATTGTGAGCGCTAGTGAGTTCGTCTTGAGCATGACATGGTCCAGACAAGCGGACTCGCGAGTAGGGTAAGTGTGGGCAGGAAGAAGGCCATGAAAAGCTATCAAGTTAAGATAGTCGGAAATGCGATTAGGGCTTGGGGTACTGCTGATGTCAAGGTTTATATCTCCAAGAATAGCTATATTTTTATATGATGAGAAATCAATTAAAAGAGAATTTAAAGATTGTAAGAAGTTACTGATGTCTAATATAGAGGGTGAGCGGTAAATACATATAAAGGCCTTTTCTGTGCCTATCGTCAGCACGAGGCAACTTGCGTCCATAAAATCAGGTTCCACGACAGAATAGCCGCCGACGTTTTTAACATACAAAATGACTCCATCATTCTGATTTGTAAGTTGAGTAGTGCAGTAGTGAGAGTAATTTTCGATCGACGGAATGGCATAGTTAGTTTTAAGCCAACACTCCGTCAATACAATAACGTCACAGTCAAGGTTGATTCTACATAGGAGTGTTAGAAAAGAATCAAAGTTTGCCTTTACTGACCGGATATTTTGGGTTATAATCTTAAACTGCTTGGCAGTGTCATTAATGTAGGAGGGACATTCTTCAGGTTCACAGCATAATGAAGTAGACACTGACAATTGATCAATGTGATCGTTTAAATCGCGTATGTTATCCACTTAAACGATTAAATAACGGTAGGACACTAATGAAGGGTTCGGGTAGGTTCCATTGGAGGTGTAGTGTTTGTATAATTATGGTTTTGTATGCTTGTAATTCTGTCTGATGTAGTTCAATGTAATTTTTAAAATTATTTTCACTTACGTAGGTATTAAGGTTTACATATATATATTTAGGATTTTGAAAGAATGATGTCACCGAGTGAAAGGCATGTGTGTGTGTTTGTGTGCAGGTTGTAGGTGTATGTGTGCAGGTGGCGGGTGTTTGTGTGCAGGTTGCGGGTGTTATAGTACGAGAATATCCAAGTAGGCATTCAAGTATTGAATTACAATGTTTGTTAGAAAAATGAAAAAAATAATTTAAGCATGCATTATTCAAAAAGAATTTCATAGTTAAAGACTTACTATAAAATAAGATATTACTTAAAAATAGTCAGTCTTCTATATTTATATTCTTCAAGTCCAGCTCGCTATTTATGGTATACGCTGTGGCTCCCTCTTTCTTGCGAATTAATATCTTTCCATGTGAAATCCAACAAAACTTAAAGTTATTAGTTTTCGAGAAATCTCGAGCGAGGTAATGTAGACGTTTTGCCTTGAAGGTTAGACTTTCTGATAAATAAATAGGTTTCACAGGACCTCCTAATTGTAAGTTTATAGTAGAAAATTTATTATCTTGGTTGGAGCTATTGTAGGATCTCAATGATTGAATTATCTTTTCTCTCATAATTGTGGTTGTGAGGTTAATTAAGATAGGTTTATTTGATTCCGACTTTGTCTTTAAGCGATATACATCTCGAATGTCAGAGATATTTATTGGAATGTTTAGAGCTTTACCTGTATCGATAACGATTTTTGTTAAGTTTTCTTTGGTTTCATGGGGTGTAGGTGGTATGTTTCTTAGTTCCAAACAAGTGGCCTTTTGATATCTTTCGAGGCTATCAACCTTTTCTTCCAGGACCTGAATATATGCCAGGTTATCGTTACGTTCAGCTGATAACTTATTGAATTCCAACATCAGATCATCGTATTTTTTGGAGACAAAGTCAGCTGACTCTTTTAATGCCACGTTAAGCTCTTTTATTTCAGCCACTGTCGCCTGGAGCGACGCATATTTTTCATTCTGTTGCCTTTCAAAATTTGAGAAGAGGTCTCTCATTTCCGCCATAAACACGTTAATATCAACCATCCGTTTCCGTACCGTTACATTAGATTTTTCTCGCTCGAGCGGTTTGGTGGGCAGCTCAGGTTCTGAGTCATAATGCACTGATGGTGATGGCGTGGGTGGTGTACGGTCTATTGGCATAATTTAAATTGGTAAAAAGGCAGAATATAATAAAATATAAATATTTTAAAATTACAAAAAGAATACCCAATTGCGGGATTCGAACTCGGAATCCAAGACAAGAGCGCTTAACGAATGAGCCACTATGCCCGTTTTCACCATCGTTCCCTCAAACACTCCTTAGCTAAGGGTCTCTTAACATAAGAGACTCCTTAAATCAGCCCCTTACCTAAGTTTGTTTTCACCAGATTAGGGAATACTTATGTAAGGGCCACTTACTTAAGTGACAGTTTTTTTTTTTATCAGGGAGTCCGAAAATCGTACTTTTTCATGAAATTACCGATTTTGTATTCCATTGATAAATCATGTAGATTTCATGTAAAATAATACGACGAAATACAAAGACAACATAAAATAAACATGATTACATTTAAAATACATAAAATATCACCAATTTTTATATTAAATTAATGACTAATGCGGAATGCTGTTGCCATCTAAAAAAAGATGTGTTGAAATAATGACAACTTGCTTGACAGATGACAGAGCGCCTGCGCATTTGTACGTTATTGTTCGCGTGTGATTATTTCATAATATTTTAATAAATTCATTAGTTACATCTCCAATTCTCCATATATTATTTATTCGTACTCTCTTTGGATTATTTATCGTGTATTCGTGTTGTCTTGTCGTGTATTAAGTTCTATTTAACGCTAAAAAAATGGCAGAAAAACGGAAAAGGGGGCAAAATTACAACAGTGACGAAAAAGAAAGATTAATAAAATTGGTCATAGACCATAAAGATACAATATTGAATAAAAAAACAGATGGGACAACGAACGAGGCAAAATCCCACGCTTGGGTCGCTCTGACCGACTCTTTTAATACAGCAGGAACAATATACAGGTTTGTTTTTTATTTCACTTGTTAATCGTTTTCATTCTTATTCAAACTGTACGTGCTTATCTATTTACAGTACCTAATACCTATGTCTTTTTACATTTTCCAGATCAAAAGATTCCCTAATGAAAATGTGGGAAAAACTCAAAAGTGAGAGCAAGGTGTACTACACTGCATCACGCAGAGATGCAACACAAACAGGTGGCGGACCATCTGTTATAAAGATTGATCCGATTTTGGAGCAGGTGTGTGCTGTACTTGGCCGGGGCTGTACAGGAATTATAGGCGTCCCGGACAGTGACTGTGTGGAAGAAATCACACTCTCTGAATCCCGGGCCAAAGTCATCTGCATTGACAATGAAAATCTGCCTATTGAAATAACTAACTTTGAATTGCAAGAGGCAGAGTCAAATATAAATGTAAGTACCTGTACCTATTTACTACTAGTTCAACCCTTTGACCAGTTTCGCTTATACTGAAACTTAAAAATTCAATTTTCATCAACTATTTGCCTACAAAACTTATTATAATAATAGGCATAGGCAATAGATTGACAGACCTTCGCTTTGATTGGTGAATTATTTCTGATGAGCAGTAGTATACTTTGTGTTTGTACCCTATAAGTCTCAGGTTAATCTATATTTTTTTCTTTTCTTTTAGATTGAAATTGAAGATAAAAATGTTACGCAAACACCTTTGTGGTCCAGAAGACGACCTCGTCTATTCCAGCCTAATGAAAGGTCAGAAGCTGTGTCTACGCTCTGCAATAGCTTCAAAGAAATTAACTTAAAAAAACAAAACATTGAAGAACTAAAGCAGCAGCTATTGCAAGAGGAGATAGAATTTAAGAGAAAATTATATACTCTCCAATTAAATTCAGCGACAGTAGAAGTGGAAATTAAAAATGAAGTACTTCGTCAAGTAAAAGGTAACATATTTTATTAGAATTAATTAAGTAAGAAACATCATTTAGGTACTATACATATCTTCAAAATATTGTGTTACTCGATCTCTAACAGATCCATAAATGATGTCATCATTGTTACCCGTTAGTCTGGGGATTTGTCCACTGGTAATTAATTCTTCCAAATTGGGAATAGACCCATCATTAACTGGTTCACTTTCCTTCCTAAGAATGCAAATATTGTGTAAAATACAGCAGGCCACAATAACATTTACTGTAGTCTGGAGTTTCAACCGTATTCCAAGAGCCAGCACGGGAAATCTTCTTTTGAGAACTCCATACTGGCGTTCCACCACATTTCTAGTTTTTATGTGGGATTCGTTGTATTTTCGTTGTCCCAATGTAACGGGATTTAAATATGGTGTAAGTAGATGACTCTGAAACAAGAAAATTTTGTCTTTTGCAGGTGGTGTTTTACCCTTACAAAATTTATTTGGAGTACAAAAAAAGACGGAATAGATTTGGTTTTGTACTCCAAATCTATTCAGTCTTTTTTTGTAAGAAGACAATGGATATTTTTATAAAAAATTACTTAAGTATTTCTTTTAATTTTAATTATAATTATGTATAAAAATTTTTTGTAAACAAATTGTTTTTGTTCTTACCTTTAAGGGGTATCCACTATCACCTAATAAATATGCACCTGCATAGTCACCTCTCTCAAATCTGGCATATCTCATACTATTTTGGTAAATAGCAGAGTCGTGTGTTGATCCAGGCCAACGTGCAACAACATCAGATATCAATAAATTAGGTGAACTTATTGTTTGGACGTTGATCGACATGTAGGACTTTCGGTTACGAAAGATTTCAGCATCATCTCCACCTGTAAAAATTAAACTATTTCAGTAAGAACTTTTAAAACATAGTAAATATAATAATTCAATTAGGTATACCTACCTGGTGATTGTATTTTAATATGTGTACAATCTATACAACCTAAAATATTTGGAAAGCGAGCAATTTTGTAGAAATCTTCTTTCACTATAGACTTTTGCTCTTCGGTGTCTGGAAACCTTATAAATTCACTTCGTAATGTTACAATAGCTTGAGAAACCCTTTTTACTATTCTACTACAAGTAGCTACGCTGATTCCTCCCATATCAGCCACTGCGAGTAGATGATTTCCAGTTGCGAAAAACCTCAGAGTACATAACAACTGATTAATTGGAGGTACTGACTTGTTCCTGCAAAAATTAAAAAAATTATAATTAGGTAAGTACTTATATTCTTTGAAAGTTCCCAGATAACTATTTATTGGTATATAGGTACCTACTGCACTGCTGATTAGGTTAGACAAGTGATTAGGTACCTATGGTTAAAACAAAATAAGAAAATCAAATATAATAAGTTTAAAAAATCATACCTGTCATCTGTATATTCTATAAAGTGTTCTATTCTATCTAACAAAAATAACACACTGTCCTTGGATAACCTAAATCTTTTGAAGAAGTCCTGATTGTCATATTTCGTGAAAAAATCCGGTCTTTCACGATAAATATGTGGCTGTCTGAATAAACTTTGATTCATAACTAAATCCACAGTTTCGATAGCTTCTAAACTCTCAATAAAATCTTCCATTTCGTAGCAAATAAAAACGTTCAACAACAAAATAAACTGTCACTTAGCGCTAAGATGCCGAATATCGGGTCCCTGTATTTAAGGGATCCCTTAAGACCATAAGTGTCCCCTAAGTGATGGTGAAAACGAAACTAACACTTAAAATTTCTTAAGGGGCTCCCTAAATTTAGGGAACGATGGTGAAAACGGGCATAAGACATGGAAAACTGCGTCGAAGTAGTGGATCCGTTTGTAGTATAGGTCGTAATGAGCCTCTGTTGTTTCTGTAGCCCTGGTACTTTTTCTGCGTGCGAGTCGAAAAGCAATTTAAAAATCTATCTTGCTCACTCACGTTGGTAGTTGTCTTCAATGCGAAGTAGTCCGTATCCGAAGCGTTTATAATACCCTGGTAGTTGGTAGGCGTTCACTTTTGTTCCTGGAGCGTCCAGAGAAGTCCAGAATAAGTAACGTCGGAAACCACTGCTATATTTCCAGTCCTCAAGATATTTAGGGCTCCAAGCTCGACAAATAATTATTTCGAATTAAATCGGAATTACAATTTAGGACTTCGCAATTTAGTGGAATCAACTAAAAACACGTCTGCTCTCGAGCAATAATTATTAAAGTAATCTGTCAGTAATTGGATAGTGTTTAATCTGTTGGTAATTATGATGGATTTAAGTTTTACCGATGACGTACCTATCTATTATTATATTTTTAGTTTCAAAGGATAGTGTTTTTTTTTTTTTTTATTGCTAAATGGGCCCGCTTTTGACCTCGATCACGCCTAATGGAAAGCGATGGATGAGGTCTATGATGGAACGAGCATGCCCAGAAGATGCACTGGAACTACTACGAATCTTAATTAATTTATGATAACGTGATGTAGTATCTACGTCCAAATTGCTGATTAGGAATAGGTTTATCTTCAATGTCAACCGATAAAATATTGATAATGGTCATGTTTTGATAATTAATTGTGGGTGTGCAAAATTATCAAGTCGCAACCGAAAACCCCCGGCAGGATAAACATTTTGTAATGATAAAACTAATAATAGTTTTCAATGATCTCATAGAGGCTACAAGTAACTAGAAACGGTAACAATAATATAATAGAATAGGTAAGGTAATTAGAATGCGCATGCGCAATACCTTCACATATTTGTGTCAATATCCAGAAAAGCATGGCTACTGATATGCTTTAACCAACTGAAACTAAACTTCACAATATTCTTAAGTAACTGGACTACAGCAATAAGAGAAAGGCTGTTCAAATTTAAATCTCTCAGTACTGGCCAGTATGCTAATATCAACAACAACAAAATGTCACTCCAAACTGTTGTCGATGACTGTACATTATTTGTGGGCACACCCTTTCCTTGACGCGGTGGTTACAAAACATTGGGTCATCGTTCATAGGAAATCATTCATGTTTTATGTCCTTTTTTATTTTTATTTATTTCGTAAACAGTTTTGAATTTGAATGTGCTTTTTTATTTCATTCATGAATTTTTGGTTCAGTAGAAGAATCTATTGAAATTGAAAATTATCATAAACCTTTGGACTGAGCTTTGAATGATATCAGTAACAGGCTATTTATGACAAATCGGTATTTTATACTCCTTTCATGTCAGCTACTGCCAAAGCCTGCCATTTTGTAAATAATTAGGTTTGGTTCAAAATTAAAGAAGAACACCATCATCGTCGAAATTGGGGATTCCAAACGCAGTAATATAATATGGAGTGCATATTTTTTCGTGAGCAGAACTTGGTAACAATCTGACACGAACTAACTATTCTCAACAACACATAGGTTTCTTTGGGCTTAAAAAATCAATCGGCCTAGCCTTTTCCCAACTATGTTGGGGTCGGCTTCCAGTCTAACTATATGCAGCTGAATACCAGTATTTTATGTTGATAGACTAAATATCTGTGCTCCTCAACCCAGTTACTGGAAAAAACGATGCTCCTTTTTTTTTTTTTTTGAGAATGGGAAATCATCACATGACCCCTCCCGCTCTGCGTGTAGCGGAAGGGAGCGTCAGACTCTTACTGACTAAAACCCACCCGTGTTCCTTCCTTAGCCCTTTATGTTCCGGGGCAGTGGTAACCCTTTCGGACAATCCCGCTATTTCGGACAATCCCGCTGTTTCGGACAATCCCGCTGTTTCGGACAATCCCGCTGTTTCGGACAATCCCGCTGTTTCGGACAATCCCGCTGTTTCGGACAATCCCGCTGTTTTGGACAATCCCGCTGAAAACGATGCCCCTTAGTAAGAAATAAGAAGAGCACCACAAATCATATAAACACCATGTCTTTATCTCATGATCTGTGAAGAGCACTTACTCATAAACTCGATTTAGAGTAGACCAGTGACGGTAACTCAGAGTTTTACACACAACTGGTGTTCAACAAAATGTACTCTATTTTTTATCTGACAAAGATTATATCTGAACTTTAAAAGACATTGTGACCTCCGAGGTTGTTTCGGCCTTTCTTCTCAGAGTAGTCAGATAGGAAACGCCGACCTTATCTCGCTTATAATCCTCTGCCTAGCCTTTTCCCAACTATATTGGGGTCGGCTTCCAGTCTAACCGGATGAAGCTGAATACCACTATTTTAAATGGAGCGACTGCCTATCTGACCTCCACAACCCATTTATTGCGGGTAATATGATACCCCTTGTTGTTGGTTGTCACACTTTCGGGCTTCTGACTCTCCGTAACGACTGTCAAAGATCCCCGAATGACAGCCGGGACCAACGGCTTAACGTGCTTTCCGAGGCACAGAGGGGTCTTGGTATGTAAAGATGGTCGTCACCCATCCACAGACAAAGCATGGCAAGCGTAGCTTAACCTGATCGATCGACCTGTGCGGCTGTTATTATTTAGCTTAGCGTTTATATTTGACGTTTATAAGTGATTCCGATATCCCATTTACAGAAGAAACAATTTCATACCTGATGTTTCATTTTGATGGTAGGTTTGCATACTATGTAGGTATATATGGGGACCTAAAAAGGCCAGATTGGCAGAATCATAAAAGGATAACATAATGGACAGTTAACCGTTAAGTTAATCGTATCAAATCCCATTATTGAAGCATTTTTCAAATATTTTTTTTGTCTGTGCTAGAATATCAATCAATCCGATCCAAATCCAATCCCAACCTCTTTGATTATACCTACGTAGAGCAGCGAAAAAAAGAAAAACACGGACTGTCTTCGCCATATTACGATTCATAATGTTATCCTTTTATGATTCTCCAAAGTGACCTTTTTAGGCCCTCAGATAGTTATCATATCAACTGAACCACTGGACGTGAACCTTTCTTAACTTTCTCGGTCACAATCTAATTGCACGTTAGATGAAGAGGTCATACAAGTACCTCCCCTGATTTACTCATCCATAACCTAGTTTTCATGACTATAATCTACCTACCTACATACAACAACACAATAAGTCACGCACGCGCAAGAGAAGCATTTTTTGCTAAACAACCTACACTACACTTAACGGTGTTAACAATAATTACGTATTCGCTTTTAGTTACGAGTATAACACATTATAAGCACCCATTCTATCAATAAATTATAATTGAGCGTATTGTAACCATATTTTTCTTCATTCAAAACTTCATTAATTACTTTAGATAAGAGAAAAATTGTTGTTCCTTATTGCGTTGTAATAAGGTTCAGTTTGGTGTGTATTGTATGTAAGTTAGATTTTGGATTCATCAATACGGTGTGCAATAGTTAAACCGTGGGTGCTGGTGATGATGGTACTGTCATCTGCAAATTAACTTAGTCGTTAATTACGTAAAGGTGTGATTTCATAATTTCTGTGAGCGATGGTTCATAGTCGAACTGATTTTGGCATTTATGAGGTTCATTTATAAACGTTGCTTAAAATCAAGTAACGATTACCGACTGTTTAACCATACATTTCTGACGTTTAAACGTCTCTTAACTCACGTCTCGTCTCTTAGCCTTACCAAGGGGTATCGTATCACCCAGTAACTGAGTTGTGGAGGTCAGATAGGCAGTCGCTCCATGTAAAATACTAGTATTCACCTGCCTCCGGTTAGACTGGAAGCCGACCCCAACATAGTTGGGAAAAGGCTAGGCAGATGATGATGGTCTGTACTGTCCTACTGCTGGGCAAAAGCTCCCAAGATCTTCCAGGAACTATTCTCCCGTGCCACCTCGAACCAGCCTTCACGGTACGCGTCCAGGTCATCTCGCCACCGCTTTCTGGCCTCTTTACTTTAAACAACGTTTTTTTATAAATAAAGGGGTTAGTGACAAAACATTACCTTTGTTTTTAAAAATTCTGGTTAGGTTTCTCGTTTCTGGAAACCTAAACTGACTGCGATACGAGCTATTGCAATACGCCAATACTTTCTTTCTTTTCGTTTCGTTGGTACATCTTGGTGTCTGATCCAATAGATAAGTCAATCAACTCAGCCTATCGCAGTCCACTGCTGGACATAGGCTTGGCATAGATAAGTACTAACCTTTAAGACTAGTTAAGCAAAATTTTGTCGTAAACCTGGTGGCCCTTGAGAAATCCAGTCACTTACAGAAATCTTCGATTACTCTTGCTTTCACATGATAATCTACTGGATCTACTGGAGTCTCTTGCCCGTTCTTCTCCATAGGTACCTACGCTTTGAAATTGGCAACTAGCTTCATATTTTCTGACTGACCGACTTCTTGACAATTCAAAAGTGCCTGTAAATGGTTTAATTGAAATAAATGCTTTTATTTAAATAAAATGCTTTGAGTTTGAGGTACAGTTTCTACACTTTCAAAAAAGCACCTCTGTCCGTACCAGTACTGTCTTACCAGGTAACTCACTATCCTACGCAACCCAGTGGGCAGAGCACCAACAAAGCTATCCACCACTCATCACTGGCTGTCATTAATTACGACCCGTTTACCTCTCATTATAAATAGACAAAACCAATTATCTTTCACTAACAGCATTGTCCCAACTTATGATTTATTTCGACTTTTTGTTTTGTACCCGTCTGTACTAAATGAGTGTAATTGAAAGTGAACTTTTAAAAAGGTTTTACTTTTGTCTGTGATTGTACCGTAAGTATTATGAAGGCGTAAGCGCAGATATGGATCAAAGAAAAAGGGCGTGTTACAATTTAGCAGTTTTTTTTTTATCCCACGCACAGCCATCTTTAGGACTGGCTACTGTTTTAAGGCTCCTTCAAATAGGTACGACATGCGATAAAATCGCGCGCGAAACAAAGGCACCGCAAGTCGCGCAACGAGCGGTGCCTTTGAGTCGCGCGCGATTATATTGCGTGTCGCACCTGTTTGTAGGAGCCTTAAAACTTTATTGGTCCAGTTGAAAACCAGCGTCAGGCATTATAGGCCGACCGCTTAACTAAGACGTTGCCTGAGGTAGCAGCGCGGTGCGGGAGGGGTGTGGTGACGTGATGCGAGAGCTCAGTGATTCGTCAACTTGTGACAACTATCACCCCACAGGCAACGTCTCAGTTAAGCGGTCGGCCTATAGTTGTCTGACATTTATACTGAACTGGGCTTATTTGGCGCAGCCGTTAAGGTAGGTAGGTACCTACACAATACTGTTTTAAGTTTTTTTGTTCTGATTTTGTGTGAATATGCATTGCTTGCATTGCATCCATAATGTACACATACAGGTGGTAAGTATAAAACAAATCAATTATTATGGACTCTGTCTGGCACAGCAAAATTTTAAATAAGTATTCGAGGTAGCGCGGAAGAGACTTTCTGGAAGGATTTGGGGAGTCTTTTGATCAGCAGTGGGACTAGAGATGTGCCGTTGCCGGCAATATTGCCCGAAGTGGGAATATTGGTGGCAAGATTGCCGGCAATATTGCCGGGAGTGGAAATATTTGGGAATTTTGCTTAATTATAAGTCAAATTATCTACGAAAACTTTTTACAATACTTAAAATTAGCATTTAAAGGCCATAATCTACATTGTGTACAATAAAATATTGTTTTGGGTAAAATTGCCAAAATTGCCAGCATTTTTGGCAATATTCCCGGTATTTTACCGGCAATATTGCCTATATTGCCATACACGGTAGTGACTATAAGAAATAACACATAAATATTGAGATTAGAATTGAAAATCGTTGTGTATTGAATAAAACTGGCCAAGTGCGATTCGGACTCGCACACGAAGGGTTCCGTACCACAAGGCGAAAACACCCAAGAAAAACACGTTTGTTGTATGGGAGCCCCCCTTAAATATTTGTTTTATTTTGATTTTCGTATTTGTTGTTATAGCGACAACAGAAATACATAATTTGTGAAAATTTCAACTGTCTAGCTATCGCGGTTCTTGAGATACAGCCTGGTGACAGACAGACGGACGGACGGACAAACGGACAGACAGCGAATTCTTACTAATAGGGTCCCGTTTTTAGGGTTCCGTAGCCAAATGGCAAAAAACGGAACCCTTATGGATTCGTCATGTCTGTCCGTCCGTATGTCACAGCCACTTTTTTCCGAAATTATAAGAACTATACTGTTGAAACTTGGTCAGTAGATGTATTCTGTGAACCGCATTAAGATTTTCACATAAAAATAGAAATAAAACAATAAATTTTGGGGGTTCCCCATACTTAGAACTGAAACTCAAATTTTTTTTTTCATCAAACCCATACCTGTGGGGTATCTATGGATAGCTCTTTAAAAATGATATTGAGGTTTCTAATATAATTTTTTTCTAAAATGAATAGTTTGCGCGAGAGACACTTCCAAAGTGGTAAAATGTGTCCCCCCCCCCCTGTAACTTCTAAAATAAGAGAATGATAAAACTAAAAAAAATATATGATGTACATTACCATGTAAACTTCCACCGAAAATTGGTTTGAACGAGATCTAATAAGTAGCTCAACTGTGAAAATTTAAAAACATATGATGGTACGGAACCCTCGGTGCGCAAGTCCGACTCGCTCTTGCCCGGTTTTTTAACCCTTTGGGTACGGAACCCTAAAAAGGCATAAATTCGAAACATTTCTTTTAATGTTGTACTTGTTTTTCATATACATATAAAATACAGGTATAAGTATATGTATAATATTGGAAATAACAAAGTGTCAATCTTGACAAATAATTTATGATCGATATACTACACTAAATTTAACTAAACGATGATTACAATTGCAGTAATAATAAAATATATTGGTATTATTTGACAGGCAACTTTGGCAATATTGCCAATGTTGCCGGCAATATTGGTATTTTACCGGTAGCGGCAACATTGGGAATATTGCCGGCAGTGGCAATATTGCCACCAGGCACATCACTAAGTGGGACACTAAAGGCTAAAAAAAATCAATAATGGCTTACTAACTATACATACGCAGCATTAACCCAAATTCTTGCCATAATATAGATCTCGCATCTATCTAAATTGTAGAAGCTTGCACGGCACGGGTTGTAACAGAGTTTGAGTCTAAATATTATGCAGCATTTCAATTTTAATAATGCAAAAGGTGCTGATATAATTATTATCGACTATAATACAATACAAGAATAAAAAAGCTACCAGTGAGCCTAGACAAAGTGACATTTTATATCTATACTCTTCACAAAGAACACACCCTCCAAATTGCATGTCTCTAGGACCAGCGGTTTAGGCTGTGCGTTGATATATCAGTCAGTCAGGATTTTGAATTTGATATATCAGCGATAACGATGATCGAAAAGTCAAAAATGTATTTTGTATACTTAGGCCCTCAAATTTCAGCCAACGATGACTCAGTATTCCCAACTCAGTGGTTCACCATCTTCAAACCAGATTTAAACCAAGGTGTTCCCTGATTGAGTACTTACAAGTTTCATTAATAAACCCTATTAAGGCCCATCTGCTATTCAAAACCGCACAACAGGTGAACACTAACTTGACCAGAACCAAAATACTTAATCTACATGCGCAGGAGACCGCAATGGGCAGGTTAGAATTGTAAACGAAAGTTTCTCGGCATATGGCTAATGATTTTATAAGCATCGGGTTTGGTAAGCTTACGCTATACGTACAGCATATAGTACTTGGTGGGTGAGTGCTAACATATTGTGCATTTAAGGATAATGTCCTGAAGTTTCAAAAATAGAAAATAGGAACTTAATTTGTATTGGTTAAGGCTTAAGGATTATTAGGTTATGTGAGAAGAAAAACTGTCCTGAAAGTTTTGTCGCATTTTTGCTACGTTATTAGGTATTACGTGTGCCAAAGTCTCAGTCAGTACCTACCTAACTAGGTACATAATCTAAAAGCGATGAAAATATTTTCTGTAGTATGCAATGACTATTATTAGGTACATGATCAATTTTAAAACTTTTTGAAGACAAGTTGAAGGCACAATTCTTAATTGAAAGTTTACGAATACTTTCACCTACACATCTTCATGTATTCCCATCATCATCATTATTTCTTCCCAAATAATGGAATTTATGATAAAAACCATACTTAAAATGAAATGGTCGTGTGTGGACCGGCTGTCAAGGATACAGTGTGTGGTAATCACTCTATTGACAATGCAGAACGTATACTTGCCCTGTCCGAGGATAATTTTGCCTTGAGCGGCACAGAGGTGATATGGAGTGCTATTCGGGAAGCAATTTTCTGTTAAATACATGTTCATTTTTTTCAGCTACTATCTATAAGGTTACCTACCTTACAATAATTTGGGTAAATCAGTAGAGATGTGACACTGAAAAATTACTGATGTGATTATATTAACCTTGAATTTTAAAGGCAGAAGACCTGAATGTGCCTGGTATGGTTGGAGTTGATAAATCATCATCCTCATCATTTCAGCCGAAAGACTTTCACTGTTGGACATAGACCTCCCCTACGTTCGGTCCACCTTGTGGGAGTTGATAAATGATTTGCAAAATTTGGGAAGGCCTTAGCTTGTCAAGGTCCTCTGCTGTAACTATGTCGAGCAGAGGTCGTTAACAAGCTGAATTGAATGAATTCACACATTGGCATATAGCTATAGCTTGATTCGTTAGTACTATCGGTTTAATTGAGGACCAGCCTACCAAAATTTTACAAAAAGTTTTAGTTGTACTCAATTTTGGAAGTCTCCATGAGTCCCGCGACCGCACGACAACATTTGGCTGAACCGCGAAAGTGGGATTGTTGCCATCATTGTTTGACACACACGAACTTGCGCTCACATGTCATTATTGAGTCCATTTTATTTCTTTATTTTCACTCAATAACACACTGGGCAAGTACTCGTAAAGTTATTGTAAAATATAAAGACGTTTTGTCTATTGTTGAAATAAAAGGTTCTTCGAAATTATAAGCGTGAAAAGAGTAGCAGATAATAAAAATTACTCACATGAAAATTACAATCACAATACATTTTAATAAATTGAAAGTTAAAAAAAGATGATTGTTATTGGACCTCAGGTCATTTTAAATAAATAAATACAATTTTGGTTTTTATTTTTGTATAATTTCTTAGTTTTGCGTTTACATAGTTTAAATAATCTAAGTACCTACACTTTTTCGCTTGCTACTTGCAAGCGAAAAAGTGTCCTACGTTTTTTGTTTCTTAATTTGGTAGCATCGACAACCAATAGTCGATACTGCGACAGTTACGAAACTCTATGAAAAGGGATTCCAAATTCAAAATTTAAATTTAAAACGTACATGACCTCCAACCCACATGGCGGCCCACACCAGCCAGTCATTGCGATTCGGCCCGCGTAGCCATTGTTTTACTTTTATTTGTATTAACTCGACGAATCTCCTTGCAATCCTTGATAATCGGAGATATCCTATAATCTTTTCTTTATACCAGAGATTAAAGGAATAGCATGATATTTTAACAGATCACTATTCCCAAAGAGGGTTGGAGCTAAATAATAACAGCTGAACGGGTCGATCAAAGGTTCTTGGCTTGCCATGCTCGGTTCGTGGATGGGTGACCAAGTAACTTAGTGGTGGAGGTCAGAGAGGCAATCGTTCCCTGTAATATACTGGTACTCAGATGCATCCGGTTAAACTGGAAGCCGACCGCAACATAATTGCGAAAAGTCTAAGCAGATTGAGAAACATCGTTTGTTAAGAACAGAAGGTGTCAGTTGTTTCCAAGTTCTGCTCACGAAAAAGTAACAAACAGACAGACACGCGACATGCACTCATATTATATTACTCCGTGTGAAATCCCAAATTTCGACAGCCCAAAGACTCGGTAATGCCAGTCCACCGCCAATTTTACTAAGACCCTTCAAGTTTTGACGGAGAATTTATTAATATAAAGAATGACGGGTCACTTTAAAATGGTGACCATAATTTTGTGGTCACTTGCAATTTTTATGACACTTTCTCTTGTTTGTAAAACTCACTGCAATTGGCACTTTGGCAGTCGATCAAGTGTTTCAAACGAAGGTCCAAACGTATTTCGATATCATCATTATGCCCGTCCAAAAAAAAAAAAGATTGACACTTCCCACTCACTTTATCTTCTATATTTTTTCAGAAGCCCATTTGTTACTAGTGATGTGGCAATTGTCCTTTAAGTAACTCAATATAGCGCAACGGACTTTTGTCAAAATATTTACTTTACCCGACTGGGACAACAAAAGGGGGCTCTTAACGTTAATAATGCTGTTCAAGTCATTCAAATCCGAATCGGCATGTAATTGTCATTTTAATTTCGTCTGTTCTGTGTATGGGGCTTATTTTGTATGATAATAAGATATTCGAGAATCGATTGTTGTATCGATGCAGATCTTGAGATAACATGGTATCGAGTTGCGATGGTGTGTGTGACTCGATAGACAGCTGTGAAAGGAAGTGCGAATTTTTAAATGGATACGTAGGTATGTAGATAATTGTAATGTCTATCGTTTCTTTATGTTGAAGAAATCTTGATGCTTTTTAAATCGAAACTGGAGAATAGAGATCAAAAGTAAACGAATCTAGTAGAGACTATAAACCATAATTATTAGTCGATTCGCACAAATTTACTCGCCCGAAACGAGCGCATACTTTTAAATAATATGTTTTTTTTCTGTGAGTGGCTCGCACTAAATTAATTTATTTGTGGGCGAGTTGACAACTCCAGAAATATGTAGGTATTAGGCGATTGGCACATTTTTAAGAAAAAAGTACATTTTTTATAATATTTAACTCTGTGCGCTAGGGCCTTATTTTCTATATTTTACTGCATAAAATTATCATATAATCATCATATCACCTTTTTTTTTTTTTGAAATGGGTTTGCTCTTTATTCTAGTCTAGGTCAGAGTTGACAGAGACAAAGTCGACGATGGAGTGAGCTCACCCAGAAGAAGCCTGTTCACTCTTACTTTGAAGAGATTCGGGTTGTATGAGCTCGGAAACACAGACGCAGGTAAAGAGATCCACTCACCTAATTTAGTTGTGCTTCGAAATCCAGTCTATCTAAATGTAACAGCACTACCTCAACTATTGATCAGAGATTCATATTTAGCTGACGTATTGGCTATTCTAACAATAATGATTTGTAGATGTTGATTTTGTTTCTAGCAAAGGAAACTAATAAAAAAAGTAAGTAAAAAAAAAAACAAAAAAAAATATTACATAACCCAGCACAACATTCTGTTTTTAAAAACAATTCTTATGAAGTTAACCACCCCATACAAAACAACATAATTATAATTATAAACCTTAACGTCTCCACAATAAAGCCCACTAAACAATAACTAGAAGTACCTACACATGCGGACAAAAACAGTGACCCCATTGAACGGCCAGCTATTATTCAAGACTTTGTATGTAAATTCTAGGATGTATACGACGTTTCCTTGACCCTCGTCATCAAGAATGAATTAGGAACCGAACTTGACCATGGGTCAGAGGTGTAGGTTATATGTGATTGACATTCTACTGACTGGTTTTAACGACTACTTACTGATGTTTTTTGTTTGACAGTTCGAAGCTTTGTTTCCGTGGTTTAATTTTGTGTGGTGAGTTAAATAGTCGTTATGTAGTGTTAGTTTTGCCCGTGGCTCTACCTAAGTGCATTATTTTTTAATAAGTACTTACTGGTAATTATTCTGTGTTATTTCGCTACCACATAACCTAAAATCATCTAAAAATGTTTCGACTGTTTTGCTAGACCGCAGCAGACAACAGTTTTTTTTTTATGGTGCGGCGCCACCACTCCTTTTTAAGTTTACTTTTTTTTTATTGGCCCTAACCAAACCAATGGAATATATGAGTCACAGAACTATCATCCTGACAATCACAATTACAAATTCTAATAATTATTATTATTCTCAATACACCTGCCCAATCGATGCAAATGTCCGCTCAGCCCTGACGACCGTGGACTATTTCGCCGGTCAATATACCGTGCCAGTTGGTGCCATACGCCGCAATCTTCACATTTTTAGGGTGCCACTAGCCATGGCAATAACTTAAGTAAGTATAGATTGGACAACAATAGGTATGCTTTCGTTGTCAAGGAGATATTTGTGCCCATAACGTCACCGAGAATAATAATTAACTTGCGTTTGTTTCGGTAGCCTGCGGTGCTATTCTGTAAAAATCTCACCGTGAAAACTTAGGTGAAGTGAGCGTGGAGTGAGCTGTCAATAGTGTCAATTCCTAGCAAAAACAAACTCACTTCACCTAAGTTTTCGGTGAGATTTTTACAGAATCGACCGCCTGCTGTCAATTTCTTGAAGTGAAAACTTCTTTACGCGCGTTGGGCATTTTTCGAGATAAGAAAAAACCATTGAACTCGCGCCACTGTTACCTTAAGCGACACTGCGCGTGTTTTGTTTATAAGAGGATTTAAAAAATTCCTGCTTCGACGGTGTTCGGCTGTCCTCGGGATATACTCGGTTTTAATGTATATCCGATATGTCAGTGAGTGATGGCAAAGTATTCTGTTTGTGTTTTGTTTTCACTTCTGTCGGCACTCCCGGAGTGCCACTGTTTTTTTCAACCACCTATGCTGAAGAGTAACAATTTTTTTGTTTTTTTTGTAATTAATTTAAAATACGGGATTACTATTATTGGTAAATTGAGTAAACATCCAAGGCATAGCATAATCAGCCTATAATGTTCCCACTGCTGGGACAGGCCTTTTCTCTACGAGAGTTGGTAGATGTCACATGTCTTCGATTGTTTGGTTCTAGGACATGTCAGTTTCCTCACGATGTTTTCCTTCACAGGTTTTGAAACCAGTGGTGATGGAATAAATTACAAAATAAAGCGCCTAACCTGGGTTCGAACCCACGACGTACAGCTCGTACCTAAGTCAGGGCCGTAACCGCTGGGCACTGCTCCAAGGCATATACCTCACCTTTTTGACTAAAATTAAAATTCAATAATCAAACAAAACACAATCTAAAGAAAAAAAGCAAATGCAAAACAAATTACACCAATGCCAATTCACCTGAACTTCTGATGTTTTCAAAATTCAAAAGCACATTCTTAAAAAAATACGTCAGATTTTTAAACAAAACGCATTGGTAATTCTAAAGGCAGTATTACACTAGTGGATAAGTGGAGTGACCCGTCAGAGGGCGGTAGGCAGCGGTCAATACCTCGTGCCTGCCACTACCACCCACCAATGAGGGTACGCTGATTTCGTGATTAGATTAAAAAAGGAATGATTTCAAAATTCGAATTATAATTTGTTTGGAGACCATTAACGTTAAGTGTCTTCTATATTTTTATTTTAATGGAAGTGAAATGAAAACTTATTATTTAGTAAGTTAATCAAATAGCTTTAATGGACACCATAAGAGTAGGTACTAGACACAAATGCATTTGTGATTAGGTAATTAGCTTCTGCCCGACCCACTCCGTCGCATCGCATCGCCTGACTGCGCTATGACTTACTTCGTTTTCACCTAGCGTTCTTTCTTCCCTTTTTTTCTTTTTGCTCGGCTCTTAAAAGTCCTAGCGTGATGTTAAATACCCTATAGCCTTCCTGAAGAATTGGGATATCAAATACAAAATATTTTTTCCAATCCGACTGGTATTTCCAGAGATTAGCGCGTTCAAACAAACAAACTCTTTAGCATTATTATTAGTACTAGCTGCGCCCCGCGGTTTCACCCGTGTAAGTATCGATCCTGTTGGAATATCGGGATAAAAAGTAGCCTATGTATTAATCCTGGTTAAAAACTATCTGTGTGCCAAATTTCATCCAAATTCGTTCACCCGTTTGTGCGTGAAGAAGTAACAAACATATAAACACACCCCCACACACATTCGCCTTTATAATATTAGGGTGATATAGATAGATCGATAAAGTAATTTTCGACGTATTCCACATTAGGCACCCGCTTAAATAGCACCTGAGTGAATGTGCCGCTGTGTGTCAGGTGCATTCACTCAGGTGCCATTTAAGCGGGTGCCCAATGTGGAATACGTCGAAAATTACTTTATCTATCTATCTATATCACCCTAATGGAATACGTCTAATTTTGTTTGAGTATTCAATGATTTCATTTAGGTATTTCATCAGTTTATTTAAACAAGCTAAGTTGTCAACTAAAGTAGTTCTACCATAACAACATTTTCATGGTGAAGTTAGAAAACGATTTATTCAAAGCTAAGTATATTTTATTTACACATAAAAAATTATGAGCGCCGTAGGTCTACCTTAATAGTCTCCAAGCATTGTTCCACTTTTCTTCAAGGTGAAGTTTTTTTATAGAAAGACTTGGAAAAGTCTCGACTACTTTTTCGCCCTGATTTATATTTTTACGTTAGTCTGTGATAGCAAAGAGTACCTAAATGTCGGTAATACTAAAAAGTAGATCCTTTTTATCAGTTAATTTGTGAAACTGCATTTCTTTTGCTATTAATAAACAAAGTGTCCCATTATAACCTGACCAGGAACTAATCAGTCAAGACCACTTAAAATCTCTAGCAATGTAAACTCACAAGTCCAAAACCACAGAAAACATAAGTAGTTTGTCACAACAGTAATGATCAACAATAAAACCTCAATTCTCTGGACTCTGACTTCAAAACACCCTTTATAAAAAAAAAAATAAAGCATTAAAAAGTAAAGGGTAGCGATGTTATCGGTCCGAGGCTATCGCCCACACAATGTGGCACGGGCCTACCGATTGTTGGCGACCCCTGCTATTGTCTAACGAGGCTTTTGTTTTTACGAGTAGCCTGCCTGATAAGCGAAATTTATATTGAAAAAAATGTTTTTGATACCTGCAAACGTGGAGTAGTATTTGGTTCAAATGTGATTACAGCGATTACAGAGTATTTTTAAGATAAGCATGCTTTGTTTCACGCGGAAAATTGATCCAAAACAGCGCGCAGGGGGTAATTGCCTAACGCACTATTAGTAGCAATATAATAGCTTTCATTTTGACAGTTCAACAATCTTTTTGTTGCGTACGTTGTTGAGCGGACAAATTTTTCGAACATATGAAGCAATGGATTAGCAATATCTTTCAAAATTATTCATATCGTGAATGTTACGCCATTAGGGTGCATTATTACGAAGTATTAATGCCATCATGATTCCAGTGCGAAAAAGAGATGCTGCTATCAGTCATGTATTGCTTTGTCTCTCTCTAACAATCGTCATAATACGGCAGCAGGACAAAGTTGTATTGGGAAGTTAAGTTATCTGTCTTGTCTACAAAAAAAAACCTTTAAATATAGAATTAGAGTCCTTTCTCCAATCTGTGTTTTGCTTTTTTATTCCAATTATCTTACTTATCTTTTTATGTACAGTCAACAAAGGAGTTAAGTATACAGGAGTGTCGGATATTGTTGAAGTTTACTAAGAAACCGATGGATATTCTCGAATAAAATTTTAGTTTATTAATAGAAAACAAACAGCTCATTTATTAAATTAAATTTCAGTCCAGAACATCCATCGGTTTCTTAGTAAACTTCAACTATATCCGACGCTCCTGTATACTTAACTCCTTTGTTGACTGTACACGTATACCTATTTTTCTTTCTTTTAATTCTACACGCTCTTATTACCGAATGATACACTTTTGTTGAGCATGAGGTCCTGGGTTCAATCTCAAGGTCGGGCAAAGTGTTATTGGATTTTTCTACCTAGAAATTCTCAGTGGAAGCCTGGAATCTGGAATTGTGCCCGGTTGATGGCAATAGGCTCGCCATGGGATTTAAACATAACTGGCAAAATCTGGGTGTGCTACAGTGGCCACTCCTTCGGGGAAACAATAGGTTTCAAGGTGTTATGTTATGACAAGCTTTCCTTTAAAAAAATCCCTTGCCACCGAATAGAATCTAGATAAACTTTCTCATAACCTACATCATAATATTTAGTGGTGAAATAGGCACCTAAGTGTACCTAATAAATTATATTATCTTAGAAGCTTCTGCATACTAATATATTATAATTGATCACGACCTTAAGTAAGCCTGTCTGACATGAAACAGCCCATTAGTTAATGTATTGAAACTTGAGCAAACATATCAAAATTAAAAGGGCATGTACTAAATCAATGAGAGGACGACCAGGCCATAATGTTATCCTTTTATGATTCTGCAAAAGTGGTATTTTTAGGCCACCTGATAAGGTTTGCAGGGTCAGCATGGCCAGACATCGCACAAGACAACCGACCGAAAGACCCGAGGTTTGGAAGGAAAATGACATTTTTGACATAATCTCTTTATTACTTGACATTATATACAGACAATTCAAATTTTTCATCTCTTTATTAGTGGTTGTAATGGGAATCATATCACTAGGTTTTATTAGGTTTTTATTTTTTATTTATCCTTTTGATAGATTCTTATTTTGTAAATGTGAGGACTTTGTAGGCCTTGTAGACTTTAGATCTGTAGACCATTTTTTATTTTATCAAGTACCTGATACTTGTTGACAGGCCTACGCTATCCTCCCATACCTACTGTAATTTGAAAATACTGTAAAAGCCAATTATTTTTAAAAAAGAGTAACCGTGGAGTTTCTTGCCGGTTCTTCTCCATAGGAAACGACCAATTGGAACCGTGCACCTAGCTTTTGACGTTTCATAAGTGCCCATGTAGGCTTATGTGAAATAAAATATTTTGATTTTGATTTTGAAAAATGAGGAGGCCTATACCCAGCCGTGGGATACAATATAGGTCAACAAAAAAAATATAATCAAACCTCTAATAATTCTCATTTTGCGCTTTCAAAAATATTTTTGAACATTCTAATTTAATGATTGCGCCTCCATTTGTGATCATCAAATAATTGGGTAGATTTTCATTTTATGATTTATTTTGACAATTTTTTGAGAAATTTTATTATTTTTTATTAGCTTGGTGGACAAATCAACGACGACTGAGGGGCCGCGCGGGGTAAAGCCCCCGGAATGCGTTCGGATACTTGAATTTAGTTCTTTTGATCGACAAAATTTATCAAACAAAAATCGCTGAAGTTAATGATGAAATCTTTGTGACAAAATTTTAAATGGATAAATAATAACATAAGGGGTAAATTCCGATGTAACTAATATAGTAATTGTTCAGTATACACTATAATTTTTACATATGGGGTGAAATTAAACAAAATTTAGGCAAGAACTTTGAGTATTCATGAGATCAATAAATGTAGTGTAGAAAATAACGGAGAGGTAAATGATTTCCAGTATAGTTTTTTGTAAGTTTAAATATTTTATCATACTTATATTATGATTTTATTTATTACTAGTTACAAAAAAAAATACAAATTATAAACTGAAGTAAATTTTACGCAATGCTTAATGGATATTTAAGCCTTATTGTGGAAGAACAGCAAAAAATGCTATTTTGAAAATCTACCCAATTCCTATTTTAGGGTCCTAAGAAAACTAAATAGCCAAGTAACTGCGACTAACTTGGATGTAACACGAACGGTCACAGTTCTAACATCATCATCATTTCAGCCGAAAGACGTCCACTGCTGGACATAGGCCTCCCCCAAGCACCTCCACTTCGACCGGTTCTGTGCTTCTCGCATCCAACGGGTTCCTGCGGCCTTCACAAGGTCGTCGGACCACCTTGTGGGAGGCCTTCCAACGCTACGTCTTCCGGTTCTAACCTAACTCATTTGGTTGGGGTACCCTAGCTTAGTTACTGCAACCAATACGGATCGGGCGTGGTTGGTGACAGTACCAACCTAACCTTACCCGTTTGGTCAGGGTACCCTAGCTTAGTTACTGCGACCAACACTGTCAGAAAAGGAAAGAGGTTCAATTATTTAAAAAATTGTGCACCATTAGCAAAGCGCAAAACACTTTTAGAGGTTCATTAACACTTTGCGGGACACTAAATGCCCCACCAGACGTAACAACAATAAAACCTCTATTGTTTCTCGTTTTACCTTTAACCTATTTATTAAAAAAAAAGCGTCCATCATAAGAAGGTCAATAAGTTTTTAGAGGATGAAATTTCCCTTAATTATTGCCCTATTGAAACTTGGGCAAACCTATCAAAATTAGAAGTCAGGCCAGTCAGTAGCCTGATTCCTATCAGGTACCTCAAAGTTCAGATGGGTATTTGAATATCAAATTCCTAGATTCAATAGTAAGTCATCGATGCAAGACGTTGGAGTTACAGACAATACTGATGGTATTACTACTCACATAAATTGTTCAGAGGTATACATTTGTAGGAATTTAAGTATACTAGATTTGTGTACGGGTTTGCTCGTTGAGAATATTAACTACGAAACTTCGGGGTAATTGCGTAATACACTATCAGTAGCAATGGGTTTCATTTTGACAGTTCAATAACATTCATTGCGGTATTTACGTTGTTGAGAGGACGAATTTTTCGAACATATGCATATGGAGCAATTTATTAGCAATATCCTTCAAAATGATGCAAGAAGACATCTAGGGCTGTGGTAATGTGGCTAGCCATAATTTTATCCAGTTCCTTAGTCATCCTGAGGGATTTACAGAAAGGGAAGTGGTTCATGTTTTACTACAAAGCTACTTGATTTGTACATAATTTTGTCAGAAATTTTAGTGTGTTAGCGTAGGTACTGCAGTTAAAATTCACAATGTATACATGTCAAAATTATTTGCTTCGATCTCGTGGTGTCTATAGGTACTAATGATGCGCTTCACCTGGCCAAGGATAGACAGAGATGGCGAAACATCGTCAAGGAAAAGATGTTTTCAAGGGAGGATCACGACCCTCAGTAATAAGGAGTACGACTTGAGGAGGAGGATAGGTACTAATAGGTGTTAATTTTTACTGGCACAGTCATGATATCATCATAAAAGAGGAAACTTATAAGTTACAAAAGCCGTTAATGCTGTCAATAAAAATAAGGGTACTCATAAATACTTACTTCCGTTAGTACTTCTGGTTAACCTTCAAGAAAATTATTAGCCGAGTTATTAAAAAAATATGGTATTATTATTAATATCGATAGAAGACCATGACTCTTGAAAACTGTTATGATATTGTATCACGAAATTCAGCACTCAGAAGGACCTTGAATATATTATTATTATATTAGCGTCCATAATAATAAAATAAAAGGCACGGAAACTAACGACGGAAGTTATAAAAAAATCTGTTTATTCTAGGTATTTCCTTTGTTAGTCTAATTAGTATAGTAGTATTAGGCAGCGTGGCTAAATAACAACAGCCGCACAAGGCGATCGATCAGGTTAAGCTACCCTTGCCGCTGATCTGTGGGTGGCTGACCATCTTTACATATCGAGACCTCTCCGTGCCTCGGAAAGCACGTTAAGCCGTTGGTCCCGGTTGTCATTCGTGGATCTTTAACTGTCAAAGATCCACGAATGACAACCGGGACCACCGTTACGGGTAATCAGAAAAAAGCCCGAAAGTCTGATAACCAGTAAGGATAAGGAAGGATAAGGGGTATCGTATTATCCAGTAACTGGGTTGTGGGGGTCAGATAGGCAGTCGCTCCATGTAAAATACTGGTATTCAGCTGCATCCGTCAGTTCAGTATTCTTTATATGAAACTCCCTACTGCAACGCACACTAATAGGAATCGTAACGTAATCGCCTCGCCTCAGGACAAGCTCACGAACCGCGGTGCGGTGCGTGGTCAACTTGCATTTCCTGCGCTTACGGGTCGTCGTCTCCGCGCTTACGTCTCTCCGTATCCGAGTTTACGTCTCTTCGTCCACCCTTGCCCCTCTCCCTCTCATTTATTTATTTATTAAGGTACACCAACAGCTTCTACGTATAATTTATCTTAAGTATATAGATCACAATAGTCTCGGTCTTACACAGAACTGTAGGTAGGAGAGTATTCTATTCTATCACAGACTTATATAAATAAGTCTGTGTATTCTTTAATGGTCTTCAATTTTGATGCTTCTTCTTTCTCTTTCTGTGGAATTCGTACTATTTCAATATGTTACCTTATTTAACAGACAAACAAACAGCCTTCCATATTAGTAGTGATATTCAGATTTCATACAAAGTGTGCTGTATGCATATAGCTGGCTCTTTATTAACCATCTCAAGTTATTGAGTGTTGCAACTAACTGATGAGTAACGCTGTGAGAATATTCCTCAGCCTGCGGCGTGGGTGTGAGTACGTTTGCTTTGCATAGCTTACATCATGGCTTGTTTAGTTAGAGATTATTAGGCTAATGATTATTTTTTTAAAGCCTTGCCCTACTTTTAGATTTCTCCTGTACCGTAGGATTAACAAATAGAACGATAAAAAATACTATGGACCATACTTCAGAGCTTTAAAAAGCTGAATATTAGTTTAACTTTTTAGGGTCCGTCTGTCCGTCTGTCTGTCTGTCTGTCACCAGGCTGTATCTCTAGGTAGTTGAAATTTTCACAGATGTAACAACAAATAATAAAAATAAAATAAATTTAAAGGTGTATAAAAGAAACGTTTTTTTTCGGCGTTTTATGCCTTGTGGTACGGAACTCTTCGTGTGCGAGTCCGACTCTACTTGGCTGGTTTTTAAATAAACGAGCTTACAGATACTTACGAAATGTACTTTACAGTTCTAGATGGTAAGTATTTTATGTGTTAGATACAGTATTTTGCGTCCCCAAAATTACAAAGGTATTTTTCAGTGCTAAAACCGAACTCCCTGACACTTTCATGTATACTATCTTTAAGATATTACTAATTATTAAACAAGAAAACATCCATTCAAATATTATTATATTCAACACTAGCTTCTGCTCGCGACTTCGTCCGCGTGAAATTTCTTGTACCCCCACCCCGTCGCAACACTTCGTATTCACTTAGCGTTCATTCTGACTTTTTTTCTTTTTGCTCGGCTCCTAAGGGTCATAACGTGATATTAAATAGCCTGTAACCTTTCCCAAGAATTTGGCTATCAAATGCAAAAAGATTTTTTCAAATCTGACCGGTAGTTCCAGAGATTATCGCGTTCAAACAAACAAACTGTTCAGCTTTATTATTAGTTATTAATAGATATTCAATTATTATTAGGTATCTATGGTGCTTTTACAGCAGTGGTGGCCAAGTGGTAACAGCCGCGACTTACGAGTTGTAGGTCGTAGGTTCGAACCCAGACAGGCGCTTTACTTTGTGTAAATTATTTCATCACCACTGCTCTCAAAACGGTGAAGGAAAACATCGTGAGGAAACCGGCATGTCCTAAAACCAAAAATTCGAAGACATGTGACATCTGCCAATCCGCACTGGGCTCGCGTGGTGGATTACGGCCCACTCCCTCTCACCGAGAGGAGGCCTGTGTCCCAGCAGTGGGAACATTATAGGCTGATTATGGATGGTGCTTTTTGGACTGTTATGCCATATTTGTAAACAAAGCTTTTTCAACCCTAACGACAGTTAAACGGATTAAAACCACGTTTATTTGTTTGAGTACAGTCATCAATTAAACGCTAATAACGGTATAGTTAACCTCTGCCAAAGAGGTTAGCAATTATCAACCTGTCGCCAGATGCATCGCAATAGAACCTTGAACTAAATGGGTATCTATATGTCAAAATATATTGTGTCAGAAGTGCGAGATTATACAAAGTGCGTATGGATTATGACTACCTATATCATATAATCTTCCGTAGGATTATTCTTCCAAATACGGTGGTAATTTTTTTAGATCAGCTAAGTCAAATAGTCTATCTTTTTACACGGGTCCGGAAACGTAAAACAATTAAAGTTAAAATTACCGAGTTTAGTCTCTGAAAGAAGAAAGTTACTTTTCTTGTTCTAGTTAGCCCACGTCAGTACTGTAGATAGGGCTCGAACTTAGGACCTTTTGCTCGCCAATCTGAACTGAACTGTTGGACTATAGCCACAATTTAATACTTTTTTTACCATTGCAATATAATTTTGCTATCTGACCTTTTCGTCTTTAAATTACTTTACCTACCTACATATTTTAAGTATGTGTAAAGTAATTTACGATTAACAAGAGATGGGATGACTTAGGTCGTCTGAAACATATAATTTCATAAATACCACTATAAAATACCGCTGATTTAATCATAAAGTTGAAGCTAAAATAATTCAATCTATACCTATTGGCTCTAAAGGTACGGGTGACATTTGATTCAAGATAACCCCTGGCTTTCTGAATTGTCAGTGTACTTATTGAAATAAGAAATACAATATAAACCTAACTACTAGAATTCTAGGAATAGGGGAGGAGGAGAATTCCGATTATAGAAATCTTTATCTATATAAATAAAAATAAAAGTCCTGACTGACTGACTGATTGACTGACTCATCAACGCCCAGCCCAAACCCTTGGACCTAGAGAGCTGAAATTTTGCACAGCGGTTCCCTTTATAATGTAAACAAGGAATAAGGAAGGATTTTTTGAAATTCCACCCCTAAGAGGGTGAATAGGGGGAGGGTGTTTCACGCGGACGAAGTCGCGGGCAGAAGCTAGTTAATAATAAAGCTGAAGAGTTTGTTTATTTTTTGTTTGTTTGTTTGAACGCGCTAACATCTGGAACTACTTTGAACAATTATTTTTGCGTTTGATGGCCCAATTCTTGATAAAGGCTATTTAACATCACGCTATGACTCTTAGGAGCCGAGTAAAAAGAAAAAAACTAAGAAAGAACGGTAAGCGAGAACGAAGTAATAGCGAGGACAGGCGATGCGATGCGACGGGGTGGGTAGTGGGAATAAGAAATTTTGCGGGTAGAAAGAAGCTAGTGAGTTTTATAATAAAAGTAAAAAATCTGAACTGCGATAAGCTCGGACTTTGATGAGGAATATCTTGAAATTAAATCTTGAAGAGACCTTCGTATCTGTCTTCGATAAATCTGTCTTGAATTGCAATATGTCATATGTTATATATTTCATAACAAAATGCATTGTGTTGAAAATATTACAGTGATGATAAGTAAAATAATAATAACCAACAAAAGGAAAAGAAAAAAAATTAAGTAGATAAGTACGTTCATATTTTAAAATATAACAACAATAGAAATAATAAATAATTATATGTCAATAATTCAGTAACAGAAAATTAAATAATCACCAAAATTACATTAAAAAAAAAAAAAAATCATATGCACACAAATAATAATTCACAAATCATTTAATTGTGGCTGTCGTTTGTCATCTATGAACTCATCGATACTGTAATAGCCTTCCTCAATAAATATGTTTTTAAACAAGTTAATGCTGTTTATACTTTTAAATTATATTGGCAACTTGGTGTATAAAAAGATCGATTGAACTCTGAGACTGTGATGAACCACGTTCAATTTCGGTTGGATTGTGAAAGGTACCTAAGTCTTTTTAGGTTTGATTCTATCTCTAGCTTGTCTTTCCTCATTTAGTCTCGGGCAAATTCTTAATCAAGTTGGTTAACAACACTAGAATATACAGACATGGCACTGTTAAAATGTTAAGTTTGATGAATCATAATGATCTTTTAGAATAATAACTGTAAATAATGCTCTCCCTGCTTCGTATTGAGACAGCCCACAACAAATTGCGATAACATAGGCAGATGCTGAAAGATGTTAACGTTGAATCTTTTAATTCTTCGAATTTGATTCATAACAGAGTTCGAAATCAATCATTTTCACATGAGATTTAAGCCAACCCAACTGCCTCGTTGATCTAATAGTAGCAAAGCGCTATTGATGAGCTCATAGGTCTAGAGTTCAATTGCCAGGTCGGACAGTGTGATCCATCAGGGATTTCTCAGTGTCCAATAATTGTTTGCTGCACCGGACGACGTCAGCGCCGGCTGTCGCTGAAAACCAGCGCTGGGGCTCTGTCTTGCATAGGGTCGCAGCATAATGCTGAGTGATAGTAGTTTTGCGTGGATGTGACGCATGTTTCTCTACCTTTTTGTTTATGTTCTTATTTGCATCATGTTAATAAACGTATTTTCTTTATTTCCGATTTGTGCCGGTTTGATGGCATGTGGCAATGGCTCGCCCCATAATACGTAGAATTTAACTGGCGAAATGTGGGTACACTTATATGTATAACTCTTTCTAACCCTTCTGGGATTACGAGCGTGATGTTATGTCATTGTTAAGTAATGATCGCAACATTTGGCAACATTCTATATGTGTCATGTATATGTCAAATAACTTCTCAGCTTTGCCACGTTAAATTATACTCGTTACAAAATTTTCACTCCGTGGTTTTATTAAAGTATTCACAAGTAACCCAAAACTCATCATAAATCTTCAGTTATGTTATTAAAGCTAAACTTTAAAATATATCCTTCGAAACCGTACAATTTCGTCACAACCCATGACAGTTCACCGACGCTGATTTCAGACATCAGCTAATTACAATGGTAAGCACAAAGGTCACTGAGGCAGCTCACCGAATAAATGTGAAGTCTCCTCTAAATTTATTGTTACGTTGGCGGGCCTGCATTTAGTGCTAGCTACTGAGTTTAGATAGTGCACCGAGGTTTAGTGGTGGGATAGTGGTTTATCGATGAAGAGTAACCGCGGGTTACTGAGGAAAAGGTTTACTAAAATAAATGTGTACGCTACGAAACTTGGTCAACTTTTAAGCACTGGCCTGTACAAATGACTCTTAAGAATTTGATTAACCTCAGTAGACTGGAGTTGATATAATTCTACATAATATCTTGTTAGTACTGAAATGCCTTAATGTCACACAAGAAAATACGAATTATGACTATTTTATTGATGAATGATTCGTAACTTTGTTTTCTTGTAGCTAGGTGTTACCTACCTTTTCTTAATTTTTTAATGAAATACACATAAAAAGTTAGTCTTTTACAAATCCAGTAGGTACCTACCTGATTATAATGTCTTGTCCAAACTCTGTGAGTATATTGGCATATCGATAAATTCATGGTTTATCATGGTCCATCACTACCGCAAAAACCCGTTGACTTATTTGGCTCGGCACTTGATTAGGTGTATCGTAGGCGCGTTCCCACCTCGAGGTACACATTCATCCTAATTAGCGCCTAACATCGTTCATAAACAACGATGTAACACAGTACTGTCCCTAAATCACTGATAATGTCCTAATGTCTTATATTTTGTAGATGTGAAGACGTTTTGCGCGGTTCGGGGTTAGCTACTTTACAAAGAACATGAAATATTTTTGTACCTACATGTCAGTACCTTCTGTAAGGCAGTTTTAAGACTGAATTTGGTAGAGATTTTTTAAAATGATGTTATCAAAATGTAAACTGTAAATCAGCTTGAGAAAATTGAAACGTGAGCAATGTTTAAGTAATTTTACTACATTAGTATTGTAGGCGAGTATTTTTTACCGAATCGCCAGAAGATATAAGACAATGAGACATTTATAAATTCGACAGAATTTTTTGTTGATTTCCATTTAAAACTGAATATTTTATGTGACGCTTTTTCTCAAGATAATTACCTTAATAACTTCAAAAAACTGGCCAAGTGCGAGTTGGACTCGCACACGAAGGGTTCCGTACCACAAGGCAAAAACGCCGAAAATAACACGTTTGTTGTATGGGAGCTCCCCTTAAATATTTATTTTATTTTAATTTTATTATTTATTATTAAAGTAAAAATACAACTGAGTATTTTGTGAATATTTCAAGTGCCTACCTGTTGCCATTATTAATATTGAGCCCTTAAATATTTATTTATTTTGTTTTTAGTATTTGTTGTTGTAGTAGGTAGGTGGTAGCGGAAACAGAAATACATAATTTGTGAAAATTTCAACTGTCTAGCTACCACGGTTCTTGAGATACAGCCTGGTGACAGACAGACGGACGGACGGACAGACAGCAAAGTCTTAGTAATAGGGTTCCGTTTTTACCCTTTGGGTACGGAACCCTAAAAACTAAGTACTAAAACCTAATCTAATAAGCGAAACTGAAAGTTGATTCGTAAGATAATCCCTGTCGTAGGAATATATTTCAAAAACGGACAGAGCGCAAACGCAAAGCATACCTCCTCCGTTCTGCGAGGTTTTTACCCTCATTACTTCAAGAGTTCTCAAAGCCCTACAGAGAAATAGACACTGAGTGGGTTTGGACTTCACACCTTGGGTAAGATTGTCATAAAAAGTGCCATTTAAAAATAAATGTTTGCCCATAAATGCTAAAATTAGAGGTGCGCCCAATAAGTGGGTTGTTGCTTGCCCAGGACAAAAATAGCCCGGTATTAGGGTGGGTCGTGGTTCATACTTTCAATTTGAGACGGTCATGGCTCTGAGACTACGTCATGACAAGCTAAACAAATAAATAATTTTAAATGTATCTCTGTGACCGAGGGGTTTTCTTCTTGTTTACTACATGACGGAGAAGGTATGTGTCTCTCGTTATCATCAGCCATATTTTAATTACTGTGGGCGTACTATGGATAGTGTTGGTTATTGCGCAATAGAAAAACCGTTTGCAGCTCAAATCAGATTATAATTTCACGAACAAATTAATCGCACTAGCGAATCACACACTGTAGGTACACGAAACAACTAGATACGGAACGCGAGACAGTTTCTGAGCACATGTTGTCCGTACGATGTCCAATGTCCAAGAGAGCTGCTCCACCTCGCTGCTCGCTCTCTTCGACTCCCACGAACTCAGGCTAGACTCAGTCAAGCGAGGCGGCACTGGCGTTCCGAATAGTCCAACGAATGACTCCAACATACATTTAAATTACCTAGGTACTAGGTGACTTCCTTTGTTTAATTTGAAAAGGGTTAGTTAGGTTTAATAATATATACAATCAAAGTGTAGTAACAATATTTTAAACTATATACTCATAATAATTAGTATAAGAATCACACGGTCGACCACTTTAAAATTTTGTTCGGATTCGAATTTCAACTTTTATTTAATCCTTAATTTCTTATCCCTGATTTCTTGAATCAACTGATTTTCTTATATTTATCTGAACTTGATTGCCTAGTCTGATTTTAAGCAATTCCACATTTACTTTACAATTATTGTTTTCTAGACATCCACAGCATTTTCCAAAGTCGACTTTATATTCGTAGGTATTTCAAATAGTATAAGTTTTTTAAATTATTATTATCAAATTCAACTTAGTTTATGACTTTTACAGTTGTTGTAACCCACTATGATGCTTACCTTAATAATATTATTACTTATTCTCAATAAAAAAAACCCTTTCCTAACATAAGCAAAGTTAACCAAGATTTTCAAAGAAATGGAGACATTAACGGTCCACCACACGTGTTCCAAAACCATGTCCTTGAAAGGGACCCAACACCAATCTATTTCAGTACTGGGCCCCCAAAGAGGGCACGGCTGCAATGAAGTTATAATTTACGACAATCTTAAGAATATTATTTATTGTATTTTTTCAGGCTGAAGTTATTTAATGAGTATTTAATAAATGATGGGTGACAACAGAAACGGAAATTGTAACTTTTTAAATAAAAATGACGGTAATAATTTATATGTAATTAAATAAAGTATTTGAAGACGTATCTTAAATCTTCTAAACTTTCATGTTTAGAAGATTATATATATGACCAGCGTTGTGGGTCATGCTATTGCTATAATTGTTTTTGTTAAATTAGTTGTAAGTTCTTATAACGTAACTGTTTGCTTTTACGTTCAATTACCATAAAAAGTAATTCATTATAACTAGGCTGAGAATCAGCACTTTTCGAACGTCAAAACTACATAAGAAAGTCCCCCAAAACGCCCGCCCTTCACCAGGAAATGGTGCTTTCGCTGGGAAGGGTTGGCACAACAAAATTCCTAGATTTTGATCTATACCTGTTTAAAACAATATCGATAGCATATTAACACCATTTAAAGCCTTTACGTTACTTTTTTAGTACAACTTTTTGCTAGTCCGAGACTCTAAACTTTTATTTCAAAGTTGTTAGAATTCTAGAGTTGTTCTAATTTGGAACGAAAGTTAGCTTGGATCAATGCTGTTGCATTTTATTTTAACTCAGGTTTAGACTTAGACAGGACTTAGACGTCTCAGACATTTTATTGAAATAAAATGTAAAACACCTGTAGTTTTAATTACACTCCGAAAAGACACCCATGTTGCATACTTGGTACCTATGAAGCGTGTCGTATGTAAAATGCATTGTGTCACCCCAAACAAACTAAAAACAGTCACATTGTCAGTATTTAAAAAAAAAATACAAGGTGAAGACGACAATGCAACAATGAAATTACCTAATGACATTCCTAGTCTACATAAAAAAAAATCAACCAAGCCAATGGCTAGTCAAAGATTGGTAAAACCCATAGGCGGCCCATTACTACCATTTAGTTTGTTTGACAAAATAATTACGAAGTTAGGGTTTGTTTGGTAGTTTCAAAATACTCCTATGCATTAGTAGTGTCAGTGATTTCATTTATCGTTGTATTGTCTTCTCCACATTGTGTAATTTTGGAACAGAATTTACCAGACTTCACCTACAAGAAAACCTACTTCAACCTTCCTTTTACTAAAATTCTTTGATCAGAATACAAATCGATGCAAGCCAAAGACACATGCACAATTCTATCTTAGAAAAAAAATGTCGTGTCAACGAGAACTCGATACATCGGTATAACGTTACGTGACTCAAATTGAGCAATTTTCTGTATCCTGTCCCACATCTGTCTCAGAGGATGATAGAAAAAAGTATCCGTTGAAACGTTCAATTATAGAATGTACCCAGTTATGGTGCAAAAAAGTGGGTGCTGCCAACCTAACTGGGTGCAGGGATTCAAGTTTTTGCAGATAAGAGGTAGATAGTAACTATCAGACCACAGGAGGTAGTAGTATCACACTATATCACACTAATATTATAAAGGCGAAAGTTTGTGAGTGATTGTGTTTATATGTTTGTTACTCCTACAGCGGGACCAATTTTGATAAAATTTTGTATGGAGGTAGCTGACACCCTGGATTAACACATGGCTACTTTTTATCTCGATATTTCCACAGGATCGAAACTTATGCGGGTAAAACCGCGGGGCACTGCTAGTATAAAATAAAATAATAAAGCATAATCCGCACTTCATTTGATTTAAAATTCCATGTCATAGAGGGGAAATCCTACTGTCAGAAAAATTTTGCACCCAATACAAAATATAACTAAAATAGCTCTCGTGCATAGCTTATCATAATCAGCCTATAATAAACATGAAAATAGTGCTTAGCTTCATCACATAATTTTTATCAATATAAAATCATATTATATCACTTTTCAACCTACTGAGTCCATCCATTCACATTGGACTTGAAACTGTCAGGAATCTAAACCACATTTTATGAATGACTTTAAACATAGACTTTTGTTAAAACATGAAAGTCAAGGCTACGAGTTATGACATTGTTATGTTTGCATTCAATACAAAACTACAGACCTTTGATTTGTTTCTGAATAGAAATTGGTTTTGACAACCGGGGCGGTTGAAGAACAGTGAATCAACGAATGAAAATACTTAACAACAATACCTATACTTCAAACTACTTGAGAACTGATATTATAACCTTGAAACGTAATTTTTAAATTAAATAAAAAGTTTGACTTTAAACCAAAAGACACAAATCTAACATTAGGTATATTTTTTCTGAAAAATTACTTATTAACAACAATAAACGTACCTCTGCAATATAAAAATTTTTGAGAACATTTTCAACCTAGAAACGAACCGAAATTATACACGAAACGCGACACGGTTTTCCACGCCGCCTAGCGTCGAGTAGCGACGTGAAAACTCACCCCACACAACCAAACTACAAGCGTATACACCACCATCCCTTTCCACACACCCACACACCCCTACATATGAACGAGATAGACATACATCGGTCATTATATCCAGATTTCCACTCGAGAAAACGTACAACCCTTTAGTTGTCTCTATTATCGCCGTTCATATGTGACAATTAGACAAGGACGGGTATAGTGCGAAGGTTTTATGCTGCCGGACATTAGTGACCACGGTTTTTAAAAGGTTTGTGTGCAGCCTATCACGGTGTGTTTGGTCAACCGATTGGGGATCTTAGGCCGGGTTCAGATTGTGGAGTTACTGGGATTTTATGCATGAAAATTGTTAACAATTCTAAAACTTTTTTTTAAATCTTATTAATCCCAAATTTTTAACTACCGATTCATTATCTATCTAAGCGTGCTATCTAGTAGCTTCATTCATTCGTATTCTAACAAAAAAGCAACTATTCATTAAATAATAATTTAATCAATCAGCCCTAATAAACATAAAAAACAAAAACAGCCTCTCTAAAAAACATCGACCACAACACAACAAAAATAACGAAATCAATAAACAATTAATCACTTACAACAATTCGAAATTTCAATAATCGAACAGTCCCGCGAACTTCGCGACTGAGTCGAGAAACAATTATGAAAAAGTTCTTTTTCGACGCCCGTTCTCGCGCCAGTTAAGTCCCGACTGACACTCATAAAACTTATTAAAGTCAAGGACCGACCAAGATAAGTTCGTCGGCGTCTTAAGTAAAATAACGGCGGCGAGGGAAAAAATGTGCCGCGAAAACTTGTCAGCGAGAGTGAAGATCTAGCTTTACGTGTTGCGCTTTCTTGAATTTTTCGGTAATGTAGTTTTATGTTCTTCTTCTTTTATTTGAGCGTATAAAGTTATTAAGAAATTGAATGTGGAGTAGTTTGAAAGATTTTAAATGAACTTGTTTTCGTTACGAAACTTTGATGTTGTTATTTGAAAATTTTGTTTCTGTCACAATTTTACTCGAAACTAATTTGCTACGCAATTTACAGCTTCATTTTTACAATGACGCTACGATGTTGGCGCGCTACGAGCCGCGTAGCGTACGTAGCGGCCTGCTACGACGCGACGTATCGTTTACTCAATGGCGAGAACGTAAAAAAAACGTAGTAGGCCTTACTTTTCATTAATATGAAAAAAAAGCATTTTTTAAATAATATGTTATATTTTCTTGAAGAAAAAGGCTCTCTAGTTATCCTAATTGCATTATCTAATATTTTATCTAGTAAAACCCACAAAGCTCTTTCACTGTGCGGTTCATAATAGATACGTCTACCAAGTAAAACAAAAGAAAACTTTATAAATCCCTTTTCTACGGGTTCTTAATTTTTAAAACCGCCTTGAAAACATAGACTGACCGCGCTCGGGTCCATTCAATTAAAAATTCCATCTCCTAATCGAGTCATGAAATATGCAAGCAAATATTATCCCTTTTCTTTTGTACGCGCTGCATCTTCGCCCCACCCGCGCACGCACACCGACGCACGGCACTTATGATTTATGCCCGTCTCACTCCCACCCACGCGTCTGGTGGTAGAGCACGCGTGACACGGTCTCTGTCGATCAGCCGAGGCGGTGGCGACCGCGAGTAACCCCTGGCCACTTCGTGCGGACTCGCACGCGCCGTCGTCGGCCGGCCGAGCGAGACAGCGCGAGTTGTGGACATGCGGAGGCCGCGGAGCCCTCGCGCGAAGGGACACAGGACAGACGCTCTCGGACATCGGGCGAGAGCGGGCGGCCGGCCGCGCACCTGCCTCGCACCGCTTCGCACGCGCGACGTGCTCGATCGCGAGACGCTACTTCGTTATATCGTAAACACGAGACAACAGTTAAAATTTCTAAATTATTTTATTTCTGTTTTAATTTTGCCGTTAAATTATTCGAGGATTATAGCTAAATTTTCACCGGAACAATATAAATAAAATTTAATAAATCGGACAGTGACTGAAAATTTTGTTTGTTCGGACTGAAAAGTGAAGAAGTTTAAACAGATGCTATTTAACGAAGTGTGACCAAATGAATCGTTTACCGAATCGCAGGATCGCCACTAGGTGTGGATAGATTAGATAGGGCACTGAGACGCTCATTCAAGTGTTGATAAGGCCCTCTTTATGACCAGTCGATTTTGGCGAGCAAACATTCGACTGACGTGTGAACTGAATCACCACAACATGAAAAGGAAAAAGTAAGATAAGAAATAGTTGGATTTTGATTCGTGAACGATGAAGAAATTAAGAAGATGACTAAAAGTTCTATTGATGTTTACCGTCGGACATTCAAGGGGGGATTTGTGATAACACGACCTCCGTTATCAATAACGTTTTAGAAATAGGACGATAAGCCGCTGGACCGACGGCGGCACATGTGAAGTGAGCTAAAAACTGTCGTGAGATAGCTAAGATATTAAGATAAAAAATTCCGAGGATAAAGAAGTTGTTGAAGATCTAAAAATAGGTGACCAAATCAAGATGAGAATTAAGATGCCAGCTGTACGCATCGCGCAAGGTAAGTTAGCAGAACTTGAACCACTAAATGTTTCTACTGGATTTTATTTATTGGCGTTGTCAAATCCATCTATTAACTAACTTATGGAAAACTCATAGGATGAAATGTTTTTAATTTATTTGGGTGATTCCCAAGACATGTAAATTATTATAAAATAAACAACAAAAAAAGAACAAATACTAAAGAAAAAAAAAACAAATAGTAAAGGGCTACTAATTTTATCCAACGAAAATCTGAAAATTTTGCACAGCCATAATTGCAAAACTCGAAATATTTTTTGCCGTGTCCATACAAGACTTCATCTCACGCTCCACAAAAACATCATCTAAATAAACACACAGTCCACATGCACAATGTGGCAGTGCCGGCGAGACTCTATTCATTCAGGCAACGAGCTACTTAATACCGGAGCTTGTGGCAATATTGACACGCCGTCCGTGGTCATCACATGTCCGAAAGGGAAACATGAAAAGAGGACTAAGTAGCCCCTTTAAAATATTCATACCAGTCTTCCCCGTGTCGGGGGTACTGGACAGTTTGATACAGAACATTTTAAAGCTACAAATTGTACTGTAGGAGAATTTTGAGATGACAACGATAATATAAATCATGTAAAGGAAACTAGTAAAATTGTTATAAAGTCAAAATTTTGCAAATATTTAAAAAAAATGGCTAAACTTGTCGCAAAAATGAAATCCATGATCAATTCCATATGTCAAGAAAGAATATGTTTTATGGAAAATTAATTTGCAATGCAAATTCTAGCCACTAGCACTGTGTCAATTATTATATCACCTGTTGTACAACCTTAGTCCAAGAACTAAGGTCAGCAGTACTGGAACATTGTAAGAAGTTGCAAGCTATAATTAATTTATTAGCTGCAAAGCGGTTTTGTTTTTACTATCTTCAAGATCATAAATGCAACAAATTATTTTGTGGACAATATTACTATTTTCTTCAATATCATTGGTTATTTAAGCATGAGAATATTGTGATGAATATAATCTTGTTGGAATAGTTAAAGTAATTTTATATGCCAATTAAGAATATTAACATGAAACATTAGAAACTGTTTTCTGAATACACATGCCTTTTCCATTGTTTCTTAGATATGATTCCCACTATCCAACAGTTAGGTGTATTAATTAAAAATTATAAGCAAAAGTGTAAGCATCTTATGTTCTTTCCCATGCTTTACTTAACTCACAATGGGATGACCAGTGAGTTTGTGATTTTAGACCGCCAATTACTCTCATAGTGCGGTTTTTACTTCCAACTTAAATTCAGGTGACTGACTTTTTCATTTAGAATGTTCTGTTTCTGTTATTTATAACAGAGATTGACCTTATTTTGAATATATTGTATTACTATTTGCCCTGTAATAATTATTTATTTAAAATTGTCACACTTAAAATTAGACTTGTCTGAAGCTAATCTGATTCCTTTGTTAGCTGAATTTGGAATAGGTAAATATGTCGACCCATAAGCTATCCATCTTATAGATGACTTTGTAGAATTTGTTTAAATACCATCAATTTTCATTATAATTAGCCAAACCAGCCGGTACAAGTTAGTTCTTTTGTAATATATGAGCCTACGTCAGCCGTCGACTCTCGCGCACGGATTCCTCTCAAAACTAGCGTTATCGCACACATGGGCAATTAGTCCAAGTTGACCGGAGGCGACGGGCGACTCGGATTGGTCGGTGGCAGAGTGACGTCACCATCGTCTGCGGCCGTCGCGCCCGATTGGTCGACACGCGTCATTTCGTCGATGACACGTTTGTTCTTATTTTGAAAGCAAGAAGTTCGAGGTACTCGGGTTTTGTTGTGAGTAACAATGGGACCCCCTTTACACGTACATGAAATTGGATGCCATTATGTGGTCGTTCTTGTATGTATGCTTATTCACGACCAGTAATTACTGGAGGTGAAATTTTTGCCATACTAACTTCCTTAACCGGGCCGCACTTTAAATCTGTCACAACAGCCATCAAAAAACAAAATTGTGTTCCCATTGGTGAACGGCACGGTACTGCAAAATTAAAAATTTAAAAAGTCGTCAAGTTTTAACGCGATCCCAATTATGTCCAGAGGCAGAAAACCTTCTGGCTTTTTAAAACCCTCCTCAAAAGTATGAATTAGGGAATCGTAAAATTACTTTATCAGGTGCGAGGCCAGACGGACGGGGGATACCGCGAGCGTAACTTTTGAACAAACTTTTAAAAATCCAAGTTAACTTTCGTGCCGAGCCCGACCGGGCTCTAAATAAAACATTAACAGAGGTACCGTTTTGTTTTTACTTCGCATTTGTCACTAATTGATATGGGTTTTCTGTCCTCTGTAGACTTTTTAATTGATATTGTTTTTGTTTTGTTTGAATGAAATCCCTAAATCGCCATTAATAAAATTTTGCTATTCAAATAAATGCAGAAAAACTTGATATGCTCCAGAATTAATAAAAGGTTTAATATTCTTATTTGCTGTATCATTTTTTATTGACCGCTTGAGGTTTTGTTTAATTGTTTCATTTATTTGCCATTGTGTTTGATACAAAACTGAACGGATGCGGCATAAAAGGGCCGCACGTCAATTTAAACATTGCCTATATCTTGTCCTTTGCCGCTTAGCGATTCAATATGTCTTCATTAAGCGAATATCGAAGGATCGCATTTACAAACGGAACTCTCAATCTTGATCCTTGGTCAGGAATTATTGGACTTCAGTTAATCCTTGTGTCTTCATACAAATATACGGTGGGAATGGCAAATATAGGGCTGGGCTATTTCTCAATTATGAATATTGATGTCGATTGTGTTGATAGTATAATTAAAGCAATAACGGTACCTACTATCTTGATTTAACGGTCAAGTTACCCTTTCTCACGTTGTAGACGGCAACCTCCTTGTTTACAAAGGAATCATGATTAACGAGCAATAAATATCACAAAGCACGCTAATAGACCTGATCACCTATTTCAATTGCACGCACTCAGCCATAATGCATCCACGCGAACCAAGTCGTGGGAAAGAATTCCCATCTCCTTGTACTTGATCCAATAAATTGAATTCGTCAAGACAACATATTTTAGCAATTGACAACTGACGTCCATTAGAGCAGTATAAGAGAAAGCCACATCAGATAATTTATTTCGCAACATATTTAAATTATGGGAATGAAGTTAATTTTCTTATTTAGAATAATGATTGTGCGGACGGCCACCCGTTTTGAATTTCCAACTGGACCGGCTTGAATTTATACTTTTTTTTTGAGCGCGTCGAACGGCGTTTTGTGTTTGTGATTCTGAAGATAAAGACGTATGGATTTACATATGTTATGTCAGCGGAGGTCCTGGTAACATTTAAATTGGATTTATTAGTCCGGTCCCATTAAACAGTGCAGAACGACGTTGGAGGCATTCTCGATATGATGCTGAACATTTTAGAATTGAATGAAAAAGTTTCATAAATGCAGATGTTGAGACAGAATAAAGGGAGTCAAATTTAATTGCATAAAAATTCAAAGATCTTGCAGTGGGACTCATTAGTACCTAGATAGTTAGCAATTGATCAAAACTTATACAGTTTCCATTTTTATCCCATTAGATGATTTATGCATCTATTTGTTGGAAGATAGGTACTATAATATTGCTTTAAGCGTCAGCGTCAAGCTGAAGACAGGGCGCTATGGCGCTCATTAGGGGAGGCCTATGTCCAGCAGTGGACTGCTATAGGCTGATGATGATGATGATTTTCTACCTACCTGATAGACAATACAAAAACTTCTCAAGTATGGCCTTGAGAAGTTTTTTTGCTAAACAGACGGACAAAGATAACATGAAAAAAAGAAACACTGCTGTTTTTACAAACAATACTTTCCCAGAGGAAAGGATTTACAACTAACAATACAAATCTGATTACAAACAATAACAACAGTAGCCCAAACATAGCCTTTTTTGTTCAAAACTTAATCTATGACATTTAGATGAGTCAAAGAGATATTGCCTTTACAGCACTTCAAGTAAACTTATCTTGTACAAGTAATCTGTATTGTTAGTTTTTTTTTCATCAATAATGTTTGGGGTATCGATTAAGATCATTACATTGTAATTGTGAAAAGGGATGAATATGAAATTATCAGTTTCAATAAACGCAGTGTCTTATAAAATGTTTTATAGAAAAGACGTACCAAAGGATTTTCTCAATCTGAGTCTTGACTTCATTCAATTCATTCTTCACAATAATTAACTAACAAGATCAAGATCAACCATACATTGAAAGAATCTATTCATCTTCGATCCGATATTTTAAACTAAATCTCTTTTGACCAATGTCCGCCCATTAGACTCTATTACGAGCTTAAAATAAATACAGAGCTAAAACACAATGGAATAAAAAATGTTCATAACAAGAATTAATTTATTGTGAGCAGACCACGATCAATAGCCAGGGAGTGGGTGGACAGTTTCTCAAGAGTCCATCTTTGTCAGGCTTTGATACCAATTTGTTATTGTCGGCCTTTCAACGTTAGACGATTTAAAGTTTGGTAGGTGTTAGCTTTATATAGATTAAAGACTTAACAAAGAACCTTCACACGAGCCCCTAAAGCGTATTGATCAAAAACAGAATCATTAACACACGAAAAATATATATAATATTAATATTATAGCTAAACAAAAGCTGCTCAGATTTTATCAAACGGACCCCAACAACAGGTTGACAATGGATCAAAATTCGATAGAGGCACCTGAATCTCCGATATTTTCCCATGGTCAAACTCCGATAAACACCTTGACAAAAAATCTATTCCTACCTTTGACAAACAATTGGTCAAAAGGATTTTTTTGGCCAAAACAGGCTCAGTCCGCACCCACATGAGTCGGATCGCCGATAATATTAACAATACGGAATAGGGTTGGTATCCGAAGGCAAAATAACTATTGTGCATCATTATGTGACACCCTTTCATCAATTTTAATAGAAAAGGGCTTACAAGTGTCACTTTCTTTCATTTTTTTTTTGGTCCATGCTCTATTTTCTGTTCACAGTAGCATTATTGGTAGAGATAAAAATATGAACGTTTTCAAAGCCACATAGTGCACCTACTGTAATTCGTTTATTTTGGTAAACTACAGTTGCTTTTCAAAAATGACATTCCCTAGTTGTTTAGACATTTTGAATTCGGAGATTTTATTAATCATCAACCAAGATACCACAAAATTTATCAACTTTACTATCTTTTATATCTGCTTCAGCATTCACATGTATTTTATCCAGATTCTATTTACCTATGAATATTCAGGTACAAAATCTACCAAAACTTGATTGAAGGGAAGATTGCTACGTGTCAGATTCTACCTGATCCACATCAATTCATCCCGAACTGTCGGCGAATGAATGATTTCTTCGTGACCATTGTCCAATATCTTTTGATTCGGCAGTTTAAACTCTCCGATTATTTTTTTCTGCCATATGGCCATACATGTCAGGTTGGACAAACGTGGCCTTAATAGAGCATAGTTTTGTATTGTTGAGACTCATCCAGATTTGGTCCTTTTTTGTGGTTTAATTTGGTTTTTTGTTATTTTTATCTTCGTGAACGGTTTTGCGAGAAACGTTCTCTTTTTCTACATGAGTAAATCAAGGTTCAATTAATATTTTAATCAATTTCACACAAAGTATGATACATAAAAAACTTGTATTATCATCAAAACAACACATTACGGGTAACCTTACTCGGCTAGCTGCATTTTGCATCTTAATATTCTGAACAGTAAATAACCAACTAGCGATACTACTAGGTACGCAAAACGTTCATTCAATAGATATTTGTCTTTTAGCAATACAGAGATTGGCTTCGTCTAAATACAATCATCAAATAAGAAATTACACTACTCAATCTAACACCACAGACCAATAGAATTATAGACAGGCCTAAACTTAGGTCACGTATCAAAATATAATGCAATGTCTCAAAAGCTTATTGTTAGAGATTAAGTGGGTGTTAAAAATCATAAGACACACAGCTAGAGGAGTGAAAGATGATAGCTCGATGTACGTCGAGTACGTTTATGATTTATATTGTGTTGTAAGGCTTGTCGGGTATTGTTCTAGTCATCACGTGTGCTGTGTGGGCGTTCTCTCAGATTTATTACAGATAGCCCTTTAACTAAATATTGTTAATGTTGGGCACGATTCGATAAGTAGATATTGTTAACGAAATATTAAATTTCCGACAACTGTGTTATAGCTTTCATTAAAAGGTAACCGAAAGTTGTTTAAAAGTGGTCGGAAATTATGGCTGTCTAATATAAATCCGCTGATAAATAATCTCTTAGTAATCACTACCGCCATCTGGCGTCGCACGTAGGTGTCGGCGCAATACTGCATTTCCGGTTACCCAAGCCGTACCGTCATAAGGTCGTATCTGCATTTGTATGCTGGGAGCTTTCCCATACCGGGCAGTTCGTGACCGCTCGCCTTGTTAACGCGATGACCCGACTTGAGATTATGCACTTACATCCGTTTGAATGATGACTGCTTAATTGAGGCCATGTGAAATGAGCAAGAAGGTTAGTATATGTGTAAACAAAGAATATTTTTTGCACAAGAATAATAGTGTGGCAGCATTTCTAGATGAGCGAGTTGAAATGATTTCAATACTGACAGTGACTTAGAAAATAACAAAAGCTAATCTTAATCAGGCAAATAAAGACGTAGGATGATGATATTGAAATTTGTTTGATTATAATGCATGCACAAAATTAAATTCTTACTTTACTTTATATACAATAATCAACAAACTCTCCACACACAACTAGCAAAAACCACAAGAAGTCCCTACACCTACCACAGACATAGCAACTAACTGTAAACGCAGAGGCGAACAGGCGAACAGAACGATAAATTTGTCGACGCGGCCGCAGATCGGCTTTCTTCCGATCGGTAGATAACCGACGACCGACGACCCGCGTGCGAGCGGGCAACATAACCTATTGTCTGCGCCGGAGACTGTTCAAACGTTAGAATTACCCTATACGTCTGTTTTGTATGAATACGAAGTAACTTAATTGTTTTAATTAAGTAAATCTGAAATTGAGTTTATTGAGACATTATTTCTTAGTGGATACTGTTTTAAGGTTTTGATTAAGTGGTTTTACTTTTTCACTACATAAACGGTATAACGTTTCGTGTAAAAGAGTTAGAGAAGTTTCAACTTATGGTCTGCGTTTATCGTAATATGATAAATGATTCCAATACTGACAGATAATGTATTAATAATACAGCTAATGTAATAATAATACACTAATCCTCACGAATACGAAAATAATCAAAAATCTATTAACATATGACATTAAAAAAACACATGAAAAAAAAACAAAATAAGAAGTTCCAACTTTGAATCTGCGTTTATCTATTTATTACAAAAATCGAAAAGATAAATGATTTCAATACTGATATTATGAAACAAAATAATCCTCACAAACACTAAAATAATCAAAAACCTCTCATCATTAGTCATCAAAAAACCAATGAAGACACGTCTACAACTAAACAACTCTGTGACAAGAACGAAGCGAACCATTAAATTCACGCCACGAATAATTGGTTTCATCAATGTACCTTACTCGTAGAATACACCAATTTAACTTGACACCTCCCCCTGCCCTCCTGACGTGCCAACTCACATGACAGAGGAGAAAATACACCGTGTGGTGGAGGTCATATTATGTTGGAAGTGTACGCGGAAAATTATGAGAATAAGTTCAATGAGTCTAGGCGACCTGAACACTTTTTATGGTGGAAGAAATCTGTTTAACACATACAAACGCATGCGGTAGTAATTTATATTAAGAAATTTATAGTCCCTAACAAAGCCATGATAACGATACTCACATAATAACAAAGACTTGCTTTATCCCAATGCAAAAAATTTGACCATTATAGGAAACAGAACATAATATAAAAACGCAGATCAAGAAACTGTTTCTGCAGAAAATCGAAACTATGTAACACTGTTCATCATATTTACCAACAATCCCTTTCGCGTATCCCACGCTGTCATATTTTTTCAAGTCCAAGGTGTCATCCAATCCTTTGGCATATCCGTCATCAAAACACTTAACAATACTGTCCACAATGTGCGCTTTGACCAGAATCGGAGCATATTGTGGGAATTATTTTTTTCTGGTAAAATAGATGGTCCTGGTCCATCCGTACTGTATTTGCAGGTTTGTTTAATTGGTGTTGCGATGAAGTCAGATAGTCATGTGGAACCTACGGATGAGGTTTTCTGTGTCTTGTAGGACAAAGAAAGGGAACAACATCATCTGTTCTAGAATCAATGCTGTATTGAATTCTCATTTGGATTTTAAAGCCTTTTGTACCGTAATTAGCTTCAATATCAAAGCTTTTCAACGGATCAGTACTTTAAAAAACTCCAACAATCCTATTGATTCTGCAACAATACTCTCATATTCTTAAAGATATAATAACAGATACATAAAAATATCACTCATAAAATTCGCAGGTCTGTAATCAGAACAGTATTTCACAATAGCGGACCACAATCGCGATGTTCGAAACGAAACCGCGGACGCGTCGACATACACTCCCGCGCATCACGCGCCGCCATTGTCCATTCTATAATTACCAGGTCGGACGGAAGACGGACCGCAGACACCTGTTCCGTTTTCACACGGCCGGTAACAGGTAAGTTCACCCGAAATTTTCGGATATCATCTTGGACAACGGTGGTGTAACTGTATACGTTTTTGTTCATCCGACACGATTTTTTGTTTGATTTCGATGAAAAAATTGATTTGGTTTGGATGTATTTGGAAAAGGATGTTTAGTGCATTGGGTGATACCAAACTTCACTTGTTGCAGAATTGCTTTACCATGAATTGATTTACCAATTTTACTTACTTCTACAAAAATTTGGATGCTCACGACTAGTTTTTTTCATACAGTTGCCCTAATTTTATTCTGTTTTACTAGTAAACAATGACTAATACGCAATATTTAATCTGCAACTATTGTATAGTTAGCAAAAAATATTCCTGTCCGAAACATCACGCGCAATTTGTCGCAGGAAAATCAAATTATATTATTTATCCCCCATTATTTGCGTCAGCCTACCAGATGTACACTCCATGTCAATCTTCCATATTTGTTTACCTAGAAATAGCAAACATTATGTCGTGCTGGGGTCACTACCAAACGTTTGGACGTCTATTCGATTGTCATAATTTTATTACGAGACTCGCGGCAAATCTCGAAGATAATTTCTTTATTGAATTACTGCAAGAAATAGAAGACAGAATAACGTTGGAAAGGCAAAAAGTGAAGAACATGTTTGTAGACATTAGAGAATAAATGACGGCAGAATTTAGTGAGTTCACGGTGGTTACTTTAAGTGATATGGACATCGATCCTAAAGCCCTAGTGAACTTCACAAAAACCACGTCAAACCAATAATTCATGCTAAATATAACGCGACACAATTATAAGTCATCCATCCATACCGATCTGTGCAAAATCATATTCATCCACTAATACCATTTTTGCAATGACATGCACTTTTTGCCATTCAAATGGGGGACAGTTGTGTTTTTTCTATATGAACGTTAGAATCCTGTCCCCATACTTCTGTACTGCAAACGATTACGCATATTTTTGCTCACACGTTATTAGGGGTGCCGTGTGTGAAAAAAATGTAGTATTATAAATAAAAGGAGCCCAACAAAGGGATGGGAGAGCGATCGGGGTCACTAGGAAACGGCGGTTTTGATACGGGAATTTTTTTACCTGGCACTTTGAGGGATCTTTTTTCGAATTTTATGGAGGTAGCCAGTCAGTCTGTGTTCATCTGCGAAGATGATCACATGCTTTATGACTTCGAACATCTTGGTAACTCAGTGGTCAATGAACATCGGACTTCAACTCTGTTCAGTTTTAAGTTAGTGCTTGTGCTGTTAAGTTGAACGCTTGGACTTCAATTATAGTGTTGAACACTCACAGTGATTTTGTGGTGAAGAGCAATGGATTTATCAACGCGGAGTAAGTCAAGATTTTTCGACTCTGGCATCGACTTAAGACGAAAAGGTATTTTCGCTTGATCTGAAAATTTTCCAACTTCGATCGTATTGTTTATGTGATTGTCGAACTCAAGTTAATAGAGAGGTTGGGGGCAGCAATAAACGGGGCAATAACCAATACTGAAGACAAATTGGAAAGTAATAAGGCAGTGAAAATGATATCTGTCCCCGAAAGATATCTGTGTATGAATCTGAACGAATCGGATGCCGTTCACATTAACATATAAATGAGTGCGTAAGTGGACTGAACGTTATAGTGTAATATCTCCTTGCGTATAGATCGGCCCTGAGTTATATGGGCTATATAAATTGATATGACTTAAGTTGGGTATTATGCTGAGATTAGATTGATTGCTGACTAAATATAGATAAGACTGTCTATTATAATATGTAAAGTTAGATCTGTCTGGCTTTGTATCTTAGGACAATTTTTTCCACGAATATTTTTATGTTGCATGTCTGTTATAATATTTTTGTCTATGCTATGTTGCAAGATTTGGTTAAGATTCTTATTCAAAGTCTTCACTGACCTGCAACTCTAAATTGTCTTCAGCAATATTGATATTAAAAACTTCACAAAAAGTCTTAGAGAAAGTTAAAGCAAACACTCATTTCCGCAAACTCCACACTTTATCAACATAAAGCGATATTTAAAAGTATATTTCAAATAAAACTGCATTCGTCTGCCGCATTGACCGCAAATACTCGACCGCAGAGGCTGTATGTCAAAATAATGACCGCGAGGGTAATAGGCGAGGCCAGGATGTGTTCACGATCTTTGTTTTATTTCAGATATATGTTGGTTTAATGGTGATGTATTATGAATGGCTAGGAATTTCGTTTAAGACATTATAGCTGATAGTTATAAAGAGAAAATGTATGTTAAGAAAAACTTGTCTTCATTTTTATATGAAGTAACGATACGACATAGAAGAAGTTGATTCTTATTGGAAATTATTTACCTAAATTGGAACACTAAATTCATTTTTCTTTTCACTCTTTATTTTCTACCATCGGCTACTTTGTTAACTTCAGCTTAATGACCCCACAATTCCAAGATTACTTCATCATACATTTCCATTTCTGAACTCATTACGCAAATTCCTTTCCATACTTCTATTTTATCATCGCTTTAAAATTTTAGGTCTCCTATAAGTTTATTATGGTTTAAAAAGTCCATTTTCTCTGTAACAGTGCAAGGGTTGTAGCCAATACTGGCACCAGTCCCAACCGGACGAAGCTTTATGACCCCACTTTTATAGCTTTAGGAAAAACTATATTTCTTATTGTGCTTATATAGACATGCATGCATTCCGTTTATTTTTTACTGTGTGTGAGTTTTGACGTGCGAAATTTTGGGAGACTTCATGCCTTTTGAAATGTTATATTCTGATTTTTGTTTAAGTATTGTATTATCACTTTTACGTTTTAGTGCACTATCGTTTCATACAGTAAAAATGTTAGGGTCATCTAGGTAGATAATTTCTGTAGGTACTAACCTTATTAACTGTAAGGAAAACTCTTTAATGCTAAATAATCTCAAAATAGCCAAAACTGCATGATTGATGAAAAGAGATTCTTAGAATAATTTTCTTATGTGGAATCTCAACGAAATAGCAAAAATAACCTATATCGATTCTCTAACACATAACCAATCAGTAAATAAACTTAGGTACAATAAACAGAAGGCACTTGTAGTAATAAATACAGTCAGCCGCAATAATTAGTGGCGGGCAGTTAACGACAGTGCGGTTCTGGAATTAAGATTTTTGCCATAAATGCCCGGCGCCGAGATAAAACTGCCGGAGTAAGGATTAGGGGTTAAGTGTCCGCTTTAACGGGTATTGTTCTAGTGCTGCGAGTTATTGATGTCGATAATAGGAACGTCTCAAGTGTGTTAGAGAAAGATAGTGAGGCTGGGTAAGCAATTAGGTTAGGTTGACTGTGGTAGTGTTTTATTTAAAGGTATATTTTGTTAGGCTTAGTTTTTAACAGCTTAGTGAATTACATTGTTTTTGCATCGTTACTTTGAAAAAATGTGTCACCTAGTTTAGGTTATGATGGGATTTCAGAAAATATAGGAGTTGCATTGTCATCAGTGTTGAAATGTCCTGACATAATTAACTGAGTCGATTTAATAATTTCAATGTATGCAGGTTGTGTGTTGCTCTTGATTATGCAGTCTAGTTTACTACGTACCTACATCTATTTTAGAGCAATTATGAAAATATTTTCTATCGTTTCTATCGATATTTTTCTTTCCCATCCCTATGCCATCTCAGTATAGTGGCAGACAGTCCGGTGTGGCGTTTTTATTGACACTCGTGCCGTGACAAATATCTTCAGGAAGACACACCACACTCCTTCCCCTGTTCCACAAGGGTAGGTGCTTGGCACGGAGTATACGACCCGTATATTTTGATACGAATTATTAAAGATTTTATGATAAAACATAATGCTTTTGATGAGAATAAGTCAATAGGTTGGGTTTTTTAATTATAGTTGTCGATAGTTTTATTTGGTATTGAATGGATTTTACTAAGATGGAAGTATAATTAGATGGTCATTTAATTGTCACGTTGACTGTACCTGCAAGCGAATTTTAAAGCAGTAGAATTCATTAATAAATTATGTTTATTTGGCACGGTATTTTGTTTCTGCTTCATTGGATTTCAACGCTTATGTTACAGAAAAAATGCTTATTTTTAAATGAACAATAACGTGGAGAGAAAAATTAATCTAAAGTTAAACCGACATTGACACCGTTCAGAAAAATTGACAATATAAATTTTCACTCTCGATTTTTATAACCAACATTTTTTCTATTAAGGGTTGTCCATCCGACCCCCCAGGCGCGGAATCGTGTTACACACCTAAAGCGAAAAAGAGAAAAAAATTCAAATCCCTCTAACGAAGAGGCCAATACACAGGAGGCCTCTGCTTTTCTCCAGTTATTCCGAATATTCCGCCCAGTATTGGGTATCTGTAACACGATTACTGACCCGACCTTAATTTGATCAGCCACCGACGTGGCCGCTATTTTTTCGTGTTGTCACCCCCGCGGGACACCTTATTTACCTGTGCTATGTAAAAAGGCAATATTGATAAGCCATCTCCTTTCTTGTTGATGATGACCCAGGATTTTTTTTAAATCAAGGTGTAAAATGTGGGATCGAATCTTGTCTCTAATAGTATAAAGCTTGCACTACCTAGGAAAATAGTATATTTTTTTCTAAGTATTTTCATTTTCCTCGAATAATTTTTTTGTGCGTTTTGGTTGCACAATTTTTTCAATCTCAAAAAAACGTAGACAAAAATTCAATTAATCTCGGCCAAACTAGACAAAATAAGAATCAAATAAAACAAGGTACTTTACTAAAAAAATAACAAATTCAGCATTTGACAGTGATCCCTTTAGCTCCCTTGGGTCGAGAGGAAAAAAAAACAACAGGCTAAAGATAATCAGCCGTTTTTGTCGCTCGGAATTACGTCGGATAATTTGATTAGCTATCGGTGGGCGAGAACCGTCCCCTTAAGAGGTAGGTAATCCTATTTTATAGGTAGGCCCTTTAATCTGATAGATGCTAGGTGTTTTATATTGGAAGCTTCTGATTGTATTTTATGTTTATTGGTTATTATAATGACTCAGTAAGCGTCCGTTGTTATCAATTACCTAATCATTTGTTGTTTTGTATCTTTTAGAATTAGACTAGGTACGATTAAATTAAGTTTATCCACAATTATTTACTATAAGCAGGGAATTTCCGATAGCAGGAAATAATTATCTATAGTATTTATTTTTCACAGAGCGTAATTTTTGATTGACCGACGCGAAACTTACGAAGCATACTTAACACAATCTATATACTGATTTAAAGTACATAACACGAAATTCTCCCCTCCATCAGCTAAGTGTAATTATAGGTAAAAAAGCAAGGGTTGCAGAGTGGCCATGTTGAGAAAAGTGACGTCATTAGTACGCTGTTGACACAACCCGCCTTCTGACGTGAATGGCGAGGCTAAACTGGCTATATGGGCGTGTTTCCAATATGAAACTATGTGTTTTTGCTGGGTCGTTATAACTGAAGCGGTTTTTAATTTTAGACAAAAAAGACTTTACATTATAAAAAAATCCACACCATAAAGCAGGAAGGTTATAGCAGACAAAATTAAAATGCTTTCAAATAGTCATCAAAATTTTTAGGAGATCATCAAAGAATATGACAAACAACACACTATAGAGAGGTTTTAAATTACCAACCCCTAAAAACGGACGTGGCCGAAAAAAATAAAATAAAAATTAAGTATTTCAAATCACACAAGTGTCCAGCCAGTTCTAAAAACACAAAAAGCTTCTGATAAATTAAAACAAGCCTAAAATCTCAATTTGCCGACACAGGGCTGTTTCTATAGGCTTTTGTGGCGTATGTCCATTTCCGACAACTCAGCCTTTGAATAAAGTAGCTGTCAAAGAAGCCGATGTCAAAATTCTTTGGCATTCATAAGTTGGTAAAGAAAACAGAAATGTAAAAAAAGAAAATGAAAAGTTTTTGCTCGCTCAAGCTTTTGCCTGTCAAGCGGGGTAAGTAGATGTCCTAGATGTCCTTTTACATTTTAGTAAGATTTTAACATCGGTATGCTGGCGTTTAAATTTTTCAAGATTTTTTATACCATAATTTATTCAAATAAGGTTATCTTCCTCCAAACAAAAAACCTCATTCATTAGCTTACATGTCATATTAATTTTAGAAGCCTAATGTTTACAGCAGTTCTACTCCAAAATTATATCAAATTGCATCTCTGCTACACCCAAACGGAACGCACAAATCAAATTCATAACAACAGCATACAATGAACACCCCCGCAACATTTGATATCCATTCTTATTATTTTTATTTTCGATTTATTGTCGTGAAAAACGAACAATTTCTATACACAATCGTTAGGGTCCGTGATCCCCTGCCAATTAACATTGGACACGGTGGTCAGAGCCATGTCAAAGTTAGACATATTTTTTGCCCACAGTGACACACAGCACAGCAATCAATATACATCAATCTTGAACATTCTAAAAGTAAACTCAAAACTTTCAGCACTCCGTCAAAACCGTTAGGAACATTTTGCAAATTAACACAGTAATACAAATCGCGGGCGGTCGGGACAAAATATAATTAATAATTAATGCAACAAATGCCCAAGTAGAAACTTTGCTAACACAGAAGTTACTTCTGTCGCTGGGAGTGACCTTTTCTGTGAAAAAACAAATGCAGAGATATAACTGGCATGTTGCGCCGTGTGTAGTAACGAGCTAATTTAAACTTTTCGGTCTCTCAGTCCTTTCGGAGGGTGTCTCCCTTCTCGTCACCTGAGGCGACTGTCCTTGGTTAGACGGCACTTTTCAATAAAACAGAAATAAAATGCACGCTCTTCTTATATTGGTTTTCGGTTGAGAATAATTGATTTCACTTTTGGTTTTTGAGGATTTTTTAATTGAATTGTCGGTTTGACGTTTTCTATTTAGACGACGGGACTTCAAAATATCAGTACAGTACACAGTAGTACAGTTATATTTTACAGTTCATGAACGTTGTCATTTTTAGACACTGAAAATATGGAACGAAATAGTCTACTGACTTTCTCGGTCATCATTTTAGTTCCCATTTTACAGCTCACACAGTCAGAAAATATATCAATCACGAAAATGGTATCAAATGTAACCCCTACATAGCCACAAAATTGATCCATTTAAAGCATTCAAAACCGGGGCACGCTACCCTCGATATAGATAATCATAAATCACTCCAAACGTGAAAATCAAATATTTATGTGGGTGTAAAGTTTTTGTCCACACGGCGCATGTGTGGTGACCACTGTCCACTGGCGTGGCGGTGGGTGTGGCCTAGCGTTTGTCCGAGTTGACCCACAGTCCACCTTTTCACGTAAAATTGATAGGGTTCGATTGTGTAAACGTTTATGTACCTACTTGTAAGGCTTTTACATTTAGACGTTGGCTTTAGAAAGGGTTTAGCGGTATGATGTGCGTTAGTACTTGAGTCGTGAAGCAATACCGTACCTATTATGTTGGAAGATTGTTCGTTGCATAAGTGTAGTGAGATCGAACATCGGTGCATTAGTATCCATATCTAGGATGCTAGATGGGGGTTAATTTGAAGGCTCTTATATCGCGGGAAACACTATCCAAAATCCTTTACTGTTCGTAATTTTCTTTTTTTTCTTCGCTCCAATTACGAATGATAGTGCGTAATACGTTTCCGTTTTTACTTCGACAGTATCACTGAACGTTGTTTGATCAGGCACAGGATACATCCACCTCTACTTCCCCAGGAAGTGTTCCCATTTGCCACGAGCCATCACCTTTACAAATCTGTAAAAAATTAACATCAATAACGCGTGCATTTACATAATATACCCTCTAAACAAACTAGGTACGGCAGTTCAAACAATGGCCGTCGAATCACGTAGTTTTTTCACTATATTAATTTAGTTCTCGAGTTACAATGCAATACAGCCCCTGTAGACATTACAGCGCTGCCAACTTTACAAAGAAATTGAAGGAAAAATAATAATAAAAGGAGAATGTAAGGGCGTATACACAGTACTTATGTGAAATTAGCTCGCGAACGAGCTTTGATGTGCCGACCAATTGTTTGTGCGAAAGCGCCTTTATAATCCGAGGCGTCGCGACCGTGTCTTGTGTTGAGCTATTTATATTACGGTGATGTCAATTAATATGTAAGGAGTTAATTATGTACGTGAGATTTGTTTGGGGTTAGCCTTTGGGCAGTGGAAACATGGATGTAATTATAAGTTAGTAGAGTCATGGTTTAAAAAAATCATATTTAATTCCAATCATGAGTGAATAAAGATTTATTTTTTTTGTTGCTGAATGGGCCCGCTCTTTACCTCGATCACGCCTGATGGAAAGCGATGGATGAGGACTATGATGGAATGAGCGTACCCAGAAGATGCATAAGGCTAAAGATGACTTTAACGGAATATTTTGAAACAGTGGTGGCTTACTGGTAACGGCCACGACTTACGAGCTATAGGTAAAGCGCCTAGGTCGTAGGTTCAGACCTAGGCGCTTTGTGTAAATTATTTCATCATCACTGCTCTTAAAACGGTGAAGGAAAACAACGTGAGGAAACTGGCATGTTCTAGAAACAAAAAATCGAAAACATGTGACATCTACCTCTACCAACCCGCACTGTGCCCGCGTGGTGGATTACGCTCCACTTCCTCTCACCGAGAGGAGGCCTGTGTCCCAGCAGTGGGAACATTATAGGCTGATTTCTGCAATGGAATATTTTTATCACGTTATAAAATAAACATTTTCTTCTTGGCAAAAAAGAAAGCGTGCAAAAGTGGTACTAAAAATAAAATTTTCCATTAAAGAATATATCGATTGAGTAATTTTAGAATTCCTGAAATTTAGCGATGACTATTTTAGGTATTGCAACACCTAGATCCTATTGCATAGCATTGAAGTAACTCGAGCACTTTAACATTTTTATATTGACGTTAGATGTTATGCTTACACGAGTCTGGCTGGACTGATATCTTCTTAGTAAAGTTTCAAATCGCAAGGATGTCTTCGGATGCAATACTATTATCGTTCAGATTAAGTCTTAAAAATAGAATCACAGGTTCTTTTTTTCAAACCCTCATTTGTTTTTTTTCTCTGTCCCTACCCGGTCACTAATTCCAACCACTTAAGCATAACACTAATATAATTACAGTATCTATCACAAATACAACCCAAAATCAAAAACATAATTATAAGTATCTCTTACCTCAACATCTGTTCCAAAAAAAAATCGATTAACTTTCTTGTCCCAACAAAGAAAATAACCCTTTAAATGCGGACCACAGAGTAAGACGGTTATTACAGGCTTTTTGTACCGGCTAAGCGGTCAACCCCACAACTGACACCTCACAGTACCGTGAAGGCAACAACATGTAATTAAGTGTCATTTAACACTTAGAAGATTGAAAGAAAGTGTCATTCATTGCCCATATGTCGTGGACGAATGTTGTGCAACACTTTTTTTTTTTGTTATAATTGGCATTGACTGGCCTGTCTTTTAAAAAGTGTGTCACGTTTAGCAGCGGTTGTTTGTGGTATTTTAAATATTTTGTGAATTTAATGTTTTTTTTCCTTGAATATTGTTGCATAAAGAAAAAAAAACATTAATTAATAAACATTTCTGCGCTATTTCGATTCGCAATAATTGGGCTTTAGGATACCAAGTATTTCTAAGGATAATTTAAATTAAAAACTTAAATTTGCGTTTCTTTGAATTCCCACAGTAAATAACTATTTCTAACTAACTATTTACAAACTTACTGAGATACTCAGTATTTTTAGAGATTGATTATAGAACTTTATAGAACTTATTCATTGATCTGTACATTTTGCGAACATAATAAGGCTTACAGCTACCTAAACCAATAGAAACGAGTCAACAACTAATATTCACTTAGTTACTTTATAGGACAAAATTTTGCAGTTACAAAATATCTAAAGAGTTTTCCTTTGTACTTTTATTCTATTGTACCTGAAGAATTTTGATGCCACCTTCATAACAATGTAGATTATTTTAAAGAAGGTTTAATTGTCTCCGTTGACTCCCAAGATACAGGCAAATGCCTAGTTTGGGGGTCACCGTCTAATCTAATGTTGTACAAATTGTGATTAATAAATACTTATATCCATTTGAAATGTGCTAAGCCGGGGCATCGCTTGTTACAAATCTCACAAACTCTAAATTAAGCACAAAACCCCAAATAATTTCTTCGCCGCCACGAAAAATCACGGATATCAAACCATGTCATTACCTTACAGCGGATGCGGACAGCGCGGCAGAGGGTGGTGGGTCCCCAATACCCGGGGTCCCGGCAGACACCCTGACCTGTGGGGCCTGTCGCAGGGCCTTCGCCCTCGCTGACATTGTGCGCTTCATCCAGCATAAGGTGTCCTCCTGTGATAAGGACCTGACGTCTTATCATTGTTATAGTGCTGGTGAGTTTCATTTTGTTTTAAGTTGAGTTTTTCCTTGTGTTTTTTTCTATGGCATCTGAAATTGTAATCACTTGCGAGAATGACTAGGAGATATTATAGAAAACGAAGTACACGCTCAGCACATCAAGCTACCCGAAACTGTCAAATTTTCCCAATCAACTTTGAACCTTATACTTTAGCCACAAAATTGAAAATGTATCTTATACTTTAGCCACAAAATTGAAAATGTATTAAAGAAATTTGACAGATTGTAATAGCTTGATGTGCTAGCGTCTGCACATTTCTAAGGCGGACTTAAGGGGCTTACATGACCTAAAGCGCGGTCATTTTCGGACTGCATAGAAAAGAAAGAGAAGCGCGATGACACAACGCTGGTAATTTATTGCAAAATATGAAGCAATTATTTAATTACAAAAAATCTATGGTTTGGACAAAAAAATTAAAAACACTAGTGTTTCAGTTTTTTGCATTTAGGTCCTGTAAGCCCCTTATTGTCACAAGGTATTCTATGCCAGACAACCATTAACCTAAACTTCATTATGATTATCATCAATTTACCTACGGGATTGTTGGCTGTTTAAATGCATATTATAAAAAGTTGGGAAGATTCTGGAATTACATAAGTAATGTTAAATTCTTAATCCAAGATTAATTGATTGGGTACTTAATAAAGCTGGAAAGTTTTACAACTCCACTTACTCGATATCGAAATTGCGTACAGTTATTTTAAATTTTACCTTTCCAATCACAGGGCCGAATTCCGACCAAGAAGATGGCTCAAGGCCAGGCCAGGTGTCAAGTGGGAGTACCAGCGCTCGGAGGCCGTCTCTCCTCACTGCGAGGAGGCCTCCTAGCAGCAGAGTACATACCCCTCCCCTCGCCAGCCCTTCTATAGCTCATCCTGACCTTTTAGAAGATGGAGGGGCTTCGAGCACTCCTAAGAGGCTATTGGACGGTAAGAGGATTCTTTTTATACCTGGTCCCTAATTCACTATGAGAACTTAACGATTCCTTAGTTCGAAACCATGTCATTTCTTAGTTTATCACGACATCTGGGGGCCTAAAAAGACCACTTTGGCAGAATCATAAAAGGATAATATTATGAATCTGAGTGGACAATTAACTGTTAAGTTAGTCGTATCAAATCCCATTGGTGAAGTTGTTTTTTTTGTCTGTGCTAAAATACCAATCAATCCATTCCAAATCCAATCCATCTCTTTGATTATACCTACGTAGTGCAGCGAAAAATAGAAAGACACGGACTGTCTTCGTCATATTATTATGATTCATAATGTAATCCTTTTATGATTCTGCCAAAATGACCTTTTTAGGCCCCCATCTATTAACGTATTCTCTATGACACAATGGCGTGGTTTGAACTGTCAAAATACATGTTATCCGTACGGTTGACATTTCGATTTGCACGTGGTAAGATTTCGCGGGGAATAATACAGTTGGTGACCTGTAACCGAACAAATCAATTCTTAAAATTAAATATCGTTTCGTAGGTACAGCTTTAACAAACTGAACGACCGCGACGACGCAAGATTCAATGGTTCTGTCAAAGCAAAGATTCATTAGATTATTTGGACTTGATTTTAAATTCAGGATACCAATAATAACATTGTTTTGTTTATTTTTTTATGGCGACTGATGACTATTCAAAATACTATCAAGCCGTGGGGGCTTGGCTTGGCACGCCTAGATGAATGAGCTTCTAACGGATGTTTTATCCTATAGGTGAAGCAGGAGTATCAACGCCTAAAAGGCGAGCTTCTACCTCACCGATGCCATCAAGTTCCCCTGACGAAGACATTAAGCCGAAGATCAAGCAGGAACGTATGGATACCTCAGCATCACCTGAGGACCTTAAGAAATCGAGGACCGAGGTTGCTGATGCGGAGTCCAATACTATGCATAGTGGTAAGTGTCTTTTATTTTCAAGTGTCATGTTATCTGAAAAATTTAAATGTATATAGGTGATTCTAATTCCTGTGGTAAAGTGTCTATATTAGCTCTCCAAATATCGTGTCGGCCCCGGTGCAATAAATTCAAGTTTAAATTTTCGAGTTCTCTAATGATGCTCTTAAACAAACCACACTAAAAGTCTTAATGATGATCCCTCAAAACCTTTGTGAAAGAATCTGTCTTGATGCAATTATACATCATTAGTGACTCCCACTTGATGACCGTGAAGGCAAAATCATTCATTAATCTCTTGTTTAAAATATTAAATGATCAAAATACAAACATTGGTAAACATAGATAATAATATGGTCAATTAGTAATGCATCAGATTTGCGTTTTCCATCAGCTCATCATTCAGTTTCAATAGCTTTGCTAAAAACATCGATAGCGTCACCATTGTCTTCATCTTTACAATCTACATCTCTAAAATCCAATGAGACGTCACTTTTCAGAGCAAGACAGTTTTGTCTGTGATTCAGTCGACCAAAAATTTCCATAACCAGCCAGAAGGCGGAAAGGACACGTGCGAGAGAATGCCATTTTTACACTGAACGTCACGTCATCGGCATGACGGTCCGGTGTTTATTATATTAATGATTCTTTCTTAGCTTCAAAGGATTCTTTGGAGACATTTTTATCTTCACGATACGACTTTGTCACGCAAGATGTTGCACAATGACAATGTTGGACAATCATGTGGGTTTTGCTTCGTCATCGCCTGTCCATACATTTTGGATTGGGAGTTAATCCTGTCTTTGGAAACAGGATGTTTCGAATTGTGTCAGTTTTATTTTCTTGGTTTTGTATGATTTGTTTATATCTGATATTGTTTAATAGTCACTTTTAACCCTGAAATATTCAAACAAATTAGCACCACATACGTTCCTTCGTACAATACTAGTTATAATACTTATTATACCTAGCTGCACCTACTTATATGAAATTCTAATGATGGTTGATGCTAATTCATATATTATGCGGATTAAAGGCCACCTTTTAGTCTAGCGTTTTACCATTAACTTTTGTATTAAAATAAATGTTTCATACTAGATTTAGTCATAAAAACATCTAATAATAGATTTCTTTATAAATTCGCGGAAAAATTAACTCACTAATCCTTCAAACCGTTTCAATAAAACGTAAAATAAATAAAAACGGAGGTAGTCGAACATCTGTATAAGCGAGCAATCTTGCGGGGGTGGTTCGAGAAATAATCTATCCGAGACTAACCCTTTGTGCCACCAGATGTGCTGTCATTTGACACTTTTGTATTAAACCCGTTGCACAACAAAGCCTTCCTTAAACCCGAAAATTGTGCACCGTTCAAAATTTTCGACCCGCATTCTGTCAACTGCTATGAAATAGCAACTTACAAAGGAGATGGAAAAAATATTAATAATTTGCCCGTAATTGTAGCTGGTCTATTGCTAAATATTAAAAGTTTATTTTTTAACCAAACGAGTGAAAGTTATTATGTCAGTCTTATTTTTGATGAATTTTTTTAAGAACGATGTTTTATTGCGGTGGAAAAGTTTGAGGAAAAAGATAACTGTCTATGCATGCAAATCTATTTATATTAGTCACGTACTATTAACTATATATTCTTTATATAGCAATCGTCAACCACTCATCTTTCTGATAAATAAAAGCCAAACCTTTCCGTACTGTTTTTTAACGTGTTGATAAAAATATCATCTGATTACTAGATATAAAGTTAAGTTTGATAATCCAATGGATATGAAACGTCATTGTTATATCTGGACACTAAATGTGACGTTATTACGTTGCTGTATATCGGGGTTGCGCTATCCAAATGTCAATTGCAGGTTGGCTTCAGCACCGGTTGTTTCGGATTATTGGGTTTATCCTAAACGTTCATATTAACCCTTTCGACTGAGCTGTCAGACCAACCAGTTTCAATATACCACGGGGGCCCTATCACAATAAAATATAGCAATATATTAAATAGGTAACAAGAAACAATAGAGCCATAAATCCACTCGACTTTTAAAACCGCATTCATAACGGAAGCTTATTGTCAAAACAAGAACATAATTCTAATGGTGACAGTAAGTCGCGACCTCGTGCCAACTTAAAAAAGGGATCTTAATTTTAATTGTATTATTCCGTACATATTAATTAACCCCATCGCTATACGAACAGATAAAGGGGATGATTTAGAAGAAAAAAATTATTTGCATGAGCACACGATTGACGCACGCGTATTGTTGTCATCTGCCTTTTGTGATGACCCTTACATTAACCGTGGTCGCGTCAATGACTAAAGAGCTCATGTTATGAATAATCTCTTCAATATTCAACCTTTCCACATAGTCATTACAGTTCAATGTCGAGTTTTATCCGTTGGGCGTTAATGGCTGCCCGTGTCCCGATGGCTACGATATTATAATTGTCAAAGATGCTACCGAGGTCCCATTGTTAGAAACGGTCTTTTATAATTTTTTCAAAGATAAAAAATGTTTGGCGTGTTCCTGACACGTGGTACACGCTTATGTGTTCGCCGTGACCTATGGAACTCCTTTAAGCGTGACACAATGCTTGAGGATATTTTTAGTTTTTGTATAAACGGGAAGGTGGCTAAGTGGCGGCTTTGGAATAAGTGGGTTTTAATTTTAGACATGACGTCTGCGACTTTGTGAAATGTGAGGGGAAGTTTGTCTCGTGACTATCGCGTGTCCTTTCAGTTGTGAACGTATTTAGGAGTTTTACGTATTTGAGAAGTTGAAGTTTCTGCAATTGTCGCGGTAACAATAGTTGTTGGTCGACGCGACATAAGAATCTGTGTCCACAAAGTGTCGCCAGAGTCATTACCATCACAAAACGGAGGGTACCAATGGCCGTCAGTTGTTTGTATCAAAACAAATATTGTATCAAGTGTGGATGAGTCCAGTGTTTGGTCTTCTTTGTTTGATTTACAAATTAATGAAGGATTCTCGCAGCGGAAATGTGTTCCGTATTCATGTAACAATGTTGAAAGTAAATATTTTTTGGAATTTATCCATTCTCCCTTCTGTATGGGTTAACTGGTCTGATTTTGTATTTGTAAAGAGATTATTTTTAGCTCTTTTATTAATTATATTCAATGACCCTCTGAATTAAACATGGACAACGATAGCCGTATTGATTTCTGCAGGAACCCCAGATGAAATTATCGTTTTAACCCGACATGCACGGTCTGGCGCACCTTAAAACGGTCAGCTGCTGCAGCCCAAACAAGCGAACGCTTTTTACTTGCCCACTCGCGCGAAATAAACGTCAACAATGAATTTGAAACGGACTGCGGGGCTGTTCTATCTGTGAACTAATTACGCATTCATAGACCGTACTTCTGATAAATGATCGCCCCCGCAAATGATTCCTCGATTAACTCCCGTCCAAGATATTTCCATATCAAGACATGTTTTCTTAAGGGTCGGCCACAAAAGGGCCATCTCGGCGCCCAATCTTTAATCCTATCTCGGGGACCTTTGCGGGCGAATTTAAATTTCTTTAGAAATATCGTCCTTATTATGTACGTGCGGGTTTCTATTCCTTGCGACGTTCGTGGGCGAGATAACGTAAGTTAAGTCCGAGGAGAGATTGTTGTGAAAAAACTACCGCTAACTTTGACGAGATCCCATCTGCTGGGTGCTGTCCATTCAAATTTGATCCCTAACACTGATGTGTAAATCTGCATTTTGTTCGAGAGCTTCTGGATTAGTAGAACCTTATTTTGTATATGAGGTGATAAGTCTTTATGAGGGGTCAACCTTTTCTATAGTGAACCTCACCCTTTTAGTGAAAAGAGTCCGTTGATAGCTGATTTAGGAATGGTGATAATGCATTCAGTGTGTGTAAATATATCATAGATTTATTTTATGATAGATTGCCTCTCGACTTTCAGCCGTTGGATTTGGTAGATTTTGGTAGATGTGTGGTTATAGATAGCCATCTATGTGATGTGTTAGGAATTTTAAAGGATTGTGGTGCATTGTGCGGTGCAGTGTGCAGTTGAATAGCTGTCATACTTGCTTTGTGTCCGTCCATGTGGGGGCGATGTGACCGTTTGCGGAATCCGTTAATTAAAATTTGCGTTTCGATTGATAGCTGTGCAGATGTGGGGTTAGATATGACTAATTAGTTGAGGTCTTGTTTGAGTGTGAGTGTTCAGATCATAGAGATATAGGAACCTAACAAGATACTCTAATGGGTGGATATGGAAAACGATATAATTTTTGATATGGATACAGAAAAGGAGGATTGAAAACTTATTAGTAATTCTAAGGAAGGAATGGCTATAATAGAACCAGCATTTAAGAAGGTCAAACATGTGGTATAGAGAGTATAGTTTAATGATATTACAGAAGATGCAGAAGACTTGGATGATGCTCTAAAATTGAAAGTAATATTGAACTAAATGACGTCTGCAACTCTTAAAGCTAAGACCCTACATTCTTCATTGGACACTTGACTACTAGAAATTACTTAGTATGTACAGCATGAAACCAAATCTATATATATATTAATAATAAAGCTGAAGAGTTGTTTGAGCGCGCTAATCTCTGGAACTAACAGTCAGATTTCAATAATTATTTTTGTAGTTGATGAAGGGCTTGAGGAAGGGTATAGAAGGGTATGTTTAACATTGCGCTAAAACTCCTAGGAACCGAGCAAAAAAACAAAAAAATGAGATGCGACGCGGTGGCTTGGAGGCCATACGGGACGAAGTCGCGGGCAGAAGCTAGTGCTATAATATAATATATTCTTCAAATAAACAAGCAACACTTAAACGCATCGGTGCGCTGAATCAATTTTAAAACGTCCATCTACCCTCCCTCAAATTTTATTGTTTTTCCAACATTTTTTGTAATATGTGGTAATGGTCGTCACACATGTGTCGGCAAGTTATTATGAGTTTAAAATAGCCCCACACAACGTGTCGGAGACGAATTTTTGTGAACATTTGTGTCTCGATTTTGGGTCTCGAGACGTGATGTGTTAACATGTCTCGAGATGTTAGGGGTTGTTGGATTACTTGTATGTTTAAGTGTTTGCTTGGTTTTAGTTTGGGCAATATGTTTGCTTCCTTAAACTGCATTAGTTTTGATCGTAATTTGTATAATATCAGTTCTACCTACAACACCTAAATAATCTTCTTGAAAAGAACAGATTTATGAATTGTTTTCTTGAATAGGTACATTGAATCAATATTCATTGTCCTCAACTCGAATACTTTACAAGGTTTTTTTGTACTACTATTCATGTTTTCATTCTTAACAATCAGAATTTTACTGTTCCGATTCTTATGATAATCACTTGGTACATCCAATTAATCCTGGAAAAAATATTGGATATCTATGATAATTTTCCCTTAATTTTTTTCAATAATTCTGACCAATAAAGTTCCTCCATCTAAAACACTGATGCTCTACTTACATAAGGGTGTAACTGCGAGGGTGTCGACGTTGTAACAATTTGTGGAGTAATGCGATAGTTTACAAAATCACTGTTTTACCGCTTTTGGGAGCGGCCAATAGACGTACCGGTGACGGCTTTATTGAATGTTTAGCTAATTAGTGTTTTATTATTGTTTAGATACGGTATTATATTAGAATATATAATACCGTATGTTTATGATTTATGATAGTCAAAATGTGCACATTTAATTGCTTATACATAATTGTTTTTTATCACATCCTAACTGTTTACACTAGGTACTATATTAAATGACTATTTAACTATACAAATAAATAATTTTGTTAAATTTCATAAATAAATTGTAATTTCAACGATCAAGCGTGTACATACCTAATCTCATACCTACATAAGTTTAAAAAGTTACAAAGTATTAAATGATAATAAAAATACCATTACAAACCAGCCCTTTTGTTACCTCTCAACAAAACAAAAGTTATGAAACCAAGAAAAAATATCCATTCACAAAGCCATATACTTAAGTGTTTATATCTTCAGTTTTTCTTACTTCAACACTTATTACGGAATATTAATAGTCAGTAACAAGTCAGGTCGGGGTCATTTCTTACATATCTCAACATTACCTTTTGTTATTTCGCAAAACACTTGTGTACTCGCATTGTCGGTCAAATCGGTCAATTCGTGTACAGTCACGAGCAAAAGTATGTATACATTTGGCTTTATTCAAAAGCGATTTTCTCCTTTATTTTTGAATGAAATTTTATATTAGTAGGAACATAGTATTTTCGAACCCATAGGTATATGTTAAGTGTCGTATTTCAACGTTGCATTCGTTATTTCGTGAAAATCGCAATTTAAAGTTGCCAAGTGTTGACATATTGGTGCTCATGACTGTACATATATTATTTGAACAATAAGTCACAAATTCTTTTTTCAGTTGCGTCCTTATGTCCCAGACAGCATTGAATGACGTCAATCTGCAGCTAATATTGTATTGAAAATTTTATTTACTTGAATACCTATTATTGGGGTTGTATATGCTTGAATATTTATGATTGGATTTAATTGCGTAACACACTATCAGTAGCAATGGCTTTCATAATGACAGTTCAACAACATTCATTGCGTTACTTACGTTATGAGCGGACAAATTTTTCGAATATAAAAAGCAATGGATTAAAAATAAAATAGTTTTGATCATCTTTTAACTCAATACTCCTAATTGGGGTGTATAGAGGGGCCCGTGGCTAAATAATAACAGCCGCACAGGTCGATCGTTTCGTGGATCTTTGACAGTCGTTACGGGTAGTCAGAAGCCCGAAAGTCTGACAACCGGTCTTACCAAGGGGTATCGTATTACCCAGTAACTGGGTTGTGGAGGTCAGATAGGCAGTCGCTCCATGTAAAATACTGGTATTCAGCTGCATCCGGTTAGACTGGAAGCCGACCCCAACATAGTTGGGAAAAGGCTAGGCAGATGATGATGATAAAAAGCAATGGATTAGCAATATCCTTCAAAATGATTCACTGTTGCTATGGTGATTAATATACTTTTTGATACATAAACTTCTGAACATTCTATTGGTCTAGGTATTAACTTCTTAAATTCTATGTAGAGACTCCTTTCCTTTCTCCCATGAAGGTAGAGGCCCGTTATTAGTAAAACGCTATGTGCATTTTCTACATTTAAGCATTAATTATGGGCACGTGGTGGCCGCGTGTAACGTCTATGCATTTTAACTTTACAGTAACATTCTATGTAAACAAATTGAAAACAGTTGCAAGTACATGAAAATGTAACTCCGAAAGAAAATGCTGATACATACATAGCCATAAATCGAAACAGTATATCTTTACAATTTACAAACATTCACTGTATTTGGCGACCAACCAGTTCTGGCCAGGAAAGTCGTATTTGGGCAATTTTATTTTTCTCCACGAACAACAACATGTCTCCTAGTTATGGGTCACAATTTGCACCATTCGGGGTTATAACTTCGCACTAGTATAAGGCTAAGTGCTCACTGTAAGCGGGTTGGATTGACCCCAAAACGATTATCTTAAGACTCAATTAGAAACTAGAAATAGTATCCTGTAGGTACCGTTGAGTGTCTAATGAAAAAGCATCATAAATAAAAACAATTTGAATGGCAAATACATGACATAACATGAGGCCCGTATTCTCAGAAGGTCTAGACACAGGTGTAGGCACCTGTAGAGTCACGAGCACCAATATGTCAACAATTGGCAACTTTAAATTGCGAATTTTTCACGAAATAACGAATGCAACGTTTAAATACAACACTTTACATATACCTATGGGTTCGACAATACTATGTCCCTACTAGTATAAAATTTCATTCAAAAATAAAGGAGAAAATCGACTTTGAATAAAGCCAAGTGTACATTTATACATACTTTTGCTCGTGACTGTACACCCACATTTCACCAGTATGTTTAAGTCCCATGTAATTGGGGGCGAGCTTATTGCCATCAACCGGGCACAAATCCAGACTCCGTTGGAAAATACTTTTAAGTATTAATTTGTCTATATAAACAGCAAAAGGAACATCCCCTTACTGTAGATCAGATATGACTTAGAAAATCATATCTTTTTTCAATGAAAAATTCGACTTTACAAATAAAATCCATCATATCGTCAGATTGGCAAATCTTTAACTCTCAAAAACCCACTTTGCCCCACCCTTCACTCTAAAATGTATACCCCCTCTCTATCTTAGCCTTTTCATACCCCGCTGATCGCTGGCAGTCTATACAAATCTCAAGGGGGGGTTGTGGAGCGCGGGCGGAAGGGGAAGGCGGTCATTCAGCGCAGCGGCGCGACGGACATCCGCCGCATAACAAGTCGATGGCGACTCTCTACGGAACGCCGTTCTTATTTCAGATTTCGCATAGATTCAAATAAAGAACGCATTTTTGAATTCGACTTCGCTTCGGAAATGATCGTTAATTGTTCGGCGTTGGAACGATTGGTTGTTTGATTGTAACGGCTTTTTGTTTGGATTGTGATTGTCGCATTTTCTTTTCATTTTCCTTCAGAATTATTGCAATGGATTAGGTTATTTTATTAGTAAGATGTTATAGCAGACTTTAATTTAGTTATATCAAAACCTGAAGAGAAAATCTTTCCCTTTACTCACTCTCAGCAAAATCAAGCATACACATACACCTAAACTTGTATATCTAAGTAAATAAACAACGCTGTAGTACACACTCCGGTTGTCTGTAGTTTCTAGTGGTGTCCGCGAGAGGCGCTGGGGTGCGAACAACTGTTGTCGTCGCCGGAAGCAGCGCTGGCGGCTTCCGGTCGAGGAATGTTCTATATGGGCCGTTAGAATTTCGCGTTTTCAGTTTTAAGTTTTATTTTTCCTGCGAAACGTGTTTGCGTTACTAGATTTTTATAAACTGTAGAGAGATGATAAATTAATTTGAAGTCCGATATTACTTTGTTAAACAAGGTGTTTTTTTATGTTTAAAATATAATAATCTTTGTTTCATGACTAAAGTACGAGCGATTAAAATGATTTCGCTATAGTTTTTTGAAGTCAAAACTTCTATAGACGCATTGGGCATTTTTTGAGATGGGGAAAAAACTGTTACCGTAAGCGACACCGCGCGTGTTTTGTATATAGGACGATTAAAAAAATGTGTACTCGGGATGTACTCGGTTTTAATGTATATCCGATATGTCAGTGAGTGATGGCAAAGTATTCTGTTTGTGTTATGTTTTCACTTCTGTCGGCACTCCCGGAGTGCCACTGTTTTTTTTTAACAAAATTTTGACTGTAAGTAATTTTTTTTTCTGGGTTTCACAAATTCAAACAAAGTAACCGCTGCATTATATAGCAAAACATTAAAAGGGAAGTAAAGACAAAACCTGCATTTTCTAGCATCATCTAAATAAAACACCACTTTTTTTTTTTGCTAGCCTATCCTGTCCCACTGCTGGGCAAAGGCCTCCCCCAAACACCACTTATTACTTAATAATAATAAATATCTTTATTGCCGTAAAAGCAGGTTACAGAAAAATTTTAGACCCTTCCAGAGCTAGGGTCTAAAATTTTTCTGTAACCTTTTTACCCCTTAACCATACGTCGCCAACTTATATTCCCACCCAATAAAAATTACCGAAAAACTGCATACGTAGATAAATTACGGTACTCCACGGCCGCGACGACCGGATACGCTTTCCCGAGCTAAACGTCCACCCGGTGGGTGGTGGGGGTCACTTCGGAACCCCCTCATCTCCCCGCAGGGCTCCCCGCGTTTAAAAATTTCACTCCCGGTGGTTCCCAGCCCACACAATGCCCGGTAATCAGCGATTGCCTTTTGAAATCGAAACGCTCATTACACATTTTTTCTCGTGGCCGGATAACCGGTGCGTTTTCCGGACGATTCTGTAACACATTGATATTTTTTGTAGCGATAGTTTCTGGTTTAAATCGGTAATTGGGTTTTTAGAACTGCCGTTAATAAATTTATTCATGAGAAATTTGATTTTTTAGGAGTTTCTTGCCCGTTCTTCTCCTTATGTACACTACGCTTTGGAATGGGTAACTAACTTCATCTTTCTGACTGGCCGACCCCTTGACAATTCAAAAGTGTCTGTAATTGGTTTATTTGAAATAAATGCTTTGAGTTTGAATTTATAACAGATTATGACACTGTGATCGGAGCTTTATGCTATATTTAAAACCCGTCTTACATAGAGTGCAAATAAAATATTTTAAAATCTGAAACGTATGTAAGATGCTTCTTTAGCGGTACTAGTCCGACGTTTTGACTATCTTCGTGTTCTAAATGTGTACCAAGTACTACTTTTTCAATACCTACCTACACGTCTTAAAATCGCAAACTATTCACATACACCGTTTAATCCCATCAGCCGACCACCCAAACGCCAGCCCACGCGTCTTTTACCACACTTAATTATCAACCACACATGACCACAGATGGTATCGACCACCGATTGAAAATTACAACCGCTCAGTAATCGCTGTAATCCGGTATCAATCGAATTGGTTCTATTTACCACCAGTGGTTATGTTGACCCTACTTATGACGTAGTAGTGATGCGTATCGTACGGTTAGCAGAAATATCGATGATTAGATTGCGAGAAAGAGATTGGTCGGTTATCGATAATAGCGATGGAAGAATTAGCCACTCATTTCTGGTTCTTGTGGCTATGTAATAACAGCCGCACGGGTCGATCGGTAAGGTTGAGCTACGCTTGCCGCGGTTGGTTCGTGTATGGGTCCATCTTTACATACCAAGACCCGTCCGTGCCTCGGAAATCACGTTAAGCCGTTGGTCCCGGCTGGCATTCGTGGATATTTGACAGTCGTTACGGGTCGTCAGAAGCCCGAAAGTCTGACAACCAGTCCTACCAAGGGGTTTCATATTACCCAGTAACTGAGTTGTGGAGGTCAGATAGGCAGCCGCTCCATGTAAAATACTGGTACCTACTCAACTGCATCTGGTTAGACTGGAAGCCGATCCCAACATAGTTGGGAAAAGGCTAGGCAGATGACTGCTGATTAAATTTTAGTTATAACTGATTTTCTTGTTTGAAAATCAATTTTAGTCTTGGTAATACGAATTTGGACTGTTGATAAGGAAAAATATATTTTGTTTCCAATTCTGTGGTCTTTTTTACAAAAGGACACCAAATTGGCGAATAAGGTTACCTAGAAACGGTTGAATTGGTGGTGCTTGGGGAGGCCTATGAGAGGCCTATGGAGCTCCAGCAGAGCTCTTTAGTCTAAAATAATTCAGATGAGGTTGCCGATTACCTAAATAGCTTTCCTATTAGGCTACCAATTACCAAAATAGTTTTATAACAAACCTGTAGTAAAAAACACTGTCCGAAAAAGGAAAAATACTAAAAGGATTTTAAAATATGTATTTAAATACATCGTTCAATCCGTCCAGTAGGTACCGTATGATGACCAAAACTCAACACAATGAACAATGGTCGGTAACTCGGGACAAAAAGGTCACAATATTGATATCGCGATAAATCTGTACACAGGGTGATGTCAAGTTGTTTCTTGTTGTATCTTTATCTTTATCTTCGTCTGACTCTTGTACCTATTGGCAAATTAGCAGCGATCAACATCATGATTGTAGAACATAAACTATGTGTGTGTAAAATATTAGAATAATACAAAAGAAAAAAAAATCACCACAAAACAAAAATTAGATCACCACAGGAAAACAGAACGTTTATTTTTTTTTGGTGATCTTTATTTTCTAAAGTCACTTATTAGATATATTCGCTGTTCATTCATTACGGTGGCTATTTGGCTAAAACATTTAGATGTTCAACTGGTAGGTACGCAAGGCTACACATCAAGCTATACATAACCAGTATAAGCTGACTTCTGATTGTACGAAAAACCTATACAATGTGAGTTCAGCTTAAACTGGAAATGTATATGTAGCCGTGTGCACGTGTGCATTATTGTAACATGAAGGAATGTGCGAATTATGATTGTAATAGTAGATTCGTGAAAAGATTAAATAGTAGGTATGTTAATTATAATTAAAGATAAAGCGCTATTTTAATGTACCTAAACATGTATGAAATTTATAAAAAAAATACTTAGTATAAGAAAAAATATTGTTTACGACAAATAACACTCATAATCTGCGTCATTCTTAATTGGTTTAATTAGAATAATTCAGTAACAAATTATTTATTCGTACAGTAAATAAACACCCTTTATGTGTCATCTTTCCGGTCGGTCACAATCTGACCGTTACATTTCAATAATCGTCTTAACAGTGAAGATCGCTTATCTGCCGCGCCCACCGTCTAGTGATGCGCAAAGTCGATAAACTAAATTAATTGTAACTACTTACATAATATATTTTGTTCTGTACTAGTCAGGGTCTTTGGGAGATAATTGAATTTGGAATGTAATTTTTCAGTTCAGGCAAATTTATTGCAATATTGTTTTCAAATTTCGGCTTAAATGATGATGATGATGCGTTTTGATAAGTTTCAGGGTTACGGATAAATATGATTAAATATCTAATATTTTGTGTATGCCGCACTAATTTGTGAAATAATGATCGAATCAAAATATATTGCATATCAGTAAAAAAAAAGTTTATTCTCTTAAATCCGTCAAAACTATACCTAAATAAAGATCGTCAAAATCGTTTATCAAGTCAGTTCTTACATTCATATTTAAATTAACCGTAGTTTTATAGTCGAGAGAAATATAAAGTGATCTTCCGACATCACTACAAGATCGCTGGGATGTGATTGTCTTCACAATAAAATGTGTCTCGGGTTAACAATGAGCAATCAAATTACTGTCAGAGTAAGGCGGGCTGGACGCGCCTTGACCGCATCTCCTGAACTATAGAGCGGAACCAATGAATTGGGTTATATGTATGGCAATAAAAGACAAAATAGTGTTGATTCTGGAAAAACTGACAAGAAATTAGATAGATATACATAGGAGTTTTTGCAACTGTTCACTTCGCTAATATGGCCACATTCAAATAAAGGCCACTAAGCTACCGTTTAATAAAAAAAGCCTCTATTCATTTTTCCCTTAGCAGGCCAGTGTTACATACATAGATTTCAATATCAACCGTCTTACCCGCGCGTGCGTACGTGATCTCAACCCGCGTATATTTCATAAGATTTTAGAGGTGCATGAATCACGCGAGACACGGAGCGGCGATCACTCACCGCTCGCACCAACCCTTGGACCTCTGACTGCTTAGCATGCGTACCACGCACTCACTAGGCCCAACACTACGATATGTGAGAGCTATTACTAGACACTTTGCCCCTGTTAATATTGCTGTAAATCTTACATCGGAAAGCATTTCCATCTTCGTCGATCAGTTTGATGTTACGTGTTTTTATCCGGTGTTTCGTCTTGCCCACAGAACCCAGCAACTATGTATGCTCGACGTGCAAAGCGCGTGTTCACTCCGCGTGGAGGCTACTGCAGCACGTGCAACACGTGCATGGCGTCAAGATTTACGTTGAGGCGATGCCGCAACAACAACCGAACAAGCAGAACCACTCGACGTCAAGTACTTCTTCGTCGAGCTCCGGCTGCTCCTCCACTGGCGCGCCGCTACCACCACCGAGCTTGCGCCACCACCCTTTACTGCCACCTCCAGACATGCACTCGCCGTTTGGAGTTGGTGGACTACTCAGGATGCCATTACCAGGCAGCTTACCGCCATTGGCTCATCCTTCAGTTCCTCCCACGCCGCTGTTTGCGCGGCCAAACCACCACGACCACCGATTTAGAATGGAGCAACTCGTTTCAGAGCAGTTCCGCCACCATGGTCTCAACTTAGCAGCCGCGGCTGCAGCAGTGGCGGCGAACTCAATGCCTCCACACCAAGCATTCCCATCACCGGCAGACCGGCCTCCGGTCGTGCCAACGTCGGTATCGGGCCGAGACAGGGCCCCACCCGTATCTCAGCCCCTTTCACTTGAACCCCAGCTGGATTTTTACTCGCAGCGCTTGCGGCAACTGGCCGGTACGACCAGTCCAGGGGCGGCCACAGGCAATTCCAGCTCTCCTAGCCCCAGGAAGCATTCGCCTCCGTTCGCTTCCCCGTCGCCCTCCAGAGTCGGACAGACTCCTCCGGTGGGCGCCGGACCCGGAACGGTGGACGCGCCTCGCGACGCTACGAGGCCGCACAGTTCGACTTCACCCGAACGTCGAATTGAACCACTCGCGCTGGCAGCCGACGCACCGCCTACGGAGCGTCCTACATCAACGCCACCAGCCAAGCGCAACACAGATGAAGGAGTTCATTCCTGTGAATTTTGTGGAAAGAAATTCCGATTCGAAAACAACCTGATCGTACACCGGCGCTCACACACAGGTGAGAAACCTTTTAAATGTACAGAATGTGACGAAGCTTTTGAGAAGGCATCCAAATTAAAACGACACATGAAAGTGCATAGAGCGCCTGATGCTAATACGGAAGAGGGCGAATCAGGTGGTGACACCGGTGAAGACGACTCTGATGACGAATTGGAGGATGAGGAGTTGGATGGAGAAGAAGAGGAAGATAACGAAGATGGAGATGACGTTGAGGAGGCGGAAGACCTAACTGTCTCAAATAGTAGTGCTCCGTCTGCGCCTACAAGGAAACAGACGCCTATTATGCCCAACAATCCACCGAGTGCCTCAGTTGTTGGTGAATTGATGGACAAGTTTGGGTTATCTAACATTGCTCAATATAGTGAAGCTTTCAAACAGGCTTTGCAAGAATCAGGGAATTCTCTGAAGTGGCAACTAGCTAAGGATAGAGACAATAACAATGGCCCACCCAGTGATAAACCAAACGGCATGCCACCGACCGCTGCGCTACGTTTGAAAGAGGAATTTGCGAAAATGCCACCTCAGCCGCATCCTCTTTTCAACCCTTTTGAGAATCCTTTTGAAGCGTCCAAACGTATCAAATTGGACATGGATAGAGGAGAGGGTTGGTGGTTGCCGACCTTACACGCGCAAAGACCGCCAGAGAATATATTCGACGGCCTCAAAAATAGCGGTAATGGTTTACTGCAGAACCCTTTATTGAAATCGAAAGAGGGACGACGGAATGACACCTGCGAGTTCTGCGGGAAGGTCTTCAAGAACTGCTCAAACTTAACGGTTCATCGACGGTCACACACCGGAGAGAAGCCATACAAATGTGAACTGTGCTCATACGCGTGCGCACAGAGCTCCAAGCTCACGCGGCACATGAAGACGCACGGACGATTGGGCAAGGACGTTTACCGCTGCCGGTTTTGCGAGATGCCCTTCTCCGTGCCGTCGACGCTCGAAAAGCATATGCGGAAGTGTGTTGTGAATCAAAGTAATGGTGCTCCCTTAGCTCTATCCGATGACTCTAACGCGTGCCGTGACGAGGCGTCGTGACTCTACCCGTGGGGCGGGCTCCGCCTGCCGCCGCCCGCGCCGCCCAGCCAGATCTTCTAAGATCTACTCCGGTCACGTGTTCCGTCGCGTTACCCCACAAAGTACGCAAGATACGAACGATCGCGTCGACCGGACTTAGGCCGAGTTATGTTCAATTTCTAGTCTTAAGGATTGAATATTGGCGAATTATTGTTTAAACGCACGCAATATGAGCCCAAGAGTTTGCACCGAAGGGCATTAATATTTAGTTAATGTAATCGTAAGTGACATATCTTCTTCGTACTGAACAGTGTTGATTCCCGTTGCATTGTTGATGTTCGTTTTTTCTATCATTTTTGTTCGTTCGGAAGCTGTAAGTACGTCTGCGGTATTATGTTACATAATTTCGATCTTGTTTTGACATGTTTTTTATTTATAGAAAAAATGTGGAAACCAATGCCAAAGCTAGCTATGTTGATTTAAATATACTTACTATTTAGTTGTTAAGCTGTATAGTGTCAATTAAATTAGAATTCTTTCCAGTATTTTCTAGGATCTTCATAGTTTGATGTAGTATGTGTTTGACAAGTAAGTTGTTTCGTAATTTTAGTATATCGTGTACAATAATAAGCGAAATGTTTCCTATCCTAGATAAACAAACTTGTGTACATATTTGATGTAAGTTTATTTGTGTAAATCGAGTACCTACCTATTGATGTTCATATTTATAGACGATAATATTTCAAGGATTATAACAAAATTTGGTGAGAAAACGGTGAGTTTCCTGTAATCGATAATTTATTTAAGCATTGTAGAAAGCGAAATTGGAATCGATTAATGGTAGGTGTTATTCGTAATGAGGTACTTGTATGTTTAATTAGCGATTAAATTATTAAATTAAAATTATCACTGTGAGATCGATATTCGTTCATGTGCTATTATTTCTTGTGGAAGCTAGTTATTTTATTAAGACTGAAACCAATATTCCAGTTTAATTTTTTAAATAATTTCTTCGTGAATTTCATTCGTACCTAAATTAGTCCAAGCGTGAAATCTTTCAGTATACGTACTTAATGTAAATTATAGAATTTATATTAGATAATTATAAGTAAATTATAATAGAAACATTTTGTCGTCCATATTTGTCTCCTCACTAATTAGGTCTTCTTCAAACGATGTTAGTACAAGAGACAGTATTCTATAGACGTTTACTAACGTTGTTTGAACCAGACCTAGCTACTTGAGCATTACCTGTTTGTGTTTTAAAAATATTTTTTCAAGCAATCATTTTTTTAATTAATAAAATGGTTGTTTAGTAAAAATATTTTATGAATCATATTTGGGATGTTTGAAATCATTTAAATGTTTCACCAACTGTTCTCACCCAGTTGTATTAAAATTGTACAGTCGAAACAGTAAATTAATGTTATCATGTTTTAATTTCGTTGTGTGGTTGGTAAATAGATATGTTAGATTGTAAAATGAGAAAAAAAACCTTACAAAAATTGTGATTCATTTTCCCATTTTTAATATTAACATGTTTTTGTGAATAAATAAAAGACGGGACGACGAATGGGGACAAAATAGAGAAAAAAACTAAGACAAATTTTATTGTGTAACTACGTGAAAGATGAACTGTTTTTATTATTTTTCATTTTTATTATTTTTATTTCAATAAATATCCACGATTTGTTAATCAATTGTGTCGTTTGATTTACCCTTGATGTCGCAGAATCGAAAAAATATTTACCTTCTACCCATACAGTTTATAATTTCGATAGTAGGTATGTAAGGTTGCCAAAGGAGATGGTGGAAGAGAAACCGATGGATGTTTTTGAATAAAATTGTATTTAATTAATAGATAAACAGTTTATCAAATCATTTGAAAACATACATCGTTTGCTTATTCAAATATATCCGACGACCCTGGTTACTTATCTCTTGTGGTGTAGGTACCTACCTACATTCATTCTCTACTACGTATTCATATAACTATAGAAAAAACCATAGTGATTAGGTACATCCTCATCAACAGGTAGATATGATAATAATAATCAGTATAAATAAAACAAAGTCGGGTTAGTTACACCATTTAGGTATAACTCAAGAACGGCTGGACCGATTTTTATTATCTTTGATTTGTTGGTTTTGTCTCCGAACCGAATAGCAGAATAACTATTAAAACGGGAAAAAATTCTCGAAAAAATAATAAATTTTCTCATACATTCGTTTTCGTTAAATCTGAGGCGGTACAAAATTCGCTGGGTCAGCTAGTAGATAGTTAATAAAAGGTTGAACTGATGAGATGAAAATTCAGCGCACTTACTAGAAGTCTACTAGAGTAAACGATGTCTAAAATACCCGAGTAGTTTTCCTTGTAAAGTAGGTAATATTTATCAGCTGGACGAGTAAACAAAAACCTACATCTCATTTCGTTCGAGATATTTATATCAACAGGATCACGCCTACATTTCTGAAGGGTTTGGCAGTGCTGTAGGTTTAGTAGACCCATATTACGCCAGTTTTGTTGAAGTCTCTAATAGAAGGTGAACTTAATACTATAAATTGGGTACAAACCCAGAATACAGGTGCTAACCAACAAATCCTATTAGATAAACCCAATACTTACCACTAATATAAGTAATAGGTAAGTACGAAATAGATGTGTACCTATAGTGACGTAAGATGAGAGGACCTTAGCTTACGTGACGCGACAGATGGCTCTACACAACGACTTTTCCATAGGTTATGCATCCTATATTTAATATTGAAGAAGGTAAGTAAAGAGTTCGTTATTGGGTTTGGTTATGGCTAAGAAAAATATGGATGAAGTAAGTATGGCGTCATAGAAAGTGGATTGCAGTAAAGTATGTAGATTTGTACTGACTTACCTACTTAGGTAACTCTTAAAATCATTTTAGTTTCTCTGTTACGTAAAATTTTACCGTTTTCATATTTGCCGTGGAAAACTGTATTGCCGCTGTAAGCAAACTTGGCACAACTTAGAAATAAAAAATAAAACGATTTTAAGTCATTATTTTTTCTCTTGGATTTTGGTTTTCTTACAAATGATTTTATTTCTGTACTTAACTAAATTTGTACAACACTTTTACACGTCAATCATATTTTTATAAAAACTAGATGAGGTCGGCGTTGCCTATCTGACTACTCTAAGAAGAAAGGCCGAAACCAACTCAGGAGTCTCTTTTAGAGTCCAGGCATAATCTTGGTCAGATCATGTGAAGACCACGTAGATTGGTGTCTGAAATGGTTTTTTGAGGAAAGAACGACACAGATTGAGTGGACCTGGCCAGTCAGTGCACATATTTGTCAGTAATCGTGCAGTGTAACTTAAGTTAAATTTAACCATCCTTCTTTCTTTGAGTTTGATAATATCGCTGTAAAAAAAAAACATAGGCATTTTAAAAGATTATTCATAAACTGAATGAGAAGAATATATACAGTATATATACTGTATATATTCTTCTCATTCAGTTTATGAAATATCTTTTAAATTGGTCCAATATTGGAGGAGGAAATAGGCGAGAGTCAAACCTCGGATTATGAGTTTTTACTTGTACTTACTCCGACCCGACCGCATTTCCTCTTAGTGGCCAACTCAAATAAACTACATATTTGACTTTGTCAACTGTCTAGATGTAGTCACAGTGCGCCGGACATTTATATAATACTAGCTGTTCCCTGCGGTGTCACACGCGGCTCCTAAGGGTCGTAGCGTGATGTTATATAGCCTATAGCCTTCCTCGATAAATGGACTATCCAACACAAAAATAATTTTTCAATTCGAAACAGCAGTTCCTGAGATTAGCGCGTTCAAACAAACAAACTCTTCAACTTTATAATATTATTAGTAATTAGTATATTAGTATAGATAGATTACTTCAACGATGTTCTCAAGTAACGAGGAAAGAGCTAGTTCTTCCAATAACTTAATTTCACTCGCAGTTCAAGCTTCCGTTTACTCTTAAAGAAAACGGTTTTTATTAGGTACTTATGATAGATACAATGTAGGTCTATAATTTTTTGTTATTGCTTTTAATAAGTACGCTCAGTAGAGGTGCTGTGGAGGTGCTCCCTAAACACGAAATCCGTAGTTCTAAAGATTATAAATTAAAAAGTGATTCTAAAGATTATAAATTCTTGAGTGATCGTATGTAACCAGAATAATTTTTTTGACAGCCTGCATGAAGTACGGTTCCCCTTTACAGACAACCTTTTTATAGTAAGAATAGATTAGAATAGGTACTCTTAATTATGTACACGGGTAGGTACCTAGACCATATAAATTACAGATATATGTATTTATTTATTTTAAAACACATACACTATCATCACAGGCTTAAGTACCTAATACAATAGTGTATGTGTGTGTACTTATAATTACCTAATTCTACCTAAAACAAGTTTATGAGTAGAGTTTTCGTCTTCAGTAGGTTCATGATTTAGCACTTTCTCGACTCTTGTGAGTTGTGGAGGCCCTTTTACTTGCCATTATAATTTAGATAACGCTATCAAAGTCTGCAATAATAAATTAATAAATTCAAAAATGTATAAAATTGAACAAGACTAATTTTCAGAAAATATTAAAAATAATAATTAATGTCACATACCTACTTGCATGAAAAAAAATACCTATCTATGTTAAATACGGAATAATATTTTTGTTTTGTAACACTTTTACACGTCAAAAACAAATACACGTTCAAGCTAGATGCGGTAAGTAGCGTAATCGGCCTATAATATTCCCACTGCTGGGACTCATGCCTCCTCTCGGTGAGAGGGAGTGGGCCGTAATCCACCACGCGGGCCCAGTGCGGGTTGGTAGATGTCCTAAATCTTCGATTTTTTTGACTCTAGGACATGCCGGTTTCCTCGCGATGTTTTCACCGTTTTGAGAGCAGTGGTGATGAAATAATTTAAAACACATAGTGGTAAAGTAAGTGTTATCTATTAAACTACTTACTTTAAGAATACCAGATTAAACTCAGAGGTATCTTATAAACTCCAAACAATCTTGGTTTAATCATAAATGAAACAGCCATTTAATTCGTAATGTGATGGTATTTATCCTACATGCTTAGGATTGCCTGTTAAAATTTTCTCGATTTTGATATGATAAAACATATTTATCTCATTCACATTTTGATAAGAAACTGATTTGAAATGACCCATGTTAGCCCAGTCCGACTACCATTGACAGCCAACTAAAACTTCATTCAAATTAGTTTTGGTATGATCGAAACCATTATTGATATTCAAGTCACATAATAATTAATAACGAGAATTATTAGATTATTCATAATATTTTATTAGCCTATTTAGTTACCCAAGGATGTTATGAATACCTACTTATGCAATAAAACATTTTTCCAAAAAATTACATCTCAATGTCAATCTCAATTATTTAGGTACTAATTATTGGTATTTAGGTAGGTACTAACTTTCTTTCTGCAAAAATGTGATAGGTATTTAATTGCTAAATTTAAAAAAGTAAGTAAATATCCAGAATCACAGACGTGAAGTTCAAAATCAACTCTGTGCTACGAAGTGCTACGAGATTTTACTGTTTAGCTACTAGCGCCATCTAGTATCGAGTAGCGACAACAAAGTTACTAAACTTGCGACAAGAACCAAAAGTTGTTAAGAATTTTAATAGAACGTTGTAAGTGAAGCATTTTTTTATAATAAAATAGGAAAAAAAAGAAAATTAATTTGTAAAAAACTTCTGCTTTTGTACAAAATATATTTATGAAGACTTTATTAAATACTTAAAACAATTTTATAGATGCTACGTAATATAATGTATAATGTATACTGATTAAGAAATTATTATTTTTATTCATAGCTTTGCAAAGTTTAATGTTTTTTTTAAATAATGATATTAACTCTATTGATCAAAAGTAAAATGCAACTTAAATGTTTATTAGAATTTACTTTATTCTGATAAACATTATAGTACGAGTATTCCCATTGGAAAAACTATTCCCATTTTACTTTATTGAATTTCGATGGTGTCGCCTAACGATATTTTGTATCGAATTCGACAAAAATCCAACAGATGGCGGTTGCATCGCTTTATTGTGTTAAAGAGTCTGCTAGGTATAGATGGCAGCACTAAGGAATTCTTCGGGTCTAAGCAGTGCTTGGGCACGCACATAGGACAGGTACTTACCTACCTGCTTTTAACAATTGGTAAGACGCAAATTAATCTTTTCAAGTTAACTAATCAACAAAATATTATTTAAGATTAAAAATAGATAGGTTACCTAACTAGTTACGTAATTATAGACGAGAAAGAAAATCAAACAAAAATTAGCTAACAAATTCTCAAACAGATGTCAATGAATTATCAACATCCAATCGCATCACTTGTCATGAGTTTAATTTTCACACGTTCTAATTTTAGATCCAGAAATCCATACTAATATTAAGTTAAGCTACGCTTGCCGCGGTTAGTCCATGGATGGGTGACCATCTTTACATGAAAGCACGTTATGCCGTTGGTCCCGGCTGTCATTCGTGAAACTTTGACAGTCGTTACAGGTCGTCAGAAGTCCAAAAGTCTGACAACCAGTCTTACCAAGAGGTATCGTGTTACCCAGTAACTTGGGTTGAGTTTAGATAGGCATTCGCTCCATGTCAAATGCTGTTAAGGCGCGTACGCACGTACGAACAAAAACATGGTGAACACGAACATCGAACACTTTGTTCGCACGTGCGTACCACTAACGAACATAACCTGTGTTCGTCAAAAATGTTCGAGGCGATCCATTATGTTCGTGTTCACCATGTTTTGTTCGTACGTGCGTACGCGCCTTTACTCAGCTGCATCTGGTTAGACTGGAAGCCGACCCCAACATAGTTGGGAAAAGGCTAGGCAGATGATGAAATCTATACTAATATTATAAATGCGAAATTACTGTTACCTCTTCACGCTTAAACCGCTGAACTGATTTAGATGAAATTTGGTATAGATATAGTTTGCGTCCCGGGAAAGGACATAGGATACATTTTATCCCAATATTCCATCGGGGTCGAAGCTTATGCGGGTAAAACCGCGGGCCGCAGCTACGGTACATACTTTTGGGACGTACCTAGGTTAAATTTCTTTATTTATATTTATTCTTTGCACTTGCACTAGCACTAAAGTTGTAGGTACCCATTTATAACCGTAAGTGAGTCCCGTGGGGTTGACCACAGGTATCTTAATAATAAAACAACACTACTAACTTCTTGCTATAATTTAGTTCTGTTGCATTGCATTACTGTAGGTGCCTTCTACAGTCACTTTTCACAGTTTAATGGAGTCCTTTTTGCAAAATAATACATAGTGAGTTCCACAATGTTGGAATTTTACGAAGTGAATGTCAAGAATAACACTTGTAAGCCAGCGGTCACCTTATGAGATAATGTAACCAGTGTCGTCGGGTATAGTTTAGTTTATAATAAGAAACCGATGGAGGTTTTCGAATACAATTTAATTTAATTAATAGAAAGCAAACGGTCCTTTTATCAGATTAAATTTCATTCGAAAACATATTTTTTTTTCTTAAGGGGCTTACATGACCTAAAGCGCGGTCACTGTTGGATTGCTTGGAAAAGAAAGAGAAGCGCGATGACACAACGCTGGTAATTTATTGCAAAATATGATGCATTTATCAAAAAATCTATTGTTTGGACTAAAAAATTAAAACACTATTGCTTTAGTATGTTGCTTGTAGAATAATCTGACAAAAAATCAGAATGATTGTATGTATATATATTAGTATGGTTTTTATTGTAAAAAGAAAGTTTTTAGAGGTATCTTCATGATTTTTTTCTATAGTACTAAATTAGTTGTATTATGTTTTCAACACATAGCGTGACGGTTGACAGGGGAGAATGGAAGAAGAAAACGTGTTGCGCTGACCCCAAGTAACATGGGATAAGGGCAGGAAGATGATGATGATATGTTTTCAACACACTATCTACCTAGCATATATCCCGAAGAATAACATTTATATTTTTCTGATTTTGTTTACTGTAGTCGATCATATACTTTTATTGTTTCTAAAACTTGCGTTATTTGCTTTTAGGTCCTGTAAGCCCCTTAATAAACTTTGAAGTTTATCGGACGACTGTATCCGACGACACTGGTTACTTATCCCTTTTGGTGACTGTTCTTGCCTATCGTTACTAAGTACTATATTATTTACCTACCAGCTTTAATAATAATAAAAAATCCTATTAGAATATGAACATCAAATTGTTTTCGTATTAAGCACAGTTCAAAATGTGACTATTTTTACCAGACACTGCGATTACTTTTTTTTTTCCAGAGCAGTTGAGGTCCAGTAGAGTAGTGGTGGCCCAGTAGAAACAGCCGCGACTTACGAGTTGTAGGTCGTAGGTTCGAACCCAGACAGGCACTTTACTTTGTGTAAATTATTTCATCACCACTGCTCTTAAAACGGTGAAGGAAAAACATCGTGAGGAAACCGGCATGTCCTAGAACCAGAATTTCGAAGACATGTGACATCCGCCAACTCGCACTGGGCCCGCGTGGTGGATTACGGCCCACTCCCTCTCACAGAGAGGAAGCCTGTGTCCCAGCAGTGGGAATAGTGGGCCTGATTATGCTACTTGCCTCTCTAATTTGAACGTGTATTTCTTTTGACGTGTAAAAGTGTTTATTTAAAGTGTAGGAAAGTTTATCTCAGGGGTGTGTGTTGGGTCTATTTAAATTATTAGAACGCACGTATCAGTAAAATTATATTATTGTAATTGTAAAACACAGCATTATGGATAAAATTTATAAAAACAATCGGAAGGAACTATTATAAGCGGGTCGCGAGCGTGGCGTACAGGCTCGCGTTCCTTCGTCCACTGTCGGTAGGCCGGGAGGGCGCGAGGTCGCGGGCGGAGGTGTCTTCCGTTTGCCGCGCTTAAGGGCAAGTTCGAACACATACATTAAGGCCATGCTACAAAAGTAATTTATAAAACAAAAATATTATTATTTTATCCCAGCAGTGGAATGTTTCTATTTCGTCCTACTTACGTCAATGATTTGTCGCACTGCTTCACATCTCTCCTAAACACCTGCAAGTTTTCTCGTAACCAAATTCAAAACCCTGATTTTCAAGGATTAACACTCAATTCTGACAAACATACCTACATAGAATCCTTCATGTTTATTGCATTATTTTCGTATTGCATAAACTCCAAATCACAGGTAATACTTTTTCATTCAAAAAATGTTTTATAAAAATACACAAAAATACTCGTTATACTTAGGTGCTTACCTATAACTAAACACACTGCTATCACAACATCCTATCAGAATTAAAAACACCCTTCCCAGCTTCCAACATTCCCCAATAAGAACTCACCCTAACATTTGCCCAAAAAATATTCCAAACAGAAAACCCTCGTCACACTGACCGGTACTCAGTCGTCACTACTCGTGTGACCCGGGGCTATTTGACGAATGAACGGGCAGCCAGGCAGTGTGTGGCCACGCCCCTTACGTGGACATCGGTCAGATTTGGGGAGATTGATCGTGCTGTTGAAATGTGCCTACGAATGTTTGGGATATTTTTAAGATATTCGTCTTTCGCGTTGTACACTGTTTAAAGAGAGACCTAGTAGGTAGCTTCTCCAAGAAAAATGTGAAGAAAAATGTGAAGCTAGTTGCCCATTCCAAAGCGTAGGTACCTCGCTTTGGAATGGGCAACTAGCTTCACATTTTTCTGACTGACCGACTTCTTGACAATTCAAAAGTGCCTGTAAAATGGTTTAATTGAAATAAATGCTTTGAGTTTGAAAAATTACGAAATAAAAAGTAATCTAAAAAAATTAAACCGACTTCAAAAATAAATTAACTCAGGATAGTAACTTAGTAGGTAGTATGTTGAGATTTTTATACTACAGGAATTGGATAAACAAATCATAAAATTAAATATAGACACCTTCATTTTGGGCTCATGTCAAGATCTTTTTCCCGTCCTTCCTTCCCGTCATACTTAGGTACTCAATGTTTTTCGTTTTTTCGCTGTACTACGTAGGTAGGTATAATCAAAGAGATTGGGATTGGATTGATTGGTATTTTAGCACACTTAAAAAAAATAACTGAAAAATCCTTCACCAATGGGATTTAATACGATAACTTAACAGTTAACTGTCCAATAAGATTCATAATGTTATCCTTTTATGATTCTGCCAAAGTGCTGCTTAAAAAGCTTAAAAGCTGCGCTGCGTGTCGCGGGTTCGATTCCTGCACGGAACAAATATTTGTATGACCTACTTACAAGTAGTTGTTCCGGGTCTGGCTGTTTGTGTATGTGACTTTAAATGTGTGTAAACGCACCCACAATACAGGAGAAATTCCAAGTGTGGGGCAACGTTTAAAAAAAAAAAAGTGGCCTTTTTATGCCCCCAGGTCTGCTGAAATCATGAACAGTTCTTCTTCAAAATCGTCACCTTCTGAAGTAAGGATTATCCTCATGATGAGTGTTTACTTATCTAAAGTGTTGAGAGTTATCAATAGCTTAGTAGTAAGTTGATTTTTGTAAAACATCTGGAATTGAATAAACGAATGATAAAATTATGTATAGCTATAAGTCAGTGTGAGTTCAAGGAACGCTGTAGAAGATTCTCTTTCCCATCACTTTTGTTTTCTTTCATACTTAATTATTTTGCCCTCCACAGAGGTGATACTTAAGTAGAATATAATATGGTCTGCTGAAATCTAAGATACCTACTTAGTGCTTTCTCATTTCTGTTGCCTTTCACAAATGTGATAATTATGAAGAATATAATATTATTATGGTTTACTGAAGTCGAAGATACTTAGTTATTTCTTAAAATCGTCAGCTCCTAAGGGGGCAACTCTTAGGAGCTGATGATTAGACGCTAATAATGAAAGACCTACCCAAACTATAAACTAGAAAAATATGTGCAATGTCTCTGTTACTATTATAACAAATCAAAAAGTGACCGTTACGTCCATTATTGTTATTTTAAAATTACTATTATTATAATAACGTAAACCATCTGCCATTTTTAACAATGCACTTTTTTGCACACAATTCGCAAGTGTATTGAGGGTTTTATTTCTAGTCAAACAGGTTTCTAGTTTGCATTCATAAATTCAGTTGATAGAGTCATACGTCATTTATATCATAAGGTTGGAACATGGCCAGGAATAATAATGGTGGGTCTCCAACGAAACTGGACTTTAGTCCAAGGGTCCTCGCTACAAAAGACTAGTATAATACCCTTCCCTTGGCTATTGAAGGCAGGTACCTACACTACCTACCTCCTCTGAGATTGGCTGCCGTGGCAAAAATCCGGGCCTTTAGGACAATTATTGTATCATAGGTAATCTAATAATTTTATCATGTGTGTGTGATAAACTGCTGATTGACTTGATTTTCCTCAGGCATCTTTTACGACAACTATAAAGGAAGAGATACGTCTATGAACTCGATAGCTAAATAACGACGGCACGGTTGGCACAGTGGTTAAGCGATTGACTGCTGCACTGCGTGTCGCGGGTTCGATTCCTGCACGGAACAAATATTTGTATGACCTACAAGAAGTTGTTCCGGGTCTGTCTGTTGTGTTTGTGAGTTTATATGTTTGTAAACGCACCCACAATACAGGAGAAATTCCTAGTGTGGGGCAACGTTTTCTTAAACAAAAAATAAATAAAAATGAGAGCACGCGTTGCGTCAGGCAAAATAAAAATCATTTATCAGTAAATACTTATTTTCAAGCTCCCTCAACCCTCCAAACATCAATACAACAATTCAAAACTAATTACTTATCGTCACATCAACACGATCAATATAAATAATAAGTGAGGACATATGTTTCAAAATAACTAATAAAACTATTTTATTATCAGAAAACAACATTTTTACCCCACAAAGAGCATGCGACGAAGGGTTGATTTAGGAGAAAAACAGGGAAACGGGTCGGAGAGGTCATTTTGTACCGAGGGCCGCAGTGAAAGGGTTAAAACGCCCTAATAACTGGCCACATAGGCCCGGCGTGGGTTTGATGGACCCGGTTCAGAGAAATATTAACCGTTTTATGTTTTACCTTTTTTCTGTTAGGGTTGAAGAAGATTCTATCTATCCATTTTCATATTTTCTTATCCTGGGGTGGAGCTCCTAAAACTAGAGAGCTTAGAAATTGCTCAACGTGCGATACTGAAAGTGAGCAAAAATAAAATAATAATAAAAACTTTATTGCTTATAAGGTGTTGCAGTAAGTACATTAAAAACAGTTGCACGTAAAATGAACACTGGTATACAACATATATGGTTGAGGTACTGAAAAGAGAAACAGTGCCGTATCCCTCAAGAATGGAGAAATCATTATTGTTAAAACTTTATCAATACTGCCAATACTCTTAGAAAGAATTGTTTTGAAGAAACACAGCGAACTCGTTTATGACCTAGAACTGTCTAACAAGCGCCGAAAGCACGAGGTACGAGTATGTACACGATCCTATATGAGCAAGAAACATCTCTCTTAAGAAGAATTTTACACTTTTAAGTGAATTTAATCATTTAACTTGTTATTTTACTCCTTTTCTTTTCTTCATCTTCATCAAGTAGATGTCTATTATCATCTTCATCTTCATCAAGTAGATGTCTATTATCATTTTCATCATCATCAAGTAGATGTATATCAACATCATCAATGTATATCATCATCATCCACAGCCCTACTTTACCCACTGTTGAGCATAGACCTCTCTTTTCATGTGTCAGTCCCTGTGCCAGCCTCATCCAGCCTCTACCCGCGATGCTAACAAAGTGTATATCATCATCTGCCTAGCCTTTTCCCAACTATGTTGGGGTCGTCTTCCAGTCTAATGGGATTCCGCTGAATACATTTTACATGGAGCAATTGCCTATCTGACATCCACAACTCAGTTACTGGGTAATACGATAGGTATCTATCTATATATTATTATATTAGTCCGGAATAAATCGTATAATAAAGCTGAATAATTTGTTTGTTTGTTTGTTTGAACGCGCTAAATCTCTGGAACTACGAGTACCAGTCGGATTTTAAAACTATTTTTGCTTTGATTGCCCAATTCTTGAGGAAGGCTATTTAACATAACGCTAGTAGGTACCTACTCTTGAGTAAAAAGAAAAAAAAACGAGAAAGAAAGGGAAAACGAACTAATAGCGCTGGCAGACAATGCGATGCGACGGGGTGGGTCGGGGAGCCAGAAATTTTACGCGGAGAAAGTCGCGGGCAGAAGCTAGTACTTAATAAAATTCTTAAATTTACTGACTAGGCCGACGAAGCGAGACGATACAACATTTTACGCCACCAGACACTAACCCTTTTCAAACAATAATCATATTTATAGCTCACCTAAAATCTTAATAGTAGGTAGTAAGGTGATACCAAATGGACCATTAGATAGGTACCTACACTTTGGACTAACGACTATCCATTAGGAAATGAGATGACGGTCGTTAGGACGAAATGGTACAGGTAGATGCTGCCCATTCTATTTTAGTATTAAAAAGTCTTATATCTAAATGCAGTGATTGAGATGATGAATAATTCTCTAAAATGTATCTACATTCACAGATGGACATAATCATCATCTGCCTTATCCCAATTAAATTAATATTATTTAAGGGGCTTTACAGGGGGCCTAAAAAGGCCACTTTGGCAGAATCATAAAAGGATAACATAATGGACAGTTAACCGTTAAGTTAATCGTATCAAATCCCATTGGTGAAGCATTTATCAGTTACTTTTTTTTGTATGTGCTAAAATACCAATCAATCCGATCCAAATACAATCCCAATCTCTTTGATTATACCTACGTAGTGCAGCGAAAAAAAGAAAAACACGGACTGTCTTCGCCATATTACGATTCATAATGTTATCCTTTTACGATTCTCCAAAGTGGCCTTTTTAGGCCACCAGGACTCAAACGCAAAAAACCCAAAGTTTTAGAAACAATAAAAGTATAAGATCGACTACAGTTAACAATATCAGAAAAATATATGTTATTCTTCAGGATATAATTATGCTAGGTAGATACTGTGTTGAAAATATAATACAACTAATTTGATACGATAGAAAAAAATCATGTAGATACCTTTAAAAACTTTCTATTTACGATAAAAACCATAGTGATATACATACAATCATTCAGATTTTCAGTCAGATTATTCTATAGGCAACATACTAAAAAAATTGAAAATGAATTTTTTAGTCCAAGCAATAGATTTTTGTAATTAAATAATTGCTTCATATTTTGCAATACATTACCAGCGTTGTGTCATCGCGCTTCTCTTTCTTTTCTATGCAGTCCGACAGTGACCGCGCTTTAGGTCATGTAAGACCCTTAATATATGTTAATCCAGAGAGTCAGCTACCTACATACAAAATTTTATCAAAATTGGTCCAGTCGTTTGAGCGTGAAGAAGTAACAAACACACACACACACACCAACTTTCGCCTTTATAATATTAGTGTGATTCGCGGTCTCTAGTCATGGAATTGTTTGCTTCTTGGATAGATGTAATAATTAATCTTATTCGCCATACTTATGTTCAAGTAAACACACGTATCCCATTCAAATAGATCCATTTCAGCTATACAATCACGAACCTAGCTACCTACTTAGCATACTAGTAAAGAGTTCGCCACCGAGCTAAAACTGAGATTACAAAAGATCATACTAACTGGAAACTGTACAAATACACAATAACAGTGCTGCTCAAGTCTCTAAACAACTGAAACCACGCCTCCAACATTCAAAATCTTCATTAAAGACCATTCCGTAGAATGTAATCAAAGCAATAGGCAAAATAGGTGTGCATAGTTAGGAATATACCAATATAATTTGACCTCCCTCTCCCCTCTAGTTTGTTCTCCGATCAGATTAGAAAAGGGCCGACAAATAATCGCACAGAGCTCTAATTTGGATGGCCGGGTTGAGCGCTACAATCCGAATCAAAATTCAAAACCGCGCTCTCTCTTAATCCCTGTTGAGGATCACAATAAAAGGTAATACATTTTAACTCCTGGTAAAGAAGTGGGCCATTTTGAACCTTATTGCGAGTGTAAGAGGGATTATAGCACCTTGGCTGCGGCCAAAATAAGATTATCCAAGCGAAAGTAGAAGGTGAAAGGGAGACATTTTGTTGTAAGGTGTAACGTGTAGTGAGCGCGGAAAGGATAATGACTTGATTTTGTTTCAATAGTCCTAAGTATTTCCAATGCCTTTATTTGAAGCAAATATGTGAAGTATTGCCATACAGTGTAGCCATCAAATTCAGTAAATGAGTCATTAGGGTAAAATAAAACAAACGACATATATTTTCACGTAATATTTAATTAATTGTATACCTACTACAATTTAGACATCATAATAGTATGTGGATTATTTCAAAATGTTTTAACAAAAGTATCTTATTATCTTTATCTTTTTATCAAATCTTCCTTTACCTATTTAGCTTTTACTGAATTACACATTCGTATTGGTAGAGGAGCCCGGCTTATCAACGTGAGCTCGTTTTTCACTGGGTCTAGACTACACTTAAAATAAAAGACAAAATTCTATCTGTCGAAACGAATCTTAACTAATATTATAAATGCGAAAATAAGTTTGTTCGTTTGGCTTTCACGCTAAAACGGCTGAACGGATTTAAATCAAATTTGGCACATGAGTAGACCTGGAGAAGGACTTAGGCTTCTTTCGCGAGCAACACCTAGTCATCCATGAAGAATGAATCTTGCAAGTTTCAAAACAGGACGTCTCGTGCGATGAAGCAAAAAATGTTGTAAATTCCGAACATTTTCTTTATTTTTCTTCAGTAAAGTTGTCCCAGTATCCGCCGGTCCTACCAGCGCAGGTGTCGGCCAGCTACAGCGCGGTAACTCGCTCGCCGCCACTCATTTGTGCTCAGCAATTAACTCGCGCGTTCCGTGATGCGAACACCGATGTTCCCTGTTTGTAGGAGTACTCTTGTATGTTTAGTTTTATTTACAGGGTTTTTGAAGAACACAGGACAGATAAAATGAGACATTTGTGGTTTCATTGTCATGGCACGAACTGGAATAAAGCTGAAGGGCTAGAAAAATAATTTTATCCTACTAATGCGTTTGGGTTATTGTTACTCAAATACACAAAAATGGCTAAACGGATTTGGATGAAATTTGGCACGCAGATAGCTATATAGCCTGGATTAACACATAGAATACTAATACTATATCTTTTTGTATTTTGTAGTTCTGAAAAAACAAATAACAAAAAAATCTTAAGACTTGTGAAACCTGGAATCAACGAAGTATTTTATTCTAAATCAAAAAGCCTATAAAATCCAAGACTTTAAAATAACAAAGGACATTTACAAACCTACCTATATTAAACCATATCTATGTCTACGAGTATTATAACACTGTAGCCCCCTACATCAGGTAGCGTACATTCGCCGGGCGAAGTAAATAACAAAGAAATATATAACACAAAAGGCTTCCAGGGGGAATGTGGACAATTTTACACGAGTATTTACAACCTCGCTGTCCAACGGTCTCGGGAACTCTCGTAGTGATGGGACAAATGTTTTTCTATCGATAAAATATTCGCTGTTTTTTAGCGACAGCGTCTAGAATACTGTTTTTCCTCTGAAAATTTATAGCTACCACTATAATTATGTCATTTAGATTTCAAGTTGTTTACAGAAACAGCTAAATAATGAAGGGGAAAAAAACAAGAACAAACACATTTTAGATACACAGGCATCCAAAATGTGTTTGTTCTTAAGTAAGTAATGCACCCTTCATTTTAAACTATTGAACTGTTTTCATTTCATGATTGTTCAATAACCAGTCAGTTCATTATAAATTAAAAATGTTCAATATGCGTATCTTATCAGTTTTTCTTAGATACCTTAATGAAAAACGATATAATTTGGTCTATTGAAATAACTCCATTAAAAACGTCATTAACTTTTAATGGTCTCCCTTCAGCTAGTTATCCTTAATACATTGAGAATGAATAGCATTTTTTACTTTCCATATAGATATCTACTTTTCTTGTTTCTATGCATAAATGATTTGCATTTTACAAACAAAAACAAATACCAAAGCATATTTAAATTTACAAAAAAAAATCCCAAAGACAAAAAAAAATATCGACATTCCAATCCCCGCACTACGAGAGCCGTCATCAACACCGCATTCGGAAAATCTACACTTAACCAGAAGAGCCAGCCCTCCCATTTATCCTTACACTCGCTGTCCCGTAGAGTGGGGTACAGGGGTACCCCCCTTGGGAGGGGGTCTAATTCGGGGGGCAAAAGGGCATCGGGCGAAGCTAAGCGCTACAAGCGCTGATTACCACTTTAGCTAAACTTTATTCTTTGCTTTTGGTGATTTAAGTTTTGTTTGTAGGTGAGACGAAAGGTAGGTCACTGGATAATGTCCGGATTTCTTTCTTTTTCGTTATTCTTCGTGGTAATTTTTTTTTTTGTTTGGAATAGATTACTTACAATAGATTTTTTTGAGAGTAAAGACAAGAATGACCTGTCTAACACCCCCATGAGAACAGCTGGAACAGAAAATATTAATTTTTCTTTACTAAATTATTTTCTACAATCTTTCACTGTTCTATAAAATTACTTCACAGCCCAAATCTTGCTGATTAGTAATACTAATTTATGCAAAAACCGATTAACACTAAACACAAAATCCAGCATCACTAAACTCCAAAAACAACACATAATTAAAACACCATACGTAACAGAGGGGAAAAGTTATCTGTACGTAAGCGCCCCCTCGGCAACAGGGAGGGGGGTTAGGGGGGACCCGGGCGTTCTGGCCCATCAGTCTGGCCACGGCAATTCAGATGATGAATTAATCCAACAAATGTGACGGTATCACTTAGCCCTAATGCACGGGTATAATGTTACCCCGAAAATTTCTCGAGCAGAATTCGGGCGCTTCACTTTGAAAATCTCTGTCGACTTTAATGTGCGACAGTCCTTTGTTTCTTTATAGGGATTATACGCGTCTGGAGGTTAATGTGTGTTTTTCTTATTCGTGGGTAGTGGGTGGCTTAAAATTTTTGTTTCACTATTTTTCTGTGGCGTAGCATTTTTTTGTTGAGTCGCAAGATGGAATGGGGAAATTTAAAAATAAAAGTTGTATGAATGCAATTGTATCTAATAGAGCAATTAAATAAATCTTTATTTATATAGAATAGTTTTGTAATGGATTTCATCAAGTATGGCTGAACAAATCCTCCTCCTCCAAAATCCATACCATACCTGTCATTAGGATAGTTGTACACGGACATAACTACCAAGCATTGTTTTTTCAAACAAAACATTACAAACAGTAAAGAATAGAATAGAATATTCTTTATTATATACACCATAAATATTACAGAATAGAAATGTAGAATTTTTACTAGGCGTGACAGAATGGGTGGTCTTATGGATATAAGCGATATTTTAAAGACAAACCTATGGAAGGATTTAAGGAGAGACAAATCCGCAGGTAGTCTATGGTGTACCATTTACATACATACACAAACCATATTTTAGTTAAAGTCCTGTCATAATCCACAAACTAAACCATATAGAGATAAAGTTTACAAGAAATCCCCGAAAGATGTCGCCACACATCAAACTAAAACTCGTTACAAAATGTGACTTCTCTGAATAAAGGTGTTGTTTTAATTACATTATCAGGCTGGCACACGCGTGGGGGTAGGGAGTACCCTTCTCACGGGTTGAAAGACATTCAAATAATAGTCTTCGAGAAAAGTGGGACGTGGGGTACAATGTACCCCGAGTTGGGAAGTTTTGATTGCGTCGCTGGCTGTCACGGTTGACGGGTTCGATGAATTGTTCTAGAGTTGCTGATGTGTCGTATGCCGGCTGTTTTTATGTTTGCGAGTGGCGTTTGTTTGTAGGTCAGGAGTTTTCTGGGAATTTTGTTTTTTTGACACGTGCTAAGTATTTTTTTTTCTTTCATGTTTCGGGGTTAGGAAAACTTCGTTGTCTTGAAAATTGTAATCTGTAATAATATCATACCTTCCTTAATCGTTATCAGTCTGTCACCTATAATTGAATAAAGCTTTCTAGCGCTTTCTTTTTTCTTTCTGTTGCCGTATCATTGACCTTATTCAAGCACTACCCTAAACTTTTTTGTTCTTTACCTAAGTTTGTAGTCCAAGTGGTCGTTGAGATAACCTGTCATAATCCATTCCAGTAGGTTTACTCGGTTTTAATATACCTATTATGTGAAATATCCAAATAAATCAAACTTTCCCAATGTGACTTAATAGAGCAAAAAACTTTGACCAACAAGAACGAATGGACGCAACCCAAAAAACACATTCCAACAAAACAGTTGACGATGCCAAAACGCACCACAAAACTGCACACACACAAATCGCACGACAATAACGCGAAAACTTCGCGACACACACAAACACACTTTAAAAGTACTCCGTGGGGGTACAGTTGACCAATAGCATGCATTTAACCCTTCACAGGGATTAGGGACAAGCATTGTTTCAAAACCCCGAGTTTCGGTCCGCCATTTTGTTCATTTAAAATAGACGGTGTGACAATGGGTCACTATTGTTCGTTGAAAACGCTAGACGGACGCCGAGTCTGCACTGCCGACGAATGTAGGCATTGTTTTATCTTTTTTCTAATTTTTGCATTGCCTGCGTTCTGGTTTTAAGCCGGCCATCGTGTTTGATGAAAAGATTTGCGGGATGTAAGATGGATGCGGTCTTTTGTTATGTGGAATGGGTTTCAGTCTGATGGGTCATTGTGTCGATCGATTTATTACTTGAAACGTTACCGTTTTTACTTGATAACTACCGAATATTGGTTCTTTACTCGCGTTTTGAAGCTCAGTAATGAGTATTTGGACATCCATCTTTATGGGAAATCTTTAATATTGTTGTCAGCAATGGAAATTCCAAAAAAAAAAAACGTACTAACTAGTTACCATTTTTTGTTGATTATAATTTCCATTCCACAAAAGAAACGTACATTTTAGAATTAGGAACTCCTATCCTGCACCTGGAAAAAAAAACTCAATGTAAAATTCTATTGCATTCTTTAAAAAATCACTATCATCAAGTATACATTAAATCAAATTACATTAAACCCCCAAACAACAAAGCTCGTGCCGTATTCAAAAATACATTTATTACAAAATCCGGATTCCCGTAAACTGGAATTTCAAGTTTCCATTGTCACGTTGTAAACTTAGGGTCATAACAACTAGATCAATGCATTGTGTACCTCGGCCGACGGCGCGGTGGGTTTATGAACATAATATGACCCGTTTTGGGCAATATTGTCCAATTTTCGGTAATACAGTTTTGTCAACAGCGGGCGTGTTGGATCGGGTCTATTGTTGTAGGGTTAACTTTGACAAATTATCAACATGTTGAAAATAATGTGTGTTGATGAGTACAGCATGTTGTTAGATATCTTTTTTGACATAGGTGTGAGGTTACATAAAACGTAAAGTAGGATTCTATGATTTATATTTGGCTAGGAATCTGAACACAGCATCAATCCACTAGACGGAATACCGTCTAGTCTATTGTTGTTTTAAATATCCACAGACGAATATGTGATGGTGATTTAATTTAATAACAGCTACTTACTGACCACTGTCGAATTAAAATTCCTGCTACATACAATGCTATAAATAGTGCATGCTGTACTTTTCTATAACTAATAAGGCACTTAGACTTAAGTTTGTAATGTACAATTTGTAAAGTACAAGTGTACTCATTGTTGAAAAGCCTAGTAATCACACTAATATTATAAAGGCGAAAGTTTGTGTTTGTGTGTGTGTTTATATGTTTGTTACTTCTTCACGTTCAAACAGCTGGACCAATTTTGATCAAATTTTGTATGGAGGTAGCTGACACCCTGAATTAACATCCCGATCTTTTTATCCCGATATTCCCACGGGATAGACATTTACGCGGGTGAAACCGCGGGGCGCAGCTAGTTAATTAATAAATTATTGTAAAGATGACAGCGAAAAGTTAGTATAATAATGTTTTCACAATATCAACCATTCAAAATTATAATAGAAAAAAAAATAGTTACATAGATGCCTACTTACTATCATCACATTACATAAGATAGGCCCATTTCTAGTTCCATACGCACACAAACTTAACCCGTCAGTCTTTAAATCTCTCAACCCATAAATCTCCAATCCAGTTCCAATCTTCGATTAAGAAGTAATCACTCTTACTATCCAATCATCAAAATTGCATCGTAATGAAATACGTCTGCCCATTTGAATGCTTTGTTCGCCTAGCCATGCTCGGGCGAACACAGGCTGAGCAGAACACCTGAGTCTTGAACACAAGTGCTGATTTAATTTGATGTAAACGTTTGTTATGTAAATGTTTATTACGATGCGTTAAATGGCTTTGAATGTAGTGAAATTTAGGTTTGGCGATTCTGTTTTTATTGACGAGCCTTAGATTTCGAATAGATGTGAAAAGTATTTGAAACTGTATGTTTCATAAAACATACAGTTTCAAATACTTTTCACATCTATTCATCATAGCATATTTCAGTGCCGGCCAACTGCTGGCACTGAAATATGCTATGATTATCCAAAAAACACTTCAGAGGATTAATACCATGAACATTTTAAATAATTATTGTCTTCATCAATGACTTTCTTCTTCAATGAATTTAAAGTTATATTACATGTAGTCTCCAATGAAGCAAGATGATTCCAATTCAAGATCAAATGTATTTTAACTTTATATTAGCACATTTCTGTGTTTACAGATTCACTAGATACTTTGTAATGTAGGTAAGCTTGTATGTAGTAAACAGGGATTTATATTAGCATACAAATGACTGCCTCTACGCCATTGGATGACAGGACCGACCAGTTAAATTATTATAACTACAGTACTATTTCTTCCTAGTCTTGTTATTTATTTAACTTTGTTCTTGAAAGCATCAATAATAGGTACAAATAATTCACATCCGACGGATCTTTTGAACTAATCCATACAGAATCCTATATCCTACTAATATTATAAACGCGAAAGTTTGTGAGGACGGATGTTACTCTTCCACGCAAAAACTACAAAACAGATTTGGATGTAATTTACGACACATATAGTTTATAACCCGGATTAACACACAGTTACTTTTTACCCGACTGCGGCGAAGCCCAAAAGGAGGGTTATGTGTTTGACCTGTATGTATGTATGTAGGTATGTATGTATGTATGTATGTATGTCCGATTCTTTGTTCCCTCGTAACTTCTAAACGAATGAACGGATTTGAATAAATTATACGTCTTTAGATTTGTCTTGGTAGCGCGAGTGTCACTGGCTACATTAAAATTTGAGCCCACTTGAGTTTGAAAATATAATAAAAAAGTAGTATGGGTCCCGCCTGCTTCCAACTTTTATTTAATTTAAAATGGCCTTGTTTTTAGCTTTTCAGTTTTTTTAAACTAATTTTTTTTACCGCAGTCGGGTTTTTTAGTTTTTTTAATTACTTGTTTTTTTTATCCTGATATTCCCACGGGATTAAGACTTATGCGGGTGAAACCGCGGGGCACTGCTGGTATTATAAATGCGAAACTAACTCTGCCTGTTCGTTACCTTTTGACGCCTAAACCACTGAACCAATTGCTATAAAATTTAAGGGATAGGTAGCATGGGACCTGGAGAAGGACATAAGCTACTTTTCATCCCGGATCACTGATGCAGTCGCGGGCAACAGCTTGTATCAAATAATGTTATAGTCAACGACTCGATTGCGTAGCATCTCGTAGACGCCTACGGAAACGGTCTACGAGCTACGTCGCATGCTACGACTTCGTTTGTAAGAAAAACATGAACAATAATAAAATCTTTATTTCAGACAGTATTAAGTAGTTATCACAATTTTAAGAATAGTACTCGTTTGGTATAATATACTCTGACCAAGATTATTTATAAGAGACTGTGAGTTTGTTTCGGTCTTTCTTCTCAGAGTAGTCGGATAGAAAAACACCGACCTCATCTGTGATTAACGTGTTAAAGTATTGACTTTAACACGGCAATCATACTCACGTAATATTACGTAATATTAGTAAACACACCTTCCAATATATAAATAAAAGGATTAATAAACGTATTATATTGAAATCCTTGAAACCGTCTTTCCTTTGGTGTTCCATCCATTAACCCTAAAATCATTTATCACAACACTACTTAATAGTTATTCATTGAAATCCTAAAAGCACTAACGTAGGCTTTCGAATATAAAGAAGTAGCTGATTTCTGTTAGGTCTAATCTAAGACTATCTAAGTGTATCTATCTAAAATACAGGATTGCGATTTAGTTACCTGCATCCATCAAGGGGGTGATTCTATCCGTCATTTTAAATAACTTTCGCTACGAAACACTTACCCGATTCGTGAAAAAAAAATCTAATTCCTATAGGTACTTACGACAGTAGACAGACTATATCAAGCCATGTATGTTTTTTTTTTTTACAATTCGGGTATGTTTCACTGCCAAAGTTGTTTAAAATGACGGGTCCGAATCCTCCCCTCAAAGGACGCAGGTGACTAAATCACCACCCTGTACGCAAACGAAATGTACGCAAAAGCTGTATCCAGTTTTGAATACCAGAAAAAATAAAAAGTAGTAAGTAGTAGGTGGGTAGAGTAAACAGAAATGGAGCCAAACCCGCGCAATAAGCAGGGCCAATAAGGACACTCGGCAAACAGTGTAAATTACCAATTAGTAAGCCTTTCATAGTGATACCGGTAAACAGAATAGTGGCGGCATTAAAAATAGGTTCCGTATAAATTTCAAATAATTCGTAGAAATTTCTATTAGTCGTGTTTTAACTCGATTATATAAATACTAGCAACCCACCCCGGTTTTGCATGGGTTTTTTACAAATATATCTCTATTGGTTATTCGGCACACGCCATTAAAACTCTCAATTGGCATGATTTTTCCGATATTTCCAACAACCATCGTCATATTTCAGCCAATTTACACAAAACCTTAATAAATAATAAATAAATACACCTAAACCTTTCTCATGAATCAGCCCGTCCATTGGTGAGAACAGTATGAAAATCTTTTGGTAGGTTTTGAGTTTATGGCGTTGAGATAGACAGACAGATAGAAGCGGCGAGGGCATTTTTTTTATATAATGTGTAGTGGAAGCATGATAAACTGTCATTGTTTTACAATATTCCATTTTCCACGCCTGAACTTTAAATAATACATATCTAATAATATGGCAAACAGTGTATTTCATTTGCTACTTTGGAAAAATATTACAATAAAAACTTTCAGATTCTAGACAGATTAAATAAAAACATGTTTATAAAATAAGTAGCATTTTTTCAGTCAAAAGCAACAGATGGCTTGAAAGATTATGTCTTATATATTTTACTTTATGATTTATTATTTATATTGCGACCCCGTCGTTGTTAAATGATTATGCCAACGTTGTTGAATAAAACAAATGTTTAGACATTTCATAAACCAAACTCTTCAATTTAATTCATATAAAAAATGGAACCCTAAAAAGACCTAACCACAATCACCTCTCGATCCCTAAAAAAAAACTATCGTCACTCCCCGTGCTATATTGCGACACCTTAATTAGTAGCTGGCAACACCGAGTGGTCGGGAATTGCCACTTTTTTCCACCATTGTGCCTCTTTATCGCCACTCTCTCCCCGACTCGTGGGAGTCACGTTGCGTTGCTTCGATGTGCCAATTAAAGTACGATACCAATTGTTTTTGCAGCCTTTTGGTATGCAGTAGGTAATTACATTTACGAGTTTGTGAATAGTTTTTATGCATTTTTTTTTTGTTTTTATTTCTTAACTTGTGGTGGAATATTTTGTTGAGTTGGCTTCAACCGTGTTGCTTTCAAAATGGCATAGGAATTGCTATTTGCTGCACTTAGGTTTATACTGTCCTTAGTAATATGTATGTTAATAGAGATAACCAATTTTGTCTCACATGTTAGGTATTCATTGCTATTTAATACGTGCAGCTCAAATCTAGTCGTTTTAAAAATCATTAAAAAAACACTAGACATCTAGTCACAGGGCTTCCAGCTGCAACATTATAACCCATAACTTTTTTTTAAATGCGCGTACAGCACCGTGAAATGATAGCAGTTAAACTTCTTAAAAAATAAAGACAGATTTAGTGTGAGTGACAGAGATAGTTATATCTTTTTCCCTCGCATGAGTATATACACGCGATGCGTCCTTAAAATTTCACTCTTAATAATTCTCGCCCAATTATATCGAATCGCCGCCCAAGGAGTTTCACTTCAAACAACGTTTTTAACCTCAGACATTATCGCTGCATACTTATTTACTCGCCAAACTCGATACGTACCTTTGTGTCCAGTGGCAGAATTCAAAGTTTGAAAGATTGTAAAAAAAAAACTACACCTCTCAGTCAAAGAATGTTTATTGTTATTTAAAAACAATACATGTGGATTTTAGTTTTTGAAAACCACGTTCTCCAAATGTTGACCATCGAGCCTAGCACACTTGTCAAGTTTAGTACGCATGTTTTCAAAAACGCTTTTAAAAAGCGATTGAATCGTGTAAATCTTCAACGATTTGAATTTTATACGGATGGAACTTGAGTTTTTTTTTAGCATTATAACTTGTAAGGTTGATTTCGTAATTCCTCATATCGATGAACGTGCACGAAATGATAAACGGGGATTTTCAGTTACAGAAACCATAACACGTTCAACATTTTCGTTTGTGGTTACCGCTGGTATAGGTCCTGGTCTGGGGCTGTTTAATGTTGATCCTGTAGCTCTGAACTTTGCTACCCAAGACTAAATAAAGTTGATCGATGGTCCATCACGTAATCGACGAATATCGTAACGATTTCTAAGTCGAGGACGTGTTTCAGTAAGCACAAATGCACTTGAAATGTACGCCTTGATGGCAAAAGCGCGGTGCACGCCACACCACCGCTCTATGGCAGCTATAAAATCCGCAGAGCTTACGCTTACAACGACGCCCCCCGCGCCACTCTAACGTGTTGTGTTCAGCAATAACGTTTGTTCAAACTTTGAAATCTGCCACTGGAAACCCTGTAGATACTAAGCAGTATTATTTTATTCACCGACCCATCAACCAAGTCCATACAATCCTAAGTAATACAGAACAAACACAAGTGAAGGCGAGCACACTTAAATATTTGAACTGCATAAAGCGTACAGTGGAACAATCGCTCGGAACTCGATGTGAACGTTCACCGCTTCGATGTAAACGTTCACTGCTTCGATAAAACCACCTATGGTTTTAAGAAGCGAATGGCACTTAAGCGGGAAGGGGTTATGCAAGATGATAGGAAGGTTTTATTTATTGGGTTCAGTCAAGGAATGAAAACACTAAGCAGGCAGTATTTAAAGCAAGCAAACTGAAAGTATTTTGCAAAAAAAGTTTAGGTTGGAACTTCGATCAATAATAGTACTAGATGAATGATTAGGAACAAAAATAAGTCGCTAAAGTGGCCACGTTTGCACACACATAAACATTGTATTTCTTACTACGAACTATAGAAAAAAGTTTAATAATATTAACAACTTCAGATTATTATAAACCTTAACACACTCACATAAAGTTTAATTACGTTTGCAAATGATTAATATTTAAGTCCTTCTGTCATCGAAGCAATAAATTTAAAATGTCACTTGAAAATAAAAAGTCATTTTTATAATAAGTACAAAAATATTTATTCTAAAATGAAACTTAACTTCTAAGCAATAAGGTTAAAAACATTTTGTTGACAATTTCGTACTTACTCGAATTTGGAACTAGACGTAGTTCTTTGAATTACATTCCAATGCTTCAATGTTTGTTGGATTGGAATAGTTGGCGCGTTATCGCAAACATTGGCCAAACAATCATAATATTTGCTAATTGATTTATATTTACTATTTAATTGTGTTACTATTTTATGAAAAACATTTAATGATAAAAACTTACCGAAAAAAAGATATTCCTTTTAAAATCTTGGTGTTACGGTGGTTATTTACACAACTTTTGAACGTGCACTGAGGCATTTTTACGTCTTAACATTGGCTATGATTGGACCATACTAATTTGAAATAAGAGCACAAAAGTATTCGTGCTTGTATTTTTCGGGCCGTTTTTGAAGCGCTTATCGGGCATCTAGTACTATTATTGATCGAAGGGTTGGAATAAAAATGCAAAACTAGCTTCTGCCCGTGGCTTCGCTCGCGTGGATGTCGGAAATTATTCCACAGGAAGGTGATGCCGGGTACAAAAAGTAGCCTATGTCCTTTCCTAGGATGCCAACTACCTCATTGCCAAAATTTATCGACATCCGTTCAGTGGTTTAGAAGTGAAAAGGTAACTTACAGACAGACAGACAGAGTTACTTTTGAATTTATAATATTACTATGGATATTTAAATTCAAAAGCCTTATTTTAAGACAAGGAGACATTTTATATTATTTCTTACATTACAACATATTATCACACCAATATTTATCGAAGGATTAGGCAAAGGTGGAAAGTACGCACGACTATACAACGTGTTTTTTTTATATCCCATAACTCTAGGGCTATATTCTCTATGTAAAAATAATACAAAAAGTCCTAGAATATGTGGTCCATAGTTTCGAAATTGTATCTAAGTTTCATTGATAAATACGAGTAATTCATTTTCATTCAAACCAATCATTCATATTTAAAGCTAAAAAAAGGCGACTTTGTCATATTTCACTTAATTATGGGTGTTTTCACATTAATAATAATCGTGACTGCCGAATTATTTTGTATAAAAAATTAAAACAAAAAATAATTCATATGCCAGTTATTTCTTTGATATGGCCTCATTCATACCTTAGAGTTATATGATATAAAAAAAACACTTTGTATATCAAGCTGTACATTTCCAGTACAAACAGGCGCGACACGCGACATAATCGCGCGCGACACAAAGGCACCGCTTGTTGCGCGACTTGCGGTGCCTTTGTGTCGCGCGCGATTTTATCGCATGTCGCGCCTGTTTGAAGAAGCCGTATGCTGACTTCTCTCGAACGAAAAGGCTATACAATATACTATGCAAGATCATCTAAAACTGGAAATGTATAGCTTGATATGTCATGCGTACACCCACATTTAGCCAGTTGTGTTTATCTTCCTATTTTGCGTAAATCTTCCCCATCGTAACTTGGCTCTCTATTGAATGACGCGGTCGATCGAAGCGGGATGTCATTAAAAGGCTTTTAATTCTTGATGGCTCTACTCTCCACGAAGCCAATACACTGATCTGGAACAAAAATAGAAAATTGTTTTAGTTTTTCCGGCTGCAGACTAATACTTTTTAGTTTGATTTTAGTGTGGATGATATCCAGGCTTGCTTTTGGAAATAAATCGTTTTGAGCTTGTATCTCGAGGTACTAGGGTCAATAGACCAAACCAACTATAGTAGTATTTATCACAATAATATTATCATACTATAATCACACTATCACACTAATATTATAAAGGCGACAGTTTGTGAGTGTGTGTGTGTGTTTATATGTTCCTTCACGCTCAAACGGCTGGACCAATTTTGATAAAATTTTGTATGGAGGTAGCTGACACCCTGGATTAACATATAGGCTACTTTTTATCCCGATATTAACAAGGAATCGACACTTATGCGGGTGAAACCGCGGGGCGCAGCTAGTGTTGAATATACCTAGGTAGGGAAATAGGTGTGAGCAGTGGTGGCCACGTAGTAACGGCCGCGACTTATGAGTGTAAGGTCGTGGGTTCGAACCCAGCCAGTTTACCGCTTTACTTTGTGTACATTATTTCATCACCACTGCTAATCAGCCTATAATGTTCCCACTGCTGGGACACAGGCCTCCTCTCTGTGAGGAAGTGAGCCGTAATCCACCACGCGGGCCCAGTGCGGGTTGGTAGATGTCACAAGATAATAACTAAAATCTATTTACAAAAATTTTATTGTACTTGATTGATAGTCAGCACTTCTTCAGAAAAATAGATTCCTTACAAAGAAATGTTCGCATCATTTACGTACTGTCAACAAATCCGAAGCTCTTAAGACACACAATAACAATATTCCTACCACCTACTCCCACACTGACGTCACTATATCACTAACATACATAGGTACCACTACCGACATATACGTCACATTATTTTTCCTTTGAAAACCATAATGCCAAGGGGCTTTTGTTGAACTACCGTTGACATGCAACGTTCTTTCAATGCACTCGAATCAGCTCATTAAAGTCTTTCCTCCGCGCCATTTCCTTGGTATTTTCAATCCTTGTAAATGTTACGTTGTTACGCGATGTTCGGCTTATTACGTCACTGCATTGTTGCTTAGTATTTTGTACTGGATTACGGCTGAGAGAAAAATGGGTTTCTTGTTTTGGTAAGATCATTGTGTAGGTTTTAAAATTGTAGGTAAGTACAGTATGATGTCTTCGCTATTTCAATAAAGTAAAATTTACAGGGTCCCATTAAAATAGATGGACAAATTTTAACACAGCGCTCAGTACGTCTAACTAAATATATCCACGCAAAAAAAAACACTGATTAAAGTGATTTTATTTTGACCTAGAATAATAAATTGCACGTTAGTGTATTTTCGTTATCTTGTAAGTATCTATGCGTTTTTCTTATATATTTTTTTACCATCGTCCTTATTTTGGTGGTCTGAATGATTTCTAAAAGTTTGTCCATCTATTTTAATGGGACCTTATAAACACTGGATAAACTTCTTACACTGAATTAACTAACAAACTATTAAAATAAAAATATAATAACATACCCTAACTAGAACTATTAACAGACTAAAATATGGCGTCAAAAAATTCTTCCGCATATCTGTCGACTGTATACTAGACCCAAGAGATTCGCGGCATTGCCATGCTTAGCCTCTGGCCAAGGTAAAAGCCAGCCATTGGGTCACGGGAAATGTCAACCAGCCGTTCGGAGATTTCGTTGATAAAGTAATTTTGAATCTTTATTTAATCTTGATATTGAAATCTGGGATACGCACCACAATTTTCTAGGTCTCTTGTCATTCTCATAAACACTCTTTTCTTTGTAACCATAAACCAAGAAAAATAAATTGATATAGGTAAATGTTCGATTTGGAGCTAGAAAACTTTTCAAATTACCGGTTTCCTTCTACAAAAATTAAGAGACATGAAAAACAACACCACAAAATCTATAATCTCAATCAAACCAAACTTTCTGCTAGCTAAACTTCCTTCCAAAAAAGCTAACAACACACGCCAAAAAAGTTAACCACACGCCAAAAAAGTTAACCACACGCCAAAAGACACAAAGACATCAATACATCCTCGCCAAAAGAACAAACTAGCTAACACAACAAGCCCCAGTCTGTTCCAGACTTTTCCGTTTGCTATGACACTTTGAGTCGACTCACTTTTTAATTAGCGTATTTTTCTTTGTGGCGGCTCTGTGTAAATTAGCCTCAGATGTGAAGTGCGGCAAAGCTAGCGCTACAGAGGAACGACGCACTATCATTGCCCTGGTTTTATGGAAGGCTTTTGTGGAGGCATTAGCGTATTAGTTGTGTGTGTGGGAGGATTTTAAGGGAGGATTTATAGGGCTTGGATTGTTTGTGGCCGGACAAAAAGTTAATAATATTTAAAAAATAACTGGTAATATTTGAAATCCCACCACAGCTTTCGTTACTTGACAAACCTTTGCAGAAAATATTTGATTCAAGTATTCGGGGAGGTCTTTAAGTTGCCAGTTTTGAAAATAAGATAGTTATTGAGACATGGTTATTGTAATGATTTCACGAGTATTTTTAGAATATAGAATATGAAAACTGCATTTAAACCGTATTTAATAAAAACTACACTGTTATGAACATGATATTTATTAATTGATTAATGTATCAGTTTAATTTTTAAACAAATAGATAAGTCCAGTCTTTAAAGTATTTATGACAGCACCTTCTTTATCGTTCATAATAATTGTCACTTTCCGTCATTGTCATGCATTTGTCATATGTCATTTCTGCTTTACACAGAGTTAAAGCTAACATAGAAGAGGCATTCAAAGACAAACAATGCTACGCAATATTTTATATTTCTTGTTTTCTATACAAAACACCTGTGTGTTAGAAAGAGTACCTTAGTGCTTATATATCCCATTAGTTATTTTTGACAATCCCATTAATATGACTTATGACCGTAAGTGATTGTTTCACTGTCTATACGCACTTTTGCATGTTATCTTTAGCATAAACCAGTGTAAACAATTGTTAGTGAACCAATAAAAATAAATAAATGTCCTTGTTGACCCGGTCATAAGTCATATTTTAGCAATCGTCTCCTCGAGCCCTTTATTTTGACGTAGGTACTAAATTCTTTTTCACGGCTATTGGGTTATAAAGTCGATTGTTGATTTTTGTAGAAACTCACCTATTGAATTAGGAATTTCCTTAAAAATCCTCCGGGTTGTGATTGAAAGTGACGTGCATTACGCTGGGCGGTCACCACAATCCTAATGAGATGTAAATCATTACAACGCATCCAGACAGACATCTGGATGCTATGAAAGAATAAATAAATCCTACATACATAGAGCATAACTATTTACCACTCAAAGACAAATGCGCTAAAAACATAACCCTTTGTGATTTCTTGTGATTTGTTCAAAAATATCATTGGTTGTGTTTCTGGTTATCTTTTTTGCATTTCTGAGTGACTTCGCCTTTCTAGGACTATGCACAATTTTTGTATTGCAGTTTACCTCGACTACAATAACAATACCTATAACTCGCATCTCGGATAACTCTAATTTTGTCTGGTTTCCAACGGAGATCCAACGTTTTATAAACTGGGGCATAGCGAATGAATCATTAATTGTGATATAGTCGTTGGATTTGAGTAAAATTCAATCTGTTGGAAGACGGTGGATTATTCCGTGATCGACAGGTTTGAATTTAATTTTTTTTTTGATAGGTTTGAAGTCATCAGATTTGGGAAGGGTCTTCACCAAGTTTTACGACGAACAAAAATATACAGGGTTAAGAAACACTATTATTGCTTCATAATACATTTTGTTTTATTTATGTCCATTTCTGGGCCTAGCTTGTATGGGACAAAAATCCATCTCCTTTGCTTTCATAAAGTTGAGGTTTTATATTGTTATAGATCTGGCTGGTTGGTTTTTTTTTCCTCCGTACCCGGCACAACTGTAACAGAATAATTCAAGTTGTGATAAAAATATCAGCCAGTTAGCACTATGGTAGATGGAGGCTGACTAAGCAGGTCGTATAGCTCTACAAGAATCTTTTGGCGCTCGACCGAAATCGGAACTAACGCCGCCATTTTGTTTTTTCAATTAATTTCCCGAAACAATTGCACTAAATATTTACCAACAGCGTCACCATATCAACCTATCAAGCCTATTTTAAAGAGGTAAAGTAAAGATACCTATGTTCATTAGATACATAATTAAAATCAGCATTAATAATGAAGTCTGATGCGAAGAGCGGCAAAGCTAGTGCCACAGAGGAACGACGCACCATCATTGCCCTGATTTTACGGAAGGCTTTTGTGGAAGCATTAGCGTATTAGTTGTGTGTGGGTGGGGATATACTGTAGCCTGCAGGGAATTGAAATTAGCCTGTTTTTTATATTATTGGCCTGCAATGTAAATCGAAATGGAGTTACTTTTAAAATTGTAAAGATAGTGAATACAAGTCTGTTTTTGTTTCAAACGCTTGTTTCTACTTTTCTTGCAACGCAACAATTTGTATAGTTCGTCACCAAGTGAGGTCACAACGTGTTGGCAATTTTAGACTTTTAACTTCAGTTAATTAGGTAAATAAAATACATATATTAATTGCATGATTCTCTTCAAGTTCAAATTTAAAATAGAAGAGTCGTAAAAAAGTCGTCTAATAGTTAAAAAATTCTGACTCCAATAACCTAATTCCAAAGTCAATTAAATGCGTAGATACTTATCATTATAACGTCGTCATAATTCTCAACTATAACAGAACTTTGTTCTCGTAAATTTTCAACAAACAACACAAACACTACCCAAAGGCATTGTAGCACATTAGAATTTTAACTTCAGCCGTTTCGGAGGCAAGAAGATTAACAAATCCCAATCACGGGAGAGATTCGCGTATTCATACCAAAGTTTTCCGCCCAGGAGAGAGACGGAACATAGAAAACCAACCTAGAGTGAACGAGATACAGATATTCTAAGTGTGAGGGCTACAGTACATGGGTCTGACATAATGATATATTAATTTCTGTCGCGAGCTTCCATTGTTTTGGTAGGTATTTTACGACGTGACGTATGGTCATTATGTTTTCATAGTTTCATAAAGACTGATTCAAAGGAGTGCGTCGGCGTGTGCTTAATGACATAGAAGTATAATGCGTGTGATAAATTGCTTTATTGTAGATTTATGCCGTTCTGTTTAATAGTAATTACGGTTAGGTAAATACATAGATATTTCGAGAACCCCTCCTTCAATTCTCCTCTCGGTCATAATAAGCAGTTATGGAATTCTCTCAAAGAAGGATACCTGCGTTCTTCTCTTTAGCCAAACAAAAAAAACAATATTTTTTTTGCGTGAATCCAACCCTGCTTTATAAACGCTGCGCCGTTTAAATGTCAAAAATGTATGGTTAAACATCCGCTAATCACTTCTTAACTTAAAGCAACGTTTATAAATAAAGGAGTTAGTTTTCAGACAGTAAAGTCTAGAATAATACGCAACGCGTTGTAGCTTCAAATCAATTATTATAATTGATCCTTTTCTCTGTTAATTTTATATTTAACAACAAAGTAGGTACCTACTATAATTGAAATCGATTTTTAAATGGTATAAGCGAAGAACAAAAATATCGTACCTAATGGATGTTTTGTGCATGTAGGTGGGTAAGGTAGCCCGAAGAATTGCCAAACTTAAGTGACAGAGGGCATCACACCGCCAACTTCCAAAGTCCGGGCTGTTACTTAGAAATTCCCAATGAACAAAATCAAAACCCTTAAAAAAAAAGTAAATAGCAAAAGTATCACTATAGTTTTGATTAGAGTGCTTAGATTGTCTTCAATATATAGGTGTATAGCTTTAAACTGTGAGTCTCAAATCAACAAAAAAAAACTACCTTCCAATATTGGTTCATCATAATTATTATAATTACGTCCTTCCTTACGCTGTCTACCTACGTTCCGTCACTAATGAGGTATCTATCTTTGATATCGATATTCTTGTATGTAGGTACCCCTGCTTCGAGCATGCAATATTATAAGGACTGTCTTTGATAATAATTTATAGTATAATATTTGGACTAAAACTAAAATAGCATTATTAATTTAAATATGTAGATCTTTATATTTTAAAATATTCTCCTAATTACACAGTCTTATACACATCCTTCTTATTCTGTTTATGAAATATCTTTTAAATTGGTCCAATATTGGCGGAGAACCAAACCTCGAATTATGACTTTTTACTTAGGCTTTTTCAAAAAGTCTCTCCGACTGCATTTCCTCTTAAGAAAATTTCAAGATTTCTTTATTACATTTTCCATAATATATTCTCTAAATGACGGTTAAAAGAGCATCAAAATCTGATGCGTAGTTTTCATAAACAATGCGTTCACACAGAAAAACATGAAAAGCAACTTTGTTTTTATACTATTTACAGCTGATAATGTCATACCAATATGATAGAGATTTTTCATTAGAAGTGCAGGAAGCTTAACATTAAGCCACTAAACTTTATTATTAACCTCAAAATTGACACTTTTTTATTAGTAACTAGCTAACCCGACATACATTGTCGTGTCAAAATTGTATTATGGTCTTGAACTCTAACAAAAATCCCATAGAAAGAAGCACTTTAAGTATTTCCAAAATTTTCCAATTTTCCGGGCATCTTTTCCAATTTTTTTTTAAACAGAAACCTAATTTTTATTTAGACAATGACATGAATATTTACTTTGTAAGTAATTTTTATTATTATTTTTTATTTAATTATTGTGAATGTGAGGACTATGTGGGTCATTTCTTTTTTCCTTCTTAGTTTTAATCATGATCTGGCAGTTTGAGTAGTTTATGCGGCCTACCCAAATGTCCTGTCTTTGGTATTGTTCGTCGAATCGTTGAGCTCCTCAAGTTCTGAGTTGAGCTGCACGATTTTTGACAAATGCGTGCACTGATTGGACAGGTCCGCTCAATCTGTGTGGTTCTTTCCTCAAAAGACCATTTCAGACACCAATCTACATGGTCTTCACACGATCTGACCAAGATTTTGTCTGGACTTTAAAAGAGACTGTGACTTCTGAGTTTGTTTCGGCCTTTCTTCTCAGAATAGTCAGTTAGGAAACGCCGACTTCATCTAGTTTAAAAAAAAAATATGATTGACGTGTAAAAGTGTTTGTACAAACCTACTTACAGAAATAAAAATCATTTATCATTTATCATTTAATTCGAACTGTAACGAACATTTTTAAACAAAAAATAGCCAAATCGGTCCAGCCGTTCTCAGATGTGTGTGTGAACACTTACCAACGAGCAGCATTTTATTTTTATTTATATAGAAAAAAAGGAAGAGAAAGTATACCATTTATTTGGACACAGGTCGTGTAACACAAATGACAAAATAAAAAGTGTAAATACTGTTTAACTACAATAGTGTGTACAGTCATGAGCACTAATATGTCAACTCTTGACAACTTTCAATTGTGATTTTTTCATGAAATAACGAATGCAACGTTGAAATACGACACTTTACATAAACCTATGGGTTCGAAAATACTATTTTCGTAATAACATACAATTTTATTCAAAAATAAAGGAGAAAATCGCCTTTGTATAAAGCCAAGTGTATACATACTTATGCTCGTGACTGTACCGAGTTTATGGATAGTAATTGGTTCAACCCTTTCATTTGTTTTTATGATGCCTCTTATTACTGCCTCACAAAGACTTAAGTATTTTCACAAATGTCCCACACTACAAAATCCTTCAATAAACCCTAATTAATCCAGTTTCATATTACTCAGCGTTAGAACTAGCAGGTCATTAGTTGATATGACGTCACATCGCTTGGGGATGATAATTAGCGTCTCCAATCCACCCTCATAGCATATGGCGTGTCCTGCAAGTCATGGCATGGGGGATCTATGTCAGATTATTATGGGTGTAAATGTATTAATAGGATGGGGAAAAGGAGATATTTTTCAGCTATACGGGCGTTACAAAGTTCGCATTACCAACTCTTTGGTTGTTTTCAGATAAACAAAATGAATAAAGGCGAAAAAAATCCAGTCTTGGTTTTTCTCTTCTTCATCTCTCACATGGGCACGAGTAGGTAATATGGGAATTACCTACACTTGCAATGGTGAAACTGTTTTACCATCAAAGTTTTGTAACTACCCAGAGAGCGCCCGATGAACAAAGTCATCTACAGTTTTATTTTAATAAAAGAAAAAAGAAAATATTCTGCACAAACCAGACGTACTACATTATACAGTAAACATAAAATACACACACCAATACAAATTAGTCAAAAGTCTAGTACTTATTCGACTAATAAAAAATAATAAAAACAAAAAGAGGAGTTTCAAAGTTAAAAGTTTGCAAATTTGCCTCTATACTCAGCTACAATATTTTTTACGGTAGGTAGATCATCAATTAGGTTTAAAACGGAAATTGTGTTGAAACTGAAGAAATATTTTGGAACGCACCCAGAAACCTGTCTCGATGAGGCGCCAACATTGTACAAAAAGAAGGAAATTCAAAATGTATGTGACCACAACGTTCAGAGGAGTTATGATAGGTTCAAATTGTTGTTTTTATCACATCTATTTAAAAAGAGCTAGTGTATTCTTCGTAAACAAGGACTAAAATAGCTTCTTAATCCCTAGGGAATAAAGAGCCTAAAAGTGATTTGAATTTGGAATGTGGATATTGTTAGTAAAAAGAGATCAGTCACAAACATTGTATGAACAAGTAACAGGCTGTATGATAGAGTAAAAGGCGCGAGCCAAACTAAAAAAAAAAGTTTTTGAAAAAATAAAAACACGCGAAAAGCATTCTGCCTTCGTTCGTAATTGCTTACTCAAAACCGGATTTTACTTAGTCTTATAAAAAATGAGTATATCTTCCTCAAGTAAGTAGTATATAAATAAATAAACGTAGGTACTATTCTTATTCATAAGTTGCATTTACTTATCTTTTCATAGAGGGTGATAAAAAGTAGAGTCCTCGGGAGCAACACTATTTTAAGCTCGAGTGACGTACATTGAAAAACAAACACTCTCGCCTTCAAAATAGTTTTTTGCTCCCTTGTCAAACAATCTACTATTTGACTCGGTTTTCACATATTTTAGCAAGAATCAGCAAGTTACTTTCAGCACCCTAATTGCGTAACACATATTGCATAACATATCAATCACAATCTGAATCATTATAAAGGACATTGCTAATCCATTGCTCGAAAAATATTAACAACGTAAATAATGTTGTTAAAATGATAGGCAATGCTACTGTTAGTGTGTTACGCAATCACCCCGCAGCACTAGCATGAAATGGTCTTATTATCTAACCTAAATAGTGATACTTACCTATGACAAGAAATTAAAAAAATCGTACTTACGCGACGCGAATCGCGCGCGTCACAGAGGCACGGCAAGTCGCGCAACGAGCGGTGCCTTTGTGTCGCGCGCGATTCGCGTCGCGTGTCGCGCTTGTTTATAGGAGTCTTTATTATTTTGAGCTTTTTATGTTTTGGTGTACGCGCAAAGAACAATGGAAAGCTATGGGCGAGACCTTTGCCCAGGAGTGGGACTATACAGGTTGATTAAAACAAAATAAAAAAACAACTAAGCATATTCTATGCAGGTACCTACCTATGTATCTATCTATGTCAAGTATTTTTCTGAAAGCGATGACACGCACGAAGTAATGTAACGTAACCATAGTTTTTCGTTCTTCATCTGTAAGAGAAGAAGCCTTTGCTCCATTAAAGGCTGATATTATTCATTTACCTCAGCGTGACAATCACCATAATAAATATTCATAAACTCCGAACACACCATAAACGAAAACAGCTCTCCAACCGCCCATTAAAAGACAATAACCGCTACTTCACGTATTAATTATTATCAAAATCACCAAAACAAACACAGGAACTACCTACAATGTTCGAAATATTTCACTGGATATCCGACATTTCTTATCCTACCCACTTAAAACATTCGAAGGGCAATGGGTCCTCCGAGTGTCATTCATCAACAACTCTCTACGAACTTTCCATGTACCCGAAACCTCTTATTATTTGCCACCCTACACTATAAAATTGGACCGAATGTGCTTGACCACACCAGCGAAAACTAAACTTTATATTCTCCGCACAAAGTTCCAATTCGTTTGTTAATGTGGGTTAAAACACAGTCGTTTTAAAGCATTAATTATCGCGTCCAACCCCCGTTTTAGGGTAAACCCTTTAGGAAATTTTCGTCCCTTGCTGGTCACCCTCCGAGGTCCAAGCCAAGTCATTAGTATGCGCTATGTAAACGAAGGTATGTTGAAAAGGTTCCGTTTAATTTCGTAGATATTTGTCGTTTGATATGCTAAGAACAGTGACATTTGGAAAGGGTACTGAAATGATCATTTGAATATATATGAAGTACAGTAAAAGGGTTGTCTGTACTGTTTAATATGTAGAATTCATTGTACATGGCATGTTTAATTTAAAGATGACGTTACCATGGATAAGAATCTCAAGCAAAGCGGACCTTACAAAATTTAAGAAACATGTTATGAATAGGGCTAATAAAAGAACTAAAAATATTCGATAAAATATGCATGCAATAATTGGACATCACGTTGTGTGCACGTGTTTGCAATTTCGTCTAAGTATCTATACCCATACTTTTAGGCACACAAACGTGACAACTTGAAGTACTCATGGTTACTTCAAAACGTATCTGACTGAATGTATTAGAAAATGCCTTTAATGAGTGATTGCATAAGAATTTACCGGAACAGGGCTTGTTTACACTTTCATCACATATTTTTGGAACAGGTTTTAATTAGCTAATGTAGGAATCTAATTGATTATGTCCCTACAAAGGACTTAATCAATTTTAAAACACATTAAAAATAATTGTGTTGAATCAGCACGTAATTTAAATTAAACAATCACTAATTAAAACGTAAACAACGGTACACTCAATAACAGTCCAAGAGCCACACTTCACTTCCTAATAATAACATATTAACATCTATGATCTATCTATGATATTATCATCGCAACAAAGGTTGCATACCTGTCACATTAGTTCGCTCCAATGCGCTCCCTTGCTCTTAGTTTATGCAAAATTAGTTTTCCAATACAAAACCCCTCGTGTCTAAGCCGTATTAGCTTATCTTTCCACTTGGCACGCTATAAATTGGTCAAAATCTCGTTGGCTCCTCGACTTTGCCACGTATTCCTAAGTGGTAGGGTGGCCAGGTTTCAAAGAAGTTTAGGACGCGTGGCTACTCCAGTAGAATCTCCTTCATTATTCTATTTTACTTCCACTTCGATAAAATTAAAATCTATCAATAAGAGTTTGAACTTTTGTATATTATCTTATTTATTTGGTACAGATAGCAGCACATCAAGCTACTACAATTTGTCAAATTTATTTAATATATTTTCAACTTTATCGGTAAAGTATAAGGTTCAAAGTTGATTGGGAAACTTTGACAGTTTCGGGTAAAATGAAGCTATTCCATACATTTTAACCGCGTAGATATTGCACTTGGTGGTTCAGAATCATGTACTGAATCCGTGGTTTCAATGAATTTACTGAATACCTACATTACAAACGCTAGTGGTATCAAAGCATTGCATAAAGACAAAACAAACAAATCAAGACTCCATCTTAAAGCGACAAAACATTATAATTATGTGGATAGGTAGCATTAATCACAAGTCATACGATCATAAGTTTTATTTTCGCTAAATTATTGTTTAAATATTATAACATTCAAATATCATAATTATATGGCCTGTTGGTCTAGTGGTCAGTGACTATGACTGCTATGCCGGAGGTCGTGGGTTCGATTCCCACCCAGGACAAATGTTTGTGTGATGAGCATGATCATTTGTTCTGTGTCTGGGTGTAATTTATCTATATATGTATGTATTTAGAAATATATAAGTATGTTTATCAGTTGTCTAGTACTCATAACACAAGCTCTGCTTAGCTTGAGACTAGACGGCGTTGTGTGATAGTTGTGGAATATTATTATTATTATATTATATTTTGGCAACAAATTCCAATCGCCAGTTTCAGCAACAATTCTTACTAACGTCTATTCATTATTTTTATCATAATAAGGTACCTGGATTGTCCCAAAAAATCCCTCCAGCATGTCTCCCCTACTCCCAAATCTAGTGGCTCCTACGAGGGGTATCACCAGTTAGCTCCGTTCACCGAGTAGAAAGATAACATCTACTACACCAATATGTTGTATTATTGCCTAACATAGATTATACACAGTTTTGTTTATGTATTGTATTGTAGGTACATTCATTATTTTTGACGTTTAGTGTGTAGGGTAGATGGAAGATTGGTTATTATAAAACAGTAGCATAATCAGCCTATAATGTTCCCACTGCTGTGACACAGGCCTCCTCTCTTTGAGAGGGACAGGGCTATAATCTACCACGCGGGCCCAGTGCGGGTTGGTGGATTCTCAATTCAATTCTCAATTCTTTAATGCGTACCATAATGTATATAGTTGGTATGGAAATAATTATATTAGTCACAATTATGGACCCTGTCGGGCACAGCATAGATAGTAGGAGAGAGGAAGAAGAACACTATGTTTAATGTGATAAATTTTATATTAGTTAAGTAGTTAGTTATACTATTTTATTTATAGAATTAAATTTACGAATTATAATATTGTTTCAATACATTTAATTAATTAGTAAGAACTTCATAAAAAAATTTTAGCAACTATTCATTATTGTTTTATTTACTTATTATTATTTTAATTTATTACGTAATTAATATTTATTATTATTATTTATTTCTTTATTTATTTTTTATTTATTATAATATCCCTAAGGCAAGTTATTTTTTGGATGCTTCTTATTCATTTGTATTGGAGTATTCATTTGTAAAGTCTATTCAGCCTGTTTCAAATTGATGTTAATTCCAGTTAAACAAAAAATAACTTTATTTTAATGGTAATTAAGTCGGTTTCAGAGTGATTTGCACCATTGCAAAAGTAATTAAAATGTTTGAGGTTGTATGGTAGGAATTAAAGTTATTTTTCCATAAAATCACATTTGTACATATTTATGGCAAATAAATCGGGAATGCAGATTAGGTACAAATAGGTAGTTATGAAGTTACCTACTTATAATCTATCACTTAAGTATTCGCTTATACTATAATAGCATTTGCTTACAAGGAAAAGCTTCAATTTATTGATAAAAATGTTATATTTATTTAAATTCATTATTATTTCGGGTAACTTATTATAATTTTTTATGGACATAACAAGGGTACTATTGGAGTGCATTTTTAGTCGCGATGTTGGTAAATTTAGTCTATTTTGATGTCTTAAAGTAATTTTTGTTTGTCACGTGTCTAAGATTTTTTTCAACAGCAACTATAAAAAGTTTAATATAGTAGTACAGCATTAATTAATGACGGTGCTGTAATTTTCATGAATAAAAAATAATTGATTACCTATTTAATTTTCTCAACCGCGTAACTACCGCGTACCGGAAGACGTAGCGTTGGAAGGCCTCCCACAAGGTGGTCCGACGACCTTGTGAAGGCCGCAGGAACCCGTTGTATGCGAGAAGCACAGAACCGGTCGAAGTTGAGGTGCTTGGGGGAGGCCTATATCCAACAGTGGACGTCTTTCGGCTGAAATGATGATGATGAATATTCTCAACAAGCTGCTAAGCTGAAGTGGGACAGGGTTGACCACGTCTCCCGTATGCCTTATGAGCTGTGGGCCAAAATAACCACTACGCGGTGCCCTGACTCAGCCAGTAGGCGTCGCGGCAGACTCCTTAGAAGATGGCAGGACGAGCTGGAGAACAAAAACGACTAATGGTCTACTTTAGACCTCGATTGAAAGAGCTGGAAGTCACGGGGAGATGTCTTTGACGAACAGTGGGATGATGAAACAGTAACAGTACCTACCTAATATTTCAATACGTAAACGACCCAAATATGTGCAGTTTTAAAGCATGATTTTATAAATAGTAATGCTATTATGTAACCTCATCGTGAAAACTTAGGTGAAGTGAGCTTGACGTAAGCTGTAAATAGTGTCAATCCCTAGCATCAGGTGGAATGACAGCTTACTTTAAGCTGACTTCACAAGACATCATCTGCCTAGCCTTTTCCAATCTATGTTGGGGTCGGCTTCCAGTCTAACCGGTTGCAGCTGAATACCAGTATTTTACTTGGAGCGACTGCCCATCTGACCTCCACAACCCAATAACCACTCAGCGGTGCCTAGGCACGGAGGGTTCTTGGTATGGAGAGATGGTCACCCATCCACGGACCAACCGGGGCAAGCGTACCTTAACGTGATCAATCGACCCGTGCGGCTTTTTAACTTCAACCACTAAAAAACTCCCCAGGTCATTTCAAAAAAACTGAACAACTCGCTTTAACACTACAACGACCCTTCCTCCCAGCTTGCGGCTAAATTTTTTAACACAACAAGTTTCATTATCAAACTAACACAAAACTAAGATAAGGTGCCTCCACAAAGTAATCTTTACACTCCCCCTCCAAAAGCTTTGAAACTTGTGAACAAAGTTGGAATAACTTCGGAAGACCAAGGGCTGTTTAGAAAGGACCCCTAACTTGGCCCGAGTCTGAAATATTAATGTAGTTTCTCAGAATCCTATATGAGAGGTGTATATGCTTTCTGGATATTTGCTAATGGCTCGAGCAGAGTCCGGTTCATATCGATACGTCTCTATAGATTTTCGGGCCAATGATTCTCTAATATTTAGAGGTGAAGTTTTGAGTTGAATTTCTGAGAGTACGTTGAAGAAAGTATTAAGTATCAGATAGGCAGTCGCTCCACGTAAAATACTGGTATTCAGCTCCATCTGGTTAGACTGGAAGCCGACCCCAACATACTGGGGAAAAGGCTAGGCAGATGATGATGATGTTGAAGAAAGTATTTAAGTGAGAGGTTTATTTTTAAGTTCACCTGTGCCAATAAAGGGCAAGGGTTTATCACTATTTCACTTTCTTGTTTACGATAGAGAACAGGGGGCCTAAAAAGGCCGCTTTGGCAGAATCATAAAAGGACAACATTATGAATTATAATATAGCGAAAACAGTCCGTGTTTTTCTTATTTTTGCTGCACTACGTAGGTATAATAAAAGAGATTGGGATTGGATTTGGATTGGATTAATTGGTACTTTAGCACAGACAAAAAAAATTACTGAAACGTCCTTTACCAATGGGATTTGATACGGTTAACTTAACAGTTAACTGTCCATTTATGATTCATAATGTTATCCTTTTATGATTCTGCCAAAGTGGCCTTTTTAGGCCCCCTGCTCTCTGTCGTAAACAAGAAAGTGAAATAGTGATTTTTTAGACTGCCTTTTTAGACCCCCAGTTATTTCATTACCACTGCTCTCAAAACGGTGAAGGCAAACATCGTGAGGAAACCGGCATGTCCTAGAACCAAAAATTCAAAGAAGATGTGACATCCGCCAACCTGCACTGGGCTCGCGTGGGATTATGGCCCACTCCCTCTCGAAGAGAGGAGGCCTGGGTCCCAGCAGTGGGAAAATTATAGGCCGACTGTGTATATTATGTTATGGTACTAAGGTTCTTAATTGCTGAACCTTCTTAAACAGTGGGTAAACTCTCTTAGGAGTATTACAGTATAGTAATATTAATTGATCTGAATGTGTGAATATCTACTGAAAATTACTTCATAGCTATGAAAGCCGCTTAGGGTAAAATATATAGACCAAGCGGAGGAGAAAAGTAAATTCGCATTTTAAAGTAGTTAAAACTCATAACGAATTCCAAATAGCGATCCTTAGCTCGTTTTAATTGTATTCCCACATGGCCGTCCTACACTGGAATGCCTCAAACGTTCATTTTTCTGAAAAATTCGCATATTGGCGACATAATCACTTTACCTTCGGTTTAGGTAGGCCTGTGTCCCAGCAGTGGGAAAAGTATAAGCTGATCATGATGATGATGAGTTGAATAAGGTTACCCTTATTATTTTTTCACTTGTCTACAAACAGAAACAAAGTTTATTTAGATACCTACCTACATAAAGCAAAAAGTGGTGGCAACTAGTATCTGGTCCTGTCTTTTAACGCAATCATCAACTTCACATTCAAACAAACTGAAAGTTGCAGCGTGCAGCAAAACTTTTCTTGTCAACTAAAATTGAATCTCAATCTATGGAGACAGTAACGGTCGTCGGTACGCCATGCGCCATTGCGTGGAAGCACAAACACGCATGCACAAATATGAATACGTGGACGACGCAACACATGCAAAACAAAATTCGCACACAGACAGAGTTGTCGGGGAAATTTTCAACATGGCACACCAAGTTAGGGTGGACTACACTCGTGTCCTTCCTTTTGATTGCAATTAATTCGGAAACTAGGGGGGGCGACGGGCGGTGTACGGAGCGAGGAGGGGGAGGCAAAGGGTTCGTTCGGCCAATGCGCAGGGCCGAACTTGGGAATGGATTGTTGGAGTTTCGAAAGTTGGTACAAGTGTTCGGTTTGGTTAGCGGTCTTTAGTTCTAGTTTTGTTTCTATTGATTCGCGATCAAGTTTTTGTGGTGGGTTTGAGTATAACGGAACTTGATAACGAGGTAGGTAATTTTAGTTAGCCAATTAGAATCATTTGAAGTAATAATGAGTTATGTATTTTGTGCTTCTTGTTGAATCTGTATAACAACGCTTTCTGCGAAAATGTAAATTCATTTGAGCGAAAATGCCACTTGCTACTCTGTTGTCTAGTTCTAAATATTTCCGTCAAGACAGTTTTTTTTTTTTGGATTCCATATCTTTTCTTTTCCTACACACTTTTAACTCTTAACACCATCCTTCTAAAGTTACAAGAGTCTTTTCAGAAACTTTTACTGTCTGAAAATCAACAGGAATTTCCTCATCAAACTCCCACCCTGGCTGTCAAACGGTCTAGCCCACCATTACCCGGTGAAAAATACCCAGACATTTTTATCCCGTACTTATAACCTGTTAGGAGGAGCCTGTTTTCTTTTTGCAATTAGTGACTTGGGATATTACTGGCCTGCCTCAATATCTGTGAGATGAAACGACCGACACAGTCAAGGGAGGAATATTTTGTTTTCGTGTTTTGAATTTTGTAGTGGCCAGTATCTTACAAACTTAAGCATATGCATGTTTGGCGAAAGAATACGAAAAGGTTTTACAGCGCTTTATAGTGCTTTATTTGTTTTACAGCGCTTTATAGTTTAAGTTCGAGAGCTGTGGTGGCCCAGTGGTTACGACCCTGACTTACGAGTCGTAGATCGTGGGTTTGAACCCAGACAGGCGCTTTACTTTTTGTAAATCATTTCATCACCACTGCTCTCAAAACGGTGAAGGAAAACATCGAGAGGAAACCGGCATGTACTAGGACCAAAAATTCGAAGACATGTGACATCTACCAATCCGAACCGGGCCCGCATGGTGGATTACTGCCCACTCCCTCTCTCTTTGAGAGGAGGCCCGCGTCCCAGCAGTGGGAACATTATATGCTGATTATGGTATGGTTTTAGTAGGTATTTAAATAACATAGATTCATGCGATTGACATTCGATTCCATTGCAAAACTTTATAAATAATTTAATGTGAGATATTCAATTGATTTTAAAAGTCATAAAGTTGAATTAGAAACTTACAATCGGTTTTAAAATAAAATAAATGTTTTTCAAATTTTGCAAGACAATTGATATAGGTAGATTGTATATTGCTTATTACTGATCCTGAAAATGTTAAATGATATGAAATAGTAATGTGTATTACTATAATATCTACTTCTAAAGTATCTCATTTTAAAATATATTCGTAACATTTATAATAACACGCATTCAAACATTATGACACACAACCCTTTCATCGCGACCTGCTATTAATCACATTACCCCTAACTTATTTATTACTTAAAAATCACCCTAACAAACCCTTCATCTCAATTTCTCATTCAACCTTACATTAAAACAGATTATACTATTAAAATCTACTACTCATCGTACAAAAGTAACAAAATACACTTCAAATTGATGTTTTATCCCATTTTCACCTTTGACCCTTGACCATCATTGTGACACAGCATCCCCTTATGACACCTGACCTAAAATAACCACACAGTTAAATTGAGATCATAACCTTTGTCCAGATGGAACCGGTTCAGATTCATCTCATGAATATCTCTATTGAAAATGACCTTGGGTCAGATTTGACCACGAAAATGCGAGCAAAGTGCTGTAAGTAGGAAAATAAATAAAACTATACAGCTTATTTTGTGTTTCAAAGCCACATAATAATAAGTATTAAATACTATGTAATAATAGCTTTAACTGTGAGTATCTTATCTACACTAATATTATAAAGAGAAAAGATTTGTTTGTTTGTTTGAATTGAATAGGTTCCGAAACTACTACGATACTACGATTAGATAAATTCTTGCACCATTAGAATTCTACATTATCTCTGATAAACATAGGCGATAGAATATTTTCAAAAAAGTTAGGGATCCATATGAAAACTTCGATTATGTAACCCAAGGTGTGAAAAAAAACACCTTATATCGCGTACGCTGCGGAAACTATTGACAATAGAGCAAAGTTATGTACTACAGTTTTATAGAGAATATCAATATCTACAAAAAAGTTTACAATACTATATGTCTATCTATGTTATACTTTTATGATTCTGCTAAAGTGGCCTTTTTAGGCCCCCTGACTTCCAACACTGGGAACATGCTGGCTGACATAGGTTGCATGCAGGCTGACATAGGTTGCCAAAGTTTTGCTCATAATTACCCCAAAAATGACAAACAAACCAGATCTATAAATCATCCTATATCTCCTTAATCACAATAGTATCCGTACAAATTAATCTGCCGTATCTCCAAGACAGTTTGGAAGTACAGACGCCTGCGGCCATACTGTTCTAGCCAAAACAAACTTGCCTACATTTGTTACAATTATTACTCAAGTCCCATTTAACGCAGGGTAGTTTTGGCTTGGACGTGACTCTAATACGACTGTTAATAGTAACGTAGAATTTGGCTTTAGGGTTTTAAGAAAGTTCGGGTATTAAGAAGGGAAGAGGTAAGCGGGAGTTGTTGGGTTTTGTTTTTAACAGTGAATTGGAAGTGTTGGTCTTTGGTGTTTGGACACAGTGGCTAAATTCAAGAAATATTCACCCATATTTATAAACGTTACAAAAAGTTAAGTAATGATTAGGGTCTGTTTAACCGTAAATTTTTGACGTTTAAACGTCTCTTAACATTAAGCTAAGCTAGTTTGTAAGTATGTAAGGGAGCAGTGGCGGCTAAATGGTAACGGCCGAGACCTACGAGTTGTAGGTCGTAGGTTCGAACCCAGACAAGCGTTATACTTTGTGTAAATTATTTCACACCAAAACGCTGAAGAAAAACATTGTGAGGAAACCGGCATGTCCTAGAACCGAAAAATTCGAAGACATGTGACATCTACCAACCCGCACTGGGCCCGCGTGGTGGATTACGGCCCACTCCTTCTCATCGAGAGGAAGACAGTGTCCCAGCAGTGGGAACATTATAGGCTGATTGTGCTTATACTATAATTATGTATTATGATTTTCAATTTATTAAAATCTCTATTTGCTGCTGAATTATCTGATAGTGATTTGCTGTTATACTTAAAACGCAAAATGTAATGTGTTACCTATGTAATGTTCTGTGTATGTTTGAGCCTGTAATTAATATTTTACTACCTATTTTAATTATTTTTTATATTTTACCTAATTTCACAACTACGTTTATGGCCCCACTCTCTGATCTACGGCTTAAGAGATAAGCACTAAAAATATTTTGGGTTGAAGTTTTCTTACAAGCTTGAGTAGATACAGAATTGTTGATTTATTCCGGTCTGATCCCCTGAACCCCCCCCCCCCTGATATTCATAAAACAACTGACAGGAGATTAAGGTCTTCAATAAACGTAAAAAACTAGTCCTGAAAGTATTTGATCCTAAACTATAATGATGAGGTTCTTCTTCGTCGTTTCGGTGAATCTTATTTATTAATTTATAAAGGTCATCATCGGCCTAGCCTTTTACCAACTATGTTGGGGTCGGCTTCCAGTCTAACCGGATGCAGCTAAATACCAGTATTTTACATGGAGCGACTGCCTACCTATCTGACCTCCATAACCCAGTTACTGGATACGATACCCCTTTGGTAAGTCTGGTTGTCAGACTTTCGGGCTTCTAACTACCCATAACGACTGTCAAAGATCCAGGAATGACAGCCGGGACCAACGGCTTGACATGCTTTCCAAGGCACGGAGGGGTCTCGGTATGTAAAGATGGTCACCCATCCACAAACCAACCGCGGCAAGCGTAGCTTAACCTGATCGATCGCCCTGTGCGGCTATTATTATTTAGCCACGGGCCCCACAATCTATAGGTATCTATTCTAATAATAACGCTGAAGAGTTTGTTTGTTTAAGGCTACTCTCAGCTACTCTTTCGAAAAAAGCTTAAAAACAGCGTGCAGATGAAGCAGCTTTTCTCCGGAACTTACAGAGAAATTACATCTGAAAAAATAGTTGGTAATCTACATGATATGAATCGTAATTTGGTTAAGCCATAATTTTTCTATCGATATCACCTATTAAGAAAAAAAACCACCAAATTACCTCCAAATCGTTGAGATGAAACCATTTTACTCCTTCATTTTTTATCAAAAGAATATAAAAAAAATATCTACTGCTTCGCAATACAAACGAAAATGATTTGGTTTTGTTACTTTTTAAAAACATGTATATTTTTTAATATAATAAATTAAAAATGCGATTGTTTAATGTCCATGTCTATATCATCCCCGCACTCGTCCACGTGCGTCGCGTTGCATGCGGGTGGCGGAGTAGCGCGGAGAGGGGTAGTTAGCTCCGCCCAAATGCACAAGGTCGTTGGCATGAATACAAGCCTTAAACGCGCTAATTTCTGAAACTACCAGTCGGATTTGAAAACATTGCATCTGATAGCCCAATTCACGAGGAAGGCTAATGTGCTATTTACTATCACGTTATACCTAAGGAGCTGAAAAAGTACATAATAGCGCGGGCAGGCGATGCGATGCGACGGGGTAGGTCGGGGAACAAGAAATTTCACGCGAACGAAGTCGCTGACAGAAATTTTATATAACTAAGCTTCGATCAGAATTCGGCCACTTCGACAGCGCAGCGTTAGAGATGGCCTCGCAAAGGTCTTCGATAGTGACCAATCCATAATGATAGGGTTAACTACTCATTTAGGCCATAAACTTTCTGATAAACTTTTGCAGACAAATTACTCATGAAAATGTCGTCTTTATGTTAACCACAACAAAACCCCACCACACACATACCATTAAAAATACATAAACATTTTTATCGAGTCGTACCCAATTAATCATTCCAATAGACATTTACCCACCAATGAGCATGTATGCACATTGTCCAGTTCAGACAGTCACACACACACACACATAAGACCCTAACCACAATAGAAGGACAGAGCATGAATACGCTCTAACCCTTCAGGTCCATGCGGCAATTATTCAAAGAGAATAGTTTAACAGAAAGGATTGTAAGGACTGTGTCCCTTCACCCTAAAATGCCACAACGCCTCCCGTCGAACAAATAAAATCGAACTTTCTTTCAACGACGCATAAGTCGGAATTTGAATGGGGTTTTTGGGGATGAAGAGAAAATTATTTTAAGGAGTCAAAACTTCAGTATATTTAGAATATTTATACATTTGTCCGTGGCGGGTGTACGGACGGCAGCGCGGATGAGACCTCGGCAAGTACATAATAGGTACAGTGATTTAGTACGGGGCTGCTGGTGATTTTAATGTAATTAGTCTGGCCGAATGTTACCGCCATTCTGGTTGCTCGCCGACAATGCGGAAACGTAATGCTCTAGGAGGGAATTTCAGAAATTTTGGCGAGTAAACTAAATTATTTGCAGGAAATAAATAAAGGACTGCCAGTGACTTCTGGCAATCCTTCATTATTTTACTAATTCGGTTAAAGTTGTATTTTTGAAGTTATTATTTTTAATCAACTCTTGGAAATACACTGTCTACTTTAATTTCTTCTGCCTGAAAGTTGTCAAAATGTTGAATTAGAATAAAAACACTTCACCCGTTTTACCAAAACTGAGGCGACAAAAACAGGCTAAAACCATGGATAAGAAAAAAAATTAATATTACTTACACAACCGTGCCAGATAAGTACTTAGGTACTTAATCACCTCTTAAAAAGAAAGAAAAACAAAAAGAATAATTGTTTATTCTGCACAAACAAAACGCACATTACAAAAAAAAAATTTATAAAATATACACAATACATACAAAGTAGCCAAAACCCAGCAAAAAAAAAAACCAGTAATAAAAGGTTGACAATTTTGTCCATTGCTTGATGCCAGGGTCAGAGACCAAAGACTACAAACTACGAAGAATATAAAGACAAAGACAATACTATCTATCTAATCTCTTCACCACCCTTGGTTGATTGGTAGAGAATGCCTAAGGGATTAAGTCCGCCTTTGTACCTTTTTGCGTGCGAAAAAGATTAAATAAAACCTTATTAATCGGTGTTGTGACACTGGCAAATGACAACAATCAAAACAAAAACAAAATGCCAATTGCACAGTGGAAACTACAAAACTGGAAGCCGACCCCAACATAGTTGGGAAAAGGCTAGGCAGATGATGATGAGAAAACTATAAGAATGCACGTAGAAGTAATTCCGTTTCACACGTATCTAGGATACAGGAAACAGTGTGTAATTACAAAACACAATTATTCATTTGAGTGTTAATGCCTCTTAAAACGAGTCGCGTAAAATATCAAGTGTACAACATCCACATTCTGCGCATATCTTACTATAGTGTAGAGAGGGACTTTTAAAACGATGATGTAGGTGTAACGTTGATGCTCTGTGGTCACTAGTCATGTCAGTGCTTAGCCAGACTGCAAACGTGGGCGCGGGGCGGGCGCGGCGCGGCCTACTCAAACATAAGAACTTCATTTGAGCGTCAATTTTAGATATAGTTTACCTACCGATTTAGTGTATTGTATAAGCTGTTATTTTAGATATAGTTTACCGATTTATTGGAGGGTTAAAGAAGACTCTTATAATTCCCGTATTTTCATTATTATTAAGCATGTCTATGGCCATAACACATAACTGAAATAATCTTATATTTGAAAAGAGAACCACCTTAGCTCAACCTATTTAAAGGCGGATACAGACATTGCAAGGCATGCGCAGCGGACGTTCATATTTTGTGGTGAGGCATGTGGAAGCACAAGTAATATTATACAACGTGTTACAAAATACACCGTAAAAAATATAATTAAATAACAAAGTCAAAAATGTTGTCAACTCTAGTAAGCTGTCATGTCAGGGAACCAGATTATTTAACAGAAAGGCCTACGTACCTATTTTACCTAATAATTTTCTACTTTAAAAGTTTTTCTATTTTTCATTCATAAATGTTTGCTACCTCAATACAAGGATGTCATTATACTCAAGTACTGGCTTCAAAAAATGTCAAGTTGGAAAAAAAAATATGTTGTCAATAATTTCAAATCTTCTAATCGATATCCTACAACTGTTTCGAATTTTGTCGTTCCGCGAATTAGGTAGAAATGTAGGTACATTCTGCGTAGTTTACTATTTAATTTTACTGAAATAGGGTTTGCATATCAGTGAAAATAATAATATTTTTTTATTTTTTTGGGGTATGTTATACAGCGTTACTACGGTTCTTAAATATTGTGAATGGACTCGTTATAAGGCCCCATTTAACCTCCTTTCGGCTTTACGGGTAGTTTTGTAACAGCCTGTATAAGTCAATGCCTCGCAATGTCTGTATCCGCCATAACGTTGATGGTCCACGATAAAATCGTCACAAAATTGACCTTAAAAATCATTCAAGATTTTATAAAGTCTGGTTTTATGAAGGCTGGTCTGAGATGTAATCTCAAACTGAAGACAATCGACCTGCTCTTCAATTCTTAGATATGACATTTTAAACAAGCCCACTCTATACTAACCAAACCTAGGGGTAGAACTGAAATTGTGAAAACGGCAATGACTATGCGAAATAGTGATCGTCAAAATTCCATGAGCGCCGAACTATTAGCCGGCGGTGGTTGAAACTACCCAGCTCGACTTCTTTGTGCCACGCCGTTATGGTAACGGCCTGGCTTATTGGTCAGTTTTTGGCACTACTTTAAGAGAGTTGACGCTTAGTTTTAGTAAGTTTTCTGGTGGTTAAGTTGGTAGTGGTAGTTTGTAGCGCAGCGTCTAATATATTACGTCCATGGCGCAGCGGTGGAATAAACTAAGGAAAAAAAAATTTAAATAAAACCTTCTACTATAAGGTTAGTTATTTATCTGACAGGGAAAAGTAAAAAAAGCCTACAAAATTCCATTTTTAAAAACACGAAAAAGATTTATGGGGATGCCCTAGGCAGCCCGCGAAATTCAAAATTTCTTACGCTTTTGCAATTGCTGGTCAGTGTCAGGTTGTATGTTGAATAAAATATAATTCGCGAGCGTAACCTATTTACAGAATTACAGAATTATTATCATTAAAATCATCAATACAACCCTCTAAGTTCATATAATCCTATTGATTGATATTTCATGAAAAAGTCATTCATTTATTCGCGGGCTACACTAGAGCTTCCTCATTATAAATACAAAAAAACGCAAGTTTTAGAAACAATAATTAAAAATAAGATCGACTACAGTAAACAAAATCAGAAAAATATATGATATTCTTCAGGATATATGCTAGGTAGATAGTGTGTTGAAAACATAATACAACTAATTTGATACGATAGAAAAAAATCATGAAGATATCTCTAGACTTTCTTTTTACAATAAAAACCATACCAATATACATACAATCATTGTGATTTTTTGTCAGATTATTCTACAAGCAACATACGAAAATACTAGTGTTTTAATTTTTTTGTGCGTACAATAGATTTTTTATAATTCTAATTCAATAATTGCTTCATATTTTGCAATAAATTACCAGCGTTGTATCATCGCGCTTCTCTTTCTTTTCTATGCAATCCGACAGTGACCGCGCTTTAGGTCATGTAAGCCCCTTAAAAATGAAGGCGACATCTGAGTAGGTAGGTAGGTAACAGAGCAACCTATCCCTTCGCGGACTTAAAGCGTGAGGTTATGGTGTAATATTCCACTTACAATAAATGATTCCAATTAGATACCTACGAGTGCCTTTCATGGTAGCGGCTTAGCTACAAGCAGAATAATGTAAGAAATAAATACTGATTACGTTCCAATAAGATAATGTTTTTCCTATTGGTGTATTATTAAACTACATAACCCACTGACAGAAAAGCATTCTAAAGATTCTAGAGAATCTCCAGTAAGAATATTTTTATACCAACCTGTTATTTTTCATCTTTATTTATATTTGTTTCTCGATCACTCAGCTTGCATCTTATGAATATTCATTGTTTCCTTCCTTCTTTGTTCTCTTTGTATCTCTGGTTCTCTACCTGATGCATCCAGCTTGAGGCAAGTCTTCAGTCCAACTGGCTGAAGCCTGAAACAAAAGAAATACAAACACTCAAGTCTTCTTTTTAGCGTGTCGATAGCAATATAAATGGACTCGGCCCAGAATTCGGCTACTTGTATGGCGCCATCACCAGCGTCCACCAGTTCCTGTAACGTGCAGCTGAGAGGACACGATCATGAAAGGAGCCTCCCCGAGCGACGTACCTATCTACAGAACCACTATACGTCCCGCGCACCCTGGGGGATCAGCGAGTTATCCACGCTGCTGATTGGAATCCTTTCACCACGATGGCAATCCAAACAATTAAGTAATATAAATTGAATTAATTTACTTGGACATCGTGATGGATGGACAACTAACAATTTTGGGGATGAAGACGGCGTTTCTTCTCCATGCACAATAGTGTTGGTTTTCTTTGAAATAGGGAAGATGTAGGTTTACAGTCACGAGCACTAATATGTCAACACTTGGCAACTTTCAATTGCGATTTTTTCACAGAATAACGAATGCAAAGTTGAAATACGACACTTTACATAAACCTATGGGTTCGAAAATACTATGTTCCTAATAATATAAAATTTAATTTAAAAAAAAAGGAGAAAATCGCCTTTGAATAAAGTCAAGTGTATACATACTTATGCTCGTGACTGTACAGCTAGCAGTTTTTTTTTCATACAGATTGAAGACAACATCAAAAATGATCCAGACTAGATCAAGAAATGTAAAATACACAAAGGCTAAATAAAATACCTCAAACAACCACTAAACATACCTACAACAAAACAAAATACGCGTCAAATACACAACCTCCTCCTTTTACAAAGTCGGCTAAAAACAAAAAGCGCTCAACGCATACCGCAGAATGAGAAGCTCCAACAAAAACAATTGTTCCACATACCATGTCATGTGGAGCTAGAAATTATGACTCCAAGAATGACCAGGCGGAATGTGGAAGGCCGAAATTCCTGGAGGGGTGGGAGGCGGTCTCCCCCTACCTAGAGAGGTATGTGAACGAATTAGGGGTGCAATCGTAGTCTGGCATTCACATTTTCTGTACCTAGTAGTTTAATTTTATAGGAGTTTTAGTTGGGAAATGGGTGCATTTTTTGTATTGTTGTGTTTTTTAAAGTGTGTTTTTAGCCGATTTATTTTATATCGTCAGTTTGTTAACAAAAACATATTATATATACTCAGCAAAATTGTACTATCTGCAATAAAAAAATATTAGTTCCGTGTGTTAATCGACCATCTTAGACGCTAATCTGTATTGCCCTCACATGATATCACCAATACAATGTTTGGACTTTTAAAGAGACTGTGAAAAATTAAAAGGGAATGTGTCCTCTGAATTTGTAACGGTGTTTCTTCTCAGAGTAATCAAATAGGAAACCGACCTCAACTAGATTAAATAAATCTTTTTATCGTGTAAAAGTGTTTGTACAAAGCTACTTACAGAAATAAATATCATTTATCAATCGAACCCGCTACGTACACCATAACGCACAACAAATCAATTTCTTAGCTTTTTTGACTACATAATCAGCCTATAATGTTCCCACTGCTGGGACACAGGCCTCCTCTTGGTGAGAGGGAGTGGGCCGTAATCCACCACGCGGGCCCAGTGCGGGTTGGCAGATGTCACATGTCTTCGAATTTTTGGTTCTAGGACATGCCGGTTTCCTTACGATGTTTTCCTTCACCGTTTTGAGAGCAGTGGTGATGAAATAATTTACACAAAGTAAAGCGCCTGCCTGGGTTCGAACCAACGACCTACAACTCGTAAGTCGTGGCCGTTACCACTTGGCCACCACTGCTCCACCTTTTTTTGACTACACCGTTCGATAAAATACTCCTTTAAATGCTCATTTTTAGGGTTCCATACCTCAAAATGAAAAAACGGAACCCTTATAGGATCTTTCTAATTATTGTAGTTCTAGTTAGCACGTTCAAATTTTGTTTCATTGCGGTTAGTGGAAGTTCGTTTCGTCTTCAAATCAGTGCTCTGAGTGGAATACCTCGTTCAAATCATCAAGTAGAGAAAAGGCTAGGCAGATCCAAGCATCTGCCAAGCCTTTTCCTTACTTGATGATTTTTTCCCTACTTTGTTGGTGTCTGAGGTCAGTCTAACCAGATGTAGCCGAGTACCAGTATTTTACATGGAGTGACTAACTGACCTCCACAACCCAGTTTATGTGTAATACAACATTTTTTGGTAAGACTGGTTGTCAGACTTTAGGGCTTCTGATGACCCGTAACGACTGTCTAAGATCAACGAATGACAGCCGAGACCAATGACATAACGTGCTTTCCGAGCCATAGAAGGGTCTTGGTATGTAAAGATGATAAGATGATGAAACATTAGGTATTTTACCTTCAAAACCGGTATAATCTTTACAATGATTTTTCATGTCTATTAAACCCACTCAGCAAGTACCTACTAATCCTACGTAGTTCGCAACAGCCAACTATCGGAAGGCAACCATGTTTGTTAGCGATGAACTTTCTGTTTGTGCACAAATATGACCTTTAGGGTGTAGTTGCATTACGTCATTGTTGTGGTACCCTTTCGTCATAGAATTTTCTGGTCTAATACCAAAGTTTACTTTGAACAGCGGGGTAATTGCGTAACACCGGATATCTATGCGTAACACACTCACGATCATAGATATCCGCTCACGATCCTTATGATATTCATGTTGACAATTCAACAATATTCATTGCGCTATTTACGTTGTTGTGCAGACGAATTTTTTAAACTTAAGAAGCAATGGATTATGAATTTTCTCCAAAATTCTTCTGGTTGTGATGGGTTAGTTACGCAGTTGGTGCAAACTCAGTTATAATATTTAAATATCAGCCTGTATTGTTCTGTTGTTGTCCTAGAACCGAAAAATCGAAGACATGTGACATCACCAATCCGCACTGGGCTCGCGTGTTTGATTATGGCCCACTCCCTCTTACAAAGAGAAGGCCTGTGTCCCACCAGTGGGAATATTATAGGCTGATTATGCTGTTATTCTTCCAATGCAGAAGCTTCTTCTCAAACAGAGAACGAGCATTGATTACCACGCTTGCTTGCTGCATGTTGGCGATCAATTCGGACCATTATCCTTCGCGATGTGGTTTTGTTTTATTGGTACCCTCGCGATGTGGTTTTGTTTTACTGGTACCATCGCGATGTGGTTTTGTTTTACTGGTACGCTCGCGATGTAGTTTTGTTTTATTGGTACCCTCGCGATGTGGTTTTGTTTTACTGGTACCATCGCGATGTGGTTTTGTTTTACTGGTACGCTCGCGATCTGGTTTTGTGTTACTGGTACCATCGCGATGTGGTTTTGTTTTACTGGTATGCTCGCGATGTGGTTTTATTTTATTGGTACCCTCGCGATGTGGTTTTGTTTTACTAGTACCATCGCGATGTGGTTTTGTTTTACTGGTACGCTCGCGACGTTGTTTTGTTTTAGTTGAGAAGTCCGTTTAGTTGGGTGACCATGACGTTCCATCAAGAGCCCCCGAATAAGTACAAAGGTTTTACATTCCTACAGTAGTTTGCTAATTTATGAAGATGAAAATCTCAATCCCTGTCCACCTTTCTAATTCGAAGCTTGCAAGAGTCATATAAGTTTAGTACTTATTAACAGCAATTTTCAAAGCCAATTATTTTTAAACAACTAGAGGTGGAGTTTCTTGTCGGCTCTTCTCCATAGGAAACGACTAATTGGAACCGTGCACCTAGCTTCTGAAGTTTCATAAGAGCTCAAGTAGGTAAATGTGAAATAAAATGTTTTGGATTTGTGTGCCAGTAGTCTACCCAACAGTAGTGCTGTACTCTTTCCGCATCATAGTGCAATGCCGAGTCAGCGTTACTCTTGTAGAGGAGACTTTATGGTCACCTCACACCACAAACAATTTAACGACCACAAATCCGCGCACATAACACCACATTTTTCATCCGACACATAAAGGTACGCCCACACCACCACACATACGCGAACAAACGCACAATGCGTAGTTACGTATTAATCATGCGATACGCGGCCGGAACGGTCGGTCGTTAATCATTGAGCGGCCGGAACACCGCCCCCTCCCGCAATCTGAAGGGGGCTTTTTGTTAATTAATCCGCACTTATGTGACGCTTTTATGTATTGTCGGTGATTGTGCTGTTACTATACCTACTACTTGCGTTATGTGGTGATCGTTTTTTGGTTAACGATGTTGTGATCGATGGGTGTGCAAAAACTTGTCAGTTGTCATCTACCTTACACTATTAGCACCTACGAACGCCTTTGAAACACTTTTAAATACAGAATGTCTTAAATAGCATTAATAACTTCGGTTGTGTCGCTTGAACTGAAATTAATGTATTCATTTTCAATATCAACTACTTACAAAATGCGTGACACTGCGCTTGCAGCCCTACATTGTCCGGTAAATGTGCTTTTTTTGTAGGAGGAAATTGCAATGTGAACTAAGGTCATGTGAAATAAGCGTTTTTTAATTTTATGTTTTACTTATGTATCAGTAACTTTTAAGCTAATACAGGCATGATGTGAATCATGAACCCAATGCTGATAAAAAGTAAATATTAGGTAAATAGTTTTTTTTTCTGGTACAGTAGGTACAACCATTGCAAAACAAAATTACCCTTACTGCTACGAAATAAAGGCACTGTCATACTGGTATGCGGTTGACTGTATACATACGGAAACTGCAAACTTCTAAAAATAAAAACTCAGCATCAAGTCAAATATTCATCAATACCTAAGTGGTCGAAAAGTTACAAAAATATAAATACTTATAGCAATCATTCCAACCAAATTAATTAGAACAACACATTCATAAGAAGCAGACCAGCGTAGTGTTGCCTCCATCACTCAAGTTTTCTTCAACGGGTATAAAATTATGTTCGCATAACACCTCCATCACGCGCACACCCTACATTAATCATGTCGAGACAAGACTATAAAGTATTAGTATACGTAGTGTGGGCGCACCTTTATGCAGCTTCTCGCAAATGATTTTATTTGTTAAGGAAAATTCGTATGAGTTGGTGGTAAGGGATTTTGAATTTGTTACGAGTTCTGGTGGGTTTTTTATGAGTTCTTATGATGAAAGTGATTTAGAAGGCAGTGGTATTCACGAACTTACTTCGAGAAATGACGACGAATGACTCTAGATTGCTATGAAATTCAGGGCTGTACCAAAAATTCGAAACTGAGTTTGTTGTATTATGTCTAATTAATTTCGAAGAGCTACAGCGGTATTGTAGTCAACTAATGATCTGTTCCAAAAGAATCCGAAGATAATGTTAACAAATGGACCAGAAAGCATACCTGTTTTAAAAGAGTTTTTAAATCACCGTAAAGATATTTTTCATTTTCCAATTGAGGTTAATTAATAATGCATGTCAATTAACATCATACATCGTGTAGTAGCATTAGCCGATTTTTATTTCGACCTTACAAGCATTTGCTAGCGAACGCAACTTTATAGAACTTGGCTTAATTAAGCAAAAAATAAAATACAATTTAAAATAAAAACTTTTTTACAAAAAAAAAAACAACCGACTTCCAAAAAACACTATAAAGTGAAAAATAACTTTAATTTCGGAAGTCGGTGTCTTTGGATTAGTATTTTAGTTTTTTGCCACCGACTTCCGAAATTAAAGTTATTTTGGAAGTCGGTTGTTTTTTTTTTGTAAAAAAGTTTTTATTTTTCACTTTTTAGTGGGTCAGTTTGTAATTTATCTAAGTTACAATAGCCTAATGTCAACTGCTCATCACTTTTTACAAAATATTGCTTTTCCTGATGCAGGAAAACCACTTACCATACGCATTGTGACGAGGATAAATCGTTTAGCAACCATAGTAAAGTAATCCAATCGCAACCCGAGAAATATTTGTCATTGAGTAGTTCCGATGGCCATCTGTGGTCTTCCTCATCAGCTCCACTTTACCAAATGATGATTTCCGTGAACAAATGCTCAAGTTACTTTAAAAAATACCCAAATCGCTATAGCTTTGCCTATAAAATTTGAGGGTTTCCCCCGATTTCCATGGGATCCTCTCATCAGATTCCAACTTGATGATAATGAGACCACCTCGAGAGTATACCCTTTCGAACAAAAAAAGAATTTTGAAAATCGGTTCACAATTGGCGGAATAATCGCGTAACAAACACACAAAAAAAAAACATACCGTCGAATAGAGAACCTCCTCCTTTTTGGAAGTCGGTTAAAAAACAGATAAATGCTGAGGCAATAATAATGGAGGCAGAATAAAAATTACCCAGAGTCGGCCATGACAGATTCAAATATTATGTTGCAGATAATGAGAAAACTATTCAATTAACGAAATATCTCCCCTTTGCCTACACCTCCCCACTAATCACAAGATTGCAAGTCCGGACAACAGCTTGCAGACCCCTTATATACTGCAAAGTATCCCAAAACTATTGCATTACTTTTAACAAAGCCTATGACGCCATTAATGTCCATTATCTCGCATCTCTGTCGCACATAGTCCTGTCCTCGTCTCCACCCCCATCTAAAGAACGGAAGGGACCATTGTCTGAGTTACAATACAAATGTCGAACTTTTGGGTGTAAAACATGCATTTGTATGTAGGTATGTGGCGATATGATCTTACTTGCCTATGACAATAAAATATATATTTGCTTCATTGCCACAGGAAGAATACGATTCCCGTTACAAATAGGGTTGTTTCTATAATGCAGCCTTGAGTGAACTTGGAGATTTTCAAAAAGGAGTTCATCTATCAACAACGCCACATGAGAACTACGTGTCATACTGACGTCACGCATAATCCTGCATCTCGCAAGCAGAGTTTACACGTGACGTCAGAACGACGCATAGTTCCCATGTGGCGTTGTTGATACCGGTACAATTCAAAAAAGGTTTGCAACGTATCTGTAAGCCCGTCGGTATTTTTTAATGGTGTCGTTAACAACAAAAAGACAATTGAAAGAACTCGGTTCTCTTTTACTAAACACGTCTCTATACAGGGTGACGGCACATCGACGCGCAAAAAAAATCAGCTGTTCCGTACATTTTGACGAGTTATACGAACATAAATGTAGGGAACAGCTGTTTTTTTTGCGCAATTTCAGGTTTGGTCCCATAGTAAAAGTTGTTCATAATGATGAGTACAATGACCTCTTATTATGAGGTTAATTTGACATTAATTTACGTTTTATGAACATAATTTAATTCCATTAAACGTTATTATTTATTTACAATTATATGTAATATCTTCTTTGAGCAACCTGTACATATAGAACTGTAACGCAGGGGTCATTGGCGGGGTCACGGATCATAACATCGCATCAATGAAATTAAAACGAATAACGTACAAAGAGTAGGCCAATTGAAGGAAAGAGAGACAGCCCTATGTGTGCGGCGCAGGCGGTAGTTTTCAAAATTAAGAATTATTTTACGTTGTTTTAATTTTTATGAATACTGGCCAGTAGCCCTACTCGTATGTTAAATTAATGTCGCCATTGTAGCGGCACTTTGTATACATGTACAGACGCCAGCACATCAAGCTACCCGAAACTGTCAAATTTTCCCAATCAACTTTGAACGTTATTTTTTAGCGATAAAGTTGAAAATCTATTAAAGAAATTTGACAGGTTGTAGTAGCTTGATGTACTGGCATCTGTACATATTATTAATATTATTTTAAGTCTATTAGCTCAAATTTTGTAAATATTATCTTGGTTGAACATTAAAAAAATAGGAAAGAAAAACAATCTTAATTCCTTAACAAATATTTAAGCAACCACTTCAGTACCTACATACAGCAACAAAACCTTCAAAACACAACGAAAATGTACCAAAAACATTGTTGAAAGATTCTCAGCAGAATAGGCAAGTTGAAAGTGTACCGCGAGACTTACACACGAGAGAACAGGAATAATGAGATACCAACTACTTACTTGTTACAAAGAAAATTCGCCTCTAGGACGCTATGGACAGACGCACACAGTTTTGTGCATATTTTAGTCTTTTGTTGTCTGTGTGGTGTGTTTTTAACGAGTCTAGAATGTCCTACAAGATATCATAGTAAGTTGAGCTTTTTTTTTTTGTGAATGGGAAGTCATCAAATGACCCCTCCCGCTCTGGGTGGAGCGGAAGGGAGTGTCAGACTCTTACTGACTAAAACCCACCCGTTTTCCTTCCTTAGCCCTTTATGTTCCGGGCCAGCGGTAACCCTTTCGGACAATCCCGCTGACCCGGCAGGCTTCGGCCCTATGGGGCCCCTTCTCGATGCTGATATCTCTTTGAGGCGCGCGTGGAACACGTACGCGTTGAGCTTATACATATATAAGTACTACTAAGTTCTACTACTAAGTTTAAAGAAATTTCGAAACGGCTGGTTGACACCTCCCGTGACCCAAGGGCTGGCTTTTACCTTGGCCAAAGGCTAAGCATTGCCATACAACGTGGTAATGCCACCAGTCTCTTGGGTACATTACCAATCGACAGCGATTCGGACGAATTTTTTGACGCTATTTTTTAGTTTCTTTGTAGTTTTAGTTAAGTTAGCATTTCATTTTGTTATTTTTAGATTTGAGTAAAATGGATAAATAAATAAATATTCTACTAAGGGCTGATTCTACCAATGTCAGATATCTTTTATTCGTGGAATAAAATTTCGTCTGACAGTTTTAGTATGGAAAAACAGTACACGAAATATTACAAAATAAATATGTATTGGACAAAAATTCCCCTGTTCCTTATATCCCTGATATATCTCGACTGGTATGTACCAATAGAGATATATGGAACTTTGTGCTACATACGAGTATATCCCTACTGATCCGCACACTGGTTGGGATAGTTGGATTTTTTTTCCGTTTATCGCTACCAGTAGGGATAAAAAGTCTTCAAGGGTTTCCTTATGATTAATAAGGTGTTCATGAACTACTTGTGATTACAAATATAAAAAAAACCAGTGGAGATATATTAGTAGGGATATCAGGTATAGAGGCAAAATTTACGGGTTGACTGCGCTGCTTTCATAGCGAGCAGTTTTTATATAGTAGGTACAGTCAACAAAGGAGTTAAGTATACAGGAGCGTCGGATATAGTTGAAGTTGAAGTTTCGTTGAAGTTCTGGACTGAAAATTAATTTATTAAATGAGCTGTTTGTTTTCTATTAATAAACTAAAATTTTATTCGAGAATATCCAACGGTTTCTTAGTAAACTTCAACAATATCCGACGCTCCTGTATACTTAACTCCTTTGTTGACTGTACATGAATTTTCAAATCAGCAATTTTAAAGTAGTGATGGATTTTATTTATAACATATTTTATTGAAAACAAGACAATACCTTTTTTAACAATAGCTTTATATTACCCTTGGTACCTCTGTGTCAGTCTGGTATAGTAAATTATACTAAGTTGATTGTAAAAACTTTTATAAAAATAACTTGCTTTAATTCATTATAGTTTTGTGTATTAAATACTTTGAGAGTAAACAATATCTGATTGAGTACAAGAACATTTATCAAAACCGAATACAAAATAAAATCAATTAATCCCAAACAAAATCTACATCCCTTCATAGAAGGGCTGCAAACGAGACTGATGACATTTGTAAATATTTTCAATACAAAGGTTACAAGTACAACCTCCCAATAACCGGACTACGAATTCAGTTAAAATAGGCGTTTCCAATTTCCTAACTAACGATTTATTTGTCTTGGTGACTATAACAAAGTTCGTAGGCTCGTAGCAAAACGGCTACGGGCTACGCCGTAGGCAGATCAGCTACGGGATGAGTTACGATCCTGCGGTCAAATCTTGTGTAGGTGAATGTTGTTTGTTTTGTACTATCGTAATAGTTATTAGCAATGGCGGCCACGTGGTAACGGCCGCGACTTACGAGTTGTATGTCTTAGGTTCGAACCCAGACAGGCGCTTTACTTTCTGTAAATTATTTCATCACCGCTGCTCTCAAAACGGTGAAGGAAATCATCGTGAGGAAAGCGGCATGTCCTAGAACCAAAAATTCGAAGACATGTGACATCTACCAACTCGCACTGGGCCAGTGTGGCTTACGCCCTCTCACAGAGAGGACGCCTGTGTCCCAGCAGTGGGAAAATTATAGGCTGAATAAGTCATATACGAATAGGATAAAATAAAGCTATGTATTAAACAAATGTGATTGTTTGGTGTATGGTTACAAAGAAGTTACTTACGACGTTTTAAAACTAGATAAATAGGTGTTAGAATTTTTAGTCAGTTTTACCTCCGCTTCATAAATTCCAATTAACTTATATGGCACTTGATTTTAGATCAATTCTGGATAAGGTGTCTGGTAGCTTTTAAATAAAAAAGAAACGTGATTACTAAAGACGAATGCGAAAAAAAGGGTTGAAAAAAAAAGTTATACAACTGTCTACTGATTGAAAAAAAAAACACAAAAGAGGGATTGTTGATGCACGTAACTTTCAATGGTGTGTTAATCTGTGGTCACTAAGCTTACCATAGACAATACACATTTTGGTCTATAAATAGGGACTAATCCCAATTCGGACATCGTGCCGCAGCGACCGACGACATCAACATTGCATTCCACACTACCGTTTTACTAACACGATGACACGCCTCCTCATCGGGCCTCCATTCCTCAATCACGGGAGCGGTTGATCAATCATATCTGTAACTCAATCGGCCGCCGCCGGATATGGGCCCCACAGCGTGCCAGCCACCGCCCATTTTAACTGCACCTAAACGAGTTTTTAGCGGGAAATTGCCAAGTCTAGCCTATATCTTGGCTATTTAGAAAACAATATTAAGTATGTTTAATATTGTCTGTTTTCTTTTGATCAGATTGATGACATTGTTCTGTTTTGTTTTTTTTACTAGAGCAAGATGTCTGGCAGTTATTATTCTAAATCAGTCTCATAAAGGGCAAAGAGTCTTATCGGTTTCGCCTGCGTGGTCGTCGGAAATTTTCCCACAGGAACGTACTATCGGGATTAAATCCTATGTGTTATTCTAGATTATAAACTGTCTGTGTGCCAAATTTCATCCCCATACGTTGAGCCGTTTTTATTTTATTTATTTATCCATTTATTTCAGGCACCAAGGCCCATATAAACACATACAGTACAATTTTAATATGACTTAAAAATACTATAAACACACATTATAATTACACTAAAAAGTAACAACTAAAAACTAACGCACAAGTGTCTGCGTCGTGTTTCGCTGACTGGTGTCATGTAGCCGTCCACGAAACCGGCGGTACACAACACCCTTCGGCCAGAACTCTTCCTTGAGGAACTTCTCGAGATGATGTGTCGGAACATGCACCACGAACGACTTGAAGTTCGTGTTGTGACGCGACTCCAACTTCTCGACCATCAAAGTCCAGTTGGTCTTCACACGCATGTACTCCACGATCTCCTCAACCTTCGTGGAGTGGTGCAGTCTGGACACGTACCTACAGCTGCGTTTTGCGTGATTGAGTAGCTAATATCCAAACACACAATCTTTCACATTTTTTTTATAAATGATACTATTTTTGGAGTAGGATTGGAGCGTTATTAATTAGTATTTGGATGTTCGTTATTCTAATAAGCTAGATATATCCTGCTGAATTAAAAAAAAATCTAACTGAAACATTCCAACAAGACAAGTCACCCAATTAGATACACAAACTAAAAACATTCCAAGTTATCGGATACATACACAAGCATTCTTCCTAAAACTCAATCACACAACCCTACAAAACCGCTAACTAACAAACAGCGCTTAATTGCCAAAAACGCCTATTTAATACAATTCCGCTTGGCAAAAAAGCGGCTACATCAACTTTGAATCGCTTGAAACAAGGTTTAAAAGCTGTAAAGTCTTCACGGAGTCTTCCACTTTCCTTTTCGTTACAACTTCGCTGCATTTTTCACCCGGCAGCGTCGAGTACTTTCACTAGTAACTTTTAAATAAGGTTTCTGATACTTCACGTGTTTCGTCTGGGAAAAAATGGCGGTGAAAAGAGTGATGGATTCTGTCTTGTAAGAATTAATTAGAGTACAAGGTTAGGTTCTTAGGAAAATTTGTACAATAGAGTATTTATGGGAAAGTTTGAGACAGAACCAACGTTATGACGTAGTAGGACATAATATAGTGACCTTATAGGTGATGTTCTTTAGAAAGGTCAGGTGTGACCCGCAACCGGCGTGCGTGAATGAACCAGATGTATGAACGTAAACCAAAAGGCTACGGTTACATACCTACCTTTTGCTTAGGATCTTAGCAGGTGGCGTTCTGTTTTTATTATTACGAAACTGAAAATGTTCGATGGCTGCACAAACTTTTGAAAGAAAGAAAAGCAAAAGTAACGGGTATTTATATTGTATGGTTATTTATAAATAACCAAATCAGAAGTTACATGGAGTACCATTTTATTCATTCATTGTTTCGCAAAAGGGTTGAAACGGTACCTACTTAATAAATGATTGCCCACCAAAATCCCGTGAATCAAAATCATTTCTGATCTATCTAAAAGTATCTATTTAGAGCAAGATTTTTCAAGTTCCATGCCAACAGCCACGAACAACATTTCAACAAGTTTTTCCACCTAGTAAGCTAGCGCCCTCTGTAGCAAAAATACCTCGTTAAAATGTAAGTTTGTTGCGTGCTACTCGACAATAGATGGCGCTGTTTTACGTTCTAATAAGATTGAAAACAGCTATTGTTGTGATCTGTTTCAACGAGTTGGAAAACTTTTGTAGGAGTTTTTTGTTTTTAATATTTTCAGTGTGAGGTGATTAGCTGATTGAATGAGATGAATTTTGACGAAATCTAGCTAGTACCTACTTTGTTTTACCTATGCTATAAGCTTTGTTAAATACCTAGGGAGGTTGCAACTGTGTCCAGGGACTGAAAAAGCAATGTCTAGCACTTCTATAGGCTGATAATGAAATAGGTAAGTATTTAGGCTTACCTACATTATGACATCAATGATAAGCCTTACTTCTTAATTAGGTACCTACTCTTGACTGTAGTGTAATGGAATTTTCAGTTCAAATTATTAGAAAGCTAACTATTATTGTGAACACAATTAAGTAATAATGGAATAGAGAAGTCGTATACCTACTTCATTATTTCCACACTTCACCTAAAAAATAACAAACGACCGCCCAAAACGCTAAAACACATTCGCATACCACAAAAAAACGTCCAAAACGGAACGTCATGTACATAATTCTAAGGGTAACGCCACAAATAAGACGACAGTCGGCGAAATATCTATTTCGGACCGCGCCGGACCCGCGTCACGCTGTCACGGACGAGCCGGAGGCCCGACAGGACCAAGCGTGAGGCATAAGCGGTAACGGGAAGTGATGAAGTAGGTGGTGATTTTTATAACTTTTCGAATGAAACCTGCGACTTCCTGACTGTTCTGTCTGCGATTTTATTTATGTTTTTTTTTAACATCACACTAATATTATAAAGGTGACAGTTTGTGTGTTGTGTTTATATGTTTGTTACTTCTTCACGCTCACACGGCCGGACCAATTTTGATAAAATTTTGTATGGAGGTAGCTGATACCCTGGACTAACATATAGGCTAACTTAACAAGCTTATAACTTTGTGATTTTTCATTATACAGTTTTGAAATTTTTACATAGATTCTTTACATAAAAATACTAGACAGGTGTTTCGGGTTTCGCATATACTAAAAATAATGTTGTATAAAATATCATTAACTAAACTGAAATAACACAACTGCAATTTTGATAAGTCATCGTTTTAAAAAGCATCAAAAATTATTATTCAATTTAGGTACTGCAGTGCGATTCTGAAACCATCTCACCCTGAAAATATAGGTGAAGTGAGCGTGGAGTGAGCTGTCAATAGTGTCAATACTAGTAAAAACAAACTCACATCACCTAAGTTTTCACGGTGAGATTTTTACAGAATCGACCGGTTGTATCAGCACATTAAAAGAAAACTATGTTTCAATCGAGTGCTAGTAAAACTCACCTACAGGCTGTTTAATAAAAAAATAGAGGAAAAAGTATCAAAACCGTTTTCTTGTAACCTGCGCCAAGTCCAAAAAATGTAGCCAAGTTAACGTGAACACGTGAGGGGGCATTTCTTCAAGCAACTGGCTACGTGTAAACACTGTCACTGTCACGTTTAGAAAAAAGGGTGAAATACAAAGCAATTTCTAGTTTCATGCAAGTGTAATTTTGTGAAATGTGTCGGGACGACTTGGTAATGTCTGGGCATTTTTAGTTTCAGTATTTTTTTATGAATATAGAGTCATAAAGATAAAAGTAGTTTTTAGAAAATCTACATGCATTTTTTAATATTTCAAGGTAGTGTAATATGGATAATTTACTAAGATAAACAGTTTGATTGTTTTATATAGGTATTTTAGGGTATTTAATTGAAGGAAGTTTACGTCATTATCTATAATACGTACAAATAAGTAAAATGTGTCTGTTTATAATGTCAAAATAAGAGCGTTTTACTGAATGCAAATAAAAGTTTAAACGTACTTATAACAAAAAAAAAACAATTTTTAAAATGTTGATCCGGCTAATCTTTGAAACGGCTGAACCGATTTTGATTAAATTTGGTATGGGGATACTTTGAATACTGGGGAAGGACATGGGATACTTTTTATCGAAATACCACGCGGCTGAAGACGCGGGCGAAAACTAGGGGTATTATGTGCTATTAAATATATATAAACTTTTTTTTTATAAAGTAACAATAAAACAGAGTACTATAGGTAAAACAAATTACTTCAACGCCTGATCTTAACAGGAAAAATAACATAAAACTTTAACTTTGATAACTAAACCAACAAACTCTGCATTCATAAACTACACAAACTATATGTTTACTCCATCAACTTCACTAACTCGATACCTTTAAAAATAAACCACCCTATACTTAATTCAAGTTCCAACTTACTCTCATACTTAATTCATAAAAGAGCTACCTACCCAATAACCGAAATTCAGCAAATATTTCCAAGTCAAACATACGAAATAGAAATCAAAACTACACAATCGTCGTATAGTAGCCATGGGTCGATCTGACGGCCCCCTGTATCTACTGCCCACAAAACACGACGCAACGAAAATTCTACCTTATTTTCATCAGAGTTAGGGTTGGTTTTGGATTGTATTAGAGGGGTAGTTATAATGTTTTTTGCTATTCAAGGTTGTTTTGAGGGTGTACTGCCCACAGCTAGGGAGTACTGCCCGCAAGGGCCGGTCGGTGCTGCGTTTGAACGGTGGGAGAGTAATACAGGCGAGTAGCCTGTTTTTTTTTGGCGCGTGATTTGGTGGTATGACTGCTACGAATTTGAAGCGCAAGCGCTCTTTTATAAATAGTTGACTGATAAATTGAAATTTATAAATTGACTTATTTTATTTATGGTTAAGTACATAAATGTAAGTTATAAGTTGACGTCTGCTTTATTTATGAATTAACTAAGTATTCTATGTTTTTGAATAGATAATGAAGAGGAATTACTGGCCAGCATTTGGCTAACACCGGGTAAAAATGCTATTAAAATGGAAAATCAGATTTTATATAATAAATTAATATAGAATAGAATAGAATAGAATACTCTTTATTATGTACACCATATAAATTACAGACATAATTATAGAAAGCAACATAAATAAGATTTAAAAATTGACCGTTCTACCGCCTGTTACTATCCATTCACTAGTACGCTTTGGAATGGGAAACTAGCTTCATCTTTCTGACTGACCGACCCCTTGACAATTCAAAAGTGCCTGTAATTGGTTTATTTGAAATAAATGCTTTGAGTTTGAGTAACATTGCAACTGACCGTCTCACGCTTGACTTTCCCAAAAGGAAAATGGTCAAGTATCTATTCAAGTCAACTTGCTAGTCAGTACGAGGCTCGAAGGGGTATATCCGCTGTGCATACATTAGGCACAGATATCGCAAAGCTTTTCGGTAGGATTAAATTAGTTAACTTATTCGGCTAGTTGTTTTGTATACCTTCTGAAACTGTGACGTAATCGTTTGTGAAGATGATGTAATATGAAATTAAAGTTAATATTAAGTATTTTAAAGGGAATTGCCTGAAGAATCCTCGTTTATCGTTTAGTCTATTATTCTAACAAATTAATTATAAAAAAAAGTTTAGAATAATGATTTTATTTTAGTCCTTTAAAGTTTATTGAGTTCCTGGAAGGATTTGGGAGATGCCTTTGCTCAGCAGTGGGACATTATAGGGTAACAAAAAAAAAAGTATAATATCTCACTGGACGCCTGAGGCAGGACATCGCCGTCGAGGTAGACCAAGGCGAAGGTGGTGTGACGATCTAATAACATTCGCAGGGCCAACATGGCCAGAGGTCGCACAAGACAGGTTTGGAAGGAAAAAGGGGAGGCCTTTGCCCAGCAGTGGGACACAAACTAGGCTAACAAAAAAAAAAATATCTAAGTAGGTACACACATTTGGGTTTCGCCGGTGATTTTATAAACACACAACTATTTGTAGTGTCAGGAATAATACGCGATCCGTAGACTCGAAGTTACTAGAAGGCGTCGCGTCAGACCCAGTAAAAGACTGCGGAACGAGTTGGACAAAACCAAAGACCAGTGGTCCCCATCAGGCTTGGATCGCGATTAGTGGGAGTCAAGGCCTTTGCCCAGCAGTGGGATGATGATGCCCAGCAGCAGGTTAACTGTAACAGTATTGAGTAGAAATTCAATTGTGATCAAGCTATTAAAAAATCGACTTTAGGACTTTACCTTCTTAAACAAGCAAAAACCATCTAAACCAGATTTGAACTTAATAATAATTCTTCGTACGTAACCCTTTCAGTTACATAATTCAATAATGTATTTAATTGAATAAACTAATAACCTATGTCGATTACAACAAACCTCCATGTTTCTTACGGAAATGAAAAAGGCGGTCTCGCGGCCGGTCGAGCATGGGTCGAGTAAATAACGCGAAAGGTACGGGTTTTTATTGCTATCTGAGAACATACTGTATATTACGGTATTTCATTATGTAATGGTAGCATGAGATAATTTTCTACAGTATTTTTGCAAATGCGCATACCAACATGCTACCTGCACCTGGTGATCTGATGGAAGAAAGCTTTTGGCCGCAGGATGTGGTATTCCGCCCGCACGCTCCACCTCATAGCGAGTGAGACTGACTTATTCTGTTGTTCTCTGAGTGAATTCACAAATAATGCATTATTTGTAATAAGTTATAGATTTTAGTATGTTTATGTTAGGAGAAGCGCATTTACCGCATTGGGTTATGTCCTGTAATGGTTTATGTAAGTGTAATAATAATAATAAATAAGTGCCACCGGAACGCACAAAGACTTAGTGCAACTAAGTGATACTAACACAGTTATTAAGTTTTATTTACTAACGAAATGGTTACTATATTTTTATATATACTTAGGATAAGGTATGTATCTAAGGGTCTTTGTGACCTGAAAATAAAAGGTTTATTATTAATACTATTAAATGGCAAAAGATGTCCGTACATACAGCCCTGCCAAAATTTTGTCTTGTGGTAAAATTTGTACAACCATATGCTTACGAGACCCACACTACGATCGCAAACACTATTCTAGCACAGTTTATGTTTTGCAATTCTCTATAAAAAATCTTCTCACGGAGAGGAGGCCTGTGTCCCAGCAGTGGGAACGTTATAGGCTGATTATGCAATATTAAAACATCAAACCGATTCATAACCAGCCTATAATGTCCCCCCCAGGCCAGAGCGGGCCGTGTTCCGCCACGCAAGCTTAGTGCGGGTTGGGAGATGTCACATGTCTTCGAATTTTTGGTTTTAGAACAATAATTATGTCGCTTTTCTCACGATGTTTTCCTTCACCGTTTTTAGAGCAGTGGTGATGAAATGATTTACACAAAGTAAAGCGCCTGCCTGGTCCGAACCCACCCAAGTTGCGGCCGTTACCACTGGCATAACACTGCTCTCCGATTATTTCAGACATATAAAAACTATTATAGCTATTTTCATTCTACTTCATTCACAAGTGCATGTGAAGCCTATTGCAATAGCTACTAATACTAAGGGAGGCTTTTACATGCAAACCTATGCGGCAGAAGTTACATTTATCTACTTAAGAAAAAACATGTAAGTAACTCAAATACTTACCTAAAACGTCAGTTCACAGGAATCTAATAAACGAAAGCATTCAACTATTTCTAAAATAACTCATACAACAGTGAGGGAATACGAATTCGTCAAGCAAATAAGAAAGGTCAGCGTCAAGTACAATTTCCCTGAAAAATGCAGGTAATATCTTCAGCTAAACTTCATGCAAGCGTTTTCAGAATTCCGATGGATATGCTCTGGAATTTAGAATATAACTTCTGTGCGATTTTCAGTTTTGTACCTACAGGTATATTATACCTACACTTGATCGAGCACGGGTCGCGTCTGCGAGGAAAAGATATACAAAGGTGTGAATTATGTTTTATGATTAACTTTGATTAAAATTTGATCTACAAAAAGACTGCAAAATTCTGCCACCTATAAATACCCAAGACTTGTTGAGCCTGGTTTCATAAAGTTGAAAATAAGTAAAATACATTATTAACATAATAATGGCGGATGAAAAAAAATATATAATGGCGGATAACAGATAAGAAACGAAAGTAACAAAACGAAACACTGATGAGCTGAAAAGTTGTTTTAACACTTAGTTCAGATTAACTATTCTTTATTTTTTTTAACTATGAAATAAGTTATGAATTTGATTACCATACAACAAGAAGAATAATTTGACCGAAAACAAGAGACGATCGCCTTATGATTTTCTTTCCCTCATTTCAGCACAAGAACTGCATTATATCGTGATAAAAACAGTAAACAAGTTCGACACGGAGGCTGACTGCCAGAGAACAAGACAAGTAAATATGCATAAGGAGGTAATATCCTACCTAAGTGACACAAGACTATCTTTTCCAAACACCTACAAATCAATTCAACATAATCCCATAACCCGAATGACCTCCTCAGTCCATACTTCTCCCAAATCGATAGACAGCAAACAAGCAGTGCAATATTGGCAACAAACACGCGGGCACAGTCGGACACCGCAATTTATAAGCGAGCCTGCCAGAAGAAAGGGTCCGCGGCCTGTTATTGTATCGGAAGGTGGCCCGGCCTAACGGGCTTAGGCCACAGAGCTAGGTATTGTAGATAGACAAGATAGTTATATTTTATTTACAAAATAATATTATTAGTCGTACCATATACGCAGGAGTTCATCTGTTCGGTTATCGAATACAAAACAGCAGGTAATGGCGTAACACACTATCATAATTATGCAGTAGCAATGACTTTTATTTTGACAGTTCAACAACATTCATTGCGTTATATACTCTACTACTACTCTATTTCTTTGCTTTAATACCTATAACAATTGCTGTTATTTAAAAATGTGAGATCTTAAAGTAGGTTAGATTTGACTTGGCCAGTTTTTATCAGAATTAAAAAATATATATACATGTTGAATAACTTTATAAAATGACTGATGTAATGAAAACTGGCCAAGTCAAATCTAACCTACTTTAAGATCTCACATTTTTAAATAACAGCTGTTATAGTTATTAAAGCACAGAAATAGAGTTTAATACTTGTTCATAATGTTATTTTGTTTCTATAAATACATATTTGGATTTTGCATAGAACTTGGCACTCATTTAGATCTCCATTCTTTTTGCGGCGAAGCCCACAGCCAAGCATAATTTTTGTATTGAACTTGGCTCTCCTTTTTTACATTTATGTTTTTGGTGGGATCTAATAAACTGCCAAAGTTATCAAATGATTCATTTAAAACTCGTCCACATCTAACTACCCTTAAGTCTACAGGGTCACATTTGCAAATACAAGCGGTGCGTCTGTGTGAGTGTGTCCTTACAGTCCGTCCCTTACGCACACAAACACAAAAGGGACAAAGGTCACCGTCCACAGCCTTCTTATATTTGTTTAAGACTTGTATTGTACCCAAGACCCTTATTGTAGCGATACATTTGTATATTGTATTGTACGTAATACCTGCCTTTTATATAACTATACTTAGATATTGTATACATTTTTTTGGAGGAAAAGTGAATTGAGAATTTGATAACGTTATTTAAAAATAAAACTAAGCTGAGAGCATCGGGAGCTGAAAAGGAAAGAACATTTGAAAAACAATTTAAAAGCATCTATAATTTTCACATTACAAATCAGCCTATAATGTTCCCACTGCTGGGAGACAGACCTCTCTTCTTTCGTGGGCTGCAATCTACCAAGCGGGCCCAGTGCGGGTTGGTAGATGTCACACGAAGAATGTATTAAACAACATGCAGTAACTATAATAATTATTTAGTTAAGTATCAGTAAACCTAAGCGCCACTACATCAATGAAAAGATTCCTTTCAATCAAACAAAAATAATCAAATTACAACCTGCAAATTCACGCTAACTACGTAAAAGTGTCTCTCAATCTATAACACGTCTGGTAAATAGAGGTTGGATCTAATAGGACCTCCTGAGGCTCTCAAACGTTCAATCAAAATGATAGGTAATTCAGTTACACTACCACTGGACGAATATCGCCCTATCTGGTACAGGCGATCGGTTAAGTGTTGGGACTAACTATCGGAGGCTTAATACTAAGACTAATAATTTTAAGAACGGTCACAGTCTGATCTCAGTCTTAATCTGTCAAAAATACCTCTAATTTCCCTACATTTTTGACATTGATTGTCACTGAGATGAGATTGCGACTAGATTTTGAACGTAATAAAGAAAAAAAAGATAATTAGCACAATTGTACGTAGGTATTATTTTTAGTTATGTGAACAGGTTTTTTTTTAGACTATCATTGGAGATTTTGCAATGATCTGTTTTATTCAAATAAAACCGCACCAACTAACAGAACCCGGGGCAAACCAAAATTCGATCACAAAATTAAAAAAAATATTCACTTATTTATCATAAATTAGTGAATGGATTTTTAATTTAGCCCTGGATCGCAAGAGCAGGAAGTCATGGGGAAAAAACTTTGCCCAGCAGTGGGATGATGCAGGCTAACAGTAACCAGTAAATCTGAATTAATGCTTTCTTTAATTATCTAATTATTTGACATATGGGCGAAAGCTTACATAATATCTATTTGGAAAACAATTTCTAACAAACTCAAACGGTAAGTACTCGTAGCTATCTACTAACAAAATATTTACAGTTATAACAATTGAAAATTGATTAAATCGTTTTCTTGCTTCAAAAATATGATTTATTTTCTTCGCCATTTTGTTCTCGCGTGTACCCTTTGCATCGCCGACCACTACTCGTATCCTCTATTCCCTAATTAATCGTGTATCGCGCCCGTCTCGGATCTTCCCCAGTGGATGACCCACCTTGATTCGATCAACTCTATTTGATCTGACTTCTGTGTTTTATCTTGTATAAGAGTACTTATTGCACCTATTTCCGAAGTCACCCCTACCTGCAGGGTAATTGAGTAACACACTTATAGTTATAGCAATGGCTTTCATTTTGACATTTCATTATTACTCATTGCGTTATTTATGTTGTTGAGCAGACAAATTTTTCGAGCTTATGAAGCAATGAATTAGCAACATCCGTCATTATGATTCAGATTGAGATTGATATTGGCGCCGATTCTGTTGTTCACAAATTAAACTAAATTTAAGTTCAGTGCATCTTTTTCTTTTTATTTCATTAAGAAAAGGACAGAAGATAAATTTTAGTTTAGTCCTGTCAAATTAGTCAGCGCCTGACGTAAATTGACGTATTTTTAGTAGCCAATTTTTTAATCTCGTCTAAATTGTCTATGGAGTATCTTAATTTGACAGGACTAAACTAATATTTATCTTCCGTCCTTTTCTTAATGAAATAGAAAGAAAAAGATGCATGAACTTAAATTTAGTTTAGTTTGTGAACAACAGAATCGGCGCCATTGTGTTACGAAATTAGGGTGCTGGTTCGTACTTACTATACAAACTTAAATTAGATGTTTTAATTATATTATTTTATTTTTTATTCTATGTATTTGGGACAAAAACAGTTATACATTACAGCATTTACAAAAAGTAGTAATATTACAGTTTAAAAAACGTATAACCCACACTATTGTCCACGACGTGACATCTGATTAAGATAACGAACGCATGTTAAATGAGAGAACAAAAAAACAAACAAAAAGAGTACATAGGTATTTAGAAGAAGAACACTATGTACCGACAAATCGAAGGAAGCGGATGACAAGAGCATCCGTCTTATGGGCGACTTGCAAGAAATTGCGAAACCATTCGTTTAAATTTAGATTGCGACAGCGCGAAAATATCAAAATCAATGAATTGTGAGTTATAGGTTTCTAGTTTAATTAGTTAGCCAGAATTAAAATAATGTGTATAAATAACAATTTATACCTAAATAATAATGTGCCTCAATAATAAAGTGCCTCGGACAGCACGTTAAGCCGTTGTTCCCGGCTGTCATTCGTGGATCTTTGACAGTCGTTACGGGTAGTCAGAAGCCCGAAAGTCTGACAACCAGTCTTACCAAGGGGTATCGTATTAACCAGTAACTTGGTTGTGGAGGTCAGATAGGCAGTCGCTCCATGTAAAATACTGGTATTCAGCTGCATCCGGTTAGACTGGAAGCCAACCCCAACATACTTAGTTGGGAGAAGGCTATGCAGATGATGGCCTAAATAATAATAAAATCATAATATCTTATCATAACTAAAACTATTCACAAACTAAAATATAGCGTAGAAAAATGGCTAGTTGGGTACCTTAATTCAATCAAATCATGTAATTTGGCTTGTAAGTTATTTTTTTTAATTTTTTTTTGTTATTTGGTCTTTCTTTGACTGATTGACGATTAAGTGATTTATTAAACGGTGAGATAATTGCTAGATGGTTTGTAATAGTAAAATTATTATTTATCAAAGTGCAGCATAACTAAATAAATTAACATTTTCAACCATTATCTAATAAAAAACAAGTTTCAGAAAAAAATTAATTTTAAATTTATACTCAAAGACGTTTTTTCTACGTTTATTCTTGTTATGAATTCATATCTGGCCGCATATACTTTTTGAATGTAAACCAATATCAAAATACTAGGTATATGAGCACCGAATTATTAAAAAAAATCGGCGACGAAGACTCATATTTTAGCCGAAGAAATAAACTTCACTGAACTTCACATCCATAAATATATGAATAATATGAATAGTTCAAGATCACAAAACACAAATCCTCCCATCGCAGCATCATCAGATAATACATAGTTCGTTAAGCAAGGGTCATCCCGAGGGTCAAAGCTTCCAGGATTATCTACCTTCAGTAATTGCTTACATTTAAGTACCTACCTTAGCTATCGGTATACTTACTGAAACTTCGTGAATAATGGATGGAAGGTATAACTATTACTGATTGTTTAATGGGGTATCTTGATTGTGGAGTGCTGAGAAGATGTTTATGGTAAATTGTTTTAAATTAAAGTTTAAAAAATTTAAGAAAGTGTAAGAGATTTTGGTAAAATAATTACATAATGATATTTCATGCTTGGATGTAATGGGGTCTAGTCTTCTTCTTATTTTCGTGTTGATTGACCTCTTACTAGTTGTGGCATGGTCTGATCAGAAGCACCGCGCTCGCACTGGGTGTTGGATGGGGCTGTAATTCCCCACTTTGAAAAATTGTGTCTGCAGCGGCCAACTTGCGTACGCAATCGATTGAGAGCTTTCCATATACCTAGGCCACATGGGTAGGTTCAATCAATTGGCGACAAATGGAACAATCCAGCAGATAAGTAAGCTAAAGTTGCTAAATCACACGGTAAGGAATGCACATGCCCTCGCAGTTCCGCTAATCAACATGGTGGTGGTGAAGATGGTGACTACAGGCATAGTCATACTTGGGAGACCCAGCAGTAGACTGCAGCAAGGTAAGACAACACGGACTAATGTTTAGGCAGCATTTTGTTGGTCTAACGAAACTTACATGGCAGGAACCTAACGTGGCACACATTCTTGTAGGTTCATAGATAGCTATATATAGTTGTAAAGATTGCTGAAGCAACACAGAAAGGGATAACCCTTTAATAAAGTTTCGTATTACGATCCTTGAAACCGGTGAAGTGTAAATAATTTTAGCTCAGCGTGTGCCTAGAGATATTCGAGATCGATCGGTAAGAGGCTGCGGAATATATTAATTCGGTAATGTATCGTAAACATGGGGAAATTATCTAAATTGTCTGTAGGATCATGTTTTTGGGAGGAACGTGTTTCGGCTACAAGTGGGCAATATTGTCCGGAAGATTACCTATTCATCTGTGCTATGTAGGCATGAAAGTGAATCTAGACAACAAAATATGACAATTTGCTAATGCTGAATGTAAGAAGTAGCCATTAGGACTTTGGGAACTCGATTAGCAGTAGACGCTTGGGGGAGGCCTTGTCCAGCAGTGAACATCTTTCGGCTCGAATTATGATAATGATGATAATTGCTGGCTTAGTAATAATGGTCACCATGTTTGGAAGGTGGTTATTTTAAATAGAAGTAACTAATTAAAATTATGTCATTAGTGCCATATGTCATCATCATATGTGATGACATATGGCACTGAAACGTGGTCGCTCACAATGGGCCTTATTAGAAGGCTAAAAGACACCCAAAGGGGGTACAATGGAGAGGGTTATGTTTGAGTTTTCCCTGCGTGATCGAATCAGAAATGAGGAGATCCGCAGGAGAACCAAGGTAACCGACATAGCCCGAAAAATTGCCACTCTTAAGTGGCAGTGGGCAGGGCACATTGCCCGCAGAACAGATGGCCAATGCGGCCGAAAGGTTCTGGAGTGGCGAACGCATACCAGAAGACGTAGCGTTGGAAGGCCTCCCACAAGGTGGTCCGACGACCTTGTGAAAGCCGCAGGAACCCGTAGGATGCGAGAAGCACAGAACCGGTCGAAGTGGAGGTGCTTGGGGTAGACCTATGTCTATCAGTGGACGTCTTTCGGCTGAAATGATGATGAACTAAATATAACTTTTTATTTTAGTTATGAAATAGCATTGGAAATTAAAACTGACACGACAGCGAATTTATTCTTGGTAAAACACTTTACCTACACCTTTCCATGCACAATCAAAAGTTGAGCAAATACAATTGCATCAGCACTCATGAAAGCGACATCTCAAGAAGTACCACTTCCATAAAACATCAAAGACGCATCCATTAAATCATTCCCACGCGTTCAAAAATTTAATTCTCGAACTATCAAGTAAGTACGCGAACTTAACCCTCTAGAGACAACTGGCAAATTTTGCAAAAAGCAACGCGCCTCGGTACATCGGGCCCGGCAAAGTTAGCGTGGTGTAATCGATACGGCCTTAGGGTTTTGGGTATAAATTAGAAGTTCCATCGATCACCGACGCCCTTTGCCCATCGGCTCGTACTTTATTGATAGTGAATGTTAACCGATAGTTCACTGAGTTACGCTGAACGGCACATGTATTTTTGGCCGGGTTTATTTGTGCCTCTGAACCTATTTTACGCGCGATTTGGGGTTGATATCGGTCGTATGGACTGCTGTGTCCTTCACTACAGGGACCTTTTTTTCAGGGTCATCATAAAAAAGTTGCTGTTTGACACTTCGTTCAATTATTGGATTCTATAATTATTGTCATTGAAAATGTTAAATACGATTTAATCCCACAATTGCCATACAACGTGGCAATGATGCCTTTTAGGCACTTTTCCTGTTGACAACGATGCGGACCAATTTTTGATGCACTGTGATTCTTTCCTTTTTTATTGTACATAATTATTATTTTAAAAATGTTAGCTTTTAAATTAATGTATATTTACTAAGGCAATTAAATCTATTACGTAAATATTAAAAAAAAACACAATTGTAAGACAAAATTATGTCTCCACATCAAATGCTACAGAAAATTCAAAGTACCTTAGCAACATAAAAATCATATTAATGACGTCCCATAATCCACTTACGACCACACCACATGACCATACCAACGAAAAATTACGATACACTATTAAGAATTTTATAATACAATAAAGGAGAGTATTACTTATAAAAGAGGTGCTCGGTTCTGCCTATAAACATACATAGGTAAAGGTAAGGAGCACTTAACGTTTCCTAAAGGATACATTATTGAGGAGGGCCTTAAAAACAACATTTTTACATCCTACGGTCCTGCGGCGCATATTTTATTGCGGGTTGTTGGGATGACCCTCGCATTGGACTGCGTAGACTTGAGAAGCGTAGACGGGGATGAAAATGTTTTGTTTTTCCCACGTGCCAATTTTTTTTGGTGTCAATTTTCTCCTGTTATATATGTCACACTTGAGTGACATTTTTGTTAGCCTTTTAGAAAACCATTCTTTCAAGCTTATCTCTATACCTACCAATTTAGATTTCATTGATTATTTCATTTGGTCTTTTGATTTTTATTATTGATCCTGTACGTCATCCTGGCTCATCTTCTGACATCTTCCACTAGGATTGCATCTGTAACAAGAGCGTAATTTTATTAATAACGTATTTTAACACAGACTCTGTCTATTAGGTAGACTACTGTCAAGGACTCTGCTGGCACGCTAACAGTAGTAATGGCTTTCTTTTTGACAGTTCAACAACATTCATTGCGTTATTAACGTTGCTGAGTAGAAAAAAATTTCGAACATATGAACCAATAAATAAGCAATATCCTTCAATATTCCATTCAGATTGTGATTAAGTGTATTATGTAATGAGGGGGCTCTTCAATAGTAGACTCAGTCGTTAAACCAATGTTTGGGTAGCATTACGTCACATTTTTTACTTAGAATAAATTTAAGTAGTTGCCTACATTACCTACCGTTACCTAAATCAATTTACCAACCCCAATTTTCTCAAATAAATCGATACAAAGTAACATATCTAATCTTCGTACCACTATGTCGGTTACCTGGCCGTTCCCGTGAGGCCACGGGGGCCTGATGGACGGAGCTCGCCGCGCAAGGGTTAACCTAAGTCAACGTAAATATTTGAGCAACGTATGCACGCTTGCTTTACGTAGGTATCAGTGTTGTTTTAAAGCTTGACATTTGTAACGTTTTTGAGGGTTCAGTTTGGTTGGGATCAGTGAAAAAGGGCTTTAAAAAACGTATAGGTCAGTCTTTAAGTTTCGTACTTTTGATCCCTTGGAAACTTTTCTGTAGCTGCACAAGGATCTTTAGGCGCGTGGACAAAATCGGAACTAACGCCACCATATTGTTGTTCATATTTGTCCTAAAACAATGTTTACTAAGAGCGCCCCCCTGTCAACGTCATTTGAGCGCCAAAAGATGTTTGTAGCAGTGTAGCTAACTTTTTTTAAGTGTCTTTTGGCGATGGCGTTCACGTGGCATTCACCCACTACAGACACTAGTCACACACTACAAGAAGGTCCTAGGCAGAACATTTACGCTTTAATTTCGATAAAGGCTTTAATGTGCAAAAAAACATCCCCCCAGCTACCTAATTGCGTAACACACTGTCAATCCTAATCTGAATAATTTTGAAGGTTATTGCTAATCCATTGCTTAATATACGGATGTTCAAAAAAAAAATCTGCTCAACAACGCAATGAATTTTGTTGGACTGTCAAAATGAAAGTCATTCCTACTGTTAGTGTGTGACGCAATTACCCCGCGGCTTTTGATTGATTATTGGCGTCAATACCTAAGTCGTTCCACGTGGAACTGACGCGTGTCTTACTTATAGGCGCTTATCACACTGCCACGCATCACGCAGCGGGGCGCAGATAACGCACTCACGCGCGTGAGTTTTTACATACAAATTCAATAAAAATGCACTCACGCTCGTGGAATTTGGCTCCGTTTCCCGTACACCGCTGCGTGATGCGTGATCTATTCAAATCTGTAGTAGGTACCGTTCTATTTATTAACAAGCATCGATACGATACTTAATTCGACGCCAACGTTCCTTTCGTAAGCTTACACGTGCATTTGCTTTTTTTTTTTTTTTTTTATCTTAGATTTTTATTTTACTGTGTTTAGTTTAGTTTGTAATCTTCCTGTACGAGTCGCAATAAATACTTTTTCTTTCTTTCTTTTTCTTTCTTTCATTCTAACTTGTGAAGGATGACTGGGCTCATAACAGATCATAGGTACTCGTATATTACCTATATGTATCTGCTCGTTTGCATCTTGTCAATAATGGAGTGAGAAATACCTATTATCACTGAGAGCTGATTTTACCAAAGTCAGATATTAATCGTGGAATAAAATTGACGTCTGACAGTTCTAGTATGGAAAAACTGTCAAAAATTCAAAATTTATTCTCAGGATAAGACTTTTTCTAGGTATAAAAGTTTGGTGGAATGCGCCCTAAATGTAATCGTCAAACAACCTAATCTTACTTACACAAAACAGTGTTTATCAGTTGTTTAGATTAAACACCTATTAAACACGACATAATTTTATGGACTTTGACGGAACACTGACATTAGACACAAGTTGAACGAGTGTTTAAGTTTTTATAGTCAGATCCTTAATATTCAGGTGGCCATCAGGGATATAATATATCTTTATAGAATGAATTGCCTTTTAGCCTTCTAATAAGGCCCATTGTGAGCGACCACGTTTCAGTGCCATAGTCCTCACTGGCAACACGTGCTATGGTCAAAGACTTTCGTCTTGAGACACTGCGGTATGTGTTATAATCGTTATTTATTTAAAATACGTCAACGTTTTGAGATGTATTGAGATGCACTAAAATCAATAATATAATTAATTAATACTGTTTATTTCAGCTTACGCAAATTTCTTTAAAAGGAGGTTCATTGTCCACATTTTTCGTCAAACAAAACGTCAAAATCTTATGTTCTCCTTGTCAAACAAAAAACATGGAAAAACAAGTAAAAAAAAATGTTAATTACTTGATTAGTTCACGAAAGTTCTAGGAGAATAATATACACGTACCTAATAATTAATTAATGAATATTTGACTGTGACGAGCTAGTAAGTAATTTCTATATATGCTTAGGGCAGTCACCCATACTTTATTTAGCCATGTCCTTTCATGGGGTATTGCATTTTGAATTTTCCCGGAAAATAACCAATACCAACAGTTTCCCCTTAAAAATAATAGAAAACCAATAAACACTGCATAAAACATATAACTATAATGAGACGGAGATACAAATATACTATTCGACTTGGACTGACAAATATGAGGGTACTACGTGAGAATTGCGCGGAGTTTTATCCCGGGTTCGAACCCCGAGCCGTCCCTTGCGGCCACCGGCCGAAAACTTTACCTTTGACCCTCACGGAGAAGTATATAGAGATGAGTGGTAGTGGAGTATTGAAAATCAATATCTGTGTTGCAATACTTAAATACGTTACATTTCTGTTAGCACGAGTGGTGATCAAGTATAAGAAAAAAGTGTTTTCACTTCAATTAAACGATTGTAAGTTAATATTGGTTGGATCAAATGTTTAATTAAATATGTACTTGTTTCAATTACTTTTATTTGTTTTGTGTTTTTTTAATTGCAAAATGGGCCAGCTCCTGACCTCGATCTCGTTTGGTGGAAAGCGATGGATGAGATCTATGATGGAACGAGGAGCAAGCCCAGGAGATGCCTATTCACTCTTGCTTTGAACGCTGACGCTGTTTTTCTGTTTCCTGGATCAATTTATTTTAATTTAAGCAATGAATTTTCCTAGGCAACAACAATTTCTACCTTAGTTTTTTGTCGACCTTAGAAACCAAATATATTATCAAGAATTGTTAAATAGGCTTATGTCAAAGTTTCGTATCATAAAAAAAACGTTGTCTCTGCTGTCAAAACTCTATTCACTTTATAAAAAGCTACAGACAGTACATTATTTTCGTAACTATCCACTCCATATATATATCCACCATTGCAGTACCAAGTCCGGGGGCATCTCAACCATTCTTATCTACTTACTCCGCATCTATAGCAAAACGAGCCTCCAGAGGCCAAGCCCGCCTCTTACAGCCTGTCAATGACTAGTAAAATTTAGAACCGGCCTACCATTGATATAAATGTTTTTTTGTTCCCAAAACGGCCCTTGAAATTGTAATTTAGTGATGTCGTCGAATGAGATGGTGTTTCGAAGTGTTGTAATATCCATAGAAGTTGATGATAGTAGTGTTGCGTTCGTGTTTTGTTTTTTTTTTCTAAAATTGAATGTGTGTGGATAGGTGAGTCCGTTTTTGTAGTTCTGATTCTTGTTTTTGGTATGTCATTTTCTTAGGTTGTACCTTTACACTTTGTGAAAATTGGTATTGTAATTGAGCTAAATATCTGCGAATGGTTACTTTCAAACTAATTTCTATCCACATTGTCAGTTTTAAGGGTCAAAATTGTGTTTCTATTGTCAATGCAGAAGTTCACGACAGCACTCTAAGATTTTTGTAATAAGTAGTATCTTAATATTAACGTTTGATGTCGTTTCCATTACTGCTACAAGCCTATCTGTGATCTGAGACACACGATCGATTCATTTCAGACGTTACGACGATGTCCAAGAACGCAAACCGTAGTTGAACTCTTACATGTATTATATTTAATATGTTCGGCAAACAGGGTAAATATACCTACTAAGTACCTATCATGACAGTTCAAACTGATTTTAGAAATGACACTTATTATGTAGTAGCACATTTTCATTATGTTCTATCTCTAGGGGCTGTATTTGCCATTTTAGGGGGATTTATTCATTGATACCCTTTAGGTATTCACAGGTTTATCTTTAAATCCTTATCTTTTAAAAAAAATTTTTTTTGTTATATTTATTGGGGTTAATGTAACTTTCTTCCCACAACATTTCTTAGGTTTAGCAGGGAATACCTCGACGATATTCAGATTATCCTGATTCTTACATTTCTTGAAATATTATAAAGCAGCAAAACTTTTTAAAATGTGTTATCTATCTTTCTAAAACACTATTTGAACCCTTTTGAAGTTTAAATGGGTAGGTACTTAAATCTCCAGTATATTCCCCATGCGTCCCTCTCGGCCGCTCCTATACTTCCGTGCACGCATGCTTAGGATGCATATCTGACTAGAATCTGCAACATATTAAATTACACCCAGATTTTTGACACATTGTACGCTAGCTTATAGCCCTGGCAATAGGCTATTTGACAACGAGCCCACAAAAACCTATTACTTCAAATTGCATAATGTATTTCTTTTAAAAAATAGTAAATAAAAATGTACTGTTTAAATAAGCCGCCAAAACGCTATCTTTAACAATATGGCGTCGTGACGTCACGATTCCCGTAAACAAACGTTGAAACGGTCGAGATACTAGACAAAAGTCATCTGTCTGTCAACGATAGACAGAAATTTACTACATCATGACGTCATCTTAAGTTCAGCCAATCCAGACAGTTTTCGATTACGTGGCGCCAGATTTAAAAAGATGAAGTTTTTTCGGGATTTTTTTTATAAATAATACATTGTTTTGTAGTAAAATTAATGCAAATCGATTTTAAAAGCGATAATCTGTACGAGTGTCAATAATTATGACCTTATTTTTTACATTGTCAAATAGCCTAATATGAAGCATATAAAATTCTACTTGAAACACTTTTTGAGTAAAGTTACTACTGCATTGCTGCTGTTCCTTCTATACTGTTTCTATGACACAATGTGTGGTTTAACTCAAAAAAATTATGATGATAATGACTGTTAATTGACAGTGAGAAGCTTAGGTGGCGTAAAAAGCGTTGCTATAGCACATTTTAATTGTGGATGATCATCATCTTCGTAGCCTTTTCCCAACTATGTTGGGGTCGGCTTCCAGTCTAACCGGATGCAGCTGAATACCAGTATTTTACATGGAGCGACTGCCTATCTGACCTCCACAACCCGGTTACTGGGTAATACGATACCCCTTTGTAAGACACTGGTTGTCAGACTTTCGAGCTTCTGACTACCCGTAACGACTGTCAAAAATCCACAAATAACAGCTGGGACCGACCGCTTAGCGTGCTTTCCGAGGCACGGACGGGTCTTGGTATGCAAAGATGGTCACCCATCCACAGACCAACCGCGGCAAGCGTTGCGTAGTGCGGCTGTTATTATTTAGCCACGGGTCCCTTCCTTCATTTTAATTATGGATGATGTAATTCAATATTATAGTTTTGTATTATAGATCCTATGGATTTTTATTTATAAAAGATTCTGAATAAATTGCATTTTAATAATAATATAAATTTAGCTATCATTCAATTCAATACACCAAAAATCCAACATACAAAACTACATTTTCGCAAAATCGCACCTGGCGATTTCTCCAACCAATCACTGACCAGTATTTTTCCCCTTCGCATCCCCCTCACTGACCAATGGCCGACCGGTTTCACCCCTGTCGCGTGCTGTCCAGTTTGTCCACTAGGGGACGAGTTCTCCCGACCGACCCTTAGGCACGCGCAACGAATATTCGAATACTCGTTTAACAGCGTTTAAACATCGAATGGACCTCGGATGTTCAAAAGTGTCAGAGATGAAAAACCTTTTGTCAATCCGATACAGGTATTCATCCCACAATAGTTTTGACACGTACCATTTATTTGACCACTTATTGGCCACAAGAGGGTCGAAGATTCGTCTCCCTAAACCGTTTTGTGGTGATAAAATTTTAGTCGCGTGTTACAGACCTGTTTTTAGATGATAGCGTACAATGGGAGTGTTTGTTAAATAATAGGATGAAACAGATATTCAGAGATTTATATTGTTGGTTCAATGGATAAAGTTAAATATCCTGTGATTTATTTGCTTTTGTGTCTGCACGTATTTTGAGGATTCTTTTTTTTTTAAACGGGTTTTTTTTAAGATTTGTTGTGGTCGTGTAACAATTTCAACTTGTTAATTTTAATGAGTTTAGTTTTGTATTAATTACCTATGGAGCAACATAGACACTCAAGTGTGCGACTTTTCGAGTTTGAGTTCGTCAAAGTGCAATAATGTTGTCTATCTTAACGGACAAAAAAGTATGCTGCAAATTATACATCGTCCGTAAAATGCCTAAATAAAAAATCTAAGTGCTCATTTAATATCGTACGCTCCGAAACGCTGGGACAATTGATTACTAAAAACCTCTTCATTTGTATTGTACTGTAGGACCGTTCGGTCGTCCAGAAACAAGAGCAAGGAGGGCCACATTCCTCATAATCCCGCCCTAATGCCCTGTCCTCTGCAAGGGACATTTCCATTTATTATTGAGCACTTAATTTATGTGTTTTGTTATGGACCGACAACTGGCGCGGCTACCCTAAACAATTGTATAAATACTTGCGCAAAACAAAACCAAAACTGAGTTCTATATTGCACTGCTTATGTTCCAAAATTATTCAGCAAATTGGCGCCGTTTAAGGCAATTTAGTCCAACGCTAAAAAACTGCTTCATCGGACGTTTTAAAGTTAACATAAACAAGCAATTTCAAACTCTTCGTCATACAACATAGCGTGGAAATTTTAGTCAAACACAAAAGTTCTTTTAAATCTTTTCGACTTCAAAAATATGAAATTTTAAAAGTAGAATTGTGGCGACGCTTTGCGAAATTCTGCCAGAAGTTTTGGTTCACAGAGTTGGAATTTGCGAATTGATTGGTGTCACATAAGTCGTTTTCGATAATAGTTTGATCACTTAGAATTGTTTAGACAATGTACCCAGCAATCCGTTCTCTTCAGAGCCAGGTTTTGTTTAAGAAGGGGTGAAATGACATTCGGGATAACTAAATCCGAGGGACTTTGTGGAGTTTACAGGTCATTTTTCAAAATAAGTAATCGGGCAATGGAAGTTTACAATGGTCACAGGATTATATAATGGCAGAATACAGTTGGAAAGGGAGTTCTTGTATTATCCAGTTTTTTAAAGTCTTTCGAAGGAAGATTCTATTTTTGAATCAAATCAAATCAAACGTTTAATTGCTAGAAATACATTGTTTTGGCAAAGGTAAGATCTTATAACCTAAGTGTGATTGTATTCTGCCTGCAAGCAAGCGTGCAAATTTTATTAAGTTTAAATTTTTAAAAGTACTGGCCACAAGAAAGTTCCACTACTTTGTTTTAGCTTTTGTTTTAGCTTGTAGGACACATGTTAAGGGGGATGCTCTAGGGGGCCCGCGAATTTAAAATTCACTTACATTTTTATGCAATTTGCAGGTCAGTGTCAGGTTGTATGTTGTTTAAAATATGATTCGCGACCGTAACAAATATGGCTTTACAGAATTATAATCAACAGAATCAAATGCCTCAAATGTCATGATCTCATGAAATATTCATTCAATAGGGCAATATACACTAAAAGCGATGTATTAATTATTTTTATGATTATAAGTCTATAAATAAATACTTGTTGCGGCCGCGAATCATATTTAGATCAAGGTACAACCTGCAAATTGCAAAAATCGTAAGAACATTTAAATTTCGCGGGCTACCCTGATTTCGCCTTAAGGTAATCAAGTAATTGATGGACAATTTCTAAGACTCCTTTATATAAATGAAGCAATGGAAGTTACAGTGGAAAATAAACATTGCATCGTACTCACAGATTTTTTTATTGTACTCATCTCTCCTGGTAAACTAGAAGGTATATTTTGATCATAGGCTCGCACCGTATTTTAACGAAATAAAAAATACACAAACCAGCAAACAAAATGTACAGAGAGAAAAAAAAACTAAATGACTCAGCTCAAAGTGGTATAATATGATATTCAGAGAGAGGAGAGCGCTTCAAACATGGCGCATATAATGCCTATGAAAGCATAAAAAATCAAGAAAATTTCATGTGAACCAAAACACATGGAGAATAAACATACGAAGTAGATACTTACAAAAATATGAAATTCACCACAACATTTGCTGGGGACGGCGAGTTCCGTATGGTTCGCAGAAAAAGCGATACAACTTTGCCAACAACAAAAAATGTAGTGCTCTGAGTGGAATACCCCGAATATTTTTGTTGCTAATTAATATTAAACCTGCACCGTGTTATTACAAAACAAGGTTTGTCTTTGAACCAGGCTTAACACTAAACCAGCGAACCATTTTTCAATTTCGAACTCTAATCCGACAAACGTAACGTTCTTTAATTTTATCTGAATAAAATTCCAAAATTACTCGATTTTTAATCCTGGGTCTCAAGATGACCCTAGTTTTGTAATAAGGCCGGTGTAGGTTATAATGCAGCAAGTGAGGTTACCATTTTACCAATACATTAACCAACTCATATAATTTATTGTGGATCTTAGGTTCATAAGATGGGGTGTTAGTTACAGGTAAGTCTGCTATGTCCCGCCATTGAGGCATACAAAATTGACACGAAGACATTTACGTACTTTAAGAGTGCAAAGAAAACGTCGCAGTTATACCTAATAAAACTAATTATTACTTAGAAAAAACGAACTGGCAACCTAATAAATAGTACTGACAAAGATTTTGTAAACTGACAAACCTAGGACTTTCCACGAAACAAAATATCAGAAGGAAAATCTCTTTCAAGTTTTTTTGCTGACGCTACCTGTTCAGTCGTCCATAATGCGAGTTGATAGGTAGATGTATTAAAAATAGTATACATTAGACACGAATATAAACATACGTATAAAATATTATGTATGTAGGTAGATAATTCTATATAGGTACCACAAATAAATGTAAAGTGTATTAGACAAGGATTACTTCGCACTTTGTGGTGGAGTCCACATAAAAGTTTTCCGAGAACATTAAGTAATGGAATATATATTTAATTCACAACCCAGTTAAGACTGGTAAGACTTGTTGTCAGACTTTTGGGCTTCTGACTACCCATAAAGACTGTCAAAGATCCACGAATGACAGCCGAGGCCAACGGCTTAACGTGCTTTCCGAGGCACGGAGGGTTCTCGGTATGTAAAGATGGTAACCCATCCACAGACCAACCGCGGCAAACGCAGCTTAACCTGATCGATCGATCTGTGCGGCTGTTATTATTTAGCCACGGACCCCTCACAAAGAACAATACTCCCCAAATTTCATGTCTCTAGGACCAGCGGTTTAGGCTGTACCTACGTGATATATCAGTCAGTCAGGACTTTGAATTTTATATACCTATAGGGTTATTTGTAAAACATTAACAATCTCTTGAGGTAATTGTACTTATGGGACCAAAGCTGAAATCGCGGAAAAAAAATCAGCTGTTCCCTAGATTTATGTTCGTCAAAATGTAGGGAACAGCTGATTTTTTTTCGCGATTTCAGTTTTGGTCCCATAGTAATTGTTCATAATTACAATTACCTCATAAGAGGTTGTTAATGTTTTGCCAATAATCCTGTATATAGATGTCCCATCATTATATTCGCTGGGCTAGTCAACCGGAAGTACAATTTAAGCGGGCCATCAGTCCAGCACCATTAGTTACCTATTGACACATAGACAGATCGCTACGTGCCGCTTGTCCAGACCGGCACTACTACGGGTTTGTAACTCGATCTTCTCTCGAATCTTGAAATGTGGTATGATCTGTAGGTTTGTATCCTTTAAGGACGAATTTCTCCGCCCGCGAAATTTTCCCTTACACAGTGACTAATAAATTTTTTTAGGCTTAAGTTTATGAGCGTTTACGCCGTACGGCATTTCATACAAACTTTCAAGCCCTTGTTTTTAGAAATTAATTAACCGATTTTCATGAAACTTCGTACGCATAAGTAAGCAGGATACAAAGGTCTAAAAAGTAACTTAAGAAATTCAAATCATTTTTAGTCCTTAAGGATTAAAAAACTATTTTAGTCCCTGTTTACGAAAAATACACTAGCTCTTTTTGAATAGATGTGATAAAAATATTTTTTTTAATAATTTATGTTTGCATTACGTATAACATCAATAACAACATAAAATGCTTTGTTTTAACTACAAAACCTTTCTAGAGAAAAGAGGAAGAATCTTGCACCCACTTGACCTGTAGTAAAAACAAAACTAAGCGACCTCAACGAAAACTCGTAGTAAAGAGACGGACAGTTGCTAAGATTAATGTGGTCTCCAGTTTTAGTGAAACTCTTACTCCAGATATCCGGAGGGTTTTTGTTAAAAAAGCTGCACGTAAATCGTATAAACCATTATCTGTGAACCCTGAAATGCAACGCGCGGTCCCAAGTACCCCCGCGAGTTTAAAAGTACGTATAATGGAAACTAATAAATAACACTGGCAGGTTTTTACCCTAAACAAACATACAAACACTCCACACCTACAAACCAGTCATTGCCACATCGTCATGATAAAATACCGTCATAAGCCGAAAGCCGAAAAACTGGACCCCTATAACTGACAGTAATTTGTCTCAAGCACTGAAAACGTCTTCAGTTTAACCCAATACACTCGGTCCTAAGTAAACTTTAGGTAAACTTAAACGGCCGAGTCCCTTTCTCGACCACATTCTAAATAAATAACATCTAATGGGGGACATTCATCAGTGTTTCCACGTTTTTAGGTGGGTAGACCTCACTCCCCTAGCTGTCTGCTGTTTTGGAAAAGTCCTTTGCGAACAAATCCAGGAATTTGCAAACACGAAATTCAACTTTATTCCTATATACGGTAGAGTGCCATTCAGTTTGGGTAATTCTCGGACAAATTACGTTTGTTAAATACACAGATTAGCAGTGGCGAGTGCAGAGATATAAGAGGGGGGAAGAATGGTGGGCGGCGGGGTGCCACAGGGGCCCACCCAACACCCTTTTTTGTTATTTTTTGTTGCATTTTTTGCGTGAGCGCGTGCAGGGTTTTTGGACTGCATAGGTAAGTAATATCATTTGTTGTAATTAAAGCGCACATGGCTGTCGAGTGTGCTTTTAAATTATAGAGTTTCTGTGTACTTTTGTGGGATTCATTTAGAAATTAAATGAGGCGCCCAGTTTGCTCTTTTTGATACATGTAAGTGTTTTTACGACTTAACCTTTTTGCTGGATTTTCATTTGCTTATCAGCCGCACATGGATTGCATTTTTCTTGAAATCATGTAGATTTCAAAATGAAAAATACAAAATCTATGGTCACTTTTTTTTTCTTAAAAAAAAACCTAATTTCATTTCTCCATCCTCACCACTATCACCTAGGGGCAAGGTACAGACGCCAGCACATCAAGCTACTACATTCTGTCAAATTGCTTTAATAGATTTTCAACTTTATCGCTGAAGCATAAGGTTCAAAGTTGATTGGGGAAATTTGACAGTTTCGGGTAGCTTGTACAACCCGTATATCCCGATTATGTAACATTGAAAAAGGTCCGTAGATAAGTTGGACTGCCACGATTCTTGAGCGGGGCCTGGTGTCACCGTGGACAGAAGATAGCGCTGATGAGGGTCACTCGTGCCTCCCGTACCCCATTTGTACTTGTACAAGCTTTCCTTATATTTAAATATGGTTAAAGGTGGTTATTTTTTGTTTGTTTTTGTTTGAAGGGAAAATGTGGAAAAGGAACGAGCGCTACTTCAATACTTTGCAATTTTGTGATTCATAATACGAAATATATAAAGGAATCAACAATTGAAACATTTATTAGAATAATTATTTTAGATATTAGCGCCGATTCCCTTGTTCACAAACTAAACTAAATTTAAGTTCAGTGCATCTTTTTATGGTTATCAGACTTTCGGGCTTCTGACTACCCGTAGCGACTGTCAAAGGTCTACGAATGACAACCGGGACCGGGCTTAACGTGCTTTCCGAGGCATGGAGGGAAATCATCAAATGACCCCTTCCGCTCTGGGTGGAGCGGAAGGTAGTGTCAGACTCTTACTGACTAAAACCCACCCGTGTTCCTTCCTTAGCCCTTTATGTTCCGGGCCAGCGGTAACCCTTTCGGACAATCCCGCTGATCCGGCAGGCTTCGGCCCTATGGGGCCCCTCCTAGATGCTGACATCTCTTTGAGGCGCGCGGAGGGGTCACGGAGGGGTCTTGGTATGACAAGATGGTCAACATCCACAAACCAACCGCGGCAAGCGTAGCTTAACCTGATCGATCGACCTGTGCGGCTATTATTATTTGGCCACGCGCCCCTCCACCACCACAACGAGGTCTACATTTATTGCAAGTAATAAGCACCTACAGTCCTACATTCACAATTAATTCAAGTGAGTTGCTAAGTTTCAGTTACCTTTGGGAAAGAATTACAAAGTAAACATTGTAAAAGTAAACAATTAGCTACCATTGTTAGTAGAATTTGAAAATTTGTAAAAAGCATAGCATGCAGAATGTGCAATATTGCGAATTTGTGCCGAAACCGACCGGTAACAAGTTGGACTGTATTTCAGCAAGTTGCCGATAGCCAGAATAACCAAACGTTTGGCTAAACGCAGGACAATTCCTATAGCAATGAGTTTAAATTTGACAGTTCAACAACATTCATTGGGTTATTTACGTTGTTGAGCAGACGCATTTTCGAACATATGAAGCAATGGATTAGCAATATCCTTCAAAATGATTCAGATTGAGATTCATAGTCTATTACGCAATTAGGGTGATGTATTTACCAAAATAGTGATTCTTTAGCTGGCATGTTTATAACACGTAATGTTATCGTAATTTTTCAATACAATTTCGTATGTAAGTTTTCTTCTGATATAAATACAAAAAGCATGTGAACTACGCTTTAAGTATTTTTTTAAAGTGAATATTTGTCAATACCGTTAAATTAAAAATCATTTCAAACCATTTTCCGCCAGTCGCATCGCATGAATCTCCTGAGACTACACACGTTTGTAGTTCCTAGACTGATTACATTTATTTCTGTTCAATGCATGTTCTACAACGCACTTTTAGAAATAACTGTCTGGGGCAAAAAAGTACCCGTTTTTGTATTTCGAACTTTATTCCGACTGAGGTAAAGTTCTTAATACAAAATTGAGAACTTAGACTCAGTCACTCATCAAAAACGTTCTCTTGCCCTTATTCCAATTTCAAACATGTCTGTTTCTTCCATACCTCTCTATTAGTCGTCATCTCGGTAGTCACCCCCTTTCTAGCCAGTGTTTGCCTGTTAAAAAACTACTGTAGTAGGATGGTGTTCTCAAAAAAAAAACAGTGGCACTCGGGAGTGCCGACAGAAGTGAAAATCAAACACAAACAGAATACTTTGCCATCACTCACTGACATATCGGTTATACATTAAAACCGAGTACCTACATCCCGAGGACAGCCGAACACATCCGAAGCGGGTATTTTTTTAATCACACTAATATTATAAAGGCGAAAGTTTGTGGGAGTGTGTGTGCGAGTTCAATGGTTTTTTCCCCATCTCAAAAAAGTTTTCACTTCAAAAACAAAACACGATCAAAATCTGTCCTACCTAACATCAAAACTAACGTCACACTACCAAAAGCAGCTGGCAAAGGCTAGAGAGGAAACGGTAACTGAATGGAGCTAAATTCCAGTCGCCTCCATTGGTGGTACAGTCGCGACCGTTTCACTAGCCGGACTGGTTGGAATGCTGTTAGCAGTTCTCAGCGCGACTGTACGCTTGAATGTACTGCTGGATTGGTTTGAAATGAATGCTGGAATTTTTGCATCTGGCAATATTTTGTTTGAAAATAGAATTAAGTTTAGTTACATTGGACAAAAAGGACTGTTGACTGTTGTATGATTGAATTGATATATTTGGTGTAAACAAATAATAAAAAGATTTGAGACCAAATTGACAAAAAACAGCAATTTTTTAAATATTCATATCATAGAGTACCTATATATTTTACGAAAAGAAATCTGATTTTCATCGTAGAAAGTTGCTTAAATTTGTTTACACAGCTTCGAAAATCTCATTGCTCGCGTTCTACCATTTATTTACCAGCTTCCCCAGTCCTACCCACCTGAACGACACATTTACCAAAAACGAGGCCTAAATATTTTTCTTTAACATTCAGAAAACATACCCACATAATATCATAAAATATACTATCAAAATGCGAAAGTAAAAACCCGAAATAAGACACCGCCTTTTGTTTTCATTGTTTGCGTACCTATAACGAGACGCGAGCAACGTAACAAAAACAAAAGAAAATGGCTCTATTATGTGAAAACAACCCAGAGACTACCACGGTTATATTCACCCGTGGGCTGAATTTATACGATATACTCTGTATTCAGTTAGCCAGCCTTATCTGACACCCCATACGCGTTCAGTCACCTCCTCAACCATCTTTGGTCGCAAGTACCGCGAGGGGTATCAGGTCTCATACTTCGCTGGTTAAGAGAACATATTTCGAATATCCAAAAGTATAAATTTCTCCGGTAAGCTATCGACTTACTTTTTATATTCGACGGAATCGTGGTATCGGGAATGGGCCACTGTTTTGAAGACAAACAGGGTGTGCTGGTTGAGCCGTTTTCTGAAATCCTTGTAACCTTAACACCATGTATATCTTACGTGTTTTTGTTTATGATTTGTTCGAGTGCCTGGTACGTAATCCTGAAGAGAGCAAGAGCTCTTTAACTTTTGTTGTTGCAAAATCGAGAAAGATAAGTAAAAGTTTACCTTAATATAAGTTTCATAGGCAGTAAACGAGGGGTCCAGCAGAATATCAGCATCAGGTATATTTGCCTGACACATGCTGAGCTGGACGCCCATTTGGTGCAACCTGGACATGCACACCGCACTGTTATTTGATTTGAAGTATGTCATAGTGTCACTATATTTCTTTAAGTAAGTATGTTTTTGTTATTGGCAGCTTATTTATATACATAAAGCAGCAACCCGGGTTTCACCCGCGTAAGTTTCGATCCCGTTGGAATATCTGAATAAAATCTATCCTATGTCCTTTCCCGGGACTCAAAGTATCTCTATACCAAATTTCATCTAAATCGGTTTAGCGGGTTATGCGTGTAGACAGATGTAGACAGACAGACACAGTCACACTTTTGCATTTATAATATTAAGTATGGATTTATTCATGTAATTTGTTATCATTTAATTGTGCCTTTCTGTGTTGTGCTGTCTTTTGTATGCACTGAATAAATGTTGTTGTAAGTATATATCTATCCTAAATATGATCCTATTAACAATTGTAAATTTATGGTTTTATGTGGCAATGTTACAGGTACCCTTCCAAATTATTATACAAGGACAATGTTTTGAAATCTGCAGTTGGTTGCCAACAAGGTGACCCTCTCGGGCCAGTCATTTTCAGTTTGGCTATTCATCCAATTATTCAGAAACTAAATTCAAAATTTAACGTGTGGTATTTAGACGATGGAACGCTAGGAGGTGACGTAGACACTGTTTTGAAAGATCTTCAACTCCTCAAACAGGAATTTCAATCTATTGGCTTGGACCTTAACCCCTCAAAATGTGAACTTTACCTTTCTGACATTACCGACAGACAATTGACTCTAGATAAATTTAATGCAATAGCCCCACAAATCAAAATTTTAGACAAAAGTTCACTGCACCTCCTAGGTTCCCCGATTTTCGAAGATAGTTTTACTCCTTTCATCGACGAAAAAATTCAAAATTTCAACGAGATTTCGGACAGACTCTCCAAAATTAATTTACATTCGGCATTCACCCTGATTAGATTTTGTTGTTTTGGCCCAAATTTTATGTATTTTCTACGCTCTTCCACTTTATGGAAGCAACCACACCTCTTGGACAAAATTGACCAAATTATTCGCAGCACGCTAACGTCCATTCTAAATGTGGCCTTGGACGACCGAGCGTGGCTTCAAGCCACACTACCCATCCGTTTTGGTGGCCTCGGCGTCCGCAAAATTACCAGTATTAGCTTACCGGCGTTCCTGTCTTCTGTCCACAGCACTGAAAAGTTGACCGGGAAAATTTTAGCCCCTTGCCTAGTCGACTCTGAAGTGCCGTGCTTGACCGACGCGGTGAACGCCTGGAAAGCGGCTTGCCCGGATACAGATCGGCCCGTAAACCCATCTTCCCAGAGACAGTGGGATGAGCCGCTCTGCAGGTTGGTACGGAATAATCTTATTAATACGTCCACCAATTCTGCTGAGCGTGCCCGCCTGCTGGCTGTGGGTGAGTGGGAGTCGGGTCTCTGGCTTCAAGCACTCCCGTCACCCAACATAGGCACTATGCTGGGTGACACCACCTTCCGGCTCGCTACCTGTCTGCGTTTGGGCGCTCCTTGCGGGGCTCCGCATCGCTGTCAGTGCGGTGAAGCTGTCGACTGCCTCGGGCACCATGGCCTATCTTGTAGTAGGAGCGCAGGCCGGATAGCACGGCACGCCAGGATTAATGACATCATCCGCCGTGCTCTTGTCACCGCCGGGGTGCCAGCTGTTTTAGAACCCAACGGCCTGGCACGCGACGATGGGAAGAGACCAGACGGAATGACCATAATGGCCTGGAAGTTAGGCAGACCTTTGGTGTGGGATGCAACATGTGTCGACACCCTTGCGCCATCCCATCTTCCTAGCACGGTGGGCTGTGCTGGGGCGGCTGCTGCAGGTGCAGAAAACCTCAAACGGCGAAAATATTCCAACCTGATTGGGAGTTATATGTTCGAGCCGTTTGGGGTTGAAACACTAGGGCCATGGGGTCCGAGTGCCCACTTGGTTTTTCGAGATATCGCCAAGCGGTTAGTCGACTCTTCACGTGACCAGAGGGCTGGCCTATTTCTTGGCCAAAGAATTAGCATTGCCATACAACGTGGCAATGCTGCCAGCCTTTTGGGCACTGTTCCTGTTGACAGCGATGCGGACGAATTTTTTGATGCCCTATGACCATTTTGCTAATTTTTTTTTCATATAAATGTACATATTATTATTATTTTAAATAGGTATTAGCATAAATTATGTAAATATTAAATAATTTTTTTTTTTAATAAATATCTATTAACAATTGTTAATTTACTATTGTCATACAAGTAAGTAACTACCAATATTTTTTATGTATTAAAACTGAAAAACAATAACATTTTCATACCCAAACAAGACTTCTGAGTTAAGTTTTATAAAGAAGTAGAAACAGAACATAACGTAGTGATTTCCATACCTCATAGCGTTGATGTAAACAGTGCTATGTTATTCAAAGTGCTATAAAAATGCATGAGACAGCCATGATGTCTGTATGAAGAACACAAACAGGACAAAAACTATTTAGAATAAACACTAGACTGGCTAAAACAGCAACACAGTTACAATTAGGTATTACTTTATAATTAACTAGCAGTGCCCCGCGATTTCACCCGCGTAAGTTTCGATTCCGTGAGAATATCGGAATAAAAAGTATCCTATGTATTAATCCAGGAAATGGTCTATCTATGTGCCAATTTTTATCCAAATCTGTTCAACGGTGTACGCGTGATTGAGTAACAAACATCTTCACAAACTTTCACATTTATAATATTATTAGGATTTTAACTAGCTCATACATTCTGCATGCTGTGTTCACTATTTTAGGGCACACAGTATTGTTTTTTTAGTTTGCAAGTTATATGGTATTGCCTGATTTCTGAAACAATAATAAAAAAATTAAAAACCGTCTGTGAAATTGTTTAATATTTTTCCAATAAAATAAAAACAACGTAGGTATTATTCACACTGACAAATGCGTGCACTGACTGGACAGGTCCACTCAATCTGTGTGGTTCTTTCCTGAAAAGACAATTTCAGACACCAATCTATACCTATAGTCTTCACCATGATCTAACCAAGATTATGTCTGGACAAAAGAGAATGTGACCTCTGAGTTGGTTTGGCCCTTCTTCTCAAAGTAGTCAGATAGGACTCTCACCCTAGGAGCCTCATCTAGTTTAAAAAATATGATAGACGTGTAAAAGCGTTTGTACAAATCTACTTACATAAATAAAATCATTTATCACATTTAGTAACTGAAAAATTAATTTTTTTTCTAATTTTGATAACAAAATCTTTAACCATCTTCAATAGATTACAGAATTCAGCATACAATTAATTAAGAGGTACTCTTACTCCGTTAGAAGGTTAGAAGCAAGATAATCATAGTAACAGAAAATGCCCAGTCAATAACAGAAGACGATCCGCCATTGAATTGGTCCCTAGGCAACTAAACTTATCAATCGAAAGTCTTCAAGTATTCCCTTTATCCAAAAATCAATACTATCAATCGTAGAACGGTTACACCTACAAAAGTTTCAATACCAGACAACATAGGTAAATACATAGACATAAAATTACCTACCCACAACTACATATTACGAAGACCTCAACAAAAGCAGTTTCTAATGCTTGCGTTCTCCAGCCTTAATCTTTTTGTACCTCTAATTAAATTAGCAAAACCCAGGAGCGCGGAAACTGGACACGCACACAGACACACCCCCCTTTTCATACACACACATAAACCGCACACAATTAGAGGACGACGTAAAGTGAAAGGACCGTGGGGGTGTGTGAGTGAGATCGCCGTGCGTGTGTATGTGTGTGTTTTAGTTAAGGGTCGTCATTTCTCTTGGACCCTCCCCCGTAGTGTCCGCAGAAAGGTGAGTTAAGATGGAGTTGTATGGAGCTGATGATACCACTTATGAATTTTTTATTTAATAATTTCAACTTACATTCAGGATAAGATTCGGTGTACAGGATCATATTAAAATGTAACTAAATAACTGCCAGATTTTTCTGTCCCAAACTTTGAATTTTAGGTATTATTACAAAAGAATATTGCAGCTTTCAATAGCTAAACAATACAGCACGCGAAACACGATCACTTCTATCTATACTCTACGAAGACAAAGTCACATTTCAATTCCTAATTTTTGACAAATATCTACGGCAAGATTTGGTATATCTGTCTTTTTGTCTTTTCTTTCTTCCGTTTCTATCGGGGGAATGCTACGCGTAGCTTTATTTTTAAGAGAATTGTCTTTCTTTAAATGTCATTTCATTTCCCATTTAACATTACCACTTTAAGCTATTAGTGCTTACTTCAGAAACTTTGCAGAAAATACTGATATGAACAATCTATGCTTAGATTTGTATACGACTCCATATTTAAGTTTTTGCATCCCACACAATTTATACATAAACTCTTTGAAAATCACTAAAACAAATTTACGGTATCATCAACTCTATACATTTCCAACAGACAAACAGACATCCCCCAGCATCCTCCCTCGGACTTTAATATTGATCAGTGTCCGGTGGCGGTCAGGTAGTGTCGGCCACGAGCCGGCGCATGCGTCATACCTGCCCTTAGAGCAGGCTCTTTGTTGCAACTATGTACGGCTTATAGGCTCGACCACTTATTAGTTTGAGGGTAAGTACGTATTGACAGGTTTTTTTGGTCGCGAGGTATTGAAAAGTTATGCATGATGATGGGAATTGGTGACTTGGATACGTAAAGGATTTGAGCAAATATTGCTGCTAGTAAAAGATATCAATATTTTATTGATACAGTTTGTTGATAAATGGGTAAAGCCAACTATAGAGTTATAATACATTCATTTTGCTAAGTTTACATTAATGATTGGGATAAATTGGAGATATACATAAATGTCTAGCACGTGTCACTCCTGCACGTAATTTTAAGAGTATATAATTTTTGCATCTATGTTCGACTTTTAACTCGACCACTTATTAGCTCGTGATAACTTATAGAATGGGTATTAATATTTACAGATTTTGTGTATTTTCTGAGTTCTGAGAAACCTTCATGTACCTACTGGCTACGTGAAGGATTTGGACATAGGTATAGTTGTTTCAAACATGATAGATATATTTTTAGGTGATTGTGGATACGCAGGTATATTATTACAACTATGTTTAGAGCTGGTCCGTAAATGGTGGTAGCATGTGTCATATCTGCCCATATACAATACAACACAACAACATCACAAATATGTAAATTTTGTAGGCACGACCACTTATTAGTTTGAGGGTAAGTTGTGGGTAAAAAAGTTGTAGCGGTATTGGTATTGACTGTTATTTTTGGATAATCATCATTCGAAACGTCATTTTCCGATAGACGTCCACTGCTGGACATAGGCCTCCCCTAAGAACCTCCACTTCGACAGGTTCTGTGCTTCTCGCATCCAACGGGTTAATATCTGTATGTTTGGATGGTTTTTCTGCATTTTTACAGAGTTTTTGCAATAGGACACCTGTCCTATAATAAAGTTTCTTGTCATCAAAGTAATTTTTTTGTACTTTAGGTCTAACTCGTTGGTTTATAGATCCTAACTTTCTAACTAATATTATAAATACGAAAGTTAGGTTTGTTACGTTTTCACGCAAAAACGGCTAAACTAATTTGGATGAAATTTGGCACTCAGATAGACCATAACCTGGAGACGGACAAGGACAAGGACATAGGCTACTTTTCATCCTGGATCGCAGACGAAGTCGCGGGCAACTGCAAGTCACGCTAATATTATAAAGGCGAAAGTTTGTGAGTGAGTGTGAGAGAGAGTGGGGGTGTGTGTGTGTGTTTATATGTTTGTTACTTCTTCACGCTCAAACGGCTGGACCGATTTTGATAAAATTTTGTATGGAGGTAGCTGACACCCTGGATTAACATATAGGCTTTTATCCCGATATTCCCACGGTATCACAATTTACGCGGGCGACACCGCAGGGCGCAGCTAGAATGCAATAAAGTAAAGTTATGGAGTCAAGTCAAGCACGTGTCACACAGGTACCTGTCGTCAGATGCTTTGTTGCGAATCTCCACGAGATGTCTGGACTGTTTATTAGTTCGCCATAGAGTCTAATGAAGGAAATTCTGAGAAACAGTGACTTGGCTTCAATGCTGACAGATGTTCTATAGCTCTATCCTAACTAGTCCTAACTATATTTATTATATTATTTATTAATAATATAATAAATAATATAAATGCGAAATTAAGTTTTTTTGTTTGTTACCTTTTCACGCCGAAACCACTGAACCGATCATCATGAAATTTTGCTAATGCGTTGTCAGGTGTACAGAAACGGACATAGGGTACCTCACATTCCGAAAAAAAGTGCTTTTCCCGTGGAAAATAACAATAACGTTATTATGATAATAGATGGCGCCACGTGTCAGCATCGACACTTATGCAGGTGAAACCGCGGGGCACTGCTAGTTAGTAAATAAATTTAAATCCCATTTCCTAGAACTGAATTGAATAGAGATACATCTAAGCATAAATAATATAGGAGCGGAGCTCGTGGCATGATCAGCCTTTATTGTTCCCACTGCTAGGATACAGGCCTCCTCTCGATGAGAAGGAGTGGGCCGTAATCCACATCGCGCCCAGTGCGGATTGGCAGATGTCACATGTCATCGAATTTTTTGGTTTTAGGACTTTTTTTTTATTTTTTTTTAGTTTCCTCACGATGTTTTCCTTTACCGTTCTGAGAGCAGTGGTGATGAAATAATTTACACAAGGTAAAACGCCTGTCAGGGTTTGAACCTACGACCTACAACACGTAAGTCACGGCCGTATTACCACTTGCCCACCGAAAGTTAGTTGACATTTTTTTCATTCAGCTGTGACGCCCCATATTATGATTTAACATTCTAGTGATCCAAATGTTTGCACTGCTACGTTTTTATTAACTAATTTAACTATAGTCCGCGCGGAACTAGTTGGCCGCGCCTTGGGTGCGGACGGGGGTGAGGGCGGCGGGGTTGCCTATTACTCGCAACGCACGTACTGAGTAATGACAAAGCGCCCCCGCACCTCTGTCCCACCGCTCACATACCTAAGGCGCGGCCAACTAGTTCCGCGCGGACTATAGCTATGACATTTGATAAAAAATAACCAATCACCCTTAGGAGTACTTACCTGATTATTTTTTTAAATTATAATGTGGCATCACAGATGGAGTGGAATAATATCAGCTAACTTTTGGACGGCACTGTACGAATACGTTCCAATATATTCCATATTCCATCCATAATAATTCCTTTCTCTCTTCATCTGTGTTTAAGAATGGTTTGTTTAATTTGTTATCTAGAAGTAGCCGAAAACCAAACACGTGCCAAACTCGACCTTGAATGTTCTTTGTGGCTAGATTTAGCTTTCGGATATCATAAAGTTTCTTTGTTGAAAACGGTCGGACAGGCTAGTCAAAGAAGATAACAATGATATAACCCAGAAGATACAAACACTAGAAGTTATATATAGACGAATTGAGAAAATCTAATTTTTCTTTTGGAAGTCGGTTAAAAAGAGAAAACAACACGTGGTGGTCACTAGACATTTTGTTTCAATCATGTAGTCCAAAGTTGTCTCGTCTATTCATCACTAGCGACGCACCCGTGCTTCGCACGGTTTTTATGACTTGATAAAATATCGTGGTTTCTAAATTTATGTAAGACTAGTAGCGACCCGCGGTTTCACCGCTGTGGGAATATCGGGATTAAAACGATCATATGTTCTTTCCCGGGACTCAAACTATCTCTAGAAAAAAATTTCATCTAAATTGGTTCAGCGGTTTAAGCGAGAAGAGGTAACAGACAGACACACTTTCGCATTTATAATATTACTATTAGTATGGACTAGTATGGATTAATAACAAAAATATATTATTCCGGAATAAATTCTCTAAATAATGGTAAAAATTGCGTCAAAATTCTTTGTGTAGTTTAGAAGGACAACGCGGTCACACAGACAGATACGAAAAATAATTAATTTAAGTATAAGAAAGCCTTTTTTTTATTGCTGAATGGGACGCTCTTGACCTCGATCACGCCTGATGAAGAGCGATAGATGAGGTCTATAATGGAACGAGCGTATCCAGAAGATGCCTAAGGCGCTGGAACTCCCACGCATCGACGAAACACAGAAGGCTGCTTGACCCCGGACTCCGGTGGGCGGAAGCCTTCAAAACAACTGACAGAACATCACAACATAAATATCAACACAAAAACAATTTTATTAAAACTACCCCGCCTTCAAGGAATTCCATCCAGCATCCAAGATATTTACGCGAAACAGAATTTTCCACGAAATCATATAATAGTGAGGAACCATGATATTACGTTATCTGAAAACATTATAGTAAAAAGATTTCCCCGGTTTAATATCAAAGAGAAGTCCCTAAATTCCGTATCATGTAAAGAACACTTTCAATATTGGGATTGGTATCCCTCTGGCCGTAACAGGGTTTTATTAGATCCCACTAAAGGGCATCCCCGCACAAAGGTAGCACAAGAAACCCTTTTTCTACCTTACTTCAAATATATTAACTGTCCCACTACCTTTCATGACCGGGATACGTATTGTGCTGGATGTGACAAAATAAAAAGAAAGAAAAAAAGAAAAAGTACCACAAAATAAACTAAACACAGTAAAATAAAAATCCAAGTTACATAAAAAAAGTATCAAAGGAAAATGAAACAGAAAAAAATAGGATAAAACAGGATTAAAAAAAAAGGTGTAGTTTGCTCGTTTTTCGTTAGCCTGCCGTCTAAGGACAGAAACGAGTGTCTTTAAATTAGATTAGTACAAATGCTGGACAGTAATCTCAGGGGGCCACAATTTCTTAGAATAATATTTAATCCGTTAAAAGATGCCCATAGATAAATATCACCCACCTCTCGGTTCTTCTTCTCTCGCGTTTTTATGTTATACTAAATCATCCCACGGGAACGTGTTACCGAAACAAAAAGTAGCCTATGTCTTCCCCAGAACGCCATCTATTTCCTTGCCAAATTTTATCGAAATCCGTTTAGTACTTTAGGCGTGAAAATGTAAAATACAGACACAGACTGAGTTACTTTCTAATTTTTAATAGGTATTGGTATGGATCCTTAGAACACTTCCGAGTTGTAATCCTTGATGTAGAAACTGATCGCTTACGTGACATTAATTATTTCTGTCCTTCATAAGTGAAGTTAACTGAGACAGGTCTCACTTCTTTCACTCTATACAAAAACAAATTAAAAATATGTTGATTAAGTCATTCGAATCGAAAGCGAATGTTGGAAACTGTTGAAGCAACTAACTACTCCACAAAACGGACCAATCAGTGAAACTGACTAATTAACGAAACTGGTGAATTAAATAAACTGACGAGTGAAGGAAACTGACCAGTGATACCCAGATTTGACAATTCCAGTAGCGAATCAATTTTCTTTTGATAAAAACACAGCCACTTCCAGCACCACTTGATCAATGTACGGTCTGCTATTTGTATCTGTTGTACTTTTGTCAGGGGAAATCATGCCTTATATCTTCAGTTATATAGACTAATACGGCGTTGCCTGGCTATCGTTGCGATGGTGACCGACGATTACTTCGATATACATACAGTGAATATAACGCTACGAGGTATGAGTTGTATCGTTTGAAAAAGAACTGATTTTGTATACATGATGGGGAGTTTTTTGGAGATTATTTTGGCAGTGAGGTGTAGGGGAGAAAGTATGGTGCATTGTTTAATTAGTAAACGGGTACGAGTCTCTAAGCTGACAAATCTAAACTAATATCATAAAGAGAAACGATTTAAGTTTTCGTGTGTTTGTTTGTTACAGTTTCACGCTAAAACGGCTGAACGGATTTGCATGAAATTTGGCACATGGGTAGACCATAACCTGGAGAAGGATATAGAGGTATTTAAACATCTATCAGGATTTCATCCAGGACCGCAGACAAAGGCGCGAGCAATAAGCTAGTAATAGATAAATGCCTGAATGTAGAAAATGCAAGTAGGTGAGCTCTACGGTCCATTGTCTAATCGAACCATAAGTATAGGAAAACTTTTAAACAGATAAAAAGGGCATAAAAGTTTATTGGCTTATTATAATATATTTTTTTGTAGCTTCCGTTAACACTATCTTTGTCCGTGGTAGTTGTAAAGGTTTTGGTATTTTGTCAAGAATATTACTGACTCGTTTGACTACTATGGTGATTAATTTAAATGAGAAGACCTTCTCAGCAGAGGACAAAGGCTAATTAATTTGTATGAGAACACTTCTCCTCACCAGAGGACAAAATGATGCTAATTAATTTGAGTGAGAAGACTTCTCCTCAACAGAGGACAATTGCTACGGCAATAATGCTAATAATTAGCCAAATTTTCAAACCTTTATCTGAACTTTATCTACCAACAAATACTTAGCAATAAAAATCTCTTTCCACTCCAAACAAACAAATTTACATGTATCCTCGTAGTTTGCATCTAAATTCTTACAAACTAGAGCATACGGACGTAACGGAGTTCATATTTCATTCGGAACTAACTTCGGGAAATCAATGGCTTGAACGATCGCGTAGCTCGGCCAATATTGTCTGGACAGACGGATTTATGTACGAATTTTCTAGTTATTGTGAAATAAAAGGTGCTTGAGTCATAAGTTTTAGTAGTTTTGAATTGGATTCCTAACCAGAGTAATTTATGTACACAAAGAAATTTATTAAGCTTTAGGGCGACCGTAATCAGTGTAGCTTTACAGAATTATAATCGTTAGAACCATTAGAATCATCTATCTAATGATTATAATTCAAGAATCATCTGCCTACCAGATCTTGCACAGATGTTCTCAACAGACCAGGAGACTTAATCAGCTTCTGGAGGGAGGTGGGCTGGTTGGAATAACCACCGACGGCCGCCATGGCCCACGCACAATGGTCCATTTGAAGGACTAAGTGCGGAAATCAAACCCATAACATAGAACATAGACATCATCTGCCTTGCCTTTTTCCAACTATGTTGGGGTCAGCTTCCAATCTAACCGGATACAACTGAATACCAGTATTTAACGTAGAACGACTGCCTATCGAAAATCCACGGTTACTCTTTTAAAACAGGTATTATACGCTTTCTGAACCATTTATTAACATTATCATCAGATACTTTGGAACAGACCATTAGTTTACAACTATACACCTGTACCTCTTTCTTCTGCCTATCTGACCTCCACAACCCAGTTACTGAGTAATACGATACCCCTTGGTCAGACGTTCGGGCTTTTGACAGCCCGTAACGACTGCCAAAGATCCAGGAATGACAGTTGAGACCAACGGCTTAACGTGCTTTCCGAATCACGGAGGGGTCTTGGAATGTAAAGATAGTCACCCATCCACGGACCAACCGCGGCAACCGTACGATCGACCCGTGTGGTTTTTATTACTTAGCTACAAACCCCATAAATAAAAAATAACATAATTTGCATTAAAAAAACTGTTACAAGAGGTCAAATTGCCGTAATTAATAATGTGGGCTGTGGGAACATAATTATGGCAAAAAACAAAAAATCAAGACTCAAACTATTTCTTATAGTTCTTAGTTGTTGTAGTTGTTGTTGTTTTTGTATCCTCGTTTCAAAGTAATAGCACGGAGTGGCGATTAGCAAAGCCAAGTTTTTTACCGGTACATTACTTCCAGATTTTCTAACCGAACAGACAGATGTACTGCTGGGGAGTTTGTTGCGCCAGTTCTACTTCCCAGCGAAAGCACTAGGAAGTAGTGAAGGACGGACGTTTATTGGGCACATTTTTACGTAATTTTTAAGTTCGAAAAGTCCTGATTCTCAGCCTAAATACAGAAAATAAATGATGTGGTCAACTGGACCCGCGGTCCAATTCGAGATCCAGTTGACCAAAGACTCTAATTTGAATAGAGCACTTTATTAAATTGCAAGCCGTCACATACTTAAAGTATCCTACAAACAGCCCACACTGTATCAAATAAGTCAAGGTACCACACATAAAGTATATTACGCCATCTATTTTAATTCTCCCAATAAAACAGAGAGAGCTTGTAATACAATCTTACATAACACGACACAGCCAATAAGAAACGGCCAAAACACGGTGTTAGCAAAAATGGATGCCCAGCAGAACAGAAAACATACTAATGGTATCATAAACTTACATATAAAAACCAGCCTAAGATTACCTATATTACAGAACTGTTCGGTACAAAGAAGAGCTCAAGTTATGGCAGATGCGTAGATCTGAATGTACTATCGCGCCATTTGCGTTTATTGGCCATTTGGCCAGTTCGGAATTCGAAATCTGTGTTCACTCTAATTGATTCCTCCCCTTTCCATATTCTAATAAATTGAGTTCCCGGATTTATTTGCGTTAACGGATCTGTTTACCCTTTCCGTTCTTTTTTGGAGAATTTCTTGCAATTAATTATTATTTTTACATTTTATTTGCAAGGGTTTATTTTATGGACAATGGTTTGGATTTTTGCATTTTTACGAACGTGTGTATTAAAAAGGTAATTAATACATACGTTAACGGTCACAGTAAAACAATAGAAGTTAACATAAATAAAATTTCAGAATAAACAAACCACGAACCAAAACATACCAACTACAACCAAATCCTATAGAAATAAACGAAATATTAAAAACCTCAATTTATTACAACTGAAAAATTCATCCAGCTACTATATTTGTGACGTCATAAAATTATATTACATTCGTTCGTAGCGGTCGTAGCTCGTAGCAGTTGTAGCGGCTACACTTTCATGGCGTAGCGGGGTGCTACGGAGGGTGGATGGGGGGGTTACTGACCGCGACATTTGTTGCCCGTCCACCCCGGGTGTCTCGGATAGCCGACTTAATGTACTTAACTTGTGTATGTGTGTGTGAATGAGTGAGTGTGTGTATATTGGGCTTTATTAATCTGTTGTGGGGATTTTACCTGACAATTTATTGAATAGGTTGTAGGTAACATTGTTTGTTTGGACGCTGTAATGAGTTTGTGGAAAAATAAAAGGTTCTGGTAAAGGTACAAGGGTAATTTCATTGAACAAGTTAGTATTCATTAAGAGCGTTTACGCCGTACGGCATTTCATACAAACTTTTAAGCCCTTATTTTTCGAAATGAATGAACCGATTTTAATGAAACTTTATACGCATAAGCGAATACAAAGGTCTAAAAAATTACTTCATAACATTTTCGAAAAATAGTGTTTTAAATTTTCCATAGAAACAGAGATTACCAGTTATCTTTTTTTAAATAAGACATTTCGAAAATGTTTTTAAGTAACTTTTTAGACCTTTGTATCCTGCATATGCGTATGAAGTTTCATTAAAATCGGTTTATTCATTTCGAAAAACAAGGGCTTGAATGTTTGTATGAAATGCCGTACGGCGTAAACGCTCTTAGCTTTAATAACAACTATTGCATTAAACTAGTGAGTATTCATTAACTTTACTTCGTAACATCCAACCACAGTCAGTCACAGTTTTTAAAACCAAACTTATTGCCAAGTTTTAAATCCGTCAAAACAGATACACTGGAGAACTTTGTTGAGCTCTAAAATAAATCCTATGAATTTTATTTGTCATGTGAAAAGTGCCCTCAATAAATACAGAAGGTTGAGCTATAATTGTCATATTTTTCAAATAATAGTAAAAGTTGCTTTCTCGTTTTTTTTTTTTTTTCTAGCCTGCGTTGTCCCACTCCTAGGCTCTTTGCCCAGGAGTGGGACAGTACCCTTCGTCCACTCCTTCCATCTTTCACGAGCCCGCGCGTCCTTCTTCCAGTTTGGATGGAACCTATCCAGCTCGTCCCGCCATCTCCTACGTGGTCGTGGTCGTGGTTAAAAAAATACTAAATAATTTTATTAACAACGAAAAGCTGTAAGCCTGTTTTAGTAAACGAATCCAATTTACACGAAAAGTATACACCTAAACGATAACCCAATCAACTGCTATAAAACACTAGGTTTTTTTTATTATTCTGTTAAGCTCGTTAATTAAGAAACTACCATCGAAAACGTTCAATTACTACCAAAATATGACCAGTACGCAAATTAAATTGTACACATTCGCACAACCCTAAACTGCGAACGGGGGTACATATGACCGACGCCTCACCCCCTCGGGGGCGGGTCCGGTGGGGAGAACTGACCGCCACCCTCACCCCCGGCTTATTTACAACGGATTTTATTTGCACACGACATGACCGAACCTACCCTTACTTTGTATATTTTATTTTAGATGTTTCTCAGATTGCTAGTATTGTATTTAGTTTTTGAGTAATTTATTTTAGATAAAATTTTAAATTAAAATTAATTCGTATACCTAAATACGTATAAAAGAGGAGCTACAGAAAATCTGTAATATTAATGAAAGAGAAAGGGAGAAAGTTAAACAAGTAAACATAAACATGTCACCGTAAACGATGTAACTAAACATGTCGATTGTTATAAATTGTTATATGAAACAAAATATAATATATCAAAGGACTTGAGCACTAATTGAATTAAGTAAACAGACCTAAATCTAAGTATAGGGACATACTATATAAGGTTAATAATTGGGTCTGATGTTACATTCCAAAATCAATAGTAGTATACCATTATTTCTTACACATTGCCAGCAAAACTATGTCGAGATCCTTACACAATTTACTCTCTCACTCATTGTTAAGAAAATCCATAAAGGAAATAGTAAGGACGAAATTAACAATGTCTTGTATTATCATTCGAACAAGCAAAGACCTACTCTTTCCGCCACAAATAACAACGTTAACAAACCTACATCGCAAACATACTCATATCGTGGAATAATTGGACCTATCCGAGCAACTCGGGGAAAAATACCAGCCATCTCCTCAAAAATATGTTACGTCTGCACCGAACCATTGTCCTTTGAAAAAAGTATATCGCATAACGAAGTTGAGTTCCGACTTTATATCAAATATCACGCATGACGCGGCTCCCCCTGCCTCCCCAGCGTAGGAGGGCAATAAAAAATAATATATTGGAATATGTTGGAAATAACAGCGTATCATCCTTCGTGGATACCGTATGAGGACATTCGAACAGACGAGTCCAGCCTCTTTTTATTGTCTCGGAAAACTGCTGACGTACGTAACGACTTCTTGTTTGTTATATCGTCTTGTATGAATAAAATTATACTAGCTACTCCCCGTTACAATTGTCAGGGTAATAAGGGTAGTCGGCTGGAAAATTTTGATGGTTTATTAAAAATGTGTAGCGTTTCGGAAGAACGGAAATAACATATAATGGATGTTGTGTCGTAAGTATTCCTAATAATGAAATACGTTTTATTTTATAAAATATTCTATTCTATAACATCTTATCACATCATTCACCAAAAATAAAAAAGCAACAACCCACCTTTATCATTAAAATTAAGACACAAACCACAACACATTTCCGCACCTCAAACTCGAAACTCGATACATCACTCAATCGATTTAAAATCCGAACCGATCGATTGCGCACACGCATACTGTAGACGCGATCGTTAAGGAATGAATCAGGAAGTAAGTTAGACCCCGCGGGTCAGGTAGCGGGGTTTAAGAATTACCGGCGCGTTAAAGGGTTAAGTCACAAAAGGTGTAATTATTATTAGAAGGTTAAGGGGCACACAAAAGAACGAGACGGTTGTAGGGTTACCTTGAGGTTGTTCGCGTGTTAGTCGGAAATGTGTTTTAATGTGGCTAAATTAGTTTAGTTCTTAGTCTTAGGTAAGTTTTTAGTGTTTTGCACTGAGTTGTCCTCTACGTTTCTGTATAGATAATATCTAATGTTTGGTGTTGTTAGCGAGACTCAAAAATAAAAAAAAATGCAAATTCGTCTATGTTAGGTTTAGCTGAAGGCCAATTTCCCGTACCTAATTAAAAACGTTCAAAATCTAGTCACAATCTCATCTCAGAGACCATCAATGTCAAAAAACTTGTCAAAAATGTAGGTAAATTAGAGGTATTTTTGACAGATTAAAACTGAGATCAGATTGTGAACGTTCTTAAAATTATGAGAGTTGCTCCTCTGTTGAAACTTTTAAAGCTTTAGTTTGTGCCAATTTTTGTGAAAAGTAAACATACTTAGATGGTTGTTGGCCTATTTTGTTGGTAATTAAGTATATTAAATGCATGCAGACTTACTTGGCTTGGCTTAACTTATGATCTGGGTGTACAGTCAACAGCAAAAGTAGATGATCAAAATCAGAAATTCAATACTAATGAACGGAGTTCGCGTCAGAACTGTGTGGCGTCGAAGTGATTCAAAATTATGTGATTGTAAATTATACCAAACATTTACTACTAGTACAGCTGCCATATATTCGTGATCAGTTTTGACTCCTATTGAATTTTTGATTTTGATCATCTACTTTTGCTGTTTACTGTACTATAGTTACACCTCTGCCTAACCCGTCAAAAAAAACAAACGTGATAATATATGTCATGTGTGTGCATACAGACTTTGTACTATTTGGTGTTTATCAATCTGCTAATAGAATAAGGGCTGATTTTTCAATCATCTTACATTGACATATATATTACTAGCGTAAGGACCGGGCTAACGGCGCGACTAAATGGCACCAACGCGCTGGCCCTAAAATGACGGTTTTAGGGCCAACGCGACTCAGTTGACAGTGGTGCGCGCGAACTTCGAACTTCGAACGAAGAACTTCTATGTAAAATGTTCAGACGGGCGTATCCTTACTTTTGAAATCATTGTCATCTTATATCTTTATATTCGAGGAATAATTTTGAAATTTTGACAGTTATTTCATACAAAAACTGTCAAACGTCAATTTTATTCCTCGAATAAAAGATATTTGGCGGTGGCAAAATCATAATTAAGTTTAAATACTGGTATTCAGCTGCATCTGGTTAGACTGGAACCCGACCCCAACATAGCTGGGAAAAGGTTAGGCAGATGATGATGATGATGAATTAAGTTTAGCACTTACTTGTTTACTGTCGAAGTAAGTAGGTATTTCCATCATAAGCCACAGTATTATCTCACACAAATAACACAATAAACACTATGTTCATGTATGAACATTAACGACATACTAAACTAACTAAACGTCACATAACGTTCAAAAATCGTTCACATTTTTGCAAATAAAGTGTACCTGACTACACTTTCACGTGTGACCCGACTGTCATCTTGCTAAAACTAACCCTTCACATGATACTCAATGTACCTGAAACGACCCGACCCAATAATTCATTACCGAACAATACAACATAAACTTATTTTTCTAGTAATAGTAATAACCCTTTTTCGCGCTGTCTATGCGACCCCTTGCGAATTTTGACACAAATAAAACACCCGTACCGAACACAAATATTTAAGAAAAAAAAACGCGTTCGCTTTTCAACTTTGTCTCTGGCCATAAATCAGTTTAGAAATAACAAACCGTTGCAGTTATACGTTCGATGTTTGAACTGAAGCGTAATCGATTGATGTTTTAAAATGGTGCCATTTTTTAAGTTTGACATTTCTTATGATATTAATAAAATAATAATATAACCCGACATGGAATATCCTGAATCGGTACATAGCAAGTATAAGATATTTATGTATGTTACAACATTTCAAAGTAAAGTAAATATAGGTATAAATGAAAAAAAAACTTTATTGTCTTTTAAATTAGATTAGGTAATTTCTGATAAGCCGCAAAAAACCCCTTAACCCTACAATTAGACCAATGCCATTGATATCAACACAATAAAAATAATCCTATAATTTGTCAAGTACTGCACTCATAGATCTAAGATTAGATTCAAAGGTAATTTCGTACTTGACATGTGCCACTGACTGCGCTGACTTATACGCCTAATTTGCTTTTATTATGCAGATTTCTGATCTGATAAGTGAAGAGGTACTTCTATTCGCGTGATATATCAGTCCGATTGAAATAGATTACTCAAGTGCTTCGTTTAGTACAATCTGTCAAATTTCTTTAATAGATTTTCAACTTTATCGCTAAAGCATAAGGTTCGAAGTTGATTGGGAAAATTTGACAGTTTCGGGTAGCTTGATGTGCTGGCGTCTGTACTTACTATTGATAGTTGTGATGGATTTTGTGAAGTGTCTATGAAGATTTACATTTTTGTATGGTAAAAAAACTGTTCTATTAAATCTAGTTAAGAGAATTATTTGATTAATTCATGGGAAAGATAAAAATCTAAATGTTTGGCAATACACAAAAAAGTCCACAATTTCAAATCTACAATTTAATATTTGAAAGAAAACTGTTCTTACAATAAACTCAGGTATGTACAGTCAACAAAAGTGATAAGTATGCAGTATCGTCGGATATAGTTGAAGTTTAGTAAGAAACCGATGGATGTTCTCGAATAAAATTTTATTTTATTAATATAAAACAAACAGCCCATTTATCAAATTAAATTTCAGTAGACAACATCCATCAGTTTCTTACTAAACTTAAACTATATCCGACGATCCTGCATACCTACTTATCTCTTTTGTTGACTGTACATTATTTGATTAGAAAAATCACCAAGCATCGTTCAAGTTTCGTTCAGCAATCGTACAAAAATCTGCAATTTATTAAAAAAACCATTTCTGAGAATCCTCTAAGAAAAAATCTCCTGATGCTTAAAGCGAATTTCGTTACCTCCACAACATTGATCAGCATAATTATACTCCTATCGGATTGATTTGTGATTTGTATTGTCAAATGTCAATCTCAAATTGTCAATGTCAAGTAATAAAATAATGTGTGTTGTCTTTGGTCCCTGGCCCTGACATCAAGCAAAATTGTCAACATTTTTTTGTTTTTTAAGCTTGAGTAACGAGGCATTTGATTACGTCGTGTGTGTATATTTATCTTTTAATTTTTTTGTTTATTATTTTATTTTTTCTTTTTATATGCAATGTGCGTTTTGTTTGTGCAGAATAAACAGTTTTTCTTTCTTTCTTTCTTTCATTAAAAATTGTCAGTACATAGGAATATTCTGACGACCCATCACCAGTACTTCCATTAAAAACCATAAAAGAGCTCTAAGCCTGCATCTGCTCGGCATTATACTCAACTAGCGAATTAGAATAGGACCCTTTATGCAAAAATTGAATTGCGTACCACCCTATTATCATAGATCAGGTATACGCAAAAATTGCAACATTCATTCAAATTAATAATGAAATAATAAAAGTAGTCCGGAGCAGTGAAAGGGTTAAGTCCGTATTGTTGAGTGAATAGGGTTCGACTATTGCGTGTCTTCTAACGGTATTCGGTGTCATATTATGCGAATTATACTTCGTTATGATACGTTTTAGCTTGATTGTAATGGTTATGTATCTTATAATGGAGCAGGGTTGGTCAATCTGATTTTAAATTCATTCTTACTTTTTTTAAGTTTTTTTTTTTATTCATACAGGCAAAGGACAACAAAACAATTATTTTTCTGGAGTACTAGATAGAGAACTTACATGTGTGTATGTTCTTTATAAAAACCATGCAACTTAAGAGGAAGCAGGGCGTGCGATTCTCCATACAAATGTGTTCCCCTTTTTTCTTCCTGAATAATGCCTCTAGAGTAAAGAAAATATGACCCTCTAAAAATTACAAAAATTTCCCTATTTTTACCGCCGCCGCCGTGATTAGAGGACTACCAGACAAATTAGAAAAGTTTTTAACATAAAAAAATTTATAGGAACGTAAACATACTCTTTCTTAAAATGCCAATGAAATAAAAAACAATTGAATCGGCTCAGTTTTCGAGGAGAAAAAAGGGGAATACGAAACGTCGATCTCGTCAAAATTTTTGTGATAATTTCGGTCCGAGCTGCAGCTGTCCCTATCACACACTACGGGGGCACTCTTGAGGTAAGGCGACAGCAACTGTTTCTTTAAATACCTATTTTTCAAATTCCTCGCAGGCCCCGTCCCTTCTTAACTTAGTGTTCATACACACATTACACACGAGCGGCACGATTTAACGACGTAGGCAACTGCAGCCACTCGTGCATTTGAGCACCGTACCTACTCAAATACACGAGCGACACGATGTCGACGGTCGACGGCTGCCGTCGACGCGTCTTGACGGATGCAGTTGCCTCTATCATCGAAACGTATAAGTAATCTTAAAAACTTTTGGTAAAAAGACACACACAACAACACACAGAAACAACTGAAAAACAGAAACCAACACACAACAAAAACACAAAACAGAAACAACAAACAGAAACAGAACAGAACACAAATCTACAAATCATGTAAAACTCAATAGCCTACGATTAAAAATAGATTTTCGATAATGAATCATTAGCGTAATTAGTTCAATTGATAAGACATTATAATTATCGAAAAGGTCATGAGAACACTCTACTACGAACAATTTCACACCAATCGACTCTTGACATTACCAAATATTGAACAATTGTCGAAAAAAAAACATGAAATCGGGGGAAACAGGATTAAAACGACATGTTTTGGGGTAAAAAAAGATTTGTGATATATTATTTTGAACAACACTAATTATATTTGTATAGGTTTATAGATATGGGGTCATTTGGAGTTTTTTTTTTCTTTTTGTAATTGATAGGGTTCAGTATTTTGGCGTTTTTTAAAGTTTTTGGGTAATAATGATGGTTAATTTATTGCCGTGTCATGAACCTATGAGAAAGTTTAACCGATTCTGTTTATCATTTTTATTTCCTTTTTTTATTTAGATTTTGAATGAACACTAATAATTTAATTTCATTAAATCATTTAGTGTAAATCTTGATGCCAGAAAACAACATCGATTTACTTATTGCAGGAATAATTTCTTTCATCGAGCTAGCGTAATGGCGCATAAAAAAGATAAATGAAGAAAAGATTTTCTGTCTTTTATATTGGTACTTAACCCTTTACAAATCTAAGAACATGACGTTACCATAATTATTTTCCACAGCCAAAAACTAACAATAATAACAGCAAAACGTCAACTCTAAATCCGAACACTCCAAATTCCTTTTTCAAATAATTTTGACACAAAAAAAAATTGTACAATCAATTCTATTTTGTACACTGGCAGCTTACACCGCTACCAACACTTCGAACTATATTTTTTTTCAAAAGCTATTGTAACTTTTTGCTAGAGTCAACGAGTGCGTTTTTTTTTTTTACAAAATCCTATTTCTCGGATTTAAAAGGATTTAGACACTGTTGTGGCAACAGTAGCGTTTGTGGAGAACGATATTTGTTTTGATTTAGTGTTTTTATTGTTCAGGACTTTCCCACGGGTTTGCGATGTTTTATTAATTATGGTTATGTCATTTTGTGACTGAAATAATACTGTTGTTCAGTTGTGTCAGATTTTGTTGTTTGGAGCAGTGGTGGCCAAGTGGTAACGGCTCCAACTTACGAGTTTTAGGTCGTGGTTTTGAACCCAGGCAGGCGCTTTACTTTGTATAATTTATTTCATCATCACCGCTCTCAAAAAGGTGAAGGAAACATCGTGAGGAAACTGACATGTCCTAGAATAAAAAATTCGAAGACGTGAAATTTTCCAACCCTCACTTAGCCCGCGTGGTGGATTACGGCCCGCTCCCTCTCACAGAGAAGAGGCCTGTGTCCCAGCAGTGGGAATGTTATAGGCTAATAATGCTTGTTGTTTCCATTTTAAATAAATATAATTTTCTAACATTTTTCTGTCTGCTACTTTGAGTTCCTAACGCATCAATTTCACGCTTTTATTCTACAAATCAAAGAACATTTTCCAGCCCTAAAATTGTATAATTTAAATTCCACTCAATAATGCAATAGTCAGGATATACGCTGACACCTACAAATAAAAGAAAATCGAAATACAATATTCATGATCGTCAAAAATTCCGACCCTTAGAAGCCAACCAATTTTCGTCCCGAAAAAAATCGCGACAAATCCTAATTCACCCTACGTCCCCTATTATTGGGATCCAACCTTACGACCCGATACTTGGCTTATCAACATTCGGACACCATAACAGGCATTCGGAGCCTCATACATATTTTAGGGGAAGCTCACCCCGTTTGGTCAACTGTCAGTAATGATTTGCTGCCGTTTCCCTACCAAACGCCCCCAGGAAAATTTGCCAAATTACCTTGAACCGTCATTTTGTAGGAGGGTAAGAGGTAAAGGGGTCAAGTTATGCTGGATAGTTTCTAGGATCAGGGGCGTTAGAAAAAGTTAGATTATCTACTATTTTTTCGGACGCATGGCTGCCGGGGTGGATATCGGCGGAAAATATGGCTTCCTATTCGTATATATTTGGGTTTTTGTATGTTTCTCTATTTGCTCATTTTATGGTGTAGGTAACACTGTGATGAATTTGTTAGCTACCGCATTTTATATCCAAATGTAAATAACTAACCAAGAATATGAAAAGCATTTAAGTACAACGTCGCCAAGCATTGATTTACTTACCTACTCAAAACATCCACCATTTTCAGTGTTAAATAAATTCTGGTATTATTCGATAATAAGTAGGTCCTTTTAACATCGGCCAATGTATACACAGCCATTAGCCTACAATAGTAACTTTTCCAACACATTATTAACGTGCGCAATCGAAACGTCACCGCCAGACGTAGGTTTTCGTTGCACAAACAAACATTTAGGTTTATTTGATAAACATTGAATACCTAACAAATAGAGTGCTAAGACTAAGACACATTTCTCCCAAAACAATGTAAGTAATGTCATGACACACGCAAGTTAAAAAAAAATCAGTTCCTTCACTAGACGTTTGCTGTTGAATCATGTACAGACGCCGCACATCAAGCTACTACAATAATGTCAAATTTCTTTCATAGATTTCCAACTTTATCGCTAAAGCAAAATAGTTGCTGGCGTCTGTACCTAACCACTTCACTATTTCAAGTTTTTCGCAAAAAAATATTATTTTAATTAAATGTTAGCCTGTTCTATTTTAAAGTCATCCCAACTAACAAATTAATGTTTTATAATAGTTAAGTTGACGTTTTACATTTTCAATTAGTTTTTGAAGATTTGTCGCATAAACGTAAATATAAACGTTTATAAAACGCGAATTAGGCCCAAATTACAGGACAATATTATCGTTTAGTAGTTATGTAGAAGTCAGCCAATGACCGTTGAATGTTATATACAAGTTAAATAAAAGTACAAAGACCGACTTTTCGGCAAAATACTGGTTGTGATGAGACCCATATGTGACCGCTTATGTCACATAGCAGTTATAATGACGTTTTCAAATGACTGAAACGTTGTACTAGTATCCAACAATACGACTCAAAGATAATCGTTTTGATTCTCGTGTTAAATATTGTGTGTATAAAAAATAACAGAAAAATGTAAATGAAGTTAATTTTCATGATTACAAAATATCTACACTGTACATTATTTAAGCGAGTTTGATATAATAATAGGGGTTAATCTTTCAGGGAACTTTAGTTTTATGACAATGTATATATGTGTTTTTGTGAAGTTTTTAACGCCCTCCCCTATTTCTTTGGATTTCAATGGTTTTAGTTAATTATCCAAAATATGTTTTCATAGTAAAGCTCCAACCATCTTGTTTACGTTATATAGCGACCTCTTCATTACACTAATATAACAAAAAGGTCGCGTAGACTTTTCCTTGAGACCATGACGCCGCAGCCATGTTCAGCCGACTTTAGGGTTCCCTAATCATTACTTACATAAAATCTAATAAACATTGCTTATCTTGAACAGAGATCTAACGCGGCCCTTTAAATAATATATTCATCTTCTTTTCGTATCGATGGCTATCTAATCAAATAGTACGTTTAGCCCAGATTCATTTATTAAATAGTTTTGTTATATAAAGGTCATTCACAAACGTTTAAGCGGCGTTTTAATTATATAAAAGTTATGTTAAGATTCGCACACGACGACGTTTGTTTTACGAAAACCTTTTATTTAACCGAAACGTTTTAACGACCAATACAGTGTCCAATAAACGTCATGACTGGCATCATTATCCGACGTCGTATAAGTTAATCCTGAAAACGTTTACTCAATATATGCACTCACACCATTAAATGACGTCATATAAGTTAGTCTTGAAAACGTTTACTCGAGATACGAACTCACACAATTATAAGACGTTATATAAGTTAGTCTTGAAAACGTTTACTCAACATATGCACTCACACCATTATATGACGTCATATAAGTTAGTCCTGAAAACGTTTACTCATCATATGCACCGACACCTTTGTACGACGTCGTATAAGTTAGTCCTGACAACGTTTACTCAACTTTATATCAAGACATTACAGTCACGCGACTGAACCGTCGCAAGATAAACGTCTATATATCATAATAGTTAGCTACATACCACTTTATAACTGTTACATAACATGAAGTCTTATAAGACTGGAATTATACGACGTTTTTGCTAGTTGGGATAGAACATCAATGTTTTAAATGTCTAGCAGACACCATTTCGGTTCGGTTAATTAAATGTTAACTTTAAAATTTTCTTATGAATATAAAGGTACAATTCCTAGACCCTTATAAAGGTACAATTCTTATGGATAGACCACTTCCCGGGGGTTCTATCGCACATTAACACTCCATTTCTTCATCCTCCATGTCAACTGCGTAGCAACGTGACACCGCCAATGGCCGACGGATTCGGCACAGCAAATAACATTTGTGGGTTGACAAACAACTTGCTTCGGCTATCCTGTTTCTTACCTAGTCAAGGATGGAAGTTTCTGGCTATATTGGCGAGCTGGCTGGATTTATTCATTGGGTTTTAGATTTCGGCTGAGTACTTAGGTTAGGTAAAGTCGGGGAAATTAATTGTTAGGCAAATTCAGTGCCAATTTAAATTGACCCGTAGGTATGAGATATTCAAATCACTACTGTCATTCTTTTACAGTTGTATGAAATGGATATAACATTGTATATTGACGTAGAGTGTCAATTTGCTTAACAATTAATCTTAATTAATGTACAGATACTCTAGCAATGAAGTTATAACTATTCAACTAATTCTCAATCTATTCAATACCTTCTCTGTGAATTTTAGGTACAGTTGACTGCACGTCTGTAGTGACTCTTAACTCATAACTACGACATAAAGACGCTGTCAAATTCATATATTTACTATAGACCACGGGACTATGAGATGCATGAAGAAGCCTCCTCATGTAGCGCAGTTTGTTCTGCCAGCCACTCAACTGAACCGAGCGCTCGGCGCATCCTGGACAGTCACACCCAACACTTTATTTGACGGGCCAATTTTTCCCTTGCGGTGGTAGAGCTAACGTCCGTTGCGTTGCGTTGGAAGGCCTCCCACAAGGTGGTCCGACGACCTTGTGAAGGCCGCAGGAACCCGTTGGATGCGAGAAGCGCAGAACCGGTCGAAGTGGAGGTGCTTGGGGGAGGCCTATGTCCAGCAGTGGACGTCTTTCGGCTAAAATGATGATGATGAGCAAAGGCACGAACGATCAAGAACGCACAATCATCAACAATGAACACAGTTTTATCAAAATATTTTCCATAGAAGTATCTCTTACTAATGTAAATACATTTGAAAACATTTATAAGGCAAATGGTTATATCAAAATATTATTTGCTCAAGTCTGTTGAACCATCACAAATAAGTTATCATAACTTGTTATAGCGAAAGAAAAAATATGTTCGTGTTTGTTCGCCCTCAAATGTACAAAACTAGCTATGTAGATTAAGAGATAGAAGCGGCAGATATGCTGGTAGGTAAAAATGTGCAAAACGTATAGAGAATAGAGAAATGACTGTTTGAGAGCAGTGGTGGCTCAGTGGTTACGACCCCGACTTACGAGTTGTAGGACGTGGGTTCGAACCCAGGCAGGTGCTTTACTTTGTGTAAATAATTTCATCACCACTGCTGCGTATTTCCCTTTCCGTGTCCAACTGGCGACACCGGTCTCGCGAAATCCACACGCTTTTGTATTGCTACACAATTCAACCAACCCGTGCTCAACTCGCGTCAACTGTGCACGTTTTTGTGATCAAGCAACGATAAAAGATGTTTTACAAAATAGTGTGCAATTGAATTGAACACGGTTTTTTAACTGGTCTCTTCGAAACAAATCCGTGCTCATTTAGCGCGTTCGTAAATGTTCGGAATAAATCGTGCGGGCCGAAGCAGACGGGAGCCGCCGCGCCGCGCCGCCGCGGGGCGGGGCGCCCGAAGTTGCATTCGCGTGCTGTTATTTGTTTGTTACTGTGCGTTTGAGGTTATGTTTTTTGTTTACATAGTGCCTATTGGAAGAGTTTAAAAGGATTTTTTTTTGGGAATTACATGATTTTACTTACATAATTACTTTTTTAATTACATTGCATGGTTGCGGTCGGTCTATAGGCGACGTAGGATGCAAGAACGAGCGAAGGGCTACCCAAGGTTAGGTTTGGTTAGGTTACTTTAAACCCTTTACACAGAAATAGGAGCCCCGCGAAGCGGGGCTACGTCGACATAGGATGCAAGAGCGAGCGAAGGGCACCCCGACGTTCGGTTTTGTTAGGTTACTTTATTTTTTACGTTATCACAAAGGCGTGCTCAGTTGACGTGAATTGAACACGGGCTAGTAAAATTCCGTACTAATACAAAAGCGTGTGGATTTCGCGAGACCGATGTCGCCAGTTGGACACGGAAAGGGAAATACGCACCACTGCTCTCAAAATTGTGAAGGAAAGCATCGTGAAGAAACCGGCATGTCCTAGAACCAATAAAATTTGAAGACATCTGGCATATACCAAACCGCACTTGGCACATGCAGTCCCTCACGAAGAGAGGAGGCTTAGGCGTCCAATATAAAAAGTGGATCCGGGGCGAACTAAATGGTCCATAAAGTGAAGAATTTACATAATCTCTTCATGAAAAGTTTAGTTATTTAGTTTGAACACACCTAAAAGTGAAATATATCTTAATTATTACTTTCATTGGAACGCTTAGGTACATAATACGATACGAATTATATCTACTTGTAATAATCTTTTTAGAACATCAACTCAGCCTACTGCAGTCCACTGCTGGACATAGGCCTATCCTAGACTGCGCCAGAATACCCTGTCCTCCGCCTGCCGCATCCAGTCCGTCCTAGCCACTTTCTTTAGGTAGTCTGTCTATCTAGCTGAGGGGCGCCCCACACTACACTTGCGGATACGCAGTCTCCACTCCAGGACTCGTCTGCTCCGCAGGCCATCGGTCCTTCGACAAACATGGCCAGCCCACTGCCACTTCAGTTTGCTTACTCTGCAAGCTATGAAACAAACATTTAGATTATAACATGATTATTTTAAAACATAGATTATATTATTATAATTCAGAGGCAAACTTGTTATTATGACTTATGCCCGATTCCTATTATTTACGGACAGTTATTAGTTAAAATTAAAACTCTTGTATCTTTACCAATAATGAAGGAAAAACCTCAAAACTTTGCAAAGGTTATGCAATTAGCTATCACAGGTAGAATTGGCCAGTTTGGAAATAAAAAATGCTGCCATTGGTAAGGACAACGATTCATTTTTTGTTGGTTATAGGTACCGAGCTTAAGACAAACAATACATACCATGGCCTCCACCAATCCTCTCTGAGGCACCACGTGCATAGGCACAATACTCTACCCTACAAAGTCTCCTTTCAAAGTCCAGACAGTCAATCACACACGCTCGACGCGTCTTCACCTCGCTCCGTCTACCGGAATAAAAGCCTCACATGACCTGAACACTGAGTCGCGTCTGTAAGTTTTTGTTATCTATGTCTTAGATAGATGTAGGATATGATATTGTTATTAGTGGCTGGTGATAAAATAGTGGTGTGTAATAGGAATGTATAGCGATCTGTTTTGTGTTTGAAAGGGTAATTTTGCAGTGTGACTGTTAGAGGATTACTGAAAGATTTCAACGAATGTACCTTGCATCACGCAGATTTTATAATGGTGATGAGGATAAAAATCTATTACTAATAATAAAGCTGAAGAGTTTGTTTGAATGCGATAATCTCTGGAACTACCGGTCAGATTTGAAAAACTCTTTTTGCATTTGATAGCCCAATTCTTGAGGAAGGCTATTTAATATCACGCTATGACCCTTAGGAGCCGAGCAAAAAGAAAAAAGTCAGAATGAACGCTAAGCGAATAAGAAGTGTTGCGACGGGGTGGGGTACAAGAAATTTCACGCGGACGAAGTCGCGGGCAGAAGCTAGTATTTAATAAAATTTCATTCATTTTCAATGAACGACGATGACGACGACTACTTGTATATGCCTAGTTTTTTTTGACGTGACAACGTCTTAAATTAGGTTGCGACTGGGAGTCACTTATGAAAAAGTGTAACGCTCGGTAACGTTACGATGAGTCACCGAACGAGAGAGAGGCCCGCCGAATGCCTTGCGTCTCTCTTCCACTCAACTATGATCGGATGATCGGTCGTTGTCACGTAAAATCTTCACCCGTAAAACCGACTTTACAGGCAACCATTTTTTTTGAGAGCAATCATTACATCATTGAGTTATAGGTACGCACGGCTACGCATCAAGCTATAATATAACCAGTATAAGCTGACTTCTAATTGTACGGATAACCAATACAACGCGAGATCAGCTAAAACTGGAAATGTACTGCTCGTGTGTGCCGTATGAACGAGGTTAACCTCATAATCACGGCTACTGAAATACAATTTATCTCCTATTGTAATGGGCCTATATCGTACCACGCCGGTATTGAGTGTGTGTGAGTGTGAGCCGAACACACCGGTGTACATCTCCCGCCTGCACTACACCACTAAGGCGGAGGACATCGTGGAGTACGTGCGCCAGAAGACGAAGTACGCGCCGAGGGTGCAGTTATTGGAGTCGCACCGCAACGTCAACTTCAAGGCGTTCGTGGTGCGCGTGCCGAATTGCTATCTGCCCGTCGTCATGGAAGAAGACTTCTGGCCGCAGGACGTGGTGTTCCGTCGCTTCCGCGGACAAGTACCTCAGAGCAGCTCAAGAGTTAGCTAGTGAAGTACCGTTTTATAATATATGTATGTTTAGGTTAAGGTATTTATGTATGGGCCTGCGTCGCCTGAGATAAATAAATAAATAAATAAATAAATAAATAAATAAATAAAATACTACTTTTTCAATAGAGAATTTTGAATAGTTTAAAAATATATTAAGAACTTTATAAAAAAGATTGATACAATTATTATTTTGTATGATGACACGAACGACGAACACGATGGACGTACGAAGGTTTCCAATATCGGGAAACGAGTTATGGAATTCAAATGGAGTTGGGCAGGACACCTGGCAAACCGCAGTGATGGCAGGTGAAGTAAGGCAGTGACCGAATAGCGTCCAAGGACTGAAAGGTGAACTGTCGGTCGTCCGGCGGCGGTGAGATAGGTGGAGGACATAAAGTCATTTAATCATTTGTTAACATATGTACAATAAAATAGTTGTTATATGAAAACATACCTACGTAACAAGCGCGCTATGTTATACCAGAAGGCGTACAAATATATTATGATGATGTTAATAAATTGATGTCATTGATACTAAAATTGATAAGATAATTACATTAATCAAACGCATATATTATTAATTGATTGTTACAAAATCGCGGGTAGAATCTGGATGAGGCTAGCACAAAGAGCGTGGGCAATGGCATTTGAAAAGAGAGGCCTACGCCCTGCTCATCAGTGGGCAAAGTCGGGCGGGATTATGGTTGATGTTAATGATTAAAATGGTTTTAATGAATCCATTAGCTGAATTTTAGAGATTGATTCGTTAAAATGATTTTTTTCTACCATCTATGATTGACATCACAATAAACTCATAAAGATCCGTATCTAACCCGTCATTGACTTCCTATCTAACCCTCCAAGCGCGCAAAGCAAACAGTTGCATCTTAACCCCTCGAAAGTCGCCAAATCCCTATCTCGTGAGAAACACAGAAGACTCAACCCTGCACCTGGTATCTCGTAATAACAGTTAGCAGACAAAGGAACCCTTTGATATCCGCTGCGGGTCAAAAGGACCCCAAGAAAGAAAAGGGTAATCAAGGGTTAGACAAATGTCAGGTGACGACAGATGCTTCCTAATTCGCGTGAAATTATTTTTCTTTCAATTTAGCGCCATGTTTCTGATAGAATCTCACGTTGGCTGTTGATGTGTGGAAATTAATAAGTCTTTGGGTTTTTATTTTTAATGTAGCTATGGTTAGGTTAACAGTTTTTTTAGTACAGCAAATATTCACGGTAGTTATACATTTCAATCTAATATTTTATGAAGATTCCAATCGTCACGATTGATCTTTTTTTCCTAATAAGGGAACTCAAAAAACAACTGATTTATTGTGCATAGAATAATATGTCTAGAATAATAAATAATAATAAAAAATACTAATAATAAATCGGAAGAGTTTATTTGTTTGAGCGTACTAAGCTCAGAAACTACCAGCCGGATTAAAAAAAAAAAATTGTAATTTATAGCCCAATTTTTGAGGAAGGCTTTAAGCTACTTCATCACGCTAGGGCCGCTTAGGAGCCAAGCAAAACGAAAAAAGTCGGAAAAAACGCTAAACGAAAATGAAGTAGGTAATACCGCGGGCAGGCGATGCGATGCGACGGAGTGGCGCGGGGGAACAAGAAGTTTCACGCGGATGAAGTCGCGGGCAGCAGCTAGTATAGTAATAAAAATAAGTTGTAGATGTAGTGTTATAACTATAAATATAATTTTTATTTACATGCCTGTATAGTTTTTTATAGAATTGCCAAAATACTTATTACTACCAGTAAAACATACAATAACTTTAAAAACCCGTCTTAATTTTATTAAAAGAAACATGCCCTCCAAACACACAATACGCCTACAATCCACGTCAATCTTCGATACGAAACCACTTCAAATAATTAATACTCATTGAGAACATCGGTCAACCCTCCAAACGTCAAAGGCCGGATATAAACTAACCGCCTTTTCTTTACGCTTCACAAAAAACGACAAAGGTGCCGCGCAAAAGGGTTGGCAAGAAAAAAACGTAAAAAGAAGTGGCTAAGTGCGAGTCGTACTCGCACACGAAGGGTTCCGTAACATCGTACAATATTTATCACTACATCATCATAATTCTCATGCCCTCATCCCAATTTATTTGTGGTTGGCGCAACAGTTCAATACAATTTTATTTTTAAGTGAAAACTTCTGTAGGCGCGTTGGGCATTTTTGAGATAGGAAAAAACCATTGAACTCGTGCCACTGTTACCGTAAACGACTCCGCGCGTGTTTTCTTTATAAGACGATTAAAAAATACCCGCTTCGGATGTGTTCGGCTGTCCTCGGGATGCACTCGGTTTTAATGTATATCCGATATGTCAGTGAGTGATGGCCAAGTATTCTGTTTGTGTTTTGTTTTCACTTCCGTCGACAATCCCGGAGTGCCACTGTTTTTTTTTTATACTTTAGCTACTTCATCATCATCATCATCATTTCAGCTGAAAGACGTCCACTGGTGGACATAAGCCTCCCCAAGGCACACTTTTATTATTTTATTATTCGTTATTATAGCAGCTAAAGTAGTACACACTCTGTGAAAATTTCAAGTGTCTATTTATTACGGTTCACAAGAAACAACCCTGAGACAGATGGACGGACTTAGAGCGGAGCCTAATAGGGTCCCGTTGGCGCCATTTCGGTACGGAACCCCAAAAACTTAAGCAAAAAGAACTACCTTGGCAATGTTACGCCAATTTTGCTTTCAAGGGAAATTAGATACCCTCTTACAATGGAGACGGGTTTTAACCTCTTTGTAGGTACGTGTGGGAAAAATTGCGGGATCGTATTAGGTGTCTTGGTAACAGCAATGTGTTGTGTCTTTAGCACCTGATGCGGTATGGAAGGGTTAGCAGCACCGTTAGGTTAACTGGATCGACAGTCTGGTAGCTGTCAGTTGCGTAAGCTAACGGTGCTTTTGAAGTGATGTTTGGAAAGACGTCCATATGTTGCGAATCCGGAAGGGTTTCGCATCTTGAAGTTACGGTGCAATGAGAAAAAAAGTTTGCTCAATACGTTTTTATTTAACCAATATTTATTTGTATCTACCAATAATTGGGTAGGGCTTGGTAATTTGCACTGCATTTTCTTTGTGCCAATATGAAGTAATTTTAATCAGAAGTCCCAATTATATTTAAACATGATTCTTATCTTCTTCTTCTTTTTTCTGTGGTAAATAGACAATATTTCTTTCGTTCTTTTACTTTCTCTCTATCCCTTCCTCAGTATATACGTAATGTTCCCACTGCTGGGCACACAGGCCCCCTCTCTGTGAGAGTGAGTGGGCCACATCCACCACGCCAGCCCAAAGCGGGTTTGCGGAGGTTACATGTCTTTGAATTTTTGGTTCAAGGACACGCCAGATTCCTCAAGATATTTTCCCTGACCGTTTTGAGAGCAGTGGCGATGAAATAATTTACAAAAAGTAAAGTGCCTGCTTGGGTTCGGTCCCACGACCTGCAACTCGTAAGTCATGGCCGCTACCACTTAGGTATAAAGGGTTATTGGAGAAAAAAAATCTGCTGTTCCCTACATTTTGACTAAGAGTTATAAGTACGAACATAAATGTAGGGAACAGCTGATGTTTTTTTCGCGATTTCTGGTTTGGTCCCATAGTAAAAGTTGTTCATAATGATGAGCTAATCAATAACAACTAATCTTTTACCAATAACCCTGTATAATTCTGTTCCAATTTTAAATCAATCCTAACCTCCCACCATTTCACATATTAACCGTCACCGTGCTACCAATACGATAACAAAACGTTACCATGTAAGCGCAACATGAACCCGTCAGATCCGCGGTTTGGTCGCGGCGCGGGGGCGGCCCCCGCACGTAATTTCCCACAGGATACCTCTCAGCACGGATGACTAATGCCCGCCGGACGGTGCTTAGTTCCTACTAGGAATGGCGCTCAACACTCACGTGCTCTTTTTATATCGGTTTTATTTATTTTAGAGGCTGTATTGAAAAATTATCGATGGTAAAAAAAAATTGTATCGTATCTTTTTACATGTTCCTATTATAGCTATACCTACACCTTCGCGTAACCCTGTGGCGAATACAGGCGTACCATAACCATAATCAGCCTATAATGTTTTCACTGCTGGGACACAGGCCTCCTCTCCATGAGAGGGAGTGGGCCGTAATCCACCACGCGGGCCCAGTGCGGGTTGGTGGGTGTCACATGTCTTTGAATTTTAGGTTCTAGGACATGCCGGTTTCCTCACAATATTTTCCTTCACCGTTTTGAGAGCAATGGTGATGAAATAATTTACACAAAGTAAAGCGCATGTCTGGGTTCGAACCTACGACCTACAACTCGTAAGTCGTGTCCGTGACCACTGGGCCACCACTGCTCTCCTCCTCTCGCTCTAGGTACCTACACCTTTACGTAACCCTGTGGCGAATATAGGCATGATGTTATGATATGTTTTGATGTGCCTTCGAACTCATCATCATCATCTGCCAAGACTTTTCCCAACTATGTTGGGGTCGGCTTCCAGTCTAACCGGATGCAACTGAATACCAGTGTTTTACGTTGAGCGACTGCCTGTTTTATTCACTTTAGAAATTACCTTTTTTTATTCCATAAATAAGAAAAAGCTTGGTATTCACCGTTATCTTTAAAAAAAATCCTTCTTTCTAGTTTAACCGTGCAAAACAAAGAAGTGACGTGAAGTGAACGAGCGCTCACAGCTTAGCTATTGGATCGTTTTTAATATTATGGTTTTATTGATATGGTTTGACATTATAATTATTTAAAACAGTGGGTCACTTGGATTGTTATTAATAATTCATAGTTCTTTGTATTGTTCTTTAATTATTTATTCTTTGCATGTGTACCTTATAAAATAATAATAATAATAATTTTATTTCAGACATAATTCTAGTCCATAGATTCAAATTCATACATTAAAATTACTAATAAAATATAATATTAAATTCAAAACAGGTAAAAACCGAAAAAAATAAATAAAATTGTGATCAATTAAATTTAAAATAATAAAATTATAAAAATGCCAGAATCGAATAAAAATAAATAAAATGTCAAATGTAAAATTGTCAAAATGTAAAAATGCTATAAAAATGTCAAAAAATTAAGAATAAAAAGATATAAAATGCAAACATCACAAAACACAATGAAATATTACAAAACACCTATGATAAGGGTTATTCCACAATTTTTACCTGCCCCAAGCCCGATAAACGGGTGCATGTAAGCCCTGCCAGTGCAGCATGAAAGGGCCGTCCAACCTGTTGGCAACAACGGTAAGAAGACTGTTGCCACTGCCCCGCACTCTACTCGCTATCGAGGTTGCCCTCTTTCGCATGCTGGCATAAAAACAGTCAATGCGGACACTCGCGAACATTCCCGATGCGCTGCAGAAGCGAGGCAGCCGCAGCAGAGCCCTCAACGCGTTATTATATTGAACGCGGAGAGCGCTGTAGGATTTCTGCAAATATGAGACCCACAGACTACTCGTATAAAAAGATGTGCAGTAGGCTCGAAACAAGGTGATCTTCACATCCTTGGAGCTACGAGCAAACCTGCGGGCAATCATATTCGCCCTCACCGACAGCGCCCTCCTTTCTCGCTCAATATCAGCGTCGTCCTTCAGGTCGGACGTCAGAATATGGCCCAGATACTTAAAAGTATGTACCCGCTCCAAGGGCACCCCACATAGTCTTACTGGTGGAACCTCCGCCGGACCCTTAGAACCCGCGTTGAAAACCATAAGCTCGCTCTTTTTGACGTTATATTTTAGGCCATGTGTATGAGCGTACGTTTCGCAAAAGCTTATTAGTTCTCTAAGTCCCCCTATTGACGCGCTCAGCAGCACCATATCATCGGCGTAGCTGATGTTGTTAAAGCAAACATCATCAACATGGCATCCAACATGGCGGCTGCTGAGCCCGGCAACAAGTCCATCGATATACAGATTGAAGAGCGTTGGTGAGCTCAATCCTCCCTGCCTCACCCCGCACTCCAACCTGTACGAGTCCGACAGAGCTCCCGACCATCTAACATTATTGACCTGGTTCCCGTACCAGTGCTGGAAGATTTTAACAATTTCAGGCGCAACTTGCCTATCGAGCAACTTCTTCCACAGCACCTTGTACGAAACCAGGTCAAACGCTCTGGACAGATCCAGGAAGCAGGCGTAAACAGGCGTGCTCCGATCTGTGTAATATCTGACAGCATGCTTTAAACTCAGTATATTCAACACAATGTAAATTGTTTTTATGAATAAATGAAATGAAATAATAATCCACCTACGTACAGAATATTGGAAAATTTATTTATAATATTTATGTGGGTGTTTAAGAAGAGATACTTTTAGAGTAATTGTTGTACCTAGCTCATAGTTAGTTTTTTTTTAAAGGTAAAATCATCCTTCATATGTTTAGTGTGTGCGACAAAAGGATATATACGTTTCCTATTCATCCATATTACTCAAATAACTATTTCAGACACTAAAAATGTTTGCCGAAATATCTGTTACTGCTAGTAAATGGTTACTTACATATTTGCGTCGACTCACATCCATAAGAAAACCGATACATGCCTACACCAAAACATAATGACACCAGCATTTTTCAGATGATGAACAGCCTCTTAACAATGCTGGCATAATCGAATTACCGATACATAATCGATACATAGGATATCGAATCGAATACTTGGACGTATCCTCTGTAATGCTATATTGATGATTCTAGCACAGACTGATTAATGGTTCCGCAATGTTGGATACAATAAGAACTCCAAGCCTTGAGCATTCCAGCATTAAACCGAAACGAATGAATCGAATAAAGTGATACAAATCGCTGGTTGAGTTCGAAAGATACTTGCTGTAGGACTGAGTGAAGCGTCAATGTATGTTGTTGTAATGTGGTCATGATAATTTTCGTTGGTTTTTAGTACAGGGGTTGAATATAGGGTTGTCGCCAGAACGGTGACTTGTAATTTTGCGTCGTGTGTATTATGTTGCGTACGAAAAATATACCGCCGTGGTGGACTTAATATTTATCTTATTTTTTTAGTTATGGGAAGATTTTTACACAGAACCCCTTTACTAGGGTAGCAGAAGTTTTAATACCAGAAATGGTGATAGTTTCCTTACGCAAAACAACGCTTTTGAAAGCTTATGAATTCAAAGTTATAAGTTTAGGACAGTAGAGTTCTAAATGGCATATTTTTAAGATCATGGCAATTGTCTTATGAAAATACCACTGTAGAAACCGGCGGGGAAATTAAAATACAAATTCACCGACTTCTTGACAATTCAAAAGTGCCTGTAAATGGTTTAATTGAAATAAATGATTTGAGTTTGAGTTGAGTTTGACAATTTTTAGATTATTACTTTCTCCACAACCCAAAATAAAATGGTTTATATGTTGCATACATTTAATTGTTTACCCCCTTACCTGTGTTATATTCTCGCCGTGGGAGTCCATCACCTACCCGCGGCGTGCCGAAATTATTGCACAGTGGGTGGTTAGCCATGCGCAGACGGACAATGAAAGTAATTTTAAATTATTTAATAATGTGTCTGTATGTAGTTTATGTATGTAAATATTTGATAGTTTATTTTGGTTGTTAAAGTTTAATTTTTTGCCTCTCTTTTTTATACAAGGTGTAAAAAGATACATCACGTCAACTACGTATTCTGTACTAAGTAACATTGCAGAAAAATAATTGCTAGGAAACGACTATTATTTTTAAACGTAAAGCACCCAAAACATTGTGCTTATGTGTGCATGCAACGGTGCAGGGTTCGTGGTGGGGGTATTTAAAGTTGATTTATTTATTGATAATAGAAAGTAGTTATCATAATAATAATATACTGTGCTCGTCCTACAACTACTAATAATTATGTTCAATTATAGGCGAGGACGCTGGCACCCTAAACACAAGTTAAATCTTACTTTGGGTGCCAGAGTTCATCGAAATCACTATTCCCTTAGTTGTAACGCTGCATAGTGTTTTAGATAAGTGTTTTTGTACAATTGAAGTGAATAAAGATTCTTTTTTTTTTTTTATAACATTAAAAACTTGTTTTCGTAAAAAAGTCAACATTTTGACCTTCAATATCTTCGTAAGCAAAAGTTTTCCAGGTATGGTCCAAAACAAAAACAAAATATCACAATGACGGGGAGTACTGTCGGCTTAGGTAAGTGTCTTTTTACACCCGTTATAATTAAAGTACTTATTATTAATATTATTTCAAAGATTTTAAATTCTGTAAATATTTTCTTGGAAATTGAAATAAATCATCATCTGCCTAGCCTATTCCCAACTATGTTGGGGTCGGTTTCCAGTCTAACCGGATAAATAAATACCATGTAACTAACCATGAAATATAACTTTAATAAATAGGTAAAAATCATGTGTAGTTTTGTAACTAGGTTGTAAATGAACAGAACTTAGTAATCGTCTACAGCTATGGTATTTTAATCCTTGTTTCTATGCCAATTTTTGCGTCTCGATTATTCTATGTGCTGACTTGTAATCCTGTGTCCATTTGGAGAGTCTGCCAAAAAATAGTTATAAGTAAACAAAACTGCCAATGCTGCAGAACAAGCATTGATTAATCTACCTTTCATTGTCGTACAACATATATATTTTTGCTTTACTAGCCCAAACGGACGAATAGTCACTTATAAATAATATTGTTTATAGTATAGAACAAATGACACTAGCGCACAGATGTCAAAAGAGTTAAATATTATAAAACTTGTATTTTTTTTCCTAACTTTATTGCATAAAATTCAAAATGAGCCAATTGCCTAATATATTTCTGGAGTGGTCGGTTCGCCCACAAGTAAATTAAATTCGTGCGTGACGCCTACAGAAAAAAAAAATGTTTAAAAGTGACAATTCGCTCGTTTCGGGCGAGTAAAATCGTGCCAATCGACTAATAAGCCCATATTTTGTACTATTCATATTATATACTTACCCAATGCCCTTGAACTACTTACATAATAATGACGTGTAGCATTCCGTCCCATTTATTTTAAAATTAACTGACGAACTCGCAAGCTGTCGGTCCAAAAATCAATGGTTTTTTTTATCTTTAATGGTTAACCCTTTGTCGCTGGGACCAATCGATTTTCGAACCCCGACACAATACAATGCACATTTTAAAATTTAAAATCCGATATCTGTACTGAGGATTTTTTATGTGACTACGATGCATTTTTAACCCCTTCAAAGTATGGACGGTTCGTATGGTTTCTATCTGGTGCAGTGTTTGTCAAATAAATGATGAGCAGTTAATTTAAACAATGTTATTTAAACCTGACATAAAAATGTTTTTTTTTTAAGTTTATCAAGATAAATAGCAGATTGTTTGCCAAGGGAGCAAACAACTATTTTGAAGGCGAGAGTGGTTCTTTGAATCCAAAGCGCAGCGAGGGATTCAAAGTACGTCACTCAAGCTTAAAATAGTGTTGCTCCCGAGGTGGACACTTTACTTTTTATCACCCTCTATGAAAAAAATAAGTAAGTGCAACTTATGAATAAGAATAGTACGTTTATTTATTTATAAACCATTTTGAGTAAACAATTATGAACGAAGCCAGAATGCTTTTTGCGGGTTTTTTATATTTTCACAATTTTTTTTTTTATTCTGGCTCGCGCGCCTATTACTTTATCGTTCAGCCTGTTACTTGTTCATAAACTGTTCGTGATTGATCTCTTTGGTGATTGGAACTTTTACTAACAATGATCTACATTCCAAATTCAAATCACTTTTAGTCCCTAGGGATTGAAGAGCTATTTTAATCCCTGTTTACGAAGAATACACTACACAAGCTCTTTTTGAATAGATGTGTTAAAAACAGTATTCTTAGTCAATTTACAATGCTAACTTACAGTATTTTTTCCAGTTTTTTCATTATGTAGGTATGTACTGATATTTTCGGCCTATGTGAATAAACTACGCCAAATTAAGCCATTACCCAGCTAAAACACCAGCCAAACAATTAAAAACATCCAACCAAAACTAAAAATAACAGTTCATTAATAAAACTTTGGGCGCCAACGTTCGCGGATTGTGTAACCGCGCGGTGTCTGTACGTGACAATTTAAACAAATTCTGGGCCATTTGGCTTCTGGGGTGGCATGCTTTTTTTTAAGGACTTATTTTGAATAAAAAAAGCGCCATTGATCCACATTCACCCGCCGGATGGGATGCGGGATAAGTGTGTGGTCTGTAATGAACGAGGTTTTAGTAAAAGGTGGGTCTAGGTTTTTTTTTTCGTTTGCATATTGACATGAATAGAGGGAGCTGGTTAAACGGTGAATGTGAACGAGGGCACAAGCTTTAGGATTATACGGTTTTATTTTTTATTACCTACCTACTTAATATGACTTCTCTATGGGAAGCTATAGTAGTGGACGACTTTCAGCTGATAGAAAACTAGGCTTTAGGGTTCCGTACTCAAAGGGTGCCAACGGGACCCTATTACTAAGCCTCAGCTGATCATCCGTCCGTCCGTCCGTCTGTCTGTCAGCGGGCTGTATCTCGTGATCCGTAATAGGTAGACAGTTGAAATTTTCACGTAATGTGTATTTCTATTGCCGCAATACCAACATCAAATAAACAATAAACAACAAATAAACATCAAAGGTGACGGCGCGGCGTTCTTTGCCTTGTGGTACGGAACCATTCGTGTGCGAGTCCGACTCGCAATAGACCACTAAAACGCAGCTTTTTTTTAAGGGATTTTTTAATTTTATTTACAATACTTATCTCGCCTTCCGAAACTTTATTCAAAAACAGACAGATACAATACATATTTACAGATACACCCCAAAAATCAAAACTATAACCCTGTAAACATTCAGCGTTCTCAGCGAGTGGTGAATATTTAATATGTTCGCGCCATATGCGATCTCATTGACAATGGCGACTGTCTCCCTTACGCAGCCGCGCTTTCTTCCAATAATCCCTTACCCCCGAGATAGAGTTAGCCCACCCTAGAGAGAGGATTTAGAAATGCTGAAGGTGTATAAAAACCTTGCGCAGTGATAGGGTTAATATTTTTTGTTAGATGTGACGTCAGCGAGTTTGATAAGTTCGATATTTGAAAGATTTGGATCGAGTTGAAATACTGAAGTGTGATGTGAGAAAAGTTACAAATATTTTCTAATAAAAACTACTTAATAAAAATTAATATCAAGGCATTAAGTCCGCCTTTGTACTTACTATTTGCTGAAGTACGTATAATAAATCCTACTATCTTACTAATTGTAAATGTGAAATTTGAAGTGTGAATGTTTGTTACTCAATCACGCTAAAACGGCTGAACGGATAGATAGTTTATAACCTGGATTCGGACCCTTTTTTATCCGGTAGTACCTACGTTCTCGTTGGATAATTTCCGGTACCGACGTGGCCGAAGCCGCTGGCAGAAAGAAAAAGAAAAAAAAATCTTATATTTTTTGCCTTAGTTAAAATGCTTATCGTCGTCATTAGAAACTTTCAATAATTACTTATAACCAACCAACTACACCACATTTCTTCATGCAGTAAAGATAATGTTAGAATAACAAAGAACAATGCTACTGACCACCTCAAACCCACTCAAAAACAAAACACTGTCGTCTTACTAAAAACCGAAATCCCTTTAAACGATTTTTAATTTAAAACTTTTCCAATAAGAATGCAATAGCCAATCACATTTGTGTCCGAACCATCCATCACGAGTACCTCCCACACCGTGTCGCTCTCCAGATATCATTTATTAGAGGGTAGACAGAACAATTTATATAGTGAGAAAGGAGGGTCATTCTAATTGAATGTAAAAAATCGCCGGTTGGCGCCCAACGTGGGGCCGATATGTAATGTTAATAATAAATTATGGACGACATACGTTGTTTGAATTTTGTATGGATGTTAAGGTTAGGTGGTTTTTAAATGATAGATGAAGTCTAATTGGGTGTTGACAGTTATATTTTTCTCTCACCGAGAGGAGGCCTGTGTCCCAGCAGTGGGAACATTATACGCTGATTATATGTGTTATGTAGTTATATTTTTTAGAGTCAGCGATCTTCGTAACAAGAATGATAAGAATTATAGGTACTTAGGTAATGTTATTTACTTCGTGGTTGAGAAATAATAATTAGGTATGTTAGAGAAAAGAGATATGTTCCACAGTCATTAATTAGTATATAGCTTATCAAAATCTATACATTGTAATAAAATAGTAACGAATATTTTTTTTCCGTTTGTATGGATCTATGTTCCGGATTGGCGCAAAAACGGCTGAACGGATTTGAATGAATTTTGGCACACAGATAGTTAAATAGAATTCCGATAGTACGTTCCCGTGGAATTTTTCCGACATCCACGCGTGCGAAGCCGAGCTCAAAAGCTAGTGTGAAATAAAATTTTACATAAGTAAATCATTACCACACAGCACTACGCAGTATTATAAAACACATATCTCGCTTGATATATAAAACCCCAGTCATTTGGTTCAAATAATTTTCCTGATTTATGTTTTCTTTGATAAATAACAAAGATATTGTACGTCACGGTACATTTCTTTAAAACTGCACAAACTATCTTCAAGCCACCCCCCCTCGGACAAGCAGAGTCAGGCCGGTACATATCTCTGAAAAATCCCATAACTCCCTACAAGAATCATACGCTCGCCCGCACACGCCTACATTCATATATTTGTTACTGTATAAAGACACTGGAAGTGGCTCTGAAAATGTTATACCTTGTAAGTTAACTAGGAAGTAGGTTTGGCTTTATTATTTACTAGCTGCGCCCCGTGGTTTCACCCGCATAAGTTTTGATCCCGTGGGAATATCGGGATAAATAGCCTATATGTTAATCCAGGGTGTCAGCTACCTCCATACCAAATTTTATCTAAATTGGTGCTGCCGTTTGAGCGTGAAAAAGTAACAAACATATACACACCCCCAGACACACTCACACACACACACACTAGCAAACTTTCGCCTTTATAATATTAGTATGATTTATTTAACCATTTATGTATCTACCCACACATATTTAAACAGACAAGAAAAAACAGAACAGAAAAATAGGTACAAAGGTTATATATTATTTCATAAGAAATCTCTGGTAAGTTTCTTAATTCTTTAGCAAATTGAGATCAGCATCTGCCTAGCCTTTTCTCAATTATGTTGGGGTCGGCTTCCAGTCTAACCGGATGCAGCTGAATACCAGTATTTTACATGGAGCGACTGCCTATCTGACCTCCGCAACCCACTTACTCTTTGGTAACACTTCGTGTCAGACTTTCGGGCTTTTGACGACCCATAACGACTGTCAAAGATCCAAGATTGACTGCCGGGACAAACAGCTTGACGTGCTTTCCGAGGCCACGGGGGTTTCTCGGTATATAAAGATGGTCACCTATCAACGGTCTGACCGTGGCAAACGTAGCTTAACCTGGTCCATCGACCCTTGCGACTGTTATTAATTAACCACAAGCCCCTCCAAATTGAGATCGTTCTCCTTAATATTTTTAGTAGTGGCCCTAATCAAACACCTATATTTACTGGTTGTCCTTCGCATAATGCTTAGCTCACTGTAAAATTTAGGAGCTAATGTGGCATGTAATGGGCTGCTTTGGAACTTGTCTATGTATTCTCCAAGAAAGTGTGCACAGTTGCATAGTCAAAGTCAAAATGTTTACAAAAGAAAATATTGCAAAGGTTTAGCGCTGTTGTCTGAATTCTTTGTTGAGACAAAAAAATTAAACTGCGTTCGTGATTAAGGATAGACTATATCTATGCGTTTTTGTAATTTTTTTAAACTTATGATGTATGAAATACCTGTAATATGACTATGTGTATACTACTTATATTGTTTAGTAATAGTAAACTCAAGAAGAGTCGTTGTTCCGAAGAGAAGCTGGTATGAATGGGGTTGTATGAAGCCCCTGGTCCTTAAACTGCGCTGGTAAGTGTCATAACAAGGTTCTCAGTCTCTTTTGGATAGCCAGAACCCTGACAATCTTGCTATGACAGCCAACTAGATGGCTGCAGGAAGTGTTAAGTGACATCTTTGCGTGCTTATAGTCGGGCAGGAGAATAATGTTGATTAAAAGCCAGAATTCCACCGTTGCTTGGGCAAAAATGAGCGTAAGATAATTCAATTATTCTATGCAATAATATATCTTCGCTGCAGGAATCCGCTGGATGCGGGAAGCGCAGAACCGGTAGAAGTGGAGGTGCGTGGGGGAGGCCTATGTCCGCAGTGGTCTTCTTTCAACTCAAATGAGGATGATGATGAATATCTCTTCGGTCGTTGTAGCGCTGTACCAAATAAGTCGGCATCCACCTCCATCCATGAGTGTCACATCCAGTCATCAATACATCTATGCAACCTACAGTCACAATACAGCTTTTTTATACATTTTCTGATACATTTCTTTTCCAATGCATCTTCGGGGGCGATATTATTTGTGATAGTGTAACTGATGCGTTATGAATACAGAGTGTGTTTTAATAAAGTAGGCGTTATTCCGCATCACCCTGTATATGGAGGTGATTTCGTATGTTTTTCGTATGGCTGATAAGATTGGGAGATAAAAACTATCCCTTTTTGTGAAATATAAGTGCATAAAGGGTAATACTTATATTGTAGAGTGCGACATTTGAGTAAAAGCTAAGAGGTTGTTCATGTTTTGCCGACTGCGATACGTTGTGGCTGGTGATTTATTTCTATAATTACAAGATAATCAAAGTGTTAAATGACCTGGGATAACGTTTTTTCTTCAACCAACAACTCAATCAGCAACGAATTCATTCAAATTTTTTTCGCAGCACAATATTGTAGAAGAAAGTTACATAAATAGGTATCACACTAATATTATAAAGGCGAAAGTATGTGAGTGTGTGTGTGTGTTTATATGTTTGTTACTTCTTCACGTTCAAACGGCTGGACCAATTTTGATAAAATTTTGTACGTAGGTAGCTGACATCCTGGATTAATATATAGGCTACTTTTTATCCCGATATTCTCACGGGATCAACAATTACGCGGTTGAAACCGCGGGGCGCAGCTAGTCTACTATAATTATTATCATAACATTGTTGATGTTTATTTAAAGATTACTTAGACACTGGCTTACAATACAACAAGATACAATAATATCAGAATAAGACAATTCACACATACACAACGTAATTTAACCTCACAAACAACAACCACTCAACCCCTTATCCCTCTCAAATAACACTGAAACGTACGACACAAATAAGTAAAAGTATCGAAACCGAATCATCGAACGTTTAGCACCAGCTCACGTACAATCTATATAAGTAAAAGGTCATATTCTTTACGACGAGGTACTTGCTACTCATGTGTGCGATACGTGACTGTACAGCATGGAGAGGGTTAGGAGTATAATCTTGGTAAACGTAACGTGAGATGGAGTAAACGTGGAGTATAGGTAAATACAGGTGTTGTGTTCAGTGAGATGTCTCTTAGATTGCATTTTGGATATGGGTTACCTAAGTACGGGTTGGCCGTATAGGAAAATGAAAAAAATACCATTATTTTTTTTTCAGATAATACGGATTACAAAAAAAAAATCAAGTATTAATAGAACATTCCAGAAAAAAATGTTTCGTTGGTGTCTGTACTAATGAAAAAAAATCATTGTATCATAAACACCATGCAGCGCCTTCCAAACTAGTAAAAATGCGTTAAATTGCAAAGTAGTTACTTATGTAAAAAATAAAAAAAATTACAATCGCTAAGAAGACGATCTTGGCTTGCTGAAAATTACATGTGCTGTTTTTTATTCAATAGTTTACTTTACTTTTTACTTTAATGTCACTCAAATTATTAGGTTTCTGAAAGGGCCTTGAAATAGGAGAACTTCCATATCTTAAAATTAATTTAAATCAACTAATAATAAAAGTACTATGCCACATAAGAAAACAGCACCATTCCAAAAATACCATAAAACATTTCAGTACTGCTTACAGAAGCAATACGTCCAAAACTTAACAAATAAAACTAACTAGAATTAAATTCTCACAAAAGTTTATGAGTAAAATTGTACCGAAACAAATAAACTAGTGTCCCGACGAGTATCGGGAGAGATGACGTCATAAAACAAATGTAAGCCACCAAGAGTATGGAGGAACAGCAGCTCGTAAACTCGGTACCAATAATCCAACGTCGACGGAAAAAATAGCCATAGTAAAAACTCCTATCCGTACCTAATATCCCGAGAATATTATCAGAGAGTCGTCGGGTCATAACCCGAAATTGGTTTCGGGGTCCGTAAGTCCCCAGTTTTATATGTCGCATTATGAAGGCCGTCAAACGAATTCACGTAGAAAATCGAATCTATATACGGTGATATCGCCGTCTCTCCGTCCTGCCTGGCTTCAGATAATAAAATAATATACCTACCTCTTTTTACCCTGGTGGGTTCGTTCGGTCTCGGTGACCATGCGTTAGTGAGAAATGGGTTGGATTTAATTGGCTTATATCGTAGCTAAAATATCGTTTAGTTTAGTACATGACCTTTTAGCCGTCAAAGAAGATTGCGTATAACAACCGACAACCAACAACTACAACCAGTCTTACCAAGGGGTATCGTATTGCCCAGTAACTGGGTGATGGAGGTCAGATAGGCAGTCGCTCCATGTAAAATACTAGTATTCAGCTGCATCCGGTTAGACTGGAAGCCGACCCCAACATAGTTGGGAAAAGGCTAGGCAGATGATGATGAAGATTGCGTATAATGGAACTGATAAAAAATTGAAACAAAGTAAGTGTTCCATAGGTACTAAGTTGGCACACAAAAAGTTTTTTCATTTCGCGAGGCCCACACGAGCTTACGTGAAATAACAAAAATTTAAGAACAAAAACGTATAAAGTGCCATAAAGGAGCTTTTGTCTGTGCCGCCGCAAAAATCTCTGGGATGGTAGTAATCGGGCATTTTACATAAGAAAATAATATATTATTCAAAATCCAGTGTGGAGCACACCGCCCCATGTACTTATCGGTAATAATGTGAGCTCTCCAGCGAGGTGGGAAACACACGGGCATAAGTCCGGGATACGGGATTTATGATTGTGTGTTTTCATTCCTGGTAATGTCTAAAGAGCTCGATGGACTGTTGTTGTTGTTAACAATTATATGTATATTGCCTTCTTTATATATTGCAACTGATAAATGATGTTAATTTCTGTAAGTAAGTTGGTTTATACTATCACTTTTACCTTGCGAAAATATTTAAACAACTAGATGAGGTCGGTGTTTCCTATCCGACTATACTGAAAAGAAACACGGAAACAAAACAAACTTATAGGTCAGTAACTGGTGTCCAAATTAACATTGGGATCATAGTGCTTATTTTAGAGGTGCTTATTAAATAAGTAAATAGTTTCTAAAATGTTATAGGCGCTACGCGTAGAGCTACGAGCTACGGCGTAGCTAAACCATTTCATGACGTGACACGTTCTGAAAAAATATATTTTTAAAATTTGTTTAAGAGGGCGCCGACCAAACACCGACCGCGCAAATGGATAATAGTGGCCACTATTTTCCGTTTTAGTGATTATAATAAAACTAAACAATGTAAAATTACCGTTTATAATAATATTAACGTATAATCTTGAGGAGAACAACGTAACGTGCTTATTTTCTGCTTTTTCATTCTAAAATAAAAGAAATAACCAAACAAACGATGAGGGCGCCACTAGGCGGTCAGCGTAGCCTTAATAATACGTAACTTTTAAAGAGAGGATTTTTCTGGCTCTGTACAATTCACTATTAGTAATATGTTATTTTTGACAAGGTTACGCAAAAAAAAAATAACTGTTGTTTATTTGTGTTTTTATAACATCTTCACATACCAAGACCCCTCCGTGCCTCGGAAAGCACCATAATCAGTTGGTCCCGACTGTCATTCGTGGATCTTTGACAGTCGTTACGGGTCGTCAGTAGCCTGAAAGTCTGACAACCAGACTTACCAAGGGGTATTGTATAACCCAGTAACTGGGTTGTGGAAGTCAGATAGGTAGTCGCTCCATGTAAATTACTGGTATTCACTGCATCCGGTTAGACTGGAAGCTGGCCCCAACATATTTGGGAAAAGGATAGCCAGAGGATGATTTGTGTTTTTATTTTATTGCACCTGTCATGTTTTTTCTCAATATCAACCTAAGGTAGACTGAGAGACCATGACCAAGGCATTAGGTTCGCCATTGTACTTCCAGTTATTTTATACTTGCACATAAAGTTCACGGTTTTAATAAATAAACAATAATCCCCAATTTCCGAAGTCTTAAACTTACCCCATTTTGCTTCCCGACTTTTTCCACCTCACGGTACATCTCTGACAAATAAAAATAGAAGCAAGCCGACTCGGCGAGATCTATGCGAGATCCCGACTATAATATCTCTTGATTCAAAGCCCCCTTTCACTAGGACATGCGACGTACTTCGAAGACCCTAGCAACCTGCTTGGTTACCTTTAGTAGGTTAGTACTTTTATATTTAATGTATTAATTGAGACTTCATTACTTATGGCTGGTTTGGTAGAAGGCGATTTTTTGTAGCGTGTGATTGCACTAGGTACTGTTGCTCCACTTTTGCAATTATTTTTGGAAAACTGAAAAACCTGAAACTGTAATAGCCCGATTATAACGGGGTTTATTTATAAACAATGATTAAAGTTAAGTGACATTCACACGTCAAAAATGTATCGTTAAACACTACATAACTTTAAGCAACGTTTTGAATAAAGGGGAAGATCTCTTGATGCAAAGCCACCTTTCACTAAAACAGGCGACGTACTTCGAAGACCTTAGCAAGCTGCTTGGTTACCTTTAGTAGGTATGTTAGTAGGTTGGTACTTTTGTAGCGCACTTTTTATTTTTATCTTTTTTTTTATCTGACTATCTGGTGTTTTGTGTGTCTTTTAGTCTGTGCTAAATAAATGTATTTTCTTTATTCTTTTCTTTCTTTCTAGCGTGTAATCGCGTTACATTTGCGTCACTTTAGAAATGATTATTAGAAAACTGTCAACTGAAAAATCTGAAAGATAAACATCTGTTTGAATATAATCAATGTAATACCATCTATTTAGCCCGTAATATTCCACTGCTAGGCAAAGGCTTCCCTCCCCCTTTCCAGGATATACGTGTCTGGAACACGTGTATCCTGTTTATTTGCGGCCAGTCCCTTGTATAGAAGTCAAGTTTATCCATCCATTTTCGTCTTGGTCTTGTTAAAATATGTTACAACTTGTTTAAAGTAGCATACTGACAAAAATGCACAATTAATGGTCATGGGTCATAGCATATCAATTAAGTTATTAGACTAGGGCTGATTTATCAATCACCTGCGATAACTTTATTCGAGGAATAATTTTCAAAAAACAAAAACTGTCAAACGTCAATTTTATTCCTCGAATAAAAGTTATAAAATCAGCCCATAATAGATGACTAATACATTTTTCAAATATTGTTATTTTTGCATGCGTGACAGAGTGACAGGCGACAATACAATGTCAAATTGAATTAGCTAGCAAAACTCCGCAGATGTGATGAGTATCGATATGTAAACATAATGAAACAAAAAAAAAGTACTTACAGACTTTTTTTTTTTAAACTAAAACTTAAACTTTTTTTTTCTTTTTTCTTTATTTTTAAAAATCAGTTTTTTTGTGTAAGTAAATATTACAGAATATTTACACAAAAAAAAACTGATTTTTAAATACTAATATTTCAAGATAAGTACTACAATATAATTATGTAGTCGTTGACGTAAAAAATCATCATCTGCCTAGCCGTTTCCCAACTTTGTTGGGGTCGGCTTCCATAACCGGATGCAGCTGAATACCAGTATTTTACATACACAACCCAGTTACTGGGTAATACGATACCGTTGACGTAAAAAAATTAATAATCAAAATATATTTTTTGTTTAGGTTATGGGTTTTGAGTGTCGCTAGCTAATCTAATTTGACACTTTATAATATATTTTATGTTCCAGGTCGTGACGAATCCTAGTCTAAACCATTCTTCACGTCAACATTTCAAAACCATCCGTATCTCCTCGTGAATACCGAACATCGCCAATACCACCCAACCACCCACATAAGTCTGTGGGGAAGATTTGGACAACCATGTTCGTGTACAGATAATATTTTTTTATGATATTCCTTGCGTATACGATACTTATATGTGTGTAGTACCTACTTAGCGGTTAAGTTGCAGCGTGATGGAAATGTGTAAGTTCCCTTTGTTTTCAATATTTACACGATTTATTTGGGATTCTTATAGAAATAATTACAGTATTTTCCTAGGCAGCAAGCAAGCTTATTTTTGTAGCTTTTGAGTGTCCACACAAGTATGAAAATGGACAGGAATAAATCGAGTTAATATAATTGGCTCTGAAATGATGTTAACTCCTTCGTTATCTATTTACACACCTATGCCTTGTAAATACCATTTATTTGTACGTAGCACATTCTTTTAATCATATTACTTTAGGCAAGTTTACTGGAACTGAAGAGGCTTCATACTTCGCTTCATACTTTGGTAGAGATCTTCTAATTTCGTACTGCACTTTCTCTTAATTTCTGCCAATTCTCTTAATTTAAAACGTTCAAAATCTAGTCGCGATCTCATTTCGGCGACAAAAAAATGTCCAAAATTTTGACAAAAGTGTAGCGAAATTAGAGGTATGTTTTGACAGATTGAGACTGAGATCAGACTGTGAACGTTCTTAAAATTACGAGAATTGCCCCTCTGGTGTTCTATTCTATTCTATTTTTAATTATGGCAAGTAAAGCCCGATGTCGACTATTCTGCCAATGTCAAAAGTGAATTGGAAAAGCAAGTGTGCATTATGTAAAAAAAAAAAAATGTTAAATATGATATAGTTGAACTTTGTAGAAACCCCTCTGGTGTTGTGCATTCAAATGTTTGTACTGAGGCCAGTACATCAAGCTACTAGAATCTGTCAAATTTCTTTAATAGATATTCAACTTTATCGCTAAAACATAAGGTTCAAAGTTGATTGGGAAAATTTGATAGTTTCGGGTAGCTTGATGTGCTGGCGTCTGTACATTTGAAATGTGTATGCAACAAACAGTCAAAATGAAAATATTTTATTTCACATAAACCTACATGGGCACTTATGAAACGTCAGAAGCTAGGTGCACGGTTCCAATTGGTCGTTTCCAATGGAGAAGAGCCAATTAAAGAGGCATGCAATTTTAAATTAAATGATCTCGACTTTTATTTTAGTAAGTATAATACAAACTATTTACACTAGATACTAAATTAAATGACTAACTTACTATACAAATAAATACAAAAACAAAGGACTTAGGCGTCGAAGTTCGAGTACTTCGACGCCTAAGTAAGTGTCCTTTGTTTTTGTATCGCATCGCTGTCATCCGGAAACGTGCCCAGAAGACCTACCTTCTTACTTACTTCAATACAGAAGACCTACCTTCTTACTTACTTCAATACAGAATCCCAAAAAGTATGACCTTTTATTTATGACCAAGTTCTCTGTACTACCATTTACATACCTACACCATTTATTCCTTTATCATAAAAAGCGGCTGTCACATCCACTGCCTCCGAAGGCCTACCAATATCTCATGAGATCATGAATCTTAAACAAGGACGGCAAATAAAAAGTGTCGCGTGTGTCCCTCGAATGAATTATGAAAATATCGATAAATAACTGAGGCCTGCCCGATATCGGTTACAGGCATCACTAGTTATTTTTTTTACAGGATAATATTGGCTAAAGGATTAAAGTTTTGTATCAAATCTCGCGCAGTGCGTGCAACTAATATTTGCAGGAATCGATCCCGCGATCCGAAGAGTAGGACTGAGCCAAGTTCCTAACCAGATTGCAATACAAATTATTGAATGCCAATTGGACCCAGTGCGGGTTGATAAATGTCACATAACTTTAATTTTTTGGTTCTAGGACATGCCGTTTTCCTCACGATGTTTTCCTCACCGTTTTGAGAGCAGTGGTGATGAAATTATTTACACAAAGTAAAGCGCCTGTCTGGGTTCGAACCCACGACCTACGACTCGTAAGTCGGGGTCATTACCTAGGCCACCACTGCTATCAACTGTGTTGTTTTTGTTTTTTCTTTGCCTGGTTGCTGGTACCTTTTAGCCAAGTCTTTATTTGGTTCTCAACTGTGAAAAACATTATTAAGCCTAAGTACGGACTGGTGTGTTTTTCCCGCGGCGATTTTTTTTCGCGCATTGGATTTTCAACGCACTGCTTAGGTCCAAGAGTCGAAAATCCAACAGAGTGTATTTTTGACGCGCTGGGACGCGCTCTGATGGATTCTCAACACCGGGAGTTTAAAATCAAGTGAGCGAAAAATCCCTCCGCGATATTTTTGGGCTAAAAGTCTCCCAAAAGTTGTAGTACCTACCTACTTACCTACCTACTGTGAGAAAAAGTTCTCTATACTCTCTTATCCCAGCTGTCTCGACGTTCAGTGCCCCATTACTTGGGTCAGAGCGTTGCTAAGAGAACTATTCGGCTCATTAGCAAGCACACTAGCGCCACTAGTTCCTACATCCGATGTCTCATGATTTGGAGAGTTTCCAGTTTCATGACTGTCATTTGACCTAAGCTACACTCATGGTAACTTACATTCGTAGTTTGATGGTGTCATGTGTATTTAAACTATAGTTATAAAATCATCACTTACCTTAGTAGCAGTCAGTTAAACACAATGTATCGTCGAACAAGGTATTTGGTATACAGGCAGCTAATCTGTACCTAATTACTTTTAAACAATGTTATGGGATTCTTAATTCTTTTGCCTGTATACAAAGGCATTTATGTAAATACTAGCTGTGCCCCGCGGTTTCACCCGCATAAGTTTCGATCCCGTACGAATATCCGGATAAAAATTATTTACACTGCCCACTTCAACAAAACCATAAGCATAACCCTATTAACATACAAATAGATATAAATACACCATCAGAAACAAATTGCAACAATTTCTGGGCGTCTCAACCCCATATGCTAAGGGAAATTGCTATACAGGGTGTTGAATGTTGCCGGCCGTATCTGTGTTTACATCAGCCCGTTACAAATGTGTTACATCAAGACAGTGGCGAGGACCGCGTTACTTATCTAGCCGTATTGTGTGCTAGGGTTTGCACCTTCGAGTTTTCTGGGGAAAATTATAGGGAATTAAGTTTTTGTTTTTTATTATGTTATTATTTTATGCCTGTGTTGTCCCACTGCAGGGCATAGGTCTTCCTTACGTCTTTCCACTTTTCCCGGTCTTCGGTGATTGTGGGCCAATCCTTTAAGAAGGAGTCCAGCTCATCCTGCCATCTCTTAAATAGGATTTACATTAATTACAATCGAGGAAAATTAAATTCTACTTAACTGTTATGTAGACCTGCCTGATCTAGGTTCATGGGAAACCTGTATTTCAGGCTAACAGTAGTAATGGCTTTCATTTTGACAGATCAACAACATTCATTGCGTTATTCACGTTGTTGAGCAGACACATTTTTCGTACCTATGAAGCAATGGATTAGCAATATCGTTCAAAATGATTCAGATTGGAATTGATAGTGTGTTACGCAATTAGAGTGTTGGTGTGATCTGATTAAGCTTAAGCTTAGCTTTTTTGTTAAGCTTAATTATCTGCAACGTGTATGTTGAAAAAAAAAAAATTCTAAACTACCTAAACTTTTACTAAAAATAAAGCTGTATTTTCCAAATTAAGGTGGTAAGTACAGGACTAATTAAAATATGTACCTACTTACTTAGATAGGAGGGGCCCGTGGCTAAATAATAACAGCCGCATAGGTCGATCGCTCAGGTTAAGCTACGCTTGCCGCGGTTGGTCTGTGGATGGGTGACAATCTTTACATACCGAGAGCCCTCCATGCTTCGGAAAGCGCGTCGTTCGTGGATCTTTGACAATCGTTACGGGTAGTCAGAAGCCCGAAAGTCTGACAACCGGTCCTACCAAGGGGTATCGTATTACCCAGTAACTGGGGTGTGCAGGTCAGATAGGCGGTCGCTCCATGTAAAATACTAGTATTCAGCTGCATCCGGTTAGACTGGAAGCCGACCCCAACATAGTTGGGGAAAGGCTAGGCAGATGATGACTTACATAAGTAAATAAATATTCAAATAACTCTCCCTAATATAACAATTACCTACAAAGAAGCCACTTAACCAAATCATCAAATTACTATTCATTGATCCATTACCTACCATTTCAAATCAACCTATTCAAAAAAATTGCCCCAAGTATGTAAATTGTCCATTTGATCTTTGACCTTACAGCATCCCCTGTTCTCATTTTGATCTCACCTTTGTAACACGTGGACATTTAAAACCGGTTTTTCGTTAACAGCATCCGTCCCCTTGATACACTTTTGATCTTGCGTTGGTCATAATAAGACCTTTTGTGATGGACACTTGATGTTTTTTTATCTCTGTAATGGTCAATAAGTAGGTCAGGTTAGGTCATCTTTTGATACTGATCTTTTTATGGAGCTTGGTTGATTTAAATACAGCAATGGAGTTGTGGAATTTGTGTAACTATAAAGGGCTTTTTCCCCTGAACGTTTTGATGAGTTATTGAACAAATTTGCTACATTCTCAAAGATTGGACATTTTGGGTATCTGGACATTTTGACACCGTTGGACATTTTGAGAATTGGACATTTTGCCCCTGAACGTTGATCAGGGGTGAGAATCTGTACTATAATTGCATAAATTACTCTGAATGGTGTTTTTTTTAGTTTTTTTACGTTACAGCACACATGTTAAATGTTTAACTTCGACCATAGACATTTAGATAAGTAGTTCTAAAACAAAGACACCAATTGTTTCTCTAGAAATGTATATTTGCTTATAATTTATTTTCTCTTCGAGACTGTATCAATCAACTCAGCCTATCGCAGTCCACTGCTGGACATAGGCTTCTTCCAGCCAGCAACGCCCCAACACCGTGTCGGCCTTCCGCACCCAGTCTATCCCAGCCACCTTCTGTATGTCGTCTGTCCATCTAGCTGGGGGGCGTCCCACACTACGCTGCCGATACGCGGTCTCCACTCCATCCATCGGTCCTTTGACAGACATGGTTAGCCAACTGCCACTTCAGTTTGCAGTTTGTTTCTTTGTTCGAGACTGTAGATAAACAGTTAGATATTTAAAGAAACTGATGTAGCTACTCACTAATACAATGACTACTATTTCCACGCGTAAATCCGTGTTGTCCTCAATTTTATCTTCCTTCACATCCTCGTGTCAGCCCTACAGGTACAGTTAAACACGCCATATGTATATCTCAGGCAGTGACCAAACACGCGCCGCGGACTCACGGAAATGGATAGCGCAGAGACATGTGTGGAGAGGCCCTTATTTTTGTACAGCTTCGTTTGACTTAGTGCAGTGAAATAAAAACTTAGAAGTATGAGTTTAGTTAATACCTACCTACCTATATGTACTTACTTCTGAAATGAGTAATTTATTTGATTAAATTCATTAAAACGGAGAGCGGGACGGTATTTAAGTAAGTGCACTTTTAATAAGTAAAATATTATTTTTTCATGTGTCTCTCCTTAAAAAAAACTTTGCTTTAATACCTACTTGATACAACCGCACTGAGCAAAGAGTGGTATAATTCTTTGATTTTTTTTTTATACTCATCGTATTATTAATTTCAAAACGGCACAGGCAAAATATTATTTTGATAGGCTACTTCAGTGAAATGTCATTCTATGGGAGGGTCTGAAATAACTAACAAAATGTTTAAGTTACCCATACCCTAGTCACCAGTTTCTTAGCCATAAAAGTTTCACAACTGACTCGACTCCATAGCCACCTCTGTCGCAATAGACACTTTCGTCCGCACATTTAACAAGCTGATCGTAAGCACGGAGGTTCAACATCTCCGACTAAATAAATCCTCACTCTACGTAAACAATTATCCTTTATGAAGAACATTAATTTTCCTGAAAAACCTCTCTGGAGAGCTCCAGATTCCAAAAAGGCACATTGAAATTGTGTGTTATGTTGATGGACTAAGGATAATGATTTCAATTATATAATATGTACATAATGTGGTATCAGTGTTTTAGTAGTCAATCATGATGACGTGTTAAAATAATATGTTTTTTTTTTTCAAATGTCGGTACAACTCACCAGATCCTAAATCATCATCATCATCATCTGGCTAGCCTTTTCCCAACTATGTTGGGGTCGGCTTCCAGTCTAACCGGATGCTGAATACCAGTATTTTATATGGAGCGACTGCTTATCTGACCTCCACAACCCAGTTACTGGGTACTCAACTATCCTAAATATAAACACAATTTTCATTTTTTATTTTTTTGTTTTTAAATAAATTCCTAGCAGTCGTAGCACTTCGTAGCAACAGTCGTAGCGGACTATCTGTCTATTTTTATCTAATACCAGGCAACGTACAGTCACCAAAAGAGATAAGTAACCAGTTTCGTCGGATATAGTTGAAGTTTAGTAAGAAACCAATAGATGTTTTCGAATGTAATTTGTCTATTATTTAAATTAAATTTCATTCGAAAACATCTATCAGTTTCTTGCTAAACTTCAACTATATCCGACGAATCTGGTTCCTTTGGTGACCGTACCTACATACGGCGATGTTTTATTGCCTCCAGTTACAGCTTTACTCCGAGAAGTACCTACCAAGGAATCCAGATACCTACTAATGCCACATTAGTGACCCAGCCTACACAATGGCGGAATACCCAGCATTACCCAGTTATAATTCCTAGTATAGTGGCTCGAAATCTGTTAGATCACTTTAAAGTACCCTTCCACCCTAAAGTTTTAGGTTAGGGACAGTTCGGGACCTCCGGGATAGGGCCCGCTGCTGATAACGTGGAATACACATTATACAGCGGTACTCGAGATACGATGTGTCATTAGGGTTTTTATTGAGGTATAGATAGATGTTTTATCGAGGTTTTGACGAAATAGGTCTCTTTTTGTAGATTTTGGTAGGTAAGCGCTAAAGAATTAAGCCCACGTAAGCACGGGCGTTTTTTGCGTGGTGGCCCAGTGGTAACGTGACTTACGAGATGTAGGTCGTAGGTTCGAACCCAGACACGCGCTTTAATTTGTGTACCTACTTAAATTATTTCATCACCACTGCTCCCACAACGGTGAAGGAAAACATAGTGAGGAAACCGGCATGTTCTAGAAAAATACATTAGAAGACATGTGACATCCACCAATCCGCCCTGGGCCCGCGTGGTGGATTACGGTCCACTCCCTCTCACCAAGGAGGCCTGTGTCCCAGCTGGAGTAGGACCATTATAGGCTGATTATGAAGCACGAGCGTTTTTAAACTCAACGTTTTTTAACGCGTTACGGTCGCTTTGTGAAAATCCAGCGCCATCGTCCATTCTAATGCTAGGATCTTCAAGCCAAGCTTTGCTGGAAAGCTTGGCAGGAATGGTGCTGATAAAAAAACTGTGTTCATCATAGAATGAATTTTGTAAATAACCGTTCGTTCTAACTTACTGCACATGTACCTACCTATCTAAATAAACATGTCGAGGACACTTGGCAAGCTTTTGAAAATGAGTATTCTCTAACAGAGAAATATTTTCTGGATAATGATGAGACCCCAAAATTCTTTTGCTTGATGTTATCCCACAAAAACCCCATTTGCCCTACCTATAATATTTTTTCCTCCGCCCACGACACACAAACATACGAGTGTGTAAACAAACTCATGAGCATGTGTGCGTGAACCCATTTTATCAGCCAATGGTCAAGCGGTCAGCGCTGGAGGGAGATAAAAGATTTTTTGTAATGTTGGTGTAAGAGAGATAGATATTTTAGGAGAGGGGAGCTCAACCCTTTCATTTTTATTTGGGGAATGTTTTTGCACACACATGCCAAAAAATATGGCGAATGGTTTGGAAATGTTTTTAAAACTCTTGAATTTTGTTGCCAATCTTGAACGTGACTTTTATTTGGCCATTTTGCTTACTAGGTTCTGCCCGCGACTTCGTCCGCGTCAAATTCCTTATTTAGCATAAAATAGGTAAGTTACTTATATCCTATAGTTACCGCTCCGTTACCTAGGTACTTCGTTTTCGCTTAGCTTTCTTTCTGACTTTTTTTCTTTTTGCACAGCTCCCAAGGGTCGTAGCGTAATGCTATAGCCTCTTACTCAAGAATTGGACTGTCAATTTATTGCGAAAAGAATTTATCAAATCCGACTGGTATTTCCAGAGATTACCTACATATAGCGGGTTCAAACAAACAAAGGATCTTATCTTATACTTAGTTGAAAATGTTGTAAAAATATTTTGACAATTAAAGAATCCGATAAAACTACCAAATACGTCTACCTACATAATGACCTAAATGCCTACTTAGGTAAGTTTTGTTGAGTAACAAGATGAACTAAAAGAACTGCATGGAAGGTCTACACAACTTTGAACGAGCTCTAACTTTCCTATTCACTCCATTTCCCACCACATAGCCAGCGACATGAGACTAAAAGTTATATCCAAGAGTAATTTAACTCAATAAACTTTACCTACCTACATAGGCTTGCTATAGGTATGTATATTTTTCAGTGGGTCGAGGGATTACCCACAGAATTACTATTGATTTGGGAGCGCACCCGCTCGACCGCCTTCCAAATGAGCAGACCGAAAGTATTGCTTTAGAGTTGGTAATACCATTTTAATATTTTTTTCTGAAGTTGTTTTGTGTGTAGAGTGGAACACACGAGTAGTGTTTATTAAATAATAAAGGTTGTCAAGTCCTTAATTACATTGAAAGAACCAGTTTTATAACTTTTTCATGTGACACTCTTTCAAAGAAAAATAAAGGAGGGGTGCCTCTAAACTGAATGGATTACATTTGGAAAGTCGGAGAGCATTGTATATAGTAACGAAATAGTCAACGAGAATGACAGTTACGAAAAGATAATGAACTTATTAAAATGTGTAAAGTTCCTATGTTGTTTTTTCAGTGTCAATAAAACACAATACATCCTGTATCTTGCACATAAACCAGCATCCTAATTGCGAAACACACTATCGACCTCAATCTGAATCATTTTGAAGCATATTGTTATTCCATTGCTTCATATGATCGAAAAATGTGTCTGCTTAACAACGTAAAAAACGCAATTAACTTGTTGAACTGTCAATATGGAACCCATTGCTACTGATAGTGTTATTACGCACCCCGCCGAAAACAACAGATTGGACTTGAAAAATATGAAGGAAATTCGCAACAGATACAGCAGCTCTATAAACATCCTACGCAAAAGTTCGCAAGACCCAACCTGAATTTATTAAGCTGGACCCTAGAAAGGTTTGCCGTATGCAGATAAGGGATTTATTTAGCGGAAAGGTCCGTCCCTGGGTTAACGCTAAAACGCCTTTTGGGTCGACGATGACCAGGATTGGGACCAAATTTATTGTCGGCTTTCGGCTTTCGCGTTGATTTATTCGGCTCCGGGTGAATGGAATCAACGGACCGGCTGATAATAACGCTTGGTACGACGTTTTTGCGTAGGCATAGAACATGTTTATGTGAAAATGTTTAATGCTGATAAATTGGGAGGGTGGGGCATTTTTGTACTTAGGTGTGTCGGACTGTGGCTGCTTCTCTGCGTCTAGGATAAGTGTAATGTTGTTGCGATGACGTAAGCAGTTTATATGCCATTTCTAATAACAAGAATTCAAGAGTTTTATTCAGCCATGAACAGCTAATACCTGACACAACTTTTGCCTTTGATTTTGAGAACCAAACCTTCCAAACACTGCTATAGGTATTACAATCATCATTTCAGCCGAAAGACGTCCACTGCTGGACATAGGCCTCCCCCAAGCACCTCCACTTCGACCGGTTCTGTGCTTCTCGCATCCAGCGGGTACCTGCGGCCTTCACAAGGTCGTCGGTCCACCTTGTGGGAGGCCTTCCAACGCTACGCAACGCTAGGTATTGCAATAAATGGCCATTATATGCCTAGCGACAGTCTGCAAATTGGTCTTTGCAATTTATATAGAGATACCTAACCAGTGCTAGTATCAGACAGAAGGACGTTTTCATTGCCAGACTTGTGGCACGTCCACTTAGTACCTGCATAACCGACTAGAAAAAACAACGTAGATACAGACGCTATCAAGCTACTACGATCTGTCAAATTTCTTTAGGAGATTTTCAACTTTATCGCTAAAGCATAAGGTTCAAAATTGATTGGGAAAATTTGACAGTTTCGGGTAGCTTGATGTGCTGGCGTATGTACTTATTTTTGTCGGTCGTCTCCACATATAATAATACTACATACATAAACTCACACCTTCCCATGTGGGTATAGTACCTATGCAGAATTATAGCTAAAATGTTACATGCTGCGTAATTAGGTACCCAGTTTTTTTTCCTTTTTGGCAACTGAGCCGATGTCGACTATTCTGCCAGCGTCAGGTACCTAGTTGCCAGAGCAGTGGTTATTGCGTAACAAGTAGGAAAGAATGGCTTTAATTTTGACAGTTCAACAACATTCATTGCGTTATTTACCTCCGTCGTTGAACAGACAAATTTTTCAAACATACGAAGCAATGGATAGGTAAGCAATTTGTTTCAAAATGATTCAGATTGTGCAATTATTTCTCACATCAATTCTAAAGGTATGTCTGCAAGTGCGCGCATTTCACACAAACCTGTGAGATGTGAGAGACAAATTAGTTGCTGAGACAAAAGTTGCTCGTAAGCGCCCCCTCTTAGGGTGCAGGTCTTAAAACTAAAAAGAACGTAAATTGAACACGACATACCTAGTTGTACAAAGTTTCTCACAACATATTGGTTTGCAAGGTTGTAGGGCACGGACGTGCAATGCGAGGCGGCCGCGGGACGGTACCTAAATGGCGCCAATTACACGCCGGCCGGTACGTGATGCGACTTGAGATGGCGCGGCTGTGGTGGTTGGAGGAGTGTGGATGTGGCGCCGAAATAGGGGAAATGATGTTGGATATTAGTAGTTAGAGGACGGAAAATGATTGAAGACTGTTTTGTTTTGGTAAACCTTCTCGTCTGTAAGAGAGAACCTGCGTTTCATACTAGGTAGTTTTGAGGTAAGTAATCCGAACCTTTTAAGTTTCTATTCTTTAGAGAAAAAACAAACAAAAAACAACAAAACAAATAAACCAACTACAAAAACAAAAAAAAAACAAAAAAATTTAACATTGTAACTGACTCAGATAGGATTTACGATTTCTAATTGGATTATTATATTAGAGAAGTTCAATGGTGAGCGACATTTTAGCGCTCCAGGAATTGGAAACCAATTAGAAATGAAGTAGCGACATCTATATTTCGAATCTGAAATGTAATCGAATTCTTAGTTTGACTATTCCCTGCCAGATGACACTATAGGTGTGAATTAATACTTACTCAAAGTTAGGGCTCAGACACACCAAAGAGTACAGAGCCACACTGTCGAGCATATATCTTTTAAATTACTAAAAGTAGGTAATATATTTTACTACGACACTATCGTTGTTTATCATAGGTAGCTTACTACACACATACGTATACACTGGCTGCTTATTGAAGAGTAAAAGATTACTTATAATTATTTTAAAGTTCTATTAAATAGGTAGCTATTTATAAATAAAAAAAATAAGCTGAGTAACATATTTTATTAAAAATTCTAAGTCGCATCCACTATCACTTCACGCCAAAACAACTCGGACGGTCCTAACCCAAAAGTTCGCCCTTTAAAGTACACATGTAACAAACCAAAACACGTGCGTTTTACGACTAGGGACGCTCACTAAACTACTGAAATCGTTCGCGAATGGAACGCCATTTTTTTTCCACCGTGAAATATTAAACCGGCCGTTGTTTGCACGGGACGTAGGTACGTACCTACGATGTCGGACAATGTTGGTAAATGATTGATAGTGTCAATATTTTGCGGGTTACCCGACCAATAAGTGATTTGTGGGCGTCGGATGCAGGTTATTCAATCTTTTGTGTGTGAATGTTTGGTGTTTATTATAGTCATTTGTGGGTCGTTGGTGATTTTTAGACTATTATTTTTATTTAGGGACATATTTTTAGGCTAGGGTAGGCACTGTTCTCGCTTTCACCGACACGTGTCACAATGCCCTAAGAGTATTTTTTTATCTTCACCGGGGCTACTGGGGGCCTCCTCTCTAAGTCCCTCAAAAAAGATAAGGGCCCGACCAAAAGTGGTTCGATACTTCGGAATGAACTCTCGATTAATTAACTTTTTCGGATGGGCAAAAACACATCGGGAGTAAGGCAGCTGTCAAATCGTATTCTTATATGACTAGAATACGATTTGACAGCTGCCTTACTCCTGTCTCCCCCGAACTAATCGAAGTCGGCCGTATCTTTGGCCGAAGCTTCGGATTTGGTGCTTAGAGAGTAATTAGGATTGCTTTAAGGCGTAAATAATAAAACCAATTTCCAACAAAAAAATAATTTATTTACACAATTCTGATAATAAATTACAATTCGTCTACTTATACAAATAAATGGTTATTGTCAGTGTGTGATTTCATTTTAATACATTGTGAATTTAAATAGGTACACACGACGACTTATGCTCGGTTCCTATAAACAAAAAAGAATGGTTTTGCTTACCAATAGTAGCATTTTCTTGTTGCCAAACTGGGAATTTATATAGATCCGTAAGCTAATTTTACCAGTGATAGCTACTTTCATAAGGAAGGGTCTAAGTGCAAAGCTCTGAGTGAGGTCTTTGCTTAATTATTGGTAAAGAAGATAAAAAAGTCTTAATTTTTCCCTTTAATAGTCCGTAAATTATAGGAATCGGCCATCAGCAAGCTATACAGTCCTGTATAACTTATAGACTTATACAGTATAAGTCTATACCGTCCAGTATAAGCTGACTTCTCGTTGTATGAAAAGGCTATACATTGCGAGGTTAGCTAAAACTGGGAATGTATAGCTTGATATGTCGTCGTGTGTACGTTGTATATTGTTGGTTAATCACTGTTATCAGACCTATCAAAGGTGCATTTAACTAGAGAATGTCTTAGAAATTTGAATTTTGGGAATTCTAATTTATTTCTAACTGGCAATGTCATTGTTTAACTGAAATTAATACTTATTTAATTTAATTTATTACATAAACATAAATATTATTATTTAACTAAGTGGATATCTAGTGCCTACATTGAACTGGGTTTTTGACATAACAATATTTCATGTATTAATAATATTATTAAGAGATCTTGAATTTGTGTAAGAAAAATTTATCAGGTACATTTCTGTAGTCAAGAATTGTATTTGAATTCAAATAAAAGAAAAACTACTACTACTACTTTTTTTAAGTCGGTTAATAAGAATAAAAGTAAAATTTTATTTAAGTAATAATCTCATAATATTATTTTTAATATTGGATGGCAGTCATAATACTAATTTAGTAACTAATTATTATGATATTAATAGCATTGTTTATTAATGTTTATATCAATTGTCCATCACGAACATTAAAGTTATTGCAGGAACGACAATTCAATGAAACTGGATAAAACTCGAGCCAAAAAAGTTTTAATTTTCCAATACACACAAATGTCGCTGACATCAGCGCCATCTAGTTAATATTGAATGAACTTACAGCGTTTTAGTTACTTGTTTGTTTAATACGTTCAAGATAGATGGCGCTATTAGAAAACGTAACTATTATTTACCAAAACGGTATCATTCTATTGATTACTCTATAGTGATTATTTTATGTGATATTTTATTAATTGGCTATAAAAACTACACTAAAGATAATTTAGATACTATATAAATGATTTGTATATACTTATTGTTTAACTACAATTTACTAGTGTAATTGAATTTTCTATTGGATTTGTTTACATAGATCATTAGTCCTTACTAATAAACGTATTATATCAGATGAATAGTTACACACCGATTTCTCTCTTTCAGTCGTCAGTAATTTGACTTTCGAAAGAAGAAGACAAAGCACAGACGCTATACAACGTTTATTAGTAAAGGGGTTATAGTATATCAGTGCCTTTAATATAATATCCCGCAGGCTATAATAATAATATGATCGGTCATGGACACGTATTCTGCCGCTGTAAGTAAAAGGGGCGCATCTGAGGAAAGGGTATAGAGAAAAATGAGCCCTAATGGATGGCGACTTTTTTGTTTAGTAAGGTTTATTTTCCTTTAAATTTTTGGCCGATATTCGTCCTTTTCGCTTATTGCGGCAGTATTGCTTGCTATACAAGGGGGAAACGACAATACCACAATAAATGAAACTTCGTATTTCTAATGACGTTCCCAGTGTACGTACAAAAAATCAACCAAATATTATATCCAATCACAGTAATAATATTATAAAAGCGAAAGTTTGTGTGTGTGTTTATATGTTTGTTACTTCTTCACGCTCAAACGGCTGGACCAATTTTGATAAAAAATTGTATGGAGGTAGCTGACACCCTGGATTAACATTTAGGCTAGACTATTTATCCTGATATTCCCACGGGATTGACATTTACGCGGGTAAAACCGCGGGGCGCAGCTAGTAGTTTATAACTAATAGTCACTATAACTAGACAAAGATTGCCAAGACCCATAGTCGGCCCATCACTAATATTTATATGTTTGAAAAAAAAAACACTAGTAAATTCGATGTTAGGATTTATTTGATAGTTTTTTACGACTCCTACGCATATTGCTAGTGTTTTCATTTATTGTCGTATTGTCGTCTCCACATTGTATATAAAGATAAACGCAAATTCTGAACTTAAATTTAGCACAAAAATGACATTAAAACAATAATTTTATTTATCTGTCTCTACACTTACAGTTTAGCACCTGAATAATAAATTAAATAAATTAATTACCGAATTGAATCGCACCTGTATTAAATTCATCAGTGTTATAACAGATCCCTATTGTGTCCTATACTTGAATTCAGAATCTTAGATGATTTACAATCATTGCCACTTGCTCATTTATCAACTTTAGCGCCATATAATTTAAGTTAGTTTTTGAATGATAATAGGGTCCAAAAAAAATGGTAGCAATGGAATTTGAACTTTGTGGTGTATGACATTGAGGTTGTTGTTCCATGACTTAACAATTATCTGAGATTCTGAATTGAAGGTAAAATTAATCCTTAGTAACGATTTGCACTATAGTCTTTATTATCCGGTTACCTTTCTCGTAATGTAGTAGGTTCAAACCTGGGTCGTTGATTTTCTCTTCTAATAAGTTTATAAGTTCCACTCGTATCGTTTTTAGCATTTCTGCGACCTGGAAATAAGAAAAGTATTACTTAGTATCTAGATATAGTGCTCCACACTGTGATCTTCCAGTGTGGCTACCATCGAAGTTGTTAAAGCAGGTGGAAAGGTTTCTCGTTCAATTTGAGACTCTCACTGTATTCCTTGAACAGAGTTTATCCATTTAGGACACCCCTAGTGATCAAACTCACTTGCAGAGGACGTATAAAGGTCTACTGACAGTTTAGAAACTGCGTTGTTCAGCGGATAACTAGGAAAGAATAAACTTTTTTAAGAACTTACTTCGTGTTTCTCCACTTGGAACATAATCCAGCCGTCTTCTAACGATACTATAAATGTCCCACTGTGAAGTTCTACTGACAAACTGCAACCTGAAAATAACAATAAAAATAATCTTATCTCTTGGTCTTTTATTCTGCGTCAATCTCGTAATTTATTATTTTATCTAAATACTTACAACATATTTAAATGGGGAAATACTATCCTATAAGCCCATTTTCCAAATGTATCCAATTTGCTACGTTATCATCATCACATTTAAGCTTACACAGCTATAAAAAACTAAATCATACTAACCAGAAAATAACACCAGTGGCAGCTGCGGTACCATCGAACACTCCCTTATAAACACCCTGCTGGTCTTAACCTTCTCTTGGTACACCATATAAGGGCTGGTAAAGTAGCCTATAGAGGAGTTGACCGAAGACGGATGTAAAGCCACGTAGCCATCGGTTTTCGTCTTGAATTTTAGTTCGTCTGGAGTCGGCTGCCGTGGGATAGCCCCGCCCGCTTGCATGTGGAAGGATTTCTCTGGGGTTAGGACCTGGAAAGTCAATTTTAGTGGTTAATATCCAGACTTTGAACAGGATACCACGTATAATATCCCGACAATGATAATGTGTGTAAGTGTAGTTGATTAATTTGCTATTGTCATAATTGGATATTGACTGAGACCGCGTATCGGCAAGAGTAGTGTGGGACGCGCCCCAGCTAGATGGACGGACGACCTAATGAAGGTTTCTGTGGCAGACTGGATGCGGAAGGCGGAGGACAAAGTGTTGTGCTGGGATAGGCCTATGTCCAGCAGTGGACTGCGATAGGCTGAGTTGATTGATAATTGAAAAAAAGCTGTTCCCTACATCTATGTTCGTATAACTCGTCAAAACAGCAGATTTTTTTTCGCGATTTCAAGTTTGGTCCCATTGTAAAAGTTGTTCACAATGATGAGTACAATTACCTCTTAAGAGGTTGTTAATGTTTTACCTTATAGGTACCCTGTATGGTATCTATAAATACTGAGAAATCAATTCGGTTAGATTGACTATTCAATATAACATCAGAGTTTTGACGTGTTGCATTTGCAGTATTATATTTATATGTTACATTTTAAAACAAGAAATTAATTAATTACCTTGACTACATTCGGGTACAGAGCTGCACATAAAATAGCTGCCAGTAACTTGTCGTTGTTTCCATTTGTGTTTAACTGAAATCAAACGCTTTAAATAAGACAACATTGAAAAAAACCTATTTTATCAATCAGTTAAGGGACAGTTTTGTCAAATATTTCCCGAAAGGTAATTGGTCGCAACAAAGGACGGGCGACTTTGAAAATGATTACAAAATTTTATCTGCATGAATTATTTATGTAATCTTTCTGGTGTCGAGGTGTTTTACACGTATTTTTGATCAGGGGGCCTAAAAAGGCCACTGGCAGAATCATAAAAGGATAACATTATGAATCACAATGGACAGTTAACTGTTAAGTTAATCTTATCAAATCCCATTGGTGAAGGATTTTTCAGTTATTTTTTTTTGTCTCCGCTGAAATACAATCCAATCCAAATCCAATCCCAATCTCTTTGATTATACCTACGTAGTGCAGCGAAAAAAAGAAAAAACGGGCTGTCTTCGCCATTATTATGATTCATAATGTTATCCTTTTATGATTCTATCAAAGTGGCCTTTTAGGCCCCCTGATTTACACAATATTTTTTTTCTGGTTCTGGTTCTAACGTTCCCTTACCTCATCTCCAGTCAAACTAGCCACGGAATCCTTCCTCATCTTCTTCCGTAACGCCGGCATGTCAGGGACGAACCCAATAGACGCAAGCAAGCCCAAAAGCTGGTGCTTAATATCGGCCAACATTAACAACGTCTTGTGGGAAAGGAAGTTCTCGCTGGCGAAGACTAAGGCAGCGTGGGTACTGCTTTTCATTGCATGTTGCCATTTCTGTAAAGATAGGTGAAGTTTTAATCGTATGACTTATGTAAGTGGCAATAAGGATCATATAGTTATACACAGAAATAAAAATAAAATATTAGACCAGCGTCGACGCCGTAAAATAAAAAAAAAAGCTGTGGTCTGAGTACATATTAAGAGGAAATGCGGTTGGAGAGACTTTTGAAAAAGCCTAAGTAAAAAGTTATAATTCGAGGTTTGGCTCTCGCCTATTTCATCCTCCAATATTGGACCAATTTAAAAGATTTAAAAGATTTTGAATAAACTGATTATGAAGGATATATACTGTGTCCCTATGTTTTTATTTTTTCATTAATAGTTGTCAAATTTGTATACTAGGCCTGTGTTGACAGCGGTTTAAATCGGCATTTTTTGAGGGTTTTAGTGCTTATAAAAATAACGTATCATCAAAAAGGATAAGATAGGGACATACAAGTAGTTAATATTATTTGTTGTTTATTATTCTGTAAAAAATCATTGCTTTATGGTCATTAACCAGAAAGAAAACCGAGAACGTTTCCATGGAGAAACGACCACCCGCATTTCCTCTTTAGTATGATGGTGATGAATGAGTACTGTAACGTAGGTATGTATAAAAGATAACATATTAATAAGTCACCCTATATGCCCGCAGTGTTGTTAGCTGGTCACTTTGCGAACACGCAAATTCTCTTCGTTTTGCGTCCGCTTCAGTCTGAAAAATAAATAAAAAGATCGAAATCAGAAACTTTTTGATTAAAATGTCCATTAAGCTGCATTAATTGCCCCTTATAAATGAGAATATCTCCCCGTACAGTACGCAGCACTAAAGATGAGCGAGGATGCGTAGCGAGGGATGTGTGTGAAACCAACCAATAACATCGCTTCATTTTTATAGCTTGAACTAAGTTAGCGTTGGTATTGGTTAGTTTTGCACATATCCCTCGCTACGCATCCTCGCTCATCTCTGGTGGAAAGGCAACCTAATACGGCACGTCGAGTTTAAAAAGTTCGGTTTTTAGAGCGTCGAGTTCTTGAACTGGTGTGACATTGGCTCCGATTCTGTTGTTCACAAACTAAACTAAATTTAAGTTCAGGCATCTTTTTCTTTCTATTTCATTAAGAAAAGGACAGAAGATAAATATTAGATTAGTCCTGTCAAATTAGACAGCGCCTGACGTAAATTGACGTACTTTTATTAGCCAATTTTTTAATCTCGTCTAAGTTGTCTATGGAGTATCTTAATTTGACAGGACTAAACTAATATTTATCTTCTGTCCTTTTCTTAATGAAATAGAAAGAAAAAGACGCATGAACTTAAATTTAGTTTAGTTTGTGCACAACAGAATCGGCGCCAATCTCTATCTAAAAATCGCTCTATTGCTGTAAAAAAGTTCTTAAACAATTATAATATAGAAACCTCACCTTCTTTCCAAACGGAGCAACAAAAGGACTTTTATGGCTCAAAAACGCAGCCATAGTAAGTGCAGAGTCCACACAGCAGAAAATAGCCCCGAACAGCATAAGCTTGCCTATCCTGACGTCTACGGGCAATGCGGCCAGATGCTTGCCCAACGCGGTCAGGCCGTACGCCTTGTCGAGTGCCCCTATGTCTTGGAGACGCGAGAGAGCGCCATCTATGTTCAGTTTTGTTGGTGGTTCTACTGTTTTGCCTGGAAAGATAGAAAATGGAGAACGGTTGAAAAAAGGAATGGTTTCAATGATTTTCGCAAGTTGTTTAAAGATTTTTCTTATGTAAGCAGAAAGGTAGTTTATGGTGAAGTTTGCTTCAGAGATTTACGCCGGGAATATACTTTAAACACGGCATGCCAAGCGACGTAAATGTAGTGTGTTCATCGGTCAAATTTACTACCGCAAAAACATGTCTCTACACAATAACGCGTGGGGTGGCGTCGGGTGTTACATGTGTGGTGAGGCTTTCAATTCTATAAGTTAATTCGGAAATCATCCATATTGTATTAGAGAGTATTAGAAATTACAAATTACTACTACAAAATCAATATTAATAATAGCTTTTTAATTAGGCTGTGCCTGTCGTTCAGCCTTTCTATCACGGAACTGCACACTATTTGGGAGTCAAAAAAGAAAACACTTACCCAAAACTTCATGTATACTCATATCCTGGAACAGTGGCAGGATCTTAATCTTCAGCAGCAGCTGTTCGAGCGGCACCCTGTGTATCTCGGGCACGGGTTGCTCCAGTATGTGGTAGTTGTAGCGGTGCGACGTGAACAAGTGGACGCACACGCCCGGCATGACGCGGCCCGCGCGACCTTTGCGCTGTTTAGCGTTGGCGCGAGACACCCAAACTAGGTCTAGGGATTCCATGTTGCGGTTGGAGTCAAATCTGGTGGATTAAATGGTACTTAATTCGTTTTAGTTTTTGTAAGGTGACGTATTTTAGCTTATGTTTATTGATTTTGAGGAGAAACTGTCTTGAAAAACATCTTTAAAGTGGTCAAATATTAATTATTACGTCAGCGTAGGACTTTGTAATTCAGTTACATTCGTCTACGTCCAATTTATTCCGGAAGGTTTATGAGTACATTAATATATCATTTAGATGTAACCCGGAAATCTCAATGTTTTGATATGTCACCATATTATTAGATTGCACCCGTGCGAAGCAAGTATTGGTCACTTGTATTTGTAGCGGTATCTACAACGCCACATGCGAACAACGCGTCATACTGACGTCACGCAAATCCTGCATCGCGCAAGCAGAGTTTACCGCGCAACTAGCATAGATACAACGGCCCGACATGAATCATTGGGCAGTTGCCCGCAAGATATAACACCCGTCTGGTCGGAGGATCCTCCCTTTTCTTTAGAGTATGAGTGAACTTTACACCCTGTTCCTCATACCTCTGGTGACCCGAACATGAACGTCAGCGCAGCCTTCGTGCAAAACGGATATTTTTTCTCCTAAGTTCTGTCTCAAATTAAATTACAAAAATACCTTTTCTCCTTCATCCGTCCACAGTCTACCACGAAGACACAGTCGTCGATAGTCACAGAGGTCTCGGCAATGTTAGTTGATAACACGATCTTGCGGACGCCCGGCCTAGGCTTCCTGAACACTAGCGCTTGCTCCTCACTTGATAATGTGGAATGGAGCGGTACTAGGAGGTATTTGCCGAATCTGTGGAATAAAAGGAAATTATTTGAAGATGATTATGTTATATCACACCTGTATGCTTCACATTTTGCTTGTGGCTAAGTAATAACAGCCGCACAGGTCGATCGATCAGGTTAAGCTACGCTTACCCCGGTCGGTCCGTGGATGGGTGACCATCTTAACATACCAAGACTATTCTGTGACTCGCAAAGCACGTTAAGCTCCTAGCGTTGACATATTTCGTAGGTTATTTAAAAAAAAATGCTTTTCCATACATTTTGACTACGTAGGTAGATTGCACTTTTGTAGAATACAGCAGGTGTTTTATTAATAACCAACGAAAATTTTCTATGCAGTTGTGTCCAGAATCAAGTACTGAATTCATGGTAACAGGGTGTGCATCGACGACCCTGTCCCTGCCAGACTGTATGGCTTTATCTGCTGGCAAAACTTATGTAAAGTCACAAGTGAAAATATAACTTATAATAATAATAATAATAAAGCGTTTTATTCGGACCATAAATATACAATTACTTTTTCTTACACTACTGCAGTTACATAATATATATTTTTTTTATTACATAATTTAAAATTCGCGTATTTGGTGCTTCTTTACTTTCTGTAAGTCCGTTTGCCAGTTGGCAAAGGCCTCCTCCAACCTACTCCATTCTGATCTCTCTCTGGCGACTGTACTCCATGTTTTGCCTGCAACCTGCCTGATATCATCTTCCCATCTTTTTTGTTGTCTACCTCTTTTCCTTTTACCTCCCCATATACTTACTTAGGATTAAAAGTATGACTCTCAGCAAGTTGGTCGTGCAACGACATAATCTCTGCTATTCCCGGTAAGAACACCAATATGGCGCCCTCTTGCGGCCATTCATGATCCCCTCTTACTAGGTATGTCAGCACGTGCTCTACAAGCTCCAAGTTGATCTAAAAACAAAATGAAACAATATTTTGAACAATGCCACTTGAAATAATACATCTCATCATAGACTTATTCCATTGTCAGACGACGACCATTTAAATGTTTTAAACATCAGAGTATGTATTTATTTTTGTTTTATACCGGAAAAAAATCAGCTGATTTATAGAAAAGTGAAAAAAACTTTTCACTTTTCTATGAAACAGCAGATTTTTTTTTCTGATAAACGACGGAAAATTTCTGCGCTACGTCTAGAGTCATAGGCTCAATTCATGGTTACACTTTGCGCACTGTATATTTTTTTTCCTGAATAACGTTAACAAAAACGGCAACATGAAAGTTCTCCTTGCTCTAGTACGAAAAAGAGACAATGCTATTCTATATAGTGCCATCCCTTTCATAACTTTTTTATCTAATACGGGTTAAAAGGAGTGTGCGACGGTACTGGAATATAAATGTATACTATTTTAAGTTAATGAATAATTCTTCATTATATTTACCTTCTCAGAATCCATAAGATACATATTCTTGCAGGTAGTCTTGCTGCAGCTCGGGTACCGAGCCACCATCTGTCCGATATTAAGGTTGTCGTCTCGTATGGACACTTTAGGCGGTTCGTTAGCGTCGGCTCTGACGTCACAGGTTTCTAACTCCGTCTCTAGGTCGTGTTTTCGGTCACCTACAAAAGGTTTTTGTAAAATATCGTTGTAAACTATTGATCCATACTAATATACTAATATTATAAATTCGAAAGTAACTCTGTCTGTCTGTCTGTATCTTACCTTTTCATGCCTAAACCACTGAACAATTTCGATAAAATTTGGCAGAAAGATAGATTGCATCCCGGGGAAGGACATATGAGTTTTTATCCCGATATTCCCTTCCCACACTTATGCGGGTGAAACCGCGGGGCGCAGCTAGTATATAATAATTATTTCGACAAAAACATGAACATAAAAGAAAAATATAAATGTCTGAATAAATATGAAAATAATTAGTTTACCTTTCTTCATTTTTCTAGCGTAAGGGCCATTTTCTTCTAATACATAGTTGGTCATCTCCATAATATCTTCTAGAAACAGTTGCTCCACTGGGAATGTTCTGCCTGAATACCAAGAATTTTTTTTTTTTAATGTTTATTGTACACTTTTACTTAACTAAGATACTGGCTATGTATTTTGACAGAAACATCGGTTCTCGTCCGATCTCCGAAGGTAAGCAACATCGGGCGCGGTCAGTACTTGGATGGGTGACCGCCTGGGAACACCATGTGAAGTTGACGTTTTGCTATATTTTTATGGACTGTACTACTTACTACAAAATTTTGAAAAACCGTTTACCTTAAATTGTTGATTAAACACATTCTTACCTGGAATCTCCAAAACTGGAACCTTATCAAAGTAATTCGAGAACAGGTCAGCGTTTAACGTAGCACTCATAAGTACGACGGTCAAGTCTTTCCTGACTTTGACAAGGTCCCTCAATATCAACAGAAGGAAGTCACTCTCTTCAGACCTTTCGTGAACTTCGTCTACGAGTACATGGGTGACGGACGTCAATTTGGGATCGTATTCTAGCCTTCGAAGTAAAATACCGGTAGTGCAGAATGTAAGGCGGGTTTTGGACGATACTTTGCTTTCTAACCTTATCTGAAATGTTACACAGCGTAAGTTAAAAAAATTGCTTCATTAGTTTTTGATACTCCTGCTGTATAAATCATAACGTGCCTCCAAAGAGCTGAAAACGCCATCTTGAGGAATATTGTAAATGCACCATGGTTCACACGGAATGAAGAAATCCATGATTATCTCAACACTCCTACCATTCTTGAGGAAATTGTTTAACACAAAAGGCGTTATGCTGATCGTCTAGCCACCCACCCAAATCCCCTGGCTGTTAAATAGGCTATTTGACAATGTAAAAAATAAGGTCATAATTATTGACACTCGTATAGATTATCGCTTTTAAAATCGATTTGCATTAATTTTACTACAAAACAATGTATTATTTATTAAAAAAATCCCGAAAAAACTTTTCTTTTCTTCTTTTTTTTTTTAAATCTGGCGCCACGTAATCGAAAACGGTCTGGATTGGCTGAACTTATGATGACGTCATGATATAGTCAATTTCTGTCTATCGTTGACAGAACAGATGACTTTTGTCTGGTATCTCGACCGTTTCAACGTTTGTTTACGTGTATTGTGACGTCACGACGCCATATTGTTAAAGATAGCGTTTTGGCGGCTTATTTAAACAGTACATTTTTATTTACTATTTTCTAAAAGAAATACATTATGCAATTTGAAGTAATAGGTTTTTGTGGGCTCGTTAGACACCATTAAATAATCTGAGATGTTTATCAGAAACCAGTCAAATAGCCTATTGCTGGACAGCAGTGAATCTGTAAATCGACTTAAGAGAAGTCAAGTAATTTGAAGAGGTAGTATTGGGCAATGGCCCCTGTACCTGAAACGCCATTTTATTCACGCAAATTGATGGCAGAACAAAAAAGTTTTTGAGAAAATTGCGGACATACATACATACGGGTCGAATACAGAACCTCCTTTTTGAAGTCGGTTAAAAAAGAAAAATATTGACTTCAAAAATTCTCATTCGAAAGTTTGATTCGACTATCAATCTCTGTTAGATGCGTTTGTGCGGCTAAACTTCGGAATAGATTACTTAGTATTTCGGTAATGGTAATAGAAAACAATTGCAGATAACGTGTTCGAACCCTAGAACCCTTCCTTTGAAAGCAGGAGATTCAAACAAAACCACCGCTACCAGTGCAGTTGTGTCAGTTTTATTTCTTTATTTTATTATTTCTTTATTTTCACAGCTTTTTTCTCTCGCCCAAATGAAACAATTCGCCAGTCTGCGAGACTGATCACTAATTGCAGTACTTTTCATACAGGGTGTATCAAAACCATTTCACATATTAACACAAAAAATCACCCTCGTGCCCTCGGCGTCAAACTCTGTCATTTAGTCGAACCGTGGCGTGCTGGGCACATTTTGGGTTGTCATCTATACATGACTGTGGCGGTCAAAAGGTTAAAAACCAACTAGATCAATCACAAATGTACAACATACCTGATAACCAACCACCTGTCCAGTTTTCTCGACCCTCTCTTCAGCAACCCTATCAGCAACACCAATAGCTGATATCCTCCTGGGCTGCGTACACACAATCTCGACGTGTTCGGTGCCATCTTTGTTGTAGTTCTCCAACCAATTGTCTAGGATATACTGAGGCACTTGTGTGCTCTTACCACAGCCAGTTTCACCGCTTATGACGACGACCTTAGGAAAAAACAGTTATTTTTAATCTTGCTAGTAAAATATCTTACTCAAAATTTACCAAACTAAAACCGAAACCAGACCTGGTCGCTCACCGAGTCGCAAAAGTTCCGCCTTGGAGTTTGCCAAAGAGCGATGGAACGCAGCATTCTGGGTGTTAAAAGACAGGACAAAATTCGGAACACCACGCAGCGTTCCAAAACGGGCATACTAGATGTAGGAAAGAAGGCTGCCAGGCTCAAATGGGATTGGGCGGGTCACATTAGCCGTATGCACGATAACCGCTGGGCAAAAATCTCAACACTATGGGTGCCTGAAGATGCCGCCGAGGCCGGCCCAGAAAGAGATGGCGAGATGACCTGGATGCGTACCGCGAGGGCTGGTTCGAGGTGGCGCGGGAAAAGAGTTCCTGGAAGGATTTGGGGGAGGCCTTTGCCCAGCAGTGGGACAGCAAAGGCTAGCAAAAAAAAAAAAAAATAATAATAATAATAATAATAATTTGTGGTTTTTTTAGGGTTCCGTACCCAAAGGGTAACATCGGGACCCTATTACCAAAACTCCACTGTCCGTCTGTCGGTCACCAGGCTGTATCTCATGAACCGTGATAGCTAGACAGTTGAAATTTTCACAGATGATGTATTTCTGTTGCCGCTATAACAACAGATACTAAAAAAAGTAATTTAAAAAAAATTAACCGACTTCAAAAAGAAATGAACTCAAAAATATGAAATAACTTTAATTTCGGAAGTCGGTGTCTTGGGATCTGTATTTTAGTTTTAGTTTTTTGCCACCGACTTCCGAAATTAAAGTTATTTCATATTTTTGAGTTCATTTCTTTTTGAAGTCGGTTTAATTTTTTTAAATTACTTTTTATTTGGTAATTTTTAGTTGTTGCACTAGAATTTGACCAAGGTTTTGAGATGTTTTCGCTTTGACACTACACCCGTAGCTCGTATCAATAAGCCAGGCCGTCACACTTTCACGTCTTAGTCCATTTCTTGAAAATTACTGAATCGATTTTGATGAAACTTGCACTGTTCCCTAAGTTGAAGTAAATGTAAGCCAATAAAAAAAGAATGGTCACGATCCGATTAATAGTTACGGAGATATGCGTGGACAAACATACATACATACCTACATACATACGTCTATAAAATTTTGTATATTTGTTTGGAAGCCCTAATAGATTGTCATATGTGAATATAATGCAATTCCAATAATATTACATACATACGTATCGAATTGATAACCTCCTTTTTTTTGAAGTCGGTAAAAACAGAATAAAATAAATACATAAGGGGGGCTCCCATACGACAAACGTGTTTTTTCTGCGTTTTTGCCTTGTGGTACGGAACCCTTCGTGTGCGAGTTTGACTCGCACTTGGCCAGTTTTTTAAATTTGATTTGCATAATTTGCTATGCAATGACGATCTTTCAGCAGTCAGCAAATTTTACAACTTCATCAATGCTGCATCGAGATCGGGCGACGCTTTACGTTCGGTCGCAATAAAAATGACCCTAAAGGACGACATACGGCATGTAAACGAAATACCCCGATTTTCAATTTGTCTGCTAGTATTTCTCGGATATTAACAGTTTCGCATAACCAAAGCAGACGATCCATCTACGCGTTACAAATTAGCATTACCCCACTATTATATTGAGGAAATTAATTACAATATTTGCAATAGATTACAACTGAGATTACCAGATTATGTTAATAGCTCTTTATAACACTATATTATTTGATTACAACCAAACATTGACATTAATAAGAAGCATTAGGTAGTAAATTGGTGCCATATTAACGTCATTCTATGATGGAACTGTTGTTTTATCAATAACACTTGTATTAAAATTGCTATCACTATGCTCCCGATTCTTGTACTCTGCTTTTGAAGAAGCTGGAAATGCTGGGAATACGGGGGGTACAATTGCAACTATTATCTGATTACCTTACCGACCGCCATCAGTGTGTAAAAAAAATAGGTCAGTACATTAGTTCTGAACTTAAGAATAGTTGTTATGGAATCCCACAGGGCAGTATTTTGGGCCCTACTTTGTTCCTAATCTATATAAATGACCTGTGCAATTTGACCCTCCAAAAAGGTATAATTATCTCATATGCGGATGACACAGCTCTACTGTTCGCAGCTAAATCAAAGGCCGAAGTCTATGAGGTAGCACAGAATGGTTTTAATACTGTGTCCAATTGGCTTAATAAAAATCTCTTGACATTAAATACAGATAAAACCAAGTACCTATTATTTACAATGAGAAACAGTAATCAAAGGCTTACTAACCTAATCATTCAAGCACATAACAATTGCAATTTACATTATGTTGACATTACGTGCACTTGTCCCACTTTAGCTAAAGTCGACCATATTAAATATCTAGGCGTCACCATTGACACAAATCTGAACTTCCGCATACACATCGATTTATTATGCACCAGAGTACGCAAACTAATATACATTTTTAAAAATTTACGTAACATTGCCGACTTTAAATTAATTAGACAGGTTTATTTGGTTTTGTGTCAATCTATTATTACATACTGTATAACGTCCTGGGGTCGTGTTAACAACCAGAATAAGCACAGGCTACCGAAGCTACTGACACATACCTACCAAACAAAAATGTTAACTACTTTTACTGCTTATTTGTTACTTAGATGGATTGTACAAGGTTGTTATGATAATTTGGGTAAATAAAGATGTTTTTTTTTATTGGGGTGGGCACCACCCCTAAATAAATTTTACTAAATCAATTTTACTGCACCTAGAACGCGCCCAAAGCGCAGTTTTAAAGGTTGCTACTTTTCGTCCATTCAGATTTCCTACTGCTTTATTTGGCATGTAAGGTGCTAACAGTACGTCAATTATTTATTTTGAATTTCAGTGGTTAAGCGATTGACTGCTGCGCTGCGTGTCGCGGGTTCGATTCAAGATACAAGTAGTTGTTCCAGGTCTGGCTGTTTGTGTATGTGAGTTTAAATGTTTGTAAACGCACCCACAATACAGGAGAAATTCCTAGTGTGGGGCAACGTTTCTTTTAGAAAAAAAAAAAACATAATTTTCATTTTAGGAAGATTATTAGGTACTTTATTTAGTGGAAAACTTATCATCATCTGCCTAGTATTTTCCCAAATATATTGGGATCGGTTTCCAGTTTGTTACATAAAGCGACTGCCTGTATAATCTCCAAAACCAAGTTACTGTGTAATTCCCCTTGGTAAGACTGGTTGTCTGACTTTCGGGCTTCTGAAGACTGCCTGAACTGACAGCCGGGACCAACGGCTTAAAGATGTAAGGATTCGGTATGTAAAGATCATCTATCCGTTATGCGACCGCGGCAAGCGTAGCTTAACCTGATCGAACGACCCGTGCGGCTGTTATTACTTTGCCACAAGCCCCTACTTTTGAAATAAATATGGTGGTAGGAGTTATGACTTCAGTTCATACCCACTCAATCACTTTCTTTACATTTAAGTTATAACATATTTTACATTTTTTAAGTTATAACCACAAAGGCTATCCTCTGTTTTTGGGCCCAGACAGCTGGACATGTGCAAACAACAAGTCATGACATTTTCTAAATCAGCCGAGCGTAAATCACCCTCCCCACGATATGTGTGGGATTATTACCTTGATAAAAGAACACTATTTATTTAATACTTTAGGCACACAAATGTACCGAGGCAGGCTTAATTCCACAGGTATTTTCTACCAGTCAAACTTTGGGTGATGCAGAGACAAACAGTGGTAGACGCAATTATGAAAATTGAGGCATAAATATTTTTTTAATAATATTTAATTTAATATGCATAAACCTATTCAAACACTAACCTGTGACTTCTTTATGGTGTTCAATATTTCATTCCTCTTCTTCCAAGCTGGCAATTTTTTTCTACCGGACATCATTCTGTTATATCTATCGTTGTCTCTCTTCTCCGAAAACCGTTTAGCGATCTCCTTATTTTCTTTAAAGATCTCTTCGAAATTAATATTAGCCCTATTATCTTTATTCCCACCCTTTTTATAATGTGATGGTAAATTCTTTTTACTACCAGAATTTTCTATTAGTTGGGGGAATAATGCATCCGTAGTACCAGGAAAAGTTCTTGTATCAAATTGTATAAAGTTTAATATTTCTTCCTCGTTATTAAGAAGTTCGACTAAGGAGTATACACAAGGTATACCATCCTGGGCTAGGATTTTAGCTTCATCTAGAAGTCTTAATGTTATTTTTAGAAAGGTAAGCTCTGGTATTATCTTAGTTTTGTTCTCCGTTTTGAAGAATATTAAAGGAGGTTGGTACGGGTAGACGGTGTCATCGGGAAACCTTATTTCTAATTCATAAGTTATTTTTGTATTTTCTTTCGTTTCTACTGGTTCTGGTGCTTTTTCTTCCTTAGATTCGTGTAGGAACTTGCATTTCACACCGAATCTACAAGGACCTCTGAGAAACAATTTACAGACTTCTTTCTGTTTCGTTTTAACACTGCTTGTATAGTTTGTGTTGGTTTTTTTTTTAGGAACTTCTACATCTTTGCTTTCGTACATTTTCGTTAGATAATCGAGGTTCAATTTGACAATCCATATGTTGTTGTCTTTCGTTTTGAAGCTGGTATCATAAATCGAATCGAGGACAGCCCTTTCGTCATTGACCATTTCAATCAATTCGTTTTTATTCGGTGCACTTTCTGGTTTATCTTGGAAATCAATTTTGAAGTATTTGAGGAAGAGTATTTCTAATGCTTTCTCTATGTTTTCACCTGCCAATTCCAGAGCTTCAGAACAGTGGACTTTGTGGAAATTGTACCTGTAAAACAAAAAACAAATAATACAAACAACAAAATTTAAAGTGAAAAGTCTTCACAACAATAATGTGTGCGCCTCACGGTACATAATAAAAATTGAGAATGCTCTGTTTTTTTATGTTTGTAAAATAAGAAGAAACCATGGTATGTATTTTTGTTATATTCTTCTTGTCTGTTAGTATGTGTGTGCATAAATGATTAAAAAAATAAAATAATGAAAATTATTGTTTAAGTGTAACATGTTAACCTATTGACCGCCACACGTCAAAAAATCAAAAACGTGCCCTCGGCGTCAAAATCTGTCATGTAGTCGAACCGTGGCGTGCTGGGCACATTTTGGTTTGACGTCTATACACGTCTGTGGCGGTCAAAAGGTATCCAAGTTTTAATGAATCACAATAATTTGGTGACAGAAACTAAAGTAGCAGATTAAGAAGCAAAATGCTGTTCAGAAAATACTCTCCTTATTTTATTTAACAGATAAAAACAATTCTAATATAAACAGAAAACAACAAACCTCTCCAACTTAGCTAGTGCAAATGCCCGGAGCCTGGCCTCAGAGGTCTCAATCTCAGGTTTAACAGTCAATGAGTAGTCACAGCCTCCTCGTACAATGAGGTTACCTCTCTCCATCCAGTAGCGGTTCCCCAAGTTTGAACCTTTATCCTGAAAGAAAACTACTTTTTTAAAAATCTGCCTGGCATTCCCCATGTCGGGGTCGGCTGACAGTCTAACTGGATTCAGCTGAATACCAGTATTTTATATGGATCGACTGCCTATCTTACTTCCACAACACAGTTACTAGGTAACACATTGTAGAATACAAAATACATTTCATAATATTTTGATTTCTAAAACTTTAGCAAACTTTACATCAGTGTCTCAACTCCTGTTCTAAGACATCCTGTGTGACAGTTGAGGTTTCTCCAGTTACATTTAATATTAATTAGAAATAACAATACTATTTTATTTGGTGTACACTAAAGTATATAATTCTATCTATTTATCTATCTACATTATGTTAGAATTAAGATACCTATTTGCTCATTTTCTCTTGTCTTGTGAATTCTATGGTAAAAATAATTCCCACTAAATTCTTTTTTTAGGAGTTAAAGGAATAAGACTGTTGAGGTGAAGTGTCTGGACACTATAGGGCAACAGGCAACAGGCAACATTTTTATAGTGCATATTTATTATACAATCTGAATATTTTTAAATGCAAGTGTTCAATAACTAATTAAAAAGTTAACATTTAAAGCACCTTAGCCATCAAACATTATACAATGACATAAAAGTACTCATAATCTAAGTTGATGGTTTCCAACATGATGTTGATACTCTTTTAATAAATAAAAGAAGACATGCTATGTTACATCACTAAAAGAAATACAAAATATTGCACAACTGTATGACAGCTCCTTGAACTTAGGACGTACTTACGTCCTTACAGAAAAAGTCCATACTTACAAGATTCAATTGAATAGAATTGAAATTCAATTTAAAAAATATCCACCGCTTTATTAATATTTTGATAATCGTTATTTAAATACGTATACATAAAAAAATTTCCTTACCTTATAAACACTGGCACTACCAAGTTTAAAGTCAGGGCCGTGAATAAACCTCAGTGTGTCCAAAACAAGTTTCTGTGAATCTGAATTTAATCGGACTGTTTGCATTTCCACCTTAAGGTTAGGATGAGGGTCTTCAACCTGAGGTTCAACCTTAGCCTTCCTGAAAAAAAAAACACATTGTTTTACAGACAGAACAAGACAAATTGTTGTGAGATGTTGTAAGTATTTTAACGTACCGTATCCGAGGGTCCGCCGGTTCCCGGAGGAAGAAATCCTGGGCCAACTGTCTGCTTTCATGGTCCATGGTTGTTAATAAACGAAATAAGTATTATAAAACAGAAAACGTAGACAAAAACTATGACAAAAACGTACAATTTACAAGACGTGTGCAGGCAAGGCAAATCGCCAAGTCTGCTGTCAAAAGTGCGTTTAGTTTCAACCCAGAGACTACGAAACGTCATACAGCAAGCCATTAATTTCAATTGTTTTTGAAGTAATCTAATAAAAAAAAAAAAAAAATTTAAAATTGATTATAAAACGTAAAATATTAGTCTATATTTCAATTTTTTTGGTTTCTTACAAATTGCAATAGCAAAGATAAAATTAGCAAAAGAAAAAACAAAACGAAGCAAAGATTCATTCCGTTTTATTCAGAAATCGTGAAATCTCTTCCTTTTCTTATAACTTGTTAATTTTTATTTATTTTAGTGCTTTGTAAATGGTTTTTTATATACACTTAGGTATATAAGTCCTTTAATAAGCATATTGTAACGATTTATCGACAATAAGACCTGCGTACCTGCTCTAAGGCCGCGTCCGAGCCAAAACGACCGTTGCGTGAACATGCGATCGTCGCGTCGCGTTTATCTTGTTCGGCGATTCCAAACACTCTTGCTTGGTTCGCCAACTGAGGGCGCATCCGGTTTTCCGAACAAAAGAGTGAAATAATAAATAAGAACGCGACGATCGTTTAAACGATCATTTTGGTTAGGACGCGGGGTAAGAACATATAATGTATAAATGCACAACGGCCATGTATAACTTGGGTTGATACGTGTGCGTTATCACAATGCTACAATCTAATGAAAATCAATGCGTTTGTTTTACAAAACAGTTTTTCTATAAAACGTGTTTAGCTTACAATACGATCTAATAAGGTTGACCATTTTATTACCTATACCTAGTTAATTTGCAATTGAAATCTTGGGAGAATCCCGGCTACAAATCTACAATCATATTAAGTATTTATCATTGCAAATGTAACTGACTCCAGATTCAGAAAGATTCCTAAAAAAATAAGTAGGTACAGTCAGCAACAAAAGTCGATTAACACTTCAGTTTTTTTAATCTCAGTTATTGAGCAAAATATTTGTTCAAAATTGCATTGTACCTACTTCTGCTGCAATTTTGAACAAATATTTTGCTGAATACATTGACATAATATATATTACTAGCGTAAGGACCGGGCTAACGGCGCGACTAAATGGCACCAGCGCGCTGGCCCTAAAATGACGGTTTTAGGGCCAACGCGACTCAGTTGACAGTGGTGCGCGCGAACTTCGAACTTCGAACAAAGAACTTCTATGTAAAATGTTCAGACGGGCGTATCCTTACTTTTGAAATCATTGGCTGAATAACTGAGATTAAAAAACTACCTAGCTACCTGACACTAGGATGACTGTAATCCTAATGTCAGGCAGCTAGATAGGTATAGGTATTTTTAAGACGTTGATTGATCACCTAGGTATCCCTATAGATAATAGGTGATTTATCAACGTCTCGTCAGGTACCTACCCCACCACCATTATCAGTATCCATATGCCCGATTTCACCCCACTCTTGGGCCTCATAGGTCTCTTGAGCCAATTTAATCGCTCCTGTTCCAGTTCCATCCAGGTTCTCTCTCTGCCTAGCCTTATTACCTATCCCATTTCATTCAGAGTGGGTTCTTAATAGTCTCTGAATACCTATCTAGACATTCTACGGAGAACGTTACGCACTGAGCCTATTTTCATCCGAATCAGTTCGACAAAGGCATTGTCGTCAGGGTGCTAATAAACAGCCAGTTACGTACAATTACACGCTCTAGAAAGATGTTCAGAAATCAAAATCCTCCAAATTACGACATTTTCGCATTCATCGCTGCATTCCTACGTGATTGTTTGATGTCCATGTGAAAGACACGCAATGGACCTTAAAATTGAAATTTTTACGTCTTTGATGTCATGTGTCGGTAGAAACCAATGTCATATTTTATTACTGCTAACTTTGGTGCTAAACAATTTCTGGTAATGCGCGATTTTGACAATTTTCATATATTGTCAAACTACAGTCCGTTCACATTCATTTTACCTCTGATTTTGCATCGCTATCCAAAGCACAGTGATCTTTATTTTCATTCTTATACGGTTCCTGTCATTGACAAGTCTGTCAAAATCATTGTGATCTTTATGCTCGTTGCAATAAGGTTCCTGTTGACGCTGGCAGAATACTGCTGGCTGGCTGGTAGTCGACGTCGGCTGTTGCCAAAAGAGAAAAAAAAGGTCGCCACCTCAGAATCAATAAATATCTACTAAATACAAAATGTCTGAAAAAATGAACCTAAAAAAGAATTGAAAATTCCTTAGGTAATTATATTTTTTCTCTTGATGTTTAGGGTGCCGTACCCAAAGGGTAAAAACTGGACCCTATTACTAAGGCTCCACTGTATGTCCGTCTGTCACCCAGGCTGTATCTCATGAACCGTGATAGGTAGACAGTTGAAATTTTCACAGATGATGTATTTCTGTTGCCGCTTTAACAACAAATACTAAAAACAGAATAAAATATATATTTAAGGGGGGCTCCCATACAACAAACGTGTTTTTTTCGGCTTTTTTGCCTTGTGGTAGGGAACCCTTCGTGTGCGAGTCCGACTCGCACTTGGCCAGTTTTTTTCCATGTTTTAGTAGTTATTCTGCTATTCGGGGTGGAGACAAATCAAACAAATCAAAGATTATAAAAACTCGGTCCACCCGTTTTTGAGTAGTTCCTTTCGAATGATTGATTATATAAAATTTTGAGAATAATTAAATTAAATACCTACTTGACAGTAACATTACTAATCCTGCCACTAGTAGGTAGGTAATAACACTTCAGTTTGGAATAACAGTAGCAATGTTCACCGCTTAAGATAAATCAACTAGGTACTTGAATTGATAAATAATAAATTGACACTATCAACCTGTAATGTTCACATTGCTGGGACTTGGACTCAGACGTCTCGTCTAAGTGTGAAAGTCTGGGCCGTAATCAACTAAGTACAGGCCTTTCACATTTTTTTTATTTCGAACTTTTCATCAGTGAGGGGCCCGTGGCTAAATATATAATACCTAACAGCCGCACAGGCCTTGCAACATAAAGCCACGGTAAAGTATCTGCATAGAAAATAATAAAACTGCCCAGGTCGGGCAAAGACTTATTGGTTTTTTCTGTCGGAAATTTCTCAGTGGCAGTAGCCCCGTATAACATGGGACTTGCGAAATCTGGGTGTAGGTACTATAGGTACCTACACTTCTGCCCACCATTCGGGAAAAAAAGGCGTGTTGTTATGTTATAATGTAAATATTACCCTATTTTATGAGAAATATTTCAAGTGAATTTTATATCTTTTCAGGTGCGTATTTAAGCAGTTTTGAGAACAATCAAAATGCAGCGTAACAAGATAAACATAATTAAGGACTTTGTTTTGATGGTATTAAAGAAGTTACTTCGGAAAACATTTTAAAATTGTTATTTACTTATTGTACCTATCTGCCCCAGCCCCAGCCATTATTTTATACGACATTTTAACCATCTGGACAAAAACAGGGTATAAAAGGTGAATAGAGTAGAAGTAGCCTGTGGTACAGAAATTTATTTTTATTTCATACGTACTGACCAGACATGAGGGGCCCGTGGCTAAATAATAACAGCCGCACAGGTCGATCGATCAGGTTAAGCTACGCTTGCCGCAGTTGGTCTGTAGATGGGTGACCATCTTTACATACCGTGACCCCTCCGTGCCTCGGAAAGCACGTTAAGCCGTCCGGTCCCGGCTGTCATTCGTGGATCTTTGACAGTCGTAACGGGCGTATCGTAACGTATTACCCAGCCATTGGGTTGTGGAGGTCAGATGCCTATCTGATCGCTGATGAGTCGCTCCATATAAAATACTAGTATTCAGCTGCATCCGGTTATACTGGAAGCCGACCCCAATAGGTATAGTTGAAAAAGGCTAGGCGATGATGATGACTTTTCATCACTGTCAAAATCACAGTTATCTTTAACCCTAGAGTACCTACTAGGTAATCATTGCCTGAGTTGAGAGGCTGCCTAAGATCGATTTATTGCGGGCACGCATCGGGTTGTAGGTATTCGTGCCGACTAATCCGCTACCGCCGCACAGTTCTGACGCGAACTCCGTTCATTAGTATTGAATTTCTGATTTTGATCATCTACTTTTGCTGTTGACTGTACCTATGCATTGACGCCGGGATCCTGCCGTTTTGCCGAAAAGATTTTGCCAAAATTTCACTACCCAAACAAATTTTGGCAACCTTTTCTTATACCAATGCAATGTTTGGAATGATTTTAGTACGCACATTTTCATTTGGTCAAATTTTTACTTGGCAGAATATTACTATGGATAATGTCATTTAGGCATTTGGTCTTTAATCAAATGATTTATTACGGCAAACAATCTTTAGACAATTTAATGTTTGGTCAAATGATTTGCTATGACAAAAAATATAAAGGCAAAAATAAGATTTTTTGGGAATTAAAAAATGCAATTTTATTTTAAAATAATCATTTATTTAATACAAAATATTTGTAACTTACAATTTGAATATTTTTGCAATGGACATTATCGAGAACCGAATTAGTTACGAGGTTAATTTTTTTTTTCCTACCAGAAACGACTAGATTATACAGAAAAAAAATATGGAAAGAAGAGATTATTTTTAGCAGGCTATCGAGAACCGAATAAGTTAGACGAGGTTAATTATCTAAAAAAATGCTTAGGTTAGGTTAGGTTAAAACCGTGACCTCCTACGCACGAGCCGAGCGAGCGAAGCGAGCGGTGCCGCGGCAGCGGCCGGCGAGTGCCAGAAACGACTAGATTAAATAGAAAAAAAAAATATGGAAAGAAGAGATTATTTTTAGCAGGCTATCGAGAACCGAATAAGTTAGACGAGGTTAATTATAAAAAAAAAATGCTTAGGTTAGGTTAGGTTAAAACTGTGACCTCCTACGCACGAGCCGAGCGAGCGAAGCGAGCGGTGCCGCGGCAGCGGCCGGCGAGTGCCAGAAACGACTAGATTATATAGAAAAAAAAAATGGAAAAAAACAGTCTACCCGAAACTGAACTAGTTAGACGAGATTAATTATTTAAAAAAATACTACCAGAATACTTAATATTATTATTACCTGTTTAGAATTTGTCCCAAGTGGAAAAAACACCCTTGTAATAAAACGTCTTCAAAGTTAGATCTTATGCTTGAAATGGCTGCCTTAAAACTGCGAAAACTGACGATACTAAATATTTGGCAAATGTAATTTTGCGTAAAATGAGTTATTCCAACATATTATATAGTATATACAAGTATGTAAGATAATTAGGTATTAATAAAAATAAAAGACTGTTATTCCAACTGAAATATTTGACTAAATAAAAATTGGTAAAAGTACTAGTTGGTAAACAAGTTATTGTTTAAACGTTCACTTGCCATTTGCATTAGGTTTGGGTTACAATTATTTGTGAAGAGATTTTTTGCTAAGTAATAATTTGGCAAATGAAATTATGCGGAAAATTGTTTGGGAAGTGATAATTTGGCAATTTCTTTTCGGTAAAACAAGGGAGACCCATTGACGCCAAATGTTTTTAAAGTGTCGACTCTGAAATAAGTCATTGTTTTTTGCAGACACGTTGAAAGAAAGTTTCTTCAAGAAATAGCAAAAGTTAACTGCCCGCTGTTCGTTCGAACTTACGACTTGCTTCGTCGCGTCGGGTCTTGTGTCACCACTATGCCACTGGATCACTACTGGCCCAGATAAAAAAAAAAGTTTTATCACTAGGTAAGGAGGAATCTTTAGTCAGTAAGAGTCTGACACTCCCTTCCGCTCCACCCAGAGCGGGAGGGGTCATTTGATGATTTCCCATCCGCAAAAAAAAAAAAAGGAGGAATCTTCGCGGTCAGCGGGATTGTCCGAAAGGGTTACCGCTGGCCCGGAACATAAAGGGCTAAGGAAGGAACACGGGTGGGTTTTAGTCAGTAAGAGTCTGACACTCCCTTCCGCTCCGCCCAGAGCGGGAGGGGTCATTTGATGATTTCCCACCCAAAAAAAAAGGAGGAATCTTCAATTGCCAGTCTGACCTACCTGTTGGATTATTGCAACTTATTTATTAATATCTTTTCCTGTCTTCACTTTTTCCTTAGTTCCGACCAGTTCCGATTATCGACAGACGTAAGCTGTGGATGTACGAGTAATTAATTAATACACGGATTAATTGTCTTATAGCGTAATATCTACATACCTACGTCATGCATGACTTACTTGGGAAAACATTTTGGACTCGCCCAGATTTGAATGAGGTAGGTAGTAGGTACGGTGGTAACCAAGTAATTATAATAACGGTTTTTTCTTTCATTGAACAATGTTTGCGCATAGGGAAGGAAAATTAAAAGTGGTAGGGAGAATTATACGTAGGTACATGTCATGATCTTGGTGACTTTTTACTTTTAGTTAAATCTTACAGCTGTTCGGTTACTTCGTAGGTAACTTACTGGATGTAGCTGATCTACATCTAGGTATAGTTGGACTTTTAATTAGCTCCTAAACCTCTGAGTTTGTTTCGGCCTTTCTTCTCAGAGTAGTCAGATAGGAAACGCCGACTTCATCTAGTTATAAAAAACATGACTGACGTGTAAAAGTGTTTGTACAAACCTACTTACAAAAAATAAAATCATTTCATATCATCATTTCATTTCATTTCATCATTTCATTTCATTTCTGCACTGAAATTGGCGTCTTTTTGTTTTTCGCGGCCATCAACCAAATCTTGTTTTTCTAGTACAGAATAGTGTAGGTAACAAACGAAACTTATTTGTCATACATATCTCTAAACTCAGTCCGAAATTACTGCAGCTAATTAAAAGTCGGACTAAACATCTATATCTATACAAATAAATAAAATTGAAGTGTCTGTTTGTATGTATGCACACTTATGTCAAAATTACAGCTTTTTACTAAATGCATGAAAGTCTATAAGATAGCAATTTTTGTTTTTGTCTGTTATCTGGCTAATCTCCGAAACGGCTGGACCGATTTTGACGGGACTATCACTAAAGTCCTGTGTCCGATGTTATAAGGAATAACTTAGGCTACTTTTATTTTAGAAAAAAATAATTATATAGTTCAGCGCAAAACATTAAAACCATTGAAATCTAATTGTTTTCCGACATGCACACGAACGAACTCGCGGGCACAGCTACCTCCATATTTTATCATTTATTTATGCCAACATTTACTACATTATCTTAAGCAAGTACCTACTGGCTTTTGTCAATCAATACATAAATCAGACTAATGTCAATAGAATTGTTGTGCCTGTCGGTCAGTCCCGACCTCTGAATCGTGACATACAGAACGCATGGGTAGAGTAAAGAGGGCAGATAGCAAGCAGTCTTCGGTTGAATCAATCAACTAATTCTGATCAGTTAAATGCTGCAATTAGGTACTCATTATAGTACCTATCTACTTGTTTGAAAATATTTTGGAGTCACTGTGAGCACTTTTAAATCAAGCTGAGCCTACCCGACTGACTTATTAAAAGTACGCTTCGCTACCGGTATGAAGAGAGGTATCAGGTAAGTAGAACTAACCAACACAATATTGATCTTGAGGATTACCAGCTAGCATTAATCCACAATCAAAGAAGGACATACCTGGTAATCGCAACAGTTTAACAGCATTGGTGAATGGTAATCCAACAAACCGACAAGAATCAAACCTGGGCGGATCTAGCTGCAGCAACGATTATTTGGTACAAACGCCAGCACATCAAGCTACTACAATCTGTCAAATTTCTTTAATAGATTTTCAACTTTATCGCTAAAGCATAAGGTTCAAAGTTGATTGGTAAAATTTGACAGTTTCGGGTAGCTTGATGTGCTGGCGTCTGTACAACACTATACCTACCACTTCATCATCATTATCATTTCAGCCGAAAGACGTCCACTGCTGGACATAGGCCTCCCCTAAGCACCTCCACTTCGACCGGTTCTGCGCTTCTCGCAACCAACGGGTTCCTGTGGCCTTCACAAGGTCGTCGGACCACCTACCATATATTCTATGGTAAATTCTGGTAGCCTGCCAGCTGCCAAATGTTCCTGTTCCACCTCTTAGCATTCACTTCGACGGACTTCGACCATGCATTCGTTAGGTATACAAATAAATGCATTATTGCAAAGAGCAGTGATTAAGAAGGCGACTGGAATACTAATCTCGTATCGGAAGACGATCGGAAACGTTAGCATTGATGGCGAATGGTGAGGTCATGGTCGGTTTTACGGCTCGTAGGTTCGAGTATGTTCTAGATGGGGGTTTTTGAATAAGACGAGTAGCAACGGTTTCTATTTTTGACTATGACTGGCCGTTAGTGGTTGTAATTACGTGAATCTTTTACCAAAAGTACAGCGTGTACTTGCTTATACATAGGTAAGTAGTTGGTAGTCGCTATTGCGTAGTCCCTAGATCCTCCAATTATTCTCCGTTTTTTGTGAAAATTTATAGTATTTTTTTCTTATGCCAACGGCATAGACAGTGGCGGCATTAAGTTCGCTCAAAGTGCAGTTCGTGAGTGCCCAGCACCCTAATTGCGTCATACCTACACTATCAATAACAATCTGAATCATTTTGAAGGATATCGCTAATCCATTTCTTCATACTTGGCACTGAAACGTAGTCGCTCACAATGAGCCTTTTATGAAGGCTAAAAGTCACCCAAAGGGCAATGGAGAGGGCTATGCTTGGAGTTTCCCTTTGGATCGAATTAGGAATGAGGAGATCCGCAGAAAAACCAAGGTAACTGACACAGCCCGAAGAATTGCCAAACTTAAGTGGCAGTGGGCAGGGCACATTGCTCGCAGAACAGATGGCCGATGGGGCCGAAAGTGGAGTGGCGACCGCGTACCGGAAGACGTAGCGTTGGAAGACCTCCCACAAGGTGGTCCGACGACCTTGTGAAGGCCGCAGGAACCCGTTGGATGCGAGAAGCACAGAACCGGTCGAAGTAGAGGTGCTTGGGGAGGCCTATGTCCAGCAGTGAACGTTTTTCGGCTGAAATGATGATGATGATTGCTTCATATGTTCGAAAAATTGGTCTGCTCAGCAATGTAAATAAAACAATGAATATTGTTGAACTGTCAAAATGAAAGCCCATTGCACACTCAGTGTGTTACTCTACACAAGAATGGCGCGTACGTACATACATAATATCTATCTATACCTAAACTTTTTGACGGATAAAGTTTGGTTTGGTGTCATTCATTGTTCAATTTATCATTTGTTTTGCCGCTTTTTCGTTTAGGCACGAACTAGGAAAATATATGGTGTATAAACTTAACCTTATGACCGGTCGCGTATTAGGCAGGTTCATACTACTTACAGAATTCATGGAATCTTTGCTCCATCCAAAACACAACGCCATAGTTTATTCATAAGATGCCTCATGGGTCAGTGGAAGGTTTTGGAGGAAAATTTGAATCGTGATAAGTAATGCTAGGATAAAATTCGCTGTGGGTTTTTTTTACTTCACTTATTCCTAGAAAGAAGTTGCTACCACCAATACTGCCGTCATAAAGAAAAAGGGCACAACAACAATTTCGCTTCATCACCTTTCAAACTTTCAAACAGAAATGCTGCTTGAACGCAAAAAAAAAAAATATAGCTCACCGTCCGATCAGGACCAGGCCCGTGCCGGACGGCGCGTACGTGTTCCACGCGCGCCTCAAAGAGATGTCAGCATCGAGGAGGGGCCCCATAGGGCCGAAGCCTGCCGGGTCAGCGGGATTGTCCGAAAGGGTTACCGCTGGCCGGGAACATAAAGGGCTAAGGAAGGAACATGGGTGGGTTTTAGTCAGTAAGAGTCACATTCAAACATGTCCGAGGGAAACGTTGTAGATGTTGACTTTCAGTGTTTGAAAGTCGGTCGCTCGGTCGCCCAACTAACAAATTAATGTTTTATAATAGTTAAGTTGACGTTTTACATTTTCAATTAGTTTTTGAAGATTTGTCGCATAAACGTAAATATAAACGTTTATAAAACGCGAATTAGGCCCAAATTACAGGACAATATTATCGTTTAGTAGTTATGTAGAAGTCAGCCAATGACCGTTGAATGTTATATACAAGTTAAATAAAAGTACAAAGACCGACTTTTCGGCAAAATACTGGTTGTGATGAGACCCATATGTGACCGCTTATGTCACATAGCAGTTATAATGACGTTTTCAAATGACTGAAACGTTGTACTAGTATCCAACAATACGACTCAAAGATAATCGTTTTGATTCTCGTGTTAAATATTGTGTGTATAAAAAATAACAGAAAAATGTAAATGAAGTTAATTTTCATGATTACAAAATATCTACACTGTACATTATTTAAGCGAGTTTGATATAATAATAGGGGTTAATCTTTCAGGGAACTTTAGTTTTATGACAATGTATATATGTGTTTTTGTGAAGTTTTTAACGCCCTCCCCTATTTCTTTGGATTTCAATGGTTTTAGTTAATTATCCAAAATATGTTTTCATAGTAAAGCTCCAACCATCTTGTTTACGTTATATAGCGACCTCTTCATTACACTAATATAACAAAAAGGTCGCGTAGACTTTTCCTTGAGACCATGACGCCGCAGCCATGTTCAGCCGACTTTAGGGTTCCCTAATCATTACTTACATAAAATCTAATAAACATTGCTTATCTTGAACAGAGATCTAACGCGGCCCTTTAAATAATATATTCATCTTCTTTTCGTATCGATGGCTATCTAATCAAATAGTACGTTTAGCCCAGATTCATTTATTAAATAGTTTTGTTATATAAAGGTCATTCACAAACGTTTAAGCGGCGTTTTAATTATATAAAAGTTATGTTAAGATTCGCACACGACGACGTTTGTTTTACGAAAACCTTTTATTTAACCGAAACGTTTTAACGACCAATACAGTGTCCAATAAACGTCATGACTGGCATCATTATCCGACGTCGTATAAGTTAATCCTGAAAACGTTTACTCAATATATGCACTCACACCATTAAATGACGTCATATAAGTTAGTCTTGAAAACGTTTACTCGAGATACGAACTCACACAATTATAAGACGTTATATAAGTTAGTCTTGAAAACGTTTACTCAACATATGCACTCACACCATTATATGACGTCATATAAGTTAGTCCTGAAAACGTTTACTCATCATATGCACCGACACCTTTGTACGACGTCGTATAAGTTAGTCCTGACAACGTTTACTCAACTTTATATCAAGACATTACAGTCACGCGACTGAACCGTCGCAAGATAAACGTCTATATATCATAATAGTTAGCTACATACCACTTTATAACTGTTACATAACATGAAGTCTTATAAGACTGGAATTATACGACGTTTTTGCTAGTTGGGCGCTCGGTGGTCTCGGTCGTAACTTACCATCTTAAGATACGACTAAGTAAAACTAAGCTTAAAGTTACTTAGAGCCCATGCTTGGATCTTGGGTCAGCGAGTTTGTCTGAAAGGGTTACCGCTGGCCCGAAACATACAGGGCTAAGGAAGGAACACGGGTGGGTTTTAGTCAGTAAGAGTCTGGCACTCCCTTCCGCTCCGCCCAGAGCGGGAGGGGGGGTCATTTGATGATTTCCCATCCGAAAAAAAAGGCAAAAAATATTCATCGATGAAATAGTTGAACGGATGATCTTGTTCACAAGAGACTTCTTCTATAATAGTACCTATAGAAGTCTCTGGGATGGATATAGATCCATACTAATCACAATAATATTTTAAAGGCGAAAGTTTGTGAGTGTGTGAGTGTGTGGGGTGTGTGGGGGTGTGTTTATATGTTTGTTACTTCTTCAAGCTCAAACGGCTGGACCAATTTTGTATGGAGGTGGCACCCTGGATTAACACATTATAGGCTACTTTTTATCCCGATGTTCCCCACGGAAACGGGATCGACATTTACGCGGGTGCAACCGCGGGGCGCAGTTAGTAATAATCTAAATTCGAAAGTAACTCTGTCTATAAGTCACCTTTTCAAGCCTAAACCACTGAACGGATTTCGATAAAATTTGGTAGAGAGATAGATTGCATCCCGGGGAAGGACATAGGATAGTTTTTATCGACATACCTTGCGGGCTAAGCCGCGGGCGGAAGCTAGTACTTATATTATAGATTAAAGTCACTTTTCATGTCTGTACCTATGTGTGTGTGACCACATTGTTCTCTGAAACTACACAACGGATTTTGATGGAGTTTTCCATCATTTATAGAATTTATTCCGGAAGAATGTAAAATACATTAATATTAAACTTAAATATAACAAATTAGTCATCCAGCGGCGAGATGGGCACATTATTACCGTCGCGGGTTAAACCTGCATCCTAATTCCGTAACACACTATCAATCTCAATTTGAATCATTTTGAAGCATATTGCTAATCCATTGCTTCATATGTCCGAAAAAAAAGTCAGCTCAACAACGTAAATAACGCAATGAATGTTGTTGAACTGTCAAAATGAAAGCCATTGCTATTGTTAGCGTGTTACGCAATTACCCCGCAGGGGCGGGTCGCTAATAACTAATAATAACTAATAATACCTTACCTATCTCAATGTAGAGGATAAAACGTACTTAATAACGTACGTAGGTACTTACTTAGGATACCTAGTACCTACCATTTACGCAGGATAGGTATTAAAGAACGTAAGTAGATATATAGACGTGCAGAATAACGTCACACACCTAGGTACCATTAATAAATGGGATTTCAAGATCAATTTACCTATCTACTAATATAAGAAATTGATGGAATTACGCACGATGTAGGTACAGACTAACGCGCATTTGAAAATTCCGACCACAACTAGGCTACTTATTTGGCTTTGATTTATTTACGCATTCGTCGGTTATATTCCCATATCACTGCAATCCTTATGATGAGGTATCGATCGGTAGGTATCTGCTTTTACAAGTCATATGTTTTTATCTATGTAATAAAATTATTAAATATACGCGTCAATCAATTGAGCATTTTTGAAGTCGACTTTTAGGGTATTGCTCGTGACAAACTTTATGGCGGCTCTGAAGCACGAAGTGCGCTTCTCGCTTCGCAGTAGGTACTCCACCTGCCCGTAGGTATAATGTAGGTACTCTGGCGAACCATCACAAGAGAGAGTGAAGCTGTGGCGAGACAGTGCTTCCTTACACAAACTGTTCGTCCCACCCGCTGAAGACCTCCCGCCTGGACATGAGTTACCTTGGGTAACTTGGAAGTCTTTAAACCGACTCCGGACCCAGGTTAGCCGAAGCAAGGAAAACCTGTTCAGGTGGAGATTCATAGACGACTTCGCCTTGGAGTGTAAATGTGGTGCTATTCCACAAACAATGGGACACTTAATATCGTGTACTGCGTGTCCTGTCAGCTGCACGTTACAGGACGCTGGTGAAGGCGCCAAACAAGTAGCCGAATTCTGGGCCGAGTCCATTTAGATTGCTATCGACACGCCAAGAAGAAGAACTCCCGCTGACACATGAATTTGTTACTGCACAGCGACTCGCCTCATGTTCGGAACCGCCAAAAGTTTGAACCGGGTTGTAAGTGGCACTTTTCGCACCTAGTCAATCGAAGCCACCAACACGGCCGAAAATCATCGTGTTCCAGTAATTGTTTATTTGCACATAGCTTTAACTTTCATGCTAATTGCAACACGCTAATATCTACCTAAGTAATATTAGTTAAATACACAGGGAAGTGTACCCAATCAGTGAAATAATTGGTTCAGACGACGACAGTGTAACCAGTGCTAATCACTTGCTCACTACCAATTAGAATAATGCATGATTTATGCAGCAGCATAAGTTTCTAAATGATGACATTATATCTTCAGCTTTGGTTCTGAAGTACGTAACTATGTTCATACTAAGAAATTATGGTAATAAAGGAAATGACAGAAATCCTGTAACCAAAGCCGAGGAGCCACTTAGTGCAAGTAGTGGTGAATAGACAGAAGTCATCTTTAGCATGCAAGCATATAAGCATTTAAAGTAGAATGTTAATAACTATAGAGATAGATGGGTATATTTTCAAAATAACTAACCCACACGTAACATGGCCACCTTAGCACGGTAATATTATCTATACAGTATTGTGACTCGACCCTGTTCCAGAAATAATTGCTCTTTGCCATATTAAGTAAGTACTTGTACTTATTTCAATGAATATTTGTCACAAATCGCACGCTTACTGCTTACAAAACCATAACACCGTCGGTTCGTTCGTCACTACGGAGCATTCGAGACCGTTTGTTTACCGAGTGTAAACCGAACTCGAGGCACGTAGGTACGACTCGCGTTCCAACTCCGACTGTTTGTGTGAAATGAAATGAAATGAAATGAAATGAAATGAAATGAAATGATTTGAAATGATTTTATTTTTTGTAAGTAGGTTTGTACAAACACTTTTACACGTCAATCATGTTTTTTTTTTAAACTAGATGAAGTCGGCGTTTCCTATCTGACTACTCTGAGAAGAAAGGCCGAAACAAACTCAGAGGTCACAGTCTCTTTTAAAGTCCAGACATAATCTTGGTCAGGTTATATGAAGACCATGTAGATCGATGTCTGAGGTGGTCTTTTGAGGAAAGAACCACACAGATTGAGAGGACCTGTCCAGTCAGTGCACGCATTTGTCAAAAATCGTGCAGCTCAACTCAAGACTTAAGGAGCTCAACGATTCGACGAACAATACCAAAGAAAGGACATTTGGGTAGGCCACATAAATTACTCAAACTGCCAGACCATGAAAAAAAAAAAAAAAACAGAACAGAGAGAATAATAAAAAAAATATATATAATTACCTATGTAAAAAGACCCACATCGTCTTCACATTCACAATGAAAAAATAATATAATACTTTACAAAGTAAGCAAATGTCATTGTTTAAAAAAAAATATTCATCAATGTCAATGTGAAAAAGAAAAAAATCATTCAAAATGCAGAAATTGGAAGCAGCTCAATCCCAAGCCTTTTTGTCCTCAATATAATCTTTAACGGTATAAAAGGCTTTCTGGCACAACTTACGTTTAATGAAAGATTTGAATTTATTAAGGCTTAGATCTTGAACGTGGCTTGGTAGTTTATTGTAAAAGCGTATACATTGGCATCTGAACGAGCCACCTATTTTCTTGAGCCTGGTTGTAGGTACAACATATTTGTGTTTGTTTCTAGTATTTATATTATGGATATCACTGTATTTTTTAAACAATTTTATATTTTTATGGGCATATAAAAGATTTTCATAAATGTACTGAGAAGGCACAGTCATTACATTAATCTCTTTAAATTTGTCTCTGAGAGAGTGTCTCGGACTTAATTTATAAATTGATCGAACAGCTCGCTTTTGCAAAACAAAGATAGTCTGAATATCGGCGGCATTTCCCCACAATAGAATACCGTACGACATTACACTATGAAAATAGCTAAAGTACACTAAACGAGCAGTCTCTATATCAGTTAAATTTCGAATTTTTCTAACAGCGTATGCTGCAGAACTTAGCTTTTTTGACAATTTATCTATATGTGGACCCCACTGAAGCTTAGCATCCAAAGTTATGCCCAAGAATACTGTGTTGTCTTCAGGATTCAATTCCTCGCCCCTTATCAACACATTAGTTTTCACCTGCCTTACGTGGGGTAGCGTAAACTTAATGCATTTGGTTTTCTTCTCGTTTAGAAGCAAATTATTAACATTGAACCAGTGGACTACTTTCGAGATCGCGCTATTTACATCGTCAGTAACCAACTGCTGACGTTTAAGTTTAAACAAAAGAGAAGTGTCATCTGCAAACAACACTATATCATGATGATCCTTTATGAGGTACGGCAAGTCATTAATATAAATGAGAAACAAGAAAGGACCAAGAATTGAGCCCTGTGGGACTCCCATTGTTACTATAGATCCGGGTGATCTTTTTCCATTAACGTCAACGCTCTGAATCCTTTTACTCAAGTATGAAATAAGAAGATCCAGAGCAGTGTTTCGGATCCCGTAGTGGCGGAGTTTCCTGATTAACGTTTCGTGAAGAACGCAATCGAATGCCTTGGACAAATCACAAAAGATGCCCAAGGCATCGCATTTATCTTCCCATGCATTATAAATATGTCCTAATAGTTCAACGCCGGCATCAGTAGTTGAACGACCCCTTGTAAAACCAAACTGTTTGCTATGTAATAATTTATGTTTATTAAAAAATCTTTGCATTTGGTCTAAAATTAATTTCTCAAAAATTTTACTAAAGGTAGGTAGTACAGAAATAGGTCTATAATTTGTGGGGTCTGAGGTACTACCTGATTTAAACAAAGGTATTATTTTACTATTTTTCATAAGGTCAGGAAACTCCCCATTGTCAATACAACTATTAAAGATAATAGCTAGAGTAGGCGCTACAATGTCAATAATAGACTTGGCTACTTCTACAGAATTACCCCACAGATCTGCAGTCTTTTTTACATTTAAAGTGTGAAAGGTTTTAATTATATCTCTACAGGTAATATATTCAAAATGAAATTCCGAATCGCAACCATTAACATTTTCTTTAAGCAAAGACTCAGCAACAGAAGGTGATGAGTTTAGTGATTTAGTAGTTGAAACGGGAATATCTGAAAAGAAATTTTCAAATGCCTCGGCGACTTGTGCGTCTGATTTTATTATGTTGTCATTAATAGACAGGCTGTAGTCAGTATTTCGGTTACTAGATCTTCCCGTTTCACTATTAATAATATTCCAAGTCGTTTTAATTACATTACTGCTGTTTTTAATCTTTGAACCCAAATAACGTGACTTGGCCATATAACAAACTTTTTTAAATAATTTTGAATAATTTCTAACATACAAATTAAATTCATCAGTGTTAATATAAGTCCTTTCATTGTACAGTTCATAAAGCCGTGTTCTACTTTTATGAATACCAATGGTAGCCCAATCACTGAACGATGCATTACTATTAACCGAAATAGTCTTGGGAATAAAGGTGGAATCAAATTGTTTACAGTATACATTAAAAAAATTATCATAAAGATGATTAGGATCAGCATGAATAGACAAAACTGGTAATTTCTCAATGAGTTTAACTTTAAAAGCCTCCAAGCGACTTGCAGTTTTGGGGTTAACAGTGATATCCTTTTTAGCCACTTTTTTGTTTTGATTTTGAATAGTAATCCTTTGCCCGCAATGATCAGAATCTAGTAAAGTTATAATTTCTTTGTGGCTTGGTATAATATCTGTATATATATTATCTAGGCATGTGGCACTAGTAGGGGTTATTCTTGTGGGCTCCAAAAATAGGTTTAGAAGATTGTAGGACTGAAACAGACTTAAAATTTTACTACAAGAACCTGAGTTTTCTAATAAATTGACATTAAAATCACCGCAAATGATAACGGACTTGTTTGAGTTACAAATCCTGTGTAACACTTCATCCATTACCTTTTCAAAGCAGTCATACAATCCTGAAGGGGGTCTATACACACTTAATACAATAGAGTGCTCCAATTCTACACAGGCAATTTCAACCGTACGCTCAACTGATAGGCTCACAATATCTATACGATCTTTAAATTTGAGCTGGTTACTTACTAAAATTAATGAGCCACCATGTATAGCATTTGTTCTGCTAAACGAACTACCAACCTGGTGATTATTAAAATTGAACAAGAACTGGTGGCTTTTCAGCCAATGTTCTGTTATACAAAGTATGTCAATACTATTAAAATTCATAAATAATTCTACTTCTAATTCTTTGTTCATAAATCCTTGAATATTTTGATGCACTAGGTTGATACTATTGACTGATTTTAAGCTTTTTTTGCGTACATTATAGCTAGAGGTTGCCTCTATTGTCTTAATTTCTAATTTAAATTATTAGCAATGTCATTAATAGTGACCAAATTATTGGCAGAATTATTTATAATGTCATTGCATTGCTCAAAAGAAGCAAGTTGTTTAGCCAAATTTTTGGCTGTAATAGAAAAAAAATAAGATAGCGACACAGCTATCTGTCTTTTATAATAGTCAGAAAGATAGTACATAACAATGTTATATCTATCTTTTGTCAAATAGAAATTATTACTAACATAATTGTTAATATCAACTAAATGGAACATGTTATTATTAAATGTCAAGTTATGCATTGTCATATTCAATTCAAATCTTAAGCTATTTTCTTCCTGTGGCAAACTGTTACTATAAGGGAATGTAAACAATACAACTTTTCTTAAACTAAGGTTGCATAATGTTCTATGATACTGGAGCAGTTCTCCTTTGTTTACATTTCCCCTATTACCCATAAAAATTAATAAAGTTGTATCCTGGCTAAAGTTACATTTAATAATTTTTTTCATAATATGAAACAAAGAACAACCAGGCATACAGTAATTTATTATTGAGTGTCCCGGATATTCAGCTGTTAACAAGTGTCCCAAGTCCTTACCGATCTCATCACAAAATAACACAATATCATTATTTAAAGTGAAGATATAATACTGTATAGATAATATTGCCGTGACCATAGAAACGGGTTTTATCGACGGAAGAATAGACAAAATGACAGATTGTAGAAAGATGGCGAGGAAGAGAAGAAATGTTTCTATTCTTCAGTTGACAAATGTCTACAAAGATCAAAAATGTAAAATGTAAAAATGTGAAATAAAGTTTTGTATACAGAGATGATAATGACCCCATTTCATTCAACCAAATTTTAGAAGGAAATGTATGTAGGTGGTTTTAATTTCCTAAACAGCAAAGCAATCGTAAAAAGATCATGAGTAGGGGAAAAAAACATGAACCATAAGGCGTTTTCCTCGTTTAAAAATTATAGACTTATGGTTTCGGCAAAACGTTGATAGCTTTGAGTTAAATGGCTGTGATCATTTGCCTGATTAAGAGCTTATACTGGTAAAGACGCTGCAATAAAATGATAAAACTTCAAAAACGAGACATTGACCACATTCCTGTAAAATTTGCAAACAATGAACTATGTTTACCTCGTCTTGAAGATGACAAGTAAATATGACGGAACAAGGATGAATCAAATATATTGGAACCTTGAATTTATTGCCAAAACTACAAGTCTATATGTGACAACGCGTGTCGAGGAAATAGGAGTAAATCAGTCACCTAAAGACATGTTGGATCAATAGACTTGTAAATACTAATAATATTAATGGATATCAGAATTATATTTTCGTGCCAAAATACTTGCAAATGGTAGAAAATTCAATATATCGAAAGCTATTTATGAGTCTAATGCACAGTAGGAAGCTATAACTGGAGTTAATGAGTGAGTTTACAATATAGCGTTATACAATAAGATACAATAAGATTATAGAGTGCAAGGTGACTATAGAAAGATCAAAGATTTCTCTACCGACAATTTAGCAAAGTCTTAGAAATTGGTAACAAAATATCAAAACAATCAAGCAAGACATATACAGAGTAATTCTCAAACCTAAAACAGTTGCACCGTCTGTCGGGACTCGGGACAGGTCAACTAAAAACTACAATGGCTCTTTCTTCAAAAGGCCTTTCAGACATGGCCCTGCACTGTGTCACATGACAGAGGAACAGAGGTCATGACCTCTGAGTTTGTTTCAGCATATCATCTCAGGGATCAGCTAGGAAATACCGGCTCCATCTAGTTTTAAAATATTGTCCAAAAAATTTACGTGTAAAAGTGTTTTAGAACTACAGAAATAAACGTTCATCATTTCATATAAGTAATTTCAGTTGTTTCCGCTTTTCACCAAATTGAAGACCCCTGTCCCATTTTTGAATATTTGCCTGTCGTTCAAATGACAGTCTATAAACCTTAATTAGCCATTGTTCAACCTTCAGATGACCGCAAGAGTGACGCGTGAACTAGATCGGGCTTTCTCGTTAATACCTTTAAACCTGAAGAAGGATTAATTCGAAGATTAGCACGGCGAGGCAAATATTTGTGACTGATGATAGTGATGACTTTACTCCTGTGACTGCCTGTGACCGACATTTCAAGGGCATTGATCTTTTGAAAAGATTGGAAAATTTCCATGTTGACGAGTCATCGAATAATCCATTTTGAAAAGCTGGCCTTAAAAAATTGCTTGATAATAATGTGTTTTATTGTATAAAAGCATAAAAAGCCTACTGCCTATAGCTTGCCCACTGCTGAGACACAGGATTATGCTTTGTGAGTTTTGTAACTTGTAGCTGGAGGAATCAAAGCTTTTGTTTGATCAGTATTGTTTAATTTAGACTAAGGCCTCGCCCACACAGCGAGGATCAGTAGGTGCGATATATTATGGTACTAAGTTGGGATCACACGTCAACATCCCACTGTTCTTAAGGTTTAAAAAAAAGCAGTTTGAAACTGCCATGTGATCTAAAAATTATAAATATTATATAGAGCCTATTACCATACTATCCATTATATACCATCTATCTAAACTCCTTAACACAGGCTAAATTCAAGCCAAATTAAATTCAATCTAGGAGAACAGTACTTCGCCCGTCTTTATTGTATTTTAATATTTAAAAATTATTTATGCATTTGATAGCCCGCCCAATTCTTGTGAAAGGCTATTGAACATCACGCTAAGATTCTTAGGAGCCGAGGATAAAGAAAAAAAGGAAGAAATAACGCTTAGCAATATCAAAGCAATAGCGCGGGCAGGCGATGCGATGCGACGGGGTGGGTCGAGGGAACCAGAAATTTCACACGGACGAAGTCGCGGGCAGAAGCTAATTTTCAATCATTTTGATGGCGCGCAATTAATTTAATTTCATCTTACTGCCGGTCGATTCTGTAAAAATCTCACCGTGAAAACTTAAGTGAAGTGAGTTTGTTTTTGCTAGGAATTGACACTATTGACAGCTCACTGCACGCTCACTTCACCTAAGTTTTCACGGTGAGATGGTTACAGCTGGACGTTTATTCATGATGAACGTAATTAATACTAAAATTGGAAAATTAACAGATAGGGAACTGTAGCTCAAACTTCGACGTTGAGTACGTGATTAAACTCTTGTACTGCACAAACTGGACGGAAAAGTGACTGTTGTTGTGAAATCAATAAGTCCCTAAGTACCTGATCCAAAGGTACTTAGAGGATACTTCTTTGGTTTACCTCGTGCGTCATTGGCCGCATCTCCATTAGAATTTTAAAACGATTTTTGAAATGGTCGTCCTAAATGACTTATTTTCAATAAGTTTTGTAAATAAAAGACTTGTCGTGTAAACCCTGTATTGATGTTATTTCAGACGTCTTGATACTATTTCAAATTTTGTTCAGCTTTTTGGCATTTTTGTTTTTTTTTTTACAAATTTTGCTCACAATTTTGTTTTAGCTTTAAACGATATTAGAAGACACAACATTTGTATGTTTTATGCCTTGGTGTCAACGCGGGAAAGGACATTGCTTGTTCTGTGGCTCTTTTCATACATCAAAAGGCGTTTTAATTAAACTGTCAGAGTTGCTCCTATGACCATGCCGTCTACAGTCCTTCCAACGCGTTTCTTTATCAGCACTAGATCCCGTTACCTATACTTCCTTCCTTCTCTTTTCAACCTTTCCTTTCCCGCTTTTCATAGTATATAACCGTTTATGTATCCTTCCTAGAACAAGTAGTAAATGTCACACTATTGTTATTATAAAGGTGCTAGATATCAATGACGTAGCTGCACCAACGTCATTGGTAATATAAGTTCCTACTTATGAGAGTATTTTGTTTTCCTTGGCTGACTAATCAAGTTGACCACCCTAGTGTCTGGTGCGAATGTACTTATAGTTGTTTTTTTTTTATATGATGGTAGATTTTTTATTGAATTTTATATTTTATGGTTTTTTCTCAGGAATCTGAATTTGTGCCCGGTTGTTAACAACAGGATCGTCTCCTATAACATGGGACTGAAACTAACTGGCAAAATGTGGGTTTACTGTAAGTATACATCTGCCTAACCGTTGTATATTATATGTATTTATATTTTATGGGCTTCTATTAAGCCTGGAATGCTCTTTGGTAACTTGCACAAAAGTATGCAAGTTTAGCTTGTAAGCTATTATGATATTCATCAAACTTTATTAGGTTTTTACCGCCAAGTTTCGGATGGCATATTTCTTGTTTTGGTAGGTATCTGTTTCTCTTATTGCTTTTAATGTTAAGTACAAACATTTTTTCTTGGTGCGCTGTGGAAATCCTCATGGACTTCCTCCATCGTGGTGCCGACAGCGGGGCATCCCGGACTCTTACCGGCTAAAACCACCATCCATCTCTGTGTTCCATCTCT